>BSYR01000010.1:5002500-6252500 GCA_030270665.1 Hibiscus trionum | reverse complement strand
GGATCTAACCACGTCCTTATACCTCCAGCTATAACAGATCACCAAGATCACTCCAAAAACAACAAAAAACTCAAGCAAAACTTAGGAAAATTAACCTATTTGGGATTGCATTGATAAAACCTCAATTTCTCATCAATTATACATTCATTCAACATCAAAAAGACACCTCAAATCACTGCTCAAACAGATCATACGAAATTTTACCAAAAATCAATCAAATCTTGCATTTAAAGCCAAGATCAAGATTAAAATTGTAAAACCTTTAATAAATCACAAATCAAGGATTGAGAACTTGGGAATTTCAGTAAAGAACTGAGAGTTTAGAGGAGAAGGACGTTCTTACCTCCAAACTTGAGTTTCTCCCTTTTTGGAACCAAATTCTTGAAAATCCACTTAGCAAATGCAAAGGTTTTGATGAAGAGATGATTGAAGATCAAAAGAGAATTGAAATGAGTTATTTAGGTGAAAAAATCAGAGGGAAAAGCTCTGGAGAAATATGTTTGGTTTGAGAAAAAAGATGAGAGAAAATGAAAATGGAAAATGTGGAAAAGTTAGTTAGAAACTTAGGAAAATATCTTCCCTCTCTTTTCCCTTATTTAAAATACATTAATTAAACCTTTAATATTTTAGAAAAATCTGGAGAAACTCCCATTGGGTAAATAGCTCCTTAAAGATTCAAAGTTTCAATCCTTTTTAAAACAGTCACACAGTTTTCAAAAATTACATTTTGGTCACTAACCCAAAATGTCACTCTTCCAAACCTCATTTTACAAAATTGATTTCACCAAACTCTTATATATAATAAAAGAGGATTTTAAGACATTTTTCCATATTTTTAATGCAATCCGAACTACGCTTTCCTTAAAACCACCTTTTATATTCGACCGAAAATCCGACCGGTCCAGTTCAAACCCAAAACTTCTAAGCCCAAAATTGGGGTGTTACAGTGCCTGTTTATAGTGTGGCTAGGCACCATATGAAAAGTCATACAAAAGAGAGATGAATGCTCATCTAAATGCTATTGAATACAAATAAATGAAATGTTTCTTTCTTATCCTTTTGATGGATGAATTTTGCTTTAAATTGAGATGAATTTAGCCTTAAATTCGTCCAAAAGGAGTGGTGACTCTTGGGCTGCTTCATTTTGCTTGCAAATGGATAAAAGGGAATGAATGTGGACATAGGATGAATGTAGACATTACACACGTCCAAATCAGCTTGTCTCTTTGAATTCCTTGCTGATTTTATCACTTAATTTGATGATAAAATGACATTTAACCAGCCTTCATTGCTTTCCCATTTGTGGAATATAACCAGCCTTCAAAAAATGATAAATAAAGGCCTTGAATGCATAATTTGAATGCTGATTATTGCTTGTCCCTTCGCTTGAACGTGAATGGCCTTCATTGGTTCATAATTTCAACCTTGAATAGGTGAATTATGAAGCTTAAATGCTTTGTTACTCTAAGAAGATGAACATCCTTGAAAAGATGAAAAGAGTTCAGCCTCAAATAGCCTTCAATTGCCTTGTTTGCATGAGTAAAGATGGTCATCAATCACTTGTTTCCAAGCTGAAGTTGAAAAGTCTCTTCTTTAATCCACACATCACATGAACCTAGACACACACAAAGGATTTATTTAAACTTAAAATAATAGATGCATGAAACAATTAAAGAGTTAGTTAATTGAGTGAACTAGTTAAATGAATGAACTAGTTTAATTAAAGAACTAACTTTATTGAATTTAACTAAATGCATGAACGAAGTAGTTTAACGAATGATTTAAGATACATAATTAAACTACTTCCCTAAATGAACTAAAACTATAAATGAAGTGCATGGTTTAATGACCAGCACACTTTATCAATGCAATGGAAGTTATGAAATACTTAAATTCTCATGCAAATGCATGCATGAGCAAGGTAAGGCATTCCTCCCTTATTATTTCTTCTTTCCCACGTTCATGGCTTGTTGTAAACAAGCTTTCCATGGCTAATTGAAACTCCTTGGCCCATGCACATGTAATGGGGCCACTTGGGTACTTCTCCGGGTCCTTGTTCTTGATGGTCATATCAGTCCCTCCTTCTTTAAAGCGATTTGTCCCCAAATCGTCACCTACATCGAAAGGAGACAAATCATCAACATTAAAGGTTGCACTAACATTAAACTCACCTGGGATGTCTAGTTGATAAGAATTATCATTGATCTTCTTAACTACTTGAAATGGCCCATCTCCTCGAGGCATCAATTTAGATTTCTGTTGGGCTGGAAACCTTTCTTTTCTCATGTGCAACCACACCCAATCTCTCGGCTCAAAGACAACTCTCCTTCGACCCTTGTTTGCTTGCTGTTCATATTGCTTGGTTTTCTTTTCAATATTATCCCGCACTTGTTGATGAAGTTTCTTAACAAATTCAGCTTTGTTAAGTCCATGTTTATGCACAATTTGATCAGCGGATAATGGCAATAAGTCCATCGGAGTTAATGGATTGTACCCATACACAACTTAAAAAGGAGTGTGTCCCGAGGTGGTATGGACTGATCGGTTATATGCAAACTCCACATTTGGTAAACACTCTTCCCATGTGTTTAGATTCTTCTTAATAATCCTCCTAAGCAACGTGGAGAGTACTCGATTCACCACTTTGGTTTGGCCATCCGTTTGAGGGTGAAAAGTGGTGGAAAATAACAACTTAGTTCCAATCTTACTCCATAGGGCTCTCCAGAAGTGTCTTAAGAACTTCACGTCTCGATCGGAAACGATAGTTCTTGGCACACCATGTAATCTCAAGACTTCCCTGAAAAACATGTTAGCAATATGTAAGGCATCATTAGTCTTGTTGCAAGGAATAAAATGAGCCATTTTGGAAAATCTATCCACTACTACAAAGATGGAGTCTTTGTTATTCTTTGTGCGTGGAAGCCCTAGCACAAAATCCATTGAAATGTCCATCCATTGTGCTTCTGGAATAGGTAGTGGCGTGTAGAGTCCATGTGGCATGACTTTAGACTTAACCTTCTTGCAAGTGATGCAACATTCACATAACCTCTCTACATCTCGTCTCATCTTTGGCCAATACAAATGCTCTTGAAGTATGGCCAAAGTCTTTGCTATTGGAAAAATGTCCCATTAAGCCTTCTTCATGGACTTCTTTGATAAGTATTTCACGTGTGGAACCTTGTGGAATACAAAGTCTTCCTTCCTTGAATAGGAACCCATTGTCCCTATAATAGTTTTCAAACGTTCCTTTCTCACAAGCTTTGTAATTTTTTTCAAAATCAGAATCATATTCGTATAAATCCTTAATGAAAACAAAACTCAACAACTTAGATTCAAAGGTGTTTAGAAGAGCGCACCTCCGAGACAATGCATCGGCAACTATATTCTCCTTACCTTTCTTATATTTGATCACATAGGGAAAAGATTCAAGAAACTCCACCCATTTGGCATGTCGTTTGTTGAGTTTATGTTGCCCCCGAATATGCTTCAATGCCTCATGATCGGTGTGAATAATGAACTCCTTAGGCCATAGATAGTGTTGCCATGTTTCCATTGCACGAACAAGGGCATACATCTCCTTGTCATATGTTGGATAATTCAACGTAGCTCCACTTAATTTCTCACTGAAATATGCTATAGGACGTCCACCTTGAGATAATACCGCTCCAATTCGCACACCTGATGCATCACATTCAATTTCAAACGTTTTGTTAAAATCAGGTAAGGTAAGCAAAGGGGCATGAATTAAACATTCTTTAATGTCATTAAAAGATTTCTCTTGGTATCCACCCAGAAAAAGTTAGCATTGTTCTTGATGACACTAGTTAAAGGGGCGGCAATGGTGCTGAAGTTTGGCACAAATCTCTAGTAAAAGCTTGCAAGTCTATGGAAACTCCTAACTTGGGAAATGCTTGCTGGTCGTGGCCATTCTTCAATGGCTTTAACCTTCTCTTTGTCAATCTCTAAGCCTTTAGAACTGACAACAAAACCAAGAAAGACAACTTTGTTAGTACAAAATGTACACTGGTCTAAATTAGCATATAACTTCTCCTTTCTTAAAACCAACAAAACTGACCTCAAGTGTTGAACATGTTCTTCCATTGATTTACTATAGATTAAGATGTCATCAAAATAAACCACACAAAATTTACCCAAAAACGGTCTAAGAACATGGTTCATTAACCTCATAAAAGTACTTGGTGCATTAGTTAAGCCAAAAGGCATAACCAACCATTCATAGAGTCCTTGCTTTGTTTTAAATGTTGTTTTCCATTCATCACCTTCTCGCATCCTTATTTGGTGATAACCACTCGTAAGATCAATCTTGGTGAAGAGGTTAGAACCACTAAGCTCATCTAACATATCATCTAAACGGGGAATAGGGTCACGATACTTTACCTTAATTGTGTTTATCGCTCGACAATCTAGACATATGCGCCAAGTTCCATCCTTCTTTGGCACAAGTAATACCGGAACGACACTTGGGATAAGGCTCTCCCTCACGTAGCCTTTGGCCATTAGTTCAACCACTTGCCTTTGCATCTCCTTGGTTTCCTTGGGATTACTTCGGTAAGCTGGACGGTTAGGAATGACGGCACCGGGAATGAAATCTATTTGATGTTCAATGCCACGGATTGGTGGCAGCCCACTTGGTATCTCCTCCAGAAATAATTCGTCAAATTCCTGCAACAAAGACACAATACAAGAAGGCAAAGTGTGATCAAGTTGTTTAGTGTTCAATAAACTTTCCTTGTACACAAGTACAAGTAATTCCTTTCCCGACAGCAAACACTTTCTCAACTTTCTTTCTTTGGTAAAGACACTCATTTTCGCACCCTCACTTTGCTCACTCTCACTTGTTTTTACCTCCAGTTTTGATTCTCTCTCTTTTGGCTCTTTCAATACTTTCTCTCAAATGTATTTGGTCTTTGTGAATTTGTTTTGGTGAAAGAGGGGCTAAGGTAATCTTTCTTACTCCATGGGTGAGTGTATACCGATTGGTATATCCATCATGTATGACTCGTTTATCGAATTGCCATGGCCTCCCAAGTAGTAAATCGCCAGCGTGCATCGGAACAACATCGCAAAGAACTTCATCCTTATACTTTCCAATGGAGAAAGCAACAAGAACTTGCTTGGTAACCTTGAGTTCTCCTCCGTCATTAAGCCACTGCAGCTTGTAGGGATGTGGATGCTTTTTGGTTGCTAATCCAAGTTTTTCTACCATAAGAGTACTAGCAACATTAGTACAACTACCTCCATCAATAATGACAAAGAACACCTTTCCATTAACATGGCAGCGAGTATGAAAGATATTCTCGCGTTGCTCATTCCCTTCATTCGCTTGCACACTTAGGCTCCTTTTCACAATAAGGGCCTCTCCTTCTGCTGCATACTCTATATCATCATCTTCATCTTCTTGTGTGGCAGCAACATCATCTTCCTCCTCTTGTTCCAATTCAACCTCTCCATCATCATGAAGAAGCATGGTGTTGCGATTTTGTTGAGTGGATCGAAAGATCGATATGACCCAAGAGGGGGGTGAATAGGATTTTTAAGAGTTTAGGTAGTGAAAATTGCAAATTAAAAGGATGGACAAGGAATTTTAGAGTGGTTCAAGTTCCAAATGAACTCTACATCCACTACCTTATCTTCACTAAGGATTTGCAACAATTCCACTAATTGCTCTTCCCCTTTTCTAGGCTAAGGAGGCAACCCTTACAATTTCGGTTAAATTTTCTACCCAAAATTTAACCCAATCCCCACACAAAGGTAAAAAAGAGTTTAATGGCTAAGATAGTATCTCTCAATACAAATGGTAGCCCAATTACAAGCACTCAACCCAATTGAAAAAGATAAGAATTAAAATTACAATTGGGGTTTCTAGACAAATTTGGGAATTTAGCAAAAATGCTTGGATTTGATGTTTGGATGTTTGCTTTTGGATCAATAGTTGTTGTTGGTGCTTTTAGAGGTCCCTTTTATACCTTCTCATTGATTTCTAGCCGTTGTGGTTGTTGCATTCATCAATAGAGTTGTTGGGGATGTTATATAACCTCCATAAATGCAGTCTGCAACAACCCGTTTCAGAACGCGGGGTACCTGTTTCGAAACGGGCTAAAATAGAAAGAGCCGTTGGGGTGCATTTAAGAGCCCGTTTCGAAACGTGTTGAAGCCGTTTCGAAACACTTTTGCCACTGTCAAGGGTCGTTTCGAAACAGCCTGAGCCCGTTTCGAAACACCCTAACAATCATTGAAAATTCAGTTAAAAATATTACAATGGTTATAATTTTCAAATCAAAATGAAGAACCGTTTCGAAACGTTTAATGCCGTTTCGATACGGGTTCATATGTTCTAAAGCCGTTTCGATACGCGTTTCGGAACAGGGGTCCACAGTGGTGAAAACGTTTCGAAACGCCTTAGGCCGTTTCGAAACAGGGACTTGAAAAACACTGTCTAGGCTTTAAAACACTTAGAAAATATTTGAAAACTTTGGTTTTTAACTTTGGCATATTCTTAAAATTATATGGGGATGTTTGAGGACTTAAAAATTCGTTTTGACATTTTCAATTTAGTCCTTAGGTTCTTTAGTTATATCAAAATTAAAATATCGGTTTCACAATCTCCCCCTTTTTGATATAACAAAACCAAAGTTAGAATTTTTAAGAGTTTTGAAAATTTTGAACATATTCTAACTCCCCCTTAATTTAAGATAGGTTTTTAAAGTTTTAAAAATGTTTTAACTTCAAGTTTTAAAACTTAAAAACCTTTAAACATTTAAAACGAATTTTTGTTGCTCTTAAATTTCTTCTCCCCCTTTATGTTAGATCAAAAATAATAAATAGGCTCATAGAGAAGAGAAAGGGTTAGTACCAATAAGCATGAAGTAATAAGCAACAATAATATTAATTCATAAAATTAAAATATCCAAAACATAAATCAACATTAAGTTCAAAACATAATCCCAAAAAGATCAAAAGCATAGGTTCCTAAAACATAATGAAACATAAAGATGCAAACTGAAACCTAAAATGCATAGATAATATAATATGATATGATATGAATATCCTAGGCCTCGTCACCACCACCATCATCATCCGGAGTCTCATCAACGCTCTTGAATTGAGAACGTCGAAACTTCGTCCATTGGCCATAGAGAGTAGAGAAGGACAAATCCAAGTTTGAGTGGGAAGTCTCAAGAGATAGGAGGTGATCCTCGACATTTTTCAAGCGAGTGTCGATGGCACCAAAACCCGAAGCGATGTTAGTATCCATGGCATTGAACCGTTCGGTAATGAGAGCCGTAAGAGCTTCATTGTTTCCAACTTGAACTTGCGGTTGAGGTTCAACGGGAGGAGGAAGAGGTGCTTCTCTATCAACACGTTCCCAAACATCATTCACATAACGAAAGCCGGACTTGTGAAGAGAGGACTCACCAATCTTGGACTTGCGAGGTTCCGGGGAGTCATAGGTGCAATCAAGACCAATCTTGCTAAAGATGTGGCTTAAGATCGTGTCATAAGTAAAAGATTTCAAGCCATCGGTGTCAATAAGCTTGACATTATTAACCATCTCGGAAAAAATGATCTTAGCAACATTTGGGCGCTCACCACGACGGAAACATTCAAGCCAAAAGTAATCAACTTGACGGATATGAGAGTATTTACCTCCGGAGGGGCGAAGGAACCATGATACCATCAAGTGAAGAAAACGATCGTGCACATCCAAGGAAAGTACTTGACCGGTGTTAGTACCAAACTGACGTTCATCCTCAATTCCTTCATTCTTAAGGGAAAAGGTGGACTCCAAAAGAGCAATATCAACAGTAATCTTTTTCCCTAATATAAAAGATTCAATCCCTACAACCTCGGTATTGGTTTCATCATTAATAAGACGAGCATTGGAGTAGAAGATGAGTACCATATGTTTGCAGCAAATGTCCTGGATGCTCAACAAAGGAAGAAGATTCCATTCACTCAAACGCTCGATGTAGCGGAAAACGAATCTCTCGGAGTTAAGGAAATCGAGATCAATGACACGTTCACGACGAACTTCGAAATCCTTGACATATGTGAAGCAAGCTCGCATCTCCGTAGTTCGAAGGGATTTCTGAAAGAGCTGAGCGAGATTCGGACGCATGCTCGACTCACCGGTTAGAACGGACTTACGCTTTTTGTTAGCTTGTTCCGACATCCTAAAAAAACATAAAGCAAGCATGTTTTAAAAATTAAGTGTATGCATTGATTTTAAAATTCAATCGAATAATAAATCCCACTTAGGTTTTGAAAAAAAATTTAAAACAAAGAAAAATTAAAAAAAAATAGTAAAACAAAATACGACTGAAAATTTTTATATTCGAATCAAAAAATTTAAGATTTTGAAAATTTTTTTACAAGATGTGGAAAACCCAAGCATAAAAACATATAATCTATACAAAAATAAAATTTTCTATCCTAAGATTCGAACATAAATTGAATGAAAAAGAAAAGGAGGAAAAATACCTTAGTTTGGGATTTTGGATGAATTGATGAAAATCCGTGCACAATGTTGATGAAACTTGCTTAGACTAGAATTTTGGAGAAAAACCCCTCAAGATTTGGTGAAAAACAAAGAGGTTTAGAGGGTTTTTATAGGGAGAATGTCGGTTTAGGGTTTTTTAGGGTTTTGAAGAGTTTGAAGTTAAAGTGAATTTTAACCTTAAAAGCCCTAAATAAAGCTGTCCGCGACACCGTTTCGGAACGGTCTACCCCGTTTCGAAACGCGAGCACGAGGGTTTGACCGTTTTGAGACTTTCAGCTGACCGTTTCGATACGGTGTTGACCGTATCGAAGCCCCGTTGACCCGTATCGAAACTCATTTCGATACACCCCTTGGCAGTAACAAAAACGTTTCGAAACCCTTTTGAGGCGTTTCGAAACGCCCTTCTCTCAGACATGATTTTAAGGCATCCGTATCAAAACAGGTTCACCCGTTTCGATACACCTGGGCCTGGAAGTACAGATGAAGCTCTAAAAGTGCAGAAAATTGAGTTTTTCTAAGGCCTAACAAGCATGAATGGTATGAATGAGCAGGCAAAACATATGTAAACATTAACATACTCCCCCTAGCTATAAGCATGGATGAAATTAGGAGTCTAAACACATAAACATGGCATTTCACAAGATCAAGCAAGATTAAGCACAAAAGAGGTCCTAAAAGGTCAAGATAGGCTAGCTAGACCTAACTCTCTCCTAAGGGACCAAAAACACTCTTTGTCTAAAGGTTTTGTAAATATGTCCGCTAATTGATTTAAGGTGTCTACATACTCTATAACCACATCTCCTTTAAGGACATGATCTCTAATGAAATGATCCCTTATTTCTATGTGTTTGGTTCTAGAGTGTTGGATGGGATTTTTTGTTAAACATATAGCACTAGTGTTGTCACATTTTAGATGTATGGTTTCAACTTTAATTCCATAATCTAAGAGTTGTTGCTTCATCCAAAGGACTTGAGCACAAAAACTCCCTAAGGATATGTACTCGGCTTCGGTGGTAGATAAGCATACACTATTTTGTTTCTTATAGAACCAAGATATGAGCATACTACCTAGGAATTGACAAGTTCCCGAAGTACTTTTCCTATCGATTTTGCAACCCCCATAATTCGCATCCGAATAAGCATGATGGTTGAAGGTAGAGTCTCTAGGGTACCAAAGACCTAAACAAGGAGTATCTCTAAGGTACCTAAAGATTCTCTTAACGGCTATAAGGTGAGACTCTCTAGGACTAGCTTGAAACCTAGCACACAAGCAAACACTAAACAAGATATCCGGTCTACTTGCGGTAAGGTAAAGCAATGATCCAATCATAGAACGGTAAAGCTTAGAGTCAACACACTTACCTCCTTCATCTTTGTCAAGCTTTGTAGATGAGCTCATAGGTGTGGCTTGAGGCTTTGCATTCTCTAAGCCAAACTTCTTGAGCATATCCTTTATTTACTTTGCTTGATTGATGAAGGTGTCATCCTTCTTTTGCTTGATTTGGAGTCCCAAAAAGAATGAGAGCTCCCCTATCATGCTCATCTCGAATTCACCTTGCATTAACTTAGCAAACTCTTGACAATGACATTCGTTAGTAGAACCAAAAATGATATCATCAACATAAATTTGAACTACTAAGATGTCATTTTTATACATTTTTTATAAAAAGTGTAGTGTCCACCTTACCTTTTTCAAAACCTTTTCAATTTAAAAGTTTGAAAGTCTTTCATACCAAGCTCTAGGAGCTTGTTTTAAACCATATAGAGCTTTGGTGAGTTTGAAAACATGATTTGGAAATTTTGAGTCTTCAAAACCTGGTGGTTGTTCCACATACACTTCTTCATTTATAAAACCATTTAAAAACGCGCTTTTAACGTCCATTTGAAAAAGCTTGAAATTATGATAACATGCATATGCAAGCAACATCCTAATGGCTTCCATTCTAGCTACGGGTGCATAGGTTTCATCAAAATCTATTCCCTCTTCTTGAGTGTAACCTTGTGCTACTAGTCTAGCTTTATTTCTTACAATGTTACCACTCTCATCTAGCTTGTTCCTAAAGACCCATTTAGTTCCTATGGTAGATTGATTACTAGGCCTATCAACTAATGTCCAAACGTTACTTCTCTCAAATTGATTTAACTCTTCTTGCGTAGCCATAATCCAAAAATCATCTTTCAATGCTTCTTTAATATTCTTAGGTTCTATGCATGAGATAAATGCAACATGATTCATTAATTTAAGAGAAGATCGAGTGGTTACCCCCTTGGATGGATCACCCAAGATTTCACCATCTTTGACATAGTTGAACTCCCTTGGGTAGCTCACTTCCTTTTCCACAAGAGCCAAGTCCTTCAAGGCTTCAAGAGGTGGATCTTGTGTGTCCTCTTCTTTTGTTGTTGGAATCTCATCCTCCTTTGAAGTTTGTCCTCCATCAAAGGCATTTATGGTTCCTACATCATCATCATCACAAGAATCCTTCCTTGGAAGGAGGTTATCATCGAAAACAACATGAATATATTCTTCTACTACTAAAGTTCTTTTGTTAAATACTCGATAGGCTTTAGAGGTTAAAGAGTAACCTATGAAAATAGCTTCATCACTTTTTGCATCAAATTTACCTAAGTTGTCTTTTCCATTATTTAAAACAAAGCACTTGCAACCAAAAGGGCGAAAATAGCTAATGTTAGGCTTTTTATATTTTAAAATCTCATAAGGTGTTTTCTTTAAAATTGGCCTAATGATTACTCGATTAACAATATAACAAGCGGTGTTTGTGGCTTCCGCCCAAAAATATTTAGGTAAATTATTTTTACAAAGCATAGTTCTAGCCATTTCTTGCAAAGCTCTATTTTTCCTCTCAACTACCCCATTTTGTTGAGGAGTTCGAGGAGCCGAAAAATTGTGGCTAATACCATTTTCATTTAAAAAATCTTCAAACCCTAAATTTTGAAACTCGGTTCCATGATCACTTCTAATATGTGAAATTCTGAGTTCAAGATCATTTTGGGTTAGTTTTGAAAATGTGATGAATTTTTCCAAAGCCTCATCTTTAGTACTTAAAAATAGAACCCAAGTAAATCTAGAAAAATCATCAACAAGTACAAAAGCATAAGACTTACAACCCAAGTTCATAGTCCTAATTGGCCCAAATAAATCCATATGGATAAGTTGTAAACATCTACTAGTAGAAACATCATTAATGGATTTAAAGGAAGACTTATGTTGTTTACCCTTAGAGCATGCATCACATATTTTATCATTTGAGAATTTAATCTTGGGTAAACCTCTAACTAGATCAAGGGAAACTAGTTTTTCTAAAACACTAATGCTAGCATGTCCTAGTTTCCTATCCCACAACCATGCATCATTTTCATTTTGTGCTACTAAGCATGCATGAGATGTATGAATGTCATCTAGATGCACCATGTATATGTTCCCTATGCGATGACCTATGAGCATAATAATGTTAGATTTAATGTCAACAATTTTGCATCCATTTTTATCAAATAAAACATTAAATCCTTTATCGCACAATTGACTTATGCTCAATAAATTGTGTTTAAGACCATCGACATACAAGACATTTTCAATGAGAATAGTAGAGTGATTACCTATGGAGCCAATACCTTTAATGTGGCCTTTGGAGTTGTAACCAAATGTCACCACTCCTCCACTTTTTGGCTTTAGATCCATGAATCTACTCTTGTCTCCGGTCATATGCCTTGTGCATCCACTATCAAGGTACCATGAGTTTTGACTTTGTG
The DNA here is from genome assembly GCA_030270665.1 of Hibiscus trionum. Classification (NCBI taxonomy): domain Eukaryota; kingdom Viridiplantae; phylum Streptophyta; class Magnoliopsida; order Malvales; family Malvaceae; genus Hibiscus; species Hibiscus trionum. The sequence continues at coordinate 6,240,211 of BSYR01000010.1, read as the reverse complement.
CTTTGTCCTTGTAGCAATGCTCCCCCTACAAACAAAGATATTAAGCTTTTGTTTTTGGTACCCAAACCATTTTGGGTCCATGAGTGTTAGCTCCCAAAACCTTGGTTCCCTTAGGGATCCAAGATGACATAGCAATAATATTATTAGATTTTACAAGTTCCTTAGGAACCCATACACTTCTAATTCTTTTATTTCTACTATGTCTAGGAAAGCTACCTTGTTTGTAGTACTTACTCTTTTTCTTAGGTTGGTTTGTTGTTGAAGATTCTCCTATCTCATGCTTGACACTACCAACATTTTTAAAAGACTTTTTGAGCTCATTTAGCCCATCCAACACCTTTTGGTGTTTACTATTACATTGAGACAAAAGATTATTAAGATCAACATTTTCATCTTGAAAAAATTTAAGTTCATCTTTCAATCCGAATATCTTTTTTCTCAAATTTTGAATTAGCTTGAGAGAGTGAGTCATTTTTCTCATTTAGCTCTAAAATGATTTTCTTATTCCTAATGACCGACTTTATATTTCTCAACTAATTCATCATAGACCTCTTGCAACTCATCATATGCATCATTTAATTCATCATATGTAAAATCAAAAGATGATGAGTTAGAGGTTACCATAGAGGAATCTTCCTCAAGTGCCATGAGGCAAAGGTTGGCCACTTCTTGTTCGTCATCCTCCGATGACTCCTCATCACTCCAAGTAGCAAGCTTGGCTTTGAGCTTCTTCTTCTTCTCAAAGCCCTTATTCTTGAGTTGAGGGCACTCCGAACGTATGTGGTCGGGTTTATTGCACTCGAAGCAAATTATTTGATCTCTTGCTTCCTCCTTGTTTTTGCCTTTGAAGTCCATCTTCCTTTGAATTTTTCTTCCCCGGTTGGACCTCATAAAGCGTGAGAATCGTTTGGCTATCATATCCAATTCTTCTAGCTCATCCTCCTTACTAGAAGAGCTCTCCTCAAGTAGTTAAGCTTTGAGAGCTATTCCCATCTTCTTCTTCTTTTCAACCTCTAGCTTTTCTACTCTCTTCTCTTCTTCCCTTCCTTGCTTCATAATCTCATGTGTAAGGAGAGAACCCACTAGCTCATCAAGCTTTAAAGTCTTCAAATTCTTAGCTTCTATGATGGCGGTTCTCTTCCCATCCCATGATTCGGGAAGTGAATAGAGTAGCTTCCGAACAAGCTTGTCTTCCGGTATGATCTCTCCAAAACCTTTGAGCCCATTGACTATAGTGGAGAACCGATCAAACATCTTGGACACTGTCTCATCGGGCTCCATCTTGAAGTTCTCATAACTAAGATTGAGAATTCCAATCTTAGTTTCTTTGACATCGTTGGTTCCCTCATAGGTAGTCTCAAGAGTGTCCCACACTTCTTTGGCACACTCAAAGGATGACACTTTAAAATAGATGTCCGGACTGAATGAACAAAAGATCATGTGGAGAGCTTTGTCATTTACTTGAATCTTTCTCCTTTCTTCTTCACTCATCTCCACCTTTTTCTTCAAAACCATCTTGCCCTCACTATCTTGCTTCAATGGAATGTAAGGGCCATCTTCAATGACATCCCACACCAAGTAGTCATTGGACTTGATGAATAGACGCATTCTATTCTTCCAAAAAGAATAGTTGTCACCATTGAAGAATGGAGGATTTGTAGTGGATTGAGACTCGTACATGCCCGAACCGGAGGTTGAAGCCATTTCTTGATATTTGATAATAACACTCTTCCTAGGAACTCCTCTTGTGGTTGTTAATCCTCAAAGAGGTAGGCTCTGATACCAATTGTTGAGTGGATCGAAAGATCGATATGAACCAAGAGGGGGGTGAATTGGATTTTTAAGAGTTTAGGTAGTGAAAATTGCAAATTAAAAAGGATGGACAAGGAATTTTAGAGTGGTTCAAGTTCCAAATGAACTCTACATCCACTACCTTAGCTTCACTAAGGATTTGCAACAATTCCACTAATTGTTCTTCCCCTTTTCTAGGCTAAGGAGGCAACCCTTACAATTTTGGTTAAATTTTCTACCCAAAATTTAACCCAATCCTAACACAAAGGTAACAAAGAGTTTAATGGCTAAGATAGTATCTCTCAATACAAATGGTAGCCCAATTACAAGCACTCAACCCAATTGAAAAAGATAAGAATTAAAATTACAATTGGGGTTTCTAGACAAATTTGGGAATTTAGCACAAATGCTTGGATTTGATGTTTGGATGTTTGCTTTTGGATCAATAGTTGTTGCTGGTGCTTTTAGAGGCCCCTTTTATACCTTCTCATTGATTTCTAGCCGTTGTGGTTGTTGCATTCATCAATAGAGCCGTCGGCGATGTTATCTCACCTCCATAAATGCAGTCTGCAACAACCCGTTTCGGAACGCGGGGTACCTGTTTCGAAACGGACTAAAATAGAAAGAGCCGTTGGGGTGCATTTAAGAGCCCGTTTCGAAACGTGTTGAAGCCATTTCGAAACACTTTTGCCACTGTCAAGGGTCGTTTCGAAACAACCTGAGCCCGTTTCGAAACACCCTAACGATCTTTGAAAATTCAGTTAAAAATATTACAACGGTTATAATTTTCAAATCAAAATGAAGAACCGTTTCGAAACGTTTAAAGCCGCTTCGATACGGGTTCATATGTTCTAACGCCGTTTCGATACGCGTTTCAGAACAGGGGTCGACAGTGGTGAAAACGTTTCGAAACGCCTTAGGCCGTTTCGAAACATGGACTTGAAAAACACTGTCTAGGCTTTAAAAAACTTAGAAAATATTTGAAAACTTTGGTTTTTAACTTTGGCATATTCTTAAAATTTTATGGGGATGTTTGAGGACTTAAAATTTTGTTTTGACATTTTCAATTTAGTCCTTAGGTTATTTAGTTATATCAAAATTAAAATATCAGTTTCACAGATTTGGGCATTGGCTTGCAATATGACCTCTTCCCAAGCACTTGAAGCATTGTATATCTCGGGAACGGTTTGGAACATTCAGAGCCTTACCTTTGCTAGTTTCGGCAACGACCTTGCTTTTTTTGGGTGGCGCGCCTCTTTCATTGGGTGGTATTGGAGGACTCTATTTGTAAGAACTTTGCCCCCATCTTGATGATGCTCCCCCATAGGTTCGTATGGAACCCTTCCGTTTAAGTTGCTTTTCCACTTTTATGGCCATATGCACCATGTCTTCGATCTCCACATAATGTTGCAACTCAATGACGACTGCAATATTTGGGTCAAGGCCAGATAGAAATCTTGCCATGGTGGCTTCTCGATCCTCATCAATGTTAGCTCGGATCATGGCTACTTCCATCTCTTTAAAGTAGTCCTCAACACTACGGTTGCCTTAGGTGAGATTTTGAAGCTTGTTGAACAACTCCCTATGATAGTGAGTTGGAACGAACCTCCTACGCATAACGGCCCTCATCTCATTCAAAGTAGAAATTGGATGTTCGCCATTGCATCTCCTGCTAGATGTCAACTGATCCCACCATATTAGTTCATAATCTGTAAATTCAATGGCTGCAAGTTTTACCTTCTTAAGCTCGGAGTAGTTGTGGCACTCAAAGATGTGCTCAACTTTTTTTTCCCATTCAAGATAGGCTTCAGGATCCGTTTTTCCTTGGAAATGACGAATGGTTATTTTGATGTTGCTAAGATTATCATCAACTCTTGGCCGAGCTCTTTGGTACCTAGGTTCTTGACGCCTCAAACTAAATTTTGAGGCTCGCTCGTCTATGAGTTCTTCGTCCACCTCTCCCTCATACTCTTCCTCGTGATCTGAATTATGTCTTCATTGAGATCTTTCCTCCAAATGATCTAATCGTTCTTGCATCGGCCCTAACCTTTGTTGCAACAACATGTCCATCTCTCGGATAACATCTTGAAGATTGGAGTTAGTTGCATCTACGTTAACATTATTACTTCTTCCAACGTAGTTTCTCATGGAATTTTGAGACACTATTAGTAACAAAAATAAAAAAAAATTAAAACCTCACAAACACAAAACCTCACCTATTCCACTCCAAGAAAATGCACTCACACATTTGTGTTTCACTCAGGATGGCTTTTACCCTTGATGTGCACTCTTGCCTTTTTCCACTCTTGCTCTCAATCAAGTCCTTTTAAGAACTTCCTCAGGGCTTGCAAATGGCTTGTAGAATTCGGCTGAAAAAACAAAACTTGGTGAAAATAATTTGGAAGGTAGGATAAGAAAAGTGGCAATAACGAAAAGGTAAATTGTGAGAGTTGGTAAAGATGACAAAATAGTAGCAAAATAAAAATGATGTAAGATTTTTTTAAAGAAGAATAGAGAATACGATGCCCCTCCCTCTTTAACTTTCTCTAAAAAAAATTCGAATTTTTTTTCTTTCTTTCGATTTTTTTCTCTTTTTTTCAGAAGAGAGACAACGACTATCTTACTGAATCAACCTCGCTCTGATACCAATTGATATGAACCCTGTAATGTGACCTGAGTCATATAGATGTGCCCGATCGTCATTCTAGTAAGAAATATTCTTTGCTACGCTTTGAACTCTAAGATATCATAAAATATACATGTGAGATGAATAGCAATATAATAAAAAATTAATGAAAGAAGGAATTGGATAGGCAATTATGATATCATGGTGGCTAAGGATGGAGGATGATAATCGTGGAAAGGTGTAAATCAAAGAAGGAGTGATGGGAGATGCTAAAGGCGGCGTGGATTTGTATGGTTGCAAGGATAGCGAATTGTGACCCGCTAGCTATAACGAGCTAGGAACCAGCAATATACTTTGATGGAGTCGAGGTGGAGGAGTGTGGAACGTGACCCACAAGCTATAAGAGAGCTTGGAACCAACGCTATAGTAAAATGAAATGGATAGAAGACTACAAGCACAACTTGAAGCCGATAGAGTTCTCGCAAGAACAAGATGAAAGCAATATTTCAAAGGTTTATATTCTCCAAAAAAAGTCCTTACAAATGAACCTAAGGTGCCTATTTATAGTGTGGCTAGGCACCATATGAAAAGTCACACAAAAGATAGATGAATGCTCATCTAAATGCTATTGAATACAAATAAATGAAATGTTTCTTTCTTATCCTTTTGATGGATGAATTTTGCTTTAAATTGAGATGAATTTATCCTTAAATTCGTCCAAAAGGAGTGGTGACTCTTGGGCTACTTCATTTTGCTTGCAAATGGATAAAAGGGAATGAATGTGGACATAGGATGAATGTAGACATCCTACACGTCCAAATCAGCTTGTCTCTTTGAATTCCTTGCTGATTTTAACACTTAATTTGATGATTAAATTACATTAAACTAGCCTTCATTGCTTGCCTATTTGTGGAATATGATCAGCCTTCAAAAAATGATAAATAAAGGCCTTGAATGCATAATTTGCATGCTGATTATTGCATGTCCCTTCTCTTGAACGTGAATGGCCTTCATTGGTTCATAATTTCAACCTTGAATAGGTGAATTATGAAGCTTAAATGTTTTGTTACTCTAAGAAGATGAACAACCTTGAAAAGATGAAAAGAATTCAGCCTTGAATTGCCTTCAATTGCCTTGTTTGCATGAGTAAAGATGGTCATCGATGACTTGTTTCCAAGCTGAAGTTGAAAAGTTTCTTCTTTAATCCACACGTCACATGAACCTAGACATACACAAAGGATTTATTCAAACTTAAAATAATAGATGCATGAAACAATTAAAGAGTTGGTTAATTGAGTGAACTAGTTAAATGAATGAACGAGTTTAATTAAAGAACTAACTTTATTGAATTTAACAAAATGCATGAATGAAGTAGTTTAATGAATGATTTAAGATAGATAATTAAACTACTTCCCTAAATGAACTAAAACTATAAATGAAGTGCATGCTTTAATGACCAACACACTTTATCAATGCAATGGAAGTTATGAAATACTTAAATTCTCATGCAAATGCATGCATGAGCAAGGTAAGGCATTCCTCCCTTATTATTTCTTCTTTCCCACGTTCATGGCTTGTTGTAAACAAGATTTCCATGGCTGATTGAAACTCCTTGGCCCATGCACGTGTAATGGGGCCACTTGGGTACTTCTCCGGATCCTTGTTCTTGATGGTAATATCAGATAACATGCCCAATTTCCTTAAATCATACACCACCTTTTGAATGCAGTACAATTCTCAATGGTATGCCCCCTTACTCCTGCATGGTATTCGCATTGGGCCTTCTCATCGTACCACGATGGATAAGGAGGTGAGAACGGAGGGACACGTCTTTGCAGCACCATCTGTGATTTGATCAACTCGGCAAACAACTCCGCATAAGTCATTGGGATAGGAGGAAAGCAGGGTCTCGAATTTCATTGATATCTTCACTCTTCTTTTGGGGTACTTGCAGCTGTTGGAGCTGAGGTGTTGGGTTTGTTGAATGTATTGGGCTTGGTGAACACCACACCTGTTGAATAATTGGGGTTGTAAACGTTCATGGTATTGACCTCATTATCTCTCTTCTTATATGTTTTCTTCGTTTCTCTACTGTCTAATTTTCCACTCTTCATGGTTGCTAGGATCATTTCACCATTCATTAGCATGTCCGCGAAGTTCTTCGTAGCATGGTTGAGCATGCGATCATAAAAAAGGACCCTTTTATAGTTTCCACAAACATCAGGGTGATTTCATTTTCTAGCAACGGTGGCTACACTTATGCTGCTACATCCCTCCACCTTTTTGCATATTGATGGAAGCTCTCGTGATGCTTTTGTTCCATCCCTTGCAAGACCAGGCGAGTTGGAACCATGTCTGAAATGTGCTTGTATTGCTCACTAAAGGCTCTGGACAGATCCTTCCATGATTTGATGTTCACTCAAATTAGTTACGAATACCAACGTGCAGCGGAACCTACTAAGTTGTCCTGGAAGCAATGAATGAACAACTTCTCATTGTCGAGGTACATTGATATCTTTTTACAGTACATAGTTAGATGTACCGATGGACATATGGTCCAATTATATTTCTCAAAGTCTGGGATCTTGAACTTTGGTGGTGCAACCAAATCAGTTACCAAGCTCAGTTCCTTGGCATCCATTCCACCATGAGCAACACCATCTTGGAAGGATTTGATCATCCCCTCCAACTTTTCATACTTGTCCTCCCACTTCTTCTCAATTCGAACATTATTAGCAATTTCATCGAGGTTGGGTACCTCATAATTATTAGCCTCCCCCATTTTGAACATGAGTGGAGGATTCGGTAACATGGATCAGTGTTTTGGCTTTAGCAGCGGTCTCCTTCCTAAAGGTCATTCCTGGGAATCGTGGAATTGCGGTAGTGTTTCCTCCTTCTTCAACTGTATTTGGATCCTTGAACTCTAGCATGGCAGCTATTGAATTGATTATCTTTTGATGAACTGCCTCAATTTGTTGTTTCAGGTCGATCTCCCTTTTCTCCAACTTATCTTGAGTGCTAGACACGCGTCGTAAAGTGTCAAGAATAATTTCCTTCTTCCGAATAATAAAATAAATAAAGGAATTAAATTAAGTGTAGATAGGGAAGTAGGAGTCGAACCCACAAGGACTTGGAACTTTCCTTGTTGCGCTTTGTAGTTTCTGAACCAAGAGTTATCGATGGAGCTATGTTGAGGTGATTTAGGTTTGGGGGGGGGGTTGTTGTAATGAAATGTAATTTTTTAAGAAAGTAAAAGAAAGCTTTTGAAATAGTCTAAAGAAAATATGAGATTATCAGCCTCGGGCTTCCGCGTTGACTTGTTCTACTTGGTTCCTTGGTAAAGATTTTTATTTCGAAAAACTTGTTGGCAAAATTACTTCAAGGTCAATCCTTGAGTTTTTGTTTGTAAACTGAATTACCAAAATCAATTTTTGGTTTCAGTTTTGATAATTTGTCTAAACCAACTCAATGTTTGAGAAAACAAATTATTTAAGCTCATAACCAATTCGAAAAGTCATTTCTATAAAAACGATTCGATCTCAATTTCCCTTAGTAATCTATTTACTAAGTGTGTTCCCCGGAAGTCGGATTTGTTTCAATAACCGATCCTCCCTCCCACTTGATAGATCAAAACAATTTTTTTTCTCCAAAGTCAATCTTTGGGTTTTAAAAAATCATTTTGATTTAGAAAATAAGTATGAAGAAATCGAGAAGAAGTTTTCGAAATGTTTGAAGCATAGTTTCAAACCTCGCCTTGAAAACAAGTCATTGCAAAAGCCTTCGGCTTAAAAAGATCTAGTCGAGCATGGTTATCAAATTAATCATGCTCGACATTTAAGAAATAATTAAAAGAAAAGAACTTAAGAAAAACTAAAAATAGAAGAATTTCCAAGAGAAGAAGAAATGATGTTTTATTGCTAATTGAATGATGACAATACTTACCCCAAAGAGGGGTATTTATAATGTTTCAAAATAACCTAGGTAAAACCTAAAATGATAATTAAAATTAAACAAAATAATTATCCAAAGTTTAAAATTTAATATTTAAAAAATCCGGTGATAAGCTATCTGATAAGCGGCCATATAAGCTATCACTGCTGCTGAAGTCATCTTCTAGAAGACGCTGACGTGGCGCCCAGTCAGCATTCATGCAACGGTTCATGCCCATGAATCTGCCCATGACTCCAGCATTTTCTGCAGAATTCCAGCTTATTTCAAGCATCACGTCTCCTGCATGAAAATATCATAAAACAACCCAATTAAGTCCCTTAAACATATATTTAATCGAAATAAGGACCAAAAACACAACCAAAATAAATACTCATCAAATCCCCCCTCACTTATCCGATGCTTGTCCTCAAGTATCTCAAAATTAAACAACCTAAGCTCAAGTTATCATCCTTAATTTCACGAAGTCTCAAAGTTTCCGATATGGTTAAGTATCCAAACATGAAAGAAAAATAAGGAGCAAAATAGATAAATGGCAAGATTAAGAAATTTAAGCAAAAACGACATTCCAATACCCTACTAACATCAATGATGCAAACCAAGTACCCTCACAAGGAAACACTCATGTCACTCAAAGTGTTTAAGGGTGGAGAAAATCACTCGAGCCAAAACTAATTAGAGCATTACCATAGGCTTGTGGTTAAATCTCATCTCCACTACTAGCAGGAATGTGATGCAAAAATCAAGAGGTCTTAAAAAGGGTTGTAATGGGACTAAGGTTCGGGTAGGATCAAGGCTGAAAAATATGGGTTAAAATTCAAGACAAAAATCATCCCAAAAATTTATTCAAAACATCCTCTCTCTTTTATTTTACTTTCCTTTTTTTCATTCGAATCAAAACTGTTTTGTAGTGTATTTTTTCTTCGAACTGCACTGTTTTTTTGTTTTTTTTTTTCTACAGACTCGAATAGTTTTCTGCACAATTTTTCTGCACTGCATATTTGAACAGTTTCTGCACAGTTTTTTTTCTGCACAGTATTTTTTTCCTGCTGTTGGACTGCATTTATTCGAATCTTTTTTTTTGAAGACAATTTTGTCTTGAAAAGGGGACAAAAATAATGGAATTACAAAAATGGATTAGGCTAAAGTATGGTGAATTTCAAGAAAAAGGCAAAGGCTCAAAATTGTTTCACTAGGGGAAATTAATTAAAGGATAGGCAATTTGTGTGGAAAGAGGAAGGGTTAAAACCTAGTGCCTCAATCATACTTAAGCATCATATTCAATCAATGTAATCTCAAAAATAATTTAAACACAAGTTCTAGAATGCAACTAATTTAGCTAGGCACACTCAAAGAAACAAAGATCAATAAAAAATAATGCATGCTCATTAAGCTCAAAACTCACAAAAATTGTCTTGTGTACCTAGGTAAGCATCATGTCAATTAATAGAGAAAGAAATGTCATAAAAAAGATTTTAATAAAAAATTAATCATGCCAAAATCTACTATGCAACCTAGAATTTTCTAACAAGATAGATACAAAATCATATGAAAACAGTGAGACAAGGCCAAACTAAGGATTAAACAAGGAACATAGATTAAATAAAATTAATAGAATAAGAGAGCAATTAAACAGATAAGCAAAGAAAAATTTGAAAACATTTCTCCCTCCCCCTCACTTGATACATTTTGTCCCAAAATGAACATAAAATAAAATAAAAGAGAGAGGGTGAAAATACTCCCCGATCGCAGAAGAACATGGTTCGGTAGTGGGCTCCGAGTCTGGTGTAGGGGCGGAGGCGAGCTTGCTCTAGAGTTCGGACCATGGTGGTGGGTCGGGGCTGAAAGTTGGTTGATGGTGGTGAAGATGAAGGTTAGGTTAAAGCAGACTAGGTTTCGTCTGAGTGTTGGTTTGTTGGAAAAAATATGAAAAAGAAAAAGGTGGTATTTTAGGTCTAGTGAAAGTGACGGCTTGGAGAGATAAGGTGGGTCCATGGAATTTTATTTTAATATGGTGGGGTTTTAAATTTTAAGTGAAAAAGGTGATAAGAATAGGGGTGGCTGAAGAGTTAGACGTGGGTTTAAAAGCAAAATGGGGTCCACGGAATCTCTATTTAAGGTGAGGTTTGTTTGAAAATTGAATTGATTTTTTTAATTTGACCGAAAAGGAGAGGATTGGACGAGTGCAGAGATAAGGGTGGGATCCATAGGATATAATCTAGCTAAAAATGATATCTTCTCATGCCTTTATACGATCAGCCTGCGAATAAAATAAAATAAATTAAAATTAAATTAAATTGAAATAATGGAAATAAAAATAAATTTGAAATTGAAAAAAAAATTAAAATAAAGAAATAAATAAAGAAAATGGGTTGCCTCCCATCCAGCGCTTGTTTATCGTCGCTAGCTTGACGACCTTATTCAAGTGACAGGTTCGATTAAATGAATTTCCTCGACTAGACCAACCGGAGCATTGTCATAGTACGGTTTAAGCCGTTGACCGTTAACTTTAAATGGCTCTCCGGAATTACTTTTAATTTCCACTGCACCATGTGGAAAAATATTAGTCACTGTATACGGTCCAAGCCACTTTGATCGTAATTTCCCTGCAAAAAGTTTTAATTTAGAGTTAAATAATAAAACATTTTGACCAATATAAAATGATTTAAATGCAATATTACAATCGTATAAATCTTTATTTTTTTCTTTAAAATTTTTTGAACTGTCGTAGGCATTTTTTCGAATTTCTTCCAACTCTTGGATATCGAGTTTATGCGTTTCGCCAATTAGATCCATTTCCATGTTGCATTTTTGGACTGCCCAAAGCGCGCGGTGCTCCAACTCAACTGGTAAATGGCACGGCTTACCAAAAACAAGGCGATAAGGATACATCCCGATAGGACCCTTATACGCTGTTCGATATGCCCATAATGCGTCATTCAGCTTAACGCTCCAATCCTTCCGATCGGGTTTCATGATCTTTTCAAGAATGGTCTTGATTTCAAGATTTGACACCTCCGCCTGACCATTTGTTTGCGGATGGTACGATGTCGCGATGCGTTAGGTGACGCCAAATTTTTTCATTAGCGCGTCGATGAATCTATTGATAAAATGTTTCCCTCTGTCGCATATCAACGCTCTTGGTGTGCCAAACCTGAAAAATATACACTCTTTTAGAAATTTGACAGTGGTTTTAGCATCATTATTTTTTGTAGCTTTCGCCTCAACCCATCGCGAAACATAATCAGCAGCTAAAATAATATAAAAATTACCGAATGATGATACAAATGGCCCCATATAATCTATCCCCCACACATCAAATATTTCGCAAACATGAATAGGATTTAGAGGCATTTCATTACGTCGGCTTAAGTTAGCAACTCTTTGACATTTATCACATGATTTGCAAAATAAATATATGTCTCGAAAAATATTAGGCCAATAGAATCCGTATTCAAGAATTTTATGAGCTGTCCTTTTAGGTCCATAATGTCCACCGCATGCATATGAATGACAGAAATTAAGGATAGATTTTACCTCATCTTCGGTTACACAGCGTCGTATTACCTGATCGAAACAATGTCTCCAAAGGTAGGGATCATCCCAAATATAGAACCTAGATTCCCTCTTGATTCGGGTAATTTCCGACCGTGGCAAGTCAAGGGGTAATTCACCTGTAGCCAAATAGTTCACGATGTTCGCAAACCAAGGTGTTGAAGCTTGCGCCATCATCAAATTTTCTTCAGGGAATTCTTCATTAACAGGCGAATCCGAATTGGTTAGTGGAATTCGGCTGAGGTGATCGGCCACAAGATTTTCACTCCCCTTCTTGTCCTTTATCACGAGATCAAACTCCTGGAGGAGTAAAATCCATCGGATCAGCCTTGGTTTTGCTTCCTTCTTGCTCATCAAATATCACAAGGCTGTATGGTAAAAAAAACAATAATCTTAGTCCCAAGTAAATAAGAGCGGAATTTATCTAAAGCAAAAACTACAGCAAACAGTTCTTTTTCTGTAGTTGAATAATTGTGTTGCACTGGATCAAGCGTTCTTGATGCATAAGCGATGACATGAGGCTCTCGTCATTTCCTTTGTCCAAGTACCGCTCCAACACTAAAATATGAGGCATCGCACATAATTTCGAACGGCAAGTTCCAATCGGGCGGTTGCACTATTAGCGCAGATACAAGTTTCTCCTTAATTGTATCAAACGATTTCCTACATTCGGATGTAAATTCGAACTCTACATCTTTCTGCAGTAACCGACATAGTGGTTGTGCTAATTTTGAGAAGTCTTTTATAAATCGTCTGTAAAAACCTGCATGTCCAAGAAAAGAGCGAATATCCCACACAGTAGTGGGGTATGGGAGTGAGCGTATAATATCCATTTTAGCTTTATCAACAGAAATCCCTTTAGAAGAAACTATATGTCCTAATACTAAGCCTTTATTAACCATAAAGTGACATTTCTCATAATTAAGAACAAGGTTAAATTCAATGCATCGTTTTAAGACATTAGTTAAATTCAATAAACACTCACCAAACAAATTACCATATACAGTGAAGTCGTCCATAAATACCTCGATCCCTTTCTCAACATAATCCGAAAATATACTTAACATACATCGCTGGAACGTAGCTGGAGCGTTACATAGTCCAAACGACATTCGTCGATAGGCGAAGGTTCCGAATGGGCACGTAAACGTGGTCTTCTCTTGGTCTTCAGGGGCTACGGGAATTTGAAAGAAACCTGAAAAACCATCGAGACATCAATAGTGAGATATATCAGCTAATCTTTCAATCATTTGATCAATATATGGTAAGGGAAAGTGATCTTTTCGGGTTAGAGAATTCAACTTCATGTAATCTATGCAAACTCGCCATCCATTCTGAACTCGAGTTGGAACTAACTCACCTTCGTCATTTCTGATTACAGTGACGCCGGTCTTTTTAGGAACAACATGAATAGGACTTACCCACTCGCTATCCGAGAACGGATATATGATATCGGCGTCTAAGAGTTTTTGAATTTCGTCTTGTACTACCTTCATCATGGGATCATTCAAGCGTCGCTGACCTTGTCGTGACGGTTTTGCCCTTTCCTCGACTTTGATCTTGTGCATACAAGTTGCGGGGCTAAGTCCTTTGATGTCCGCTACCGTCCACCCGATTGCTTCCTTATACTTCCGCAGGACTGTGACAAGATCGACTTCTTCCTCTCAGGTTAATTCGTTCGAAATGATAACTGGTAAGGTATCATTATCTCCCAAGAAGGCGTACTTAAGGTGGGATGGGAGTTCCTTTAATTCCAACTTCGGATTCTGCAAAATAGATGGCAAAGGTTTAGTCTTCGATGGAGTTAAAGCTAAAACAGAATTAATAAAGGAAACAGATTCGTCCTCATTTTCTGCCTCATTATCGCAAAGCTCATAGTCCATATCAAAGTTATTAAAAACATTAGTATCCGCATATTCTTCTATATACGGATCAACAATATCAATTGAGTTAATAGATTCAACCTGATCAGGATACCTCATTGCTTTATAAACATCGAATTCTACTACCTCACCGTCGAATTCCATGGATAAAAGGTCGCTCCTTACTTCTATTTTCGTGTTTGTTGTGCTAAGGAATGGTCTTCCCAACAACACTTCGGATCAAGTGTTTGTTCTATCGTGAGCCATGTCGATCACGTAGAAGTCCGCATGGAAAAATAAGACATCTACCTTTACCAAAACATTTTCCAGCACTCCTTCTGGATAGATGACTGATCGATCCGCCAACTGTATTGTAATCCTGGTTTCCTTCAAAGGATCATTAGTTATCATTTTATAAACAGAAAGCAGCATTACATTTATTGAAGCCCCAAGATCGCACATAGCACATTTAATAGATTCGTTACCAATTTGGCAGGGTATATCAAACATACCATGGTCTTTCATTTTGGGGGGTAAGTTACGTTAGAAAACTGCAGAAACGTGCTCTCCCAAATTTACCTTTTCGTGCCCGGTGAGTTTTTGCTTGGTTGTACAGAGCTCTTTAAGAAAACGAGCGTACCTTGGCACTTGGCGAATGACTTCCAAGAGGGGAATGTTCACTTGGACCTTTTTAAATACTTTAATAATTTCTCTCTCTTCAGCCTTTTTGTCACGTTTTACCAATCGTGATGGAAAAGGAGGCGCGACTTCAAGAGGTGGAGACGAAGGAGGAGATGGTGGTAAAGAGTTATCTTGGTTTTCGTTACCTTCTTCTATGGCAGGAGTGGGATTATTGTTTTTTGATGGTTCTTTTGGAGCTATAACGGTCCCACTACGGAGTGTGATGGCGCTTATATTTTCCCTAGGGTTTGTCTCGGTTTGCGAAGGAGGTTTACCTTTGGAATCAAGACGGCTTGCTAGCTGGCTTATTTGTTTGTCTATCTCTTGTAAGTGGGCCTCGGTACGAATTTGGAATTTCTGTTGTGATATCGCTAAACGCTCAACTAAGGTTTCTATAGATGTCTTTTGTTTTGGGTAGAGTTGATTTTGTCTCTGGTTGTTTGCGTATCCAAAGTTTGACTGGTTTCTCCACCTCAGATTGTATGTATTTCCTATGGCATTGGCTTGGGCGACATCATCTTCCTGAATCATCGGATAACAGTCTGTCAGATGTTCTGGGCTAGTACAGATCCCACAAAGTCTTGTTGTTCCTTTTTTTCCTGCAAGAAGAGTTTGCACTATTTCAGCTAATTTATCAATCTTATTTTCTAAAGAAACTGTGCTTACCTCGCGAACACTTCGAGATGGTTCGCTAGATTAATTAAACCTTTGTGAGTTGGCAGCCATGGTTGATATCAGTGTTTTAGCCGTTGTTGGGGTCATATTGACTAGAGCTCCGCCACTTGCCGCATCCACTACTTTCATATCCATAGGCGTCAATCCTTCATAAAAATACTGAAGGAATGTTTGTTCCGACAATCCGTGTTGTGGACAATTTGCACACAACTTTTTAAACCTCTCCCAGTATTCATATAAAGATTCGGATTCTTTTTGTTGAATGCTCAAGATGATGTGCCTTATTTCGCTCGCTTTTGCCGCAGGGAAGAACCTTTCCGGGCAGCAGCCTCAGTAGCAACATAATACGAACAATAATTCACTAGAATCTACTTTACATACTTTTATATCTCGTACTAGTGATTTTATTGTCCATACTAATAAATTTATTGACAAGACTGAAATACGGATGAACAACTAGGAGGCAACAATAAAGAATCGGAAGATCCAGTTCGAGCAGTTTACAAAGATTATTAGCAACATGTCAATGGGTGCATCAACTAGTATCACAGAGGCCACAGAAAAACCAACTTATGAGTAGTGTAAAGTAATAACTACAAGAAGTGGGAAACAAGTGGATGACCCCGGAGTTGACCGGCCAAAGGAAAAGCAACCAGAACAGCCCGCCATGGCAACACCACAAACTGAGGCCCAGACAGATGACGACAGCCCTGAGACAGATGTTTCTCAACCCCCACAGATCAGATTTCCCTGTAAGGAACGCATCCAGGACATTCGTATGCCGCCGCCCTTCCCCCAAAGACTTAAACAACAAAAGCAAGAGCACCAGTTCAAGAAATTTCTTGATATTCTAAAGCAGGTGCACATCAACATCCCACTCGTGGAAGCCATACAAAACTTGCCGACTTATGCAAAGTATTTGAAACACATGGTTTCTAAGAGAAGAAGAGTTGAGGAATTCGAGACGATAGCTGTCACTGAAGAGTGCATGGCAATGATGCACAACAAGGTGCCGCTCAAGAGGACAAATCGAGGCAACTTTATCATTCCATGCAAGATAGGCAGCAACCATGATATGAGAGCTCTATGTGACCTAGGAGCAAGCATTAATCTGATGCCCAAGGCAGTCTTCAACAAATTAAGAATTGGAAAAGCAAAACCAACCTCCATCATGCTCCAATTAGCTGACCATTCCTTTGTGCAACTGGAAGGAAAAGTTAAAGATATCCTTGTACGAGTGGGCAACTTCATTTTTCAAGCTGATTTCCTCATCTTGGAATTTGAGGCAGACGAGAACGCCCCATCATTCTTGGGTGACCATTCTTAGCCACGAGTAGAACATTAAAAGATGTAGAGAATGGGGAACTCACAATGAGGGTTGACAATCAGAACGCAAAGATACATGTTTTACAGCCCATGAAACCAGCTAAGGAAAATGAAGTATGCCAAGACACACATGCCTCCAAGGTCAGCATAGAAATAGAGCAAGGCAGCAGCCGCAAGGGCAGAAATCAGGGCAGCAACAAAGACCTCAAGGAGCAAGATGACCCACATGGACGAAAAGCAAAACACAACCAACTCAGGAAGTGGTTATGTTTGGTTGATGCACCTTAATGCAATCCCAACATAACTTAATTTATTTTTAATTTATTTCTTTTTATTTTTATGTTTTAGGATTAAATTTTAATTTATTGCAATTTATTTTCCATATTTTAAATTTTCAGATTTTAAGTTTTCTTTATTTAGTCAATTATTTTTATTTTAGGTTTAGGAATAAATAAGCATGACCAAAAAGAAGGCCCAACAAGGAGCCCGCCCACCATGTCGTCAAAAAAGCTGAAGGCAACCCAACGAAAAAAACGCGTAACAACTAGAATATCGCTAACGGCTAGCTGCCACCAGCTACAATATAACAAGCATTTAATCCTATAACACGCGTCGAAAAATCTGCCCGTTGGGAATTTAATGCTGCCACGACATCTTTCAGCAACCCCTATATATACCTCACTATTTCATTCATTTTCTTCACTCTATCTCCTTGTTTAAACCTCTTATGCGTCAACCCGCTTTCTTAATATTTTCTATTTTTAGTTTACTTTCAGATTACAACCATCTAACTACCATGGCATCATCACAATACAAACCCTCTTTCTAGTGTTTCTTCTCCGAGCTAGACCAAAAGAGGCACAAAACTCAATTTGCCAACCGATTAGTTTGGGAGGAGCAAGGGTTTCAATACTCGCAGCAAATAGGAGACTTAGGTCTAGAGCCCGCCCTCTTTGAGAAAATACATGGACAAAGATGGGAGATCTTTGCAAAGCAGCCCGAGGTTGCCAATATCACCCTCATCCGAGAGTTCTACGCCCACCAACCCCGCCCAGAAGTTCCATTTGTTTTTATCAGAGGGAAGCAGTAAAACTCAACACCGCCACCACCAACAGATTCTATGGGCTGCAGATGGACGATAACCCTCTTGAGGAATGGCGGTAGACCTTGACAGCATGAGATTACGACAGAATGAAGGAGCGCCTATGCGAACAAAACACCTCGTGGCTGACAGGGAAACACAACGGGTCTATGCAGCACCCTCTTCTGCTGTCGGAGGCTATACTGTGGAACAGCTTCATCAAACGACGTGTGTTGCCCACCTCCCACAACACAACAATTGATCGGCCTCATCTCGCGTTGATCCATTCAATCATGAACAACCGACCGATCAACGTGGGAGACATAATCTGCAAGGAGATCTACAACTGCTACCGAAAGTTGAAGGGCAGACTCTACTTCCCCTCCCTCATCATCGGACTATGCAAAAATTTCAACGTCACTTCCGACTCCAAAGATGTGCTGACACAATCAAGAGAGAGCTGGACAAGAAAAGTCACGCTCCAGATGATGCAAGCGCCTAAAACAGAGCCGATCACACCATCTCAGCCATCGGCCGACAACACAGCTACCCCGGCAGCAAGAGGCAGTACTGAGGCTGCTCAAAACCCGAAGGTCATCCAGCTGATCCACACACTGATCGACAACAACAAAAGAATTTAGCGGCAGCAACTGACCTTAGGCTTTGTTTCTCCTAAAATAAGCTGAAATAAATTATTAGTGCTTAAAAAATAAATGCATGCTAAAATTAAACCTAATGCCTAAAAACAGAAAATTAAAAATAATGTGGTTGAAAAATAAATGCAAGAAATTTAAATCAAATTCCTAAAAATTAAAAACAGAAAAGAAAAATTTAGGCTGAATTAGGATTGCATTTGGATGCATCTCCTAACATGACCACTTCCTTGTCTCTTGCAACATGAGTTCCTGTGTAGTTCTTTAACCTCTGCCCATTCACTTTAATTTCATGTCCATCCTTAGTAGATTTGATCGTGACTGAACCATGTGGGAATGCTTTGACAACTTCATAGGGCCCGGACCATCTGGACTTCAGCTTTCCAGGAAATAGCTTTAGGCAAGAGTTGAACAGTAATACTAGCTGCCTTGGGAGGTACTGTTGCGGTAAGATCTTGTTATCATGCCATTTTTTATTTTTTTCTTTGTAAAGCTTGGCAATCTCATATGCTTCCCTTCTAAATTCTTCCATCTCATTAAGATCTAGAAGTCTCTTTTCCCAGCTTGGTCCCAATCCATATTGACAGCTTTTATCGCCCAATAGGCCTCATGTTCGATCTCGACAAGTAGGTGACATGCTTTTCCATACACAAGTCTATAGGGTGACATACCTAGAGGGGGTTTGAATGTTGTTCGATATGCTCATAGTGCAGCATCCAGTCTAAGGTACCAGTCTTTCCTACTTGGGTTGACTACCTTTTCTAGGATGTTCTTCAATTCTCTATTTGAAATTTCAGCCAACCCATTAGTCTGTGGATGGTATGTCGCGGCAACCTTGTGACAAACACCAAGTCTTTTTAAAGCTTTAGCGATGAGCTTGTTATCGAAATGTTTACCTTCATCACTAATTATTGCCCTTGGGATTCCAAACTTGGTGAATATGTTCTTGTAAAGGAATCTGTGGACGGTCTTGGCATCATTCTTGAGGGTTGCCACAACTTCAACCCATTTGGACACATAATCGACAACAAGGAGGATATATAAATTACCAAAGGATGATGGGAAAGGTCCCATGAAATCGATCCCCTAAACATCAAATAACTCAACCTCTATAATGGTTTGTAGGGGCATCTCATTCCTCCTTGAAATTTTCACGGTTCTTTGGTATCTATCACATTGCTTGTAAAAAGCTTGGGCATCTTTGTAAAGAGTAGGCAAATAGAAACCGCATTGAAGTACTTTTTCTGCTGTCCGTGTACCTTCAAAATGTCCTCCATAAGGGGCGGCATGGCATTGGTAGAGCACTACATGTTCTTCTTCTTCTGGGATACATCTCCTTATATCCTGATATGCACAATGTTTAAACAAAAGAGGCTCATCCCAAAAATAATGCTTAGCATCTTGCTGGAACTGCTTCTTGCCTTGAGAGTTAAGGTTATAAGGTAAAGCACCAGTAACTAAATAATTCACAATATCAGCATACCAGGGTGTTGAGGGAATAGCTGCCGCCGATGTGTTTGTCGCAGCGGCATGTGCATTAGTCAATGTCGCGGCAATGCTTTCTGTAATGGTGGATGCTAGTAGCAGCTGCTCATATGGAAATGCATCTTATATTTCTGCACTATTGGTGGTGCCGCCGCCCTGTTCCAGACGTGACAGGCTGTCGGCAACTTGGTTTTCTGTACCCTTTCTGTCTTTGATGTCAACGTCGAACTTCTTTAGGAACAAAATCCAGCGAATCAATCGTGGCTTGGCATCTTTCTTTGCAAATAGGTACTTGAGAGTTGAGTGATCTTTGTGGACAATTACTTTTGTTTTTATTAAGTATGATCGAAATTTGTCAAAGGCAAAAACCACCGCTAACAGTTCTTTGTCGGTGGTGGCGTAGTTGACTTGGGAAGGATTTAAGGTTTTACTGGCATAATAGATCACATGGAATGTCCTACCCTTTCTCTGCCCAAGGGTAGCTCCTACGACAATATCACTAGCATCGTACATTAGTTCAAAGGGTAGGGTTAGTCGGGTGGGACTACAATAGGGGTAGACACTAAATTCTTCTTCAGTGTCTTGAATGCCTCAGTGCATGAGTCATCAAACTTGAAGGTTTTATCATGTTCAAGAAAGGTACACAGAGGTTTAGTAATATTTGATTTTTTTAGTAAAGCATCTATAAAAACCTACGTGTCCTAAAAATCTTCTGATGCCCTTGACAGAGGTTGGCTACAGTAGTTTTTTGATCTCATCAATTTTTGCTTTGTCGACCTCAATCCCCTTGGCAGATATTTTGTGATCGAGGACTATCCCTTCATCCACCATAAAATGGCACTTCTCCCAGTTTAACACTAAATCAGATACCTTACATCTTGTTAAAACCTTTTCTAAGTTGTCGAGGTTGCTGTTGAAGTTGCCGCCGAAGACAGAGAAATCATCCATGAAGATTTCCAGGAAATCTTCTACCATTTCGGAAAATATAGCCATCATGCTGCGTTGGAACATGGCTGGTGCGTTACACAACCCGAACGACATCCTTCTAAATGCATATGTGCCGTAGGGGAAAGCGAAGGTGGTCTTTTCTTGATCCTGGGGATCTATGGAAATCTGATTATACCCTAATTAGCCATCAAGAAAACAATAGAAAGGTTTTCCAGCAAGGCAGTCAAGCATTTGATCAATAAAAGGTATAAAAAATTATCATTTTTAGTTACCTTGTTTAGCTTACGGTAGTCCATGCAAACCCTCCAACCGGTCACAGTCCTAGTTGGGATTAGTTCTTTTATTTTGTTACTTACCACCGTAGTTCCTCCCTTCTTGGGTACACATTGTATCGGGCTTACCCGCTCACTGTCGGATATAAGATAAATGATATATGCGTCGAGCCACTTGATGATATCCTTTTTGATAACTTCTCGCATTACATCATTTAGCCTTCTTTGAGTATTGACAGTGGGTTTACAATCTTCTTCTAACAGGATCTTGTGCATGCACATTTCTGGGCTAATTCCCTTGACATCGGCAATGGTCCATCCTATTGCCCTCCTATGCCACCGCAACAAGTCTATCAACTTGAGTTCTTATTCAGCCTGCAACTTGGAAGAGATAATTACGGGAAACGTATCATTGGGTCCCAAAAAAGCATTTTTGAGTTTTTCAGGTAAGGGTTTTAACTCAAGGATAGGGGGTTCCTCAATAGATGGTTTGTGAACTTTACCTCCCTTATCAGTGTAATCTAAAGATTCGAAATACTTACCTGGCCTTGTTTCTGTCCAGTGTACTTCATCTTGCTCCTCTGTCTCTGCCTCATCCTCAGCTTCTGTTCTCTGGCCACCGAGGCGGGTGTCAGGGCAGTTCTCCAAGTGATTGCCAAGGCAATCACCAGAATCTCTTCCGAGGCAGTATATACCCAGACATGGTACATCAATGTCGAACTCAAACTTAGATGTGGCATAAAGCATTTTACATTCTTCTGAGTCATCATTCTGTTTTAAGGTTCGGAAAACATTAAGTTTTATCTGCTGATCATTTACTCTCATTGTAAGTTCTCATTTTTTGACGTCGATCAACATCCTTCCAGTAGCTAGGAATGGTATTCCAAGTATAATAGGCACCCGTTTATCTACTTCACAATATAAAACCAGAAAATCAGCAGGGAAAATAAACTTATCGACTTTTACCAGTATGTCTTTCATTTTCCCTTCTGGTTGAACGTAAGACTTGTAAGACAGTCGGAGCATGACACTAGTAGGTCGGGCCCTTCCTATCCCTAGTTTCTGGAAAACAGATTTCGGCATCAAGGTGATACTTGCCCCAGATCATATAATGCCTGCCCAATATAATTGCTGCCAATTTTACAAGGAATGATAAAATTACCTAGATCTTTTCTCTTTAGTGGACTCTGTTGTGCATCATGGCCATGCATCCTTCTGTAACTGCCACTGTCTCAAACTCACCGATCCGTGTTCTCTTAGAAACTATGTCCTTGAGGAACTTGGCCTAATTAGGTATTTGTTCAATGAGTTCCAAGAAAGGCAGGTTAATGTGGACCTGTTTCAAGATATCTAGAAATTTCTTTAACTGGTAATCTTGCTTCTGCTTTTTCAGCCTTTGTGGGAATGATGGTGGTAGTTTGATATCTTCAATTCTTTCTTTGCAGGGAAATTTGATCTGAAGGGGTGGGAGTTTCCTCAGGATGATTTTCCTCATGTTTGGCCAATTCAGATGTGTCAGGAGTTACCGCGGTATTATGACCTGCCGCGACATCCTTCACGACTGGTGTTGGAGATTGGGTAGGTTGCTCCATTGGTGCTTTCCCTTTTGTTGCCTAACCCTTTGGTTCCTGTAAGCTAATTCCACTTTTGGTGGTGTATTTAAAATCTGTGCAAATTGACCCACTTGAGTTTTCCAGTGTTTTCAATGATGCTTCATGGTTCTACATCTGCATTTTAGTCCTTTCTACGAAAGGATTAACCTTGTTAAAAAACTTATACGAATTAGCAATATAAGCACTATTATGAGACATAAAAGTATTTAAAAGTAGCCTCTAGATAATTGATTGTTGTCGGCTAATGCTATTGTGTCTTCTACCTAGGCGGGTTCCTCTGATATCTCGTATTCTAATTGGTAGGATTTTCTGCAATGTTAGGGTTACCCCATGAGAAGTTTGGATGTTTCCTCCAGCCCGGATTGTATGTATTTGTGTTGGGAGTACTGTTTCGGTTGTAGGTTCCCCTGAAATTTTTGGATTTTGTACATTGTGAAGAGTCATGGTCTCCACCACATTCATCGCAGAAAGCTTCCACTACTTTTACCTCATATGATCTCCCTATTGGTTTGATTCTATTTTCAACCAATCTGGTCAGTTTGTCTAGACGGGTATTAACGAACTCTGATGCTTCCAACTCATTCACTATGTCCTGTCGTCTAATGCCGCCACGGCGGGCAGACGGAAATTGATAATCGTTTTTGGCCAACTGGTTCAGAATCCTCATTCCCTCCTCTAGTGCCTTATCAAGTAGTATTCCATTTGTTGATGCATCAAGCATCATCCTGGTGGTTTGATTAACACCATTATAGAACAGAGATACTTGCGTCCAAAGCGGCAGTCCATGGAGCGGTCATTTGTGCACAAGTTCTCGGTAGCGTTCCCATGCTTCGTAGATCGCCTCGTCATCAGCCTGTCGAAAAGAAGTAATCTCACTACGTATACGATCAGTAACATTTGAAAGATTAAAACGAGCTAAAAAATCTTGACACATGTCTGTCCATAACTCAATAGAACCAATAGTCTGGCTATTTAACCAAGTTTTCACCCTATCCCTCAGTGAATAGGGGAATAATCGCAATTTCAAAACATCTAAGGGTAATCCTTGAATTCTAAAAGATTTACAAATCTCTAAGAATGACTTCATGTGCCGCCGAGCATCCTCATTTGTTATGCCCCCAAATTATCCCAGTTTCTCGATCATATTGAACATGACTGGCCTGAGTTCAAAGTGATTGGAGTTGATATCTAGTTCTAGGACTGTAGAATCAAGGCTATCTATGTCTTCCTCCATGTAGTCTCGAGTGGTACGGACTGGGCCTTGATGGCCAGGTGGGATAGGTGGTGGTTGTTGTTCTTGCCACCCTCCATCTACCACCGCATCTACGACGACGACATTATTGACATTATCATTTTCAACAATGGCATCGTCTATGGCTCTTTTGTTGCGATTCATTGTTGCTTATGATGCTCCTGCTGCTTTTGCTGCTACTAATGTCTCACGTGCCTCTTTTCGGAGTTTTCTTGTTGTGCGTTCGATCCTGTCGATAAACAGGGGTTTAGACATCGGATGTGCTCTGGTCATAAACTAGAACAAAGAAACTGTAAAAAAATTAATGATAATAAAGAAAAACTAAAACTGAAAATTAAGTGCAATAAAAGGAAAAGTACGAGAAAGTAAAGATGAAGTCGCTATTGCCAATCCCCGATAACGGCGCAAAAAATTGTAGAACGTAAAGGAGTTCTCTAAATCAAGTGCAAGTGTACACTTCTGTCAAGTTATAGTATTTAAGATATTGCCTCCATAGGGATTGAAAGTTGCTTCAAGCACAAGCAAAAGTAAAAACACAAGTGATTGGGATTTTCTTTGATTTGATTAAAACTAAGAGCAAGTAAATGAAAAGATTGAGAATTCAGTTTGAGAGAATAGGCCAGTATTGGAATGCGTCGTAGTGTTGATATTGAATGTGTTGTCTCGGTTAAAGTGCTGCAAAATTGACTCAGCTGTCAAGGTGATGCCTTCGCAGAGAACCCACCGTGGCAGAGAGTGATGTGCTGCTCGGGCGGCTGAGTGATGCTTCAAAGTTCGGCAAGGCTTCCTTCAATGATTCCTCTGTATCCCTAAGTTGAAGTGATATTGGCGAATACGTCTTGATAATACCTCTCGGGTGAATCTAAGGATGAACACCAACCAATTCTTAAGCCTCCTTTAGCCGCTAAACTTCTAACTTATTCCTAAGCTAAAGTAATTTCACCCCAAGTTGGATAAATCATATTTACTCGTTTCGTGAGTATAACTCTCCCTATATCAGACAAAATGATAATTGCTCTCTCCTCTTCCGATTTGATTGCAAATAAGAATAATGCCAAGAGTAAACAAACTTTGAAATTTTATTGCAAACACTAAAAACCTAAACGAATACAAACAATCTCTCACAACTACTCAACAAAACCAACTCTTTGCCCTAGGAAAAGTTTAGAACATGATGGATGAATGGAAGCACTAGGGTTTTTCCAAGAACTCTTGAGATCTCCTCCTAGTCAACTAAGATACATTATATATAAGCCTTGGTCTACTCGAAGTTGGTTAAGGGACTAGAGTACAAGTTGAAATTAAAGTAGATCTCCTACAAATATTAAACTCTAATTAAATCTTCATTTAATCCAAGCTTGACTCCCGATTGACTTCAAATTCCTTGAGCTTTGATCGCGGCTTTTCTTGGGCTTTTGGGCTCCGATCTGTATGCAAGTGGTCTCTAAAAATCGAGATTGACGTGTTCTTCCAATCGCATACCACTTTGCATATTTTCAGCCACCTTGGGATGTTGCCTCGGTAGCGCACCATCTGCTGCCTCGGTAGAGGCCTGTATCAGTGTGAATGGCTCAACAAAGGTCCTTATTCTGGGATTTTCCTCTTTAGCTTAGTCTGATCAGCTCTCTAGCAGGTACATCTGCATCGTCCATCGATTGTTCAGCTCCTTCCTTTTGCCCTCCTAACTGCCTTGGCATCATATGTTTGGGAAGTTTTGTGCGCACAGTAAAACACATACTTGGGCAGTATCTTTTATAGAGAAAAACAATGAAATTCATCAAGTGGGGCAGTGTATCTAATCTATGCAGTTTTTGAGTATGTTTACCTAATTATGCAACTAAACTGGGCTTAAGTCTAACAATAATTGAGCTATCCTAGGGCTATAATCTAGTACTTTTGCACACTTAACAATTTTCTTTTCTTAATAGAACAATATGCAAAGAATGACCATGATAATAACAATGTGAGCATTTTGTCATTATGTGGTGAGATGAATTATTAGAAATAGTTTCTTTTTCTTTTGTTAAGCATTTAAGCTTAACTTTCAAATCAAGATTTTTTTTTCGAAAACTTCAGTACTCATTTTTGAAAACTCGAAATCCTTTTTCAAAATTTCATTTTGGTTTTCAAATTCAAGTTTTGATTTCAAAAGAAAATAGTTTTCAAATTCAAGTTTAGAAATCATTTTATTATATTTGGAATTCATAGTCTCAAATTCAAAAAATAATTCATCAAAAACATCTTCTAACTCATCAAAATAATATGTATTCAATTCACTAGAGTTAGAAGACACCTCGGGATCATCGAGAGCCACCAAACACTCCACCTTAGGGATTGGGAGGAGGTTTGAACATGATGAAGCGTCATCTTTATTCTCTCCCTTGTTGTTGCCATAGAGTTTCTCAAGCTTCTCCCATATTTCTCTGACACTTTTCCATGTGGAGACCTTCTTGGAAACATCTTCATTGAGGCCAAAAAGAAGAGTAAGCATAGCCTTGGCATTCAATTGTTCCTTCTTTTTGTCATTTGCATTTCTTCTCTTCTTCTTAGGAACTTCCAAATAACCATTTTCGATTATTTCTCAAACATCAAAATCGAGTGCTTGGATGAAATACTTCATGAAATTGATCTATTAGAAGTATGAATCCCATTTGAAGAGGGGAGAACACAAAATAGAGCGACCTTCTTCAAATACCATTATTCTTGACCAACTAGCCATTTTCATGAACGGTAGACTTCGAGCTTGATGGTATTTTCTCCCAGTTGTGAGACATTCGATGGAGATGAGACTTTGATACCAAAATTTGTGCTCAAATTTCTTCAACTGAATCGCCAAGAGGGGGTGAATTGGCTTTGCAATGAAAGTGGTCGAAGCAATTGAAAATAAAACTTTGGACACAAGGATTTACAGTGGTTCGACTTCTAAACCATGTCTACATCCACTACCTTAGCTCCTCACTAAGGATTTTCCACAAATTCACAATTTTTCTTTTTTTTTCAGTGATCAAGAGTAACCTTTACAACACCCTCAAAGCTTATACCCCAAAGATTTGAGACACTCTCTCCCGAAAGAAGATTAGAAATAAGAAAACAAGGAAAACCTTTCAAGTAAATGTGTTTGCACTCTTAAGCACTCCCTGAAAATCCTAAACACTTGAGAAGATATAACAATTTGGCTCACTAGTAATTTTCAACATGAAAATTGACAATTTAAGTACAAAAATTGATTTTACATACATGAATGTTTGCAAGGTGTTTCTTGTTGTTCCATAGCTACTTGAATACCTCTTTTATGTCCTCTAATGAGTTCATAACCGTTACTAGCCATTGGGGTGAAAAACCAGCCATAATTGTTTGTCAATGGTCAACGGTGAACTATCGATCAATGTTCAACGGGTCGGTTAACAATTAATGGGTCAAGTTAGTCAACGGTCATCGAGTTGGGTTGGTTAACGGTCATTGGGTTAATTTACTCAAGTTCAATGGGTTGGGTATACAAGTCTAGGTCTAATTTGCTAGTTCCATTCGATAGTGGTCATATGTTCGGTTTAGTTCTCAAGAATGGTTCAAGTCAGCTCAACCGATTTGATTCACTAATACATGTTGGGTTTTATAACATATTGGTTTGGATGGAGGCCCTGTTCGTTGGATTGGATTCTTGAAGGCGGATCGGGTTTGGGCCACCTCAGTAGGCTCTCAAGATACCCAACCCAAACAATATACATCCTGAAACCCTTTAACTCATTTGCAGCATATATTTTTAGGGTTATAGAATCCAACAGAGGCTAAGTTTCATGGATCCCATTATTGGAGGCTCACCGACAGCACACAATAGAGATCATGATCATGCATTCACGACCAAAACTAACAAAAAATGAAGATTAATGTAACCCAAACCGAAAAGACAAGAAAATCGAATCGCATAGGCTTACCCAATTTGAATAATGGAGGGGAGTGGCAGAGAAAGCAATCAGTTGGCGATAGGGGTGAGGCGATGGATGAGTTTTGATTGCAAGGAAGCTAGGAACACTTTGATGGCCTTAGACCATGAGACGAAGGGTTGTTTGGGCACAATCAGTGCTTGATCAGAAATCAAAGGTAAGAGTGAGGGAGAGTTATCAAGAGAGAGGGATTTGGAAGGGTGGTTGCAATATCTAATGGCATACGAAGGGGCTCTCTGACGGGAAAGTGGTGTTTAAATACCCAATTTAATGGGTAAATCAGCAAAAGAGGTCACTAAAATGAATAAGGGTATGTATATGAGCACCCAAGCTTTTCTCGCCTTACAAACTAGTCTTCAAATTTTGGAATTAAGACACTCAATATTGAATTTAATCAATTTAATCCCTATTTTTTTTAGGTTTTTAGAACCAGGGATTTAATTAAGTCTAAAATTTTTTGAAATGGGGAAAATTTGGGGTGTTACAATCAATTTTTGTAAGTCATGTATTGTGGGTGTTGAAGTGCATTCAGACAAGGTTGAGAACATTGCTCAGATTGCGGTTGCCAAATTCGTAAGCTCCCATTTATGTATTTATGAATTCCCTTTGGAGCAGATCCTATGAAGGTGATTACTTGGGGGCCGGTAGTTGATAGATTTCGGTCCAAACTAGCAGGTTGGAAGAGCAAAAACTTGTCTTGTGCAGGTAGAGTTGTCCTCATTAATTCAGTTTTATCTTTCTTGCCTTTATATTACATGTCATTATTTGAGATCCCTAGAACTATGATTATGAAGATCGAAATGCTGAGAAGAGGTTTTTGTGGGGTTAGTCGAATGGCTCTATGAAAATGGCACGTATTAATTGACATTGAATCTTTCAACGTAAAAGCAAAGGAGGGGATGGTATAAAAAATTTGGATGCTAAAAATAAATCATTGTTAGAAAAATGGGGTTGGAGGTATGCAATGGAAAGTAGAGCCCTTTGATGAAGGGTAATTAGCTCTAAATATGGTGGAACACCACAAAGATGGAGTATGAACTTATCTAACTCTATGAAGATGTCTCTAATGATGCGTGGAATAGTAACTAATTGGATTAAAATGGAAATAAATAGATGGATGAATACTGGTGCTTTCTGGTGGTTACTAGGGGGTGGGAAATCTACATTATTTTGGGAAGATTTATGGTGTGGTAATCAACCATTGTGTAAGGCCGTACCAATATTGTATAGGTTGTCAAAGAATAAAGGAGGGGTAGTTGTAGAATAAGTGGTAATGGAGAGATTTTCGTGGATAGATTGGAGAAGGATGTTCTCTTGAGAATTTCTAGATCGAAAGAGAGTCATGGTGATGGAGCTTGAGAAAGTGGTTAAGGGGATAAAATGTTGTTAAAAAATGCAAGACTATAATTTGTGGCTTCACGATATTTTTGATCAATTTTTAGTAAAAAAGTTTTCTTTTCTTATAGCTAATGTTGATATTGAGGAGCCCGATTTTTAATTCGGTAAGAAATGGAAATTGATGGTTCCACCAAAGGTTAAAAACTTTTTGGGGATGCTGAAATTAGACAGAATTCCTACCAAGGAGTTTCTTAGAAATAGAGGAGTAAAACCAGATAGAGGATGCTCTCTAAGTTGGAGTTAGTGGGGAAGTTGATCCTGATGCTCCTAAGGGCTCTATTGTTCCTCGAGGTTGTGTTGGGAGAGTTACTATGGCTGGGAGAAGTAAGGGGAAAAAAGGGTGTCTTCGTGTTTTCCAACTCTGTTTGCTTCAGGAGAAGAGTGTGACTTTGTTAATTTGGAGCGCAAGACAAAGAGGCATGTGGACACATGTGACTCTTTGATGTGCATTTCTAGGGGTAATATAGTGCTACTAATTTTTTCCTTTCATCTTAAAATGTGATTGCTTTTCTTTGTATTCACAATTATAATTTGTTTAACTCGTGTTTTCCTTTATTTGCATGAGTGGTAGCGGCCTCTTTGCATGCTATTGAGGGCAGTAATCTGTTCAATGTATCTCTTTCTACACCTGCTAGCGATTGAATAGGTTTGCAGGCCTTAGAATAGGTAACGTCTATGCATGCCCCTGGTGGAAATAATATATGTTTGCCACGTTTGTTGACACTTGTAATTGCTGCGATATCTTCGGCAAGTGCGACTGTTGATGTTTCTTGCGCAATGTTGACTCGCATGAGTGTTGGCAAAAGGGGCAGAAAATGTATTGGGAATGTACTAAAACAATGCCAAAGGTTGAGTCTTTTGTGTGCAAGTATACACGGTCGACAAGTAATGCAATAGTACACTGAGTTATCAATTCCATAAGGATTGGTCAAGAGTTTAATTGCTTTTGATGCTTACTTGTTGAAGAAAAATATTGTTTAAGTTGAGAGTGGATTTGAAAATAGAGTAAAGACAAGAAAAGTAAAATAAACTAGCGTTGGCAAGGAGAGTGTCAAATGAAGGATGAGCGTTGGCAAGGAATGCCTGGTTTTCACGCTATTCATGCCATGCCATCTTCTAATAATGTTATGCCTTGGCCTTGTTTGCCGAGCAAATTCAAAATGGCAAAGCCTCTCTCGATTGCCATTTCCCTAAATTGATTATGTAAAAACCCCTATACCTCTATAGTGAATGTTTTTTCAGAAACCAATTTGATTAAGATCCAATCTATACTCCTAAGGGGTAGATTTCACTTCTGAAGTAAGATCATCTACTTGAACATCTTCTCTCGAAGCATCTCTCATTAGTATCCAGCAACTTAATCGTTTCCACCCGTCTGTTAAGATATTGAGGTACAATAGGCCAACAGTGCCAGCTCTCGCTTGGCATAGTATTTAGGAAACAATAAAGTATGCCAGATAGAAGAAACAATGCCAAAGCATTTTCATTATTAAAAACTTAACATAAAAACAATGTTTAACGCAAACACCCCCCACCAACTATTAATTCAGTTCACGGTGAGGGTATCAACCACAACACCTTCAACGTTTTTCAAACACGTCATCATTAAAAAGAAAATAAAATAAATAGACAAAGAGAATGGGCGAGAAGGGGTCTCTCGATGCATCCCTTAAAGATCGATGCTCTCAATCAAGTGGTTCGAACCACGTCTCCTTGGTGTAGTCGTTCGTCGATCGTCTCTCTCCAAAGTAAGTCTCTCAATTATTTGCACGATCGGTCTTTAAATAGGCGTACAAGGAAGACTAGGAAAAGCCCCTGCATTTGAAATTTGAATGCGTAAGAGATGTGGCTTGTGATCACCTTTATCCAAATTTGAAGTGATAAGCTGATCATGTGTTGGCTAGGGCTGACGTCATCTACCGTCGCCGTTTGCCAACCAGGCTTGGCATAGTTCTACCAACCATGCTTGGCACCAGTTATCCACTATTTTTTCGGATATTGATCCAATCGTTATTTTCTCGCAGCCTGATCTGGACCTATTTTTTGGGTTCAACATCTTCTTGGCCTGACATCAAATTCCTCTTCTCTGCCAACCGGTGTTTGGCCTTGTTTGGTCTATCTATGCCAACATCATCTCGAAATTTTCTCTGGAATTCCTTCCTACGATGCTCTTTTTTGCCAATTGCTATGCCAAAGCTGCAATATTGCCAACAAAACAACCCTTCAGACTAGAAAAGACAGAAAATCTAAATTCCTTATGCAAATGCATGAGTTTAACATCTAAGTGCAATTAAATGTACTCAAAAGCAAGCAAAAGCATTGTAAAATGGCATAAAAATTAGTACTTTTGAGGAGGTAACACACTTCAAAACCCAGTTCATTACTTGTCCTCAAGTAATGCAAAGAAAAACAAAAATTGTGAAAATAGTACTTCAGCAAAATTTTGGTCGGAATGCCAACAAGTGCTGGCAAGTAGAAGTTGGCTCTATTTCTGCCCTCAGTGCAACAATGCCAAGAAGGTATTAATTCAAGTGCAGCAATATAACTCTAGTCTAAGTTCATGAAGAGTGCACAATGTGTAAGCAAGATGCATCAAGTATCCTCTCACTCCCCTAGTCAAATTTACTACCTAAACTCAAAAAACAAATTTATTCCTGCCCAGGGTTTTTTGCTAGCATAATTCAAACCATGAACCCCCTCATTAATCCAATTATCACTAGGCTTATCTCTTCAACTCATACTATAAAATTTTGGACTTGAGAACTAAGAGGGAGCAAACCACGAAGCCCCAAGTAACGTATTATCCCTAAGGTAGAGGAGAGGTCATTTTTTTCATGCCATGGTAGAACATTCCTGCATTATTAGTTTCTTTTTACCCTTTCATCAATTTTTTTACTCTGAGCTTAGTTTCAAAAATTCAAAGTTTGCTCGGGAACTAGATGTATGTTACATGTTAATTGAAAGTTCATTTCCCTAAACTAGAGATCAATTTCCAATCAAACTTGCCATAACTATTTTGTTGGCATGGCAAACTAAAGATTTTAAAATTTCTTCATCAGGCAGAGACCTAGATCAAACTAAGCTTGCCTAACCAATTGTTAACAATCTTTAAAATTCGACCGAGACAAAATTTCCTTTTTCACTTTTTTAATTGTTCGGTATGCAACTAAACTATATGAACTACATGGCATGGAAACAAAAATTTAAACATGGAATGCATGGCATAAATGAGAGAAAATGCACACCTCCAAACCTAAGATGTGCATTGTCCTCAATGCATGAAAACAAAACATATATACAATAAAACAGAAAAAAATAAAAAAATGCATGATCATGAAAATGCAATGGAATGCAAATGAGATTAGGAAGAGGAGGACTCCCCTTCGGATGATACTTTGAGTGTGACACGGGTCTTTCTCTTCACAAAGGCCCCACGATCGAGGGCCATCCTTTTCCTTCCCTTCATGCTTGGCTTTGCAGCGGCAGTGGAGGCTCCAACATCTCGGAGAACTTCCTCCACAATATTGTCAGGGTCTGACGCGGTAGGAATACCGATGGCATTAGACTGAGCAGGTGCACTAGGTGTAGTGGTAGGCTTTGTAGCTGACTTAGCTTTGGCAGACCTGGTTTTGGGTTCCTTCGACTCAATTGGGGACTCAGAACTGGTGGATTCAACTTGAACTGGAGACAACGAGATAGTGGCATCAGATGGGGTATGAACTGATTGAAGACTGGATGGCATGACCTCATCGCTGTCAAAGATCTCGGCAGGGAAATCTGGGAAGTCTAGCAATACATCTGGGGACAAGCCTTCAAGAGTTTCTTTGGTGGCAACATCACTAGCATGAGCATCATGCTAGAACTTGAGACTTCATTCCTTAGTTGTCTTCAATTTTTGGAGGATAATCTTCTGGCGCTGGTAGATCTGGGAGAGCAATGTCACTGCATTAGTTAGCATGGGAGCTGGTACCTTGGGCTTTAGCGTTGGCACTTTTGCATTCCCTTTGCCTTTGTCCTTGGCCTCGGCACCGGTGAGGTTTTTTCAAATAGCAGCTGTGATTGTAGTTCCCTTGATCGTTTGGGCCTTATTTGTATCAAGCTTGGGCAAACCATGTTGCATGAAAATGTTAGAAATTAAAAGAGGGAAAAACAAATTATCATTACCTCTCGCCGCACATTTATAGGTTTCTTCAATGATGAGTCGGACAACAATGATTTTCTGGCTGAAGATGATCGAGTTCAACAATGCTAGCCTCTCCTCCGATATGGTTTCATTGGGTGATGTTGGCATCAAATTTTCCTTTAAGAAGTGGTTCCAATCCCTCGGCCGAGGCTTTAATGTTTGCTTTTTCGTCGTCCAATGTCCTTTTGACGATAAGATCCATTTCGTGCCAGGTTTGCATAAATTAGCCAACAGTTTCTTTCTCTTGGCAAAACTCATCAAATTGACAAACTCAAAGTGTTCATTTTTTGCCCCTTCCAACTCAAACAATGTGTTGATATACCCTTCATCAAATTGCACACACGTACCTCGAATCATCAAGAAGGGTGAATCTTTAGTCACAAGATGAGCGTAGAATTTTTGAACAAGGGTGGCGTAAATCTCCCCTTTCTACTGACCAAACTTGTTCCACTTGTGTTGGTCGACCAAACACATTAATTAGGGAGGAATTTCAACGGCTGCCTCAGTCTCGAAGTCAAAGTGCTTCTCAAAGAATAATTAATCTCGAAACAAAGTTTGCTTCAAACTTCTTCCGGATCTCCTCATTGAAAAACCTCTTGAAAGTAGTCGATTAGGAAGCCATTGGAGCAAAAAGAAAACTTGGAACGGTTTGGAAAAAGGAAAAAGAAGAAAGGAAAATGTGATTCATGGTTTCTTGCTTGAAAAAGAAATAGAGAAAGTGAGAGAGATTTGGTTCTTGAAACGGCTAGGGTAGGTAGAAATTAAATAGTTGAGTGTTATAATGGGTGTAATAAAGGTGGCCGAATTTAATGGGGATAATGATGGAAAATAAAAAGCTTTGATTTGATAATGGATAAAGTGATATGGTCCATGTGATAAGGTGTAAGTGATAAGATATGTTTAAAGAGTGGAGTGATAAGGTGATTAAGTTGAATTTAAATTCAACCTAAATTTTTGGTGGCTAAGGTTAAAACTCAAAGAAAAATAATCTCTCTCCTTAATGGGCCAAATTTAATCAAGCTAGGAGAAACCTCTTCTTCCAATATTACAATCTGTTGCATGCCAAGCCTCTGTGATGGCATTCTGCTTGGCACGCAGCATTCGCTCAGTGTGTCATCATCTCATACCAAGCCTCGCCTTGGCATTGTTCCTGGCATACCAAATCTGCCCAAACTCAAAAAAATCTTTCAACACAGCAAAAAGAAAATTAAAAAGTAAAAGAAAAATAAATAAAGAAAGAAAAAGCTAAAAGGAAAATATCCAATCCTAATATTTACAAAGATTCAAAACCACGATGATGGTGTTATGGCACCTCTGCTAATAGGATAACCTCATTGGCGTTATACTGATCACCTTCTAAATAGTGCTTCAAACGTTGACCATTCACCTTAAAAATTTCTCTCGTCTTCAAATTATTGATGTCCACAGCTCCATGGATATAGGGCTTGGCAACTTCAAAAGGGATTGTCCATCTTGATCTGAGTTTTCCTAGAAAGAATTTAAGTTGTGAGTTAAATAAAAAAACACGCTGGCCTACCTCAAATTATCATACTATCATGCCAGCGCTTGGCCTTCTTCTTGTAGATTTTGGCATTCTCATAGGCTTGTGTTCTGAATTCCTCTAACTCGTTTAAGTCTAGTAACTTCTTTTCTCCAGCAACTCTCCATTCCATGTCAAGTTTTCTGATGGCCCAGTAGGCCTTATGTTCAAGCTCAACTACTAGATGACTTGGTTTACCAAAAACAATTCTAAATGGTGAAGTATCCAAAGAAGTTTTAAAGGCAATTCTTAAGCCCACAAGGACTCATCTAGTCTCAATGACCAATCTTTCCTTGATGGATATAGAGTCTTCTCTAAAATACTTTTGATATTCTTGTTTGAAAGTTCAGCTTGCCCATTTGTTTGTGGATGATACACCGTGGCAATCCCCTACTGAAATCCATAGCTGCACAAAGCTTTAGAAATTAGATTGCATTTAAAATGGGTACCATCATCATGAATAATTACTCTAGGGGCCCCAAATCGAGTAAAAAAGTGCTTGTGCAAGAACTTGGCAACAACCTCTACCCACTTTGATACATAGTCAACAACCACGAGAATGTATAGATTACCAAATGATAGGGGAAATGGACCCATAAAGTCTATCTGTAGATTGTCCATAAGTTCTATATTTTGTACACATTCCTGCCCTTATTATTGGTGTTCTTAAGCTCATTTAGGCATATTTAGGTGCATTGCATGCATAATAACAATATTTTCTCTTTCACCATACTTTTATTGAATATTCTATATTTGGTTCAGAAAGGATACTATTTTAGTTTAGTTTTCATTTTTAGGTGCTGTAGATGTGTAGAGGAGGAGAGGATAGAAAAGCGGGGAGCAAAAGGAGTTGTACTGAAGCAGTTCCATAGTGCCGCCAAGGACGCCACCGTCACAGCATTGCCGCCGACTACCGCCCAGGCAGAAGTTAAACCGACTTAGTCAAGATGGGTTGCGATTGAAAGAGGATGATTTCCTGAGTCTAATGATCCCAGTCTTGCAATTTTCTGAAGCCTGTAGCAGCCTGATAAGCTGATTGAAGAGGGATAAGTAAAGCGACTTATCTTTACTTGCTGGAGAAGGAAACATCCAAAGAGTCCCCATTCGAGTAAAAAAGGATTCAACAATTAAAGTAAAGCTACTTTAAGGACTTCTACTCCAAGCAGGACTCAACTTAGGCCAAGCCTTATATATACCCATGCTTCTAAGGGTGGAGGGAGAAAGGGGAGATATAGCATAGATACATAGAAAGATCTCGTTCTAATTCTCTATTAGGGTTTAGGTATTTGTATGTAAAGTAGTTGTGAGAAACTATTTTAATAGTTTAAGTTGTTTTTGCAATAAAATACTCTTAGTTTGTTTAACTCATGTGCTTCACTTCTTCAATTAGTTCCAAAAGTCTAGTTTAAGAAATCCATTTGTCGGGCACGAGAGTGTCAAACTCAGAAAGGATTAAGCACAGTCTCATCATTACGAGGTGTTGACTAATTCAGCTTAGACATAAGTTCGAGAATTTTATGCCTACAAACCTATCCCAGGAAATCCCTTCGTCTACGTTGGTGGCGAGGGTGTCAAGCTCACGGCGGCAACAATAAACAACTTCTACATAATAGAAATCAAAGAGATTC
Organism: Hibiscus trionum; assembly: GCA_030270665.1. Taxonomy (NCBI): domain Eukaryota; kingdom Viridiplantae; phylum Streptophyta; class Magnoliopsida; order Malvales; family Malvaceae; genus Hibiscus; species Hibiscus trionum. The sequence continues at coordinate 6,203,753 of BSYR01000010.1, read as the reverse complement.
CGCACGAAGAATGGAGCTTGAGTCTAACGACATCAGACTACAAAAAAATCAAAAGAGAAATCTGCTAGCCCAACGCCAAGTGGCTCACCGGCAAAAATAACGGCTCAGTCAACCGTCGCGACTTGCTGCCAGGTGCCATTCTTTGGAGTAACTTCTTCCAGCGCCGCCTAATTCCCACTTTGCATGGTTCCACAGTCAACAGGTCGTGGCTGGTCCTAATCCATAACATAATGAAGGGGCATCCAATTAACATTGGGGAAGTTATACTTGAAGAAATCTATTCTCACGTAGCCAAACCAAACTCCAAGGCACCCCTAATTTTCCCTTCACTCATCACAGGCCTCTTCACCAATTTCCGTGTGCTGCCGCATCCTAAAGATACTATCATCGTCGCCAAGGAAGGGTGGACAAATAAGGCTTGCCTCCAAATGATGCAAGAGCTAGATCCTGAAATGCAAACAACCGCCCAGCCGCCATCTAATCCTGCCGCCACCCCGGCCACGACGGGCAGTACTCATGTTATCTTTTCTTCTGTCGTGGTTCCTCTGCTTCGAAACCTTGTAGAAAGCATCCAGATAATTGAGCACAAACATGTAATCTTCATAAGATACATCGCGGAGGTGCAAGAGGCCTTTGTGGCCTACTTGCTAGACAAATATCACGATGCCGGCCCAAGGTTGCCAGCCTTCCCGTCGGAGTTAGCAGCCTCTAAACCAACCCAGAACACACCTCGACCAGCTGCCACTCCAGCCGTAGAAGACAATGAAGGACCACACATCTGCCCTAAAAGAATGACCACGCCCACTCCCATCCAACCATACAACCTCACCTCCTCCTCTAATTCTGAAGAAGAGGAGATTCAGGAAAAAAAAGAGGATGAGACTACTGCCGCCACCCTAGCAGCAAAGGAGGAAGCTACCAAAGGGAAAGCGGAGGCCTCGAATTCATTGGACATGGAGATATCTCATTCCTCCGACGATGAACTGGCCGAAGCAGCAAGGAAAAGGGAGCAGCCCGCCAGTGCGACTGAGCCTCAAGGCGAAGGGTATGGAACTGAGCCAGAAGCACCACTTAAAAGACCCACTCCCAGCAACGTCCAGCCACCACGAGGCCAGAAGAAGAGCCCAGTAGCCAAATCTCCCACCACACGCCGCCTCGTCCTCCCCGCCTCCTCAGAGTCCTCCTCCGAGGCAACAACAGAAACAAAGGGGAACTCACCTAGTCTTTAGCACATTTTCTTTATTTTTGTTTCTTTTTATTTTTTCTTTTAATTTTCTATTTTCTGTTTTCTTTTTTCTGTTTTCTTTTTTTCTTTTCTATTTTTATTTTTTATTTTGTGTAAGGTATTGAGGAAAATGCCAACCTTGAGTTTTTTGGGGGGGGGGGGGTTAGTCCTGTTTATTTTCTTTGCTCTTAGTTGCATTTAACCGCATGTAGCAGCATGTGTAAATTCTGCCCTAGCACAGAATGAAATAGAAAGTCTTAGCTTAAGAACTTGAGCTAATGATAGTTAGACGACTTCCATATTCGCACCATACTTAAAATTGAACTTATTCATGGGAAGAAGCATGAAAAATACTTAGAATTTTTTTTTAGTTCCCAATTATTCTTACATTGTCTGCTAAGTGCTAGGTTTTGCTTGAGTTCTAAGTTTAACACTGCTTGCTTTATTTAATGAAAATATCTTAATTGGATGCATGTTTTTCGCCGTGACAGCACATGGCAGCTAAGAAAAAAAAGAAGTCAAGTCCGCAGCAAGGCTCTAGAGGTGCCCGAAACAAGCTCTAGAAGTCTGCAGTGCAAAGATGCTTAATACCCTAGTAGTGCCCGAAACAGGCTCTAGGAAGGATCGTGAGCAAGGAAACTCCACTACTATCAAAGTCCAATTATCTAAAATTGTTTGAAGTGACAGATAAATTAGCAAGAGTGAATGAAAGCCTTCACATGATGACCATATTCAAAGGGTTCGAAGTTTCATAGTATGCTCCTATCTTAGTTTTAGACCTGGAGAATAGTTGTGATGAGCTGAAGCCCTTGAGGCCATGTTCAGAGAAAAAAAAAGAAGTGCTTAACTATGCTGCCATGGCAACAACTCATATCCTTTTTCGTATTTAATTATTTTTAGCATTCTATGTTTACTTAGTATACTCAACATGTTTAGCATGGACACATACCTACACACACTGCATTGGCACTAAAAAAATTTGGTTCCAAAGTTATTTCATGCCATTCCCTATCACTAACATAAAATAGGTGCCACAGCCTTGAGGTAAGAAATCAAGTTAAAGGCTAAGTTTCTGTTAATTTTTGTGCAAGGAGCAGGTTTACTAGATAGGTTGCATTGCTTGAGGACAAGCAATAGTTCGAGTTTGGAGGTGTGTAGAGTGTCCATAAGTTCTATTTTTGTACACATTCCTACACTTATTATTGTTGTTCTTAAGCTCATTTAGGCATATTTAGGTGCATTGCATGCATAATAACAGTATTTGCTCTTTCACCATGCTTTTCTTGAATATTCTAGATTTGGTTAAGAAAAGATATTGTTTTAGTTTAGTTTTCATTTTCAGGTGTTGTAGCTGTGTAGAGGAGGGGAGGATAGGAAAGCAAGGAGCAAAAGGAGTTGTACTGAAGCAGTTCCAAAGTGCTGCCAAGGACACCGCCACTACCGCATTGCCGCTGAGTACCGCCAAGACAGAAGTTAAACCGACTTAGTCAAGATGGGTTGCGATTGAAAGAGGACAATTTCCTATGTCTAATGATCCCAGTCTTGCAATTTTCTAAAGCCTGTAGCGGCAGCTGATTGAAGAGGGATAAGTAAAGTGACTTATCTTTACTAGTTAGAGAAGGAAACGTCCAAAGAGTCCACATTCAAGTAAAAAAGGAGTTAACAATTATTGTAAAGCTACTTTAAGGACTTCTACTCCAAGGAGGACTCAACTTAGGCCAAGCCCTATGTATACCCATGCTTGTAAGGGTGGAGAGAGAGAGGGGAGATATAACATAGATACATAGAGAGATATTGTTCTAATTCTCTCTTAGGGTTTAGGTTTTTGTATGTAAAGTAGTTGTGAGAAATGGTTGTAATAGTTTAAGTTGTTTTTGCAATAAAATACTCTTAGTTTGCTTAAGTCATGTGCTTCACTTCTTCAATTAGTTCCAAAAGTCCAGTTGAAGAAATCCATTTGTCGGGCACAAAAGTGTCAAACTCACAAAATGATTAAGCATGATCTTATCATGACGGGGTGTTGACTAATTCGGCTTAGACATAAGTTAGAATTTCAGTGGCTAAAAGGAGCAACCAAACGTTGACTGCCTGTGTTAACAGGCATGTTTATGTTGAGATTGTTAGGTATTGCCTACATCACGCAGCAACATAATCCTAGCCTAGACATAGGTAGGATCACTTCAGAATTGCTTCCCCAAACTTGGAGTATCTGCCAGACTTGCCGTCGAGACTTCTCTCCATTTCACCTGCTAGGACATCGAAAGTTGCAAGCGCAGAGTTCCGCCGTGGTAGCGAAAGTTGCCGCCGCCTCAATCCGCCATTACCCGCCAAGGCAGTAGATCGTGGCAGCGCAAAACACACATAATCTTTACAACGCAATCTACACACTACTGAGCTACAACTACCTGGCTCAATCTATCACCCTGATCTCTCTCTCTATCTTAAATTACTTGTGTTTTTATTTTTATGTTTTTCAATATTCAGAAATTTAATTGTGCAATTTACTATTTCCTTGTGCAGGAAAACACTCATAGAAGCTGTTCCAATCCCTATGGGAGACGATATCTTATATACTATAACTTGAAAAGAGTGTGCACTTGCGTTCATAAATAGCGAACACCCAATCGTTCTACATTATCCCACATACATCAAATAAGTCCACAAGCATAATGTTTTGGAGCGGCAATTGGTGTCTGCAAAATATGTTTCCAGTCTGTTGGCATCGATCACATGCCTTGGCATAGTTATGAGCATCTTTGTATAGCGTGGGCCAAAAGAATCCTAACTATAACACCTTGGCAGTAGTCTTCATCCCAGCAAAGTGACCTTCATATGGTGCGGCATGGCATAAATGTAATATGTTATTCTACTCATCCTCTAGCACACTTTCACGGATCACTTGATCAGTACACTATTTGAACAATATAGGCTCATCCCAATAGTAATGGCCCACTTCACGTAGGAATCTTTTCCTGTCATTGTTTGCCAAGCCCGGTGGTAGAATGTTGCTTACCAGGTAGTTGACTATGTCAGCGTACCAAGGCATGGCTTTAACTCTAAGCAAATACTCGTCAGGAAACTTATCTCTTATGTAAGTGATCTTACCATCATCAAGGTGATGTTCTAGTCGTGAAAGGTGGCTAGCTACTAAGTTTTCACTGATCTTCTTGTCTCAGATCTCAAGATCAAATTCTTGTAGGAGAAGCATCCATCGGATTAGTCTGGGCTTGATATCCTTCTTGGCAAGAGATACTTCAATGTCGAATGATCTGTATACCACAACTTTGTTACCATCTAAATAAGATCTGAATTTATCAAAAGCAAATACAACTGCAAGAAATTCTTTCTCAATTGTGGAGTAATTAAGTTGAGCTCCATTTAAAGTCCAGCTACCATAATAAATGGTATGGAAAACTTTGTCACATTGCTCCGATGGCATTGTCGATGGCATCGGACATGAGCTCGAAGGGCTCATTCCAATCTGGTGCCACAACTATAAGGACGTTAATTAGCTTCTCTTTAAGTTCCTGAAACGCTCTTAAACAAGATTCATCAAATGCAAAAGCGTCATTATGTTCTAATAACAAGTATAAAGGTTTAGAAATTTTAGAAAAGTCTTTAATAAAATGCTAGATAAAACTCCATGTCTTAAAAAGCTTCTTATACCTTTGACACTTGTAGGTGGTGGCAATTTTTTAATTACCTCCTCTTTTTCTTGATCGACTTCCAATCCTCTTTTGGTTACCTTGTGCCTGAGAACAATGCCCTGCTTCACCATGAAGTGTCATTTTTCCCAATTCAACACTAGGTTTGTCTCAATGCATCTCCTCAACACTCGCTCCAAACTCTGAAGACATTCCTCAAGGCGAATGTCCTATATGGACACGTGAAAGTGGTTTTTTCTTGATCATCAGGGGCGATGGCAATATGGTTGTGACCTGAATAATCATCCAAAAAACAATAAAAAGCTTTACATGCCAACATGTCTAACATTTGGTCAATGAAAGGCAATGGGAAGTGGTCCTTCCTTGGGGTATTTTTTAGCCTTCGGTAGTCCATGCACACTCTTCATCCTGTGATCATTCTGGTGGGAATCAATTCAGCTTTACTCTTTTGTACCACAATCATGCCACCCTTCTTTGGCACACACTGCACCGGGATGACCCACAAGATATCTTATATGAGATAAATGATGCTGGCATCAACCCATTTTATGATCTCTTTCTTCACTACCTCTTTCATGCACGGATTCAGCCTTCTCTGGCCTTCAATACTCTTGACATGGTACTCCTTTAATATATTCTTGTGCATACAAATGGTTGGGCTAATACCTCGGATATCGGCCAAGGTCCAACCTAAAGCTTGCTTATATTCACTTAGAAGCTTCAACAATCCTTTCTTCTGATCATTATTGAGATTAGTTGCAATGATTACTAGCAGAGTTGAGAGTTTAACTAGATAAGAATACTTTGGATGGCCTGGCAATGGTTTCAACTCCATCTCTGGTGGCTCCTCAATTGATGATTTAGGTGCCCTGACCTCTCTATCAGCAACTCTAATGGTTCAAAATAACTCCCTTCTTCAGCCTCCAAGACTAATTCTTCAGATCCTTCTTTTGTCTCTGCATTGACAATCAGTTCGCTGGCATCGAAATCTGCAACCTGGCATAATTGTGCCATGTCCAAAGTAAAAATAGACTCTATCATTTCCTCAGGTTGGCATTCCTTGGGTTTATCTACACATTTAAGAGCTTAAAACACATTAAATGCAACACGTTGATCATTCAAGCGCATTGTCAGTTCACCTTTATAAACATCAATTGAAGTCCTACCCGTATCAAGGAATGGTCTACCCAAAATAATTGGGACATTAACATCAGCCTCATAATCCAAAAATGATGAAATCAGTTGGAAAATAAATTTATCTACCTTTACCATCACATCCTCAATCTTATCCTTAGGATGTGCAAAAGATCGATCTTCCAACTGAAGTGTCACCGTGGTAGGTCTTGCTTCTATGCCAAGCTTCCCGAAAACGTACAATGACATCAAGTTGATGCTAGCTCCTAACTCACACAATGCCTTGCCCATAAATTTGTTGCCAATGGTGCATGGGATAGTGAAACTTCCTGGACCTTTCAACTTATGAGGCAATCGGTTTAGGATCATGGCATTGCATCCCTCGCTGAGAGCTACAATTTCAAAGTCTCCCAACTTCCTCTTTTTGGTCAAGATGTCCTTAATGAATTTGACATAGTTAGACATTTCCTCAAGAGCTTCTACCAATGGTATGTTGATTTGCAGCTGCTTAAGAACTTCCAAGAAGCGCTTAAATTTCTTATTTTGCTTATTCTTTTGAAGCCTTGCTGGAAATGGCGGCGGTGGATAAGCAAATGCTAGCTCCCCTGGCTTTCCCAAGATGGTACTGGCATTTGTTTGTCTGGCATTAGTTCTAGCATCATCTGTTTTTGTTTCCTCTTTCTCTGCTTCTTTGGGATCATCTGCTGGCACAGGCTTTCCAACTTGATAATTAGTTGGTTGATCGGCATCCTTCTCCAACTCGCATTGCTTGCCACTCCGAAGAGTTACAACTTTACATTGCTCATTTTCCTTGTGTCGAGCATCCTCTGTATCACTTGGCAATGTTCCTTGGGGTCGATTGTTGAGTGCATTAGCAATCTGTCGAATTTGAACTTCCAAATTCCTCATCGATGCTACCGAAATATAGAATGTGGCATCATTCCTCTCCATATACTCCGTGAGAGTGCCTCCCTGGTTAAGTCTCTGCCCTTGCTGAAAGTTATTGGGCTTTCTGTAGCATGGCATTCTGATTGAATGCTGGCATGGCATTGTTATTCTGCCTCTGGGCATTCTGTCGCTGGATATTGTATTGGTTGCCTCCTTGATTTCCCCAATCCAAGTTAGGGTGTTATCTCCATCCTGCATTATAAGTATTTGAGTTATGATTAAAATTGTGATTTATGTTGCCAACATAATTACAAACTCAGGGTTGGCAGGGCAATCATCCACACGGTGACTCTCTCCACAAATGGTGCAGAATGATTCTAATGCTTTAACTTCTTGGGACTCGTTATTCTTTTGCAAAGTTCTCACCATGCTAGTGAGGTTGGAAGTGAGGTTGGAAATCTCAGCATGAATAGACGTTAGTTCATCAACCTTCAATTTCCCACTAGTTTTATTTCCAGTTCCTAGTCTGGCAATAGGATATTCAAAATCGTTGATTAAAATTCTCTCAAGGACGCCAACAGCCTCTGTGTAGTTCTTGTCAAGCAATGAACCAATTGTTGAAGCATTAATGACAGTCCTCGTTTGTGCACTTAATTCGTTGTAAAAGGTTTTTATTTGAGTCAAATTCGGGAATCTATGCATAGGACACCTTCTCAATAGATCCTTAAATCTTTCCCAAACATCATATAAGGTCTTATCCTCAGCCTGCCTGAATGTAATGATCTCACCCCGCAACTTGACAGTGAGTGATGGCGGCTGAAAATGTGTTAGAAACTTCTTGTATAGGTCCCCCATGAGGTGGCTAAACCATGTGGCAAAGAATTGAGCCAAGTCTTGGCTTTGTCTCTCAAGGAAAAAAGTGAATAATTTCATCTTCCCAATATCCTCTGATACTCTAGGCTGTTGAATATCTGGTAAATGTCCATGAATTACTTCAAGTGTTGCATTGGGTGCGGCATGATTTCCTTCGTGTATATGTGGATTCCCTTGATTCTGTGGGACACCTTCTAATCCTCTATTACCATTTTGAGCCATCTCTCTGAATTTTTCTTCAATCTGTGGTAGGTTCGTTCAATTTCAGGGTCAAATGGTTGATAGCCCGTAAAACGGCTCCTGATCATACACCAAACAAAACAGATAAGTAAAATAAAACAAAACAAGTTAAACAAAAACAATAAAGAGTAAAGTACACAGACGGTCACTGAACTTTGGTAAAAAAACAAAATGGTAACCAAACATTCAAACATCACAAAATGGCAATTAAACTTTATGTTTTATAACAAAATAGTGACTAGACGTTAAATCTCGTTAAGTGTCTGTTATAAAATTTGGTATAATAACACATTTAGTTCTTCATATTTATACATTCAATCAATTTAGTCCTAATTCGAAACAATTTACTAAATTTAGCCCTCGTTATTTACTCATTCTTTCAATTTGGTCCTTAAAGCAAAATTCCAAAGTATGGTAACATGATAAATAATTACAATTAAATTCTTATAGGAACTCAAAAACTCAACTCGAATGGAAAAATTTTCAAATAAAGTTTGAGTTGTAAGATATGACGCATCAACTCAAATAACTCAAAATATTTTGACTCGATCGAACGCTCACCTCTATCTTAAGATATGACACGCCAAGTCAAATAACTTGAAATATTCGAATATTTTAAATTATTTTTCCTTTTAAATCGAATATTTTTTAAAATAGAATATTTAATATTTTCATATTTAAATCACATCAATTATTTAATAACAACTTGAAATATTCGATTTAATTAAAAAATTGATTTAAAAGAAAAAAATGATTTAAAATATTCGAATATTTAATTAAATTTTTATAGGAACTCAAAAACTCAACTTGACTCAAATCGAAAAAAATCAAATAAAGTATGAGTCGTAAAATATGATGCGTCAACTCGAATAACTCGAAATTTTTTTACTCCACTCGATCGAACGCTCACCTCGATCTTAAGATATGAAGAGTCAACTCGAATAACTCGAAATATTCGAATATTTTAAATCATTTTTCTTTTAAATCGAATATTTTTTAAAATAGAATATTTAATATTTTCATATTTAAATCGCATCAAATATTTAATAACTATTTTAAATATTCGATGTAATAGAAAAAATATTCGATTTAAAAGAAAAAATGATTTAAAATATTCCAATATTTAATTAAATTTTTATAGGTACTTGAAAACTTGACTCGACTCGATTAAAAAAATTCAAATAAATTTTGAGTTGTAAAATATGACACATCAACTCGAATAACTCGAAATTTTTTATTTCGACTCGATCGAACGCTCACCTCTATCTTAAGATATGACGCGTCAACTCGAATAACTCGAAATATTTGAATATTTTAAATATTTTCTTTCTTTTAAATCACATCAAATATTTAATAACTACTTTAAATATTCGATTTAATTTTAAAATATTCGATTTACAAGAAAACAAATTGATTTAAAATATTCGAATATTTAAAGTAGTTAATCAAATATTAGAATATTTTAAATCATTTTTTTCTTTTAAATCGAATATTTTTAAATTAAATTGAATATTTAAAGTAGTTATTAAATATTCAATGCAATTTAAATATAAAAATATTAAATATTCTATTTTAAAAAACATTCGATTTAAAAGAAAAAATGATTTAAAACATTCAAATAAATATTCTTTTTTCCATTTTCTATTATAAATAGGAGTCCTTTGGGTCCTTATTTTCATTCCTTAATTAGTGAGTGGTGTGTTCTTCCATTTGTAACTTTCGTCTCTACAATGTTATATGTATTGGTTAAGGATTTTAATTGTGGGGATGACTAGTATGCGAATACTTCATTATAAAGATCCGAGAGGAGTCTTGATTGTTTATTTAGGTGGTTTATGTAAACAAACAATGGTATTTGAAAGTCTATGTTTAGCCTTTTGTAGGGATGAACACCAACATATAGAGTATTTGGAAAACCTTGCTCTCAATATTTTCTAAATACTGTTGTTTGTTGGTGTTTGAAACTACATCGGAAGACGGCCATTGGATAATTAAGACACTTTGGGCAGGGAGGAGGCTTAAGAAGATCCAAGGGTTTGTAAAGCTCAAGTATTGTGATGTTTTAAATTTACTTTAGTAATGATATTTTGCAATGGGTGATCAGTGCTTAAAAGTTCTATATTTTACCCATCATTTATCCTTATTTTTGCTGCACTCAAGCATGTTTAACTGCATTTTAGGTTAAGTTTTGCATAAACATCACATTTAGATAAAACTGCGCAGATACTGCTAAATTTGGTTACTTTTGTAGGTATTTGTCGTGGCAGTAGTCGTGACAGCAGAGGACGGCAGCAGTCGTGACAGCACCCAGGGCAGCAGCCGTGACAGCACCCAGGGCAGCAGCCGTGGCAGCACCCAGGGCAGCAATCGTGGCAGGCGCTGGGCAGCGATGCAGAAAATCTGGAATGAGCAGTCAAGGAGGACGTTGCTGCCATGGTTGCTGCCGTGACAGCAGAGGACGACAGCAGTTTTGAGGAGAAGAAGCAAAGTGGACCTCGACAGATAGAGAAAATTCAGCCCGTCTGTCATGTGAAAACCTCATATTTTTCTGAGCCCCAGATCAAAAGATATGTCAAGCCTAAAGTTCAAGGAGAGAAAATCCCAAGAAACAAGGAGGACGGCTGGAAAGTAGATTCCTTGAAGATTTAGTCTTTATTAGAATCATACTTTTAATTAAAGTTGTAATCCTTGTTAAATTAGATAACTTGAGCCAAAAGCTTATATAAGGGCATGTATTTTAACCTAGAGGAGAGCCCCATACCCAATTCCCCATAACCGATAACCAAAAACACCTAGCAGATTTCCCGCCGCCGACATGTTCTAAATTCCCCCTAGGGCCACGGGTTGATTTGTAAAGTAGTTGCAAGGGTTGTTTTGTTTTAGGACTTTTCAGTGCAATAAAATAAAACTTCAAGTTCTCTTATTTTGGTTATTAATATCTTGCAAGAGCATCGGGAGAGCATTGTGAGGTTATCTATTTACTTAGCATCGGGAGAGTTAAGTATACGAAAGAACTAAGAGCAAGTTCTCTAGTTTATAGTTGAACTATCTCGTGCCTAGGGATAGGGCGAGGTTAAGTGGCTAAAGAAGAATTCATACACATCGGTGTTCATCCTTCGATTCACACCGGGAGGTATCATTAAAGACGTGATCATCGACAGACTTGGACCTAGGGATAAGCCAAGGCAGATCTGGGATTCTTGCCAAACTTGAAAGTACTGAGTTGAGTGTTTGCTGCGGCAACAATCAACGGACTGCCGCCGTGACAGGTGCTGCCGCGACGGGTGACGAAGACAGAACTGGATTTCCTAAACTCTGCAATACCTGCACTACTGAGCAATTCAATACCAGCCCATTCTCTCTATCTTGATATCTATACTCTTTTAATTAAGTATTCTTTATTATTTTCGTGACAATATCTTAATCTATTCTTTTCCCCTTGTGCAGATAGCGAAGGAAAGGGTTAGCCCAGTCCCTGTGGAGACGATATCCGATACTCTAGTATCACTTTATTACTTGCGACGTGTACACTTGCACTCAATTGCGATAGACTATTTTACACGCAACAAGTTTTTGGCGCCGTTGCCGGGGACTGGCAACACACTCTTACCCTAGCTTCAGCACTTTTCTTTTCTTTTTCTTTTTATTTTTTATTTTTTTTCTTTTTCTTTTTTATTTATTTAAAAAAAAACTCAGGTGAAATACAGGTTTAAGGAGCATCAACATGCCAGGAAAAACCATTCGAGAACTGATGTGGGAAAGTTCTTGCAATTACCGTAAAGGTTATCATGCATTCGAAAGTCGTCCCTATTTTTTCGATGAATATATGGACAACCAACGAGGGAACCAACAAGAACAAGATATGCCGCCACAACAGCAACAGGGGCAGCAACTGCCGATGCCGCAGCAGCAAAATTTTTTATGGTACGACCAAAACCCACAAAATTTTTTATACCATAACAATTTTGCTGCAGAACCCGACATGCCCTGGCAATGTCATCATCCTCAAAAGGAGTCAAAATCCTTAGAAGACACACTGCAAGCCTTCTTGGAACTCACACAAAAAGTGTCGGCTTCTACGAACGCAAGTATCGCCAAGATGGATGAACTCTTGAGCAGACCAGTCCTCATTCATGCCACGGATGAACCTGAAATCTTGAGACAAGATGACGAGGATGCCCATGTGAAGGAATACCCAACACATAATGAGTCTGAGCAACAACTTGCCATGGCAATGATCGAGGAGCCGGAATGGAGCAACACCGCGACAACGCTGAGTGAAATTCAAGAGAATGTCACGGCAGCAACCACTTCCGAGGCAGAAACCCCAGTCAAAGCAGAAACTGCCGCCTCGGCAGCAACTGATGCTGAGGCAGCAACCACATCAGAGGCAAATTCTTAACCCACTACCTCGATTATGCCTGACCAAGATTGCACACATCCATCCCTGTCATGGCACTCGGACGACCACCTAGAAGAGCTACCCAATGACAATGCCTCGGTGATGGAATATGAGCAGGTAATAAACGAACCTTTTGAATTCTTTAAAAACTCACAAATTCCATTGCAGGTATTAGACGAACCAAAGCCGGTGGACATAGAATCATCAAAGTCTCTACTGATGGAGATCTACGAGTGGTCAACAGAATTTGGTATAGAGAGTGATGGCACTTACCAATGTCCCATTGACCTGCAAAGTAACCTGACAACGGACTGTCAAAATAACTGGCTGCCGCAGCAGCAGACACGACAGCAAGGGCTACATTCAACCACAACAACATTCAACGAAAACAAGGTAAGTTTGTGGCCGAATGTCAATTTGATTTTTTCTAATCATATATTCATGCCCTCAGAAACATTACCAAGAAGGGAGGACTTCATGGACTACAAAGGGAAGAGAAAGAAATGAGCCTCCACCATGAGAATAATCACCAGATGGAGGGTACGAATAAACTTCAAGAAGTACTGGAAACGACCCATCAAGCATCAATAGAACAGGGAGTAGTTACTTTAGGAGATGCCCCTCAAGGCACTCCTAATTTAACTTATTTTATTTTTATCTTATTTTATCTTTATTATTTTAGGAATTAGAAATTTGATATTGGTTTTTAGTTTGTTTTTGTTATTAGGTAAACAAAGAAAAACCCTTGCAATGACGATACAAGCAACCCAAGGAAGCTCTGCCTCCACCCCTGCCGCGGCAGCACTCATACTCTCAGGGCAGCACCCACAGCTCCTCCGACAAAGTTAAAAAAGACTGCCCGCCGACAGCTCCTCATCCAAAACTCCAGCAGCAGTGACGACAGCCGCACAACTTAACTTTTCTTTTTCTTCTTCTCTGTCGCCTGCTATATATATTATCTTTTTGTGATGTTTAACTTTTCTGTCATTTTTTTTCTTCTGTTTTTCATCTTTTGTGTCATACATTGAGGACAATGCAACCCTTGAGTTTGGGGGTAGGCAGTCCTCCTAATTATTAATATAACATTGCATTTAGTTTTCATTGTGTCGCATTTATTTTATGCAAAAAAAATGAAAATTTTGAAAATTTTGGCTTAAAACTATGAACTGAACTTGCCTGTCGTGACAGCTCTGTCGCGGCAGAAACTTTAGGATAGTTTAAGAAGAAGTTTAGAGCCTTTCTATAGTTCTGAAAACTTAAACACCATTACGACTGTTATACTGCTTAGACTTCTTTTAGCCAAACTAGAATAGGAAGCCTAGCACTTGAATAGCCCTTAGAGGTGCCTAACACTGGATCTAGGAAAGAAGTTTAGCAAAAGAGACTCAACAGCCCTAGAGGTGCCCGAAACCGGCTCTAGGAAGTTAGCTAGAGGTGCCCGAAACCGGCTCTAGTGAAACTTTAGCTTAAAAAAATCGAGTCAAAACAAGAAATCAAAGGAGCATAAAAAGTGCCTTCAAAAGATAAACTTTGGCATAAAAATTTGAGTTAAGAGTTGAATATTCTAGTGAAACTAAGAGAGTCTTGGCATATAACTGTTCACAAGCATGCACACACTGCACGAGGACTATAGTGAGATTCCGGACAAATCCTAAATTATCCGACAGGTTGCTACCATCACAGGGAACGAACGACGGGTAAGGGAAAGTTCACTGTTTGAAAGCCAAAACAAAAATATTTCATTTTTTTTCTTTTAGGTCTGAATTGCTTGAGGACAAGCAAAGATTCGAGTTTGGGGGTGTGATCAGTGCTTAAAAGTTCTATATTTTACCCATCATTTATCCTTATTTTTGCTGCACTCAAGCATGTTTAACTGCATTTTAGGTTAAGTTTTGCATAAACATCACATTTAGATAAAACTGCGCAGATACTGCTAGATTTGGTTACTTTTGCAGGCAGCAGTCGTGACAGCAGAGGACGACAGCAGTCGTGACAGCACCCAGGGCAGCAGCCGTGACAGCACCTAGGGCAGCAGCCGTGACAGCACCCAGGGCAGCAGCCGTGGCAGCACCCAGGGCAGCAATCGTGGCAGGCGCTGGGCAGCGATGCAGAAAATCTGGAATGAGCAGTCAAGGAGGACGTTGCTGCCATGGTTGCTACCGTGACAGCAGAGGACGACATCAGTTTTGAGGAGAAGAAGCAAAGTGGACCTCGACAGATAGAGAAAATTCAGCCCGTCTGTCATGTGAAAACCTCATAATTTTCCGAGCCCCAGATCAAAAGATATGTCAAGCCCAAAGTTCAAGGAGAGAAAATCCCAAGAAACAAGGAGGACGGCTGGAAAGTAGATTCCTTGAAGATTTAGTCTTTATTAGAATCATACTTTTAATTAAAGTTGTAATCCTTGTTAAATTAGATAACTTGAGCCCAAAGCTTATATAAGGGCATGTATTTTAACCTAGAGGAGAGCCCCATACCCAATTCCCCATAACCGATAACAAAAAACCCCTAGCCGTTTTCCCGCTGCCGACATGTTCTAAATTCCCCCTAGGGCCACGGGTTGATTTGTAAACTAATTGCAAGGGTTGTTTTGTTTTAGGAATTTTCAGTTCAATAAAATAAAACTTCAAGTTCTCTTATTTTGGTTATTAATATCTTGCAAGAGCATCGGGAGAGCATTGTGAGGTTATCTATTTACTTAGCATCGGGAGAGTTAAGTATACGAAAGAAATAAGAGCAAGTTCTCTAGTTTATAGTTGAACTATCTCGTGCCTAGGGATAGGGCGAGGTTAAGTGGCTAAAGAAGAATTCATACACATCGGTGTTCATCCTTCGATTCACGCCGGGAGGTATCATCAAAGACGTGATCATCGACAGACTTGGACCTAGGGATAGGCCAAGGCAGATCTGGGATTCTTGCCAAACTTGAAAGTACTGAGTTGAGTGTTTGCTGCCGCAACAATCAACGGACTGCCGCCGTGACAGGTGCTGCCGCGACGGGTGACGACGACAGAACTGGATTTCCTAAACTCTGCAATACCTGCACTACTGAGCAATTCAATACCAGCCCATTCTCTCTATCTTGATATCTATACTCTTTTAATTAAGTATTCTTTATTATTTTCGTGACAATATCTTAATCTATTCTTTTCCCCTTGTGCAGATAGCGAAGGAAAGGGTTAGCCCAGTCCCTGTGGAGACGATATCCGATACTCTAGTATCACTTTATTACTTGTGACGTGTACACTTGCACTCAATTGTGATAGACTATTTTACACGCAAGAATGGGACCTAGTGGTTTGCTTTGGGAGATGTATTTTGGACTCCCTGTGGTTGATGCAAGTTTTGTACGGTTCATATGGTTTGTAAGAGGTCTTTATTGTGGTTTTGGTACTTATTCTTACTATATGGTGTGATTGTGGTTTGAGTTTTAAGCATGCTTCATAAGTTTCTTTGGTATGTTTGAGTTAATCATCAAAATGTTGTTATATGGTTTGGAATTGCATGCCCATATGTTTGAGTGGTTGCCTTAAGTATGTTGATATGATTTGAGGATGATTAATTGAATTTTGAAGTGATTTCAAGGTTGAAAATGGGATAGTTCTGGTATGCGTATTGATACACGGGCTTGTGTATCGATACGCATAAGCCAAATCTGTGCTTTTCTGCACAGGCGTTTCGGTACAATTGTGAGGTGTTTCGGTACGGCCTTGTAAGGCGTACCGATACGCGGGGTAGCGTATCGATATGCTATCTGTGACTTTGTTCATTGCCATCCCCCGTATCGATACAGTCTCAAGCCTATCGATACGCGGCCGTTAATTTTGTGAATGACATCTTTGTATGTTTGAAATTGTTGCATTTTAGTCCCTGTTTTTCAAGTGTGCAATAAGATTGGTTTGGTTAGTCGGTTTTTGATGAAAATTTTCAGAGAAGCATGAAACATGACTAATTAAGTATTGGTAAACTTAAAATCAGTAAAACCCTTGTAATTTGTAGAAATTACATTTTGGTCCCTAAGTGTCCAATTCGTACAATTAAACCCTAAACGTTATTCGATCGTTGTGTCGTTTCTTCCTATGATCTTTTTTGGTCACATAGGTTTAATGTTGCATCTTGAAAAGATAAAAAGAAAAAAGGTCGTCAATCGGAGTAGCATTAACGAGTTGGCTTCGGTTTTCCCCGTGTAATCACCTTGGTTCAGGTCAATCATCTAGAACGGGCTAAGGGGGTTACAATGACACATAAATATTAGCTTTGGCCATTTGAAAACTTGTAGGGTAAGTAGATACTGAATGTTTACCCCTATTTTGAAGGTTATCGACATGAGGATATCTCTTTTTATGCGCTCTATTGGGGCGGACTATATTATTTGTTTTTTTGCAATCTTTTGTTGGAAAAACTCTTGCCCTGGGGTGAAATAGTTATGATCGCTATATTTTATTCGCACATTTTTTAATATATTATCCATCACGCACTTACTTGGAACTGGAGAAGGTTTTAGCTTTTTCTTTGGATTCTTGGTAAGCGTAACTTGGAGATGGTTTGGCTCTTTTTAGATGTGGCAACCATGTAGTCCTTTGTTCTCGTGAAACTTTATCTTGACGGTCACTTTACTATGTGCACTTACTGTGGAAGTGTCTAGCGAACCTTTATCTTGATGGTCACTTTACTATGCGCACCTACTGTGGAAGTGGCTAGCGAACTTTTAGTTTGGTGGTCGCTTTACTTTGCGTACTTACTGTGGAATTGACTAGCAAACCTTTATATATGTGGTGGCTTTACTATGCACCTTACTCTAGAAGTGGCTAGCGAACTTTTATCTTGGTGTTCGCTTTACTATGCGCACTTGATGTGGAAGTGGCTAGCGAACCTTTATATTGGCGGTCGCTTTACTATGCGCACTTACTGTGAAAATGGCTAACGAACCTTTATCTTGGCCTTTCGCTCAGAACTGAGGATAGAAAAACATTAGTACAAAGAGCATTTTTATTAAATAAAGAAATCACATATACAAGTATCTGTAAGAATCTATTTATATGTTCGGATGTAGCTTATTTTGCCTGATTTTATAAAAGAATACTTAAAACAAAATATTGATGGGATCAGAAGTTTAAAGTGAAATGCGTAATATAAAGTGTCCATAAGTCATATATTTCATGCACATTCCACCTCTTATTATTACTGTTTTCAAGCTCATTTTAGGCATAAGTAGGTTCATGCATGGCAATTTACAGCGCTTCTTTGTTTTACCTCACTTTTATATATTATCGTTTATTTTGTAAACAAGAGAGATTGTTTTAGTGTATTTTTTTATTTAGGTACTAAAAGGCTAAAAGATGGAACCGAAGAGCTGAGGATGCAATGCTGAGGCAGCAAACCTAGGGGCTATACTGATGCAACAGTTCCAGCAGAAAACAGTTGTTGCCGAGTAGCTGCGGAGCAATGTTGCCGCCGACCTTGCTGCCCACGGCAGCTGAATATGGAGTTGGAGAACCAGAGTGCGATTTGTAGAGCCTAAAATCCTGAATCTATCGATGCCATCCACTAAATTTTCTGACGTCTGTAGCAGCAGCCAGAGCTGTCGAAGTAAAATCTCAAGGTTACTTGTGGGCTAAGGCAAACGAGATAAAGTCCATATTCCACACAAAGAAGTCAGAGTTTAAAGTCATATTAAAGATGGAAAGCTACTTTCGAGGACTTCTACTTTAAGGAGGACTTAGCGTAGTTATTTTTCTATAAATACTCATTGTACTCCTAGTTCAAATCATCTTAGGTTTTCTATAGACATAGCTAGAGTTTTTTGCCGCCGCCATGTTCTAAACTCCATTTGGGTTAGGGTTATGTTGTAAATTAGTTGTGAAACGGTTGTATTAGGCTTTGAATTGTTTTCCAATAAAAATATTCCAAGTTTGCTTAATCTGTGCACTTCATTCTTTCAATTAGTCCACGCCAGTCAGTTGAGAGAATCCATTTGTCGGGCACGAAAGTGTAAGGCTCACGAAAGGATTAAGCACGATCACAACATGTTGGGGCATGACTAACTTGGTTCCTAACAAGTTCACAAGTTTCAGCGGCTAAAAGGGATCACCAACCGAGTTTACTATCCTGTGTTAGGTTCACTCTCTCGTCGCTTGGAGCTCTAGAACAATGATGTGATTGAAGGTATCTTTAGCATGCAATCTATGTTATTGTTATTGTTGCTTAGTTTTGGTTTTGCATCCTCTTGTGTAGTGGTTAAGGTCTTATCATTAGTTAGTTTTGGATAGTAATCGTTGTTGCTTTGAGAACAACATTGGTGAAGTAGGAAAAGTTTGAGAACGGGATAAGAGGTTGTTCCTGGTTTGGTTTGAGGACGTTATTAGTAAGTGTGAACAGACATACATGCATAGTTAAAATCATTTTTATACAGATATTACATATATTGGTACATGCATACATTTGGCATGACATTAGAAGTGTGCATACACGTGCATAGGCATTTGTAAGGGCATGTAGGTGATCATGCATTCGAATGTTCACACTTACGAATAGCTAATTGGATCTGATAGTGATGTGTTCTGATTAGGATAGTTTGTGGGTTTAAATTTTTGTTTTGGTACGAGATGAAACGTGGGTGTGAGGTTAGGAAGTGAATAAGTTTACCGTTAGGAGTGAGTGTGGCCTAGATTAGTGGCATGAGGTAAAGTTTCTAGGTGTTTTAAGGGCCTCTGGCGGCATGATGGTGAAGAGGAGACCGTTTTGGTTAGAAGCGGCCGAGGTCGTTTGTTGTGTAATTAAAAGCATTTGAAATAGCAGTTAAGTGTTGTAGTTCTCTGGGATGGCCGGTTGTTGTAGGTTTGCGGATGTGTTTTTGAAGCATTGTTGGCTTGCTTAAGTGGTTGCGGTAGAATGGTTGTATTAGGTGCATGAAGGTTCAATAGTGACCTTAGAGGAGTTGGAAGGAATTTCTGACGATAGATCTAATCGAGGTTTAGCTTGAGTTTAGTGGAGGATTCATGGTTCTAGTATGTATTGTATATTGATAGGATGAGTGGTTAAGCAGGTGGGGAAGGTTGTAGTGTATGCTTTTCTACGGTTGTAGTGCTAGGGAAATGAGCTTTATGTGTGGCTTGTTGCGGTCGCTTTTGTGTGAGGATTAAGATTTGTTGTTGTGTAGCATCCAAGTATGATTAGTGTTGTAGCCAAAGTTTGTGTGGGAAAAGTAATGTAAGCTCAAAAGCCATGTTGATTTGGCTGGGTCTTCGTGAGAGGGTGGTCTATTAGCTGAGTGTAAGTAAACCTTCTTGAGATAGTTGATGTAAGTGAAGCAATTGTTGGAGATGGTGTTAGAATCTCGTGATGAGGATTTTCAGATGGTTAGTGGGCGGATTTTGGTTTTCATGTTGAGAAGTGTGTGGTGTTCACGGATCATAAGAGTTTGACGTATCTTATGTCTCAAAAGGAGTTGAATCTTAGGCAACGTCGATGGGTGGAGTTGCTTAAGGTTTATGAACTGTCGATCGAGTATCATTCTGGAAAGGCAAATGTTGTGGCTGATGCTTTGAACATGAAGATGGCTGTGGAGTTAAGGGCGGTGTTTGCTCGCTTGAGCATATCACGAGATGGTAGTCTTTTTGCCGAATTGAAAATGAAACCATCCTTGATTCAGTTGATCAAGGATAGACAGTTGCTTGATGATTCTCTTGTCCCTTACGTTCAGGATATTTCGGATGGTAAACCTTCAGATTTCAGTTTCATTGAAGATGATGTTCTATGTTTTGGGAGTCGGATAGTGGTGCCGAATGATGTTGATTTGAGGCACACTATTCTGAATGAGGCTCATTGTATTCCTTTCGCTATGCACCCTGGAAGTACGAAGATGTATTGTGGTTTAAAGGATGAGTACTATTGGTTGGGGTTGAAGGAGGATGTTGCCGAATTTGTTGGCAAATGCATGGTTTGTCAGTGAGTGAAAGCTGAACATCAGGTTCCTTCTGGGTTGTTGCAACCTTTGAAAATCCCAGACTGAAAGAGGGAAATGATTACCATGGTTTTCGTGTTTGGATTACCTTTGACACCGTCAAAGAGGAATATTGTTTGGGTGATTGTTGACCGTCTTGCGAGGTATGCACACTTCTTGGCGGTGCATACTACGTATACGTTGGATAAGATGGCCGAGTTGTTTATGGTTGAGATTGTGCGTTTGCACGGAGTGCCAAGGTCTTTTGTGTTGGATAGAGATTCGATGTTTACACCAAGCTCTAGTTATAGGGTTGAGTTTCGGTACTTCTTATCATCCTCAGACGAATGGGCAGTCGGAGCGTGTTATCCATGTACTTGAGGATATGTTGAGATGTTGTGTTATAGTTTTCCAAGGTTATTGGGAAAAGTATTTACCTTTGGTTGAGTTTTCTTGTAATATTAGTTAGCAGGCAAGCATACAAATGGCTCTGTACAAGGCTTTATATGGGAGAAAGTGTATAACTCCTCTTTGTTGGGAAGAGATAGGGCAAAAGTTGGTTTTGATGCCGGATATGTTGAAAGGGACCACCGAGAAGGTGAAGCTCATTTGTGATCGCTTGAAAACAGACCGGATCGACAAAAGTCTTACGCGGATCTGAAGCGTAAGGAGATTGAGTTCGCGATTGGCGAACATGTGTTTTTGAAAGTAGCGCCTTGGAAGAAGGTGATGAGTTTTAGGCGTAAGGGTAAGCTTGGCCCGAGGGTTATTGGAGCTTATGAGTTTGTGGAGCGTGTTGGTCATGTGGCTTATCGGTTGAGGTTGTCTCTCGAGTTAGAAAAGATTCATGATGTGTTTCATGTTTCGATGTTGCGAAGGTATAGATCGGATCTTTCGCATGTTATGCCTATCGAGGAGATACAGTTGAGTCTGGATTTGTCCTACGGTGGGGGATCGGGGAAGATCCTAGACTTGAGTAGCAAAGTTCTTCGTGGCAAGACTATAGAGCTTGTCAAGTTGTTGTGGCGACACCGAGGAGTTGAGGAAGCCACATGGGAAAGCAAGGCGGACATGTTGACGTAGTTTCAGCACCTTTTCCCTTAAGGTAAAATTTCGAGGACGGAATTTCCTAAGTGGGGGAGAGTTGTAACATCCTGGTTTTGGGCCTAGATGTTTTAGACATCGAATCCGGCTGGTTGGATACGGTTCGAATAGTATTAGGTGGTTTAGGGAGATCAAGATTCCGGATGGGATAAAAATATGACAAAATTTCTAAAATCCTCTAAAATCATGTTTAAGAGGTTGGTCAAATCAATTTTACAAAATTAGTTTTGGAAGAGGTACATTTTGGTAGTGACCAAAATGTAAAGTTTTAAAACTGTGGAAAAAAGCAATTTCAAAAGAGGAGTCAAAATCTTAGAATCTTTAGGGAGCTTTTGTGCAATTACACCTTCCCTTAAATTGACATGTGTTTTAAAAGAGTTTTAATATAATTGATTTAAAAGGGATTTTATTTTAATTAATAAAATTGTAAATAAGGATGTTTTATTTCACGTAACTAACTTTCAATTCTCATTTTCAGCAAAACTCATTTTCTCAAACCTTTTTTTCCAGATTTCTTTTCTCCCAAACAGCCTCTCTTTAGTTTCTCATCTTTTTCCAATAATTCTCTTCAAGTTCTTCTAGATTTGTGAAGCAAAAACTTGTCAATATTTAAGGAAAGCAAGGATTGGAGGTAAATCATGTTCTCAACCTCTAATCTAGGTTCTTTATTGAAATTCCCAAGACTATTGACTCCTAATTGCTTTTTAATTGAGTTTTAATTATAGTTTTGATTTAAGATCAAAATTTTGCAAAATAATTGTTTAAATCTTGATTTTCAGAGTGATGTTGATGAGCTCTGTTTTGGATTGATTCTAATTTTGTTTTGAGTTGATTGTAATGTAGAAAAAGAGTTTTGATGATATAAAAAAAATTCATTGATGAATGTTTTGGTTGTTATAGCGGTCCTCACTAAGATTTATGCTTGCGCTCATTTGTTTCATCAATGCAGAGAATTGAGCATCTTTGGCAGCAAGAGAGCAAGGGGAATCCAAGTGATTTTTAGCTAAGCAAAGTATGCGATTTTCTTTAGTGTAATAAGAGGCAATGGGAGGGATTTCCACTCATGGATTGCTTGGTGATGTTAAACACCTTGAGCATGTTTGGTTTGTGTTTTGAGACTTGTAGATGGTTTCTTTATGGTTTATGGTCTTATATATGGTATTTGGCTATGTTATGGTTTGTGTTTAAAAGCATGCTTGAGTAGATGGTTTTGAGACTTGTAGATGGTTTCTTTATTGTTTATGGTCTTATATACAGTATTTGGCTATGAATGTTTGGTGATGCATAAGTGATTGGATTGTTGTTTATAACATGTATGAATGTTTTAGACAATGTTAGTTGTTGTTAATTGTTGTTTTGAGGACTGTTGGAAGTGTATTTCTGGTATGCATATCGATACTCCGGATTGCGTATCGATACGCTAAGGCTATTTTCAGGCATTTTAGCTTAGGGGTACCGATACGAGTTGACCGCGTATCGATACGCCTAAGCAAAGGTTTGAAGGTCGTACCGATACGCGGGGAAGCGTATCGATACCCTTTTTCAAAAATTTGCTACTGCCTTCCCCCGTATTGATACATGATTAGGTGTACTGATACGAAGCCGTTAATTTCAGTTAAAGGAATCTTTTAAAGTTCTAGAAAGTTGCATTATGGTCCCTGATTGTTGTATGTTCAATTGGATGAGTTTGAATGACATGTTTGTAATGAAATTTGACAGGATGGCATGTTACATGACTAATTAAGGTTTGTTAATCCTAAAATTGGATTAGTCATTGTATTTTATAGAAATTACAGTTTAGTCCCTAAATGTGTATTTTAAGCAATTAAATCCCTAATCGATCTCCGATCGCTGTGCCATTTTCTTCTTAGTGTGTTGCTGATCACATAGGATCTTAATGTGAATCTAGAGAGGATAAAAAGAAAAAATGGTCGTTAAACGAAGTCAGCTTTAAAGAGTTGGCTTTGGTTTTCCCCGTGTAATCTTCTTAGTTCGGGTCTGGCATCTAGGTCGGGCTAAAGGGGTTACATAGGTCGGATTCATCCCATGTTATGCCTATTGAGGAGATTGAGTTAAATCCATATTTGACTTATGATGAGGAATCGGTGGAGATCTTTGAATCGAACCTCAAAGTTCTTCGTGGTAAGACCATTGAGTTGGTCAAGGTCTTTGGGGTGACATCGTGGTGTAGAGGAAGCCACATAGAAAAGGAAGGATGATATGAAGAAGCAATTTCCTTATCTCTTTCCTCCAGGTAAATTTTGAGGATGAAATTTCTTAATTGGGGGACAGTTGTAACGCCCCGATTTTGAGCTTGGAAGTTAGCTGGATTGGCTAGGAAGTTCGTTAGAATCGGTTTGAGCAAGTTAGACTAGTTTCAGGAATAATTTGAAATAAATTGTTTTTGAATGAGATAAAATATATGGGGAGATGGTTAAAAATCATTATTTTATAAATATATGATTTTGGTAAAACCAGTTTTTTTGAAAATGAGTTCTGGAAGAAAGACATTTTAGATTTGGTGACTAAAATGCGATTTTTAAAAACTGTTTTTCAAGTGACTAAATTATAAAAGACCATAACTTTGAATCTTTAAGGAGTAATTGACCAAAGGTCTAATTCAGCCTTCTTCATTGATTTATTTTAAGATGGTTTTAATAAATAAAATGAGTTGGAAAAAGACTAAATAGTCTTTATTTTCTAAAAACACATTTTACGTAACTAACTTTCTCTCTATCATTTTCACTCAAATTCTCTTCAGCCAAACATTGTTTTCCTCTTCAAAGATTTAAGGTAAACATTGGATTTGATTTATCTTTTCATATTAAATGATTTGCTATTGATTTACTATCAAATCTTATGTTTGTATTTTTGGTTTTCTCATGAAAATTTATTCAATTGGAGGAAAAAGCTAACATTTGAGGTAATTTCTTTCTTCTCCTCTAATGATAAATTCTTTATTGAAATTCCTAAGTTTTTGGTCTTTTATGAGTGTTTTCTATTGGGTTTTGAGATTATGTTTGTGGAAAATGGATGAAATTAATGTTTGTTGGGGTTAATCAAGAGATCTTTTTTTTTCAAATTGATTGTGTGAGTTTATAATGAGATTTAGCTATGATTATGATGTGTTGGACTGTTGATTCAATGAGTTTAAGAAATGGAAACCCAAAACTAGTTAGATTGCTTGATTTCTTGAGTGAAATCTTTGAGATTATAGGTTGTTTGTGTGGTTAATTGATAGTTGGATGTTCTTTGGTGTTGAGATGATGTTTTTAGTTGAAAATTGAGGTTGTTTAGATGTTAATCTCGCTGGGCAATGGCTAGAGATTAATTAGAGAGGTTTCACCGATGTTTTCGAATGCAAATTGCTTGGCGATTGTGGCTAGAAGTTGAGATATTGTGCTATTGGGGATTTGGTGCAATATGGTGCATTAATTCTCTGTTTTGCTTTGGTTACCAGCAGGGGACGATGTTTCGTTAGCTTCGGAATGAGTTGTGGTTGATCTGGAAGCTTTATTACTCTTCGACAAATCAAGCGAGGTATTGTCGGTGAGTGGAATTGGTTTAAAGCTTTTCAAAGGCTTGAAAGCAAGGCTTGCGGGTTTAGGTTAATCTTGAAACGCTAATCTAAGCTCAGAAGTAAGTACGAGATATTTCGCTCTCGTTTCTCGGTTTAATCCCATTTTTTATGTGATCATGCTCATGTTTTGGAGATAAAATTAAACCTACTATTTTATGCATGTTTGAGAAATAAATTGATGATTTATGCGATCCCTTGAGATAGATTTATGATTTCAATGAGATAGAACTTGTTGAGAAAATGCTATGCATTGTTTATGCTTTTGAAATGGAATGAGAAATGGTTTATGTTTATGCATTGAAAAATAGTAGGTAAATGATGTTTAAAGGTGTATATTGGCATGAGATGAGATTATTATTACCGGATATAATTGGTCAACCAATAGGATGAGAAGTGCACTATAATATACAAAATCCGTACGTGCTCTTCGGTTTGGGCAATGGGGGTAGTGTCATCCCATTCTGAAGTGAGAATGTGGTGACGGGAGATTCCATCATGGTAGGTCTTGATGATGAGAGATTCCATCAAGCTTTGTGGCGATGAGAGATACCGCCATGAGAATTCGGTGATGTGAGATTCTACCGAGGTAGGACTTGACGAAGTGAGACGCCGTCAAGCTATCCGCTTATCCGAGTAATGTCGCTAAAATGTCGATATATGAGATTCACATGTACCTTTTTATAAATAATTTTATGTATTGAGTTTGTATATGAGAACATGATTTGAGAAATGCTTTATGAGAAACAAGCATGAGTAGACTTGCCTTGAGATTTTGCAATAAGGTTAACGCTTGAGATAAATGGTACATGTGGTTTTAATGATGTGGTTTTCGCTTTGAAAATGGTTTCAAGCATGAGATAGATTGAGCATGATGAAATAGCATGTTCCACTAGAGAAATGGTTTATAATGCATTGTTGTCGTTGGTTTGCTTTGAGCATCCCTCACCAGGCATTATTGCTTATGCTCTCTTTTTCCAACGATGCAGAGAAATAGCGCATTTTTGGCAACAAGAAGGATTTCAATGAGTGGTACATGGCTCAAGTATGGTTTTACATGTACCTATTAGTAATAATTGGCAATGGGGGGATGCCTTAATGTTTTGGGAGTGTGTGTTTTGAAACTCCCTGTTTTGTGGCAAGTTTGTGATGGCTATGTTGACTTGTAAATGACCTTTGGTATTTGGTTTATGTTTGGGTAAGCATTTTGGTATCTTGCTTGGCTTATTATCTAGGTTGCATGCCTATAGTTTACTTATGTTGTTAATTTACATGGAATGATGTTGATCATGCTTGGAATGATTGAATATTGATGTTTGGATATATTAGATATAATTTGGAAGCATGCTTGGGTATTTATGGTTGCTTAAAAGTGAGAAAAACCAACAAAAATATGACACTTCAGGTCCAGTGTTTCGATACGCCTAAGGCTGTATCGAAAAGGGGTCTCTGAAATAGGCTTGGGTTCTGAAACAAGGCATGGTGTTTTGGAACAGGCTCGTGAGGTTTGACTACTAGAATTTGGTGTACCGAAACATTTTAGAGGGTGTTTCGATACGGACTCGTGTTCTAAAAAATAGGTCTTCTTCCGGAATAGGGTGTTTCGGTCCGGTGCTCTGTGTACCGAAATACCAAGTTGTTAAGGGTTCCATTTCTTTACGTTTTAGTCCCTTAATGTTGTGGATGGAATTAAATGAGCTTGGATGATTGATTTGATATGATATTTGACAAATTGGCATGTAATGTGACTAACTAATGGTTGGTAACTTAAAAAGTGAAGATGTCCCCATAAATTGCTAAAATTACTAAATGGTTCCTGAAACTTGTTTGTGAATTGAGTGATTAATCCAGGTTTGGTTGAGATGTTAATTGTTTCGCTGCGAGTCTGTACACTTAGGCTAAAATATGCATCTATACAAGATAAAAACAAAAAAAATACGATTGTTTATTGAGGTAAACCTTCCCGGTTTACTTCAATATTCCTCATGTGACTCGTTCGGTTCAGTCTTCCCTGTTAAAATAGAGTCCTATGAAGAGTGATTCGTACTTTCTTATCAGACTCGATCATAACCTTTGGGAAGTCTTTTCAATGAGCAGCCACAATACTAAGTCGAATAACTTCCGCACAGTTCAGAAAAGAGACCATCGTAGGCTTTGCCAATCCTCCCACTAAACAACCTTCAGTATCACACAATATAGCAACAATCCATGCTTTACCTATTGTTGAGTGTGTAAAAGTTCTATATTTTACCCCTTATTTAACCCATATTTCTCCTGCATTCAAGCATAGTTCATTGCATTTAGGTATAGTTTCACATATACATCACAATTAGATAAAATAGCACAGTTGCTACTGATTTTGGCTACTTTTGTAGGTATCTGTCGTGGCCGACTGAGGACAGAAAAGGAGCAGAGCTAGAACATAGGACTGGAGTTGAGAAACAATATACTGTTGTGGCCACTGCCGTGGCAGCCATTACGACGGCGTTAGTAAATGGAAAAGTGAAGTGGAGCTCGACAGATAGAGGAATTCAAGTCGGTCTGTCGTGGATCACTCCTATATTTTTCTAAGCCCTAAGGCAGAATGAAGGCCAAGCCCAAAGTTCAAGGAAGAAACCCAAAACAAGAAAAGAGGACAAATTAAAGGCATATACTCAGAAGATTTAATCTCCAATAGAGTTGTACTTGAATTTAAACTTGTATTCTTGTCATATTAGAAAACTTGGACCCAAGGCCTATATAAAGGCATGTAATTCGACCTAGGGAAGGATATCTCATCTCTAGCCGTCTTCCCCAAAACCCTTGTCGTTTTCCCCTCTCATCAAGTTCTAAACTTCCCCTAGGGCAAAGAGTTGATTCTGTAAAGTAGTTGCAAGGATTGTAATGTTCTAGGAATTTTTTGTTCAGAGCAATAAAACTTCAAGTTTTTTTATTCTAGTTTTCATATCTCGCAAGAGTATCGGGAGAGCATTGTGAGGTTATTTATTTGTTTGATATCGGGAGAGTCAAGCATACGAATGAAATAAATACGAGTTTTCCAGTTTATGGTTAAACCATCTCGGCTTAGGGATAAGTACGAGGTTAAGTGGCTAAGGATGAATTCAACAACATTGGTGTTCACCCTTCGATTCACGCCGGGAGATATCATCCAAGAAGTGTTCATCAACAACACTTGGGCCTAGGGATAGGACAAGTCATAGCAGAGATTCTTGCCAAGCCTTAAGTGTAGAGTTGTGTGATCACTGCCGCGACAACAACAGACTTTTGCCGCGACAGGTGCTGCCGCGACAGGGACAACGACAGAACAAGAATTTCTCTTCAGTACAACACTTGCACTACCGAACAAATCAATACCGGCCTATCTCTTAACCCTGAATCTTTTATCTTTTTATTCATTATTCTCCAATATTACCTTCAAACAATTTGAACTCTTTTTTTTTCTCGTGCAGCAATTCAAGGATAAAGCTATTTCCAGTCCCTGTGGAGACGATATCCGATACTCCAAGTATCACTTTACTACTTGCGTCGTGTACACTTGCACTACATTGTGATAGGACTTTTGACACGCAACAAGTTTTTGGCACCGTTACCGGGGACTGGCAACATATCTTTACCCTTATTTTTACTGCACTTTTACTTTTTAATTTTTTTTTATTTTTATTGGTATTGTTTACCTTGTGCTTTTCACAAGGACTGTTGTTTGCTTATGCGCGGATCTAGACGAGGCAAAGAACCTGAGTACAAACTAGACCCTGAATCGAACGTACGTGCAACCTCAGGAACCGAGTCCGCCTCTTGATAGCAAGAAACGACTATCTCGAGGAACAATTAGAAGCAATGCACAATGGGGTAAATAATGAACAGAGGAATGCTGAAGATCCTCCCCTAGATGACCAGAATGGATGGAATGTCGCTGCCGTGGCCGCACGACAGTCCTGTCGTGACTACATGATCAATGATCATGTGGAACTGGAGACCACCTTGCCAGACGTGGAAGCTGAGAATTTCGAGCTGAAACCTGTTATGTTCAGCATGATAAATTCTGCTGGCCAGTTTAGTGGTGCTGCAACAGAGGATGCCCGAGAACTTCTGAAAACGTTCCAAGAAATCTGTGGATCGTTTAGATTGCCAGGAATAAATCAGAAAATACTGAGGCTCCGGTTATTTCCTCATTCACTAAGAGACATAGCTAAAACTTGGTGGAATAAACTAATGACGGGTTCAATACAAACTTGGGCAGATCTCTCTTGTGAATTTTTGTCTCGTTTTAATCCTTCTCACTTATTTGAGCGATTGCGTAATGAAATTGCTACTTTTCAACAGGAAGATGACGAACCAATGCACGAGGCATGGGACAGGTTTACAACTCTTCTAAGGAACTGCCCGATGCATGGATTCCCCGTGTGGAATCAAGTCATTAAATTCTACAATGCTGCCAACACACACACTCGCATGAGAATAGATTCAGCAGCAAATGGACTATTGCTGGATAAAGATCCAGACGAAGCAATGGTGGTGCTGAAAATACTTAGCAAAGAGTGACTAGCAATTGCCTACATCAAGGAGAGGTAAACGAGGGATAACTGTAAAGGATTATGAAGCTGACAATTCCCTGAAATCACAAGTTACTTACCTCACAAAGGCGGTGGAAAATATGTTACGGAAAGATTCTAAACTTGTCTATTCCGCAGAAGAGGTATGCGAAACTTGCAGTGGGAACCACAGTTCAGAAGATTGTCCGTTACAGTTAGAAGAGGGGATGTACGTTGGAAATTACAATAAGCCAAGAAATTACGATTCCAACAATTACAATCCCAACTGGAGGAAAGATCCCAAGTTCTCCTGGAGCAATCCAAATAACACACTGAATCCTTAGGTGCAGAACAACCAAAACCAGGGGGCACCCAAAATCTTATCACGGCAGCAACCACAGCAGCAACCGCAACAGCAGCCGGTAGCCGCACCTAGTTTACTGGAGCAGACATTGGCCACATTCATGTCATAGACATGAGCTTACATGGCAAACATAGATCACTTTATATAGAAAATTGAGTCATTCATGGACAAGACAGAGATGAGGATGACTAATCATGAGACCACCCTGAAATCACTAGAGACATAGATGGGCCAGGTTTCCCAGCATATTAAGCCAAAGCAAAACGAAGGATTCCCTAGTGATACTGAGGTCACTAGAAAACCCACACATGAGCAGTGTAAAGCAATCACAACTAGGAGTGGGAAACAACTACAAGGGCCGAAGATGAGAACCATACCAATTGAGGAACCGACCCTAGATACACCTGTCGTGAACATTGCCCCGGCAGAGGACGAGCAACATGTTTCCGACACACCTGTCACGACAGCAAAAAGGACAGAGGAGCAAGAAAAGAATGCTGAAAAACCTAAGCCTCCTCAGATCCGAATACCATGTGAAGGACGCCTAGAAGACTACCGTCGTCCACCTCCTTTTCCACAGAGGTTACAAAAACAGAAATAGGAGTACCAGCTCAAAAAAATTATGATATTTTTAAGCAGGTACACATTAATATACCACTGTTAGAAGCCATCAAGCAGATGCAAGGATATGCGAAATTTCTCAAGGATGCCATGTCAAAAAGATCCAGACTTGGGGAATTCGAAACGGTAAAAATGACAGAAGGATACATGACTATCTTGCACAGGCATCCACCCTAGAAGAAGAAGGATCTTGGGAGCTTCATCATATTGTGCATAATTGGTGACAAATTCGTGGGTAAGGCACTTTGTGATCTAGGTGCTAACATAAATTTAATGCCAAAATCTGTGTTTCAGAAATTAGGAATTGGACGAGTACGGCCCACGACAGTCATGCTGCAGCTGGCACACCGCTCTTACGTACAAACTAGAAGGGAAGATCGAAGATATTCTGGTAAGAGTGGATAAATTTATTTTTCCTATTGACTTTCTTATTTTAGACTGTGAAGCAGATGAAAACGCACCAATCATCCTGGGGCGACCCTTCTTAGCCACATGCAGATCTGTGATTGATGTAGAGAAAGGAGAACTAACCATGAGAGTAAATGATCAAGAAACCAAACTCAATGTTCTACAAGCAATCAAACATGCTGATGTAGAAGAATAGTGCAAGGCCATCACTGAAGTAATCCTTGACCAACCCTGCATCAGGTCGAGCTGCCATGACAAAAAATTTGGTCACTGCCACATCAGCCATCTAGAAGACTGTCACGGCAGCAACGACGACAATGACTCCTCCGATTTCAGACATTCGACACTAAAGGTCATGAGGAGGTAAATTGGATAAGCAATCATCTAGGTAAGTTCTTCGAGCCCCTAAATTATACCTCGAATGAACATATAATCCAAGAGCCTTCAATTGAACAACCACCTGTTTTAGATCTTAAGCCCCTACCAGGGCAGCTTAAATATGTTTTTCTTGGTTTAAATGATACGTTGTTCGTAATAATCTCTTCCAAGTTAATGGAGAAATAGGAACAACAGTTAATTGGAATGCTGCAGCAGCATAAGAAGACTATTGGATGGACAATAGCTGACATCCAAGGCATCAGTCCGACATTATGTATGCACAAGATTCTCTTGGAGGATGATCATAAGCCAACTATTGATGCCCAGAGACGCTTAAACAATGCTATGCGAGAAGTGGTGAGAAAAGAAATTATCAAATGGCTTGACGCCGGAATCATATACGCCATCTGGGATAGTAAGTGGGTGAGCCCGGTGCAGTGTGTACCTAAAAAGGGAGGAATAACCGTGGTGACCAACGAAGAGAACGAACTAATCCCAACCAGGACTGTGACCGGTTGGAGGGTTTGTATGGATTACCGGAAGCTTAACAAGGCTACCCGGAAAGACCATTTCCCCTACCATTTATTGATCAAATGCTTGACAGATTAGCGGGGAAACCTTACTATTGTTTTCTTGATGGCTACTCAGGTTATAATCAGATAGCGATTGCACCGGAGGATCAAGAGAAAACTACCTTCACATGCTCGTACGACACTTATGCTTTTTGGAGAATGCCATTTGGACTCTGCAATGCACCAGCAACCTTTCAAAGGTGCATGATGGCAATATTCTCCGACATGGTGGCGGGCTTCCTAGAAATTTTCATGGACGATTTTTCCGTCTTTGGAGACAGTTTTGAAGGTTGTTTAGGTAACCTACAGAAGGTGCTTGAAAGATGCGAAGAAGTGAATTTGGTCTTAAACTGGGAAAAATGCCATTTCATTGTGGACGAAGGGATAGTCCTAGGCCACAAGGTAAGCTGTCGCAGCATAGAGGTGGATAGAGCAAAAATAGAAGTCATCGAAAAACTGCCGCCACCCACCACAGTCAAGGGGATTCGGAGTTTCTTAGGGCATGTTGGGTTTTATCGACGATTTATTGCCAATTTCTCGAAGATTGCCAAGCCCTTATGCCACTTATTAGAGCAGAATCGTCCCTTTGACTTTAATACCGAATGTACTGAGGCATTTAGAATTCTGAAAGAGAAGCTGGCAACAGCCCCGATCGTACACCACAACGGAAAAAGGAACTATTAGTCGTGGTGTTCTCAATCGACAACACCAGACTGGAGTTTGCCATTCGAAATAATGTGTGATGCCAGTGACTATGTTGTCGGGGCAGCACTAGGGGGAAGGATAAGCTCTTCCATGTGATTTACTATGCCAGCAAAACACTGAATGATGCCCAAGTGAACTACACCACAACGGAAAAAGGAACTATTAGTCGTGGTGTTCTCAATCGACAAGTTTCGTCCATACATACTTGGAATTAAGGTGGTGGTCCATACAAACCATTCAACGCTGAAGTATCTGTTCACAAAAAAGGATGCAAAACCAAGACTGATACGTTGGATTCTACTACTGCAAGTGTTCGACATAGACATCAAGGATAAAAAAGGGACATAAAACCAAGTAGCAGACCACTTGTAGAGATTAGATATGGGAAAGAGTCTACCGACGGATAAGACCAACATAATGGAGACTTTCCCGGATGAGCAACTGTTTGCTGCCACCAACATTGTCGCTATAGCGATGGTGGCAGGTAAGTTTTCTAAACTTCCTTGGTACGCTGATTTTGTTAATTACATTGTTAGTGGGGTACTACCTCCTGAACTTAATTACCAAGCAAGGAAGAGGTTCTAAAATGATGCAAAACATTATTATTGGGACGAACCTCTTCTTTTCAAACATTGTACAAATCAAATTATTAGGAGATGCATACCACAGGATGAACAAGAAGCTGTACTTCACCACTGCCATGCTTCCCCATATGGAGGACACCTAGGTGGAAACAAAAATGCTGCCAAGGTTTTGCAATCTAGTCTCTATTGGCCCACACTGTTCAAGGATGCACAAGCCTTCTACAAAAGTTGTGGCAAATGCCAAAGGACTGAGAGCATCTCGAGAAGGCATGAGATGCCACTGCAAAACATTTTAGAAGTCGAAATCTTTGATGTATGGGGAATCGACTTCATGGGACCGTTCTCAACATCTTGTGGGAACCTGTACATCCTACTGGCAGTGGATTATATGTCTAAGTGGGTAGAAGCGATCGCCACTCAGAAAAATGATGCCAAAACTGTTCAGAGATTTTTGCGCAAGAATATTTTCCCAGATTTGGCATTCCTAAGGCGATCATTAGTGACGAGGGGAGGCATTTTGATAATAGGGTAATTGTTGTTGCCTTGAGAAAATACAGAGTAAAGCACCGGATTGCAACAGCATACCACCCTCCAACCAATGGACAGGCTGAAATATCCAACCGAGAAGTAAAGAACATACTTGAGAAGATGGTTAAACCCACTCGAAAAGATTGGTCTTTACACCTTAATGATGCATTCTGGGCCTATAGAAAAGCATTCAAAACACCATTGGGAATGTCACCCTACAGGCTTATCTATGGGAAAACATGCCACTTACCTGTTGAGATAGAACACAGAGCTTACTGGGCTATCAAGGCAGTAAATATGGACTTGGATAAGGCAAGACAAAAGAGGCTACTGAACTTAAATGAAATTGAAGAAATTCGAGCAATGGCCTACGACAATGCCGGGATATACAAAGATAAAACCAAAAGGTGGCACGACAGGAAACTGCTGCCACGACAGTTCTGCCCAGGGCAGCATGTGTTGTTGTTTAACTCTAGGTTAAAAATTTTCCCAGGAAAGTTAAATCCTGATGGTCCGGTCCTTTTCAAGTTGTCCAGGTTTTCCCTCATGGTGCCATCACAATCAAATCCTTAAAGGACGGGCACCAGTTCAAAGTCAACGGACAGAGACTAAAGCATTATCAGGGGACTGAAGCCCCAAGGATGCAGGAAATAGTTACTTTAGGAGATGCCCCTCAAGGAATCCCTAATTTAACTTAGTTTTTATTTTATTTTATTTTATTTATTTATTAGGAATTAAGATTTAATTGTTTTATTTTAGGAATTATTATTTTATTTATTTATTTTTAGGAAACAGGGTGAAGAGAAGGAATGAACCAGCCCAACATACCCACAGCAGCCCAAAAAGCCCAAATGAAGAGTCTGTCGTCACAGCCTGTCATCAGCTGCCGCGACAGACGCAGAGAAGATAGCCTGTCACCAAGCTGTCGCGACAGACACGCAAACGCGTAACAGACGCACAGCAGACACGAAAACGCATGACAGACGCGTCAGAAACCGCGTAACAGCTGGCCCCATTATTCGCGCATGCCGTTATAGCTCCAACGGGCAGAAAACCACCCTTCTATATAAACCACCATTCACTATTCATTTCTCACCTCATTCTCATTTTCTCAACTTGTTTTCTCTGTTTAAGATCTTTAAAATCTTTCTTTACATTTTCCACAGTCCTTGCAAAATGACTAGCAGACAAACCCGTCGAAGTGTTTCCTCCAGTTCTGCCACATCAGTCAACACCCCAAGCCATAACGCCATTCCAGACCGTTTTGCCTCCACCGACTCCGCCACGAGATACCACAACTCCTTCAAGAAGATAGACATGTGGGAAGAAAAAGGGTTTCTCTACACAGAATCCACGGGAGACCTAGGGCTTGAAAGCTTCAGAGCAAGAAAAATCAATGCTCTAAAATAGCAGCAATTTGCTGCCCAACCGGAGGAGATGAACATCACACTAGTCAGGGAGTTCTACGCTGCCGTTGACAGCAAAGACACCACGACAGTAACTGTTCGAGGTAAACAACTCTCCTTCGAGCCTTCCTACATCAACACCCTTTACGGCTTATATGTGAGTAAGAAGGAGGACTCCCACAAGAGATTCGTCAACAGCCTGTCGCCGGCAGACTACGACGCGGTCATGGAAAAACTCACCAAGGAAGGGAATGAGTGGAACACCGACCCAAAACACCGATGAACGGTGAAAAGAACTCAGTTGACTCCAGAAGCCAAATTATGGAATCACTTTGTGAAGAAGCGCATCACGCCATCCTCCCACAATAGTACCGTCAATAGACCAAGGTTAGCCCTTGTACATTCAATTTTAAATGAAAGATCGATAAATGTCGGCCGCTACATACGGGAGGGAATTCTTGAATGTGCCCTCCGACCATCGGGACCCCTTGTCTTCCTATACCTCATCACCACCATATGTCGGGGCCATAACGTACCGGAAATTGCTGGAGACGTAAAAGTCCGAGGGAAAGGGTGGACGGAGCGGAACATTTTTAGCCTCATGGAGTTGAAACCTGCCACCCCACTGTCCTACTTTAACCCCTCTGCCACGGCAGAGCAGAAAGTAGGCCCAGCTCCACCGAACCTGCCGCAGCAGAACCACAGCCAACGGCAGCAGCTCCTCCACTAGACACCTCTGCCCAGATTCTGTCGACACTTCAAAGAATGGAGGAAAGACAGCTCGGACTGATGAGCTACATGAGGGATTTCACGGTAGCAACGACAAATTTTATTCATAATGATTTACATTTTACACATGTGTCGTTCCTCCAAACCTACTCCTACCCCTGCTGCGAGCCCTAAAACTCCGTATGTTGCCTCTACACCTGCACCGGCCATGACAGCTGAAGGCGGCAGCTAACCTGCTACTGTCAGAGGCGAGAAAAGAAAGGAGCCCCTGCCAGAACTCAACGAAGAATATTTTGAAGGGTTCTCCTCTTCTTCCGTCTGGCAGGATTCTGACGGGGAGCCCTCAGTTGCCCAAAAACTCTCCAAGGACTTCATGACAATGAAAAGGAAGAAGCTCAACGAGACTGGCGAAGGCCCCTCCGGCCAAGACAGATCTGCCAGCAGCAGCAGCAGCAGCTCCAACAATGAGGTCGAGGTTCTAGACAAGCCCCCACACATCTCACCAACCTGTGTCCAACCACCTAGGGAAGCAAAGAAGAAGACAGCCTCTGCCTCTCCCAGCACACTGACGGCACCTTCCATGAAAGTCACTGCCCGCTGGCAGCTACAGATTAGCAGCAGCAGCGATGACAGCTCCTCAACTTAAGTTTTTATCTTATAATTGATGTCTTTGTTGTTGTATTTCTTTTGTGATGTATTTTATTTTCCTTTTTTATCTTTCATGTTGTCATGCATTGAGGGCAATGAAACCCTCGAGTTTGGGGGTGGCATCCCTCCAGTAATGAAATGTTAGTTGTGTCTTAAAAGTATGTCTAGGTATTAGTTATTATTTAGTTTATTTTTGGGTCAAAAATAATAATAATAATAATAATAATAAATATTTGGCTTAAGTCTTTGAACTGAACTTACTTGCCGCGACATACTCTGTCGCGGCAGTGCCTTTAGGATGTTTTTAGGAACTGTTTAGAGCCTTGCTATAGTTCTGATCTTTAAACACCCTTTGTGACTCTTATATGATGTCTAGACTTCAATTTGTAAACTAAAGTAGGAAAGCTTAACCACTTGAGTTGCCCCTAGAGGTGCCTAACACTGGCTCTAGGAAAAGAAAATAAGAAAATGAAAACTTAGACTCAATACCCCTAGAGGTGCCTAATACCAGCTCTAGGAAGTTAGCTAGAGGTGCCCAAAAATAGGCTCTAGTAAACTCAAAATAAGAAAAACACCAAGTCTAATTCAAAAAAAAAACTAAAGGAGCCTAAGAATTGCCTCCAAGAAAAGAAAATTGGCATAAAAATTCAAGTAAGTAGCTTAACTATTCTAGTAAACTAAATGAGTCTAGGCACATATTTGTTCACAAAACATGCACACACTACACAAGACCTATAGCATGATTCCGAATAAATCCAGAAAAATCCAACAAGGTATTACTCGTGATAGGGCATGTGTGGTAGACAATGAAAAGTTCACTGAATTAAGCCAAACCCAAAAAAAAATAATTTTAGTTAGGTCATATTTGCTTGAGGGCAAGCAAGAACTTGAGTTTGGGGGTGTGTTCAGTGTGTAAAAGTTCTATATTTTACCCCTTATTTGACCCATATTTCTAATGCATTCAAGCATAATTCATTGCATTTAGGTAAAGTTACACATATACATCACAATTAGATAAAATAGCACAGGTGCTACTCATTTTGGCTACTTTTGCAGGTATCTGTTGTGGCAGGCTCAGGAAAGAAAAGGAGCAGAACTGCAACATAGGACTGGAGTCGAGAAACAAGATGCTGTCGTGGCCACTGCCGTGGCAGCCATGACGACAGCGTTAGTAAAAGGAAAAGTGAAGTGGAGCTCGATAGATAGAGGAATTCAAGACGGTCTGTCGTGGATCACTCCTATATTTTTCTAAGCCCTAAGGCAGAATGAAGGCCAAGCCTAAAGTTCAAGGAAGAAACACAAAACAAGAAAAGAGGACGAATTAAAGGCATATACTTAGAAGATTTAATCTCTAATAGAGTTGTACTTTAATTTAAACATGCATTCTTGTCATATTAGAAAACTTGGACCCAAGGCCTATATAAAGGCATGTAATTCGACCTAGGGAAGGATATCTCATCTCTAGTTGTCTTCCCCAAAACCCTTGTCGTTTTCCCCCTCTCATCATGTTCTAAACTTCCCCTAGGGCAAAGGGTTGATTCTGTAAAGTAGTTGCAAGGATTGTACTGTTTAAGGAATTTTCTGTTCAGAGCAATAAAACTTCAAGTTTATTTATTCTGGTTTTCACATCTCGCAAGAGTATCGAGAGAGCATTGTGAGGTTATTTATTTGTTTGATATCGGGAGAGTCAAGCATACGAACAGAATAAATACGAGTTTTCCAGTTTATAGTTAAACCATCTTGGCTTAGGGATAAGTACGAGGTTAAGTGGCTAAGGAAGAATTCAACAACATTGGTGTTCACCCTTCGATTCATGTCGGGAGGTATCATCCAAGAAGTGTTCATCAACAGCACTTGCGCCTAGGGATAGGACAAGTCATAGTAGGGATTCTTGCGAATCTTGAAGTGCAGAGTTGTGTGATCGTTGCCGCGACAACAATAGACTTCTGCCGCAACAGGGACGACGACAGAATAAGAATTTCTCTTCAGTACAACACCTTCACTACCGAACAAATCAATATCGGCCTATCTCTTAACCCTGAATCTTTTATCTTTTATATTCATTATTCTCCAATATTACCTTCAAACAAATTAAACTCTCTTTTTTCTCGTGCAGCAATTCAAGGAAAACTATGTGGAGACGATATCCGATACTCCAAGTATCACTTTAATACTTGCGTTGTAACCCCCTTAGCCCGGCCTAGACAGTTGACCCGAACTACGAAGATTATACGGGGAAAACCAAAGTCAACCTTGATTAACGACCTTTTTTTTCTTTTAAAACTTTTCTAGATGCACATTAACCCTAAGCGAGCACTTGAGAATCATTTACGTATAAAGCACAACGATCGGATTTCAAAAAGGGACTCAATTGCACAATATACGAAGACTAGGGACCAAAAAGTAAATTCTAGAAATTTGAAGATCTTAACTGATTTTTAAGTTACCAATATTAAATTAGTCACATTACATGCATCTCTGTGAAATTTCACCTTAAACGGACATCTCAAACTCATGTAATTGCAATTACAAATTTCGGGACTAAAAAGTAAAGCTAGCAAACCTCAAAACCATTCAAATCAGTGCCCAACGGTCACCTGTTTCGAAACGGTGTTGACCGTTCCGAAACACAGGTTTGTTTCGAGACTTGTTCCGAAACAGGGCTTGACAGTGGCCAAATCGTTCCGGAACGGCCTCCACCCGTTTCGAAACACCAATGCCATTACAGGCCCCCGTTTCGAAACGCTAGTGCCTGTTCCGATACGGTTTACCCAGAAGCTGCAGATTTTGCTGGTTTTTCAAACACAAATCCATTCAAACACATCTTAATGACCCTCTAACCATACCAACAAGTCATCACATATATAAGGTACATGTTTGCAACTTCAAAACAAATTCATGGCATCAAACATTAAGCATCACATGTCTATAGGCATGCATCCTAATAACCAAAACCAAACAACCATCCAAACTCCAAATCAACATCAAAAAGGCCAATTACAACCCAAAACATCAAAGGCATCATGCCACAAACTAGGGAGTCCAAAACATCTCCCAAAACCACACTTTAGGTTCCCATTGCCAAATTACCAAAACTAATAGTGTATGAAAACATCACCATACATGAGCTTAGTTTCCCTTGGACCCTTAGCCTCCTTGTTGCCCTCAAACACTTCAATTGTCTGCATTATTGGTACAAAAGAGAGAGCGTAAGCACAATAGCTTAGTGAGGCATGCTCTAAAGAAAACAACACAATAATGCCTTTTTGAAAACACTTTCAACAAGCTTTAAAACACAAGCTTAACTCTTTTCATGCAACCATGCATACTTTACAAGCATCTCATGCTTCATTACATCAATTCAACATATTTGCTTTCAAGTGATAATTCATAAACTTTTACAACACAAAACACAATCGGATACGCGGATTACCAGCGTTGTCCCACACGCTTCATACATACTACCGAACAACATAGGGTGGAGTTTACGGTACAATCACAACCCTTTGACACCACTCATCGGTAGTTGTATAACTTCCTAACGAGAGTACGGGACACATAACACAAGGTCTACACACACGGACTTTTAACCACCGTTGTGACCTTAACAAGTTCCACACACGGACTTTTAACCACTGTTGTGATCTTAACTCTCTCGTTAGGATACTTGGATGGAGTTTTCGGTACAATCACAACCCCTCAACATCCAAGGCGAATTTATTCACGGTGCATCCAATCCTATAACCGGCTAACTATATCCGATTCAAGTACTTTAAAACCAATTCATCACTTGCCAATATACATCATATAACATCAACAATCCACTGTTTTAAAGCATTAAACAAAGCCATTTAACATCATGCATCACTATGCATCAAATCCACATTTTCAATATGTAAAACCAAGGATCTCTTACCTTGAGCATCCTTCGACATATGGCTTTCAAAACCAGCATTTACAATGCATAAACATGCTTTCAAAACAGAATTTAAACATGCAAATTATATTCAATGCATCGAACCACTTCAGGGCTCATCCAAGAGAGTTTCTCCGAAAACTTACTCTTGAGCTTAGTTAAGTTTCTTAGACTTAAACTAAGCTCCCAAAACCTTCAAACATTTGTTCCAAAGCTGGAAACCAAACTCCACTCACCAATTTTGTTTCGCAAGCTTGCCGAAACGCCGATCAAGCCTCCGGATCAACTCCAAAGGTGTCCGAAGATGCCTCCCCTGTTTTAAACACATCAAAGCAGAGGATTAATGCATCATCATGCATTGAAATCTTCAGCCAACACACTTAAACCCGCTGCTCTACCTAAAGCCAACATTTCGGCTACCAAACTCAACCGAAATCACCTCCAAACTCTTCCAAAACTTAACCCAGCCAAGATCCATCACTTCTAACCATTTCTAAACATCAATAAACATCCAAAATAAACCTAAACTCGTCCTTATACCTCCAACTATAACAGAACACCAAAATCACCTCAAAAACCACCATTTTCATAAGCAAAAACTTAGGAAATTCAACCTATTCGGGATTGCATTGATAAAACCTCATTTACACATCATTAGACATCCAAAATACATTAAATAATCATCTCAAAACAGAGCCCAAACAATCACAACGAAATTCTTCAAGATTTCTTCCAAATCTTGAATTTTAAGCCAAAATCAAGCTTCTATTAATAAAACCTTTTATAAAACTTCAATTAAGGATTGACAACTTGGGAATTTCAGTAAAGAACTGAGTATTTAGAGGAGAAGAACATTCTTACCTCTAAATGTTGATTTCTCCTTGATTTGAGCCAATTTTCTTGAAAATCCAATGAGGAAATAAAAAGGATTTGATGTAAGATGGATTAGAAACTAATTGATTATTGAAATCTCATCAATTGAAGTGGAAATCAATGAAAAAGTTGCTGGAGAATAGTGTTTGGATGATGGAATTTTGAGAGAAAAAGAAAAGAGAAAATTTTAGGAAAAGTTAGTTGTGAAATTCTAAAAAGTGGTTTTCCTTTTTCATTTAATTAATTAAACATTAATTAAATCTCTTAAATTAAGGAAAATCTGGAGAAATCATTTTTGCGTAAATTAGCTCCTTAAAGATTCAAAGTTTCAATCCTTACAAAACAGTCACCACTGAACTTTCCAAAAATCGCATTTTAGTCACTATTCCGAAATGTTGTATTTCCAAACCTTATTTTGCAAAATTGATTTCACCACTCTCTTATATATATTAAAAGAGGATTTTTAGATATTTTCCATATTTTTAAAGCATCTCGAACTAGGTTTTCCCTAAAGCGTCCTTTTATATTCGAACCGAAAATCAGACCGGCCCGGTTTAGACTCTAAACTTCCAAGCCCAAAATTGGGGTGTTACAGGCGTCGTGTACACTTGCACTACATTGCGATAGGAATTTTGACACACAACACCTATCAACAAATCCATCGAGGCATCAGAATTAATTTTAATAAAATTAATTGGTTGAACATTCCACACAAACATGATTTCATATCTTTCTTCCAAGGGAGTGAGAACCACCTCAGCTTCCTTAGAGAACTCAAAGAAAGCAGCTTTAGACTGCAACCAAACTACAACCGGATCACCAGTAATACCTTAAAAAGTCCACCCATTCTGAGACTTCAAAATATTCCAACAGATAAAGGATAAAAATTGGAGACATTCTTTAGAACCAATCTTTGAACTTAACGCAACCATGGAAAACCACCATTTTGAGAAACCCGGGAATCCTTCAAGTTTTGGACAATAACTAAAGTCTGATACTCTCCAAACAGCCTGAGCAAATGGGCAAGAAAATAAAATATGCTCAATGTTTTCATTAGAAATAGAGCTACAAGAGCATGTGGCAGGAAAAATTTTAAGTCTTGAATGCAAATTTCCGTTTGTTGCAAGAGTATTGTTGCATGCTTTACAAAGGAAAGTTCTAATCTTTGGAGGAACATTTAGATTCCATGTGGATCTCCACAAAAAATTCTTCGTTGGATCGTGACATGAGAAAGTTCTAATCTTTGGAGGAACATTTAGATTCCATGTGGATCTCCACAAAAAATTCTTCCTTGGATCACAACTTGAGGAAGATCCATTATGAGCCATTTTCTCATCCATTAAGGAACAGTATCTTGAATTCGCATAATAGCAACCAGATTTTGAATTGATCCAAATAAGGTTATTAAAAATAGAAGGCCTCTAACTGGCATCTTTAAAATTCTTTCTAGTTCAACTTTTGAGAACATGTCATTTAGTTTCGTCGTGTTCCAATCCTTCTCCTCATTGAGGAAATGGGAGACAAAAGCATATTGACAATTAATTAGTCAAGCCGAGGAGGCAGATTTATTTGGGAAACTTGGAATCCACTTTTCCTCCTAGAAAAAAATATTTTCACCACTACCCACAATTCACCTAGAGCTCTCGTGTATGATAGAAATACCACATTTGAGGCTATTCCAAGCCCAAGAGGCGTTTTGACATTTTGGAACGGAGAAAATGTCTCTATTTGGAAAATAGATACCTCTCATCACCTTCGCTAAAAGGGATTTAGGATTCTTGACGATTCTCCACACTTGTTTTGCAATGAGGGATTTATTAAAACTATGGAGGTTCTTAAAGCACATTCCTTCGGAAAATTTCATCTTGCACATATTACCCTAACTAATCCAGTGAATGCCACATCCTGGTTCAAGGGAATTTTCCCACCAAAATCTCTCGATAAGCGAATTTACTTTATTGCAAAACAAAATCGGGAGTAAGAAGCATTGCATCACAAAAGATAGGATAACAGTGACAACCACCTTTATGAGCACTTCTTTTCGTGCTTGAGAAACGAGTTTACTTTTCCATCTTTGTAACTTGTTTATAATGCGATCGAAGAGGAAACACAAGGCCTCTTTTTTCCCCTTCCGTAGATAGAGGGAAGACACAAATATGTACTGCCTTCTTTTATAATGCCAATAACATTGATCATATGGGATTTCAGGTTCGGGCTTATGTTAGGAGAAAGGAAAACTGAGGACTTTTTGCTATTTACCATTTGCCATGTTGCCTTTGTGAATGCAACATCAAATGATTTCCTAATATTTTCCTATCAAAATCTTATGATTTAATCTTTGTTTTCTCATGTAAATCTTTAAAATTGAAGGCAAAAGTCATCATTAGAGGTAAGGTTTCGTTCTCCTTCTCTAGTGAAAGGTTCTTTATTGAAATTCCCAAGTTCTTGATCTTTTATGAGTATTTTCTATT
Organism: Hibiscus trionum; assembly: GCA_030270665.1. Taxonomy (NCBI): domain Eukaryota; kingdom Viridiplantae; phylum Streptophyta; class Magnoliopsida; order Malvales; family Malvaceae; genus Hibiscus; species Hibiscus trionum. The sequence goes on along the minus strand of BSYR01000010.1, from coordinate 6,159,968 downwards.
GGGTTATGATGGTAAAATTATGGAAAATGGTTTAAATGATGTTTAATTCATTAAATCAAGAAATCTTTGTTTTGAATCCGTTTTGCTGAGTTTGTAATGAGATTATATCATGATTATGATGTACTGAAATGTTCATTAAGTGATTTTAATTTAGGAAACCCGAAACTAGATGAGTTGGTTGATTTTTAGGTTGGAATCTTTGAGTTTTTGGTTTGATAGTGTGGTTGTTTGATTGCTGGAGGTTCTTTGGTATTGGGAAGGTGTTTTTAGATGTAAATTGATGTTGTTTTGATGTTAATCTCGTTGGGTAATGGTTGGAGATTTGTTAGAAAGGTTTCGTCGGTGTTTTCGGTAGTTTTCAGGTAGCAAAAGCTTGGTTGTTGATGGAGGATGATGTAGTTTTGTGTTGTTGTGGATTTTGATGCAAGGTTGTGCATTAATCCTATGTTTTGCCTTGGTTATAAGTTGGGGATGTTGTTTCGTTAATTTCGGAAGGAGTTGTGGTTGATCTGGAAGCTTAATTTTGCCTCGGCAAAGCAAGCGAGGTGTTGTCGGTGAGTGAAACTGGTTTTAAAGCTTTTCAAAAGTTTGAAAGCATGGTTTTGGTTTTAAATTAAGCTTCAAACGCTAATCTAGGCTCAGAATTAAGTATGGAAGATTTCGCTCTCAGTTTTTGGTTTCCATGGTTTTATTAAATTCATGCTCATGCTTTGAAGATAGAATTGTTTTACCTACTGCTATATGCATGTCTTGGAAGTGAGAAATGTTGCATATGTTTATGTTTTGATAATTCATGTGTTTAGAAAGTGGTATGAAACATGTTTGACAAAATGCCTAAATACATGGTTTAATGTATTTTAGATACTTTGATAGAAATTGGTTTAAATGATGCATATGAAAAACAATGAGGTAACATGGTTTAAGAGTGTATTTTTGCAAAGTGATGAGACTTTATACTATCGGATATAATTGGTCGACCAATAGAATGAGAGTGCACTGTAAAATGTAAGCAAAATTCGTACATACGTGTGATGAAACATGAAGAGGATCATGATAGACATTCGCGTACCGAGGAGGATCATGGTAGACATTCACGGATTGTGTTGCAGACCTTGTTGGACTATCAGTTATATGATAAGTTAAGCAAGTAAGAATTTTGGATTAAGGAATTGGTGTTTCTTGGTCATGTTGTGTTAGTGGAAGGAATTCGTGTGGATCCGCAGAAAGTTGAGGCGGTTGTGAATTGAAAACAACCTAAATCAGTGTCGGAGGTTCATAGTTCCTTGGGCTTAGCGGGTTATTATATATGTTTTGTGGGTGGTTTTCTAAGTTTGCTGCTTCTTTGACAAAGTTGTTGCAAAAGGATGTTAAGTTTGTGTGGACGACGATGCGACAACAAGCTTTTGAGAAGTTGAAGAAGGCTTTGACAAGAGCTCCAATATTGATTCAATCTGAATCAGGTAAAGAGTTTGTGATTTTTAGTGATGCATCCTATGTGGGATTAGGGTGTGTGTTGATGCAAGATGGAAGAGTTGTGGTGTATGCATCTAGCCAGTTGAAGGTGCATGAGCGTAATTATCCTACGCATGATATTGAGTTGGTTGTTGTGGTGTTTGCGTTGAAGATTTGGAGACATTACCTTTATGGAGAAAGTGTGTGGTGTATACGGATCATAAAAGTTTAAAGTATTAATGTCTCAAAAAGAGTTGAATCTTAGACAACAGAGATGGTTGGAGTTGCTTAAGGATTACGACTTGACGATAGAGTATCACCCTAGAAAAGCCAATGTTGTGGCTGATGCTTTGAGTAGGAAGGTAGCTGTGGAGTTGAAAGTCATGTTTGTGCGATTGAGTGTGTCGCGGGATGGTGGATTGATAGCTGAGTTGCAAGTGAAACCTTCATTGGTTCAGTTGATTAAAGAGAAGCGGTTGCTTGATGATTCGTTGGTACCTCACGTTCAGGATTTAGCGGATGGTAATTCGACAGACTTTTGTTTTAATGATGATGGTGTTTTGTGTTTTAAGAGTCGAATAGTTGTGTCGGATAATGTTGAGTTGATGTGCACTATTCTGACATAGGCGCATAGTAGTCCTTTTGCTATGCATCCTGGTAGTACTAATATGTATCGAGGATTGAAGGATGAGTATTGTTGGGTTGGGTTGAAGAAGGATGTTGCTGATTTTGTAAGTGTATGGTTTGTCAACACGTGGAAGTTGAGCATCAGTTTCCTTCCTGGCTATTGCAACCTTTGAAGATACCGAAATGGAAATGGGAGAGGATTACGATGGATTTCGTGTCGGGTTTGGCTTTGACCCCATCAAAGAATAACTCTATTTAGGTGATTGTAGACCATCTTACAAGGTGTGTGCATTTCATATATATGCATACTACGTATACGTTAGATAAGTTGGCAGAGTTGTACATTGCAGAAGTTGTGAGGTTACATGGTGTACCTAAATCCATAGTTTCGGATAGAGAAACGAGGTTTACAGCGAGATTTTTGGAGTGTTTGCATTGAGCTTTGGGTACACGGCTAAATTTCACTATCTTGTACCATCCTCACACGGATGGTCAGTGTAACACCCCCTTCCTGGCCTGGTCGAGAACCAGGTCAGAAGGTGCTACCGATGAACGATACGGCGAACGGTGCAATAAAATTTCAATCAATGAGCATTATATGATCAATATTATACAAACAAAATATTATTGGATATACATCTTAGTCCATTTCACACTTTAGTAACAATAGTTAATCATTTAGGACCAAATCGTAGTTATTACAAGTTTTAGGGACTAAACTATAGATCTGCTAAATTAAAAGTCCTTCGATGCAATTGACCATACCAAAATGAAATTCAATGCAATATTTATAAGTCTGTACATTTTCATTCAATTCGAAAATCATTAACTCATTCAATTTAATCATCCTAAATTCAGTGACCATTCTATAAACAAACTAGACCTTCAGATTATGCCTTTTTAACCAACTTAACTAACCATGTATCGAAGCACTTAAGGCTGTTTTGAAATAGGTGTATGATGGTCAACCCAAGTTGACTTTTTCCTTTAAACTGTATCGATACGGGCAAGCCCTGTATTGGTACGGGTTGACTCCTTTTTACTTTGACCTGTTTCGGTACACGATAGACCTGTATCAAAACACTGGATTCCAGTAGCAAAATGTTCCGGTACAGCTCTAGACCATTTCGATACGCCCTTTTTTTAGAGTTCAATTATTCCTACCCATATCGATACGCCATTACCCCGTATCGATACGACCTGACCTGTAATGACAGATTTTTGCTGGTTTTTAATCGAATTGATCTATCAAACGATATTCAAATGCAATGAAACTTTACATGCAATATTTCAATACCACAAACTACTAGCATGCCAAATTTCATCATCATTTGAATCCATTTACTATGTTTTTACCCTTTTAAAGCCAAATATGCATATTAAGCCATTTTTATGCAATCTTTTACAAGTCATTTAAGACACTTAAACCACATACAACACATAACCTTTATACACATGGACAAAACATCAAAATCAACTAGTTTAACAACTTTTCTACCATTCTAAGAGTTCATAGGGAAAAAATACTTTACTTTGAGCTCGTAGTGACTTGTCGCTTTACCAACTAACTCCGATCTTGAAACGATAACTCTTAACCTGAAATGTACGGACAATGAATGCATTAGACTTATATAGTCTAAGTGAGGTAGCCATTAACAATGAATGAACATGGTATGTCATCTATCATGCTTCGATCACAATTATAATATCAATTATATGAATAAACATGGCATGCTCTTCAATCATATTAAAAGCATAGTATCAATCATCATATCATCAATGGAAATATCATAACAAAGCAATATCATCAATAATTTTCCTTGGATCGATTTACGGTAATGGATACACGAATTCCTACGCCTCGCCAAACAATGAGTGGTCAACCCGCCGACATCACCAATAAGACCAATACACAATGCATCCCTCCGCCTCGCCAAATTAGTATAGGTCGTAGCCCTAGGACCGTAGTCCACCCGTACACTGAGCTCATGAATTCTATGGCATGCCAATCGTATCCAATACTTCGATCCCAAGGTTCAACAACAATAGTTCGATATCAATGATTCAATGACAATATCTGAATAATTACATGGTCATAGCAATAGACAATAGCAATAAACTCATGTCAATGATTCTATATGTCAATGCTTCAATGATTTCCATGACAACAATAATAATGCCTCAGACATTAATTCGATGCAATACTTACCAATATAGCTTTCAATAATGTTTTATGCAAAACCCTTCAATTCAATTGTTAGTAAATCAATAAAAAAAATTTGAGAGGGCACCTAGCCAACTCTCAAGACTCCGACTACACTCACCTCGATATTAAGGTTCCCGAATAACGATGCCTTTATCATTGGCTGACGGTTGCTCGTTATCAATTTCTTGAACTAGATTAATTAATAGGGACTGGCTAGAGTCGAAAAAACAATATCGAGTTAATAAGAAAATATTAATCAAATTCGATACCAAAATTTAGGCTAACCAAGGATCTGAGCTTACCCCAACGTTAGCAGAAATTTGGTATCGTTAAACCAAAAAATTCGGATTACCAATCTAACACTGAATTTCTCACCTAATTTCTCCTTATAGTTTTTTTACTCACCCGAACCCCTTTCTCTATTTATACAGAGAAAATGTGTCGGCCTAATGCTTCTTCATAAACTCCACGCATGGCACTCAATTTTGTGGCCAAATTCTTATAGCCCACGTGGTGGGTAAATTGCCACCTTAGATTCAATTCGGCCAAGTGGCCTTTTACTAAGCATATGTGTGTGTGGCTTTCAATTGGGCAATTCCTTCAATTTTCCACAGAATGTCGTGGCTTTGTTTTGGGTTCAAGATCCTTGGTGCACGACAATTCATTTATTTTTTAACTAATAATAATAATAATAATAATAATAATAAACGATTAAATCAAATAACTAAATTTCGAACCTAATTTCGACCAGACCGGTTTTCGAGGGTGATACACTAAGTTTGAGCGAGTTATCCAAGTGCTTGAGGATATGTTGCGGTGTTGTGTTATATATTTCCAAGGTTCGTGGGAGAAATAGTTACCTTTGGTGGAGTTTGCTTATAATAATAGCTATCAAGCAAGTATACAAATGGCTCCATATGAACCCTTGTATGGTAGGAAGTGTAGGATTCCTCTTTGTTGGGCGGAAGTGGGGCAAAAGTTAGTTTATTTTCCGGTTTTGCTTAAAGGGACGATGGAGAAGGCAAATCTTGTTTGTGATCGGTTGAAGGCGGCATCTGATTGTCAAAAGTCTTACGCAGATTTGAGGCGTAAAGAGATTGAGTATGAAGTTGTTGATAAGGTGTTTCTAAAAGTCTCACCTTGGAAAAAATTGATGAGATTTGGTCGGAAGGGCAAGTTGAGTCAAAGGTTTATAGAACCATATGAGGTGCTTGAGCGCGTTGGACCGATGGCTTATAGTTTGAGGTTACTGCTTGAGTTAGAAAAGTTACATGACGTTTTCCATGTATTCATTCTTCAGAAGTATAGATCGGATCCATCGTATGTTATGCCTATTGAAGAAGTCGATTTGAATCTAGATTTGACCTATGATAAGGAACCAGTTAAGATCTTGGATGTGGACAACAAGGTTTTTCGTGGAAAGACCATAGAGTTGGTTAAGGTGTTGTGGCAACTCCGAGGTGTCGAGGAAGCTAGGTGGGTGTGAAGTGTCCATAAGTTCTATATTTCATGCACGTTCCATCTCATATTATTGTTGTGTTTGAGTACATTTTAGGCATAATTAGGACCATGCATTGCATTTTACAGTATTTCTTTTCTATGCCATGATTTTATAGATTATCTTTTATTTGGTAAGGAAAAGGTATTGTTTTAGTTTAGTTTTAATTTCAGGTACTAGAGGCTGACAGAATGAAAGAGGAGCTGAGGACATGATGCTGAGGCAGCAGGCCAAGGAGTTGTACTGATGCAGTTCCAGATGGAGACAGTGGCTGCCGAGTAGCTGTCGTCGCCCTACCTGACGCCCAAGACAGCAAGCTGTTAAATTGGAGAAGTAGAGTGCGATCTGTAGAGCAAAAAATCTTGATTCTATCGATGCTGTCCACTCAATTTTTCGATGACTGTAGCAGCATACAGAGCCGCCGAAACAGGAACTCGAGCTTACTTGCGGAGCAAGGCAATGTGATAAAGTCCATATTCAACTCAAAGAAGTCAGATTTTAAAGTCACATTTAATGCAAAAGTTACTTTGAAGACTTCTACTTCAAGAAGGACTAGACCTAGCTAATGCCTATATATACCCATTGTAATTTTATTTCAAAGAAACTTAGGTTTTCCTTAGGCATAATTTAGGTTTTCTTGCCGCCATTATGTTCTAAATTCTCCTTGGGTTTCGGTTATGTTGTAATTAGTGTGAGAACGGTTGTTAGGATTTTTAAGTTTGTTTTTGCAAATAAAACTTCAAGGTTTACTTATTCCATGTTCTTCATAGTTTTCAATTAAGGCGAAAGATTAGTTGATTTCTATATATTTGTTCGGTATCGAGAGAGTCAAACTCACGAAAGGAGTAAGTACGATTTCATCTATAGACGGTGCGATCAATCCGGCCTAGACATAGGTTAGGGTTTAAGGCGGCTAAAAGAGGACGAATCAACATTACTGTCTTTGCATGATTCACGCCGCGACTGGTATTATCTGCAGTGGGCATCAAGAAAATTCTGACTTAGACATAAGCAGGATCACTTTCGAAGCGTTCTACCGAGCCTTGTAGTTCTGCTGAGTTTGCCACCGAGACACAAGTTCATTCCCCTGTCGAGGCAGCGAGAGGGTCTCAACAGCTTACCTGCCATCCCCCACCGAGGCAGCAGAGTCTGGCAGCGCAAAACAACTTGTCCTATTCAATGCAGTTTCACACTAAGCATCACATAACTCTGCCCATTCTATCAATCTGATTTCTTCTCTTCTAATTACTTGTGTTTTTATTTTACTTTCTTCTCAAAAAACAAATTAATTGTGCATTTACTTTTTCTTTGTGCAGGAACTACGAATCGAATCAAGTTGTCCAATCCTTGTGGGAGACGATATCTTTTATACTATAACTTGACAGAAGTGTGCACTTGCGCTCATATTCAGAGAACACCCAAACGCTCTATAGTGGGAAAGGAAGGATGACACGAAGATGCAGTTTCCTTATCTTTTTCCACCAGGTAAATTTCGAGGACGAAATTTCTTAAGTGGGGGAGAGTTGTAACGACCCGATTTTGGGCCTAGGAGTTAGCCGGGTTTAGGCTAGACGGTTTGGGAGGACCGGTTCAAACAATCTATACTAGTTTCGGGATTTAATTATTTTAAAGAGGTTTTTAAGGTTGGAAAATATGGGGAAATGTTTTAAAATCATTATTTAATACATGTATGATTTTGGTGGGTTTAATTTTGGAAAATGGATTTTTCAGGTTTGAAATTTTTGGAAATTGGTCGATTTTAAAGTGGTTTTAATTAATAAAATAAGATGGAGAAAATTAAATTAGCATTTGTCTCTTAAAATCTATTTTACGTAACTACCTTTTCTCACAATCATTTCTCTCAAATTCTCTCCAGTCAAACATCAGTTTCTTCATCAAAGATTTAAGGTAAACACTTGATTTGATTTATCTTTTAACATCAAATGATTTCCTAATATTTTCCTATCAAAATCTTATAATTTTATCTTTATTTTCTCATACAAATCTTTACAATTGAATGCAAAAGTCATCATTAGAGGTAAGGCTTTGATCTCCTCCTCTAATGAAAGGTTCTTTATTGAAATTCCCAAGTTTTTTTTATCTTTTGTGGGTGTTTTTTGTATTGGGTTATGATGATGCAATTATGAAAATTGGTTTAAATGATGTTTAATTGATTAAATCAAGAAATCTTTGTTTTGAATATGTTTTGCTGAGTTTATAATGAGATTATATCATGATTATGATGTATTTAAATATTGATTAAGTGATTTAAATTTAGGAAACCCGAAACTAGATGAGTTGGTTGATTTTTAGGTTGGAATCTTTGAGTTTTTGGCTTGACAGTGTGGTTGTTTGATTGTTCGAGGTTCTTTGGTATTGAGAAAGTGTTTTTAAATGTAAATTAATGTTATTTTGATGTTAATCTCATAGGGTAATGGCTGGAGATTTGTTAGAAAGGTTTCGTCGGTGTTTTCGATAGTTTTCGGGTAGCGAAAGCTTGGTTGTTGATGGAGGATGATGTAATTTTGTGTTGCTAAGGATTTTGATGCAAGTTTGTGCATTAATCCCCTGTTTTGCCTTTGTTAGAAGAAGGGGATGTTGTTTTGTTAGCTTCAGAAGGAGTTGACCTTGATCTCGAAGCTTGATTTCGCCTCGGCAAAGCAAGCAAGGTGTTATCGGTGAGTGGAACTGGTTTAAAGCATTTCAAAGGTTTGAAAGCAATGTTTGCGGGTTTAGATTAAGCCTGGAACGCTAATCTAAGCTCAGAAATAAGTATGGAATATTTCGCTCTCGGTTTTTGGTTTCCATGGTTTTATTAAATTCATGCTCATGCTCATGCAAGAAGTGTGCACTTGCGCTCATATTTAGAGAACACCCAAACGCTCTACAAGTTTTTGGCCCCGTTGTCGGGGATTGCTAAGAGCGAAATTCTTTCTTTAATTTCTGCACTTTATTTTATTTTAATCAAAAAAAATTACAGTTTCCTTTGCTAGTGCATGACCAGGGCGAATCTAAAAGGGGAAATCGTTTATTACGACGATATAGAACGAAGAGCAAGAGAACTCAAAAAGGAAATCCGAATAGCCCTAGGGAAAGCTAAAGAAGAAATAAAAGAAGAGGTAAACATGGAAAACGACAACCCTGCCAACAATTCCCAGATCGGCAGGGACGGGCAGCAAGACCCGCCGCCCAAAGAACAACAAGTGCTGCCTAGACAGCCACAGTACATTCGAACCACCAGGGATTACTTGGAGTATGACTTCAGAGGGTTCGATCCGGCAGTGACAGAACCTGAGATCGAGGTGGATCACTTTGAGCTAAAGCTCGTGATGTTCAACATGATCAATACGTTGGGGCAATTTGGAGGCACTACCACAGAAGATGCTCGGCAGCACTTAAGAGGATTCCTGGACATCTGCAGGGCATTCAAAATACACGAAGTCCACCAAGACGTGCTTAGGCTGAGGTTATTCCCTTATTCACTTAGGGATAAGGCAAAGCAGTGGTTAAAAACACAGCCAATAGGGTCATTCAACACATGGACAGAGCTGTGCAAGGATTTTCTGGATCGTTTCAGCCCATCCAATGTCACAGACATATTGAGAAATGAAATCACAACATTCCGACAAGGGGATGAAGAGCCAATGTATGAAGAATGGGAGCGGTATCAACAGATGCTTAACAACTGGCCGCTCCATGGTTTCCCGGCTTGTACATAGGTGTCAATGTTCTACAACGGGGTGAACTACCAAACACGATGACGATTGATGCCTCAGCCAATGGAATCATCCTCGACAGAGCACCAGAAGAGGCAATGCAGATCCTGAACCAAGCCGCCAAGAATGATTATAAGTACCCAACAGCCCGCCAAGGTGACGTTAGACGACCAGTAGTCGTGAACGAGGTAGAAGCCTCAGAATCTGTCAATGCCCGCCTCGACAAGCTGACAGAGCTGGTTATGAGCATAATGAAACCCATTAGGAATGTTTATGAGGCCAAGGCTGTGGAGCCATTCTGTGATGAGTGTGGGGGCAACCACGATTCCTCTAAATGTACTGCATCTGCCAATTTTATGGGAGGATACGAGAGGAACATCATACCTTCCACGAACACGTACAATCCTGGATGTAAGAATCATCCCAACTTCTCCTGGAGCAATCCCAGGACTGCTGCCAACCCACAAACGAAACAGGAAAACTACCAGCAGTACCCATCACGACAGTTACACAACAGCAACAAGGAGGGTACCAGCAAAACCAGTCCAGACAGCACACTCAACAGCCACAAAGCAATAATTCACTAGAAGCAAATCTACATACCTTTATGTCTAGAACTAGTGATTTTATTGTTCGCACTAATAAGTTTATTGATAAAACTGAGTATTTCATGGACATGACAGAAATAAAGATGAACAACCAAGAGGCTGCGATAAAGAACTTGGAAACCCAGTTTGGGCAATTCACTGTGATCTATAGCAGCAGGATAGTGGGAGCACAATCCAGCAGTGCAGAGGCAGTAGCCAAGCCCGCTTATGAACAATGCAAAGCCATATTAACCAGAAGTGGGAAGTAGTTGAATGAACCTAGGGTGGAAAAGCAAGCAGAAAAACAGCCATCACAGAAAGAACCACCTACCGCGGCAGCTTCAACACCAGCCGCCTCAGCAGTTGAACCTGACAGCAGTCCTGAAGCAGATGATCCTCCACATATAAAGTTCCCCTGTAAAGAAAGAATAGAGGACATCTTCTTGCCAACACCTTTCCCTCATAAGCTTAAGCAACAGAAACAGGAGCACCAGTTCAGGAAATTCTTGCATATTCTGAAGTAGGTGCATATAAATATCTCTCTCATAGAAGAAATTCAGAACATGCCCAACTATGCCAAATGCTTCAGGGGCATGATTTCTAAAAGAAAGAGAATTGGGGAGTTCAAAATAGTTGATGTAAAAGAGGAGTGCATGGCTATGCTGCATAACAAACTGCGACCCAAGCAAACAGACCTGGGCAGCTTTGTTATCCCATGCAGAATAGGCATCAAGCATGAAACGAAAGCCCTGTGCGACTTGGGAGCCAACATCAACCTAATGCCTAAGGCAGTCTTCGACAAACTGGGAATTGGGCAAGCCAAACCTACCTCCATCATGTTGAAACTTGTCGATCATTCTTTTGTGAAACCGAAGGGCAAGATCAAAGACATCCTAGTGAAGGTGGGAAACCTTATTCTTCCAGCTGATTTCCTCATCCTAGACTGTGAGGCCGATGAAAAAGCCCATATCATCCTTGGGCGACCATTCTTGGCCACGGGCAGAACTCTAATAGATGTGGAACATGGGGAGCTAACCATGAGGGTAGACAATCAGAGCATTAAGTTAAATGTGTTACATCCCTCAGAAAAGGAAAAGAAAGGATGCCCAGATGCTCAGACTGCAAAAATAAGCATAGAGACAGGCCAAGGCAGCAGCTGTTACGGCAGACCGAAGGGCAGGCTAAAGGACCCAACATCACTTCACCTTAAAGAACAAGAGGACCCCCAAGAGCGAAGGACAAGCCAAATCACCTCATGTAGTGGTTATGTATGGGAGATGCACCCAAATGCACTCCCAATATAACTTAAATTACATTCTTATATTTCCTTTATTTATTTTTATTTATGCATTAGGATTAGAGTTTAATTTATTGTAATTTATTTTTCTTAGGATTAGATCTTGATTTTATTTTTCACATTTTTATTTTTAAGAACATATTTTAGTATTTAATTATATTTATTTTTATTTCAGGCTTAGGAATAAAAGAGACAGATCAAGAAGAAGGACCAGCAAGGAGCCCGCCAACCATCCAGCCAAGACAGCCAAGGGCGGCCCAGCACAGACAGCGCGTAACGGGTAGTAGCCCGCTAATGGCTAGCTGCCAACGGCTACAAAAGTAACGGGCAGAAATCTCGTAACGTGCGCGAGACAACTGGACCGTTGGACATTTAATGTCGTCACGCACCTCTTGGCAGCCTTTATTTAAACCTCTCTCACCCCATTCATTTACTTTATTTTCATCTCCTTGGTATATTCTTCTTGAGTCCATTGCTCTCTATTCTCACAATATTTTCTTTTAAGTTTCAGATATATTTCAACCGTCTTACACATGGCATCTGCATCCCAATCCGCACCCACCTTCCAACGATTTTACTCCGCGGTAGATGAGAAAAGATACAGAGATCAGTTTGCCAAACATGCAATTTGGGAGGAGCAAGGTTTCCACTACACGAAGCAAACAGAAGACCTTGGCTTAGAGACCGCCTTGTTCGAAACCATCCACGAAAAGGGATGGGAAATGTTTGCACGGTAGCCGAGGATGGCCAACATCACTTTGGTCAAAAAAATTTATGCCCATCATCCCTGCCGAGAGCTGCCGTTCGTATATGTCCAAGGGGAGCCTGTCAAGCTGAACGCCGCCATAATCAATAGCTTTTACGGCCTAGAGATGGACGGAAACCCTCACGAGGAATGGAGACAGTCACTGACGGCTGCCTATTACGACAAGCTCAAGACCAAGCTGTGCAAACCCAACACGCCCTGGTTGGCAGGAAAGCGTGGCGGCTCTGTCAAACGCTGCCACTTGCTGCCCGAGGCAATGCTATGGATTGCTTTCATCAAGAGGCAACTGTTTCCCACCTCCCACAACTCCATTGTTGACCGGCCGCGCCTCGCACAAATCCACGGCATCATGGTGAACCGCTCTATCAACGTTGTGGAGATCATATGCAAGGAAATCCACATCTGCTTCCGTAAGACAAAGGGCAGTCTATACTTCATGTCACTCATCACTGGCCTTTGGGCCAATTTCAACGTCCCAACCGACCCCGGGGATGAGATGACAACAACAAAGGAGGGGTAGACCAGGAAAATTCTCTTGCAGATGATGCAGGCCCCGGAGACAGAGCCCATCACTCCCAGCTAGCCCTCTGCCGCCCAGCCTGCCACTCCAGCCACCCCCGGCGGTACTGAAGCTGCCTTAATAAATGAAGTCCTCACGCTGCTACGCACCCTCATTGACAACAACAAACGGATCGAGCAGCAACAGCTGACCTTTATGAAGTATGTGGAGGAGGTCCAGAAAGCCTTTGTAGCTTATCTTCTACAGAAGTACCCAGATGACGGCCCCACCTTGCCTCCCTATCCTGTAGATCTAGCTGCAGCTGCCCCAGCACAAGGAATGCCATCAGCCGCTGATGCCCGCCACGCCGCCATCCACCGGTAGATGTCGTCTCCGATGCACTACCCATCATATTCTGCCACCTCCGTTTCCAACACGGTGGTAGACTCCCCAAAGCGGTATCAACAATATCATTCCCCCATCTGCACAGCGGCAACAGTGGCCAACACATCCTCATCAGAAGAGGTGCAGCAGCAGCCGCCAGAAACGGAAGCAGCAGCAAAACCTCGTCCCACTCCAAAAAGAGTCCAGCCGCCGTGAACAACCAAGGTCTCTATTGCCAAGTCTGTCGCCCGGACATCTACCAACCGCCGCCTAATAATCCAATCATCCTCCTCCTCCCAGCCCTCAGCCAATTTCTAGAGTTTTTCTTTTCTTTTCTTCTTCTTTATGTTATTTTTCTATTTTTTGTATTTCTTTTCTGTATTTTTATTTTCTGTTTTTATTTTGTGCAATGAGGGCATTGCCCATCTCGAGTTTGGGGGGATAGTAGCTCTCACATTTTTGTTTAGGAGTACTTAGTAGCATATAGGTTGCATTGTACTTTCCTTAATATTAATCGGAATAGAAAAATTTGTTAAAACTTGTGCCTATGATAATTAGCCAATTAATTATTTTCGCACCAATAAATAAATTAAACTTAACACTGGGAAAAAGCATGAAAAATGACTTAGAATTTTTTTTTAATTGCCAAAACTGTCAAACACTAATGTTACTTGCTGAATTTGCTAGAATATCTAATGAACAATGCCTGCTTTGTTTTTATAATTCTTTGCAAAGTTCTAACAATGGTTGCAGGTAGCCGTCGAGGCAGGAAACAGAAACAGAAAAATAAAGCACTGCCACGGTAGAAAAAAATGAAGAAAAATTGTTCTTTTACCCTAGAGGTGCCCGAAACAGGCTCTAGGAAGAATCGTGAGCGAGGACATTTTGTTGCTATCAAAGTCAATGAATCTGAAAGTTTTGAAGTGACAGACAAATTAGCTTTAGTGAATGATAGTCTTCACGGGATGACTCTACTCCATGGGTTTGGGGTTTTGTAGTTTACTCTTATCTTAATTTCAGACCTAGAAGAGTTGTTGTGATATGCTGAAGCCCTCATTGCCATGATTAAATACTTGTGCTTAACTATGATGTCTCGGCAGCAACCTTATATATCGTAACAGCATCTTTGTTTATCTAGTTATTCTGCATATTCAGCATGTACACAGTTCTGCACACACTGTACTGGCATTATAGAAATTATTTCTTATTTATTTTCTTGCTATTTCCCCTTCACTAATCTACTATAGGTGCCACGGCCTTGAGGTGCGAAATCAAGTTGAAAATAGGTTTTTCTTTCTTATTAATATAATGGCAAATATGTTTAGGTTGCATTGCTTGAGGACAAGCAATAGTTCGAGTTTGGGGGTGTGTAAAGTGTCCATAAGTTCTATATTTCATGCACATTCCATCTCATATTATTTCTGTTTTTGAGTACATTTTAGGCATAATTAGGACCATGCATTGCATTTTACAATATTTCTTTACTTTTCCATGCTTTTATAAATTATCTTTTATTTGGTAAGGAAAATGTATTGTTTTAGTTTAGTTTTAATTTCAGGTACTAGAGGCTGACAGAATGAAAGAGGAGCTGAGGACATGATGCTGAGGCAGCAAACCAAGGAGCTGTGCTGATGCAGTTCCAGAAAGAGACATCGGCTGCCGAGTAGCTGCCGCCGCCCTACCTGCCGCCCAAGAAAGCGAGCTGTTAAATTGGAGAACTGGAGTGCGATCTGTAGAGTAGAAAATCTTGATACTATCAATGTTTTCCACTCAATTTTTCAACGACTGTACCAGCAGGCAGTGTTGCCAAAAGAGGAACTCGAGCTTACTTGCGGAGCAAGTCAACGTGATAAAGTCCACATTCAACTCAAAGAAGTCAGAGTTTAAATCACATTTAATGAAAAAGTTACTTTGATGACTTCTTCTTCAAGAAGGACTAGACCTAGCTAATGCCTATATATACCCATTGTAATTTTATTTCAAAGAAACTTAGGTTATCCTTAGGCATAGTTTAGGTTTTCTTGCCGCCATTATGTTCTAAATTCTCCTTGAGTTTGGATTATGTTGTAATTTGTGTGAGAATGGTTGTTAGGATTTTTAAGTTTGTTTTTGCAAATAAAACTTCAAGGTTTACTTATTCCATGTTCTACATGGTTTTCAATTAAGGCGAAAGATTAGTTGATTTCTATCTATTTGTTCAGTATCGAGAGAGTCGAACTCACGAAAGGAGTAAGTACGATTTCATCTATAGACGTTGTGATCAATCCGACCTAGACATAGTTAAGGTTTAAGGCGGCTAAAAGAGGACGAATCAACATTGTTGTCTTTGCACGATTCACGCGGCGACTGGTATTATCTGCAGTGGGCATCAACAGAATTCTGACTTAGACATAAGCGGGATCACTTTCGAAGCGTTCTGCCGAGCCTTGTAGTTTTGCTGAGTTTACCTCCAAGACACAAGCCCATTCCCCTGCTGAGGCAGCGAGACGGTCTCAGCAGCTTACCTTCCATCCCCCGCCGAGGCAGTAGAGTCTGGCAGCGCAAAACAACTTGTCCTATTCAACGCAATTTCACACTAAGCAGCATATAACCATTCCCATTCTATCAATCTGATTTCTTCTCTTCTAATTACATGTGTTTTTATTTTACTTACTTCTCAACAATCAAATTAATTGTGCATTTACTTTTTCTTTGTGCAGGAAGTACGAATCGAATCAAGTTGTCCAATCCCTGTGGGAGATGACATATTTTTTACTATAACTTGACAGAAGTGTGCATTTGCGCTCATATTTAGAGAACACCCAAACGCTCTACAGTAGGAAAGGAAGGATGACATGAAGACGTGGTTTCCTTATCTTTTTCCACTAGGTAAATTTCGAGGACGAAATTTCTTAAGTGGGGGAGAGCTGTAACGCCCCGATTTTGGGCCTAGGAGTTAGCCGGGTTTAGGCTAGACGGTTTGGGAGGACCGGTTCAAACAATCTAGACTAGTTTCGGGATTTAATTATTTTAAAGAGGTTTCTAAGGTTGGAAAATATGAGGAAATGTTTTAAAATCATTCTTTAATATATGTATGCTTTTGGTGTGATTAATTTTTGAAAATGGATTTTGAATGTTTGACATTTTGGAAATTGGTTAATTTTAAAGTGGTTTTAATTAATAAAACAAGATGGAGAGAATTAAATTGGCAATTGTCTCTTAAAATCTATTTTACATAACTACCTTTTCTCACAATCATTTTCTCTCAAATTCTCTCCAGTCAAACATCAGTTTCTTCTTCAAAGATTTGAGGTAAACACTTGATTTGATTTATCTTTTAACATCAAATGATTTCCTAATATTTTCCTATCAAAATCTTATAATTTTATCTTTATTTTCTTATGCAAATATTTACAATTGAAGGCAAAAGTCATCATTAGAGGTAATGTTTCGTTCTTCTCCTTTAATGAAAGGTTCTTTAGTGAAAGTCCCAAGTTTTTTATCTTTTGTGGGTGTTTTCTATTGGGTTATGACGGTACAATTATGAAAATTGGTTTAAATGATGTTTAATTGATTAAATCAAGAAATATTTGTTTTGAATATGTTTTTCTGAGTTTATAATGAGAATATATCATGATTATGATGTATTTAATTGTTGATTATGTGATTTAAATTTAGGAAACCCGAAACTAGATGAGTTGGTTTATTTTTAGGTTGGAATCTTTGAGTTTTTGGCTTGATAGTGTGGTTGTTTGATTGTTGGAGGTTCTTTGGTATTGAGAAAGTGTTTTTAGATGTAAATTAATGTTATTTTGATGTTAATCTCATAGGTTGATGGCTAGAGATTTGTTAGAAAGGTTTTGCTGGTGTTTTCGATTGTTTTCGGGTAGCGAAAGCTTGGTTATTGATGGAGGATGATGTAATTTTGTGTTGCTAAGGATTTTGATGCAAGGTTGTGCATTAATCCCCTGTTTTGCCTTGGTTAGAAGCAGGGGATGTTGTTCCGTTAGCTTCGAAAGGAGTTGACCTTGATCTGGAAGCTTGATTTCGCCTCGGTAAAGAAAGCAATGTGTTGTCGGTGAGTGGAACTGGTTTTAAAGCTTTTCAAAGGTTTGAAAGCAATGTTTGGGGTTTAGATTAAGCTTCAAATGCTAATCTAAGCTCGGAAATAAATATGGAAGATTTCGCTCTCGGTTTTAGGTTTCCATGGTTTTATTAAATTCATGCTCATGCTTTGAAGATAGAATTGTTTTACCTACTATTATATGCATGCTTTGGAAGTGAGAAATGTTGCATATGTTTAAATTTTGATAATTCATGTGTTTAGAAAATGCTATGCAACATGTTTGAGAAAATACCTAAATACATGGTTTAATATATTTGAGATACTTGATAGAAATTGGTTTAAATGATGCATATGAAAAATAGTGATGTAACATAGTTTAAAAGTGTATATTGGGAAAGTGATGAGACTTGATACTATCAGATATAATTGTTCGACCAATAGGATGAGAGTGCACTATAAAATGTAAGAAAAATTTGTATGTGCGTGTTATAAAACATGATGAGTACAGCCGCATCATGTGTGATGTAAGATGGGAACAACCACATCTTTACGAGCATTAAGGTGGGAACAACCACACCTTCTGAATACTTTGGTGGGAACAGCCACACCAAGTGTTCTTTCCTTCTTATGGTGGGAAAAACCATGTCATAAGGTGTATCCGCATATCACAAGTTAGTTTATTGGGGGAATAGCCACACCATGTGTTTTGGGATGGAGTGTAGCCATCCGAGTCACTTGAATGCCAATATATGAGATTTACATGTATCATGGTTTATAAATATTTTGTATAATGTGTTTTATACATGAGCTTTTATTTTGAGAAATGTTTTATAAGAGACAAGCATAAAAAGCTTCAGCTTGAGATGTTGCATCATGGTTAATGCATGAGACTTACGATACATGAGGTTTAAAAATTGTTGATTTGCTTTGAAAGTGGATTAAAGTATGAGGTAAATGAGCATGATGTGAAAGACACTTTTATTTGAGAAATGGTTTTAAAATGCATTGTTGGTTGGTTTTAATTCGAGCATCCTTTATTAAGAAAATGTGTTTACGCTCTCTTTTACCACAATGTAGAAAAGTAGATTGAACGGGTAGCGAGGAAGCAAGTGAAGAAGTCCAAGCGTCGCTCATAGCTCAAGTATGGTTTTTAAACAAATCAATAGTAATAAGTTGGCAATGGGAGGTTACCTTGATAATTTGGGAGCGTATGTAGTGAACTCTCTGGTCTGGCACAAGTTTGTAGTGCCTTAATAGACTTGTAAATGACCTTTAATTGCTGGTATTTGGTTTGATTTGCATTTTGGTACTTAAATGGCTATTATGCTTAGGGAGCATGCCTGTAGATTGCTAAATATGTTGTGTTGATGTTAAAATCATGCCTTGGTGTTATTTGCCTTTAGAATCGTGACCTAAGTGATTACTTATGCTTTGTTGGCATGTTGGATTGATATTTGATGTGTTTCGACATGTAAAATAAGTAAAATATGACACTACAAGCCTAGGCGTACCGATACACGGGCTATCGTATCGATACAGTGTAGCCAAAACAGGCATACCGTATCGGTACAGGGTAGACCGTATCGATACGACTAAAGGGAAAAATGAGAAACTGTACCGGTACACGAGGCCGTATCCATACCCTTTTGTTCTACTACAAATCTGACAAATTGATGAGATAATGGCGTATCGATACGGGCTGAAGTATA
Source organism: Hibiscus trionum (assembly GCA_030270665.1). Lineage (NCBI taxonomy): Eukaryota > Viridiplantae > Streptophyta > Magnoliopsida > Malvales > Malvaceae > Hibiscus > Hibiscus trionum. The sequence continues at coordinate 6,141,182 of BSYR01000010.1, read as the reverse complement.
TCGATACACTTGGTTGTTAAGTTGGTTAATTAAGGCTTTTTGATGTTCTTTTTTCTTTCGTTTTGGTCACTGAATATTTGGATGTTCAATTGAATGAGTTTGGATGATTAAAAGAAGTTGAAAATTGATACGTGGATATGAAACCTGACTAATTGATTATCGGTAACTTTAATTTGTTGAAGTCCCTATAATTGGTTAAAATTATAAATTGGTCCCTAACCTATGTTTATAAGCAAATGAATGCCAAATCGTCTTATGTTTGCATTGAAGTTTCTTCTTCTGCTAGTGGGAATCACATAGGATATTAATGGGCATCTAGATAAGATAAAAGAAAAAATTAGGGTCGTTTATTGAGGTAAATCTTCGCCGATTTACTTTAATATTCCTCGTGTGACTTGTTTAGTTCGGTCTCGCGTCTAGACCGGGTCGAGGGGGTTACAGACTCCATCAATTTCGATCCTCTGGTTAGACCACATAAAGCAACCCCTTTGAAGGGCATATCTATAAGACCACACACTTCAAGAACTTGTGGAACTAGTTAGCTTGCATATTGTGATACACATTGCCCCTTCTTTTTCATTTTGGTTTGCAACAAAGTTTTAATCATCGATGATACACCAAGAGGTTTCCAAGTCATTTATTAAGTTACACATATTACTTTAGAAGTTGTAACACCCTGGTTTTGGGTCTAGATGTTAGACATCGGATCGGGCCGGTCGGGAACAGTTCGAATCTTTTTGAGTGGTTCAAGGAGATCAAGGTTCATGATAGGATAAAAATGTGACAAAAATTGTTAAAATCCTCTAAAATCGTGTTTAAGTGGTTGGTCAAATAAATTTTACAAAATGGGTTTTGGACGTGGTACATTTTGGGCAGTGACCAAAATGTAAAGTTTTAAAAATGTGGAAAAATGCAATTTTAAAAAAGAAGTGTCAAAATCTTAGAATCTTTAGGGAGCTTTTGTGCAAATCATCCTTTCCTCAATTTGACATGTGATTTAAGTGAATTTTAAAATAATTGATTGAAAAGGGATTTTATTTATTTATTATTAAAATAGTAAATTAAGAAGTTTCATTTTACGTAACTAACTTTTCTCTTCTCATTTCAGCCAAATACATTTTCCCAATCTCTTTTTCCAGATTTCCTTTCTCTCAAACTCTCTTTCTCATTTCTAAAGTTCTTCATATTTTTTTCTTCAAGATTTTGAAAGGTAAACTTGTCAAGTTGCTAGGAAGGTAAGGATTGGAGGTAAATCCCGTTCTCAACCTCTAATCAAGGTTCTTTATTGAAATTCTTAAGATTATTGACTCTTTAATAGTGATTTTGATTGAGTTTTAATTGTAGTTTTGATTTGAGTTTGAAATCTTTTAAAATGATGCTTTAATTTCCAATTTTCGTAATGATTATGATGTGATTTGTTCATGATTGGTTTTAATCAAGTTTTAAGTTAATCTTGATGTTGAAAATGAGTTTTGACAATATAGATCCCGTAATCCTTGAGATCCTTGAGTTTTATGATAGTTTTAGTTGGGTTTTTGAAGTGATTTAATGGTTATATGATTGCTCGAGGTATAAGGAAGGTTTTAGGTTGATTTTAGGTGTGATTTGATGAATATAAATGGTTGGAAGTGATGATTGTTGGCTGAGTTTGGATTAGAAGGAAATCGAATGAGTTTTCGGTTGTTTCGGATGGGTAAATTGATGTAGTTTTGCTGGGCAACGAGTTTGTGTTTAGTTGCTGGAGTTGGAATGTATTTTAATGCATTGAATAACTATTTTGATGCTCTAAAAGTAGTGGACATTGATCAGGAAGCAAGCAAAGCTATTTTGGAAGCTTCGGGCGAGTGATCTTCGCGTCGGCACGTGAAGTTTCGCGTATCGGTGAGTGGAAAAGAGTTTTGGAAGCTTTAGGGCGTACCGATACGCGGGGAAGGGTATCAATACCTTTTTCCCAACTTTTTCTACTACCTTCACGTGTATCGATACGGGCTTAAGGGTACCGATACCTGACCATTAATTTCAGTTAAAAGCATCTTCATAAGTTCTGAAATGTTACATATTGGTCCCCGAATATTGAGCATGCAATTGGATGAGCTTGGATGATTCGTTTGTGATGAAAATTGACATGGAAGCGTCTTACATGACTAATAAAGGATTGGTAATCTTTAAATTGGATTAATCCCTGTAATTTTCAGAAATTATAATTTAGTCCCTAAAAGTTAAATATTTGCAATCGAACCCGTAATTGAACTCTAATCACTGTGCCATTTTCTTCTAAGAGTTTTTTTGAACAAATAGGACATAAATTGCATCTAGAAATAAAAAATGGTCGCTAATCGAAGTCAGCTTTAACAAGTTGGCTTCGGTTTTCCCCGTGTAATCTTTTTAGTTCGGGTTGGGGGTTTAAGCCGGGATAATGGGGTTACATTTGTTGGTATCAGAGCCAGGTTGAATTGGGGATGATGGTAAGTGAAATATATATGTTTTGATGTTCGATTTGATGGTAGTGGTATGTTGTATGAAAAATCATGTTTTTGGTTGAATGTTGGTGTTTATGCCATGCTTGGTTGTTATGAATCATATGAGAGTTGGATATGATTGTATGTGATGATGTGGTGAGGATGTCTGCTGATTGTGGATGATATAAAGCATGATGATTATGATAAGCCATTGTATGCTATGTTATGCTTGAGGGAAATCGGGGTGCCCATTACCTTATTACACTAGTTAAATGTTTTAAATTGGTTTTGTAAACTTAGATCCTTGCTTGAGGCTGGCCTAACTAATGGTTTGAAATATTTTTGTTATTATGCCTTGTTCAAAATAGCACAATGGGTCCGAGGAGAGAGCTTAGATCGAATACGATCATGCCTGCGCCTGAGCAGGGTAATTATAGTGTCGAGGACCCATCTAATGGGACTCTACCTCTGCCACCATCATCTGGAGGTGGAGAGTCGAAGCAACGTGGACAGGCTGGTCCAGAATTGGGTGATCTAACGCCGCTGGTTCAGGCGATCACTGGAGCGCAAGTTCATGCACCTGCAGCTGGGCAGGTGGGTTTGCCTTTGGAAAGGATGAGGAATCTGAGAGCTGTCGAGTTCCGTGGCATGTCTCCTGAGTCATCGGAGGCATGGTTAGCCAGTACGATCTGTATTATGGATTAGATGGGATACAATGATGCGTGTAAGATGGGGTGCGCAGTTTTATTACTTTAGGGTGATGCTTATAGTTGGTGGACGACTATCACTGCTGGTTTGGAGCCCAATGAAGTTAATTGGGAGTTCTTTCGAAGTGCATTTAAGAAGAAGTATCTTGGTGTGAGATACTTAGATAAGAAGAAGCGCGCGTTTATGTCACTCATGCAAGGAAATATTTTTGTGGGTGAGTACGAGGTCCAGTTCGTATGTCTGAGCCAGTATGCCCCTGAGTTGATGCCAAGTGAGAGGCATCGTTGTGATCGCTTTCGGTATGAGTTTGTACAGGAAGTGAAGACCTTTATGTTGGCCTCAGATTACACAGATTTTGATGTGCTCGTGTGTCAGGCTAAGGCATCGAGCAGAGCTTGGGTCTGACATCTCGTGGAGGTGGTTCTAGCTCTGGTAAGAGAACTGCTGAGTTCAATTTTGGAGGTGGATGAAACAAAAGAGGCCGAGATAGGAAGTATAAGCCTGCAGCTAGGCGAGGTAACTTTGGACATCGTGCCCCGATTTAGGGAACAAGTAGAGGGCTGAATAGAACACATTCTGGACGTGTGGTTCTAGGGATAATCTAAGGCGAGATTGTCCACGTACGGCTAGAGAGGCACAGGCTCATGTTGTGGTGACAGGGAATTTCTGCTAGAACTGTGGTTCAGTTGATCATATGAGGCATGAGTGTCCTATGTTGGCTGGTGAAGGTTAGGAGCGTGCAAGTGCTGTTGCTGCACCTTAGAGAGGCCGTGTGCGTGACCGAGGTGACTTTCAGAGAAGAGATGAGGGTCAGCGTGGTGTCGCACATGTGGTAGCAGTTCAGCCTGAGGGAGGCAGTCCGGTGAGGGACTATGCTCAGCGTGAGGGGCGCAACAACACCGATGTCATCATAGGTATCTTTGTTCTACAATCTTTATCATTATTGGCATTGATCAATTCTAGATCCACACATTCTTATATCTTGAGTGAGCATGCACATTTGCTTGATATACATGTTGAGTTGTTGAGAGTATGAATGCAAGTGACTAGTTCCTTTGGTGAGACTGTGGTCACAAGGAAGCTGTATAGGAGATGCCCTTTGTCTGTGCAGGGTCATGTTTTTCCTATTGATTTTATGGAATTACCTTTTTATGGCTTTGATGTGATTCTTGGGATGGATTGGTTGTCTGAGCATAGAGTTGTTGTTGATTTCGATGTAAAGCGAGTTACCTTGAAGCTTGTTGATGATTATGAAGTGGTGATAGTAGGCGAGAATGTGAAATTCTTGTCTAATGTTGTTTCGGCTCTAGAAGCAAGCCATATGCTAAGGATGGGTTGTGATGATTATCTTGCATATATGATGAATTCTAGTGCAAAGGATGTGCGTGTGCAAGACGTCAGAACAGTTTGTAATTTTCTGGGTATCTTTCCGGAAGAGTTGCCTGGGTTGCCGCCAAACAATGAAGCTAAGTTTGGTATTGAGTTGTATGAGAATACAACTCTGGTGTCCATTGCTCCTTATCGAATGACACCGAAAGAGCTAAAAGAGTTGAAGACGCAACTTCAGAAGTTGCTTGATCGAGGGTTCATGCGGCCGAGTGTATCATCTTGGGTTGCGCCGGTGTTATTTGTAAAGAAGAAAGATGGGACAATGTGGATGTGTATAGATTATCGGCAATTGATCAAGTTTACGATCAAGAACAAGTATCCCTTGCCAAGGATTGATGATCTCTTTGATCAGTTTCGTGGTGCATCGGTGTTCTCTAAGGTTGATTTGAGGTCAAGGTATTACCAGTTGAAGGTGAAGGATGTGGACGTACCTAAGACGGTTTTTCGAACAAGGTATGGGCATTATGAGTTCTTAGTGATGCCTTTTGGATTAACCAACGCCCCTGCTGCTTTTATGGACATGATGAATCGCGTATTCCATGAGTTTTTGGATCATTTTGTGGTAGTGTTCATAGATGACATCCTTGTGTACTCTCGTACCGAGGAGGATCATGATAGACACTTAAGGATAGTGTTGCGAGTGTTGTTGGAGAACCAGCTTTTTGCTAAGTTGAGCAAGTGTGAGTTTTGGCTTAGGGAGGTAGTCTTCCTTGGTCATGTTGTATCAGCTGATGGTATTCGTTTTGATCCACATAAGGTAGAGGCAGTGATGTATTGGAAAGTGCCTAAGTCGGTGACAGAGGTGCGAAGTTTTCTTGTCTTGGCTGGATATTACCGTAGGTTTGTCGAGGGTTTCTCGAAGATTGATGCACCTTTGACCAAGTTGTTGCAGAAGAATGTTCGCTTTGAGTGGACAGATGCGAGGCAACAAGCTTTTGAGAAGCTGAAGGAAGCTTTGACGCAAGCTCTTGTCTTGATTCAACATGAGTCTGGTAAGGAGTTTGTAGTCTATAGTGATGTGTCCTATGTCGGTTTGGGTTGTGTGTTGATGCAATAGAGTAAGGTAGTGGCGTATGCATATAGGCAGTTGAAGGTGCATGAGTGTAACTACCCTACTCATGATCTTGAGCTCGCGGCTGTTTTGTTTGCTTTGAAAATTTTGAGGCATTACCTTTATGGCGAGAAGTGTGCGGTATTCACAAATCATAAGATTTTGAAGTATCTTATGTCTCAAAAGGAGTTGAATCTTAGGCAACGACGATGGGTGGAATTACTTAAGGATTATGATCTATCGATCGAGTATCATCCTCGGAAGGCCAATGTTGTGGCCAATGCTTTGAGCAAGAAGGTGGCTGTGGAGTTGAGGGCGATGTTTTCTCGCTTGAGCATATCGCGAGATGGTGGTATTGTTGCCGAATTGCAAGTGAAACCATCCTTGATTCAATTGATCAAGGATAAGCAGTTGCTTAATGATTCTCTTGTTCCTCACGTTCAGGATATTACAGATGGTAAGCCTTCGGTTTTCAGTTTCAATGATGATTGTGTTCTATGCTTTGGGAGTCGGATAGTGGTGCCGAGTGATGTTGAGTTGAGGTGCACTATTCGGACTAAAGCTCATAGTAGTCCTTTCGCTATGCACCCTGGTAGTACGAAGATGTATCGTGGTTTGAAGGACGAGTATTATTGGGTTGGGTTGAATAAGGATGTTGCCGATTTTGTTGCCAATGCATGGTTTGTCAACGAGTGAAGGCTGAACATCAAGTTCCTTCTGGGTTGTTGTAACCGTTGAAAATCCTAGAATGGAAGTGGGAAAGGATTACCATGGATTTTCTGTATGGTTTGCCTTTGTAACCATCAAAGAAGAATTTGGTTTGGGTGATTGTTGATCGCCTTACGAAGTGTACACATTTCTTGCCTGTGCATACTACGTATACTTTCGATAAGCTGGCTGAGTTGTACATTGCTGAGGTTGTGCATTTACACGGGGTGCCGAAGTCTATAGTGTCGGATAGAGATCCGAGGTTCACATCGAGGTTTTAGGAATGTTTGCATCAAGCCTTGGGTACACGGTTGAATTTTAGTACTTCTTATCATCCTCAGACGGATGGATAGTCAGAGCGTGTTATCCAGGTGCCTCAGGACATGTTGAGATGTTTTGTTATTTATTTTAAGGGATCTTGGGAGAAGCACTTCCTTTGGTTGAGTTTACTTACAACAATAGTTATCAGCCAAGCATTCAAATGGCTCCATACGAGGCTTTGTATGGGAGAAAGTGTAGAACGCCTCTTTGTTGGGCAAAAGCTGGGCAAAAGTTAGTTTCGATGCCGACTAAGTTGAAAGGAACCACCGAGAAGGTGAAGCTTATTTGTGAACGCTTGAAGGCGGCATCGGATCGGTAAAAGTCTTATACGGATCTGAAGCGTAAGGAGATTGAGTTCGTGGTTGGTGAACGTGTGTACTTGAAAGTATCGCCTTGGAAGAAGGTGATGAGATTTGGGCGAAAGGGTAAGCTTAGCCCGAGGTTTATTCGAACTTATAAGGATGTGGAGCGAGTTGGTCCTGTGGCTTATCGGTTGAGGTTGCCTCCCGAGTTGGAAAGGATTCATGATGTGTTTCATGTTTCGATGTTGCGGAGGTATAGATTGGATCCTTCACATGTGATGTCTGTTAAGGAGAAAGAGTTGAATCCGGATTTGTCTTATGACGAGGAACCGGTGAAGATCCTTGATTTGAGCAGCAAAGTTCTTCGTGGCAAGACGATAGTACTTGTGAAGGTGTTGTGGCGACATCGAGGAGTTGAGGAGGCAACGTGGGAAAGCAAAGCTGATATGTTGAAGCAGTTCCCACATCTTTTTCCTTCAGGTAAAATTTCGGGGATGAAATTTCCTAAGTGGGGGAGAGTTGTAACTCCCTGGTTTTGGGCCTAGATGTTTTAGACATCGGATCGGGCCGATCGGGAACGGTTCGAATCTTTTTTAGTGGTTCGGGGAGATCAAGGTTCGAGATAGGATAAAAATGTGACAAAAATTGTTAAAATCCTCTAAAATTATGTTTAAGTGGTTGGTCAAATCAATTTTAAAAAAAGGGTTTTGGAAGTGGTACATTTTCGGCAATGACCAAAATGTAAAGTTTTAAAACTGTGGAAAATGCAATTTTAAGAAAGAAGAGTCAAAATCTTAGAATCTTTAGGAAGCTTTTGTGCAAATTATCATTTCCTCAATTTGACATGTGATTTAAGTGAATTTTAAAATAATTGATTGAAAAGGGATTTTGTTTATTTATTAATAAAATAGTAAATTGAGAAGTTTCATTTTACGTAACTAACTTTTCTCTTCTCATTTCAGCCAAACACATTTTTCAAATCTCTTTTCTCCAGATTTCTTTTCTCTCAAACTCTCTTTCTCATTTCTAAACTCATTTCTAAAGTTCTTCATATTTTTTCTTCAAGATTTTGAAAGATAAACTTGTCAAGTTGTTAGGAAGGCAAGGATTGGAGGTAAATCTCGTTCTAAATCTCTAATCAAGGTTCTTTATTGAAATTCCCAAGATTATTGACTCTTTAATGGTGATTTTGATTGAGTTTTAATGGTAGTTTTGATTTGAGATTGAAATCTTTTAAAATGATGCTTTAATTTCCAATTTTCGTAATGATCATGATATGATTTGTTCATGATTGGTTTTAATCAAGTTTGAAGTTAATCTTGATGTTGAAAATGAGTTTTGACAATATAGATCCCGAAATCCTTGAGATCATTGCGTTTTATGATAGTTTTAGTTGGGTTTTTGAAGTGATTTGATGGTTATATGATTGCTCGAGGTATAAGGAAGGGTTTAGGTTGTTTTTAGGTGTAATTTGATGAATATAAATGGTTGGAAGTGATGATTGTTGGCTGGATTTGGATTAGGAGGCAATCAAATGAGTTTTTAATTGTTTCGGATGGGTAAATTGATGTAGTTTTGTTGGGCAATGAGTTTGTGTTTAGTTGCTGGAGTTGGAATGCATTTTAATGCATTGGATCTCTGTTTTGATGCTCTAAAAGCAGGGGACATTGATCCAGAAGACAGCGAAGCAATTTTGGAAGCTTGGGGCGAGTAATCTTCGCGTCGGCAAGCGAAGTTTCGCGTATCGGTGAGTGGAAAAGAGTTTTACAGCTTTGAAACGTTTTGAAAAAAGTTTTGGGAGCTTAGTGCAAGTTTGAAACACTTAGCTAAGCTCAAGAGTAAGTAAAGCGAAAGTCTCTCTCGGATTGTGATATGTTTTGGTTTAAAATGCACATGATTTTAAATGTGGTTTGATTACTGTTTTAAAGCATGTTTAGAGCAATGGTGTTGTAGGGTTTAAATGCCATTTTGTTAAGGATGCACATGGTAAGTGATCATTGTGTTTATGCGATTTAATAATTGATTTTAAGCATGCTATTGCTTGTGAAAACTGGCATTGTGGTTTATGCTTTGATAAAACAATGAAATGATGTTGAATAATTATTATATTGGTAAGTCAGGGAAAATGGTTTTGGTTACTTTAATCGGATATAGTTTGCCGCCTATAGGATTAGGTGCACCGTGAATTAAGTCGCCTTGGATGTCGAGGGGTTGAGATTGTACTGTACACTCCATCCAAGTACCCTAATGATTGAGGTTATGGTCAAAACGGTTGATGGTCTAATCCCGTGTGTGGATCTTGTGGTTTCTGTCTCGTGCTCTCGTTAGTGGAATTATACAACTATCGATGAGTGGTGTTGAGGGGTTGTGATTGTACCGTTAAACTCCACCACGGGTGTCACATCGGTTGATGGTCACAATGCAGAGAATTGAGCATATTTGGCAGCAAGCAAGCAAAGGATATCCAAGTGTTTTGGCTAAGCAAAGTATGTGATTTACTTTAGTGCAATAAGAGGCAATGGGAAGGATTTCCACTCTTGGATTATTTGGTGAAGTGAAACACCTTGAGCATGTTTAGTTTGTGTTTTGAGACTTGTATTTGGCCTTTATATGGTTTATGGACTTTTATTTGGTATTTTGGCTATACTATGGTTAGTGTCTAAAGGCATGCTTATATAGTTCTATACTCTTCATGAATTGTCATGTCTAATGCTTGAAATATGCTTAGATGTTGATACATGTGTGTTAGATATACTTGTCCTAGCATGTATGGATGTTTTGGATGAATATGCTTGATGTAAAATGTGAATTGAAGGCTGTTCGAAGTGCATATATGGTATGGGTATCGATACTCGGGTTTTAGTATCGATACTCGAAGGGAAAACTTAGGCCAAATAACACAGGGGTATCGATACGAGTTGGGAGCGTATCGATATGCCTAAGCAAAGTTTGAAGGGCGTACCGATACGCGGGGAAGGGTATCGATACCTTTTTCCCAAATTTTGCTACTGCCTTGCTGCATATCGATACGGGCTTAAGGGTACCGATACCTGACCGTTAATTTTAGTTAAAATCATCTTCTTTAGTTCTGAAATGTTACATATTGGTCCCCGAATGTTGAGCATGCAATTGGATGAGCTTGGATGATCCGTTTGTGACGAAAATTGACATGGAAGCATGTTACATGACTAATGAAGGATTGGTAATCTTAAAATTGGATTAATCCATGTAATGTTCAGAAATTACAATTTAGTCCCTAAAAGTTAAATGTATGCAATCAAACCCCTAATTGAACTCTGATCGCTGTGTCATTTTCTTCTAAGAGTTTTGTTGAACACATAGGACATAAATTGCATCTAGAAAGAAATAAAAGGTTCGTTAATAGAAGTCAGCTTTAACGAGTTGGCTTCGGTTTTCCCCGTGTAATCTTCTTAGTTCGGGTTGGGCGTCTAGGCTGGGCTAAGGGGGTTACAAAAGTTTTCTTTTTCCTCTCAATAAGGGGGCATAGATAAACGAACAGAGCCAACTATAACCATTATCAAAGGAGATTTCAGTGTTAATGAGATATTTACCTGATGAAAGGATAAAGACCTTAACATCATTTTTCCACCATAAGGCAAGGCCTCTTGCGAGACCAGTAGAGTCAATATAAAATCCATTAGCAAAATGGAATAAATCCCTTAATCTGTCGAGTTTAGCTCTGTAACGCCTTGAGTTTAGGGTCTGAAAGTTAGCCAGATTTTGTTGAAGGTTCGTTCGAGTCAGTTTTACCAGTTTAGACTAGTTTCGGGATTTATTGAAAGATTTGAATTATGGAAAAGTATTTTTAAATCTATATATATATATATATATGTATATATATATATATATATGTTTTGTGGTGGAAACAATTTTGGAAAATTGTTTTTGGAAAGTAGACATATTAGTCTAGTGGCTAAAATGCAAAGTTTCAAAACGGGTTTGGTGACTAGTTTGTAAAAGAATCAAAACGTTGAATCTTTAAGAAGCTATTTAGCAAAGTCTAATTTCAGATTTTCCCCTAAATATTTTGGTCTCTAAAATGTTTAAAAAATGAATTTTAAACACAATAAAATATATTTTCAAAAAGGTTATCATCTTTGTGCTATTTGACGTTATATTTTTCTCTCAACCATTCTTTCTAAGAGCTTCATCCAAACATCCATTTTCTCTCAAGATTTCAAAGGTAAATCTTTATTTACATTGATTTTTCATCATCAAAGTTGTTTACAATGATTCCTCTCTAAAACCCAATCAATTTCATTTAGTTTTCTCAAGGCTTTTCTTTGGAAAAGGGGGGGGAAATCCATCATTAGAAGTGAGCTACGTTTTTCTCCTCTAATGTAAGTTCTTAATTGAAATTTCCACCTTATTGATTCTTTTATAATGTTTATTTAAAGATTGTAAATTGGGTTTGGTAGAAAAATACTTAATCAAGCTATCTAAATGTGGTTTTGTGAGATTTTCATATGGGTTTTGATTTGCTGGGTTTGTGGATGTTAATAAATGTGTTTTTGATGTTAGATGATGTTGAAATGATGGTTTGTTAATATAAAACTTAAAACTAGTTGAGTTGGTAGTGTTTAAGGTTGAAGTTCTTGAGTTTTTGGCTTGGTTTTGTGAAGAATTAGTGGCTGATGGTTTCTTGCCTTTGGGTTGATATTTTTAGTTGTTAATAAAGGTGTCCAAGAGATTATATTTTGCTCAAGTATGGTTTTAGCATCAAATAATAGTATGTTAGCAATGGGATAGGACCTTTATGTTTTGGGAGGTTTTGTTTTGAGACTCCTTATGTTGAGACATGTTTATGAAGTCTATCTAGTCTTGTTTATGACCTTTATATGTTAGTTGATGGTTTGGTTTTAAGTTTGGCCTCTTATGTGTTTGTTTTATTATATCGGATGTTTAAAGTTCTCCATATATGCTTTAAGTTTTATATATGTTTTAATGCATTGTGGTTGGTTGTGCTAGGATCCTTTGCCTATAGAAAGGTTGTTTATAATGTTACCATGTTGTATGAATCATGAATGAGTGTTTAAAGTTGTTGTTTTTAGTCCGTTTCTGGTATGTGTTTCGAAACAGCTGCTACCGTTTCGATACGGTATGCATATTTGGCATAGATGTTCCGAAACACATAAGGATCGTTCTGAGACCCCAAGGCCATTTTCGGCCTATATCGAAATGTAGGGTCATTTCGATATGCCTCTGTTGTATCTGAGGCAGGGAAATTGTTCCAGACATGTTGGTTTCGAAACAGGTGAGCGCTATTTCGGTACGTTTTGCTACTTGAATTGGTAGTTCCGAAACAAGCTTGGTCAGTTCCGAAGCGGGTGTCTGTTTTGTTAGTTATAGATTGTTCTGAAATTTTGTTTCTTTCCATTTTGGTCCTTAATCACTGTAAAGGCCAATTAGACTTCAAATTGATGTCCGATTGAGGCGAGGTTTTAACCGCTGCTTGCATGAGCATGTAGGATTTATTTGAAGCTTCTAGAAAAGATAAAAAGTTAATAAAATGTCGTTAAGGGTTGCTAATCGAAGGGAAATCTTAATGGGTTTTTCTTCGGTTTTCCCTGTGTAGCTCACTTAGTTTGGTCTTGCGACTAGACCGGGCTAAGGGGTTACATTTTTTGGTATCAGAGCCAGGTTTTGCGAACGTTGGGAAGGTAAGTGAGGTAAGTTTTGTGATGTTTTGGTTGTTGATTGTAATGCACGGTGTTTGTGAGCATGTTCTTGGGTTTTGAATTGTTTGGAGGGTAGATAAAGGCACTCATTGCTATAATACTATTAGTGAAAAGCGGTTTTGATTAAAAGACTTGAGAATCTTGTAATCCTTGCTTTTTGCTGACCTAAATCATTTTTGTTATTAATGTTTGTTGTTGTTAGATTGCATTTCGTGTAAGAATGAGACTGAGTGGAGGGCCTACAGTTGGTAATCCGGGGAATGAGAATGTTGGGCGCGTGAATGAAGAGAATTTGCCTCCTCCTCCTCCCCCATCCTTCGAGGGTGGTGTTAGAGTTAGTGTCGTAGGTGTTGGACCTCATGTTGGCCTGGGGCAGGTTGGGATTGATATGACTCCTCTAATTCAGGCTATAGTCGGGGCTTTTTAAACAACCTTAGTTGGTGTACGTGTTGCAGCGCTGCCCCAGGGTGCAGAGACTAGATTGCCTTTAAAGCGACTTTGTAGTTTGAGCAGATTTGAATTTCATGGGTTGTCACCTGAGGGTTCAGAGGCATGACTTGAGAGTACAGTCCGTGTTTTGGGGCTGATGGAGTGCTCGGATGCACGTAAGTTAGGTTGCATTGTTTCCTTGCTTCATGGAGATTCTTATGCTTGGTGGACTACCATCATATCTGGTATGCCAGTAGCTGGGGTTACTTGGGAATTCTTCAGAACTGCCTTCCGTAAGAAGTACCTTGGTCCTCGATATCAAGATGAGAAGAAGAGAGAGTTTACGGCCCTGGTTTAGGGCAACATAACAGTATCCGAGTACGAGGTACAGTTTGTACGTCTAAGTCAGTATGCTTCTGAGTTGGTTCCCACTGAGAGAGAACAATGTGAATGTTTCTGATATGGCTTGGTTCAGGAGGTGAAGACCTTTATGTTGGCTTCAGACTATGTGGAATTTGATGTTTTGGTCACTAGGGCCAAGGATATCGAACAGAGCTTGGGATTGACTACTCGGGGCAGTGGGTCTAGTTCAGGAAAAAGGCCTGCCCAATAGGAGGTACCAACTTGACCATAAGTGTGGAGGTGGTAACCCGGGACGTGTCCATCAGGGTCAAGGAGCTGTTGTTCGCACTCCTAAATGTGCTAAATGCAGAAAACATCATTTCGGTGAGTGTTGGGGTAAGTATGGCTCATGTTGGAACTGTGGGTCTCGAGCACATTTGAGACGTGATTGTCCACATCCGGCTAGAGATGGACAGGCTCCGGTTCGAGATGTTGAGCATCAGAGAGGTCGTGGGCGTGGTCGAGGTAACTTTCAGCGTAGGGAATATGGTTAGAGAAACGTAGCTCATGTGGTTGTTGTACAGCCCGAGGGTGGTGGATCGGCTAGAGTGTATGCGCATCGCGAGGGCAGGAATGATACAGATGTGATTGCAACTTCTCATTACAGTCTTTGACTTTGCTTTCTTTGATTGATTTTTGCTCTACACATTCGTACATTTTGCGTGAGCATGCGAAGTTGTTGGATATACCGTGTGAGATATTAGATGTGGGAATGAATGTTACAAGTTCTTTTGGTGAAACTGTTGTGGTTAAGAAAGTATATAGAAGATGTCCTTTGATGGTTCAGGGTCATTTGTTTCCAGTAGATATGATGGAATTGTCGTTTTATGGTTTTGATGTGATTTTTGGTATGAATTGGCTTGTAGAACATAAGGCTAGGGTAGATTTTGAGAAAAAGCGAGTTTCATTGAGGCTTACGGAGGATTATAAGGTAAGAGTAGTAGGTGAGAACATTAAGTTTTTGTACAATGTTGTTTCAGCATTAGAGGCTCAGAGGTTGATGGATGTTGGTTTTTAGGCTTATTTAGCTTACATTATGAATTCGGCCATGAATGAGGCATGACCGCAAGACATCAGAACTGTTTGTGATTTTCTGGAGGTATTTCCTGAAGAGTTTCCTGGTTTGCCACCTATTATAGAGGTTGAGTTTTCTATAGAGACTTATACTGATTCTGCTTCAGTATCCATAGCTCCATATCGTATGGCCCCTAAGGAATTGAAAGAGTTGAAGACACAGCTTCAAAAAAAATTGGATCGAGGATTCATTCGCCATATTCTCTCACCTTGGGGTGTACCGGTGTTGTTTGTGAAAAAAGATAGATAGTAGCTTGAGAATGTGTATAGATTATCGACAGTTGAATAAGTTGACAATGAAGAATAAGTATCCTTTGCCACGTATTGACAATCTTTTCGATCAGATGAGAGGTGCTTCCATGTTTTCCAAGATAGATTTGAGATCCGGTTATTATCAATTGAAGGTAAAAGAAATTGATGTACTGAAGACAACTTTTCGCACTCGCTATGGACATTATGAATTCTTGGTAATGCCTTTTGGTTTGACCAATGCACCAACTGCTTTTATGTATATGATGAATAGAGTTCTTCATGAATATTTAGATCAGTTCGTAGTAGTGTTCATTGATGATATTTTGATCTATTCTCGTACCGAAGAGGACCACGACATGCATTTGCGTTTGGTGTTACAAACCTTGTTAGATAATCAACTATATGCTAAGCTAAGCAAGTGTGAATTTTGGATTAGGGAAGTAGTATTCTTGGGGCATATAGTATCAACCGAGGGAATTAGAGTGGATCCTAAAAAGGTTGAGGCAGTTGTGAATTGGAAGCAACCAAAATTGGTAACAGAAATACAAATTTCTTGGGCTTGGCATGTTATTACCGACGTTTTGTAGATGGATTCTCTAAAATTGCTGCTCCTTTGACAAAACTGCTGCAAAAGGATGTTCGTTTCGAGTGGACAGAAGCGAGACAACAAGCTTTTCATAAATTGAAAGAAGCTTTAACAAAAGCTCTCATTTTGGTTCATCCCGTGACGGGGAAAGAGTATGTAATCTATAGTGAAGCATCTTATGTTGGCTTAGATTGTGTGCTAATACAAGAAGGAAGAGTAGTAGCCTATGGATCTAGGCAATTGAAGGTTCAAGAGCGCAATTATCCTACACATAACATAGAGTTGGCCGCAGTGGTATTTGCTTTGAAGGTCTGGAGACATTATCTCTGTGGTGAGAAATGAACAGTTTATACGGATCATAAGAGTTTGAAATATTTAATGTCGCAAAAGGAGTTGAACCTTAGGCAGCGTAGATGGGTAGAATTTCTTAAGGATTCTGATCTTTCGATTGAGTACCATCAAGTAAAGCCAATGTAGTGGTCGATGCTTTAAGTATGAAAGTGGCAGTTGAGTTGCGAGCACTGTTTGCTAGGCTAAGTTTGTCATATGATGGCGGTTTAGTGGAAGAATTACAAATTAAACCTTCGTTGATTCAGTTGATTAGAGAAAAATAGTTGCAAGATGGAACGTCGGTATCACATGTGCAAGACATAGCGAAAGTTAAACCGTCAGATTTCTGTATAGTGATGAGAGTGTTCTATGCTTCAAAGGTAAGATTGTTTTACCAAATGATGTTGATTTGAGGCGTACCATTCTCACCGAAGCTCATAGCAGTCCGTTTGTCATGCATCCGGGGAGTATAAAGATTTATCGCAGTTTGAAGGATGAGTACTATTGGGTTGGTTTGAAGAAAGATGTTGTTGAATTTGTGAGCAAGTGTATGGTTTGCCAGCGTGTTAAGGTCGAACATCAGTTTCCTTCTGGGTTATTACAACTGTTGAGAATTCCCGAGTGGAAGTGGGAGAGAATTACTATGAATTTCGTATCAGGTTTGCCTTTAACACCTTCTAAAAAGAATTCTGTTTGGATAATTGTTGATCGTTTTACAAAAAGTGCACATTTCTTGGCTGTTAATACTACTTATACTTTAGATAAGTTGGTTTCTTTGTACATCAGTGAGATTGTGAGATTGCACGGTGTACCTAAATCGATTGTGTTAAATAGAGATCTGAGGTTCACAGCTAGATTTTGGGAGAGTTTGTATAGTGCATTGGGTACTCGTTTGAGTTTCAGCACTTCTTATCATCCTCAGACCGATGGTCAGTCAGAAAGAGTCATACAAGTTTTAGATTTTGGTTGTTTTGTACATCATTGAGATTGTGAGATTGAACGGTGTACCTAAGTCAATTGTGTTAGATAGAGATCTAGGGTTCATGGCTAGATTTTGGGAGAGTTTGCATAGTGTATTGGGTACTCGTTTGAGTTTCAGCACTTCTTATCATCCTCAGACCGATGGTCAGTCAGAAACAGTTATACAAGTTTTAGAAGACATGTTAAGATGTTGCATTATTGATTATCAAGGTTCATGGGAGAAGCATCTACCATTAGTAGAGTTTGCCTATAACAATAGCTACCAAGCAAGTATTCAGATGGCACCTTATGAAGCTTTGTATGGCAGAAAATGAAGAACACCTATTTGTTTGGCCGAAGTAGGACAGAAATTATTATCATTGCCGAATATGCTTAAGGGTACTACCGAGAAAGTGAAATTGATATGTGACCGTTTGAAGGCAGCTACGGATCGGCCAAAGTCGTATGCAGATTTGAAACGTGGAGAAATAGAGTATGTCGTAGGCGACAAAGTGTTCTTGAAAGTTTCATCTTGGAAGAAGGTGATGAGATTTGGGGAGGAAAGGTAAGTTTGTAACCCCCTCATCCCGGTCTAGATGACTGACCAGCCCGAGTAGGTTACACGGGGAAAACCGAAGTGAAACCCGTTAAGGTCCCACCTCGATTAGCAACCCTAGAAATATTTTCTTCAATTATCTTGTCTAGATGAATCAGTTAATCCTATGTGAGAAGCGACAGCGGAAAAACAGGGACAAGACTAAGCAGACGGAACGTAAGTTAATTTAAATTTACCAAGTGTCAAGTTAGTTCGATTTCTTGTACACGCAACCAAACCATATATAACGATACAGACAAGGCTCACAGGAAAGCTTACAACAAACAGAACCCAAGCCCAACACTTGAGAACCTTTAGAGATGTCAAAAGCCCAATTTTCAGGCATGTGTTTCGAAACAGCCTTGCCCATTTCGATACACGGGCCCCAGTTTTAAAAGCCAGCCCAGCCGTACCGATACTGTCCACCTCGTTTCGGTACAGGGGTCCATTTCATCTAAGCGTTCCGAAACTTGTTCCAGAATAGGCCTTCACAGTAGCAAAACTGTTTCGGTACGCGTATCGGAACAGGGCTCACAGTGTCAAACCGTATCGAAACACGTTCCGATACGGGTATCCCTGGAACCACACCCATTCCGAAACCACCTCACGCGTTTCGAAACGCCTGGAGCCTGTAAGACTCTAAAAACAATTTTAAGCATCTCTAAATGTTCCCAAACATCCCCAAAACCTCAAGAACCAAGATACAACATGCATACACGTACTCTAGAGGCATTTCACCCTACTTCAAGCATGTTCAAACACTTAACATACATTCAAGACCAAACCATTCGAAAGAACATACATCCATGGTTAAGCATTCAAGAAACAAGTGTTCATCAAGTACATTGCACAACAAGGTTTACATGCCTTCAAACAAAACACATAAGCATTCATGGGACATGGTTATAAGCCTTCAAAACACAAAGCATTTAGGCAACAACATAAACATGGTTTACAAATCCACATCAAGGCATTAACAACAAAAACCAACACATAGGAGTCTATCATCGCTCATACAAGACATGTAGCATCCCCATTGCTAAACTACCTCATTATTAACTAAACCATACTTGAGCAACTACTACAAGCTTGGATGCCCTTTCCTTGCTCCTTGCTAACTCCACGCTAATGATATGCATTGTCGAAAACGAGAGTGTAAGTGTAACGCCCTGGTTTTGGGCCTAGATGTTTTAGACATCTAATCGGACCGGTCGAGAACGGTTCGAATCGCGTAAGGTGATTTTAAGAAATCAAGGATCGGGATAGGATAAAATTGTGATAAAAATGGTTAAAATCCTCTAAAATATAATTAAGAGGTTGGTCAAGTCAATTTTACAAAAAGGAATTTGTAAAATGGACATTTTGAATAGTGACCAAATTGTAATGTTTCAAAACATGGAAAATGTGATTTTAAAGGTGGAAGCCAAAATCTTAGAATCTTTAGGGGGCTTTAAGTCTATTTTACCTTTCTTCAATTATGACATGTGTTTTAAATGGATTTTTAATTAAAGGATTTTAATTAAATAAGATATTAATTGATTGGTGGTTAGTGGATTTCATTTTACGTAACTACCAATTCCCTCTCATTTTAGCCAAACACCATTTTCTCTCATCTTTTTCCAGAATTCTTTCTCTCAAAAGTTCTCTCAATATTTTCTAAATCAATTTCAAGAGATCTTCCTTTGTTCTTCAAGATTTTTGCAAGCAAAACTTGTCATCTATTGAAGGAAGCAAGGATTGGAGGTAAATCCCGTTATCAACCTCTAATCTAAGTTCTTTATTGAAATTCCCAAGATATTTGGCTTCTATTAACTATTTTTTATTGAGTTTTCAATATAGTTTTTATTTGAGATCAAAATATGGTGAAAATGTGGATGAAATCTTGATTTTCGGACTTGATGAGTTGGGCACTATTTTGTGTTGATTTTAATTAATTTCTAAGTTGGTTTATATGTTAAAATGATGTGTTAACAATCTAGATCCCGAAATCCTTGAGATCCTTGAGTTTCTTGGTAGTTTTAAGTGTGATTTTGGGGTAGAATGATGGAATCTTGATGGCTGGAGGTATAAGGATGAGTTAGGATGTTTATTAGATGTGTTTTGATGTTGTTAATGCTTTGGAAGTGTTGCATTATGGCTGGGCTTGGTTTAGGAGGCAATCGATTGAGTTTTCGGTTGTGTTGGAAGGGTACTTTGGTGTTGATTGAGTGGGCAACGAGTCTATGGATTGTTGCTGGTGTTAGAATGCATTTAGATCTCTGTTTTGATTTTGTGAAAACAGGGGATCTTGATCCAGAAGCTAATGAGGTGATTTTCGAGGCTCCAGAAGTGTAATTTTCGGGTCGGCGAACAAGGCTTCGCGTATCGGTGAGTGGAAATGCAATTTCCTGCTTTGTAACGCTTTGGAGTACTCTTGGGAGCTTAGTGTAAGCTTGATATGCTTAACTAAGCTCAAGTGTAAGTGTTTCGGTAATCCCTCTCTTGGAAATGTGCTAATTTGATGAAAATGCATTTGATGTAAGAGTGGATTTGTTTACTGTTTTTAAGCATGTTTAAGCATGGTTTAATGCTGGATTTTAATGTCATTATGTTAAGGATGCACTAGGTAAGTGATCCTTGGTTTTCATATGAAAATGCATATGATGTTAAGCATGTGTGCATGTGGAAATGACATTGTGGTTACGCTTGAAAAACTGTGAAATAATGTGGATAAATGATTATATTGGCAAGTGATGAAATGGTATTTTGGTTACTTTAATCGGATACAGTTAGCCGGCTATAGGATTGGGCGCACCGTGAATAAGGTCGCCTTGGATGTTGAGGGGTTGTGATTGTGCCATAATCTCCATCCAAGTACCCTAACGATTGAGGTTAAGATAACAACAGTGAATGGTTAGTCCCGTGTGTGAGTCTTGTGTATGCCTCCCATACTCTCGTTAGTGGAATTATACAACTACCAATGAGTGATGTTGAGGGGTTGTGATTGTGCAATTAGTCTCCATCACGGGTGTTGAGGGGTTGTGATTGTGCCATATGTCTCCACCTTGTGTAGTCCGGTAGTTTGTATGAAGCGTGAGGGACAACGCTTGTAATCCGCATATCCGATTGTGTCTTGTGTTGAAATGATTTGTGGATTATCACTTGAAAGCCAATATAACGTAAATGAGTAAAGTGAAGCATGAGATGGTTGTAAATGATGCAAGGATGCATGAGATATATGTGTATGATGCAAGATTGCATGTGATGCTTAACAAGGCATGAGCAAAGGTCTATTTGTTGTTGTACACTGATGCATAAGTGAATGAGGTTTCTAAAGTGCATTGAAGTCTTGAGTAGACTTGTTTTATAAAAGGCATGAAGTGTAAAGTGATGATTTTGTAAAACTTGAGTTATACATTGATGAATGTTATCTAGCGTTCCTCACTAAGCTTATAGCTTACGCTCTATTGTTTCATCAATGCAGAGAATTAAACCCTTGGAAGGCATCCCTAAAGCAAGAGGAATCCATTGCTTTGTTCAAGTGAAGTATGTGCTTCATCCTTAGTGTAATAAGAGGCAATGGGTGGGAAATTACACTTGGAATGTTTGAGAATGCTTCTTTTACTTTGAGCGTCTTGGTTTGATTATACTTGAATTGTAAATGGCCTTTGGAGTTTCGATTTTGGTTTATTTGGAGTTTTGACTTGTTTTGGTTTTGGTAAACTAGGGAGCATGCCTTTAGTGCTTTTGATTATGTGTCGGTTGCTATGTTTAGTCTATTGCTTCGTTATGATGATTGTTGATATGTATCCTTGATGTATGCATGATGTGGCATGACTTGGGGTCATTTCGAGTATGAAAAAGCATGAAAAAACAGCAATTTCTGCTGTCACAGAGCAGTGTGTATCGAAACACCCTTACCTGTTTCTAAACGGAGGCCTGTAATGGTCATGGCGTTTTGGAACAGCTAAAGGTGTTTCAGTACAGTTTGGCTACTAGAGAGGCATGTTCCGATACTGGTCTCGGAACACACCCTGTGAAACTTATGTTTGATTTTGATATAATTAAATCGTTAAAGATCAAATTGAAAAACTTGAAATTGTTTTATAAGTCCCTTAATAAGTTTTAAATCATCAACACTTTAAAACTGATTTGAAAAACTCAAACTCCAAATATTTTCTAAGTGTTCCAAGGCCAAACTATTGAAAACCGTCCAGGTGTATCGATACGCTTCCAGCCGTATCGATACCTTTTTTACCAAATTGGCTACTGGAAGGACGCGTTTCGATACGCTCTTTGCCGTATCGATACGCTCCTTTGTAAAAAGTGAAGGAGTTTGAATGGCGTACTGATACGGCTCCACCCGTATCAATACGATTTTAATTGAATTTTTAATTCAAATTGTTTTAAATGCTTTCGACCGTTGGTGTCAGTTGTTACGTAACCAAAATTTAAAATGGCAGTTGACCTGTATCGATACGGTAAACCCTCGTATCGAAACGGAAACCTCCAGTGAGCTAAGTTGAGAAAAAGGTATCGATACAGTCTTATCTATTTCGATACACTCCATGTCCTGTATCGATACGCCTACGTGCGTTTCGATACCCCCTCTTTATTATGTACGACGGCTCTTTCTTTTTTGAGACATATATCGATACGGCTCCCCGTGTACCGATACGGATAGCTGCAGAAGTGCATTTATGGTGAAAAGAGAGGGTCCCAACGGCTCTATTCAATTCCCCAACCACCCAAACGGCTAGAATTAATAGAGTATGTATAAATTGAAGCTCTTTGAAGACCAGCAACAACTATTGCATTAATGACAAACATTCAAGCAAAAATCCAACCTCAAGTGTGCTTTATTTCCAATCTTTTGTAATTCCCAAATTGAGTTGTTTCCAATTCTTATTTTATCTTCAAATTTGGTTTGAGTGTTGTACTTCAAGGGACAAATTTGTATTAGAGAGATATACTTCTTGTCCAATTTCTTCTTTGATTATTTGTGAGGGTTTGGTCAATTTTTGGGTAGAAAAATTTGACCGGATGTGTAAAGGTTACCTCCTAAGCCTTGAAAAGGGGAAGAACAAATAGTGAATTGTTAAAATCCTTAGTGGTAGCTAAGGTAGTGGATGTAGAGTTCATTTGGAACTTGAACCACTCTAAAATTCTTTGTTCTTCATTTTTAAGTTGCCCTTTCACTCCACAAAGTTTTTAAATCCCAATTCACCCCCGCTCTTGGTCTTGATCATTCAATCAATCCACTCAACAATTGGTATCAGAGTCTACCTCTTTGAAGGATTCACAACCACAAGAGGAGTTCCTAGGAAGAGTGAGATCAACAAAAAATCAAGTCATGGCTTCTACCTCTGGTTCAAGTATGTATGAGTCACAATCCACCACAAAGCCACCATTCTTCAATGGTAACAACTATCCCTTTTGGAAGAATAGGATGCGCCTCTTCATCAAGTCCAATGATTACTTGGTGTGGGATGTCATTGAAGATGGTCCTTACATTCCATTGAAGCAAGACAATGGAGGAAAGATGTGTTGAGGAAAAAGATAGAGATGAGTGAAGATGAAAGAAAGAAGATTCAAATAAATGACAAGGCTCTTCACATGCTTTTTTGCTCCTTTGGACCCGACATCTATTCCAAAGTCTTATCCATTGAGAGTGCTAAGGAAGTATGGGATACTCTTAAGACCACCTATGAGGGAACCAACGATGTCAAGAAAACTAAGATTGGAATTCTCAATCTTAGTTATGAGAATTTCAAGATGGAGCCCGATGAGACAGTGTCCAAGATGTTTGATCGCTTCTCTACCATAGTCAATGGGCTCAAAGGATTTGGAGAGACTATACCGGAAAACAAGCTTGTCCGGAAGCTACTTTACTCACTTCCCGAATCTTGGGATGGGAAGAGAACCGCCATCATAGAGGCCAAAAATTTGAAGACTCTAAAGCTTGATGAGCTAGTGGGTTCTCTCCTCACTCATGAGATTATGAAGCAAGGAAGGGAAGAAGAGAAGAAGAAGGAAGAGAAGAGAGTAGAGAAGCTAGAAGTTCAAAAGAAGAAGAAAATGGGAATAGCTCTCAAAGCTTCACTACTTGAGGAAAGCTCTTCTAGTGTGGAGGATGACCTTGAAGAATTGGAAATGATAGCCAAGAAGTTCTCTCGATTCATGAGGTCCAACCGTGGAAGAAAAATTCAAAGAAAGATGGACTTCAAAGGTAAAAACAAAGAAGAAGCAAGGGATCAAATCATTTGCTTCGAGTGCAATAAACCCGGCCACATACGTTCGAAGTGCCCTCAACTCAAGAAGAAGGGCTTTGAGAAGAAGAAGAAGCTCAAAGCCAAGCTTGCTACTTGGAGTGATGAGGAGTCATCGGAGGATGACGAACAAGAAGTGGCAAACCTTTGCCTCATAGCACTTGAGGAAGATTCCTCTATGGTAACCTCTAACTCATCATCTTTTGATTTTACATATGATGAGTTGCAAGAGGTCTATGATGAATTAGTTGAGAAATACAAGGAGTCGGTCATTAGGAATAAGAAAATTAATTCGGAATTGAATGACAAAAATGACTCACTTTCTCAAGCTAATTTAAAATTTGAGAAAAAGATTTTAGGGTTGAAAGATGAACTAAAATTCTTCCAAGATGAAAATGTTGACCTTAATAATCTTTTATCTCAATGTAATAGTGAACACCAAAGGTGTTAGATGAGCTTAATAAGCTCAAAGAGTCTTTTAAAAATGTTGGTAGTGTGAAGCATGAAATAGGTGAATCTTCTAAAACAAACCAACCTAAGAAAAAGACTAATTACTACAAACAAGGTAGCTTTCCTAGACATAGTAGAACTAAAAGGATTAGAAGTGTATGGGTTCCTAAGGAACTTGTAAAATCTAATAACATTGTTGCTATGTCATCTTGGATTCCTAAGGGAACCAAGGTATTGGGAGCTAACACTCATGGACCCAAAATGATTTGGGTACCAAAAACAAAAGTTTAATATCTTTGTTTGTAGGGGAGCATTGCTACAAGGCCAAAGCACAAAGTCAAATCTCATGGTACCTTGATAGTGGATGCTCGAGGCATATGACCGGATACAAGAGTAGATTCATGGATCTAAAGCCAAAAAGTGGAGGAGTGGTGACATTTGGTGACAACTCCAAAGGCCACATTAAAGGTATTGGCTCCATAGGTAATCACTCTACTATTCTTATTGAAAATGTCTTGTATGTCGATGGTCTTAAACACAACTTGTTGAGCATAAGTCAATTGTGTGATAAAGGATTTAATGTTTTATTTGATAAAAATGGGTGCAAAATTGTTGACATTAAATCTAATAATATTATGCTCATAGGTCATCGCATAGGTAACATATACATGGTGCATCTAGATGACATACATACATCTCATGCATGCTTGGTAGCACAAAATGAAAATGATGCATGGTTGTGGCATAGGAAACTAGGACATGCTAGCATTAGTGTTTTAGAAAAACTAGTTTCCCTTGATCTAGTTAGAGGTTTACCCAAGATTAAGTTCTCAAACGATAAAATTTGTGATGCATGCTCTAAGGGTAAACAACATAAATCTTCATTTAAATCCATTAATGATGTTTCTACTAGTAGATGTTTACAACTTATCCATATGGATCTATTTGGGCCAATTAGGACTATGAGCTTGGGTGGTAAATCTTATGCATTTTTACTTGTTGATGATTTTTCTAGATTTACTTGGGTTCTATTTTTAAGTACTAAAGATGAGGCTTTAGAAAAATTCATCACATTTTCAAAACTAACCCAAAATGATCTTGAACTTAGAATTTCACATATTAGAAGTGATCATGGAACCGAGTTTCAAAATTTAGGGTTTGAAGATTTTTTGAATGAAAATGGTATTAGCCACAATTTTTCGGCTCCTCGAATTCCTCAACAAAATGGGGTAGTTGAGAGGAAAAATATAATTTTGCAAGAAATGGCTAGAATCATGTTTTGTGAAAATAATTTACCTAAATATTTTTGGGCGGAAGCCACAAACACTGCTTGCTATATTGTTAACCGAGTAATGATTAGGCCAATTTTAAAGAAAACACCTTATGAGATTTTAAAATCTAAAAAGCCTAAAATTAGCTATTTTCACCCTTTTGGTTGCAAGTGTTTTGTTTTAAATAATGGAAAAGACAACTTAGGTAAATTTGATGCAAAAAGTGATGAAGCTATTTTCATAGGATACTCTTTATCCTCTAAAGCCTATCGAGTATTTAACAAGAGAACTTTAGTAGTAGAAGAATCTATACATGTTGTATTCGATGATAACCTCCTTCCAAGGAAGGATTCTTGTGATGATGGTGATGTAGGAATCATAAATCCCTTTGATGGAGGACAAACTTCAAAAGAGGATGAGATTCCAACAAAAGAAGAGGACACACAAGATCCACCTCTTGAAGCCTTGAAGGACTTGGCTCTTGAGGAAAAGGAAGTGAGCTACCCAAGGGAGTTCAACTATGTCAACGATGGTGAAATCTTGGGTGATCCATCCAAGGGGGTAACCACTCGATCTTCTCTTATATTAATGAATCATGTTGCATTTATCTCATGCATAGAGCCTAAGAATATAAAAGAAACATTGAAAGATGATTTTTGGATTATGGCTATGCAAGAAGAGTTAAATCAATTTGAGAGAAGTAATGTTTGGACATTAGTTGATAGGCCTAGTAATCAATCTACCATAGGAACTAAATGGGTCTTTAGGAACAAGCTAGATGAGAGTGGTAACATTGTGAGAAATAAAGCTAGACTAGTGGCACAAGGTTACACTCAAGAAGAGGGAATAGATTTTGTTGAAACCTATGCACCCGTAGCTAGAATGGAAGCCATTAGGATGTTGGTTGCATATGCATGTTATCATGATTTCAAGCTTTTTCAAATGGATGTTAAAAGCGCGTTTTTAAATGGTTTTATAAATGAGGAAGTGTATGTGGAACAACCACCGGGTTTTGAAGACTCAAAATTTCCAAATCATGTTTTCAAACTTACTAAAGCTCTTTATGGTTTAAAACAAACTCCTAGAGCTTGGTATGAAAGACTTTCAAACTTTTTAATTGAAAAAGGTTTTGAAAAAGGAAAGGTGGACACTACAATTTTTATAAAAATGACATCTTAGTAGTACAAATTTATGTTGATGATATAATTTTTGGTTCTACTAACGAATGTCATTGCAAAGAGTTTGCTAAGCTAATGCAAGGTGAATTCGAGATGAGCATGATGGGGGAGCTCTCATTCTTTTTGGGACTCCAAATCAAGCAAAAGAAGGATGGCACCTTCATCAATCAAGCAAAGTACATAAAGGATATGCTCAAGAAGTTTGGCTTGGAGAATGCAAAGCCTCAAGCCACATCTATGAGCTCATCTACAAAGCTTGACAAAGATGAAGGAGGTAAGTGTGTTGACTCTAAGCTTTACCGTTCTATGATTGGATCATTGCTTTACCTTACCGCAAGTAGACCGGATATCTTGTTCAGTGTTTGCTTGTGTGCTAGGTTTCAAGCTAGTCCTAGAGAGTCTCACCTTATAGCCGTTAAGAGAATCTTTAGGTACCTTAGAGATACTCCTTGTTTAGGTCTTTGGTACCCTAGAGACTCCATCTTCAACCTTCATGCCTATTCGGATGCGGATTATGGGGGATGTAAAATTGATAGGAAGAGTATTTCGGAAACTTGTCAATTCCTAGGTAGTATGCTCATATCTTGGTTCTCTAAGAAACAAAATAGTGTAGCCTTATCTACCACCGAAGCCGAGTATATATCCTTAGGGAGTTGATGTGCTCAAGTCCTTTGGATGAAGCAACAACTCTTAGATTATGGTATTAAAGTTGAAACCGTACCCCTTAAGTGTGATAACACTAGTGCAATATGTTTGACAAAAAATCCCATCCAACACTCTAGAACCAAACATATAAAAATAAGGCATCATTTCATTAGAGATCATGTCCTTAAAGAAGATGTTGTTATAGAGTATGTTGACACCTTAAATCAATTAGCGGACATATTTACAAAACCTTTAGACAAAGAGCGCTTTTGGTCCCTTAGGAGAGAGTTAGGTCTAACTAGCCTATCTTGACCTTTTAGACCTCTTTTGTGCTTAAAGTTGCTTGATCTTGTGAAATTGCATGTTTGTGTGTTGTAACTCTTGAAAATATCCATGCCTATAGCTAGAGGGAGTATGATTCTGTTAGAATATGCTTAGAACTGCTCATTCATCATTTTCATACTTTTATGAGGTGTTAGAATCGAGCTTATGGTTGTTCTTTAGGCTTAAAATGTACTTCTGGGCTTAGGGTATCGATACGGTTCTACGCGTATCGATACGCATACTTCATTGGCTTCCCATACTTCATTTGGCCTTATACGGGTATCGATACGGTTAAACTCGTTTCGATACGAGCTTCAATCGTGTTGATACGGATTGCATTTGTTTCGATACGATCCTTCAACGGGCCTTTTTATGGGAATTACTTCTTTACCCCCGTATCGATACACCCTCAGGCGTATCGATACTCGATTGCGCAGACTGCTTTAAATTTGGCATTTAAAGTCTTCAACTTTTACCAAAACTAAAACTCTCAAAACACTAAAAACCCTAGCCGTTTTCAGCCTATAAAAAGCCTCTTCCTCCCTCATATTTTCACACCACAACTCAAAAACTTCAAGAAGGTTTCAAATCAAGCAAAGCTCTAAGGCTTTTTCATCAATTTGGTGCTAGGCTTTTCTTCATTCTTCTCTAATCACTATCAAGGTAAAACCCCTTCTTTTTCTTTTAATTTTTTTTAAAATTGATTTGTTTTGTTAATTATGTTTGTCTTCTTAACAAAACTTGTTTTTCAAAATTTCTTTTTCCAAATTTTCCTTTGCAAAATTTTTTTTACCTTGATCTTTGATTTCTCAATGACTTGAATGAAGAAATCTTAATGCATGCATTTGTTTTCTAGTTCATGGCACCATCTCGAAAGAGATCTCGTCTAAATCAAACCGGTGAATCATCTAATCCCGGAGAGGGGGCTCGTCTGAATTTCACCCAAATCTATGAACACTCTTTTCAAACCCCCGGAGCTCTCACATACTTTCGTCAATTCCAAAACTACAAGATTCGTCCGGAAAGGGTAATATCTATTCCTTTTCTTGACTCGGAGCGATTCAAGTTTGAATATCTCCCTTTGCTTCAACGTTGGAAGTTTATGGATTTTCTCTCCATTCCCGGGTTTTATTTTCGTATTTTGGTTTTAATCTTTTATGCTAATGCCAAATGTTGTGCTAATCGTGATGGGGTTGTTACCGGTATTAATTCCTATCTCATGGGCAAGAAAATCACTCTAGATGTCAAATATATTTGTGAGATTTTTAATTTGGAGGATGAAGGCCTTGATGATGAGAATGCTTTAGGCCATGTTCTTAGTGGTTCCGTCACCGCCCTCGATGCTCAAGATCGGATCCTCCATATGATGGTCTCTTGGTGGATTAGGCCTTCCGGTGGAAAGTACTCTACCATCCGTCAAGTGGATGACTTTTGGATCCGTTGCTTCCGTGAGAGAAAACGTCCAAACCTTGCTCGTATCATGCTTGCGGAGATTGTTTATCTTGTGCAACATCGCCACACCACCCTTGTCACTTCCTTCACCTATGGTGCGGCCCTAAACTACTTCTTTCTACACAAGGACATTAATTGCTCGCATGACTTCCTAACTCCCCTCACCGATCCCATTGATGAACGCTCTCTTGCAAGGGGTAAGTTCCATTATTTTAATGGTAGTTGGTTACGTCTTTCCGGACTACCACCCGAGGCCGCGGCACAATTGGAAAATCCTCAAGGTGAACAAGTTCCTCAAGGTCCTCCACCTCCTCCTCAACCTTCCATGGATGCTCTTATGACCTTCCTTAATGAGATTCACGGGATTGCGCACGGATATGGCTTCGGGCTTTACCACGATTGATACACGTTTCACAAGCCTTGAAACACGGATGACGAACATGGAGAATCGTCTCACCTCTCTTGAAGGCGGTCATAATTCTATGAATATTTCTCTCTCCACCTTCCATGATGAGTGGCGTAATAGCATGAGGAATGATGATCCAATTGAGGATGAAGATGAAGATGATGAAGAAGGCGATGATGATGCCTAGTAGCTTCTCCTTGCATTCCATGCATATCATCTAGGATATTTTTATTTATGCACCTTTGTTTCATGTTTTTAGGATTAAGTTTGCTTTATTTTAAACCTATGCTTTGATTTTCTGTTTTGTTGGATTTTTAAGTTGTTGTTATGCTTTATTTTGAACTTAATGATATTTATGTTGCTTGCCTATTCATACCTTTGCCTATGTTATGCACTTTACTTTGTCTCAATTATTCTTGATCTAACAAAAAGGGGGAGAGGGAAGCTCACAACACTTAAAAATTTTGATTTTCAACTTAAAAGTTACCTAGCTCATATTAAGGGGGAGTTAATTTTAAGTTGCCTAGCTCATATTAAGGGGAGTTAATTTTGCAAAGTTTTTCAAAGTGTCAAAAATTTCAAGTTTTGGTTTTGTTATATCAAAAAGGGGGAGATTGTGAAACCTATGTTTGATTTTGATATAATTAAATTGTTAAGGATCAAATTGAAAAACTTGAAATTGTTTTATAAGTCCCTTAATAAGTTTTAAATCACCACCACTTTAAAACTGATTTGAAAAACTCAAACTCCAAATATTTTCTAAGTGTTCCAAGGCCAAACTATTAAAAACAGTCCAGGTGTATCGATACGCTTCCAGCGTATCCATACCTTTTTCTACCAAATTGGCTACTGAAAGGACGCGTTTCGATACGCTCTTTAACGTATTGATACGCTCCTCTGTAAAAAGTGAAAGAGTTTGAATGGCGTACCGATACGGTTCCACCCGTATCGATACGGTTTTAATTGAATTTTTAATTCAAATTGTTTTAAATGATTTCAACCGTTGGTGTCAGTTGTGAGGTAACCAAAATTTAAAATGGCAGTTGACCTGTATCGATACGGTAAACCCTTGTATCGAAACGGAAACCTCCAGTGAGCTAAGTTGAGAAAAAGGTATCGATACGGTCTTATCCATTTCGATACACTCCTTGTCCCGTATCGATACGCCTACGTGCGTTTCGACACCCCTCTTTATTATGTACAACGGCTCTTTCTTTTTTAAGACAGATATCGATACGGCTCCCCGTGTACCGATACGGATAGCTGCAGAAGTGCATTTATGGTAGAAAGAGAGGGTCCCAACGGATCTATTCAATTCCCCAACCACCCAAATGGCTATAATTAATAGAGGAGGTATAAATTGAAGCTCTTTGAAGACCAGCAACAACTATTGCATTAAAGACAAACATTCAAGCAAAAATCCCAAGTGTGCTTTATTTCCAATCTTTTGTAATTCCCAAATTGAGTTGTTTCCAATTCTTATTTTATCTTCAAATTTGGGTTGAGTGTTGTACTTCAAGGGACAAATTTGTATTAGAGAGATATACTTCTTGTCCAATTTCTTCTTTGATTATTTGTGAGGGTTTGGTCAATTTTTGGGTAGAAAAATTTGACCGGTTGTGTAAAGGTTACCTCCTAAGCCTTGAAAAGGGGAAGAACAAATAGTGAATTGTTGAAATCCTTAGTGGTAGCTAAGGTAGTGGATGTAGAGTTCATTTGGAACTTGAACCACTCTAAAATTCTTTGTTCTTCATTTTTAAGTTGCCCTTTCACTCCACAAAGTTTTTAAATCCCAATTCACCCCCCCCCCTCTTGGTCTTGATCATTCAATCGATCCACTCAACACACCTGAGTACTGAAACGGTCAACACCGTTTCAATACAGTGTTTCGATACGGGGGTCTGGTGTTCCGAAACGGTTGACCGTTGGATGATGATTTTGAATTGTTTAAAGTTTTCATGTTTTACATTTTAGTCCCGAATGTTGTGTATGCAATTGCTTGAGTTTGGAATGACTTTTTTCGTCGAAATTTGACAGAGGAGCATGTAGTATGACTAATTACATTATGGTAAACTTAAAACCTATTAAGTCCTTATATTTTCTGAAAATTACGTTTTGGTCTCTAAAAGTGTAAATCGCGCAATTGAGTCCATAAATGTAATCCGAGCGGAGTGTTCCTCTCTCTTATGACTCTTGTGAAATCACATAGTCTTAATATTTATTTAGAAAAGATAAAAAGAAAAAAAGGGTCGTTAATCAAGGTTGACTTTCGGGTTGACTTTGGTTTTCCCCGTGTAATCTTCGTTGTTCGGGTCAAACGTCTAGGCCGAGCTAAGGGGGTTACATTTGTTGGTATCAGAGCGTGGTTTCGAAAGAATTGGGAATGTTAGTATGTGCTATAGATGTGAGTTGAAGTATGATGTTTGAAAAACATGATAATGTTTGAATTTTTGAATCTAAATCATGTTGATTGATGTGATTTGCGTGTGAGGTGAACATGATGGTATGATGATGATGTTGTGTGGTTAGGTGCTGATTTAGATTGATGGAAGATATTTGAGTATGATGTTCATGTATGCTATGCTTTGTGGGAAAATTGGGTGCCCATTGCCTTATTACACTAATCAAATGTTTTGTAAACTTGGATTCTTGCTTGCAGCTGGCCTAAATCTGTTTGATTTGTTTTCGTTGTTGTGTTTGTTAAAATAGCACATGGGACCTAGAAGAGAGTTGAGGTCCAATACGATAGTGCCTGCAGCCGAGTAGGAAAACCAGGCAGAGCAGGGAGCTGATGTTCCTCCTGGTGGAGATCTACCTCCTCCTCCACCACCTGGAGGTGGGGGCAAGAGCAACAGGGACAAGATGGTCCTGGATTGGGTAATTTGGCGCCACTAGTTTAGGTGATTACCGGAGCATTTCAGGCTGCTGTTGCCAGAGCGCAAGTGCGGGCCCCTGCAGGTGGGCAGGTGGGTCTACCTTTGGAGAGGTTGAGGAGCTTGAGAGCAGTGGAGTTTTATGGTTTGGCACTTGAGGCATCTGAGGCCTTGTTGGCCAGTACGATCCGCATAATGGATCAAATGGGTTGTAGTGATGAGCTCAAGCTTGGATGTGCAGTTTCCTTGCTGCAAGGTGATGCTTATAGCTGGTGGACAACTACCACGGCTGGGATGGAACCCAATGAAGTTGATTGGGAGTTCTTCAGGGGTGCCTTCCGGAGAATGTACCTAGGTGTAATGTACTTGGATGATAAGAAGCGGGAGTTTATGTCTCTCGCTCAGGGTAATCTATCGGTGGCTGAGTACGAGGTTCAGTTCGTACGCTTGAGCCAATATGCTCCTGAGCTGGTACCGAGGGAAAGGCATCGATGTGATCGCTTTCGATATGGATTGGTGCAAGATGTTAAGACGTACATGCTAGCAGTAAATTACACGGATTTTGATGTGCTTGTATGTCGAGCAAAGGACATCGAGCAGAATCTAGGCTTGTCTTCTAGAGGTGTTGGATCTAGCTCTGGAAAGAGGGCAGCTGAGTATAGTTCCGGTGGTGGACGGAACAAGAGAGGCCGTGACAGGAGACATCAGCCTGAGGGAAGGCGTGGTGTTCCGGGTCGAGGTGGGCAGGCTTAGGGAGGTCGTATGAGGTCTGAGCAGCATACATGCTTGACTTGCGGATCGAGGGACCATTTGAGGCGAGATTGTCCTCGAGCGGCTAGAGAGGTTCAGGCTCCTATTGCAGTGACATGGAATTCCTGCTGGAATTGTGGTTCGACAGACCATGTAAGGAGGGATTATCCTTTGTTGGCCGGTGGTGGCCAAGGACGTGCTCCTATGGTGGCTGCACCTCAGAGAGGTCGTGGGCGCGGCCGTGGAAACTTTCAGAGAAGGGATGAGAGGCAGCGAGTTATTGCTCACGTTGTAGTCGTCCAACCTGAGGGAGGTGGACCAGCGAGGGTGTATGCTCAGCGTGAGGAGCACATTGACACCGATGTGATCGTAGGTACCTTTGCTCTCCAGTCTTTATCTTTGCTGGCTTTGATTGATTCTGGATCCACGCATTCTTATATCTTGAGTGAGCATGCACATTTGCTTGATATACCTGTTTAGATGCTTGGAGTAGAAATGCAAGTGACTAGTTCTTTTGGTGAGACTGTAGTCACTAGGAAGTTGTATAGGAGGTGTCCTTCGTCTGTGCAAGGTCATGTTTTTCTTTTGGATTTGATGGAATTTCCTTTCTACGGATTTGATATAATCCTTGGTATGGATTGGTTGACGGAGCATAGAGTTGTGGTTGACTTTGATGTTAACCGAGTCACCTTAAAGTTGGCCGATGACTATGAGGTTGTTGTAGTGGGTGAGAATGTGAAATTCTTGCCAAATGTCATTTCGGCCTTGGAAGCAAACCGGATGATGAGGTTGGGATGTGAGGCTTACCTTGCTTATGTGATGAATTCTGGAACTAAGGATGTACGGGTACAGGACATCTGAACGGTTCGTGATTTTCCGGGTGTCTTTCTGGAAGAATTACCTGGATTGCCACCAAATAGGGAGGTTGAATTTGGTATAGAGTTGTACGAGAATACAACTCCGGTGTCCATTGCTCCTTATTGTATGGCACCCAAAGAGTTAAAAGAGTTGAAAATACAGTTGCATGAGTTGTTGGATCGAGGTTTCATCCGGCCAAGTGTGTCACCTTGGGGTGCATCAGTTCTGTTTGTAAAGAAGAAGGATGGGACGATGAGAATGTGTAGAGATTATCGGAAACTAAACAAGTTGACGATCAAGAACAAGTATCGCTTGCCTAGAATTGACGATCTCTTTGATCAATTCCAGGGAGCCTCAGTGTTTTCTAAGATAGACTTGAGATCGGGGTACTATCAGCTGAAGGTGAAGGATGTGGACGTACCTAAAACTGCTTTTCGGACGAGGTACGGGCATTATGAATTTTTGGTGATGCCGTTTGGTTTGACCAACGTGCCTGCTGCTTTCATGGACATGATGAATCGTGTATTCCATGAATTCTTGGATCAGTTTGTGGTGGTGTTCATCGATGATATCCTTGTGTATTCGTGTACCGAGGAGGATCATGATGAGCACTTAAGGATCGTTTAGCAAGCGTTGTTAGAGAATCAGTTGTATGCGAAGCTGAGTAAATGTGAGTTTTGGCTTTGGGAAGTGGTCTTCCTTGGGCATGTGGTATCGACTGAGGGTATTCGCGTTGATCCGCAAAAAGTGGAGGCTATGATGAGTTGGAAAGTGCCTAAGTCAGTGACGGAAGTACGGAGTTTCCTTGGGTTGGTCGGGTACTACCATAGGTTTGTCGAGGGTTTCTCAAAGATAGCGGCACCTTTGACCAAGCTGCTGCAGAAGAATGTTCGATTTGAGTGGACGGAGGCGAGGCAACAAGCCTTTGAGAAGTTGAAGGAAGCTTTGACGCAAGCTCCTGTTTTGATTCAACCTGAGTCTGGTAAGGAGTTTGTGGTCTATAGTGATGCGTCCATTGTTGGTTTGGGCTGTGTGTTGATGCATGAGGGTAAGGTAGTGACCTATGCATCTAGGCAGTTGAAGGTGCATGAGCGCAACTACCCTACTCATGATCTTGAGCTTGCAGCTGTGGTATTTGCCTTGAAGATTTGGAGGCATTACATGTATGGTGAGAAATGTGTTGTGTTCACGGATCATAAAAGTTTGAAATACCTTATGTCTTAGAAGGAGTTGAATCTTAGGCAACGACGTTGGGTGGAGTTGCTTAAGGATTATGATCTGGAGATTGAGTACCACCCAGGCACGGCTAATGTTGTGCCTGATGCTTTGAGCCGGAAGGTGGCCATTGAGTTGAGAGTGATGTTTGCTTGTTTGAGCATATCGCGTGAAGGTGGTCTTGTGGCGGAGTTACAAGTGAAACCATCTTTGTTGCAATTGATTAAAGAGAAACAGTTGCTTGATGATTCTCTTGTTTCGCATGTTCAAGACATTGCGGAAGATAGACCTTCGGATTTCAGCTTTAGTGATGACGGTGTTCTGTGTTTTGGGAGTCGGATAGTGGTGCCAGATGATGCTGAGTTAAGGCGCACCATTCTGACTGAAGCTTATTGTAGTCCTTTTGCTATGCATTCGGTTAGTACAAAGATGTATCGTGACCTAAAAGATGAATACTACTGGGTGGGGTTGAAAAAGGATGTGGCGGAGTTCGTTAGTAAGTGTATGGTGTGTCAGCGAGTGAAGGCTGAGCATCAAGTTCCTTCTGGATTGTTGCAACCTTTGCAAATTCCAGAATGGAAGTGGGAGAGAATCACCATGGATTTCGTGTCTGGTTTGCCTCTGTCACCGACAAAGAATAATTCAGTTTGGGTGATCGTGGATCGGTTTACGAAGTGTGCACATTTTCTGCCTGTGCATACTACGTATACTTTGGATAAGTTGGCTAAGATGTACATAGCTGAGGTTGTGCGGTTGCACGGTGTGCCAAAGTCCATTGTGTCGGATAGAGATCCGAGGTTTACAGCGCGATTTTGGGAATGTTTACATCAAGCCTTGGGTACACGGCTGAACTTCAGTACTTCTTATCATCCGCAGACGGATGGACAGTCAGAACGCGTGATTCAGGTGCTTGAGGATATGCTGAGGTGTTATGTGATAGATTTTCAGGGTTCTTGGGAGAAGCACTTGTCGTTGGTTGAGTTTACGTATAACAATAGTTACCAGGAAAGTATCCAAATGGCTCCATACGAGGCTTTGTATGAGAGGAGATGTAGAACCCCTCTTGTTGGGCAGAAGCTAGACAAAAATTGATTTCAATGCCGGCTATGCTCAAGGGAACCACCGAGAAGGTGAAACTCATTTGTGAGCGGTTAAAAACAACACCAGATAGGCAAAAGTCTTACGCGGACTTGAAGCGTAAGGAGATTGAGTTCGCAGTTGGCGAACGTGTGTTCTTGAAAGTTTCACCTTGGAAGAAGGTGATGAGATTTGGGCGTAAGGGTAAACTTAGTCCAAGGTTTATTAGACCCTACGAGATTGTGGAGCGTATCGGTCCTGTGGCATACCGGTTGAGATTGCCTACTGAGTTGGAGAACATACATGATGTGTTTCATGTCTCCATGTTACGGAAGTATAGGTCGGATCCTTTGCATGTAATGCATGTTGAGGAGATAGAGTTGAATCCGGATCTATTATATGATGAGGAACCGGTGAAGGTTCTGGACGTGAGTAGCAAAGTTCTTCGTGGTAAAACGATAGAGTTTGTGAAGGTTTTGTGGCGACACCGAGGAGTTGAGGAAGCCACGTTGGAAAGCAAGGCAGACATGCTGAGGCAGTTTCCGCATCTCTTTCCATCAAGTAAGAATTTCAAGGACGAAATTTCCTAAGTGGGGGAGAGTTATAACGCTCTGGTTTTGGGCCTAGATGTTTTAGACATCGGATCGGATCGGTCGAGAACGGTTCGAATCACGTAAGGTGATTTTAAGAAATCAAGGATCGGGATAGGATAAAATTGTGATAAAAATGTTTAAAATCCTCTAAAAATAAAATTAAGAGGTTGGTCAAGTCAATTTTACAAAAAAGGAATTTGGAAAATGGACATTTTGAATAGTGACCAAATTGTAAAGTTTCAAAACTTGGAAAAATGTGATTTCAAAGGTGGAAGCCAAAATCTTAGAATCTTTAGGGGGCTTTAAGTCTATTTTACCTTTCTTCAATTATGACATGTGTTTTAAATGGATTTTTAATTAAAGGATTTTAATTAAATAAGATATTAATTAATTGGTGGTTAGTGGATTTCATTTTACGTAACTACCAATTCCCTCTCATTTTAGCCAAACACCATTTTCTCTCATCTTTTTCCAGAATTCTTTCTCTCAAAAGTTCTCTCAATATTTTCTAAATCAATTTCAAGAGATCTTCCTTTGTTCTTCAAGATTTTTGCAAGCAAAACTTGTCATCTATTGAAGGAAGCAAGGATTGGAGGTAAATCTCGTTATCAACCTCTAATCTAAGTTCTTTATTGAAATTCCCAAGATATTTGGCTTCTATTAACTATTTTTGATTGAGTTTTCAATATAGTTTTTATTTGAGATCAAAATATGGTGAAAATGTGGATGAAATCTTGATTTTCGGACTTGATGAGTTGGGCACTATTTTGTGTTGATTTTAATTGATTTCTAAGTTGGTTTATATGTTAAAATGATGTGTTAACAATCTAGATCCTGAAATCCTTGAGATCCTTGAGTTTCTTGGTAGTTTTAAGTGTGATTTTGGGGTAGAATGATGGAATCTTGATGGCTGGAGGT
The DNA here is from genome assembly GCA_030270665.1 of Hibiscus trionum. Classification (NCBI taxonomy): domain Eukaryota; kingdom Viridiplantae; phylum Streptophyta; class Magnoliopsida; order Malvales; family Malvaceae; genus Hibiscus; species Hibiscus trionum. The sequence continues at coordinate 6,103,659 of BSYR01000010.1, read as the reverse complement.
ATAAAGATGAGTTAGGATGTTTATTAGATGTGTTTTTATGTTGTTAATGCTTTGGAAGTGTTGCATTATGGCTAGGCTTGGTTTAGGAGGCAATCGATTGAGTTTTTGGTTGTGTTGGAAGGGTATTTTGGTGTCGATTGAGTGGGCAACGAGTCTATGGATTGTTGCTGGTGTTAGAATGCATTTAGATCTCCGTTTTGATGTTGGGAAAACAGAGGATCTTGATCCAGAAGCTAATGAGGTGATTTTCGAGGCTCCAGAAGTGTAATTTTCGTGTCAGCGAACAAGGCTTCGCGTATCGGTGAGTGGAAATGCAATTTCCTGCTTTGTAACACTTTGGAGTACTCTTGGGAGCTTAGTGTAAGCTTGATACGCTTAACTAAGCTCAAGTGTAAGTGTTTCGGTAATCCCTCTCTTGGAAATGTGCTAATTTGATGAAAATGCATTTGATGTAAGAGTGGATTTGTTTACTGTTTTTAAGCATGTTTAAGCATGGTTTAATGCTGGATTTTAATGTCATTATGTTAAGGATGCACTAGGTAAGTGATCCTTGGTTTTCATATGAAAATGCATATGATGTTAAGCATGTGTGCTTGTAGAAATGACATTCTGGTTACGCTTGAAAAACTGTGAAATAATGTGGATAAACGATTATATTGGCAAGTGATGAAATGGTATTTTGGTTACTTTAATCGGATACAGTTAGCCGGCTATAGGATTGGGCGAACCGTGAATAAGGTCGCCTTGGATGTTGAGGGGTTGTGATTGTGCCATAATCTCCATCCAAGTACCCTAACGATTGAGGTTAAGATCACAACAGTGAATGGTTAGTCCCGTGTGTGAGTCTTGTGTATGCCTCCCATACTCTCGTTAGTGGAATTATACAACTACCAATGAGTGATGTTGAGGGGTTGTGATTGTGCCATTAGTCTCCATCACGGGTGTTGAGGGGTTGTGATTGTGCCATATGTCTCCACCTTGTGTAGTCCGGTAGTTTGTATGAAGCGTGAGGGACAACGCTTGTAATCCGCATATCCGATTGTGTCTTGTGTTGAAATGATTTATGGATTATCACTTGAAAGCCAATATAACGTAAATGAGTAAAGTGAAGCATGAGATGGTTGTAAATGATGGAATGATGCATGAGATATATGTGTATGATGCAAGATTGCATGTGATGCTTAACAAGGCATGAGCAAAGGTCTATTTGCTATTGTACACTGATGCATAAGTGCATGAGGTTTCTAAAGTGCATTGAAGTCTTGAGTAGACTTGTTTTATAAAAGGCATGAAGTGTAAAGTGATGATTTTGTAAAACTTGAGTTATGCATTGATGAATGTTATCTAGCGTTCCTTACTAAGCTTATAGCTTACGCTCTATTGTTTCATCAATGTAGAGAATTAAACCCTTGGAAGGCAGCCCTAAAGCAAGAGGAATCCATAGCTTTGTTCAAGTGAAGTATGTGCTTCATCCTTAGTGTAATAAGAGGCAATGGGTGGGAAATTACACTTGGAATGTTTGAGAATGTTTCTTTTACTTTGAGCATGTTGTTTTGATTATACTTGAATTGTAAATGGCCTTTGGAGTTTGGATTTTGGTTTATTTGGAGTTTTGACTTGTTTTGGTTTTGGTAAACTAGGGAGCATGCCTTTAGTGCTTTTGATTATGTGTCGGTTGCTATGTTTAGGCTATTGCTTCGTTATGATGATTGTTGATATGTATCCTTGATGTATGCGTGATGTGGCATGACTTGGGGTCGTTTCGAGTATGAAAAAGCATGAAAAACCAGCAATTTCTGCTGTCACAGAGCAGGGTGTATCGAAACACCCTTACTTGTTTCGAAACGGAAGCCTGTAATGGTCACGGCGTTTCGGAACAGCTGAAGGTGTTTCGGTATAGTTTGGCAACTGGAGAGGCCTGTTCCGATACTGGTCTCGGAACACACCCGAGTACTGAAACGGTCAACACCGTTTCGATACGGCGTTTCGGTACGGGGGTCTGGTGTTCCGAAACAGTTGACCGTTGGATGATGATTTTGAATTGTTTAAAGTTTTCATGTTTTACATTTTAGTCCCGAATGTTGTGTATGCAATTGCTTGAGTTTGCATTGTCCTTTTTAGTCGAAATTTGACAGAGGAGCATGTAATATGACTAATTACATTATGGTAAACTTAAAATCTATTAAGTCCTTATATTTTCTCAAAATTACGTTTTGGTCCCTAAAAGTGTAAATCGCGCAATTGAGTCCCTAAATGTAATCTAAGTAGAGTGTTCCTCTCTCTTATGACTCTTGTGAAATCACATAGACTTAATATGCATTTATAAAAGATAAAAAGAAAAAAAGGGTCGTTAATCAAGGTTGACTTTCAGGTTGACTTTGGTTTTCCCCGTGTAATCTTCGTAGTTCGGGTCAAACATCTAGGTCGGGCTAAGGGGGTTACAGTAAGCTAAAAGCTTAGTGAGGGTGCTCTAAAACAAAAACAATGACAATTCAGGGTTCAAGCATATCATCCTTAAGACATTTTACAAGCATACATATGCACCAACATAGCAACGTAGCTAAACATCACAAGAATGCATGAACATGGCATCTTACCTCAGGTTATGCTAAACAAGATATAACAATTATCTTATCACATCCATCACACATGAACAAGTATGTTGGCAACTATTAGCTTACTCGGATATGCGGATTACTTCCGTTGGGATTTTCACCCCCAACGTACTCAACAACATCATTACCTTCGGTGGGATTACACTCATCACCGGTCTTTGCATGGATGGGATTACACTCATCATCACATGCCCTTACGGATGGGATTCCACTCATCATCATGTAATAACATTTTCCGATGGAATATTACTTCACCAGATGCCTCCTTGATGACTATACGTCACCAAGTTCACGCGCGAATTTGACTCAACCATGTGCACACTCATCCTAATGATCGATCATTTATACCCGGTAATTAACTAGTGCCAAACATACTAACAAGTCTCACCACGATAATCCATCATGCATTTCAACATATCAAACACCACATACATCAATGTGTATAACAACATGCATAAACAACACATACTTCACAAGTCCACAGTATGCACATTAAGCAAAGCTCATAAAACACACAAGAGATTAAGCTACCAACTTAATCTCTACCTTGGATTGGCCTACCAAGCACAATCCAACACCACAACCACACTTGAACCAATTTAAAACCATTTTAAATGATTCCACTCACCGAACTTCCTTAAACAAACCGAGAAAAGCCGAATCAAGCTTCCAAACTTTCCGGAATCGAGCCCGAAGCTTCCCCAACGGTTTCCCTTGATTCTAACCAATCAAAAACAACACATTACTCAACCAAATCATTCAAAAACACTGTTACAAATCAAACTACAACCACAAAGCCTTTTCTTTATATCTCTAAGCCAAGCTAACACAAAAATCCTCATTTTCGTACTCCCCAACGACCCAGCAGAAAACCAACAATTCCAACACTCAAAACACCATTAAAAACCTTCAAAACAACCTTCTAGTATCACTATAACACCATCCCAACTCCCTTTCACAAAACCACTCCAAAATCTCAAGTTTTGACCCTTTTAAAAATACCCACAAAACCCATTTTGGGATTCTTGGTAAAACCCCACCATTTTGAGATATAATGTACCTTAGGGCAAGTTTAAAACATATCTTAACTCTACAAATCAAAAGTAAATCGAAAAGCCATTAAAGTTTCATCCTTTCCTTCAAAACTTGAAAACTTGAAGAACTATAAAGATGGTGTTTTTGAAAATCTAAAACCATGGAAATGTCCGGAATAAAGAGGAGAACTCAAAAATGGTCTTACCTTGAAGTGGGCTCTTGAAATGGTGAAGAGATTTGATGGAATGGTGATAAGGGGTTTGTGAGGTTTTTTACGTGAAAAACCTTGAAGGATGAAGATGATGAAAATATCTCAAAACCCCCTTTTTACTCATCTTTTCCCCTTTCATTTTAAAAAATATCAAATTGCCATTAATGAAAGTCAAACCTTTTTAAATTTAAAAGCAATGCCCATTTTAATTAAAACGAGTCCAACAACTCGAACCCGATTCGCATTCACAACTCCTGACCCCTAAACTCCGGTGTTATAGAGCTCGAGATTCATTGGTTCTTATGAGATAACCGAACGAGTTGGTCCTGTTGCGTATAGATTGAGATTGTCATCCGAATTAGAGAAGATTCATGATGCATTCCATGTTTCGATGCTTTGGAGTTATAGATCAGATCCGTCACATGTTATGCATGTCGAATAGATTGAATTGAATCCCGATTTGACTTATGATGAAGAACCAGTCGAGATCTTGGCTTCGAACAGCAAAGTGCTACGTGGTAGAACCATTGAGTTGGTCAAGGTTAAGTGGTGACAACGACGAGTGGAGGACGCCACTTGGGAGTGAAAGGATGACATGAGGAAACAGTTTCCGCATCTATTTTCGCTAGGTAAATTTCGAGGATGAAATTTCTTAAGTGGGGGAGAGTTGTAACGCCCCGAGTTTAGGGTCCGGAAGTTAGCCGGATTTGGTTGAAGGTTCGTTCGAGTTAGTTTTACATATTTAGACTAGTTTCGAGATTTATTTTTAAATGAAAGGTTTTTGAAGGATTTGAATTATGGAAAAGTATTTTTAAATCATTATTTATATATATTTTTGTGGTGGAAACAATTTTGGAAAATTGTTTTGGAGAGTAGACATTTTAGTCTAGTGGCTAAAATGCAAAGTTTCAAAACTAGTTTGGTGACTAGTTTGTAAAAGAATAAAAACTTTGAATCTTTAAGGAGCTATTTAGTCAAGTCTAATTTCATATTTTTCCCCTAAATATTTTGGTCTCTAAAATGTTTAAAAAATAAATTTTAAACACAATAAAAGATATTTTCAAAAAGGTTATCATCTTTGTGCTATTTGATGTTATATTTTTCTCTCAACCTTTCTTTCAAAGAGCTTCATCCAAACAACCATTTTCTCTCAAGACTTCAAAGGTAAATCTTTATTTACATTGATTTTTCATCATCAAACTTGTTTTCAATGATTTCTCTCTAAAACTCAATCAATTTCTTTTAGTTTTCTAAAGGCTTTTCTATGAAAAAAAAAGGGAAAATTCATCATTAGAGGTGAGCTACGTTTTTCTCATCTAATGTAAGTTCTTTATTGAAATTCTCACGTTATTAATTCTTTTATAATGTTTATTTAAAGATTGTAAATTGGGTTTGGTAGAAAAATGCTTAATCAAGCTATCTAAATGTAGTTTTGTGAATTTTCATATGGGTTTGTTTTGTTGGGTTTGTGAATGTTAATAAATGTGTTTTTGATGTTAGATGATGTTGAAATGATGGTTTGATAATATAAAACCTGAAACTAGTTGAGTTGGTAGTGTTTAAGGTTGGAGTTCTTGAGTTTTTGGCTTGGTTTTGTGAAGAATCAGTGGTTGATGGTTTCTTGCCTTTGGGTTGATGTTTTTAGTTGTTAATAGATGTGATTTTGATGATAATCTTGTTGGGTTCTAGCTGGAGTTTGTTTAGAGTAGGTTTATTGATGTTTTCGGTTGATTTCCGGTATGAATTGATGGGCGATTGTTGCTAGATGCTGAGTTTTTAAGTTGCAGCAAGTTTATAGGCTTGAAATCACTCTAATGCTCTGTTTTGAATTGATTAGAAGAAGGGGAAATTGATTTGGGAACATCGGACGCGATATCGGACAATTGATTAGAAGAATCTTAATTTGGGTGTTTCGGATAGCATTTGTGTAGTGCTAGTGAGTGGAACTATTTTATAAAGCCTTAACATGGTTAAGGGTAAGATATTGGGGGTTTAGATTGAGCTTGAAATGCCAATCTAAGCTCGAGAGTAAGTTTGATTGTTTTCACCTTTGTTTTCGTCTTTTTAACTTGATTTTGTTGAGCTTAAATATGTTTTGTTGCAAATGATGAATTTTGTTGTTTTCATATGTGTTGAGATGTTAAGATGATGAATCATGTAAATCACATGTATTGATTTGTGTTATAAAGAGTTATATGTTATTGAGTACATGCTATGCATGGACATGTGTATGAAAATGGGATGAGAAATGTCATGCTTGTGGCATTACAAAACAGTGGGTAAGTGTTGGCCTTAATGAGTATATTGACACTTGATGAGATTTTGTTACCGGATATAATTGGTCGACCAATAGGATGAGAGTGCCCTATAATGGTAAAATTCGCGCGTGGCCTTAGTGATGTTAGATTCCACTAAGGAGGAGTACAGTGATAGGCATTCCACTGGAAGCTTATATTTACTAGACGATGTTAGTATGTTGATGGGCATTCCATCGAAAGTTGTCTAGTTGTCTTGATTACGGTGATGGGCATTCCATCGAACGTTATCCGCATATCCGTGTAAAAGTGCTAAAAAGTCAATATACTCATGTGACTCAAATTGCTCTTATGCCTTATTGTGTTGATGATGTTGTTAAGCTTGAGATATCTAATTCCATGTGGATATAGATGTTATGCTTTGATTTATAGTTCAAGCATGTGATAAAATGAGCATGTTATGTTGAAAGTTTATGTTTGAGAAATGATTTGTGAAATGGCTTTGTTTTCAAAAGCAAGCAAAATGGTTTAAAAATTGCATTGTTGTTGTTGTTTTAAGCACCGCTCACTAAGCATTCTTGCTTACACTCTCCTTTCTCAACAATGTAGATTCGTAGACCATTCGTGGCAGCAAGGAAGTAAGGAGGTGTCCAAGATATTATATTTTGCTTAAGTATGATTTTGGCATCAAATAATGTATGTTAGCAATGGGATAGGACTTTTATATTTTGGGATGTTTTGTTTTGAGACTCCCTATGTTGAGACATGTTTATGATGCCTATTTAGTCTTGTTTATGACCTTTATATGTTAGTTGATGGTTTGGTTTTAAGTTTGGCCTCTTATGTGGTTGTTTTGTTGTGTTGGATGTTTAAAGTTCTCCATATTTTCTTTAAGTTTTATATATGGTTTAATGCATTGTGGTTGGTTGTGCTATGATCCTTTGCCTATAGAAAGGTTGTTTATGATGTTACCATGTTGTATGAATCATGGATGAGTGTTTAAAGTTTTTACTTTGAGTCTGTTTCTACTATGTGTTTCGAAACAGCTGATACCATTTCGATACAATATGCATATTTAGACTAGATGTTCTGAAATGCATAAAGGTCGTTCTGAGACCCCCAAGGCCATTTTCAGGTCTGTATCGAAACGCGGGGTCGTTTCGATACGCCTCTGTTGTATCTGAGGCAGGAGAATCGTTCCAGACATGTTGGTTTTGAAATAGGTGAGCCCTGTTTCAGTACGTTTTGCTACTGGAATTGGTAGTTCCGAAACAAGCTTGGTCTGTTCCGAAACGAGTGTTTGTTTTGTTAGTTATAGATTGTTCTGAAGTTTTGTTTCTTTCCGTTTTGGTCCCTAATCGCTGTAAAGGCCAATTGAACTTGAAATCGATGTCGGATTGAGGCGAGGTTTTAACTGTTGCTTGCATGAACATGTAGGATTAATTTGAAGCATCTAGAAAGAGATAAAAAGTTAATAAAATGTTGTTAAGATTTACTAATCGAAGGGAAATCTTAAAGTATTTTTCTTCAATTTTTCCGTATAGCTCACTTGGTTCGGTCTTGCGACTATACCGACCTATGGAGGTTACAAACTTTTTCTTGTTTCGTTTCACACAAGAAAACAATAGAGGGGTAAAACTTAAAGATGTCATTAGATAGAGCCCTAACAGTATCATTTATTCTCAAACCTCTAACATTCCATGAAATACATGTCATGAGGGAGCGAGCAAGAAAGTAGACAATCAAAGTAAACTCACTGGGGAAATCGGAGAAGGAAAAACCAAAAAACAAAAAACAAAGAACACCCAAACATAGAAGGAAAGCCAAATCAAGCATACATTAACATAGCCAAATAGAGCCATCAATCAGTGATGGATCTATGTTGAGGGTGGGAGGGGCAATTGCCCCCCTCAATTTTGATGGTCTAATTGTATTTTAGGCCAATGTTAGTTTTAGAACTATTTTAATTAAGTCTGTCCCTCCCAAAATTAACTGGTATAATTTGTTTTTAGGACTTTATCAGTTTTAAAATTAATTAAATTAATTATTGACCCCAAATTTTTATAGTTTAATTGCTTTTAAGACCTTTTAATTTTAAAATTAGTGAAATTAAATCATATCTCCTTTAAATTTTTATGCTTTAGTTACTTTTTTAAATTCTTGTTCATTTCAAAATTAAACGTCTTACCCCTCTTGATTCAATCTTGGGTCAGTCCCTGCCATCAATCCAATACCACAAAAAAGATCAATCGTAGTCTAAAACACAGTAACAAAGCAAAAATCAAGCCAGAAAGAATCTCGAGCCTATTCAAGCTCTTAGAAAAAGGTTGTGAACCATAGATGAAAAGACGAACCTGGGAATCACGACAAACCAAAAAGAAAGAAGCAGGACTTGAAGAGAAAGGACAACCAAGACAGCAACTGAAGATGGGATGCTCAGCATCACTTCAAGACGCAGAAGAAAATCACTCCTCCACCACCGGGTATCTCAGACAAAATATGAAATGTGTGCTTTGTCAGTCTCTCTGAGAATGATTATCTAACATTATGATGAGTCGTGTACTCTAGCACTACTCAGTGGCGGAAGCTATAAGAGACCGGTGGGGGCCACGGCCCCTCCAAAATTTTGGAAAATTCGATTTTTGCCCTTAAAATTTTTGAAAATTTCAATTTGGCCCCCTCAAAATTTTTAAAAATTCATATTAAGTTTCAAAATTTTGAATATTTTTAATTAAATTCTCTCTCAAATTTTTAAATTTTTTTGTTAAATCTCTTTAAATTATTAAAAATTTTAGTTAAACCCTCATTTTTTTGAAAATTTTCGTTCAATCCTTCAATTTTTTAAAAAAAAATCAAGTTGGCCCCCTCAAACTTTCACTTCAAGTTCCGCCACTGGCACTACTGCTACTAAATGCTATTGTTAAATGTTTTGAAACACGAGAATTGAAACTTTGATGCATTAATTAGCTCCCTACTAACTTCTACTTACTAAAATATTGATATTTGTATAATGATTCCCTAATAAATTAGGTTATAAGAGATAACATGTTAGCACTACTGTACCCCCATTGATATTGGTTTTTGTTCAAGGTGTTCTTTCTTTTGTTTGATATTATGTATTCCCTTCGTGTTCTGGATCTTTGTTGATGTTTTTTTCTCTTCTTTGCTGAAGGGAAAAGCAATGATCGTTGCTCTTAGGTTGTTTCAGTCTTCTCGTATAGCGTTGTTTTCTTGTCTTTTGGATGCTTCAGATGGTTCTGATGTTCATCTTTGCTGATACGGACCGTTAATCATCCCCAAATCTGATGTTCATAGACCATTATTTTTCTCTCATAAATATAATATCAATTTTTCCAAAAAAGTATCTCTAATCGGATCAGTTCCCCGTACAACTGGTCCAGTTTCAAAAACAATGGTTTTGATCAATGCAATACCGTGACCATGTTAATTATGTGTATTGATCTATGTACATAGAGTTATTATCCAAATTCTATTTTAGACTTTTATTTAATATAAAATTGATCAATTTTAGTGGAACTCTACTTATTTTTTCTCGATATGCGTTGAAGAGTAGAAAACTCAACCCAATTTGAGTAGAATTTCTTTCTATGCAGGTTCCCTTTGAAAACAAGTCTCTTATCCCTATAAATAGATACAAGGGTTTAAGGGTTTATTCATTTAGTTATAATATCTTTTTCTACATTGTGAAATATCTCATTTTATGTCTGTAGTTTTCTTACTTTGGAGTTTTCCACATAAATCTTGATGTTTATTTTTTTTTATGCGTTAGCGCTTATTACTTATCTAGCAATTATCGTCTTGATAGTATAACAAGTTGGTATCAAAGATTTTCAGGTTACTCAGGATAATCACAATAATAAAGTATAGAATTCTGCTTCCTAATCGCAACATTAGGTTTTCGTTATGGCAAGTGAAGGTTCCAGATATTCTTGTTTATATGGATTTAGATGATGTATTGAATGGGTTTGCTAATATGCTGAAAAAATGGTCGGATACAAAAAAAGAACTGCAAGTATCAGAAAATTGCTTTCCATATCCTTTTGCACTTATCAAATAGCATTTTGCATGATGTTCACAAAGAGAAAACAACTGTCGACTTATGGGTAAAATCAGAACAAATTTATATGAAGAAAATTTTTACCAGCAAGTTGCTTCTAAAGCAACGCATATACTTCCATAAGTTAGCAGAAGGTTCATGTGACAACTACCTAATCGATTTTAAAGAGATCATCTCAGATTTGAAAATGTTGAAGGTAAAAGTACCGTGAAGAAAACCTATGTTTGATTTTATTTAGCTCACTGCCCACTTCATATTCTTTTGTTAGAAGCACCCTTCTACACAGTTGTGATACCTTACTCTTGAAGACGTGTATGATAAACTGAATTGACATGACAAGATGAAACATCTTACCGGCTCTGATTTTCAAGTAGAAGGTCTCATGGTGCATGGATCAACTTGTTTAAACCATGGGAGAAAAAGCGATCGTAATTTTGGCGGTCAAAATAGGGACAAATTCAAGTCGTCAAATTAAGGTAAAACATGTTATTTTTTTCAACAAAAATGTCGCATTAAATCTGAGTGTTACATATTACAAAATAGGATAAAGAGAGTATATAAAAATTAAAATTCTAGTGAAGATGAAGTTGTTATAGCGAGGAGTGGATTCTTGACTCTGGTAGTAGCTTTCATATGATTCCAAATCAGGGCTAGTTTGTGATGTACAAACCTGTGTCTGCATGTGCAATTTTTTGGGAAATAATGTCTCTTGTAAAGTCGCAAGTATTTGTACAATCAAGACTAAGATGTTCGATGTGATTGTTCGAACACTTGGTAATGTGAGGCATGTTCTAGATTTGAGAAGAAATTTGATTTCGTTAGATACTCTAAATTTAAAAAGATACATATACTCCAATGAATGTGAAGCTATGAAAAATTGTAAAGGTTCTCTTATTGTAATGAAAGGGCAACCAATTTTTATGTTCTACAAGGTTTAACTATTTTAGGTGATGCATCCATTGTTTCCTCCTTTGTGTCAAATGACGATGTTATTGGTGAAGGCGCCTTGACTGAAAAGTAAAAAAAAATTGTGTTGAACATGACAAATGTGGGCATAATAGTTTTAGTAGGCAGAAAAAAGTTCAATTTTGTGGGCATAACGAATTTGAAAAAAAAAATAAAGTTGAATTCTGTGGGCATAACGGATTTAAGAAGCTTAAGAGAGTTTAATTTGCTACAATGATAAATAATGAGAAAGATAGTGTTTCTATTGATGATTGGGTCATGTTATGCATGATATTTCTCGTGGTGATATAGAGTTGAGCAAAGTTGACACTAATGTTGATCTTACTAATGTGAAGACTAAGTTATCTTGTACATCTAAGCTTGGGAAAGGGTTGGATTTAGTCGGTGTTCATTGTTGAAGACTTCTTCTCTGAACGAGATTTTTAGAAGAAGATGAACTTTTGTTGGACAAGAATTTGTGTCAAGGTGGAGATTGTTAGAGTTATGACCCAAATTCTATTTTGAACTTTTATTTAGTATGAAATTGTTCAATTCTAGTGAAATTCTACTTCTCTTTTTTTAGATATGTGTTGAAAAGTAGGAAACCTAGTTTAAGTAGATTTTTTTTCTATGCAGGTTTCCTTTGGAAACAAGTCTCTTATCTTTATAAGTAGATACAAGGGATTAAGAGTTTATTTATTCAGTTGCAATCTGTTTTTTCTACATAGTAAAATATCTCTTTTCCTTCCCATTATTTTTTTCTTTTTGAGTTTTCTACGTAAATTTTGGTGTTTATTTTCTTTTATGCATTTGCGTTTATTTACTTATTTTTTCATTATCGTCTCGATAGTATAAGAAGATATTATTAGTATGGCTATGTTATGAGTAAGTATTATTAGAGTTGATTATATTTGAGCACCATCGAACTCGTAACCCAATTGTTCAGAGCTTGTTTTCCCACACGTAAGTTACTAGTGTAAGAATCCGTCAAGTGTTTGAAAAGTTATGTCGCTTGAAGAGTCACCAAGAATCTGTCAAGTGTACATTTGGGTTTCTTTATATATGTGTATGTGTTAAATAATCCTAAAATAAACATTTTATCTACTTAAAAGGAACAAAAATCTTATACCCTTTTCGGTGTCCCTACATTTAAAAATCTAAAACCTACCTCCTAAACCCTAAACTTAAACTCCAATCTTAAACCTTAAAATCAATTTTTTAATGTTGGAACATACATAGAGAAACTAAAAAGGACAGATGATTTCTATTCATTTCAAAGTAATTTTTAATAATAATACTAAACACTCAAATTTTAAACAAAAAATTCAAAAATACTTTCTCATCCTACTTTTCAAAAATAATATTAAACTAACCTTTAGTTACTTTTGTTGAAAGTTGTCAAAAGGGTGCAAGGAAGCCTAAAACCTAAAATATTCTAGAAAGTATCAATGTTGATTCATGTAGTATCGATATTTGGTTGATAGGTATCAGTACTATTGTTTGAATCCTTGTTCGACCATAAATACCTTGATACCAAAATCGATGCTTAAAAACATATGCTCCAAGTATCAAGTTGTCTACGTCTAAGTATGTCTGAGTATATCTGAAAGAAAAATTAACTGTGAGAAAGTGAGATAAAAAATTTAGTGTGTTTCTAAAGTACAAGCAACCATCAAACAAAATGATATCTTACTATCACAAAAGTTTACTTTAAAACACAGTAAATCTCAACATATGATTTGATGTTAAATGCACAACACACAAGCACCGGGGAGCGTGGAGATTGACCTCGCAGTAGAATGAAGATTTCTCTCACGTCATCCCCAATACAGCCCCAAGCCATAGACACAATTATATGAATTTAAAACTTAAAGTTCCCATTTTAGCAAATCAAAAGGTTCGTAGTTCAGTTATTCAGATGTTTATAGTTCAATAAATCAGATGTTTAATTAGAACATAGTATGACATGATATGCATGATGTCTAAAATCTTTCATAATCACAACACAAAATATTTATGCAAGTTACAAAAAAAAATCATTTATTTATAGCATCAGAAGAAACACATATTTGTCAAGCTATACTCAACTTATTGAATGATTCGCTTTCCACGATCAGAAGTATTAGGTCCAACTGTATCGATAAATATCAAAATGAACTCTTCATCATAACTACCACTATAGTCACTATGCCACCAAACTACGCTAAAAGTCACTAATCTGAATAACTTGCGTAAAACTCTCAGAACTCACAGGAGCAGTCTGCACAAGAGGGGGAGAAGGCAGTGGTAACTCATCAGGCTCACAATCATAAAAGTAATGATCACTTTAATCACAAGAATAATCTAAATTAGAATTCAGCAATCGTTTCCCCTAAAAGCTAAGTCTAATAACTTGCAAATAGTACAACAAGGTCTTTGGATTCGAATTTGACAAAACGTTCACGATGGCCATTAACAACGGTTCGGTCAACGTCTCGTGGCAACAACTCGACGTAGTGGGGATAAATACTCAGATTAATATATTGGTTCGTAATTCAATCAAAATGGCTTAGTCCAAAAGGTTTGGAACTTGAATAAACTAATCAAGTCAACTACATAACACAACCATATAACGAAATAATAATCTTTAAAGATTTATAACAATATAACGAATAAAATAATATATAATAACAATATGTATATGTGTGCGCGATAGTGTGTATATATATATGAGTTTGGATCCACTTACACTATGTAAAATTTAATTATTTTTACACTTTTTTGGACTGTCAGATAAAAGTAATAAATAGATAAGATTATTTTCTTTCTTTTTTTCAGGTAATAATCTTCCAATTTCCTACTCTTGTAATGTATATATAATAACCATACTTATTTTATATGATATATAAATAAAAGGATCTCTTCTTGTTGAAAAATAAATATATAAATAAAAGTATCAGATCCACTAATCAATGGTCATTGAATGAGTGAAATGAATGGATGAGATTAAACATTCATATTTTTTTTCTCCTTGAAAATCTTCTTATTTTCAATTTTTCATCACATCCATCCATTTCACTCATCTAATGGTCATAGATTAATTTTACACCATGTAAGTGGATCTATCTCAAAATAAATAAATATACATATTTAAAGCAGTACCAATCATAAACAAGCTTAATGATATTATACCAAATTTCAAAAGAAAGTGAGGATTTTGTTTCCAAGTGGGTTATGGCTGTGGTGCAGATGAAGGATATACGCGGGGTAGAGTTGACGAGGGAAAACGATGTTGCAGAGACACAAAGGCACACGACGCGACTTTGGGTGCTGGACGAAGGAAGATGCTTCGCTCGGGAAAGGTGTGCGAAGGGTTTTGATGGGGGTTCGGCTGAAGCCAACGAAAGAGATGGTACAGGGAGAGAGAACGGAACAGGGAAAGGAAAGAGTAAGTCATTGACTTTCTAGGATTCACAAAATAAGCAACTAATATTAATTTTCTTATAAAATGGTCACTAAACTCATATAAAAAAAATTTAATTCCTAAAATTTTTAATTAGGGTTTCATAATAAATTTCCTAATTTCTAGGGTTTAAAATTAAGAAATTTTTGAAGTATTACAAAAAGAGAGATAAAGTAAGGAGACAAGAGTGATCACTCTCTTTTTTTCCTCTACAGAAAAATAAATGGGAAACTAACCTTTACCTTTGAAAATGAGCAAATTATTTCATTACCCCTCCATCTTCCTCCAATCCCTAACACAAGACTCAAAACTCAAGCCCAGCATCAATAGAGGCCCACTAAGGTGTCTTTGAACACCCAAATGGACCCAACATCTTGGCCCAACACACAAGGCCCATGCATTGGGTGAACCAACCCACGAATTTTGAAATTCATGTTATATTCAAATTATGTGTTTAATTTATGATTATATTTGCAAACACTTATTGTAATTTTGTACATTTGTTATGTTTAACAAAACTAACGGCTTCTATAAAAAATAATTTGAAATATGATATTCATACTTCAAACGTATAAGAACTAAAACATACCTTCTAATAGCAGAGGGATTAAAATAAATCGTTGATATAAAACTCGAACCTCTAGTGGTCTAATCGTTTATTTTAAGGTTTAATGCATCTAAAGCTGGATGTTTAATATATGTTATTATTTTATTATTTTCAAGTTGTAATGTGTTTTTTATTAAAAAAAAGTTTACAATATTTAATTATTTCATACCGGTGGATGCTCATAAAATTCAACCATAATAGAGGAATATATAACAACGAAATATATTCCATTTATTTAAAAATATCATTCAATCTATAAATTTTTTTCTTAATTGTTTCTTTCGTTCCACTCTTTCTAGGGTATATAAAAAAGGCAATTCAATAAAAAAATAAAAAATATATTATATATGTTCTATACAAAAAAATGACACGTGGAATGAGTAGAAAGATTTTAAATATATGCATAGAATGGTTAAATGTAGAAATTACATAGTCGCACAACCATTTTTTTTAATCATTTTTATAATCTTACTCGACTTGATAGGATTAATATTTGTTTAAATCTAATTAGATGAAATTAACTAATTTACATGGGAAAAGAGGATGATGTTTAAATCATTTTGTTTGCAAGGTGTGTGTGCATTGTCAAAAAGTTAAGAATATGTATGAACATATACTACTTCTGTAACGACCCAATTTTCGAGTTAGTGAATCAGGTCACGGACTCGGGTTATGGGCCTTTATTTTGGAAGTCTAAGTTAAAAATTTTAACGTGGGTCGTTAGTGACAAAAAGGAAAAAAAGACACGTGGTTATTTATTGATGGGTGGTGTTTGAATTTTAAATAGATGTGTGTGGAAGAAAGGGAAGAGGTGGATGATTTGATGGAGGGAGGGAGGGAGGGAGAGAGGGAGAAGGAGAGGGAGAGGGAGAGAGGGAGAGGGAGAGAGAGAGAGGGGGGAGAGAGGGAGAGGGAGAGGGAGAGGGAGAGAGAGAGAGAGAGAGGAGCTTTTAACACATCTCCATCGTCGACCGATTGTCCGTGGCTGACATCGCCTCCACCATCAGTTTCGGCTCGTCGAGAGGAGTATGGCCATGGTCGTCCCATCGTTGTACTCGTCGTCGTTTAACGGGGTGAGAGAAAAGAAGAAGTGGCCTAGCTTGGAACGCCATGCTCTGTCGTCTTCCTCCTAAAATTGAAGCCACCACGTGACTCACCAGTTGGAGAAGAGCGGACTTGGAGCTCACCGTCTCCGTCCGACCATCGAAAGACGCCCCATGTGCCGCCAGTGAGGGTGGGCGTGGATCTTCCTAGGCGGGTACACCATGCTGCGATGCACCACACCACATCGAAGCAGGCTCACCGGGTGTACGTTCACTCGCCCGCACTAGAGCACGCCTCGCGGGTGCACCGAGGCTGTAGTGCACCTGTGCGCACTACATCATATACCTGAGGTGCACCGAGCTTCCCATGCACCTGCGTCGCACCAGATCACTAAAGTTGTTGATCGACGTTGATCAGTCGTTGACTTTTCCCATGGGACCCTACTAGGGGTTTTCTCAACGTTCTGAGTCCATTGGCACGGTCCTTTTTGCCAAATTAGACTTAGTAAGCTGTTTTTACGCATTTGACCTAGTGAATGGAATAGAGGATGCATGAAATTAATGTATTTTCATATTCATTTTTATATGAGGATTATTCGAGATCGAATATCAGACCAAGTAGAGTAATCAGGAGGCTTATATGAGGATTTATCGCTAATGCTTGAGGTTAGTACACCTCGAACTCTGAAATGCTTTATGACCATCATAAATGTAATTGCCTTGCTTGTTAGTGGTTGCAAAATAGGTTGATGATAGATAAGCATGTTTTGAGACCGATATTATGAGACTTGTAAGTATGCTATGCATGAGGAGTTTGGGAATATTTCGAGATGAGATTTAGATGTAACACCGCCTTCCTGATCTGGTCGAGAACCAGATCGGTAGGTGTTACCGACGAATAATATTTTGATCGGTACAATAAAATTTCATTTTTATTATAAATACTTAATACAATAATCAATGCAATAATATTAAAACAACACCCAACATGCTTCTTAAACCGATTATTTTGTTACAAGACAACAACTATCCATTTAGGGTTAATTTATAACTATTACAAGTTTTAGGGACCACATTGTAAAAATAATAAATTAGAGGTCCTTAATTACCACCGAGCGTACTAAAGTGAAATTCAATGCAATATTAACAAGCCTGTAAAATTTCATATAATTTGGAGTTCATTTACTCATTCGATTTAAACATCCAAAACTCAGTGATCAAAATGTAAACTTTATAAACTGCCAAATTGTGTCTTTTAATTAACTTAACTAACACTGTATCGAAACACCTTAAGGCTATTTTGAAACAGGTGAACGATGGTCAACCTAAGTTGACTTGTCCTTAAACCATATCGTAACGGGCAAGCCTTGTATCGGTACGGGTTGACTCTCTTTGACCATGACTTTGACCCGTTTCGATACACTATATCGAAACAATAAAATCCAGTAGCAAAATGTTCCGATACGGCGTAAAATCGTATCAAAATGCTCTGTTCCTAGGGTCCAATTATGCTTAGCCGTATTGATATGGCATGACCCCGTATTGAAACAGCCTGACCTATAATGACAGATTTTTGCTAGTTTTTAATCGAATTGACCTGCAAAACGGTGTTCAAATGCAATAAAACTTTACACACAACTTTTAAAAGATATAAACTACTGGCATGCCAAATTTCAACATCATATGAATACGTTTACTAGGTTTTGACCTTTATGAGGCAAATATACCATTTTTGCCAAGTTTTAGCCAAACCAAAAGTCATATTTGGGCTCTTAACCACTTTTCATCTATTACACATATTAGGCATATAGGACTAGTTAAACTACTTTGCCACCTTCCTAGGAGTTCTTAAGGACAATTTACATTACTTGGCTAGTAGTGACTTGTCTTGTCGCGACTTGTCCGATCTTCAAAAGGGGTCGATTCTTCAACCTGAAATGCATGAGATAAGACACGTTAGGCATACATTACCTAGTGAGGTAATCACAACAATATGAATAACAATGTGTGCAGTTTTATATAATCTCATGCTCATCAATGTTAGTTGTAACGCCCCGGGTTTAGGGAACGGGTGTTACTCGGGTAAATCAAGTTTTGGTCGTGGGCTCGCTTTAAACTAAATTGGGCCTTGGTTTTATTTTAAAAGGGCTTGTGGCTCATTAAGGGCATGTTGGTAATTTTGAAAATAAGGAAAAGATGAGTAAAAAGGGATTTTAGAAACTTTTTCTATTCTTCTTCCTTCCTTCAAAATTTCACGTCAAAACCTCCCTTAGCCCCTAAACACTATTTCATCAAATTTCTTCATCATTTCAAGGGCTCTCTTCAAGGTAAGCATATTTTTTATTTCTCCACATCATTTCCAACATTTCTATAGCTTTAGTTTTTCATAGAAATCACTTTTAATGTTTTTGAAGTTTTCAAGTTTTGAAGTTAAAGTAAGAAACTTAAATGGCTATTTGATTTGTTTTTGATTGGTAGAGTTAAGATATGAACTAATCTTGCCCTAAGATACATTATATCTTCAAATGGTGGGTTTTTATCAAAAATCCCGAAATGGATTTTTGGGGTATTTTTAAAGGGGCCAAAACTTGAGTTTTGGTGTGGTTTTGTGAAACAGAGTTGGGCTGGAGTTATAGTGATACTAGAAGATTGTTTTGAGGTTGTTTAATGGTGTTTTGGGTGTTGGAATCATTGGTTTTCTGCTGAGTTGTTAGGGAGTACGAAAATGGGATTTATGGTATTGGCTTTGGTATGAAATTGTAAGAATTTGACTTGTGGTTATGGTTTGGGGTTGTGGTAGTGTTTTGTGATAATTCAGTTGAGTAATGTATTATTTTTGATTGGTTAGAATCAAGGTAAACCTTCGGAGAGGCTTCGGGCACTATTCCGGGGAATTTGGAGACTTGAGTTTGGTGTTTCGGCTTCCGGTTAGGCTTCATCGGTGAGTGGAAATGGTTTGAACTTGTTTTGCTTTCGAAATGGGTCCTTGGGAGTTTGGGTGGAGCCTTGTAGGCTAACCTAAACCCAAGTGTAAGTTTACTAATCCTACCTTGATGGTTAAATGATGATGTATGAGTAATTGTTGTGATATCATATGCATTGTGGATTGCTTTTACATCCGTTGTTGTTGTGTAGTCGTTGTCGGTGTCGAGCCTCACGTGATGGTTGTCGTAACTACGGTGATGAGTGGTCCCACCGGTAGTGAGTAGTAGAAGAGTAAGGTGATGTGTGGTCCCAACGGAAAACTACTAGTCGAACGGTGATGTGTGGTCCCACCGTGTTTTGGTTGTGCATGTGCAAACCATGTAATTGTGTTTTTTGTGCCTCCCTTCATGCATTTAAATGGTTTACTTTTCGATTAAGAATTGTGTTTTGAAAACTGCATTGTTGATGAGTTTTTAGAGCTTCCATCACTAAGCTATCAAGCTTAAGCTCTCCTTTTTCCAACATGCAGATCGTTAGAGTTCGGAAGGCAAGTGGGCAAGGGAGGAGCTTTTTGGAGTTCTCGAGTAGCTCAAGTATGATTTAAGTAATTGTAATAATGCCTAGACATTGGAGGTATTAGACTTGTATGGAGTTGGAGTTCAAACTCTTTTGTTGGCTTTTAATGCCCTAGCATGTTAGAATTGTTGATGTCATGTGGTTGTATGAGCATTGTTAGACTCGTATGTGTTGGTTTGATGTTAATGCCTTTGATGTGGCTTGAAATCCTTGGTTATGATGTTGCTTATGGTTTGTTTAAAAATCATGTGAAACCTTGCTATGAAATGCCTATGTGTGTGTTTAATGCCTAATGGTGAAATGGTGAAGTCATGTATGTTTTTATGCAAGTTTCCTACCTAGGTGCCTATCTTGTGTTGGATGCCACGTTTGTTCGGTTAAGTAGCATCGTATGCTTAATCTTGGTTGCTAATTGATGTATGAGTGTTGGTATGTTACTAGACGAGTCGTAAAATGCATCTAGAGTTGAGTCTTGGTCTGTTTTGCAGCTAAATTGAGTCTTGCAGTGCAGGGCGTATCGGTATGCCCAAGGGCCGTATCGGTACGCCCAAGGGCCGTATCGATACGGTCCTACACTTTGGGGCTTAGTTTAAGCCTAGCGTACCGGTACATTGGGGTGTATCGATACGCCAAAAGCTCTCTGGAAATCTGAGAAATTGACGAGATTTTGGCGAACCGGTACGGGTCTTGGGTGTATCGGTACGATCTATTATCGTTGACCGTGAGAAGTTTGCTATGTGTTATGTTGTGTTATGTGAGGTAAGTGAGGTAAATTGACGTGTTATGTTGTTGCTATGTCTCAGTGAGTGTTTTGCCATGTATGCTTGATGTTTTCCTGCTAGTACGGTGTTTGATAGCATGTTTTAGTGGCCTTGTTGTTGGTTAAGGGTTAGTCAAATGTCCCCATTGTTAGGCGTTGTTGTAAAAAAATTGGTTTTGGTTTAACGAGCTTGAGAACCTAAGTCCTTTCCCTTTTGCTAACCTAACGTTTTTCTTGTGTGTTGTGTGTTTGATGTTTTAGATTCTATCTTGATATGGTGAGACCGAGGGGGCGACCTAGAGCGGGTGACCAGGCACCCGGAGGTGAGCCTTCTGCTCCCGGTGGTAATGGAGTAGGTGGCGAAGGTAACGTGCCTCAGGCTGGTGCGCAAGTCGGAGGTGATGGTAATGGGCCTCAGGCTGGTGCCAATGTTGGAGGTGTTGGGGCTCAGGTGGATCAGCGTCAAGCGGGCGCGGACATGACCCATTTGATTCAGACCATAGCCTTAGCTTTTCAAACAGTTTTGGCTGGTGTACAAGCTGCAGTACCACCTCAGGGTGCGGGGACATGATTACCCCTAGAGAGGCTCCATAGTTTGGGCGGATTTGATTTCCGTGGGTTGACTCCTAAGGGTTCAAAGGCGTGGCTTAAGAGTACCACACGCGTCTCGGGTAAGATGGAATGCTCAAACGCCCGTAAGTTGGGTTGCATTGTCTCCTTGCTTCAGGGGGACGCATACACTTAGTGGACCACTGTTACTTCGGGTATGGCCAAAGCGGATATCACGTGGGAGTTCTTCAGAAATGCCTTCAAGAGGAAGTATCTCAAAGTTTGATATTTGGATGAGAAGAAGATGGAGTTTATGGTCTTGGTTCAGGGTAATAGGACCGTGTTAGAGTACGATGTTCAGTTTGTGAGATTGAGCCAGTATGCACCTGAGTTGGTTCCTAGTGAGAGGGAGCGGTGTGAGCGCTTCAGGTATGGGTTGACTAGAGATGTGAAGACCTATATGCTTGCCTCTGACTACACTGAGTTTGATGTTTTGGTCTCTAGGGCCAAAGATATTGAGCAGAACTTAGGCTCAAGTGCTCGTGCTAGTGGGTCCGATTCCGGGATGAGACACACGAATTGGGATAGAGATCATGGTATCAGCCTGATTAGAGACATAGGGGTGGTAACTATTGATGAGGCCATCAGGGCCAAGGAGCTGTTGTACACACTCCGGAGTGCACTAGATGCGGGAGACGCCACCAGGGCAAGTGTACGAGTACCTTTCAGCCATGTTGGAACTGTGGTTCCCAAGATCATATGAGGCGTAACTGTCCACACCCGGCTAGGGGCGGACCGGCTCTAGCTAGGGGTTTTGAGCATCAGAGAGGCCGTGGGTGCGGTCGTGGTAATTTTCAGCCAAGGAACGAGGGTCAAAGGAACTTGGCTCATGTAGTAGTAGTTCAGCCCGAGGGTGGAGGACCGGCTAGGGTGTATGCTCAGCGAGAGGCTGGGAATGACACAAATGTCATTGCAGGTAATTTCTCGTTACAGTCTTTGAGTTTGCTTTCTTTGATAGATTCAGGGTCGACACATTTTTATATTTTGGGTGAGCACGCAAGGTTATTAGGGTTGCCATGTGAGTGGTTAGAGGTAGGTGTAAATGTTACTAGCTCTTTTGGTGATACAGTGGTAGTTAGGAAAATGTATAGGAGGTGTCCCTTGATGGTTCAGGGCCACGTGTTTCCGGTTGATATGATGGAGTTACCGTTCTACGGTTTTGACGTGATTTTGGGCATGGATTGGCTCGTAGATCATAGAGCTAGGGTTGACTTTGAGACCAAGAGAGTCTCCTTGAGGCTTACAGATGACTTTGAGGTTGTGGTGGTTGGTGAGAACGTTATGTTCTTGTCCAATGTTGTTTCTGCTTTGGAAGCTCAGAAGTTGTTGAATTCGGGTTTTCAGGCTTATTTGGCTTATTTGATGAATCCGAAAATAGGTGAGGTTAGACCGCAAGACATCAGGGCAATATGTGATTTTCCAAGTGTTTTTCCGGAAGAGTTGTCGGGTTTGCCTCTAGATAGAGCAGTTGAGTTTGCTATTGAGACGTATTCCAATTTTGCACCCATGTCTATTGCTCTGGATAGAATGGCACCAAAAGAGTTGAAGATACAGCTTCAGGAGTTGTCCGATAGAGGTTTCATTAGACCTAGTATTTCTCCGTGGGGTGCTCTGGTCCTGTTTGTGAAAAAGAAAGACGGTAGTATGAGGATGTGTATAGATTATAGGCAGTTGAATCAGGTGACAATGAAAAACAAGTACTCTTTGCCTAGGATAGATGACTTGCTTGATCAGTTGAGAGGTGCTTCAGTGTTTTTGAAGATTGACTTGAGGCCCGAATACTATCAGTTGAAGGTGAAAGATGTGGACATACCGAAAACAACTTTTCGTCCACGATATGGGCACTATGAGTTCTTGGTGATGCCTTTCGGGTTGACTAACGCTCCAGCAGCTTTCATGGATATGATGAACCGTGTGTTTCACGATTTTTTGGACAAGTTTGTGGTAGTGTTCATAGATGACATCTTAGTATGCTCTAGGACCGAGGAGGAGCATGATGAGCATTTGCGGTTAGTGCTTCAGACCTTGCTTAAGAATCAGTTGCATGCCAAGCTAAGCAAATGTGAGTTTTGGATTAGGGAGGTAGTCTTCCTAGGTCACGTGATCTCGGCTAAGGGGATTAGTGTGGATCCCAAGAAGATTGAAGCCATAGTGAGATGGAAACAATCAAAATCAGTGACAGAAATCCGTAGTTTCCTAGGTTTGGCGGGATATTATAGAAGATTTGTTGAGGGATTTTCTAGGATAGCGGCTCCCTTGACTAAGTTGCTTCAGAAGAATGTCTCGTATGAGTGGTCAGATGCAAGACAACAAGCGTTTGAGAAGTTGAAGAAAGCTTTGACCGAAGCTCCTATTTTGATTCAACCTGAACTGGGAAGAGAGTTTGTGGTTTACAGTGATGCATCAAATGTAGGTTTAGGTTGTGTGCTCATGCAAGAAGGTAAGGTGGTAGCTTATGCTTCGAGGCAATTGAAAGTTCATGAGAAGAACTATCCCACCCATGATATAGAGTTAGCCGCAGTAGTGTTTGCGTTGAAGATCTGGAGACACCGCCTTTATGGTGAGAAGTGCACCGTATATACTGACCACAAGAGCTTGAAGTACTTGATGTCTCAAAGGGAGTTGAACCTTAGACAGCTTAGGTGGTTCGAGCTTCTTAAGGACTATGACCTTACAATAGAGTACCATCCGGGTAAGGCAAACATAGTGGACGTCCCGATGCTTTGAGTAGAAAAGTAGCAGTTGAGTTGCGAGCTATGTTTGCGAGATTCAGTGTGTCCAAGGATGGTGGTTTGATAGCCGAGCTTCAGGTTAAGCCTTCGTTAGTCTAGTTTATTCGAGAGAAGCAGTTGCGAGACGAGTCTTTGGCACCTCACGTGAAAGATATAGCCGAGGATAGGCCTACCGATTTTGGTTTTGGTGAGAACGAAATCTTGTGTTACAAGGATAGGATAATTGTTCCGGAATATGTCGAGTTGAGACGTACAATCTTGAACGAAGCTCATAATAGTCCTTTTGCTATGCATCTGGGTAGTACGAAGATGTATCATGGGTTAAAGGAAGAGTACTATTGGGTTGGGTTGAAGAAGGATGTGGTCGAGTTTGTGAGTAAGTGTGTGGTTTGTCAGCGAGTCAAGGCCTAGCATCAATTTCCTTCAGGGTTGTTACAACCGTTAAAGATTCTGGAATGGAAGTGGGAACGTATCACCATGGATTTCGTGTTAGGGTTACAGTTGACTCCTTCGAAGAAAAATTCAGTGTAGGTGATAGTCGATAGATTTACTAAATGTGCTCACTTCATACACGTTCATACTACCTACACCTTAGATAAGTTGGCCGATCTGTATATTTGTGAGATAGTGAGACTACATGGGGTACCGAAATCGATTGTGTCAGACCGAGATCCGAGGTTTACAGCTAGATTTTGGGAGTGTCTGCATCGTGCCTTGGGCACATGGTTGAACTACAGTACTTCGTATCATCCGCAGTCAGAGAGGGTGATTCAGGTGTTAGAG
The DNA here is from genome assembly GCA_030270665.1 of Hibiscus trionum. Lineage (NCBI taxonomy): Eukaryota > Viridiplantae > Streptophyta > Magnoliopsida > Malvales > Malvaceae > Hibiscus > Hibiscus trionum. The sequence continues at coordinate 6,079,043 of BSYR01000010.1, read as the reverse complement.
GACATGTTGAGGTGTTGTATCATCGATTTTCAGGGGTCTTGGGAGAAACATCTACCGTTAGTAGAGTTTGCATACAACAAATATTATCAGGCTATTATTCAGATGGCACCGTATGAAGCTCTGTATGGTGGGAAGTGTAGGACTCCGATTTGTTAAGCCGAAGCCAGACAGAAGCTTGTATCGATGCCCGATTTGCTTAAGGGAACTACCAAGAAGGTAAAATTGATATGTGATCGTTTGAAGGCGGCCTCAGACCGACAGAAGTCGTATGCCGACTTAAAGAGAAAAGAGATAGAGTATGTTGTGGGTGAGAAGGTGTTTTTAAAAGTCTCACCTTGGAAAAAGGTAATGAGGTTTGGTAGGAAAGGTAAGTTGAGTCCGAGATTCATTGGACCTTATGAGGTAGTTGGGAGGATTGGTCCCGTTGCATATATATTGAGAGTCCCGACCAAGCTAGAGAAGATTCATGATGTGTTCCACGTTTTAATGCTCCGAAAGTATAGGTCGGATCCATCTCACGTAATTCTAGTTGAAGAGATTGAGTTGAACCCCGACTTGTCCTATTACGAAGAACCGGTTGAGATTCTCGCTATAGACAAGAAGGTGTTACATGGAAGGTCCATCGAGTTAGTCAAGGTTTTGTTGAGACACCGAGGTGTGGAGGAAGCTACTTGGGAGAGAAAGGAGGACATGGAAAAACAGTTTCCGTACCTCTTTCCGTCAGGTAATTTCGGGGATGAAATTCCTTAAGTGGGGGAGAGTTGTAACGCCTCGGGTTTAGGGGTCAGGTGTTACTCGGGTAAATCGGGTTTTGGTCGTGGGCTCGCTTTAAACTAAATTGGGCCTTGGTTTTATTTTAGAAGGGTTTGTGGGTCATTAAGGGCATGTTGGTAATTTTGAAAATAAGGAAATGATGAGTAAAAGGGGATTTTAGAAACTTTTTCTCTTCTTCTTCCTCCCTTCAAAATTTCACGTCAAAACCTCTCTTATCCCCTAAACACTATTTCATCAAATTTCTTCATCATTTCAAGGGCTCTCTTCAAGGTAAGCATATTTTTTATTTCTCCACATCATTTCCAACATTTCTATAGCTTTAGCTTTTCATAGAAATCACTTTTAAAGTTTTTGAAGTTTTCAAGTTTTGAAGTTAAAGTAAGAAACTTTAATGTCTATTTGATTTATTTTTGATTGGTAGCGTTAAGATATGAACTAATCTTTCCATAAGATACATTATATCTTCAAATGGTGGGTTTTTATCAAAAAATCCGAAATGGGTTTTTGGGGTATTTTTAAAGGGGTCAAAACTTGAGTTTTGGTGTGGTTTTGTGAAAGGAAGTTGGGCTGGAGTTATAGTGATACTAGAAGGTTGTTTTGAGGTTGTTTAATGGTGTTTTGGGTGTTGGAATCATTGGTTTTCTGCTGAGTTGTTAGGGAGTACGAAATTGGGATTATGGTATTGGCTTTAGTTTAAAATTGTAAGAATTTGACTTGTGGTTATGGTTTGGGGTTGTGGCAGTGTTTTGTGATGATTCGGTTGAGTAATGTATTGTTTTTGATTGGTTAGAATCAAGGGAAACCGTCGGAGAGGCTTCAGGCACTATTCCATGGAATTTGGAGACTTGAGTTTGGTATTTCGGCTTCCGGTTGGGCTTCATCGGTGAGTGGAAATGGTTTGAACTTGTTTTTCTTTCGAAATGGGTCCTTGGGGGTTTGGGTGGAGCCTTGTAGGCTAACCTAAACCCAAGTGTAAGTTTACTAATCCTACCTCGATGGTTAAGTGATGATGTATGAGTAATTGTTGCGATATCATATGCATTGTGGACTGCTTTTACATCCGTTGTTGTTGTGTAGTCGTTGTCGGTGTCGAGCCTCACGTGATGGTTGTCGTAACTATGATGATGAGTGGTTCCACCGGTAGTGACTAGTAGAAGAGTAAGGTGATGTGTGGTCCCATCGAAAAACTACTAGTCGAACGGTGATGTGTGGTCCCACCGTGTTTTTGTTGTGCATGTGCAAACCGTGTAATTGTGTTGTTTGTGCCTCCCTTCATGCATTTAAATGGTTTACTTTTCGATTAAGAAATGTGTTTTGAAAACTACATTGTTGATGAGTTTTTAGAGCTTCGCTCACTAAGCTATCAAGCTTACGCTTTCCTTTTTGCAACATGCAGATCGTTAGAGTTCGGAAGGCAAGTGGGCAAGGGAGGAGCTTTTTGGAGTTCTCGAGTAGCTCAAGTATGATTTAAGTAATTGTAATAATGCCTAGACATTGGGGGTATTAGACTTGTATGGAGTTGGAGTTCAAACTCCTTTGTTGGCTTTTGATGCCATAGCATGTTTGAATTGTTGATGCCATGTGGTTGTATGAGAATTGTTAGACTCGTATGTGTTGGTTTGATGTTAATGCCTTTGATGTGGCTTGAAACCTTTGGTTATGATGTTGCTTATGGGTTGTCTAAAAAGCATGTGAAACCTTGCTATGAAATGCCTCTGTGTGTGTTTAATGCCTATGGATGAAATGGTGAAGTCATGTATGTTTTTATGCAGGTTTCCTACATAGGTGCCTATCTTGTGTTGGATGCCACGTTTGATCGGTTAAGTAGCATCGTATGCTTAATCTTGGTTGCTAATTGATGTATGAGTGTTGGTATGTTACTAGACGAGTCGTAAAATGCATCTAGAGTTGAGTCTTGGTCTGTTTTACAGCTAAATTGAGTCTTGCAGTGCAGGGCGTATCGGTACGCCCTAGGGCCGTATCAGTACGGTCCTACACTTTGGGGCTCAATTTAAGCCTAGCGTACCGGTACACGGGGGTGTATCGATACGGCAAAAGCTCTCTGGAAATCTGAGAAATTGACGAGATTTTGGCGTATCTGTACGGGTCTTGGGAGTATCGTTACGATCTTTTATCGTTGACCGTGAGAAGTTGACCGTTCAGGGCGTATCGGTACGGTCAACCAGTGTACCGATACAGTCTCCCTAGGTTGACTAGGGGTCGTTGACCAAGTCAAGGCGTATCGATATGGTCTCCTAGCATATCGATACGGCCTGTTGTAAAGATTAAAATGGGCCGTTGAATTGCTTGTTTGATTGCTTCGCATCGCTTTGTTGTCTTTCCGCTATCGTATCTCACATAAGATGTATGAATGCCTTTAGACAAGATAACATTTAAAAGAAATTTTCTAGGGTTGCTAACCAAAGGGGGGCCTTAACGGGTTTCACTTCAGTTTTCCCCGTGTGACCTACTCGGACCGGTCAGTCGTCCAGACCGGGACGAGGGGGTTACATCAATGCAATGTCTCAATATACAATTTTAACATATCATATTCATTAATAATCCGTGGATTGAATCAATATAGTGGATACGCGAATTCCTATGCCTCGCCAAATCAATGAATGGTCAAATCCCTTCGCCTCACCAATAAGACTAATACCAACACATACCTCCGCCTCGCCAAATCAATATAGGTTGTGGCCTTAAGACGGTAGTCCACCCATACACTAAGCTCATGAATTTTATGGCATGCCAATTGTATCCAAAGTCCATTCAAATCCAAGGTTTTAATACCAATGTCAATAATCAATGACAATTCCAATAACCAATGTAAATAATCAGTGATAATTCTATATATCAATGTCAATAATCAATGATAATTTCAATAACCAATGTCTTTAAAGTTACCTACAGTGATCATAACTCAATGTCAATATTTCATAGTTTCAATGTTAATATAATTATTCGATGGTTCATTCATAATGTTTCAATATCAATAGTTATAACGATAACAATGCACAATGACAATACGAATGACCATGTCTGATGTTCAATACTAACTTATCGATGCTTACCAATGGATCCGACTAACAATCCGGTGCAACTTCCTTTAAAAGGAATGTTAGCTATTAAATCGAAATCGACATTAATAGATTCAGGAAGGCTCCTTGCCTATTCCCGAGACTCCGACTACACTCACCTTAGAATCTGATGCTCCTACAGCTCTCGGTTGACAACTCCCTTGTTCCTAGCCTTCAGTGAATTTGATGGATGCTTCTTTTCGTTGTCTTGAGCTAGGAAATCAATAGGAAGTGTAACCCCCTCGACCCGGCCTAGCCACTAGACCTTATCGAGTGGATTACACGGGACTAATCGAAGAAAGATTCGAAGATTTCCCTCCGTTTAGCAACCCAAGATGCGTTTCTTAATATCTTTTCTAGATGCTTAAAGTTAAACTTAAGTTATCGAACACACAGCGAAAGATAGGACAACAGACAAACATCGATTCGAACCAAAAAGGGCAATCAGGGACCAAAATGCAAAACTAGCATAATATGAGGACCTAAAATGCAATTAAGGTGATCTCTGAGAAATTTAGTTCATTTCATGCTGCCATGATGAAAAACAACATTAAACATGCACACGATCAACCACAATTGAAAACTGCATAAACTAGGACCAAAACGCAAGAAAAATAACAACAAAGATGCCTTTAACTAACTCCAACGACCCCCGTTTCGAAACTGGTATCAGAACGGTGCTCCACAGTAGCAAAAAAGTTCCGAAACGGCTTGAGACCGTTCCGGCCCTGCTTAGCCCGTTTTGGTACCCGTTCCGAAACGCCAAGGCAAAAATTAAGGGTTGTTCCGAAACGGTTGAGCCCGTTCCGAAACACCCTGGTGCAGAAACAACAAAACTGCAGTTTTAAGCATCCTTAAGGTATTTAAGTTGGTTCTAATCACCACATACAATAGATAAACAGCAAGATCAACATATACAACTAACACCACCCATCAAACATGCTTAAGATCAAGAGGAACGTAAACATGTTTTACATACATATATAAAGAAAGCTTCAAGATCCAACATAAGAGGAACAAGGTCCAAAACCAAGATCACAAGACATAAGACAAGAACAAGCCATCCAGACAACTAGCAACATGTCCTCAAAACAAGGAGTTTACAAACACTCCAAAGACATAAACAAGGTTCACCTTCATTGTCACACACACTATTATCTAAGAAAAGGCATACTTGAGCTAAGAGCGGACACTTGGATCACCTCCCTTGCACCGTTGCTTTCCAAAGGGTCTACGAATCTGCATTGTTGGAAAAAGAGAGCGTAAGCTCTAAAGCTTAGTGAGCGGAGCTCAAAACCAGCTACAACAATGCAGTTTTGTAAACATCCATCATTTAGGAAAATCAAAACCTTTTCTTGAAATCTCATTCACAAACTATTTCAAAACCATTTCCTTTTCAACATGCTATCTTGAAACAAGATTAAGTAAAGCAACAATACATGTCATAGGCAAAGAACGTGCATCAACCATGCATAAGCGTTACATGAACCATATATGCAAATCGAGCCTACCCGCTACTTTTACCATGCACATGCTTCAAACATAAGCATAACCATATGAGTTTACCAAGCTCATAATGAAACCATAAGCGATTGAGTATATCGGCATCATTGACACGTTGCTTGGATAAGCGGACACCTTGATGGCACAACCCCCATCAAGTCACATGGTGAAACAACCCTCACCACAAACACACTTCATCCGGGATGCCACAACCCACATTGCCCGTTGGTGATAGCACAACCCCTTACCCCTCGCATCAAAATAACACAACCCCTATTGTGAAACCGGAGGATTTCTCACGTGTGGATTTCATAATTATAGTGCACTTCACATCCTATTGATCGATCAATCTATCCGATATAACCCATGTGTCAATATACTCACCTCAACATCATAAGCCATTGATTTTCACCGGGGATAACCACCTCCCCAAAACACATCCCAAAAGCCATGAACACGAGCTCAAGGATAACATGAGCTCAACCAACATCCGAAACACAACATGGCATTCATGTGTGACAACAACAACATGCATTTAATGCATAACAACATCAGATGAAACATCATTTAAAATGATAGGCACATGATCCAAAACATGATCAAAATAAAAAGGCGAAAAGCCGAAACAAAACCAAATCTTACCCTTGAGCTTGGAATGGCCTAATGGCTCAACCCAAACCCGTAAAACACCTCTTCAACCTTGATAAAACAGTAAAAATCATTTCCACACACCAGGGATTACCACAACAAGCCGAAACCCCTTTTCTAGCTTTTCGGTTCGCCCACACTTGCGTTCAACAAATCCGGATCTTCAATCCCTGCCTCTAACCAACCCAAAATAGAGGATTTGGTGATATTTTCAACACACAAATTTGCTGGAAAGAAGAGATTTCAACAACTCAACCAAAACACCTATCGAATAAATCTAATACAAGCCATAACCATCAAAAAGACCCAATTCAGATAGTCTCCCGCAAAGCCCATCATTAAATAACATCAAAACACATAGATAAACATCTAAAAACATCATCCAAAGACCCACTTTTTCATACTTCAAAATTCAACACTGAACCCCATTTCGGGATTCTTGCCATTCACCCATCAACTCAACACAACAATCACATCAAACCTAAGATAACAACATCAACAAACCCAGCATTAAGAGATCTTACCCAAAAATCTTACCAAAAGCTCATTTTCATCAATTTTAGCCAATTTACATTAAGATTAAGACAAGAGATTAAAACCTTGGTATTTAAAAGAATCGAAGCATTGGAATTTCATTAAAGAACCTTACATTAAAGGAGAATCACGTTGCTCACCCCCAATGCTAGCTATTACCCCTTGTTTGGCAAAAATCCTTGAGGAAAACAATGAAATAGACTTGGGTTTTAGGAAAACAAGGTAGAAAACTATTTAGCAATAAAATATTAATAAGAAAACACTTTTACTTTGAGGAAATCAAGCTCAAATGATGGTTTGCTAAAAAGAGGAGATGAGGAATCTTGAAAATGGTTTTTGACGTGAAATAAGATTTTGGATGAACCCTTATTTTAATTAAATCATAAAAGCTATTTTAAAATATTTGAATAGTCAAAATAAAGGGGATAATAACAAATTTGGCCCAGCCAAGATTGCTCCTTAAAGATTCAATGTTTTGACTCTTTTACAAAATGGTCACTAAAAATAGATTTTACAAATTTTACAATTTGGTCACCAACCAAAATGTCACAGTTCGGAAAGCATTTTTCCAAAATTATTTTTACCAAAACCTTTTACATATTTAAAAAGTATTTAAAAGATTTATTCCATTTTTTTTCCCAACACTCGAAGACCTCTTTCCCTGAACATACTCAAAACACCTAACACCGGTCTTTCGAATTTCGGAAACTCATCGGATCTCCTAGACCCTAATCCGGGATGTTACAACTCTCTCCCACTTAAGAAATTTCATCCTCGAAATTTACCTGATGGAAAAAGATGCGGAAACTGACGCTTCATGCCGTCTTTCCTCTCCCAAGTGGCTTCTTCAACACCTCGGTGTCGCCGCTTCCCTTTGACCAACTCTATAGATCTACCACGCAAAACCTTGCTGTCCGTAGCCAATATTTCAATCGGTTCCTCATCGTAGGATAAATTTGGGTTCAATTCGATTTCCTCAACAGGCATTACGTGCGATTGATCTGACCTATACTTCTGAAGTATAGAAACATGGAATACATCATGTATCTTCTCTAATTACGGAGGCAAACTCAATTTATAAGCCACAGGACCAACTCGCCCATCGATCTCATACGGACCAATGATTCTCGGACTCAGTTTACCTTTTCTTCTGAATCTCATCAATTTCTTCCACGGTGATACTTTCAAAAAGACTTTCTCACCCAGAGCATACTCAATCTCACGACGCTTCAAGTCGACATACGATTTCTGTCGATCGGTTGCTGCTTTCAAGCGTTCACATATCAGTTTCACCTTTTCAGTAGTGCCCTTAAGCATAGCAGGTAAGGATACCAACTTCTGACTACCTTCTGCCCAACATACCGGAGTTCTGCACCTCCTACCATACAAAGCCTTAAACGGTGTCATCTAAATGCTAGTCTGATAACTGTTGTTATAAGCAAACTCAACCAACGATAGGTGTTTCTCCCACGAACCCTAGAAATCGATAATACAACAACATAGCATATCTTCAAGCACTTGAATAACTCGTTCTGACTGACCATCTGATTGAGGATGGTACGAGGTACTGAAATTCAATCGGCTACCCAAAGCACTATGCAAGCAATCCCAAAATCTCAATGTGAACCTCGGATCTCGATCCGATACAATCGACTTCGGTACACCGTGTAATCTCACTATCTCGCGGATATACAAATCAGCCAACTTATCCAAGGAATCAGTCGTGTTAATAGCTAGGAAATGTGCACATTTGGTGAGTCGGTCGACTATCACCCAAATTGAATTCTTTCGCGAATGAGACACTGGTAAACCTGAAACGAAATCCATGGCTATCCTCTCCCATTTCCATTCCAGAATGCGTAAAGGTTGTAACAATCCTGACGGGAACTGATGATCGGCCTTCACTTGCTGACAAACCATGCATTTACTAACAAATTCGGCCACATCCCTTTTCAAACCAACCCAGAAGTAATCATTCTTCAAATCTCGATACATTTTCGTGCTACCTGGGTGCATAGCAAACGGACTAGTATGTGCTTCATTCAAAATGGTACGTCTCAAATCAGCATCTTCAGCCAGAACAACTCTATTTTTGTAACACAAAACATTACCATCACTAAAAATATATTCGGTCAGTTTACCTTCTGCAATATCTTGAACATGTGAAGCTAAAGAACCATCTTGCAACTATTTCTCACGGATCAACTGTTCAAGAGATGGTTTCACCTGCAATTCTGCAATCAACCCTCCATCATGCGACAAACTCAACCTAGCAAACATCGCTCGAAGCTCAACTGCTACTTTCCTACTCAACGCATCAGCTACCACATTAGCTTTACCCTGATGGTATTCAATAGTAAGATCGTAGTCTTTCAACAATTCGGCCCATTTACGCTGTCGGAGATTCAAATCTCTCTGAGACATCAAATATTTCAAGCTCTTATGATCGGTATACATTGTACATTTCTCACCATACAAATAGTGTATCCACACCTTCAAAGCAAACACAACGGCGACCAACTCGATATCATGCGTGGGGTAGTTCTTTTCATGAGTCTTTAACTATCTTGAGGCATATGCAACAACTCTCCCATCTTGCATCAGAACACAACCTAGACCTATATATGAAGCATCACTATAAATTACATAGTCCTTCCCTGTTATCGGTTGCACTAACACAGGTGCCCTAGTCAAAGCATCTTTCAAACGATCAAAAGCCAACTGTCTCGCTTCTGTCCACTCATATCTAACATCCTTTTGCAACAATTCCGTCAATGGAGCAGCTATCTTAGAAAATCCTTCCACAAACTGACAATAGTAGCATGCTAAGCTTAGAAAACTACAAACTTCAATCATAGACTTCGGTTGCTTCCAATTCACAACAGCTTCCATTTTCTTAGGATCGACTCTAATGCCATCCGCTGACACGGCATGTCATAGAAAGATTACCTCTCTAATCCAAAATTCGCATTTGCTCAGCTTCGCATACAACTGATTTTCTAACAAGGTCTTCAACACAAGCCGTAAATGTCTATCATGGTCTTCCTTGGTGCGCGAATAAATCAATATATCATCAATGAACACTACAACAAACCGATCTAGGAACTCATGAAAAACATGGTTCATCATGTCCATAAATGCAGCCGGTGCGTTAGTCAACCCAAACGGCATAACTAGGAACTCATAATGGTCATAACGTGTCCGGAAGGCTGTTTTTGGTATGTCTTGTTCCTTCACTTTCAGCTAATAATACCCAGACCTCAAGTCTATCTACGAAAACACTGATGCATCTCTCAACTAATCAAACAAATCATCTATCCTCGGCAGCGGATACTTGTTCTTCACAATTAACTTATTCAACTACCGATAATCAATACACATACGCATACTTCCGTCTTTCTTCTTAACAAACAACACTGGTGCACCCTAAGGTGATATACTCGGATGAATAAAACCACGATCTAATAATTCCTAAAGCTGAGTCTTCAGTTCTTTCAACTCTTTCGGAGCCATCCGATACGGAGAAATCGATACGGGAGCTGAATCAGAATACAACTCAATAGCAAACTCAACTTCTCTATCTGGTGGTAAACCAGACAACTCTTCAGGAAACACTTCAGGAAAATTAGAAATTGCTCTAATATCTTTTGGTCGAACCTTACTCATGTTTGGATTCATCACATAAGCGAGGTACGTCTGACATCCCTAATCTAACATCTTTTAAGCCTCCAAAGAAGAAACTACGCTGGATAAGAATTTAACATTCTCACCAACCACTACTACCTCATAATCGTTCGACAATCTCAAGCTCGCCTGCTTAGTCTCAAAATCTACCTTTTCCTTGTGCTCTAGTAACCAATCCATTCCTAAAATCACATCAAACCAACAGAAAGGCAATTCCATCATATCAACTGGGAATACGTGACCCTGAACCATCAACAGACATCTGCGATACATCTTTCTAACCACAACTTTCTCGCCAAACGAACTAGTCACATTCATACCCACATCAAGTATCTCGCACGGTACATCCAACATCTTAGCATGCTCACACAGAATATAGGAATGTGTAGAACCAGAATCAATCAACGAAAGCAATGTTAAAGAATGTAACATGAAATTACCTGCAATAACATCGGTGTCGTTCTTGCCCTCTCTGTGTGCATACACTCTCGCTGGTCTGTCTCCCTCAGACTGGACTACAACTACATGTGCCACATTCCTATGTCCTTCGTTTCGTGGCTGAAAGTTCCCTCGGTCGCGCCCACGGCCCCGCTGGTACTCGATAGCTCGTACTAGTGCTTGACCACCTCTAACTAGCTGAGGACAATCTCCTTTGAGATGATCCTTCGATTAGCACTGCCAGCATGTACCATAGGTTCCCCAACACTCTCCTGGATGAGACCTACCACACTTGGTGCACTCGGGTGCATGATGAGCAAAATTTTGGCCTTGATGGCCACGTCCGGGGCTGCCACCCCCACGTCTATGATCAAAATGACGCCTCTTGTCATTGTGCCCCTTGGCTCGATCGCGATTCCACTCTCCAGGTCGTTTCCCTGAACTAGACCCGCCTCCTCAAGAAGACAAACCAAGACTATGCTTTATATCTTTGGCTCGAGCTACTAGCACGTCAAAATCTGTATAATCAGCAGCCAACATATAGGTCTTCACTCCCTCGGTCAAACCATACTGAAACCTCTCACAGCGTTCCTTCTCAGCAGGAACCAGCTCAGCAGCATATTGTCTCAGTCTAACAAACTGAACCTCGTACTCTAAAACGGTCATACTCCCCTGAACTAAGGCCATGAACTCGCGCTTCTTCTAATCTTGGTACCTCAGCCCCAAGTACTTCTTCCAGAAAGCAGAACGGAAGAAATCCCAAGTGATATCAGCAGCAGCCATACTCGCGGTGATCGTAGTCCACCAGACATATGCTTCACCCTGAAGCAAAGATTCCATACAACCCAGCTTACGTGCATTACTGCACTCCATCTGACTCAGAATCCTGGTAGTACTAGCTAACCATGCCTCAGCTCCCTCGGGCGATAACCCACGATACTCTACTCCACCCAGGCTGCGGAGCCTCTCGAGGGGTAACCCTTCCCTCTGACCATGTTGCGGTGCAGCTGCCTGTACCCCAGCCAACGCAGACTGGAAAGCCCCAGTAATAGCCTGAATCAACGTGCTTATATCAACTCCGGCCTGACCATGGCCACCACGAGGTTCCTCACCTCGCATATTAGCTGCACCACCTAGAGGAGGAGGAGGAGGAGGTAACTCTCCCTCTAACTGACCCCCAGCACCCTCAACAGGATCCTCACGCGGCTCACCACCCGCCTAACCTCTTCTAGGTCTACCTATAGCAACAAATGCAATGCTACAAACAAAACAAAATAAACAAAAGGAAATGATTCGGGTCAGCAACATCAAGGGTCCAAGGTGCTCAAGTATTATATAGGTTTCCTGATAATAGTTTGTGGCAATGAGTACCTTACACAGCAAACAACCTCAACACACAAGCATGCACCACCTCAACACACTTACCTCACTTACCTTTCCGGTTGCACGACCACCAATGCAAGCCTTTCCGAAGGAAAACCTGGCTCTGATACCAACAGATGTAACCCCCTCGACCCGGCCTAGCCACCAGACCGTATCGAGTGGATTACACAGGACTAATCGAAGAAAGATCCGAAGATTTCCCTCCGATTAGCAACCCAAGACGTGTTGCTTAATATCTTTTTCTAGATGCTCAAAGTTAAACTTAAGTTATCGAACACACGGCGGAAAATAGAACAACAGACAAGCATCGATTTGAACCAAAAATGGCAACCAGGGACCAAAATGCAAAACTAGCATAATATGAGGACCTAAAATGCAATTAAGGTGATCTCTGAGAAATTTAGTTCATTTCATGCTTCCATGATGAAAAACAACATTAAACATGCACACGATCAACCACAATTGAAAACTGCATAAACTAGGACCAAAACGCAAGAAAAATAACTTCTAAGATGCCTTTAACTAACTCCAACGACCCCCGTTTCAAAACTGGTATCAGAACGGTGCTCCACGGTAGAAAAAATGTTTCGAAACGGCTTAAGACCGTTTCGGCCCTACTTAGCCCATTTCGGTACCCGTTCTGAAACGCCAAGGCAAAAATTAAGGACTGTTCCGAAACGGTCGAGGCCGTTCCGAAACACCCTGCTGCAGAAAGAGCAAAACTGTAGTTTTAAGCATCCTTAAGGTATTTAACTTGGTTCTAATCACCACATACAACAGATAAACAGCAAGATCATCATATACACACTAACACCACCCATCAAACATGCTTAAGATTAAGAGGAACATAAACATGCTTTACATACATATATAAAGAAAGCTTCAAGATCCAACATAAGAGGAACAAGGTCCAAAACCAAGATCACAAGACATAAGACAAGAACAAGCCATCTAGACAACTAGCAACATGTCCTCCAAACAAGGAGTTTACGATCACTCCAAAGACATAAACAAGGTTCACCCTCATTGCCACACAAACTATTATATAAGCAAAGGCATACTTGAGCTAAGAGCAGACACTTGGATCACCTCCCTTGCACCGTTGCTTTCCAAAGGGTCTACGGATCTGCATTGTTGGAAAAAAAGAGCGTAAGATATAAAGCTTAGTGAGCGGAGCTCAAAACCAGCTACAACAATGCAGTTTTGAAAACATCCTTCATTTAGGAAAATCAAATCATTTTCTTGAAATCTCTTTCACAAACCATTTCCTTTTCAACATGCTATCTTGAAACAAGATTAAGCAAAGCAACCATACATGTCATAGGCAAAGAACATGCATCAACCATGCATAAGCCTTACATGAACCATATATGCAAACCGAGCCTACCGGCTCCTTTTACCATGCACATGCTTCAAACATAAGCATAACCATATGAGTTTACCAAGCTCATAATGAAACCATAAGCGATTGAGTATATCGGCATCATTGACACGTTACTCGGATAAGCGGACACCTTGATGGCACAACCCCCATGAAGTCACATGGTGAAACAACCCTCACCACAAACACACTTTGGCCAGGATGCCACAACCCGCATTGCCCGTTGGTGATAGCACAACCCCTTCCACTCGCATCACAATAGCACAACCCCTATTGTGAAACCGAAGGATTTCTCACGCGCGGATTTCATAATTATAGTGCACTTCACATCCTATTTTCTATCAATCTATCCAATATAACCCATGTGTCAATATACGCACCGCGACATCATAAACCATTGATTTTCACCGGGGATAACCACCACCCCAAAACACATCCCAAAAGCCATGAACACAAGCTCAAGGATAGCATGAGCTCAACCAACATCCAAAACACAACATGGCATTCATGTGGACAACAACAACATGCATTTAATGCATAACAACAGTAGATGAAACATCATTTAAAATGATATGCACATGATCAAAATAAGAAGGCGAAAAGCCGAAACAAAACCAAATCTTACCCTTAAGGTTGGATTTGCCTAATGGCTCAACCCAAACCCCTAAAACACCTCTTCAACCTTGATAAAACAGTAAAAATCATTTCCACTCACTAGCGATTACAACAACAAGCCGAAACCCCTTTTCTAACTTTTCAGTTCGCCGACAAATGTGTTCAACAAATCTGGATCTTCAATCCCTGCCTCTAACCAACCCAAAACAGAGGATTTAGTGATATTTTCAACACACAAGTTTTCTGGAAAGCAGAGATTTCAACAACTCAACCAAAACACATATCCAATAAATCTAATACAAGTCGTAACCATCAAAAAGACCCAATTCGGATAGTCTCCCACAAATCCCAACATTAAATAACATCAAAACACATAGATAAACATCTAAAAACATCATCCAATCATCAGATCAACACCAGCTATTAATTCATTTGAAGTTCCACCCAAAAACCCACTTTTTCATACTTCAAAATTCAACACTCAACCCCATTTCGGGATTCTTTCCATTAACCCATCAACTCAACACAATAATCACATCAAAAGTAAGATAACAACATCAACAATCCCATCATTAAGAGATCTTACCCAAAAATCTTACCAAAAGCTCATTTTCATCAATTTTAGCCAATTTACATTAAGATTAAGACAAGAGATTAAAACCTTGGTATTTAAAAGAATCAAAGCATGGGAATTTCATTAAAGAACCTTACATTAGAGGAGAATCATGTTGGTCACCCCCAATGCTAGCTATTACCCATTGTTTGGCAAAAATCCTTGAGGAAAATAGTGAAATAGACTTGGGTTTTAGGAAAACAAGGTAGAAGAACTATTTAGCAATAAAAGATTAATAAGAAAATACTTTTACCTTGAGGAAATCAAGCTCAAATGCTGTTTTGCTAAAAAGAGGAGATGAGGAAGCTTGAAAATGGTTTTTGACGTGAAATAAGATTTTGGATGAACCCTTGTTTTAATTAAATCATAAAAGCTATTTTAAAATATTTGAATAATCAAAATAAAGGGGATAATAACCAATTTGGCCCAGCCAAGATAGCTCCTTAAAGATTCAATATTTTGACTCTTTTACAAAATGGTCACTAAAAAAGATTTTACAAACTTTACAATTTGGTCACCAACCAAAATGTCACAGTTTAGAAAGCATTTTTCCAAAATTGTTTTTACCAAAACCTTTTACATATTTAAAAATGATTTTAAAGATTTATTCCATATTTTTCCCAACACTCGAAGACCTCTTTCCCTGAACTTACTCAAAACACCTAACATCGGTCTTTCAGATTTCAGAAACTCATCGGATCTCCTAGACCCTAATCCAGGATGGTACAGGAAGACTATTAGGATCGATAATATGATATAAAAATCAATACAACGATATCAAAATCGATATGTGATTTCAATATAGACAACAACGATGAAATATCCATGGATGATCAAAACCCTAGCTTAAGATTTAGCCCAACTCATCCATGGAATCTAATACCCGATTGAGGAATATAGCTTACCCGATTGATAGCAATGATTTGATATCAATAAAACGAAGGAAAAGCAAAACTTAAAGCTATCTCTAATGGAGGTGTATGCTTCAAGGAAGAAGATGATGAAAAAAGGAGGTGCTTGCTTCAATATCTCGAGTAAGTCTCTTTATTCCTTTTCCTTTGTTTATGTAAAATATATATTCCTATTCAATTTAACTTTCCTTTAGGTGAAGTAACTTCATCAGATTGTCCCACGTTGGGATATTAGAAATTGAGGAGGGGCTAATCGCAAGGTTAGTCCCTCAACTCTCACTACATCGTGGTCTTGCCCTCCAACTTACAATTTTCTCAATTTAGCCATTATATAGGTTTCAATATTATTCGATAGGGTCCAATGACAATAATTTAGTTCAATTAGAGTTCGGTATCAATAATTAACTACCCGATATAATATTTGGATTTTATCAATATGAGATTTCCAATCACCGGAACCTAATTCTGACTAGACTGGATTTTGGGGTGTTACAAATCTCCCCCTCTTAAGAAAAAAATTTGTCCTCGAATTTTTACCTAAACCGAAAAGATGTGGATATTGTTGTTTCATGGTCTCTTCAGGTTCCCATGTAGCTTCTTCAACATTGTGGCTCTTCAAGAGCACTTTAACTAACGTTACAATTTTGTTGCGAAGCCTCTTAACTTCTCTTGCAAGAATCTGAACCGGTTCTTCCTCGTAGGACAAATTTGGCTGGATTTCTATAGATTCAAGTTCCACAATGTGCGAAGGATCATAACGATATTTTTGGAGCATCGATACATGAAAAATATCGTGGATTTTACTCAATTCAGAGAGCAACAACAATCGATATGCCACGGAGCCAACTCTTTCAGTGACTTCAAAAGGTCCTAAGAATCGGGGGCTCAATTTTCCCTTCTTACCAAACCTTAAAACCTTTTTCCGCAGTGCTACTTTGAGGAAGACTTTTTCACCAACTTCATACTCAATGTCTCGTCTCTTAAGATCAGCATAAGCTTTTTGTCGATCAAAGGCAACCTTTAAATGATCATGAATAATGGCAACCCGTTCTTCAGTTTCTCGAAGTAAGTTAGGGCCTAACACCTTGCCCTCACCAAGCCCCGACCAACACAATGGAGTTCGACATCGTCTACCATACAATGCTTCATACGGGGCCATTTGGATTGATGCCTGATAACTATTAAATTAAAAAAATTCAACAAGGGGTAAAGACTTCTCCCAAGTTCCACCAAAGTCAATGATGCATGCTTGAAGTATATCTTCCAAGATATGTATAGGAAGGTTCAATAACATTACAAATTTTTAAGGTTTCAATGGAAGAGTCTTTCGATAATTACCTGGATTACCCTTTCTAACTGGCCATCATATTGAGGGTGAAAGGTTGTGCTAAGATTTACTCTGGTGCCCAGAGCTCCTTGTAAGGTTCTCCAAAACCGAGATGCAAATCAGGGATCTCGATTAGAGATAATAGACTTGGGGTACTTCGTGGAGTCGGATTACTTCTTTGATATACAAGTCAGATAATTTAGGAAGACCTTAGTCCATTCTAACTGGTATAAAATGAGCTGACTTTGTGAAACGATCTACAATGACCCATATGGCATCATGCTTCGCGGGAGTTAAAGGTAGACCGCCAATGAAATCCATAGTGATCTTTTCCCACTTCCATTTCGGCGGATCGATAAGCTGCAATAATCTGGTAGGATCACAATGTTCTGCCTTAACACGTTGGCATGTGAAACATTTGGAAATGTAGTACACTATGGCCTGCTTCATGCCCGACCACAATAAAGTTTGCGTAAGTCCTTATACATCTTCACGGACCTGGGGTGAATGGTAAAAGAACTCGAATGAGCTTCAGAGATAATATCAGTGTGAAGAGATTCATCATTAGGTACACAGACCTGGTCATGAAAACACAATAGTCCTTCATAATTAATTTCGAAGTCGGGGTTGTCCGATAACTTAGAGACAATGGACTGAAGCTCAGGATCTTGTTCTTGCAAATCCTTGATTCGAGAAACAATTGTAGACTGAACTTGAAGTTTAGCTACAAGACAACGAGGCTTCCGAAGTCAGAAGTGAGCGTTAATTGCTCGAGGGGCTACAATACAACGATATTACAATGAGTTAATGTACCACACAATACCTATAACCCCATATTCACTGTCAATACTTAGCAGGCAAAGGTTTGCGGCTAAGTGCATCAACTACAACGTTGGCCTTGCCCAAATGGTAATCGATGACAAGATCGTAATCTTTAAGAAGTTCCATCCACCCCCGTTGTCGAAGATTCAACTCCTTTTGGGTCAATAGATACTTAAGGCTTTTATGATCGGTAAAGATGTAACATTTTTCTCCGTAGAGATAATGTCTCTAGATTTTTAATGCAAAGAAAACTGCAGCCAATTCAAGATTATGAGTGGGATAATTCATTTCGTGCGGTTTAAGCTGTCTCGAAGCATAAGCAATGACTTTGCCTTCTTGTATCAATACACATCCTAACCCGAGGTGCGATGCATCACTGTAAACTGTGTAGTCCTTTCCAGACTCAGGTTGGGTTAGGACTGGTGTATGGGTCAACACTTGTTTCAGTTGGTCGAAACATCATTGTTGAACCTTGGTCTAAACAAAAGGAGCTTCTTTTCGCAACAACTTGGTTAAAGGAGCGGCTATCATAAAGAACCCTTTCACGAATCTCATATAATAGCCAGCAAGCCTAAGGAAACTTCTAACTTCGCCAATGTTCTTCGGTGGATGTCAATCTACAATAGCTTGGATTTTATTTGGGTCCCTTGAATCCCTGAAGTCGACACAATGTGTCCAAGAAATGCAACTTCGGTGAGCCAAAACCCACACTTGGAAAATTTTGCATATAACTGCTTCTCTCGTAAGGTTTGAAGCATGGTATGAAGATGATCTCGGTGTTCCGCTATATTCTTGGAATAGATCAATATGTCATCTATAAACACCACTACGAACTTGTCGAGATAGGGTCGAAAGACTCAATTCATCAAATCCATAAAAGTTGTCGGTGCATTGGTTAACCAAAGGGGCATCACCAAGAATTTGTAGTGTCCATATCTCGTACGGAAAGCAGTCTTCGGTACATCACATTCTTTAACTCTCATTTGCTAATAGCCTTACCTTAAATCGATCTTGGAAAACACGGAGGCATCCTTAAATTGACCGAACAAGTCGTCTATTCTAGGCAATGGATACTTGTTCTTAATGGTTACCTTATTCATCTATTTGTAGTCAATACACAACCGCATAACCCATCTTTCTTTTTTACAAAGAGAACCGGTGCTCCCCAAGGCGAAGAGCTCGATTGAATGAAACCTTTGCTCAGTAATTCCTGAATTTGAGCTTTCAACTCCTTCAATTCAATAGCTGCCATACGGTATGGTGCAATAGAAATTGGAGCAGTCCCAAGTTGCACCTCGATGCCAAACTCCACTTCTCGGGATGGGGGAAATCCTAGAAGTTCATCAGGGAAGACATCACGAAATTGCATACAGTGTCAATGTCTCGTAATTGTGATTCATATTTAGCCTCTAACGTCAACGCACACAATGAAGGATTTATCGCGTTCATCAAAACAACACTTTCTTTGCCGAGACCTCAAAGATACAACTTCCTTTTAGTACAATCGACCTAGGCTTGATGCTCGTTAAGTCAATCTAAGCCTAGGATAAAATCGAACTCATGGATCGGTAAGGCCAACATATTGGCCTGGAAAAGAAATCCCTTGGATCAATAAGGGGAAATTCTTGCACAATACCCTTACGGTGACACAATCTCCTAAGGGATTGGTTACAGAAATTCCCGATGCTATTGGTTCAGAAGACATACTATACTTCTTAACTACAACGGTGCTTATAAAAGAGTAAGTAGAACCAAGGTCAATTAATGCATATAAAGGATGTGAATATAGCTCAATGGTACCTGCAATGACATCAGGCTTGTCCTCCTCTTCCCTGCTCCTCACATGATACATCTGGGCAAGAGCTTTAGAATCTTGCTTATTGAATGGTTTCCCTGAACCACTCGATTGTCCATTGGTTCCCGATGATCCCTTCTTCGATCTTTTACCTCGAAAAGACTGAGTAAGAGAGGAAGCAGTAGTTGGTGTAGCAGTAGATTTTGTTACATTCAAAGGGCAATCACGAATAAAGTGACCCTACTTACCACAATAATAACAAGCTCCAGTATGCTTACGACATTGACCTGTTGGGTGCTTATTCTGACAATAACTGCAAACTGGATGTTTGTTGCCTCGATTTGAACCTCCGGTGCTATCAACAGAAGATGCCTTAGCAAAGGATTGTGTTACAGATTGAGGCCTCTCAATATTTCCAGAACAAGAGGGTTGTGGATAGACATTCTGCTTGGGACCTTGATATCTCCCTTTCTTGTTCCATCTCGGGGGTCGAGAATCATCCCTAAACCTCTTCTCAGACTTTTCGGACCCACCAGCTCATTGAGCTTTCTGTGCAGCTTTGATGGCCTTAACTCGAGTCACGAGGTCTTGGAAATTAGCAATGCTTAGTGCAGTAAACATTGTGCGTAATTCATCATTGAGCCTTGCAATGAACATCTGGCACTTCTTTTCCTTCTTCTTAATGTACTCAGCACCGTATCTGCAGTACTTACAGAAGTTATGGATGTATTGCTCGATCGGTCGCCCACCTTGTTTGAGGTGGAGGAAGATATTTCACCTCTCGGCAAGGTAAAACTCACTGATATATTTCTTGCGGAATTCTTTAAGGAAGAACTCCCGAGTCACAGTGTCTTCATAGACTGTATATATGGTAGTCTCCCACCAGTGAAGTGCCTCATCAGCCAGCAATGCGACGACACACTCGAGCTTGTGCTCATCCGAGCACTGAAGTTGCTTACCCAAAATCTGCAAAGTGTTGTCCAACCAGTATTTGGCAACTTCAGGGTTGTCGTCATCTTGTCTTGTAAAAGTGTAAGCTCGATACTGTGAAAGCTTATCGATAAGAGCTCGAGTATGTTGAACAACATGAGCGATGGGTTGCACTACATGCTCAGCTCTCATAGTAGTTATAAACTGCTTAAACATGTCAGCCATGTTCTTGTAACATTCAGCCTGAGCTGTAGTTACTACAGACTCAGTACCCTGAGCAGAAGGATCCTGCGGATGCGGTGGATTTGGAGGATTCCCTTCTCTATTCTCCTCGCCATGTGTCGAGGAGCCGGTGGCAGGCTTATCAATGTGAGCTTCATTAATTTCAGACATTTCTATATGAAAGATCGAATTGGTCGACAAGTCAAAATATACACAATATACAACTCCTAAGTGGCAAAGTAACATAATAACAATGTAACAAGCTTTGGTTTAGTCCTAAAATCGACTAAACTCTGGCTCTGATACCACAAATGTAACACCCCTTCCTGATCTTGTCCAGAACTGGATCGGGAGGTGTTACCGACAAATAATACAATGATCAGTACAATAAAATTTCATTTTTTATTATCAATACTTAAGACAATAATCAATGCAACAATATTAAAATGCCTTTGACCTAGTGAATAGAATTGGGGATGCATGAAATTAATGTAATTTCGTATTCATTTTTATATGAGGATTATTCGGGAACGGATATCGGACCAAGTGGAGTAATCAGGAGGCTTATATGAGGATTTATTGCTAATTATTGAGGTTAGTACACCTCAAACTCTAAAATGCTTCATGAGCATCATAAATGTAATTGCCTTGCTTGTTAGTGGTTGCAAAATAGGTTGAAGATAGATAAGCATGTTTTGAGACCGATATTATGAGACTTGTAAGTATGAGATACATGAGGAGTTTGGGAATATTTTGAGACTTGTATGAGCTTTGAATGTAACACCATCTTCCCGATCTGTTCGAGAACCAGATCGGGAGGTGTTACCGACGAATAATATGATGATCGGTATAATAAAATTTCATTTTTTATTATCAATAATTAAGACAATAATCAATACAAAATATTAAAACAACACCCAACATGCTTCTTAAACCAATTATTCCGTTATGAGACAATAACTATCCATTTAGGGCTAATTTATAACTATTACAAGTTTTAGGGACCAAATTGTAAAACTGATAAATTAGAGGTCCTTCGATACCACCGAGTGTACTATAGTGAAATTCAATACAATATTAACAAGCCTGTAAAATTTCATATACTTTGGAGTTCATTTACTCATTCAATTTAAACATCAAAAACTCAGCGATCTAATTGTAAACTTTATAAATTGTCAAATTGTGCCTTTCAATTAACTTAACTAACCTTCTATCAAAACACCTTCAGGCTGTTTCGAAACAGGTGAAAGATGGTCAACCTAAGTTGACTTGTCCTTAAATCGTATCGGTATGGGCAAGGCCTGTATCGGTACGGGTTGACTCTCTTTGACCATGACTTTGACCCGTTTCAATACACTATAGACTCGTATCGAAACAATAAATTTCAGTAGAAAAATGTTTCGATAGGGCCTCAAATCGTATCGAAACACTCTATTCCGAGGGTTCAATTATGCTTAACGTATCGATACGCCATGACCCCGTATCGAAACGGCCTAACTTGTAATGACAGATTTTTGCTCGTTTTTAATCGAATTGACCTGCCAAACGGTGTTCAAATGCAATGAAACTTTACACACAACTTTTAAATGATATAAACTATTGTCATGCCAAATTTCAACATCATATGAATATGTTTACTAGGTTTTGACCTTTATGAGCCAAATATACCATTTTTGTCAAGTTTTAGCCAAACCAAAAGTCATATTTAGGCCCTTAACTACTTTTCATCTATTACACATATTAGGCATAACAAAATAGGCATATAGGACTAGTTCAACTACTTTGCCACCTTCCTATGAGTTCTTAAGGACAATTTACATTACTTGAATAGTAGTGACTTGTCTTGCCGCGACTTGTCTGATCTTCAAAAGGGGTCGATTCTTCAACCTGAAATGCATGAGATAAGACACATTAGGCATACATTGTCTAGTGAGGTAATCACAACAATATGAATAACAATGTGTGAAGTTTTACACAATCTCATGCTCATCAATGTCAATGTAATGTCTCAATATACAATGTTTAGCATATCATATTCATTAATAATCCTTGGATTGAATCAAGATAGTGGATACGCGAATTCTTACGTCTCGCCAAATCAATGAATGGTTCAATCCCTTCGCCTCACCAATATGACCAATACCAACACATCCCTCCGCCTATCCAAATCAATATAGGTTGTGGCCTTAGGACCGTAGTCCACCCGTACATTCAGCTCATGAGTTCTATGGCATGCCAATTGTATCCAAAGTCTATTCAAATCCAAGGTTTTAATACCAATGTCAATAATCAATGACAATTCCAATAACCAATGTCAATAATCAGTGATAATTCTATTTACCAATGTCAATAATCAATGATAATTCCAATAACCAATGCCTTTAAAGTTACCTACAGTGATCATAACTCAATGTCATTATTTCATAGTTTCAATGTCAATATCATTATCCGGTGGTTCATTCACAATGTTTCAATATTAGTTATATCGATAACAATGCACAATGACAATACCAATGACCATGTCTGATGTTGAATACTAACTTACTGATTCTTACCAATGGATTCGACTAACAATCCAATGCAACTTCCTTTAAAAGGAATGTTTGCTATTAAACTCAAATCAATATTAATAGATTTGGGAAGGCTCCTCGCCTATTCCCGAGACTCCGACTATATTCACCTTAGAATCTGATGCTTCTACGGCTCTCAGATGACAACTCCCTTGTTCCTAGCCTTCAGTGAATTTGATGGATGCTTCTTTTCGTTGCCTTGAGATAGGAAATCAATGGGAAGACTGTTAGGATCGATAATACTATATCAAAATCAATACAACGATATCAAAACCGATATATGATTTTAATATAGACAACAACGATGAAATATACATGGATGATCAAAACCCTAGCTTATGATTTAGCCCAACTCATCCATGGAATCTAATAACCGATTTGAGGAATATAGCTTACCCGATCGATAGCAATGATTTGATATCAATAGTACGAAGGAAAAGAAAAACTTAAAGTTATCTCCAATGAAGGTGTATGCTTCAAGGAAGAAGATGATGAAAAGGGAGGTGTTTGCTTCAATATCTCGGGTAAGTCTCTTTATTCCCTTTCCTTTGTTTATGTAAAATATATATTCCTATTCAATTTAACTTTCCTTTAGGTGAAGTAACTTCACCATTGTCTCACGTTGGGATATTAGAAATTGAGGAAGGGATAATCGCAAGGTTAGTCCCTCAACTCTCACTACACTATGGTCTTGCCCTCCAACTTACAATTTTCTCAATTTAGCCATTATATAGGTTTCAATATTATTTGATAGGGTCCAATGACAATAATTTTGCTTAATCAGAGTTTGATATTAGTAAATAACTAGTCGATACAATATTTGGATTTGATCAATATGAGATTTCTGATCGCCGGAACCTAATTCCGACTAGACCAGATTTTGGGATGTTACAATAGAGACCGTGTAGGGTCGTTTGCATATTCGTATAATTATTTGATTGGTTGATTTATATGTTGTGTTGCTTGAGTGCTTGAGCTATGAATTGGCATGTTCGATGGAGATTATACTAAATAGACTAATAATTGGTGATATTCGAATAGTTGATCATAAAGTCGTGAATTGATATTAAATGATTATGAAGCCATTAATTAATATTAATCGAGTGAATGTGTTATAAACAAACCCTAAAGACTTTCATAAGCTTTAGGAATCGAATAAAATGTTGTAAACCTGTAATTCAAGAAAATGATGTGAACCCTTGAATAGGTGTTGAGTTTTATGTGCTCGATTTCCTTCAACCATTCTAACTCGCCAAGTGTGGAGAAGATTGGATATTTGAGTGATTTTGTGGGAGATTAAAAATAGACAATAGACACAAGGATTTATAGTGATTCAGCCTTCTAACAAGCACCTACATCCACTACCTTAGCTCCCCACTAAGGATTTCAAACAAATTCACTAAGAATTTCGTCCCCTTTTCTCGGCTTAGGAGGAAACCGTTACAATGATCAAGCTTTCTACCCAAAGCTTGATCAACCACTCTCTCACAAGAGAAATTCTAAGCAAACTTGAAATTCCTCTAATAGGTGTATGTTTTCAATTCTAAGCACTCACCCAAAACCTATACACTTGAGCAAATTTGACAATTAAGCTCACAAGTGTTATCTATACAAGAAAAATATACAAATAAGGTCTAAGACAATTTCTTTATCATAACGTTGTTACAATTGAAGCATTAGACTTCCCTTGATGCTTGGAGGTTCCTTTTATACTCCCAAATGAGTTTGTAGCCATTGAGAACTGTTGGGATTGAATTGGAGCCGTTGGAGACTTTATTTCCCTCATTAATTGCAGTTCTGGCGATGCTCGTATCGGAACAGGCAACCCCGTTTCGAAACGGTATGAGTTGTATCGAAACGGTTACAAACCATTTCGATACGAGTGACAGTTGGGCTACAATTTAAAATACTATTGGGAAAATAGCCCTTGGGAAGGTTTTGACCGTTGGGCATATCAAAACACCAAATGGGTGTTTTGAAATCGAAACCCTCCGTATCGAAACGACAAACTCTGTTTCGGTACGGGTTTTGGCAGTTTCAAACTGTTTCGAAACAGGTCCCCTGTATCGAAACGGGTACCTTGAAAACTCTGGTTTGGCTACTTAAAAACGTTTCAAACCTTGCCAAAACCATTTAAAAACATCCACAAACTTATTTTCAAGTTGTTTTGACTTAAAGGCACTTTTGAAATCTTTTCAATTTAGTCCAAAACTATTTTTCAATTATTATATCAAAACATTAGTTCTTCAATAGGGTATCGGTGCGAGCTTTGGTTGTACCGATATGCGATTGGGGGTTATATCAGTATGGGTCGACCTGTACTAGTACTTGTGGAAATCTAGGATTTCCAATGAGTAGTATTAGTACGCGGTGTGAGTACCGATACTTGAGGGTACCCTATCAATACTCGTGTTCGAGTATTGGTACCCGATACGCTAATTAATCAATAAATGTATATTAAGGGGTGGAAGTTGATGTGTATATTAAGAGTTGAATTAAGCCTTGATAAATGAGATAACTCAGATTAATGGAAGCAATAAATGAGATTAATTATATACTCTTCCATAATGTATTAACAACTCGGTAATGTAAAATAAATGATGTGTTGATGATTAGTAACAATAGGAGATCCTTGGGATCGCATTGCTTGTATGACAGTTGGGCATTCGATTGGTTGAGTCTATGATTGATGGGATCCGGATACTCAATGAAAGAGTGCGGCAACATCATGGTTAGAGATTTCGAATAGAGGTTATCGATGTTGTGTGACCTGGGCCTCATTCGAAAATACTCGATTGAGGATTCCGAGTATGAGTGTATGTTCCGATGCTAGGTGACCCGGCCTCACCAGAGTGTAAATGCTTGAGGGGGATTCCGAAAAAAGGTGTATGTTCTGATGCTATGTGTGTAACACCCGGGTTTGGGGGTCGGGTGAAAATAATATTTAAATAATGGTTCGGGTTTCGGTTTTATAATTAAAATAATAAAATATTATTTTGGGCTTCATATATATTCGAAGCAAACAACTATGTTGGATTTAAATTGTTTTGGAAATCAAATCTCATGGATTTTTGAATAGATGAGCTTGCCATCTCATTAATGGCAAGATTGTAAATATGTGAACTTTCATTTTTAAAACCCCCTTTAATTTAAAAGACCACTCTAAAACTCATCTTCATCTTCTCTATTCACCCTATTCACGTCAAAATGCCCTTTTCTCTCCAAATCCCTATTTCATCATCTCCCTTGATTTTGTTGGTGATTTTTGCAAGGTAACCTCGATTTTAACTTGTCATCCTTTTCCTCTTCAAGATGGTACCTTTAGTTTTCATAAAGCTCATAGATTTTGTAGTTTGGGGTTTTGAGTTTTTAGATTAAAAATGTAACCTTTATTATCTTTAACTTGAGTTTTCGATTTGTTGAAGTTATATATGTTGTTTACTACCCATAAGGTCCAACATAGTTGATTTTTACATGGTCTTATGTTGATTCCCGAAATTGGGTTTTTGAAGGGTTTAAAGGTTGGTTATGGGTGTGCTTGATGTTGGAAATTGTTGGCTGATGGTTATACTATGCTTGGGTAGTGTTTTGAACATGTTTAAGAGTGCTTTGGGTGACTACATTGCTGATTTTTTAGGGGTCTTTCTGGAAGTACGAAAATGAGATTTTGGAGGGTGAACTTGGCTTTGAATTGTGAGAATTGTAGTGGATTTGTGTGTTGGTGTTAGACTTTGGGTTTGTGGCTGATTTTGAGGTTAATGTATTGTTTTTGAATGGTTAGAGGCAAGAGGAAACAATGGAGAAGCTTCGGGCTCGAATCCGGAAACTTGGATGCTTGGTAGGCTAGTCGACCTGCGCTAATGGAGTGGTCGGTGAGTGGTTATTGTTTTTAAATGGTTTTTAAATATTGGTTCAAGCATGTGGACGTAGGTTGGGCTTGGTAAACCCACCTAGAGTTGAGATTAGAGTGGTAGCCTAATCTCAAGCTTAGCTTAGGAAGCTTTTGGTTGAACTCCTATTTGCTTGTTATGCCTCTTGTTTAATTGTGTTTATGGTAGTTATGTATATTGCGTTATACATGTATGTTGAGGCATGGCTTGATGCATTGTTATATGCATGTTGATGATGAATATGATGGGGTTATACATATGCATGAATTATGATGCGATATTTGTATTAATGATATACATGTAGTGTTGACATGTGAAATGATATTCTGAGGTGGTTGCATGATCCGAGGATCATGGTGAGTACATGCTACGCATGGAAATGTGGTTTGTGCATGACGGTAAGTCATGGTGAGTACGTGCTAAGCACGGAAGTTGTTATGAAATGATATTGTGAAAGATTAATGAAATGTGTAGTGGTGGCACTAGTATGCTTGGGTACAATGATCGATCATTAGGATGTTAGTGTACACACGTGAGTCAAAATGCGCGCGTGGTCTTCATGATGGTAGTCATCAAGATGGAGTACGGGTTCGCCCAGAAATCTTCTTATATATGTTAGTCGGTGATGAGTGGAATCCCCTCCGCGTGAAATGGGCGTGAGGATGAGTAGAATCCCCTCCGCATGAAACGGTGATGAGTGTAATCCCACCGTAAGGTAATGATTGTGTTGTTGGATGTAAGTTCCAACGGTTATCCGCATATTCGAGTCATAGCTAGATGCCAACACGGATTGTGGTTTATGTTGCCAATATGTGATTATTTGTGAGCCAATGTGATTCGGGATGTGTTGCTAACATGGTTTAATATATGTGATTACATATGTTGTGGATTTAAACATGTTGAGCATGGCATAATATTGAATATATGTTCATGCATCATGTGTAGATTGGCTTATGTGGATCAAAGGTAAGAACATGCATTCTATCTTGGTTGTATGCTCGTGCTTGGACCATGCATTTTCGAGGTTTGTTTTATGAGCTTACCCTCACTAAGCTTTTATGCTTACGCTCCTTTTTGTTCGACAATGTAGATCAGTAGCTTGTGGTTGGCAAGGGCAAGGAAAGGTCTCCAAGTGTCGCTTTTGGTTAGCTCAAGTATGAACTTTAAAATTGTAGATTGTAATAGTCAAGCAATGGGATAGGTGTTGTTGATTTGAGCTTTGATATATGTTGATGTTGGTATGGCTTTTGGATTCTTTGTTTGAATTGTAAATCTTGCTTATGTTACATGTCATGAATGCCTATATGTTTGTTTCTAAGGAATGAACCTTTATATGTTAAATATGTCTTCTTTTTTATAAATGTATGAATCCTTTCGTTGCATGATCCTTGTACGTTTTGAATGCCATGTATGATTGTATCTCTATAGTTAAAGGTTGAATGTATGTTGTCCGGGGCTAGGAGAGTCGTAAATCACATCTAAAGTCGAGTCTTAAGTTGTTTGGCTGAAATTTGGGAACTTGTAGTGCATGGCGTATCGATACGCCTAAGGGCCGTATCGATACGGTCTTGCTCTTCAGGACTCAGTTTTGGCTTGGTGTATAGATACGCGGGGGAATACCGATACGCCCAAAGCTCACTGGAAATCTGAGATTTTGGTGAGACTTTGGCGTATCGATACGGGCTCTAAGCGTATCGGTATGGTTTTGTCTCGTTGACCGCGAGATGTTGACCGAAGAGGGTGTATCGATACGCCCAAGAGCTGTATCGATACGGTCTCCCCAGAGTTGACTGAAGACAGTTGACTTGGTCAAGGCGTATCGATACCCTTGATAGGTGTATTGATACGGCCTGCTTAAAAAGGAAAAATGGGTTGTTTTAAAAGTGTTGTTTTGGATGGTCGTTTATATATTGCTTGTGTTTCCGCTGTCGTGTTTCACGTAGGACATAATAATGCATTTAGACAAGATAAATAAAAGAAATTTTCTAGGGTTGCTAACCGAGGTGGGACCTTAACGGGTTTCACATCGGTTTTCCCCGTGTAGCCTACTCAGACTGGTCAAACATCCGGACCAGGACGAGAGGGTTACATTTGTTGGTATCAGAGCCTAAGGTTTCCGAGACCTTGGGCAGGTAAGTGAGGTAAGTTTAATTTTTGTATTGAAATTGCACGGTGGTTGCTTGCCATGTAAGCATGTTTACTTGTTTATCAAGTATGCTTGGTGTATGTTGCTTGATCGTACGTGTATGTTGCTTGATCGTACGTGTATGTTGCTTGAAGCATGTTGAGTAGAGTCTCATTGCTTCTATTACATCGGAAAAAGAGATTTTTAAGTGAGGAAATCATACTTGATCCACTTGGACCCTTTCCTTTGCGAACCCAGTTTACATGTTAAATTGTTGTTGTTGTTGTTGATTTATTGCTTTTTGGTAAGTTTGAGGCCAAGGCGTGGGCCGTGAATCGGTAAGTGGAAGCTGTGGTTTCTGGAAATGTGGATGATGTTGAGGGAGTTCATCGCTATAGTCAGGGAAGTATGGTTGTACCGGAGCTGAGGTACAATTTGTTTGTTTGAGTCAGTGTGTATGTGGGTTGATTCCAGTTGACAAGGAGCGATGAGACCGATTCTGGTATTAGTTGGTAAAAAGAAGTGAAGACCTATGAGTGGGAGTCAGAGTAGTATCGATGTTATAGTATATAAGCCCTTGGTACAATTTTGAGTTGTCCCTTCTGATTGATTATGAATCTGTACTTCTGTGTATTGTTAGCAAGCATGCAAAGTTTGAATGTGCCCGGTGAAACGTTAGAGGTAGGTACGAGTACCTTAGTTCTTTAGGCGAGATCAAGGTAAGGGTCTCGTGTGAGTAATCTGAAATTCATAAATGTTAGTTGGTGATTGTTGGGGTTCGGCCTATGGTTTTAACACAAGACAGGCGGTCAGTCTCCGTGAGTGGGAATCAATTTGTGTGATTTGGCTAGTGTGTGTCTGAGTTGTCTTCCAGCAAGAATGAGAGATGAAGTAACTTCTGTTATAGAAGAGCTGAGAAGGAAGTCTTGAGTTTTAACTCCAGATTGTTTGGTAGTGTGATGTTTTGAGTCGTCCGGAACGATGCTACAGAACAAGTTCAAGCATGATTGTTTGTGTGCGATTGGAACGGAATTTTGAGGTTTCGAGATGCTCTAAGAACGGTTTTGAAGAGTTAGGTTATGTTGAAGAACCAGCC
The DNA here is from genome assembly GCA_030270665.1 of Hibiscus trionum. Classification (NCBI taxonomy): domain Eukaryota; kingdom Viridiplantae; phylum Streptophyta; class Magnoliopsida; order Malvales; family Malvaceae; genus Hibiscus; species Hibiscus trionum. The sequence goes on along the minus strand of BSYR01000010.1, from coordinate 6,048,702 downwards.
TGAAAACAAGAGAACCGAAGACTATCAACTGTGTACATGTGAAGTTGCAATTTCTGCGGATTCGTCCTTTTGTGAGAACATGCAAAGAAATTAGATATACCTGTTGAGATGTTAGGCGTAGGAACGCATGTGACTAGACCTTTTGGTGAGATAGTGGTGGTCAGAAAGATGTATGGAAGATGTTTGTTGATGGTTCAGGGTTACGTGTTTCCAGTAGATGTGAAGTTATTATCCTTTTTACGGTTTTGATGTAACTTTTGGCATGGTTTGGCTCGTAGAACACAAAGTTGGGGTATACGTTGAGACAAAGAGAGAGTTGCCTTGAAGTTGCAGATTTCTGTGAGACTGTAGTGGTAGGTGAGGATGTGAACTTCTTATCAAATGTTGATCCAGCCTTAGAGGTCAAAGATTGATTGAGATTGGTCGACAGGCTTGCCTAGCAAATGTGATGGATTTAATTTTTGAATGAAGATTAGACCGCAAAATGTTAGAATAGTTTGTGTTTTCCTAAAAGTGTTTGGAAGAATTGTCGGTTTGTCTCTTGATAGGGAAGAAGAGTTTGTTAATGATACCGTCTTCGAGTTTGTTCCCGCTTTGTTTGCTCTATGTCCTATGATTCCCGAAGGAATTGAGAGTGTTGAAGAATCAACTACGAGATTTGTTAGACTGAAGATTCATTAGGCCTAGTACATCATCTTAGAGTACGACAGTGAAATTTGTGAAGAAGAGAGATGACAATACAAGAATGTTTTTAGATTACAGACAGTTGAAACAATTGACAGTGAATAGTTAGTATCTGTTTCCCAACATCAGTGATTTGTTGATCAGTTAGGGTGTGCTCCAGTCCTTTCGAAGATTAATTTGAGATCCGTTTACTACCAGTTGGAAGTGAAAGAAGTTGATGTACCGAAGACAGCTTTCGGGACAGGATATGATCACTTTAAGTTCTGAGTTATGCCATTTTGTTTGACTAGTGTGTTAGCTACTTTTATAGAGATGTCGAGCAGAATATTTTCCTGAGTTCTTTGATCAGTTTGTAGTAGTTCTCATAGATGATACATGGGTATATTCACGTGCCGAATAAGATCAAGACAAGCTTTGGAGTTAGTGTTGTAGATCCTATTAGAGAATCAGTGGTATGTCAAGTTGAGCAAACGTGAACTCTGAGTCAAGGAAGATGTTCTCCTAGGACTTGTAGATTAGCCGAGTGTATTAGGGTAATCCTAAGTAGGCAGAAGAAGATGTGAGTTGGAAGAAATTGAAGACTGTGACAAGTATCTATAGTTCCTAGGTCTAGCATTGTTACTTTCGGGGAATTGTAAATAGTCTTTCGAAGATAGCTGCTCCTTGGAGAGATTGCTACAGAAGAATGTTCGGTTGTGTGGTCAGATGCGAGACAACGAGCCCTTGAGAAACTGAAAGAAACTTTGATGAAAGCTTCGACCTTGATCCAGCCTATATCCGAGAGAGAATTTGTGAACCATAGTGATGCGTTACATGTAGGATTAGGTTGTGTGCTTATGCAAGATAGAAGATTTGTGGCCTATTCACCGAGATAGTTGAAAGACCTTGAAAAGAATTATCTGACGCGAGACTTAGAGTTAATTACAGTTGAATTTGCTACGAAGATTTAGAGACAAGCATGTATAGTAAGAAATGCACAATATATACATATCGTCAGAACTTGAAATATTTGACGACTTAGGAAGGGTTGAAATTTGAACAAAATAATTTGTTAGAATTGCTTGAAGACCGTAATATCAAGATTGAGTACCATCCGAAGAAAGTCAACGTAGTAACCGATGCTTCGAGTTGTTTTTGCTGAGCTATATTTGAGTTGCGAGTTGTATTTGCCGGATTCAGTTTACCAAATGCCAGTAGTTTTGTGGCTGAGTTTCGGGTTAAACTTACATTGAGTCAGATACTTGAAGAGAAATAGTTGCAAGGCAGGTTCTTGGCACCTCATGTGCAAGACATAGTAGAAGGAAGACCTTCAGATTACAGTTTCAGAGATGATAGAGTTTTGCATTTTAGAGACAGAATAGTTGTGCCGAATGACATAGTTTTCTGAGACGTATTGTTTTGGCCGAAGCTCACGACAGTTCATTTGTATTGCATCTGAGTAGTATGAAGACGTATTGTGGGTTGAAGATGAGTACTTCTTGATTGAGTTGATGAATGATGTGGTTCAGTATGAGAGTAAGTGTATAGTTTGCCAGCGTGTCAAGACCGAGCGTCAGTTTTCTTCTAGTTTGTTACATCCGTGGGAGGTTCTTAATGAAAGTGGGTAATAGAGATTCGAGATTTCAACTAGATTTTTGAAGACGTCTGCATAGTGTTTGGTTACCTGTTGAATTCATATGGTTAGTCAGAAAAATTTACCGGTCAAGTATTCAAACGGTGCCATATGAGATTGTGAATCAGACTAGTTTTGTTGTTTATTTGTTGCGGTTACCACCAGAGTTAGAAAGAGGTTTGTGATGTGTTCCGTGTATCTATGGTTCAGAAATGTGAGTCAGATCTGTCCCATGCTATGTTTGTGGAAGAGGTTGAGTTCAGTTGAAAATTGGCGCACATAGAAGGACCTGTCGAGATCTTAGCATCAGATAGCTAAGGTTGTGTGGTAAGTTTACCGAGTTGGTGAGTATGTTGTTGTGAGAAAGAAAGTGTGGGGGAGCATGTTCTAGCGACTCTTCTTGTCCGATAAATTTTGAGGACGAAATTTCCTTAAGTGGGGGAGAGTTGTAACACCCGAGTTTGGGGGTCGGGTGAAAATAATATTTAAATAATGGTTCGGGTTTCGGTTTTATAATTAAAATAATAAAATATTATTTTGGGCTTCATATATATTCGAAGCAAACAATTATGTTGGATTTAAATTGTTTTGGAAATCAAATCTCATGGATTTTTGAATAGATGAGCTTGACATCTCATTAATGGCAAGATTGTAAATATGTGAACTTTCATTTTTAAAACCCCCTTTAATTTAAAAGACCACTCTAAAACTCATCATCTTCTCCATTCACCCATTCACGTCAAAATGCCATTTTCTCTCCAAATCCCTATTTCATCATCTCCTTTGATTTTTTTGGTGATTTTTGCAAGGTAACCTCGTTTTTAACTTGTCATCCTATTCCTCTTCAAGATGGTACCTTTAGTTTTCATAAAGCTCATAGATTTTGTAGTTTGGGGTTTTGAGTTTTTAGATTAAAAATGTAACCTTTATTGTCTTTAACTTGAGCTTTCAATTTGTTGAAGTTATATATGTTGTTTACTACCCATAAGGTCCTACATAGTTGATTTTTACATGGTTTTATGTTGATTCCCGAAATTGGGTTTTTGATGGGTTTTTGAAGGGTTTAAAGGTTGGTTATGGGTGTGCTTGATGTTGGAAATTGTTGGCTGATGGTTATACTATGCTTGGGTAGTGTTTTGAACATGTTTAAGAGTGCTTTGGGTGACTACATTGCTGATTTTTGAGGGGTCTTTGTGGAAGTACGAAAATGAGATTTTGGAGGATAAACTTGGCTTTGAATTGTGAGGATTGTAGTGGATTTGTGTGTTGGTGTTAGACTTTGGGTTTGTGGCTGATTTTGAGGTTAATGTATTGTTTTTGAATGGTTAGAGGCAAGAGGAAACAATGGAGAAGCTTCGGGCTCGAATCTGAAAACTTGGATGCTTGGTAGGCTAGTTGGCTTGCACTAATGGAATGGTCGGTGAGTGGTTATTGTTTTTAAATGGTTTTTAAATATTGGTTCAAGCATGTGGACCTAGGTTGGGCTTGGTAAACCCACCTAGAGTTGAGGTTAGAGTGGTAGCCTAATCTCAAGCTTAGCTTTGGAAGCTTTTGGTTGAACTCCTAATTGCTTGTTATGCCTCTTGTTTAATTGTGTTTATGGTAGTTATGTATATTGCGTTATACATGTATGTTGAGGCATGGCTTGATGCATTGTTATATGCATGTTGATGATGAATATGATGGGGTTATACATATGCATGAATTATGATGTGATATTTGTATTAATGATATGCATGTAGTGTTGACATGTGAAATGATATTATGAGGTGGTTGCATGATCCGAGGATCATGGTGAGTACATGCTAGATATGGAAATGTGGTTTGTGCATGAAGGTAAGTCATGGTAAGTACGTGCTAAGCACGGAAGTTGTTATGAAATGATATTGTGAAAGATTAATGAAATGTGTAGTGTTGGCACTAGTATGCTTGGGTACAATGATCGATCATTAGGATGTTAGTGTGCACACGTGAGTCAAAATGCGTGCGTGGTCTTGATGATGGTAGTCATCAAGATGGAGTACGGGTTCGCCCGGAAATCTTCTTATATATGTTAGTCGGTGATGAGTGGAATCCCATCGACGAGCGTGAGGATGAGTGGAATCCCCTCCGCGTGAAATGGGCGTGAGGATGAGTGGAATCCCCTCCGCGTGAAACGGTGATGAGTGTAATCCCACCGTAAGGTAATGATTGTGTTGTTGGATGTAAGTTCCAACGGTTATCCGCGTATTCGAGTTATAGCTAGGTGCCAACACGGATTGTGGTTTATGTTGCCAATATGTGATTATTTGTGAGCCAATGTGATTTGGGATGTGTTGTTAACATGGTTTAATATATGTGATTACATATGTTGTGGATTTAAACATGTTGAGCATGGCATAATATTGAATATATGTTCATGCATCATGTGTAGATTGGCTTATGTGGATCAAAGGTAAGAACATGCATTCTATCTTGGTTGTATGCTCGTGCTTGGACCATGCATTGTCGAGGTTTGTTTTATGAGCTTACCCTTACTAAGCTTTTATGCTTACGCTCCTTTTTGTTCGACAATGCAGATCAGTAGCTTGTGGGTGGCAAGGGCAAGGAAAGGTTTCCAAGTGTCGCTTTTGGTTAGCTTAAGTATGAACTTTAAAATTGTAGATTGTAATAGTCAAGAAATGGTATAGGTGTTGTTGATTTGAGCTTTGATATATGTTGATGTTGGTATGACTTTTGGATGCTTTGTTTGAATTGTAAATCTTGCTTATGTTACATGTCATGAATGCCTATATGTTTGTTTCTAAGGAATGAACCTTTATATGTTAAGTATGTCTTCTTTTTTATAAATGTATGAATCCTTTCGTTGCATGATCCTTGTACGTTTTGAATGCCATGTATGATTGTATCTCTATAGTTAAAGGTTGAATGTATGTTGTCCGGGGCTAGGAGAGTCGTAAATCGCATCTAGAGTCGAGTCTTAAGTTGTTTGGCTGAAATTTGGGAACTTGTAGTGCAGGGCGTATCGATACGCCTAAGGGCCGTATCGATACGGTCTTGCTCTTCAGGACTCAGTTTTGGCTTGGTGTATCGATACACGGGGGCGTATCGATACGCCCAAAGCTCACTGGAAATCTGAGATTTTGGTGAGACTTTGGCGTATCGATAGGGCTCTAAGCGTATCGGTACGGTTTTGTCTCGTTGACCGCAAGATGTTGACCAAGGAGGGTGTATCGATACGCCCAAGAGCTGTATCGATACGGTCTCCCTAGAGTTGACTGAAGACATTTGACTTGGTCAAGGCGTATCGATACCCTTGACAGGTGTATCGATACGGCCTGCTTAAAAAGGAAAAATGGGTTGTTTTAAAAGTGTTGTTTTGGATGGTCGTTTATATATTGCTTGTGTTTCCGCTGTCGTGTTTCACATAGGACATAATAATGCATTTAGACAAGATAAATAAAAGAAATTTTCTAGGGTTGCTAACCGAGGTGGGACCTTAACGGGTTTCACATCGGTTTTCCCCGTGTAGCCTACTCGGACCGGTCAAACGTCCGGACCGGGACGAGGGGGTTACAATGTGACCCGATCTCACCCAAAGTGTATATTCCGAGGCTTCGTGACCCAACCTCACTTCAGATTTATTGTTGTTGTTGATATGTGTTTTTCCCTAGATGATCTGATGAGATCTCGGGTATGGTTGGGCAATGAGAGCCATGTATGATGATATCTTTGATGAGAACATGTGTTTAGGTGACTAGTGGTAGCGCCACATGTTTATTTATCTCTCCTTATTGCTCATACTCGTTTGCATGCTTATTTTTATGATTAGCATGAAGTATAAGAGAGTAGATGTGTACCACTGAGCTTTGTAAGCTCAGTGCTCGGAATCGTTGTTTCTATGTGTTGGATTTTTCGATTCTCGATCCCTTCAACTGTTCTTGCTCGCCAAGTGGTAGAGAAGTGGAATTTTGGGTGAAAGAGGTGTGGAAGCTAAAAATGATAAAGACAAGATGATTTATAGTTGTTCAACCTTCTAACTAAGGTCTACATCCACTACCTTAGCTTCCCACTAAGGTTTTCCAATCAATCCACTATTGATTCGTCCCTTTTTCTAGGCTTAGGAGGAAACCCTTACAAACCGATCAAGCTTTCTACCCCAAAGCCTTGATCAAACACTCTTTACAAAAAGATAAAAATAAGCAAACTCAAATCCCTCTAATAGGTATTTGCTTGCACAAATAAGCTCTCACCCAATCCTAAAACACTTGAGCAAGTCTAACAATTTTGGCTCACTAGTGTTTGTCTATACAAGGAATTGACAATTAAGCACTAAGACACATTTTGATCATATGTTGTATTACAATTGAAGCATTCACCATTACTAGATGCTTGGAGGTCCCTTTTATACTCCTTTTTGAGCTCGTAGCCGTTACTAGCCGTTGGGGTTGAATTGGAGCCATTGGAGACTTTATTTCCCATATTAAATGCAGTTCTAGAGCCTTCCGTATCGATACACGAGGACCCGTATCGGTACACTCTTCTTCAGAAACTAGCTGTTGGGCTCTTGCCAACCTAAGTGTATCGATACGCTTGAGGGCGTATCGGTACGATATGTCATTTAAAAGACTGTTGGGGTTGTTAAAACAGGGATCGGTACGCTTAAGGGGCGTATCGAAACGATCCCTTTCCGTATCAATACGGGTGAGACCGTATCGGTACGAGTTTTGGCAGAATCAAAACTTAGGCAAAAGGGTATCGATACGGGGTATACTGTATCGGTATGGGCTTGCTGAAAAGTCAAGTTTGGCTATTTTAAAGCATGAAAAACTTTGCCAAAAACCTTTTAAAATACCTCAAACTTATTTTCAAGTTGTTTGGACTTAAATACATGTTTTAAATTCTTTTCAAATAGGTCCAAAACATTTTTCAATTATTATATCAAAACATTAGTTCTACACTATGTGTAGGTTTGATCGTTGGATCGAGGAGCACTATCGGTACTGGATTTTAGCATGTGGTAATCTCTAGAGCACAGTACTTGTGTTTAGTGGGCTATGTATTCATAGGACCTTACATGGTGGACTCTGTAATTCTTATTTTGCAAATTGTATTAGTCAAATTGAATGTTCAAATATTTTAATTTAATTGGAGCTCTTTTGTAACGTTTTAATCATTTATATATTTATTTTTCAATCGTTGACTTTAAATGTTTTTCGGAAGCATTTTATTTGGGCTATACAAAGTTGAGAAATTTTATGAAAACGGGTTGGGCTTAAGGCTCAAATATAACATCAGGATTTATGGTGTTACAAACTTGTAATCACATTAAAACTATTAAAAAAACTTCTTTACTTGTTGTTTGTCAAACTTATAAATTAAATGTTGAAAATATGAGCAATAAATTTTTAATTTTGAAATTGACAAGTATTGGATTTCAATTTAAAATATGTTTAATATTTCACTGAAAATTAAGTATTGAATTAAAATATATTGTTTGATAATAATGTTCAATGTAAAAAAAAAATTGGCCTTTATTTTTATATTCCAAATATAATCAAATTAAATATTTATAATTTTAGCACATATTCATTGATCGAATATAATTATTTTTCTTAGAAAGTGCGTTGTTGAATTTTTTTAATATATATATATATAAATATAAATTATTATTAGATTTTTATATAAGTCAATGTTTATATTATTATCTTCTTATATTTTTCAATAGTTTTTTTGTTAAAAAAATTTAAGTAAATTGTTTTCAAAATCTATTATTGAACACATTGAAAAACTTTATTTTCAATGAATTGAAAATTTCTCAATGCCTTGTCAGACAAACTCTAGATTAATAATTGACAGTTAAAACGTCAAATTATAATTCATTGAAATGGTTTTTTTTTTTCATACTAATACCTTTAAAAACTAATTTATGCTGGTCAATTAACCGATGGTAGCAAAATAACAACAAAAAACAAACTCAGCCTGAAAACAAAATCCTAACCATAAAAAGAAGAGGGGCTGTCGGTAGAGCCTAACCACTCTTATTATTAATCATTAAACAAATCAAATTTTATTCATAATCTTTAAATAAAGACAACTTTTAATGTATAGTTTTGAAGAAAGCGTTTGTTACAAAAAAAAATTAACATAAGATATTGCTCAACTAACCTCATCTTTGTCCTTGTCAAGCTGATTTTTTCATAAATGCATCACCCACCCAACATTTTTTCTATTATTCTTTTCTTTTATAATAGTTAATTTGGTTTCATTCAAATTTTAAATAAATTGAAAGGTTGTTAGAAGAATTTTATTTATTTTCAGGCCACAAATTATGTACTTTCTCCTTTCACTTCGAGTCATTTGTGTGCAAAAACGCAATCGTTCTGTCATTAAGACATTATACGAGAAAAGATGTAATGACACATTGAATATCGAAATTATAAATAAAAATTAAGATGAATTAAATGATAAAAAATATATTATCCAAATGATATTAGGATCAAACATATGGGCAGGGACGAAACAGTAGTATAAGTGGGAGGGGTTGTAGCCCCCACCCCACCAATTTTAATTCTTTTACCTTAGTTTATATGAATTTCAATATATATATATATATATATATATATTCCGGTTTCTTCCTCGCATAAGGGTCAAGTTGTTTAATTTTAAAGTTGACAAATATTTAGTAAGAATATAAACTTTAAAAGTTAATAATTCAAAGTTTAATTTGACAAATAATTGAATTTTCAGACACCTAAAATATAACTCAATAAAATGAGATGAAAAAGTCCCCCAAACTTAATGTAATTTCGTTACCGATAATATAATTTTAGTTTCAAGTTGTGAATCTAAAATTTATCGAAAATATACCAACAAAGGTTGAGTATAATTATTGGGAAGGAAAGCCATAAATCTCAAACATGAACCATAAAATGAACAATGCATTTTATCCAAAAAAAATATCGAAGAGATTTCTTCTATAAGTAAAGATTCATATTAAGGACATCAGTCAAATTAAGTTAGTTATAGTTAGTTAAAAGTTTGTTAGGTTTTAGTTTACAGCTGCATTAGGGTTACGGTCCTCCTTTGTTATATAAAGGATCACATCTCTTGCATTATCTTATCTTTTTCAATAATAAGAAACAATTTGTAGAACTAATGTTTTGATATAATATTTGAAAAATGTTTTAGACTATATTGAAAAGAATATAAAATGTGGTTTTAGTCAAAAACAACTTGAAAATATGTTTAAGGGTTTTAAAGGCTTTGGAATGTGTTTAAAGTACATTTAAAGTGGTCAGAACTAGCCTTTTTAAGTGCTCGTACCGATACGGTCTTGGACCATACCGATACGCTTAGCCGTATCGATACGGTGTGTTTTGAAATAGCCCAACGGCTAGTCGCGTACCGATACGGTTGTATCGTGTACCGATACGCCTAACTACCCCAATGGTCTTTTAATTGCAGGACCATACCGATACGCTAGGTAAGCGTATCGATACGCATCAGCTAAAGAAGCCCAACGGCTCTTTCCTCATTGAGACCGTATCGATACGGTTTGACGAGTATCGATATGCCAAGCTGCAGAACTGCATTTATGGTGGGAAATAAAGGCTCCAACGGCTCCAATTCAATCCCAACGTCTAGTAACGACTACAAACTCATCAAGGAGTATAAAAGGGACCTCCAAGCATCTTGTAATGGTTAATGCTTCAATTGTAACAACATTATGATGTCAAAATTTGTCTAGAGCTTTAATTGTCCATTCTTTGCTTAGACAACACTTGTGAGCTAAATATTGTTAAATTTGCTCAAGTGTTTATGTTTTGGGTGAGAGCTTAGTATTGCAAACACATACCTATTAGAGGGATTTCTAGTTTGCTAAGTCTTTCTCTTGTAATAGAGTGGTTGATCAAGCTTTGGGTAGAAAGCTTGATCGTTGTAACGGTTTCCTCCTAAGCTGAGAAAAGGGAACGAAATTCTTAGTGAATTTGTTTGGAAATCCTTAGTGGGGAGCTAAGGTAGTGGATGTAGACCTTGGTTAGAAGGTTGAACCACTATAAATCCTTGTGTCAAATTGCGAAATTTTCTCCTCCCACTAAAACACCCAATTATCCAACTTCTCCACACTTGGCGAACAAGAACGGTTGATCGAATCGAGCCCCTAATATCTCAACACAATTCTTCTTGATTCCATATTGTTATATGGTATCAGTTGTTATATTCTAGCTTCCGCATATTTTCTTTTCCTCTTTCTTCAGTAAGTTGTTTTCTTTTCTTTCTCCAAAATATGGGAGAAGTAAATCTCAGTGATGCTTTCAATAATGGAGCAAATCTATATTATTTGCATCAGCCTGGTAATCTCGGCATGATTTTTGTTACTCAGCCTCTTGGTAGTGATAATTACCATAGTTGGCGTCGCTCGATGATGATGACTTTGTCTGCCAAGAACAAGCTCGGCTTTATGGACAGATCCATTCCAGTGCCACCACGAGTTCCAGCCGACCGTTTTAATGCTTGGACCAGGGTGAATGATCTAGTTAATTCTTGGTTACTGAATATCGTTTCCAAAGATATAGCAGCGAGTCTTTTGTATCATTCAATCGTGGCTGCCGTTTGGAAATATTTGCAAGATCGACTGTCACCCTTCCCAATCACCTGGTAAGAATCCTGTATCAAACAATGATCATGTTGAAAAAAAACAGTTAAATGAGGATCGATCTTAAGTAAACAACTAATAGAAAGAAGAATGAAGTTGAATTCTGGAACATATAAGACATCTTTTAGAATTAGTTTTGAAAAAATTTTAATTGTCCCATAGAAATGAATCGAAACCATTGGTTTATTTGGAAGGATAATAGTTTCACCTTCAACTGGGATTAAATATTCGAATAAATCTTTTGAGTAACAAACATGTTTAGACGCTCCAGAATCAAGAATCCAAATATTTTGAGTATGAAAAGAACTAAAAAAATTTATAAATGATAAGATCTTGCCTTGCATGGCCATGTTTACAGAAGTTGTAAGCACTAGAGGAAGATCTGAAGAAGCAGCTACCTGAAGTTGACTGGTAAGCATGGCAATAAGTTGCTCCTCTAGTTGCACCAGTTGATCCTTCAATTGCACCAATCGAAGTTGCTCCTCTAGTTGCACCAGTTGATCATTTAATTGCACCTATCGAAGTTGCTCTAGTGGTTCGTCGATCCAATAGACAGATTCACAAACCTTCTTATCTTGCGAAGTATCACTGCAACAACATTTCAACAGATTTCAGTTCCAGTTCCAATGTTGCTTTTACTATTGAAGATTGTTTATTCACTTTGAGTCTTTCATCAACTTATAAACATTTTATTGCCAATATATCCACCATTTATGAGCCTACTTTTTATCATCAAGTTGTTCAGATTCCAGCTTGGAGGACTGCTATGGATGAAGAATTAAAGGCAATGGAAACTCTTAACACCTGAACAGTAGTTTCTCTTCCAGAGGGCAAGAAAGCCATTGATTCTAAATGGGCGTATCGTGTCAAATACAACGCAAATGGTTCCCTTGACAGACACATAGTTCGTTTGGTTGTTAAGGGCTTCACCCAAGTAGAAGGTATTGACTACACAGACACATTTTCTTCAATGGAAAAATGACATAATTCAAGGTACTTCTTGCACTTGCTGCGTCTCAGAATTAGCACTTTTTGCAACTTGATGTCAACAACGACTTTTTAAATGATTTTCTCAATGAAGAATTATAAATGAAATTTCTAGGGTTATCTTCCTAAATCCTCTGATTCCAACCTAGTTTGTAAGTTACATAAGTCGATTTACGGGCTGAAACAAGCATCAAGGCAGTGGTTTAATGCTTTTTCTCAAGTTGTTCTCAAATATGGTTTTAAGCAATCTCCTTCAGAACACTCCCTTTTTGTTCATGGTTCAGGAAATGACATGGTCGTTTTACTTGTTTATGTCGAAGACATAATATTAGCAGGTTGTCATATCGATCAAATAATAGTTGTTCATTCCTTTCTTCATCAACATTTTAAGCTAAAGGACTTGGGCACATTAAGGTACTTTTTGGGTTTTGAAATAGCTCGAAACTCCTCTGGCATCTCACTTTCACAACGCAAATATGCTTTGAGTCTTTTGGAAGACACTGGTTCACTTCCTAAGAAACTCGTTGATACTCCCATGAGTGCCTCACACAAATTAAGTCTTCATAATGGTGAGCTCTTACCTGATCCTCAACTATATCCTCGTTTAGTGGGTTGTCTTCTTTACCTCACACATACTCGGCCAGACATTATGTATGCAGTTCATTTACTTAGTTTATTTCTTCTCCTCGGCATCCACATCTCATGGCCGTTTATCATCTTTTATCCTACATTAAGAGAACACCAGCCCTTGTATTATTTTTTTCTTCAAAATCGAATCTGCAACTTCATGATTTTGTCGATTTAGATTACAGCTCTTGTCCTGATACAAGATGATCTATATCAGTCTATTGCAAGTACATTGGTGACAGCATTGTCTCTTGAAAATCAAAGAAACAACAAACAATAAGCCAATCTTCTTGTGAATCAGAATATTAGGCCATGGCTGCAGCAACATGTGAACTTGTTTGGCTCGCATCCCTTTTATCATCTTTTCAAATTCCAATATCCAATGTGTCTCTATATTGTGATAATCAGTCGGCTATTCACTTAGCATCTAATCAAGTCGTTCATGAACGTACGAAACATATTTAAGTAAACTGCCACTTCATCCGAGACAAAGTACGGGAAGGATTTCTCAAGCTTTTCCATGTTAATTCTGCAAATCAGCTTGCAAAGATTTTTACCAAAGCTCTTCATGCTCCTGCCTTTTAAGCCTTTATTGTCAAGATGGGTCTCGTTAATATCCATCAACTTCCATCTTGAGGGGGGATATTAAGGATATCAGTCAAATTAAGTTAGTTATAGTTAGTTAAAAGTTTGTTAGGTTTTAGTTTATAGCTGCATTAGGGTTACGATCCTCCTTTGTTATATAAAGGATCACCTCTCTTGTATTATCTTATCTTTTTCAATAATAAGAAACAATTCTTCTTGATTCCATATTGTTACAATTCAGTCGACTCAACTTTAAAATAACCAAAGCTTAATAAATTATTAGATAATGAGGTGTTAAAAAAATCATGCAAAAACGGAATCATGGGTGTTAAATTAGGGTAAACTACATCTAGTGTCATTCAATTAAAATATTGTAATAAACAAGTCATTTTATCATTAAAATTGAAACAAACGTCTAATGTAACTTAATATAATAATATTTTTAGTCTCAAAAGTTATATACTCTATTAATTTGGTCTTAATTCGAAACGATTCAATAAATTTAACCTTTATCTTTAAAATGTTCATCAATTTAGTATTTTTGCGATACTGTCAAAGCAAACGAGCTCATCGAATCAAATCAATAGTTAGATAACTGCATTATGTCATATAGCAGCAATAAGTTTATGTTAATATGTTATTTTATCAGGAAAGTAATATAATAATTTAGGAGAAGAAAGAAGATTAAAATGATAATTTTTTAAATATGGATGGCTAAATTTATTGAATTATTTCGAATTATGACTAAATTAATAGACTAAAAAAATTTTGAGGTATAAAATTATTATTATTATATCAAACCACATCACTGTTCTCGTGTAATATTTAACAACTAATGACCTATTTGTTACGGTTTGTTACCAAACTCGTAATTAAGTGATATAGAATGTGATTTACCCTTAAATTAACGTGAGATAAAATGGACGCTTTTTTTTATTGCAATGTCTAAATCTACTCGGATCCTCAACTTCTAAATGAAAGGTTATTGTAAATTTAAGTAAACTCAAATTCATGAACTTCTCAATATTATAACAATAACAATTATGCCGAAAAAATTGCTAGGGCAGACAAGGGCCTTTGACCCCGTATAATGAACAAAATTCATGTTTAACCCTCCCTAATCTTAAAATTTTAATTTAATCACTAGTTAATGGAAATTTAGACTTTTAAGCTTCTGAAATTAATTCTTAATTTAAACTATTTAATTTAAAATTGTAATTTTTATCCTTTATAAAATTTCTATAATTTTATATAGTCCCACACTAAATTCTTTGTTTATAAATAATTAGTTTTGAATTAAATAATTCAAGCTCAAGGTAAACTATTGTATACAGTTTTCATCGGAGAATGAAATGTTGTGATCCCTAAGTGACAAGGGTTCGAGCAGCTTTGGATCACAAAAAAAAGGGTTCGAGCAGCTTGTCTGCACTGTATGTGTGTATTATTAAAGAGCTAAGATTAATAAGCATATATTGTATTGTAATCACAACAAGAGAAATTATTGGATGGACCGGGCTCATCACGTCATTCGGATAAAATTTTTTTGTCCCTTTTCGGTGTCCCTTTCTATGTCCCAACACTAAAAAATTAAATTTCAAGTCCTAACCCTAAATTCTAAATCCTAAATCCTACACCCTATAATTAAAAAATACATCATACCCTAAATTCCCTAAACCCTAACCACAAACTATAACCTTAAACCTCAACTCTAATTTTTAATGCGAGAGCATAAATAGGGGCACCGAAAAGGGCAGAAGATTTCTATTCCACGTCATTCATGGTCCATCGAATAATATTCAACAATTTCGGTGTAACTTTCAAGTAATTAATCACTCCTTAGTTACATGTAGAAAAGATGTGAATATTCACCTAAAAATGACATGAAAAAAATATTATTAGATAAGACCATAAATAACACGGTGAGCTCAGTCCATCTGATAATTGTTATTGCGACTGACAACTCAAAAAATATTTTTCTTTTAATAAAATGCAATATCCTTTTATCGGTCTAATATATATTTTTTTATTTTTTAAAATTATTCGTATTTAAAGTGTGTCATGTTTGTAATCCTTTTCCCTCCTAATAAAATCTAATTTTATGTTATTGTTTAAAAAAATAAAAAGAAATTGCAAGAAACGAATGATGAGGCATTAAATTATAGGGAGGATAAAGGGCCACCTAAATGTAGGTCCCAACCGAATCACTCTTAGTTGGCAATGATCAGCCAACGTGTCCTCCAACACCCTACTTAAACTCAAACTCCTTCCCTGTTCTCCTCCCACCTCCAATCCACCACCCTCTCTCCTCCACCATGTCGCCACCACATACCGCCACCCTCTTCTCCAACTCCCTTACCCTTACCCTCCTCCTCCTCCTCCTCTCCTTCTCCACCCCCACCAATGCACACAACATCACTCTCATCCTCGCCAAATACCCTCAATTCTCCACCTTCAACCACTACCTCACCGCCACTCACCTGGCCTCACAGATCAACCGACGCCAAACCATAACCGTCCTCGCCCTCGACAATACCGCCATGTCCTCTCTCCTCTCTCGACATTTCTCCCTCTACACCCTCAAGAACGTCCTCTCCCTTCACGTCCTCGTCGACTACTTCGGCTCCAAGAAGCTTCACCGCATTTCCAAAGGATCAACGTTGACCTCCACCATGTTCCAGGCTACTGGCGCCGCCCAGGGAACTTCAGGGTACGTCAACATCACTAATCTCAAAGGCGGGAAAGTTGGATTCGGCGCTGAAGACAACGAAGGGAAACTCGATGCTACTTTCGTCAAATCCGTTAAAGAGATTCCTTACAATATCTCCATCGTACAAATCAGTCATGTAAGTGCTTGATTTTAATTCTCTGTTTTAAGTCCTTTACATTAAAAACAAAACTCCATTAATGATTTGAAACTTTGATCCAGCCTTTGGATTCAACTGAAGCTGAAGCGCCGACGGCCGCCCCAAGTGAGCTTAACCTAACGGAAATAATGTCGAAGCAAGGCTGCAAAGCGTTTGCGGATTTACTGATAGCTACGGGAGCCGACGAGGCATTTAACCAAAACATCGACGCGGGTTTAACGGTGTTCTGCCCGACCGACAAGGTGGTCCGTGATTTCATGCCCAAATACAAGAACCTGACAGCGCCGAAGAAAAAGTCTCTGGTGTTGTACCATGGGATACCGGTGTACATGAACATGCAAATGCTGAAAACCAACACCGGGATCATGAACACGTTGGCAACGGAGGGAGCGAACAAGTTCGATTTCACGGTGGACAACAACCAGGAGGTGGTGACGTTGGACACCACTGTGGTGACTGCCAAGGTTACGGGGATTGTGAAGGATGAAGAGCCGTTGATTGTGTTCAAAATCAATAAGGTGTTGTTGCCTAGGGAGATGTTCAAGCCAGTGGAACCAGCAAGTGGGCCGAGCGCCGATGCACCGGCAGATAGCGAGCCGGCCGATGATCAGACTCTAGATAACAATGGGGTTGAAGGATTGGGACATAGGAGATTGGTCATGCTGGTGTTGAGCTTGTGCATTGGGATGTTGTTGATTTGAATATGATACGATAAGCAAATGTTGATCAGATTTCAGAATAATTCAAATTGCACGTTGCGGAACACAATGGGGTTTTAATTCATGTGAAGATTTTCAACAATAAGTGATTAGTCCCATTTTTTTTGTTTTTTTTTTGTGTAATTATTTTGGTTGAATAGATTATAAGTATATGATATAATGCACTTTGTTTGAGCTGTACCTGCAATTTTCGTTTTTTTGGATGATTGGAAAATAAATAGCTCATGCTGAGCTGTACATGCAATTTTTTTTTTTCTTTTCTTCATCAAGTTTTTAGTTTCTTATGGGCTTGCATCCAAATTCTTGAGTTGTGCGACAATTTTAAAAAGAGTCCAAGATTGGATAGATTCTAAAACACGTTATAACCTATTTCAGCAATTCAAAAGTTTCGGGTATTTTGATTATCCAAAAGTATTGTTTTGACAATAAAATATTAAGCAGCCATTTTTTTTTTACATTTCGGTTGCTTTTTTTATTAAAATTGAAAATTTAGATTTTGAAGAAGTTATTTTTATGTGAAATTATAAAATTATTTTGGGAAAACTATACCGGTGGTCCCCTAACTATGTCTGTCTTCCTACTTTGGTCCTACAATTTTGTTTTTCGGCAAAAGAGTCCCTTCCGTCACATAATTTTCCTATTTTGGTCCCCAACGTTAAATAACTAACGGTTTTGCTGACGTGGCATTTTTTTAAGGCTGACGTGGCATTTTTTTAATCATTTCTCTCTCCTCTTATATATTATTTTTATTTAATTTTAATCACCCAATCATATTGTGACACGTGTCACTACACTATTAGGTGAAAAAACCCCCCAAAAATCCTTAAAATTAGACTTGGTGCTACTGGGATTGAACCCAGGACTACCAGCGCACCAAGCATGCGCTTGAACCAACTAGGCTAAGCTGGATACTTGATTCAATTCTACTAACACTTATATTTAAGTTGTACAAATTAACCCAAAGAAACCTAAAAACTTAATTGGTGCCGCTGAGAATCGAACCCACGACCACCAGTGCAAAAGGCTTGCGCGTGAACCAACTATACTAGGCTAGTTACATGATTTAAATCTACTAACATTAATATTTAAGCTGTACAAATTAACTCAAAAAAACCTAAAAACATATTTATTTATTATAAAATTAATATTTATTAATAATATAAGAGGAGAGAAATAATCAAAAAAATATTAAACTAATGATATTTATTAATATTATATTTAATATAATAAATAAATATTAATTTATAATAATTTTATAATAATAAATAAATATTTAATTAGTTTTGTTATTATCAATCAAAGTAAAAAAATTAGTTTGATTTTTTAATTTTAAACATAATTTAGTTAAATATATTTAATTTAAAAATAGTATAATTTATTAGTTTAACTTGGTGGTGAAATATTTTTTTAAAAAAATCAATAAGGTATGGCGTTCGAATGTGTTGTTTCTAATTTTTGGGTTAATTTGTACAGCTTAAATATAAATGTTAGTAGATTTGAATCAGGTAACTAGCTTAGCATAGTTGGTTCACACGCATGCCTTATGCATTGGTGGTCCTGGGTTCGATTCCCAGCGGCACCAATTATGTTTTTAGGTTTTTTTGGGTTAATTTGTATAGCTTAAATATAAGTGTTAGTAAAATTGAATCAAGTATCCAACCTAGCCTAGTTGGTTCAAGCGCATGCTTGGTGTGTTGGTGGTCCTGGGTTCGAATCCCAGCAACACCAAGTCCGATTTTAAGGATTTTTAGGGGGTTTTTTCACCTAATAGTGTAGTGACACGTGTCACAATATGATTGAGTGATTAAAATTAAATAAAAATAATATATAAGAGGAGAGAGAAATGATTAAAAAATGCCACGTCAGCCTTAAAAAAATATTAAAAAATGCCACGTCAGCAAAACCGTTAGTTATTTAACGTCGGGGACCAAAATAGGAAAACTATGTGACGGAAGGGACTCTTTTGCCGAAAAACAAAATTGTGGGACCAAAGTAGGAAGACAGACATAGTTAGGGGACCACCGGTATAGTTTTCCCAATTATTTTTTTATTTATATTAGACGTGTATTTTTTTTGAATGGTATACTTATATTAGACGTATAGTTATATTAGGTATACTTGATTAAAAAAATTATATTAGGTATACATCTCACTTTGAACTATAAAATTAAATACATAATATATCATTATTATTTTAGTACCTGAATTTTTTTAGGTTGACTCTAAACTATTCAATTCTGATGCATGATATATTGATATCCTAATTCATTTTTCGCTTGTAAAAAAGTTTACATGATACTCTAATAACTTGATACATGACCCATAATATATATAAATTTGTAAAACTTGATAAAATTCTCAAAATTCTTTTTTTAATTCTAATATATTTTTTATTTAAATGATATACAAAGATTTAGATTTTTCATTACTCTTTAAGAATTATTTTAGCTTCAATAATTTTAAAAAATGAGTCTACCACGTGCATCGAACATCGTTGAACACCACTAACGCTAAATATCACTGAATATCACTGAACACCATTAAATTGATTAATAAAGATTAAAAATCTCAAGACTCAACATACAATTATAAATTATTTAAAATAAAATTTTAATTAAATTATTTTTCATATATATATATATATTATTTTTTAATATTTTTTCAAATAATTGGATCAAATACCAACCATAGTCAATCCCTAAATTAAAAAACCTAAATCTTTTTCCCAAATTAGAACCCTAATTCCCAAATTAAAACTTGAATTCCTTATTGTTTTCATTTGGCCATATGGATTTTCATGAAATTTTTATTTTATATTTGTTTCAAATGGTGCAGTGTATGTGGTGAAGTTGATATTGGCCATCCGCCGCATAAGATTAGAACCTGCAACATCATGGGTAGTGCAGCAAATAAGGAGTATTGTTGGACAATAAGGAGTATTACACCCATCTTTGAATTTTATATAATTAAACTATGACTAGTCTAAAGTATCTAGTTCAAGCCTTTGTCTTGTTTCCAACAATAACATGAAGAGCTTCTACATATAAAGCTTTCCAAATCTATGTTCCCAACAAGTTTGGGACATTTTACTTTCCATCTCAATTTTTCCAATATTATGGGTGTTACTTTGAGCAACAATTTCTCATTCACCCATTGAACATTTTGAGCATGTAAATATACACATTTCATCTACTCTTGTAGTAGATTAATAATCCACTTAGTCTCAAATAATTTGACTAATGGAACATACTCAAATTCAAGCTAAAAAATGTCCATGTACTATATCATTTTTCTAACAATTCCCCACATGAATGAAAATTGTCTGGGTTAAGGTTTAATAGTGTTCAATGGTTGAAACCTGCATAGGATAGGTAGATATTACCCTTTGAACCTTCCCTTGTAAAGATATACATACTTTACTAGCTGTCCAGTAGACTTGATGTCTTTGAACTGTCCTGCTATTAGTGTAAACGTAAAATTATACCTTACACAGGAATCTTTCAACTTCTGTTCAGTTCTTATGGGTGTGTCCGTTTTGGCCATGAACACCAGCCTGGTTCTGTGAAAGTTTTTAAAGAATTAAGCCCTACACAATTCTTCTTTGAAGAGGCCCCACTTCTTTTTCACATAGGCGATTCGTTTAAAGCAACCCGCTTGCTCTGTTCAGAATTTCTGACAACTCAGAATCATTAAAGCAAACATTGCTAACCTACCTGCACGAGTATCACTGTTAAATTAAGAATGGGTAGGGTGTGCTCCCCCACAGTGATCTCATCTTATTTATAATTAAGTTTTCCCTTTGAACCTATATCTTGGGATCTCCAGTCAAATAGGTTGGGTTTCCATTATAAATTCATCCTCTCAAGGGCTTCAATCCCATTCTTTTTGATGATTTGTCAACCAACTCTCTGTTTAACCCTTTCGTTAACGGATCCGCTATATTATCTTTTGATTGAACATAATCAATAGAAATAACTCTAGTTGAGAGTAGTTGTCTAATGGTATTATGCCTACGACGAATATGTCTAGACTTACCATTATACATGTTTCTTTGTGCCCTTCCAATCGTTGACTGACTATCACAGTGTATGCATATTGGAGGCACGAGTTTTTCCCACATTGGAATATCCTCCAAAAAATGTCGTAGCCATTCTGCCTCTTCACCACATTTGTCTAACATAATAAATTCAGATTCCATTGTGGATCTAGCTATAACTGTTTGTTTTGAGAATTTCCATGACACAGCTGCACCTCCTAGTGTAAAAACATATCCACTAGTAGACTTACAGTCTTTTGTATCAGAAATCCAATTAGCATCACTGTATCCTTCTAGAACCGGTGGATATCTCGTATAGTGCAACCCATAATCACGAGTGTTTCTTAAGTACCTAAGCACTCTAACAATTGCTTTCCAATGATCAGCACTCGGATTACTAGTATATCTGCTTAATTTGCTCACAGCATAAGCAATATCTGGCCTAGTACAACTCATTAGATACATCAAACTTCCAATAATTCTAGAGTATTCTACTTGAGAAATACCTTCTCCTCGATTTTTGGATAGATGAACACTAGTATCTAAAGGTGTTCTAGCCTCTCCTGTATCACCTTTGTTAAACTTTTCAAGAATTTTATCAACGTAATGTGACTGACTTAATACGAGACCATCTGAACTTTGTATAATTTTAATTCCTAAAATTACTTCAGCAAGTCCCATATCTTTCATGTCAAATTTAAAATTTAACATATTTTTGGTAGATTTAACCATTTTGTCATTACTACCAACAATTAACATGTCATCCACATATAAGCACAATATGACATAACCATCTTTTGTGTCCTTTACGTAGACACATTTGTCACACTCATTGATTTTAAATCCATTGGTTGTCATCACTTGGTCAAACTTTTGATGCCACTGTTTTGGTGCTTGTTTCAAACCATACAATGATTTAACCAATTTACAAACTTTCTTTTCTTGTCTTGGAATTATAAAACCTTCAGGTTGTTCCATGTAGATTTCTTCATCTAAATCTCCATTTAAGAAAGTTGTTTTTACATCCATTTGATAAACTTCTAAATTTCGCAATGCTGCAATTGCGGGAATTATTCTTATGGAATTTATTCTCGTCACAGGAGAATATGTATCAAAATAATCAAGACCTTCTTTCTGTCTATAACCTTTAATCACAAGTCTGGCCTTGTATTTCTCAATGGAACCATCATGTTTCATTTTCCTTTTGAATATCCATTTGGATCCTAGAGGTTTACAACCTGGTGGAAGGTCTACTAATTCCCAAGTATGATTCTGTAAAATAGAATCTACTTCGCTTTTAATAGCTTCCTTCCTAAGAGGTCTTTCACAAGAAGTTACTGCTTCTTTATACGTTTGTGGTTCACTTTCTAACAAAAATGTTAGAAAATCTGGTCCAAACGATTTTTCAACTCTTGCTCTTTTACTCCGTCTTGGTTCTAACTCAACTTTTAAATCGTCATTTTTATTCATAGTGTTGTCATAAATTCGTTTAGACGAGCTTTGTCCTTCTTTGGACTTGCATGGAAATACATCTTCAAAGAACGATGCATTCCTTGATTCCATTATAGTATTCTTGTGTATATCTGGATTACTAGACTCATACACAAGAAATCTATAAGCAATATTGTTATGTGCATAGCCTATGAAGATGCAATCCACTGTTTTTGGACCAATTTTCATTTTCTTTGGTGTTGGAACAACTACTTTTGCAAGACACCCCCACACTTTTAAATATTTGTAGAATGGTTTTCTACCTTTCCATAACTCATACGAAGTTTTATCTTGGTTTTTCCGGGGTACCTTATTTAAAAGGTAATTACTTGACAAAATAGCTTCACCTCACAAATTTTGTGGTAGTCCTGAACTTATTAACATCGCATTCATCATTTCCTTTAAAGTGCGATTTTTCCGTTCTGCAACACCATTTGATTGAGGTGAATAAGGTGCAGTTACCTCATGTACAATTCCATGTTGCCCACAGAATTCTCCAAATTCATACTCACCACCTCTATCACTTCTAATCACCTTAATTTTCCTATTAAGTTGATTTTCTACTTCATTTTTAAAAAGAATGAATTTCTCTAAGGCTTCATCTTTGCTTTTGAGCAAATACACATAACAATATCTTGTGCTATCATCAATAAATGTGATAAAATATTTATTACCACCTCACGTTTGCACAAATTTTAAATTGCACAAGTCACTATGAATTAAATCCAGTGGTTCTGTATTTCTTTCTATGGTTTGGAAAGATGATCTTGTCAATTTTGCTTTTACACAAGTTTCACACTTATGTTTTGAATCAATTTGGAATGACAGGATGTGTTCTAAGTTAATTAACCTACGCAAGGTATCATAATTAACATGTCCTAGTCTACCATGCCATATATTGGAAGACTCAATCAAGTAGGCAGAAGAAGTACTTGCTTTATTATTATTAATTGTCATTACATTGAGCTTAAAAAGCCCATCCATAACATACCCCTTCCCCACATACATCCCTGACTTTGACAAGATAAATTTTTCTGACTAAAAAACCAACTTAAACCCATGCTTGGTCAAGAGAGATCCAGATACCAAGTTCTTCCGGAACTCAGGCACATACAGAACGTTGTTGAGAGTCAGCAGCTTTCCAGAAGTCATTTTGAGCACCACCTTGCCTACTCATTCAACAGATGAAGCAGTAGAATTTCCCATGTAGACTTTCTCTCCCGTACCAGCCTCAAAGGTAGTGAACATCTCACGAGTTGAGCATATGTGAAAAGTGGCACCAGTGTCTATCCACCACTCCTTAAGATTAGACCTTACCAAATTCACTTCGGACACCATGGCAGAAAGATTGATGTAACACATATCTTCAGCAATGTAATCCACCAGATTACCATGAACATTCTCGTTCTTCTTCTGTGGAAGCTTGCATTCATTTGATTTGTGACCTTCCTTGCCAAAATTGAAGCATTTTCCTTTGAATTTTTGTTTCCCAATTCCACCTTTATATCCAAGCTTCAGCGCTTGCTTCCCTTTCTACTTTTTAGGATTTTGAGCAGCCTTGGAGCCTTGACCATGCTCCACCACATTTTCCTTGACTAAGGGAATATGGCTCCTCCTATCATTAGTCTGATTGTCTTCTTCAATTCTAAGTCTGACAATGAGCTGCTCCATGTTCATCTCTTTTCGCTTATGCTTGAGATAGTTCTTGAAATCCTTCCAGCCATGAGGTAGCTTCTCAATGGTTGCAGCCACTTGGAAGGTTTCACTAATGGACATGCCTTCATCATGAATTTCGCCTAAGATCACCTGGAACTCTTGGACTTGGTTTATGACCGTCTTTTTGTCCACCATCTTGAAATCCAGAAATTTGCCAACAACAAACTTCTTTGCTCCAACGTATTCTGCTTTGTACTTTTTGTCCAAAGACTCCAATAACTCTTTGGCCGTCTTCACCTTTTGATACACATTGTACAAAGCATCAGCTAAACCATTCAGAATGTAATTTCTGCAAAGAAAATCTGAATGTTTCCAGGCTTCAACAGCACTGACAACTTGAAAGTCAGTCTCATCTTCTCCCAACGTTGGAGAATCTTCGGTCAAGAATCTCGCAAGATTCAGCATGGTCAAATAGAACAACATCTTCTGTTGCCACCGCTTGAAATTCAACCCGATGAATTTCTCTAGCCTTTCAGCCGTGTTCGTAGGTACCGCAACAGGCATCTGAAATGAGGCGGACCTTAGAGGAGCACTCGTAGAGGACCTATGATCAACAACGTTCGTAGGTCCCGTAACATCATTGACTTGATCAACAACAGGTGGAATCACACCTTGCTCTTTCTCCATTTCAAAAACTGAATCTGTTTTAAGATTATTAAAAATTACAAACGAAGCAAGTTAAAAAGAGGAACAAAAAAATATTAAAATAATTTCTGTAAATGAAATTGAAATAAACTGAAAATCAAAGATAATAGAAACTAAAGGAAAAACCAGTAACCAATCAAAAACTTAGACCGAGGCCTGTGCTATCACTATGTCCTTAAAACAGATTCGTCCCCTCTCGGTGCTGGAGTTACTATGGAATGTCTGTCTCCCAGGATACAACGGTAGAATACAGCCAAAGGAGCAATGCAACCTTGACTGCAACGGCGAACTTTACAGAAGCAGAACACTATTAACAATCTGGCTAGAGGGTTTTTGGTGTGTCTTGGATAGAAACATGAGGCCTCCTTTTATAGTGTTCATGCAGGGGACATGATTAGTTACATAATTAATCTGTTAGTTAAGTTTCTGAAGAGTTACACTTTCCAGAATTCAAAATGATAATTATCACAGAATTAATCCAAATAAATTGGAGGTTACAACCTGCTGAAGGGTCTGTAACTCCATAAAAACGGTGGATTAATTCTATAGTTTCTGTTGGAAAATTAAGTCAAAAAAATTGTTATTTTGAAATTCAAGTCCAAGGCCCCAAGGCCCATCTTTGAATTTTATATAATTAATCTATGACTAGCCCAAAGTATCTAGTCCAAGCCTTTGTCTTGTTTCCAACAATAACATGAAGAGCTTCTACATATAAAGCTTTCCAAATCTACGTTCCCAACAAGTTTGGGACATTTTACTTTCCATCTCAATTTTTCCAACATTATGGGTGTTACTTTGAGCAACAATTTCTCATTCACCCATTGAACATTTTGAGCATGTAAATATACACATTTCATCTACTCTTGTAGTAGATTAATAATCCACTTAGTCTCAAATAATTTGACTAATGGAACCTACTCAAATTCAAGCTCAAAAATGTCCATGTACCATATCATTTTTCTAACAATAATTATATGTTAAGTCCTTGAAATTTTTTATCTTTATTAATCAATTTAATAATGTTTAGTGTTAATGGTGTTCAGAGGTATTCAATGTCTGTGATAGAATTATCCTTAAAAAAAAACCATATTACTGTGGTTATTAAGGTTCAAGAATTTTCCAAATAATAATCTTATAAATTAATAATAGTCCCTTATTATTTTTTTCGCAAAGCAATAATTTTGTTATTATAATAAAACCACAGTACCGTGGTTATTAAGGTTCCAAAACGAGAAAAAAAATTGACATTAACCCAAACAAAACACAAACTAACCCCTAAGTATTCCAGGCCAAGTGGCCAACTATTAAGATGTTTAAAAAAATATGATTTGATAATAGAATATTAAATTAATTATTTAAAATAATAGAATATATTTTTATTCTATAAAGGTTTATTTTTTAGTTTTAATTTAGTGATGACAGAGGTGAATGATCCCAAGCCTTCGTTTAGAGTTATGGTTATTATTGAATCGAATTTGTGCCTTATGAGATCCAACGAAGGAAATGGCACGGATGATTAACGAAGCTATTTAACACTTCAATCATGAATAGGAATTTTTCTACAAACAAGGACTATCCATCACAAATTCTAGTTTGGATACTTCTGTATCGTTATTATACTAAAAAGTTTATTATGTAATGTTGCTAGTGCATTTAGTTTGGATACGAATACATGTTCTGATAAAAAAAATAAGATTGTTTTTTTAGAATAAAAATTATTATAAAATGTAGAATATAAAATAAGATTATAGGAATTAGGAAATATTATATTTATTGTTTGGTTGAAATGTAAGAATCTGATGTTTAGGTGATGAGATGTAAAATTATTTAAAAGTACCTTTTACCCATTGATTTTTGTTACATAATTTGTAATTTTTAAGATTTAAGGGTACTTGAAGCCTTTGAACTTTTGAGCAAATCAATTAAATTTTTTTAATTTTTTTTGCACCTAAGCCTTAAAACCGGTAAATCAAATTAATTAAGCTCTTTGATCAATTTTGACCATCAATTTTGACAATTTTTCTATTGAGATATTATAGCCACATGAAACACTACAGTTTTGTCATGTGACATCTACGGATTTTTTATAAGTTTTTATAATTTTAAAAACTTTTTAAGAATTTTTTAAATAAAATAAAAAAATCTAAAAATGTCAAGTGACATCATTGTAAATAAAACATGTTGAACCAACTGATCCAAATAAAATATTAAATTTAACAGTCAACGTTGATCAAATGTTAAACCTTTGGGAATGAGCAAACATCATCTGAAAATTACACCTAGTTCAACATAATTTAAAATACCTATAAATATATTTCTATAAGCACAAGATATTTACAACTAATCCCATGCTATAGGACTATACAAAATCATATTATCACACATAAACATAATGTAATGAAGCAATTTTATCAAAAAATTAATATAATGAAACAAAATTACATAACCTCCTTTTCTACGATCCGTCACAAATTTTTCTATAATCTTACGTCCCGTAAACTAAATGCACTTCATTGTTTGTATTTTCATGGGTCTTTAGAAGGGACAAAGTCATGATTTGAGGTTATGGAGAAAAACATAAATGTTTGTAAGTGGGGGGAAAATTAAAAAAAAATTCAATTTGTAAAGAAATTTATATAGGAGGAGAAAGCTGAAAAAATTGCCCCTCGCCCCCACATGCCTCCGTCACTGGCCTTTAGGTATGAAGCAAGTCTTCCAGCAAGAGTTCGGTGACATAGCTCTTCTGCTAAATGTTCAAAATGACATGAATTTGTTCAGGGACCGAACTCAGTTCTGGAACCCGGGGTATAGTTGCCTCACTTTCGAGAAGGTGGACATGAATCCCACAATCAAAGAGTATACCATGTTGCTCCATTGCCCGAAGTTCAAGGAAGGGAAAGTCTACCCCACCACCTTTCTTGGAGAACTTGACAGATATCATCAGGATGAACGAGGAATGGTTTCAGCATAAAATTGTGAAAAAAAGGAAAGGCTGATTGCATAGCTTGGGGGCATATTCGAGACTTGATCAATTTGCATCCAGACCCGTCAAAGAAGAGATATTTATTTGCCTTCGACATCTACGAGTTGGTTATCTTCCCCAACGTTTTGGGACACGTCGATTATGGCACGATGGATTTATTTGGAAAGCTCAAGAAGAGGACTAATCCGGCTCCAACCATCTTAGCAGAAACTTTCCAGTCATTGAGCACGTGCAAAAAAAATGAGGGGAAGTAGATTCTTAGGTTGCATCCCATTATTGAAAATATGGATCCAGAGTCACTTTTGGGATTTGAAGTTCTCCCATCGGATGTGCCTTACCACCTATTCTCCAATAAAAGTTAAATCTGAAGCAATGACTGAATTTCAATGGAAGGCCGGTTTTCGTGACCTACGTGATGACACCGTCAGGTGGAAAGTATTATGGTTAATTCTAAGTGAATTTCTGTACCGCTGCGGAGAGTATGACTGGGTGCCCTTGCCCGAGATTCGAGGTGGAGTTGGATATTGTCCTCTGCTCGTGTCGCGCCAGTACGGTTCGATACAATTCATTCCCGCCAATCATGGTTTGGATACAGCTAGTTTTGAACACCAAGGCAATGGTTATAAAGCATTGGTCCAGAAAATGAACTGGTTTTGGAAGAGTATGCACAAGGTTGAGGTTTATGAAGACGACTCACCATTCACTCCAGGTTATGAGCAGTGGAGACTTAGCCGAGTCAACGACCTCATTCCTTCTGCGAATCGAGAGAATGTGCAGCCTATGGAAGAACATATGAGAAATGCTCCCTCAGACCTAGAGAAGGCTAGAAGAGCCCACAAGAAAGAGGTACGTGCTCTGGAAAAATGTGTCACCAACCTTGAAGCTGCAAACTATTTAGCATCATTTGACGCGGATAAAA
Organism: Hibiscus trionum; assembly: GCA_030270665.1. Lineage (NCBI taxonomy): Eukaryota > Viridiplantae > Streptophyta > Magnoliopsida > Malvales > Malvaceae > Hibiscus > Hibiscus trionum. The sequence continues at coordinate 6,020,196 of BSYR01000010.1, read as the reverse complement.
ACAAGAGTCGAGAGAAAGAAATTTTGAAACAGAAGAAGGTACTTGAAGATGACCATGAAGATTTAAGGAAAGATTGGCTGGAATTGAAGAAAAAATTGCGAAGGAATGGTTTGGGCACCATTGCCAAAGAACTAACAGTTAAGCTGTAAAAGTGTTACCTCCTCAAAAGTATTGTTTTCATGCCTATTTTGATATGCTTTTGCTTGTTTTTAGGTACATTTAGTTGCATTAGGTTATTAGAATCATGCATTTGCATAAGAAGTTTATATTCCTGTCTATGCCAGGGTGAAGGGTTGTTTTGTGGCTATTTTGTAGGTTTGGCATAGGCTTTGACAGAGGAATGGACACATAAAAGCAACACAGTTAAGAACGCAATTAGGAATGCCAAGAGTTATGGGCACAGATGGACCAGAGGTGTGCCAAGAACTTGTTGGCAAAGAGATACCAGTGTTGCCATGCCAAGAAATGATGAACCCCCGAAAAGATATGAAAGGATCAGGCTCCTAAAAGATCGGTAATGGACCAATTTCCAAAAAATAGTGGATAAGGTGGTGCCAAGAGATGTTGTCAAAGTTGTGCCAAGCTTGGGTGCCAAGGCAACATCGGCATGATAAGCTATCACACCGAGCTAATAAGCTATCAAAATGATCAGATAAAGCTCTATCTCTCATCAATTGATCATTTCAAATTCAAATGCAAAGGCTTATCTCATCCTTTTCTTTACACACCGATATAAAGACCAACCGGTCAAACATTTAATATAGAGAGGAATCAAGAGTGATCGGTGAAGACCTAGAGTGATCGGAGTACGACGTTGGAGTGACCGGCGAGTGACGGTCGGCTGCACAGCAGAATGGTGGTTCCACTTCTTGGCCGAGAGCCTGGCGTGGAGGGCTGCATCGAGAGACCCGTCTGCCTATTCCCTTGGAACAAGTTGTCTATCTTTAGTTTTTTTATGGTGATGTTTTTGAAAACGATTATGGTTGTGTTGGTTAATACCCTCACCATGAAATAATTTTCATAGTTGGTGGGAGATGTTTGGATTGAATATTGGCTTTATGCCTTAGTTCCTTTATAATAATTTTGTTTTTGGCAAAGTTTTTCTATTTAGCATACTCTAATTTTTCCTAGACACTCTACCAAGTGAAAGCTGGTACAGTACGCCTATTGCCTCCCAATATCTTAACATATTTGGGATGTCGACGATTAAGTTGTTGAATACTTGGGAGAGAAGCTTCGAGAGAAGTAGTTCAAGTTGATGAACTTACTTCAGAAGTGAAATCTACCCCCTCCGAATATAGATTGGTTTTAATCAAATTGGTTTAAGAAAAACATACACCATAGAGATATAGGGGTTTTTACTTGGCCAGTTTAGGGCAATGGCCATCGAGAGAGGCTTTGCTAATGTTGAATCTGCTCGACAAACAATGCCAAGACAATTTTGTCAATAAAGGCTGGCATGAGCCATGTTGAATCCAGGCATTCCCTGCCAACAATCATCACTCATTTAGAAACACCTTCCTCGCCAACATTTTATTTCATTTTCTTTCTTTTCTTTAGTTTCAAAACAACCTTCAAAACAAACACCTTTTCTTTCAAAGAAAGTAACAATTAAGCAATCGAATTCAAGACAATTTCTGTGGGATCGATAACTCAACTTACAAAGCTATATTACTTGCAGACTGTGTATACTTGCACGCAAAAGACTCTTGCATAACTTGCCCAAAACTATATAATTTACACCTTTTCCCAGCATACATTTTACACAACTCCCAAAAGAGAGTCTACAAGTTTTTGGCGCTGTTGCCGGGAATTGCAACGGATTTGGTTGTTTTTAAATTTTTATTTGTTTCATTTTTGTTTTCATCGGTGTAAGACCAAGACCGTGTTGAGAAAGACACTTGGCCATTAGACCCTGAGATTGAACGCACTTTGCTCATATTGAAAAAATGAATTCGAGAGATGAATAATGAAAATCAAGGAAACGGAGGAGAAAATAGTTTTAACAACAATCAAAATCCACCAGAAAATAATAACCGTGCCGCTCCTAATGCTGAAGAAGAAAGACCAATCCGAGAACATTTAACACTTGGCATTGCAAATTTAATGTCAGGACTTATTGGCATTGATGCCAATGAGCCAAATTTCGAACTTTAACCTGTAATGATCCAAACTCTCTTGAATGTAGGTCAATTCGATGAATTTCTTATTGGAGACCCGAGGCAACATCTCATGCAATTCATGGAGATATGTCAACTATTTTAGCAAACTAGAGTATCCGGAGATACCATGAAGCTGAGGTTATTTACTTTTTCTTTAAGAGATAGAGCCAAGGTGTGGCTTAATTCTTTGCCACCAGGTTCAGTTACTTCATGGGAAGACATGTGCCAGAAGTTCTTGACACGATTTCAGCCACCAACACTCACTACCAAGTTGCGTGGTGAGATCATTACATTCAAGCAGGCTGAGGATGAAACTCTCTACGAAGCATGGGAAAGATTTAAGGATCTGCTGAGAAGGTGTCCAGTGCATGAATTCCCAAATTGGACCCAAATACAAACCTTCTACAATGGACTGAATGCACAAATAAGAACTATTGTTGATGCTTCCGCAGCTGGCTCGTTGCTAGACAAGAGGTACATAGAAGCTGTTGATTTCCTTGAGAGGATAGAGATCAATGACTTTGAATATCTTGTTGCTAGACTTGGGACCGGAACCAAAACTAGTGGGAAATTGAAGGTTGATGAACTTATGTCCATTCATACCAAAATTTCCAACCTTACTAGCATGGTGAGAACGTTGCAAAAGAATAATGAGGCCCAAGAAGTCAAAGCACTGGATCTGTTTTGCACCATTTGTAGAGAAAACCACCATGTGGATGAATGCGCAGTCAACCATGAGTCGGTAAATTTTGTTGGCAATGCTGGTCATTTTTATAATGCTAATTCCAATGCTTACAACGCAGGTTGGAGACAGCACCCTAACTTAGCTTGGGGAAATCAAGAAGGCAACCAATACAATGCCCTACGCCAAAACGCTCAAAGGCAGAATAACAATGCCATGCCACAAAAAGCTCAACACAATTTCTAGCAAGGGCAAGAACTCAACCAATGAGGCTCTTTCACAGAGTATATGGAAAGGAATTATGCCACAATCCATAGTTTGGAAGCATCGATGGGAAACTTGGAAATACAAATTGGGTAGCTTGCTAATGCGCTCAGCAATCGACCCCAAGGTGCTTTGCCAAGTGTCACTGAAGATGATCATCACAAGGGAAATGAGCAATGCAAGGCAATAACTCTTCGGAGTGGTAAGCAGTACGAAGTTGAGATGGCTGCCAAACATCCATTTATTAGCAAAGATGCTAAGCATGTGCCAGCAGACAAGCCTAGGGAAGCAGAGAAGGAGTAAAACAAAGCAGATAAAGCCAATGGTTATGCCCACAACGATGCCAACGCTCATGCCAGTTCCAGTGCCAACGATGATGTTAACACTGCTGACAAGAAGACTGAGGCCAAAAAGCATATTGATGCCAAAGTGGATGCCAACACTGCCTCGACAAAGCCGACAGTGCCAGCATATGTGTATCCACCATTGTCATTTCCAGCAAGACTTCAAAAACACAAGTACGACCAACAATTTAAGCGCTTTTTGGAAGTGCTTAAACAATTGAAAATTAACATTCCATTGGTAGAGGCCCATGAGAAAATGCCCAACTATGTAAAATTCATGAAGGACATCTTGTCCAAAAGGAAGAAGTTGGGAGAGTTTTAAACTATTTCTCTTACTGAATGATACAGTGCCATGATTCTAAATCGATTGCCACCAAAGCTGAAAGATCCAGAGAGTTTTACTATCCCTTGTACAATTGGCAATAAATTCATATGCAAGGCATTATGTGATCTAGGAGCTAGCATCAATTTGATGTCTCTATCTTTTTTTAGGATGCTTGGCATAGAAGCAAGACCAACCACAGTGACACTATAGTTGGCAGATTGATCTTATGCACATCCCAAGGGTAAGATTGATGATGTGTTGGTAAAGGTAGACAAATTTATATATCCAACTGAATTTATCATTTTGGATTATGAAGTTTGCACGTATGTGCCAATTATTTTGGGTAGGCCATTCCTTGCCACGGGTAGGGCTCTTATTGATGTTCATAAAGGGGAACTAACAATGCGAATGAATGACCAACATGTTACTTTTAATGTGTTTCGAGCTTTGAAATGTGCAGATGAACCAGATGAATGCCAAGTCAAGGAAATATGGAGGCCATTTACACGTTGGAGATGGCACAATTGTGCTAGGATGCAGAATTTGATGACAACATGCTTGACGACATAGCTGAACTGTTTGAGGAACCTAAGGAATCAACCTTGGAGGCTAAAAATGCGAGTTATTTTGAGCCACTCTAGTTGGCCAACAGAGAAATAAAGAAATCGAAACCATCAATTGAGGAACCACCAGAGTTGGAGCTTAAGCCACTGCCAGAGCACCTGAAGTATGCTTATCTAGGTGAGCACTCAACTCTGCCAGTGATTGTTGCCTCTGCCAACAACATTCCAATATTGAACGATGGCCATTTTTTCTAATATGATCGAACACAACATAGAAGTATTCATGGATGATTTCTTAGTGTTTGGTACAACATTTGAGGAATGCATCTATAGCTTAGAGCAAGTCTTGAAGAGATGCAATGAGACAAACCTAGTGTTGAACTGGGAGAAACGCCACTTTATGGTGAAGGAGGGCATTTTTCCCGGTCACAAGGTAACCAAGAGAGGACTAGAAGTTGATCAAGCAAAAGTGGAGGTAATTAAGCAATTGCCACCTCCAACAAGTGTCAAAGGTATAAGGAGTTTTCTAGGTCATGCTGGTTTTTATCGGTGGTTTATTAAAGATTTTTCAAAAATTGCTAAACCTTTATGCTCATTGTTGGAACATAATGCCGCCTTTACTTCTGACAATTCTTGTTTGAGAGCATTTCAGGAACTTAAAGAGAGATTGATCAATGTCCCTAGAGTCGTAGCACCAAATTAGAATAAGCCCATCGAGCTCATGTGTTATGCCAGCGACTATGCCGTTGGAGCAGTTTTGGGAGAACGACATGACAAGGTTTTCCATGACATCTACTATGCCAGCAGTGAATGACACACAACTGAATTACTCTACAACCGAGAAAGAGTTTCTTGCGATTGTTGTTAAGTACGCAAAAGTCCTATATTTATACCCTAAATTAGCTCAATTATTGTTGTTCTTAAGTGTAATTTAGGTTTCATTTAGTAGGTAACATACACAAAATAGCATAGATAAGATTATCTGCATTGTTTGATGAATTTAGTTGATTTTATACATATGATACTGCTCAAGTGCATTTCTCCCTATGCATAGGTACCCGCCCAGACAGATGCTGCCGAGGCAACAAAGAGGGCATATAACAAGAAAGCTGGGAGTTGAAGGAGGAAGCTGTTGGAGCATCATGAGAGCTGATCGAGGAGGAAAGAACCAGAATGTAAAGCTGTGCCAATATCTGCACACTAGTCCATGTCCCCGCTGAGGCAGTCAACTACTTGCCTCCGAGGCAACACTTAAGGAGAATTGAAAAATGCAAAGTGGTATGCGATAGAAAGAGCTCATGAAGCCCGATTTTTAAAGACCACTTGCACGTGCATTGGAGCCCAGCAGACAAGGAAAAGCTGGGTCAAAGTCAAGTTAAAGAAAAGTCAAACACGAATTTAGGAGTATTTAATAAACTTTTAATGAGTTGTAATCATATCCTAACTAGTATTTCTACCCTAAACTAACTTAGACCTAGGCTCCTCCCCTATATATATGTAATCGACTTGAAGGAGAGAACACAATTGAGATTTGAGAGAAACTTCTTCTTGTCGAAACCCTAGTGCCGCCAAAACCCACCATGTTCTAAACTTTCCCTTGGGCTAAAGGTTGGTTGTGTAGTAGTTGTGAGAGTCTTGTTGTATTCGTTTAGGATTTCAGTTTTGCAATAAAATTCAAGGTTTGTTTACTCTTGGTTCTTCATTGTCGTAATCTTTATCGGGAGAGAAGAGGGCTACAATCCATTTGTTCAATATTGGGAGAGTTGAACTCATGAAACGAGTAAACACAATTTTATCCAACCATAGGGTAAAGTTACTTCGGCTTAGGGATAAGTTAAGAAGTTCAGTGGCTAAAAAGGGATCCACAACCAGTTGGTGTTCGCCCTTAGATTCACGCCGGGAGGTATCATCCAAGACGTGTTCGCCAATAGTACTTCAAGCTTCAGGAGAAGAAGGAGTCATAGAAGGGAGCCTTGCCGAACCTTGAATCATCGCTTAACTACCCAGGCGATCTCACACATCTCTTCCGAGGCGGGCGCCTACCGAGGCATACTTGTGGGCGGTGGCTGAAGTTGTTAAGTTGATCATCAAAACTGTGCTGAGACAGTATGCCAATTCTCCACACTACGAAACATCCAAACCGGCCCATTCTCTCACTCTGATATCTAAATTTACTTTACTTGTTTTAGTCTTAGCTTCAATCAAACCAACCCCTAATATATGTGTCTTTACTTTACTTGTGCAGAAAAGTGAACTCAAAAAAGCTATCACAATCCCCGTGGAGACGATATCTTAAATACTATAACTTAACACCGTGTACACTTGCACACTATTTGCGCATCACTTTTGCACGCAACAAGTTTTTGGCACCGTTGCCGGGGATTGGCGTACAACATTTTTGTTTTTATTTTTCTGCACTTTTTAGTTTTTCATTTAACCCCTGGTTTTCTTTGGTTTATGACCAGAGCCAACCAGAAATCACCATTGCAAGAATAGGATCCAGAACCTGAACGTACTGCATGCAGATTAAGACAAGCAACAAAAGAAGCCATAGGTGATCAAGCAAACATCCAGGACCAACAACTACCACTGCCCCCAGGCGACAATGCGGCGGTGGGCAATGGCAGGCAACTTCCTGCCGCTTGGTGGTTAGTTAGAGACTACCTGGAGGAAGATTTGTGAAGGCTGAACTGCGGACTTGGTTTAATAGCCTACCATCGGAGTCCATTGAATCTTGGAAAAAATTATGCAGAGATTTCTTAGCTCGCTTTAATCCTGTCAATTTGACTAATAAACTACGGACCGACATCACTACGTTTCAACGGGCAGATGATGAACCAATGTATGAGGCATGGGAGAGATACTGCAAATTGTTGAATAAATGCCCCTCTCACGAATTTCCAGAATGGACATTAGTCTCTATATTCTACAAGGTGTGAACACACCAACAAGGATGATGCTGGATTCCTCTGCCAATGGTACATTGCTCGACAAGGAGCCCACCGAAGCAATTCAAATTTTGAACAGGATGGCCAAAAACGACTATCAGTTACCTAATGCCCGCCGAGGCGGCATAAGAAGGCAGGCCACAGCAAACGAGCTAGGAACATCAAATGCACTCGTAGCACAAGTCGCTCAGTTGACGAAGATGATAGAAGTAATGCAAGGGCAGACTAATACATAATAGGTCAAAGCAATTGAAGCCTTTTGCGACCAATGTGGGGGAGAACACGATTCATCTGAGTGCCAACAAGGGACAGAGACTTGTTGCTTTGTAGGAAAATTCAACAGGAACAACCCCACATTGAACACCTACAACCTTGGTTGAAAGAGGCACCCGAACTTTTCATGGAGTAACCCCAACAACGCTCTGAATCCAGCTATTCAGACGAATCAATCATAAGGATTTCAACAGACGATGTCGCGATAGCAGCCACCCGAACAGGCAACACTCGGTGCCTTGGAACAGACTCTAAGTGCCTTTATGACTCAGACAGGTACCCATATGTCCAACAAGGATTTATTTGTTAAAAAGACCGATGCTTTCATGGAGAGGACCGAGACGAGAATGAAAAATCATGTAGTTACCTTAAGTCACTAGAAACCCAGGTGGGGCAGTTTACGCGTCTATTGAATACTAGAAATAGTGGAGTGTGGCCCAGCGATACTGAAGTCGCAAGGAGATCCAACCATGAACAGTACAAGGCAATCACAACCAGAAGTGGAAAACAACTTAAGGAACCATGTACCGATGAATCGAAGGAGATAGATCAAGCCGCTGCGGTAGACCCTAACTCCACTGTCGCGGTAGAATCAAAACCAACTCTTCCTATACCCAATTTTGCCGATATCGCATACAAGACTAAAGATGTAACACCCCAATTTTGGGCTTAGAAGTTTTGGTTTGAAATCAATTTTACAAAATGAGGTCTCGAAATGTGACTAAAATGTAAGAGAGTGGTGAAATCAATTTTACAAAATGAGGTCTCGAAATGTGAAATCAATTTAGTGACTAAAATGTAATTTTTGAAAAGTTGGTGACTGTCTTAAAAGGATTGAAACTTTGAATCTTTAAGGAGCTAATTTACCCAAGAAGAGTTTTCTCCAGATTTTTCTTAATATTAAACATTTATTAAATGATATTTAATAAAAGGAAAAAGGGGAAATAGATATTTTTGAGTTCATAACTAACTTTTCTCAAAATTTTCCCTCTTCATTTTCTCTCCCTTTTCTCTCAGCCAAACACATTTCCCCAACCATTTTACCTCTGATTTTAACATCTAAAGATGAGATTTCAATCTCTAATTGATCTCTAATCATTCCTACACCAAATCATTATCATTTGCTTATTGAATTTTCAAGAATCTTGGCTTTAAACAAGGAGAAACTCACATTTAGAGGTATGAACGTCCTTCTCCTCTAAATACTCAGTTCTTTACTGAAATTCCCAAGTTATCAATCCTTGATTTGAGTTTTGTTAAAGGTTTTAATGTTGTGTTCTTGATTTTGGCTTAAAATGCAAGATTTGGATTTAATTTTAATTAAATTCGTACTAAATGATTGGGCTGTGTTTTGAGATGTCTTTTTGATGTTTATTGGATGTATGAATGATTTGTGATTGAGGTTTAATGAATGCAATCCCGGATAGGTTGATTTTCCTAAGTTTTTACTTGTGAAAATGGTGGTTTTTGGGGTGATCTTGATGTTTTGTTAATGCTGGAGGTATAAGGACGTGTTTGGGATCATTTTGGATGTTAATTGATGTTTAAAAATGGTTAGAAGTGATGGATCTTGGCTGGGTTAAGTTTAGGAAGTGTTTGGATGTGATTTCAGTTGTGTTTGGTAGCCGAAATGTTGGATTTACAAAGAGCAGCGAATTTAGTTTTGTTGCTGGGGTTTTTAAGGCATGATGATGCATTAATCCTCAGTTGTTATGTGCTTGAAACATGGGAGAATGATCCGTGAGCAATAGAGGTAGCGTTGGAGGGTTTCGGATGCTTGGAAGGCTTAACGGCTAGCGTAGTTTTGTGTATCGGTGAGTGAAGTTGGGTTTTCAGCCTTGAAACCAATGTTTGAAGGTTTTTGGGAGCTTAGTTTAAGTCTAAACAACTTAGCTAAGCTCAAGAGTAAGTAAATGGAATTTCTCTCTTGGTTTGTGTTATGAATTGGTTTTTAAAGCACTTATGATTGTTGGATGCAATGCATGTGATTTGCATGTTTAAATTCTGTTTTGGAAGCATATTTTAGCATGGTTTAATGCTGGTTTTGAAGGTCATGTGTGAAGGATACTCAAGGTAAGAGATCCTTGGTTTTGTACTTTGAAATTGTGGAATTGATGCATAGTGTAGCATGTTGTTTAATGGCTTTGTTTAATGCTTCAAAACAGTGAAGTGATGATGGTAATTGATGGTTTTGGCATTTTGGTTGTGCTTGTAAAAACAATGGGTTAGTGTGGTAAAACGGTTATATTGGCAAGTGATGTAAGTGGTTCTTTGTTACTTTAATCGGATATAGTTAGCCGGCTATAGGATTGGGTGCACCATGAATTGAGTCGCCTTGGATGTCGAGGGGGTTGTAATTGTACCGTAAACTCCATCCAAGAATACTAGCGATTGAGGAAATTGGTGTCACCACGGTGGAGGTTGGCTCTCGTGGGTGGGCTTGGTTTAGTACCACCGCGATGGAGGATGGCTCTCGTGGGTGGGCTTGGTTTAGTGCCACCATGATGGAGGATGGCTCTCGTGGGTGAACCTTGTTAAAAGTCACCACGATGGAGGGTGGCTCTCGTGGGTGGACTTTGTTAAGCGTCACAACGGTGGAGGGTTGCTCCCGTGTGTGAGCTTGGTTAAGGTGATTACAATGGTTGTGGTAGCTTCCATGTGTAAGCCTTGTGATGTGTCCCGGCTCTCGCTAGTGTATTATACAACTTCCGATGAGTGATGTTGAGGGGTTGTGATTGTACCGTTAAACTCCATCACGGGTGTTGAGGGGGTTGTGATTGTACCGGTAAACTCCACCTTGTGTTGTTCGGAAGTGTGTATGGAGCGTGTGGGACAACGCTTGTAATCCGCGTATCCGATTGTGTCTTGTGTTATGATGGTTTGTGAATTATCGCTTAGAAGCCAATATAATGTTCTTGAATGTAATGAAGCATGATACGCTTGAAATGATGCATGGTTGCATGGGAAGTGTGTGATGTTCTAAGAATGCATGTATAACTTGTTAAGCTTGAACAAGTGTTTATCTTTTATTGAGAATGGTGCATATGTGCATGGAATCTCTTTAGTGCATTGAAGTCTTGTGAAGGCTTGTTTTAAAAGGCATGAAATGCAAATGTTGATTTTGTGGTTTATATGTTTCATTTGTTAAATGCATAAGATAGATTGAAGGAGTATGTGGTTTTCAAAGATTTCTTGCTTTGAGATGATTTTCAAGAATGAGAAAAGTATTGTGAAGTGGAAGTGTTTTCCAAGGAATTTGTATTTAACTTTGCATATGATGTTCATGCATGGAAAGGTTAAATTGATGGTTTTGCAAGGATGTGCTTTGAAGTGAGTTACTTAGCTTTTCTAAGCTAAGGGTTGGTTTTCATGTTTGAGTGATGCATGATTTAAAACATGTTGTTTAAAAGGGGTTTTCAAACACTACTTTGGTTTCGAAATGTGTTTCCTTTTTAAAGGGGTTTTATGACTCGCTGCATTGATGGTGTTTTGGTTTTGAGCATTCCTCACTAAGCATTTTGTGCTTACGCTCCTTTTTGTCCATCAATGCAGATAATTGAAGTTGGGACAACAAGAAGCAAGGGATTCAAGGAGAGCTCCACTTGAGATGTATGTCTCGGCTAATAGCTATAGATAATAAAGGCAATGGGGGGAGAGTCTTTTATGTTGATGTTTAATGAGATTGTGTATGTTGAATACGTTCGGTTTATGTTTTAACTATATGGTTTAATGCTTGCAACGTTGAATATTCTTGTTCATAAGACGTTATGCTATGCTTCTTGTTTTTAAAGCATGATTAAGTGTTGGATGTGTTGAAAGAGTTGGTGCACCTAGGGGTAGTTTTGTATCTAGCTTTTGATGCAATTTGGTAGGTATGATGCTTGGCATGTTGTTGGTTTGTTGTGGAATGGTTTGGAGCATGTTCGATGGGGTTTAAAGGTGTTAAAACAGGCCTATCTGCTGTTTCTGGGCAACTCGTTTCGGAACGGGTGCTACTATTTCGGAACAGGTGGCCTGAAATGGCCTTGGCGTTTCGAAACAGGTAGAGCTGTTCCAAAACGGTTTTGCCACTGCCAAGCTCTGTTCCGCAACAAGTTTCGGAACGGTCCAACGTTTTGGAACGGACCTTCCCCGTTTCGGAACATTCGACCGTTGGGCACTGATTCTGATGGTTAAATGTTTGAAACTCTTACGTTTTGGTCCTAATCCTTGTATATGCAATTGGTTGAGTTTATGATGTCTGTTTAAGGTGAAATTTGGCAGAGAGGCATGAAACATGACTAATTTCATAATGGTAACTTAAAAATTGGTAAAGTCCTCTTAATTTTCAGAATTTACAAATTGGTCCCTAAATTCGTGTTTTGTGCAATTGGGTCCCTTATTGTTTTCCGTTTGTTGTGATTTTTGAGTTTGCTTATCTCAAGAGAATGCATAGGTTTAATGTGCATCTAGACAAGTTTAAAAAGAAAAAAAGGGTCGTTAATCAAGGTTGACTTTCGGGTTGACTTTGGTTTTCCCCATGTAATCTTCGTAGTCCGGGTCAACCGTCTAGGCCGGGCTAAGGGGGTTACAAAAGAGAAAACAGAAAAACCAGAGCAGATCACACTCCCTCAAATCAGATTCCCATGCAAGGACGGTATTGAAAATATTCGGCCGCCTCCCCCATTCGTTCAGCGGCTGAAGAAACAGAAGCAAGAGTACCAGTTTAAGAAATTCCTGGACATTCTCAAATAAGTGTACATCAACATACCCCTGGTTGAAGCCAGACAACAAATGCCTAACTATGCAAAGTTTCTAAAGGATATGGTTTCCAAAAGGAAAAGAATCAGGGAGTTTGAAACGATAGCCATGACGGAAGAATGCATGGCCATGCTGCACAATAAAACACCACCCAAACTAAGAGATCCAGACAGTTTCCTCATACCTTGCGCTATTGAGAGCCAATATAAAGGGAAGGCCTTATGCTACCTTGGGGCAAGCATCAATGTGATGCCCAAAGCGGTGTTTGAAAAAAATGGGAATTGGAAGAGCTGGACCCACCACCGTCATACTCCATCTAGCTGATCACTCTTACGTCGAGGACATCTTAGTAACAGTAAACAATCTTATCTTTCCAGCAGATTTCATAATTCTGGACTATGAAGGAGACGACAAAGCACCCGTTATTCTGGGAAGACCATTCCTAGCCACAAGCAAAACCCTAATTGATGTGGAGAATGATGAGCTTACTATGAAAGTGGACGACCGGGAAATTAAATTGAATGTCCGAAAACACTTGAAGAATGTTGAAGACAAAGAAGAATACCAGGACATCCATGATTCAGCAGACACCAAACCCATCATTAAGCTAGAGCACTCCAGCCACAACCCCCTGGGCGGGTAACCTGGCACCACCAAGGATTGAGAGAAACACAAGGACCCGCCCTGGCAGAGGGTGAAACAGATACTGCAGCAGCCAAGGAAGTGGTTGTGTTGGGAAATGCATCCAGATGCATTCCCAACATAACTTAAATCCTCTCCTTTTTATTTTATTTTATTTTTATGTTTTACGATTTAGATTTTTAATTTTATGCATTTTAGGAATTAGATTTAATTTTTATTTGTTTATTCTCTAATAAATTTTTATTTCAGTTTTTTAGGAGAGACAATAACCAAAAAGAAGGGAGAAGAAGAAAGCCCAAATTCATAAACCATTTCAAGCCCGCTCGCCAAGACTACCGCGATAGACAGACGTTGCTTCCCTCCAGAACTAGCCGTTGCATACTAGCCATTCGCAGAAGCCCGTTTCGTTCCAACAGCTCTCTGCCCGGGAAATCAGGAGAAACGACAACACTCTTCCTCTATTTATCCCCCCTCGTTTTTTACTATTCACTCTTCTTTAATCTCTCTTACTTATTATCTCACTAGTTTTTCTTTGCTTTCAGTCTATTTCTTTTTCCTCAGTTCTTTTTTTCAAGCTCTCACAACTCTCTCGCTCACCCAAAAGCCCAACCAAAGAATGGCAAGAACCCCCTGCCACCGTGCTGTCCAGGCAGAATTAGAGGAATCCCTCCATTGCTTCGCCACACCAGAAATCAAAGCCCGCCACAACGAAAGATTTAAAGAAAGAGCAGTATGAAAGGAACAAGGATTCTTCTACGAGCCGAGAAAGAAATATATAGGGCTCAAAAAATTCATTTACTCCAAGGTCGAGCATCAACAGTGGCAAATCTTTGCCCAGCAACCCAAGCCAGCAAATCAAACCATGGTGCGCGAATACTACGCCCATGGGGCGACGGAGGATGTGCCAACAGTCAATGTTTGCGGGTGGCTGATTTTAATCGACGAAGACAAGATCAATATCTAATATGGCCTCCACATCCACGAAGACCAGCATGCAGAGTTCCTTGCCTCCTTCACACCGGGCGGATACGAGGCAATAAAGGAAGAATTATGCGAACTGGGGACAATTTGGAACGAGGGAAAAAATAAAGGCACCGTTAACCAACAAAATTTGCTACCCGAGGCAAAGCTTTGGAACACATTTGTGAAGAGGCAGTTTGCTTCCCACAACCCACAACCCACAACTCCACCGTCGACAAACCAAGATTGGCACTCATCCTCTCCATCATCAATAAAAGGTGTGTAAATGTGGGTTCGATTATTGCTAACGAAATTTACGAGTGTGGGCAGAAAACCAAGGGACAACTCTACTTCCCCAACCTTATCACTGTAACACCTAGGTTTGGGGGTCGGGTGAAATTAAAATAATAAAATAATATTTTGGGCCTCGTGTTTTCAAAACAAATAAACTATGTTGGACTCATTTTAAATCAAGCCCATTTAGCCATGGATATCCTTCTTTTGTAAATACCTTATTTCATTAAGGGTAAATGAGTCTTTTGGCTTTTAAGACAAAACAAAACAAATAAAATATTTCTTTTATTCACTCATCTTCTTCCCTCTCCCAAAAACATTTCCAACGACAACTCCTCATCTCCATTAGAGGTTACTATTCCATCAGCATACTCTCTCATCTTTGGTGATCTTTGAAAGGTAAACACATATTTGACTTGTCCTCACTTTCCTCTTCATGTTGGTACCTTTGGTTTTCAATAAAACCTAGTATTTTGCATTTTGGATTTTTGGGTTTTTGAATTAAAAATGCTAACTTTGTTAACTTTAACTTGAGTTTTCGAATTGTGGATGTTATATAAGTTGTTTGCTATCTAAAAGGTCCAACATACTCGATTTTTACGTGGTTTTATGTTGATTCCCGAAATTGGGTTTTAGAGAGGTTTTAGAAGGGTTTTAGGTTGGTTTTTGGGGCTGTTTTCGGTGAAGTCTTGATGGCTGATGGTTGTATGTTGGTTGAGGGTTGTTTTGGAAGCCTTTAGGTGTATTAAAGGTGTTGAAATCAGTGGGTTTTGGCTGTGCATAAGGGCTGCTCGAAATTGGGGTTTTGAGAATGTTTTTGGGTTGAATACTTGCTTGGTTTGTGTTCCGGGTTTGTTATAATGATTTGTGGACTGAAATATGGTTGTTTTGATTGTGTTGAATGGCTTAGAAGCGAGGAATTGTGTTGGTGAAGCCTCGGGATCGAATTTGGAACCGTTGGGAGCTTGATCGGCTACAGTTGTTGAGCTTGGATTAGTCGGTGAGTGGTTCTACGTTTTAAATTGATTTTCAAAGGTTGGTTCAAGCATGTGGACCTAGGTTGGGCTTGGTAAACCCACCTAGAGTTGGGATTAGATTGGTAGTCTAATCCTAAGCTGTAGTTAGAGACTTTGGTTGAACTTTAAATGTTGAGTATGCCTCATGTTTTAATTGTGATTATTTTGGTTATGTTTATTGTGTTATACATGTGTGTTGAGGCATGACATTTGATGCATTGTTATATGCATGTGGTTATGGAATGTGGTATGTGCATGATGGTAAATCATGGTTAGTACGTGCTAAGCACGGAAGTTGGTAAGAAAATGTGTTGTGAAAGATTGTGAAATGTGTTAGTATTGGCACTAGTATGCTTGGGTACAATGATCGACCATTAGGATGTTTAGTGTGCACACGAGAGTCAAAATGCGCGCGTGGTCTTGGTGATGGTAGTCATCAAGATGGAGTATGGGTTCGCCTGGAAATCTTCTTATATATGTTAGTCGGTGATGAGTGGAATCCCATCGACGGGGCGTGAGGATGAGTGGAATCCCCTCCGCGTGAAACGGTGATGAGTGTAATCCCATCGTAAGGTAATGGTTGTGTTGTTGGATGTGAGTTTCAACGGTTATCCAACGGATTGTGGAATGTGTTGCTAATACGTTTGATATATGTGTTCCATGTGTTGTGATTATGGACTTGTTGAGCATGGCATAATAATGATATTGTGTTCATGCATCATTTACATTTTGACTCTTGTGGTTTCAAAGGTATGAACTCATGCATCTACCTTGGTTGTGTCGCTCGTGCTTGGAACCTGCATTGTCGAGGTTTGTTTTATGAGCTTACCCTCACTAAGCTTTATGCTTACGCTCTCTTTTGTTTGACAATGCAGATCCATAGTTCATGGGTTGCTTGTGCAAGGAGAGGGCCTCCAAGTGTGCTAGTTGAGCTTTTGTTATCATCAAGTATGAATTTTTAAGTTAATGATGTAATGGACAAGCAATGGGTCTTGAGTATTTTGGATTTATGTTGTCGTTGGTGTTAGGAGCATGTTAGACTCCTTGTTGATGTTATGTATGGTTTGTTGATGCCACATTTGAATTGTGAACCATGCTTTCTTGCTTTCCTTGAATGCTTATGTGTTTGTTGGCTCTAAGGCATAAAACCTTAAAATGCTATGTATGCTTCTTTTGTGGTGAATGTATGATCTTTTAAATGCCTACCCTTTACATGTATGTAATGTGTTTTGAGCGTGTATATAATAGGGTGTATGCCTCTAGAGTTTATGTGTGCATATTGTGTTTGCTTCTTAAAGTCGTTAAGGGCGTTTGGGATCGTTTAGAGATGTTTAAAATTGATTTTTGGAACTCACATACTGTAGGTGTTTCGGAACGGTTCAGGCTATTTCGGAACGGGTGTGGCTCCTGGGATACCCGTATCAGAACGCGTTCCGGTACGGTTTGGCTACTGTGAGCCCCTGTTCTGATACAAGTTTCAAAACGGGTTGGCTACTGTGAGAGCCTGTTCTGAAACAAGTTTCAGAACGCCTGGGCAAAATGGGACCCTGTTCCAAAACGAGGTGGATGCGTTTCGGTACGGGTGCCTGGCTTTTTAAACTGGAGCCCGTTTTTCGAAACGGGCAATGTCTGTTTCGAAACACAGGCTTGAAAATGGTCTTTTGACATCTCTAAAGGGTCTCTAGGGTTGGGCTTAGGCCCAGTTTGCTGTTAGGCTTCTCGTGAGCCTTTTTTTCCGCTGTCGCTTCACATAGGTTTAATTTACGCATCTAGACAAGATAATAAATGAAAAAGTGTTCTAGGGTCGGTAACCGAAGTGGAGCCTTAACGGGTTTCGCCTCGGTTATCCCCGCGTGTGACCCGCTCGGACCGGGACGAGGGGGTTACACTTGTTGGTATCAAAGCCTGAGGTTTCCGAGACCTCGGGCAGGTAAGTGAGGTAAGTTAAGTTCTTGTATTGCAATTGCACGGTGTTTGCTTACCGTGTAAGTATGCTTGCTTGTTTATCAAGTATGCTTTGCTGCTTGCTTAATTGATCGTATATGTAGGTTGTTTAAAGCATGTTGAGTAGAGTCCCATTGCTTCTATTACATCATAAAGAGGATTTTTAAGCGAGGGAAACATACTTGAGCCACTTGGACCCTTGCCCTTGCTAACCCTATGTTTGTGTGCTGTTGTTGTGTTGTAGTTGTTATCTGTGAGCGCGTATGTCGAGGCCTAGAGGTAGACCGAGGATGGTTCATCAGGAACCTCGTGTTGCTGCTACTGTTAATGAGCCGGTGGATGGAGTAGAGGCTCCTGTGGAAGAGCTTGTTGTTGGAGTCGGAGCCCCTCCACCACCACCACCTCCTCTGCTTGGTGAGGGAGACGAGGCTGGAGCTGAGGGAGCGGGACCTCAGGTTGGTCAGGGTGGACAAGGTCTTGCCGGGATAGATACGGCCCTGCTAGTTCAAGCTATAGCGGGAGCGTTTCAGGCTGCAGTTGTCGGAGCTCAGGCTACATCTCAGTCGAGAGGTGATGATGCTAGCTTACCTTTAGAGAGGCTTCGTAGACTAGGAGCTGATGAGTTCAGGGGATCTACACCTGAGAGGTCAGAGTTGTGGCTAGAGAAGACAGTCCATATTCTAGCTCATATGGGATGTGTTGGAGCTTGTAAGTTGGACTGTGTGGTTTCGTTACTTTAGGGTGATGCCTACATGTTGAGTGGATCGATTGAATGATCAAGACCAAGAGGGGGGTGAATTGGGATTTAAAAACTTTGTGAGAGTGAATGGGCAATTAAAAATGAAGAACAAAGGATTTTAGAGTGGTTCAAGTTCCAAATGAACTCTACATCCACTACCTTAGCTACCACTAAGGATTTCAACAATTCACTATTTGTTATTCCCCTTTTCAAAGGCTTAAGAGGTAACCTTTACACAACCGGTCAAATTTTCTACCCAAAATTTGACCAAACCCTCACAAATGAACAAAGAAGAAATTGGACAAGAAGTATATCTCTCAAATACAATTTTGTCCCTTGAAGTACAACACTCAACCCAAATTTGAAGATAGAATAAGAATTGGATACAACTCAAATTGGGGATTACAAGAAATTGGAAAATAAGCACACTTGAGGTTGGATTTTTGCTTGGATGTTTGTCTTTAATGCAATTGTTGTTGCTGGTCTTCAAAGAGCTTCAATTTATACCTCCTCTATCAATTCTAGCCGTTTGGGTGGTTAGGGAATTGAATAGAGCCGTTGGGACCCTCTCTTTCCACCATAAATGCACTTATGCAGCTATCCGTATCGGTACACGGAGAGCCGTATCGATACCTGTCTCAAAAAAGAAAGAGATGTTGTACATAATAAAGAGGGGGTATTAAAACGCACGTAAGCGTATCGGTACGGGACAGGGAGCGTATCGAAACGGACAAGACTGTATCGATACCTTTTTCTCAACTTATCTCACTGGAAGTTTCCGTTTCGATACGAGGGTTTACCGTATCGATACGGGTCAACTACCATTTTAAATGTTGGTTACCTAACAACTGACACCAACAGTCGGATACATTTAAAACACTTCGAATTAAAAATTCAATTAAAATCGTATCGATACGGGTGAAGCCGTATCGATACACCATTCAAACTCCTTCAGTTTTACATAAGGCGCGTATCGATACATATTGAATCTATTTCGATACGCTGTTTCGATACGGTTAGGAGCGTATCAAAACACATCTTCCCAGTAGCCAACTTTGCAAAAAAGGTATCGATACGACTGGAAGCGTATCGATACGCCTGGACGGTTTTCAACACTTTGGCCTTGGAACACTTAGAAAATATTTGAGTTTGAGTTTTTCAAATCAGTTTTAAAGTGTTGGTGATTTAAAACTTATTAAAGGGACTTAGAAATCAATTTCAAGTTTTCAATTTAGTCCTTAACAATTTAATTATATCAAAATCAAACATAGGTTTTACAATCTCCCCCTTTTTGATATAACAAAACCAAAACTTGAAATTTTTGACACTTTGAAAAACTTTGCAAAATTAACTCCCCCTTAATATTAGCTAGGTAACTTTTAAGTTGGAAATCAAAATTTTTAAGTGTTGTGAGCTTCCCTCTCCCCCTTTTTGTTAGATCAAAAATAATTGAGACAATGTAAAGTGTATAACTTAGACAAAGGGTATAAAAAGATAAGCAACATAATTATCATTAAGTTCGAATAAAGCATAACATCAACTTAAAAATCCAAAGCAACAAAAAATCAAAGCATAGGTTTAAAATAAAGTAAACTTAATCCTAAAAACATGAAGCAAAGGTGCGTAAATAAAATATCCTAGATGATATGCATGGAATTCAAGAAGAGGCTACTATGCATCATCATCGCCTTCTTCATCATCTTCATCTTCGTCCTCAATTGGATCGTCACTCCTCATGCTATTACGCCACTCATCATGGAAAGCGTTGAGAGAGATATTCATAGAGTTGTGACCGCCTTCAAGAGAGGTGAGACGAGTCTCCACGTTCGTCATGCGTGCTTCAAGGCTTTTGAAACGAGTATCAATTGTGGTAAAGCCCGAAGCCATATCCGTACGCAATCCCGTGAATTGCTCATTGAGGAAGGTCATTAGAGCATCCATGGAAGGCAGAGGAGGAGAAGGAGCTTGAGGAACTTGTTCACCTTGAGGATTAACAAATTGTTCCGCGGCCTTGGTTGGAAGCTCGGATAAACGTAACCAACTACCATTAAAATAATGGAACTTACCCCTTGCAAGAGAGCGTTCATCAATGGGATCGGTGAGGGGAGTTGGCAAGTCATGCGAGCAATCAATCTCCTTTTGTATGAAGAAGTAGCTTAGGGCCGTGCCATAGGTGAAGGAAGTGACAAGAGTGGTGTGGCGATGTTGCACAAGATAAACGATCTCTGCAAACATGATACGAGCAAGGTTCGGACGTTGTCTCTCACGGAAGCATCGAATCCAAAAGTCATCCACTTGACGGATGGTAGAGTATTTTCCTCCGGAGGGCCTAAACCACCAAGAGACCATCAAATGGAGGATTCGATTCTAAGCATTTAGGGCGGTGACGGAACCACTAAGAACATGGCCAAGGGCATTCTCATCATCAAGGCCTTCATCCTCCAACTTAAAAACCTCACAAATAGATTTAACATCTATAGTGACTTTCTTACCCATGAGATAGGAATTAACCGCGGTAACAACCCCATCACGATTAGCACAACATTTGGCATTATCATAAAAGATTAAAACCAAAATACGAAAATAAAACCCGAGAATAGAAAGAAAATCCATGAACTTCCATTCTTGGAGCAAAGGTAGATATGCAAACTTGAATCGCTCCGAGTCAAGAAAAGGAATAGAGATTACCCTCTCCGGATGGATCTTGTAGTTTTGGAATTGGCGAAAATAGGTGAGAGCTCCGGGTGATTGAAATGAGTGTTGATAGATTTGAGTAAGATTCGGACGAGCACCCTCTCCGGGATTGGATGATTCACCGGATTCATTAAGACATGATCTCTTCCTAGAAGGTGCCATGAACAAGAAAACAAATGTATGCATTAAGATCTCTTCATTCATCTCATTGGAAAACCAAAAATCAAGGTAAAAAAAACAAAAACAAAAGATTGAAAAGAAATTTTTAAAAACAAGTTTTGTTAAGAAGACAAACATAGAAACAAAACAAAAAGGTTTTGAAAACGAAAATAAAAAGAAAAATACAAGAAAAAGAAAGGGTTTTACCTTGATAGTGATTAGAGAGGAATGAAAGAAAAGCCTAGCACCAAATTGATGAAAAAGCCTTAGAGCTTTGCTTGATTTGAAACCCTCTTGATGTTTTTGAGTTGTGGTGTGAAAATATGAGGGATGAAGAGGCTATTTATAGGCTGAAAACGGCTAGGGTTTTTAGGGTTTTGAAGAATTTTAATTTTGGTAAAAGTTGAACTCTTAAATGCCAAATTAAAAGCTGTCTGCGCAAACGCGTATCGATACGCCTGAGGGTGTATCGATACGGGGGTAAAAACATAATTCCCATAAAATTGCCCGTTGAAGGATCGTATCGAAACAGATGCAATCCGTATCGAAACGATTGTAGCTCGTATCGAAACGGGTTTAACCATATAGATACCCGTGTAAGGCAAAATGAAGTCTGGGAAGCTAATGAAGAACACGTATCGATACGCGTAGGACCGTATCGATACCCTAAGCCCAGAAATACATTTTAGGCCTAAAGAACAACCATAAGCTCGATTTTAACATCTCCTAAAGGTATGCAAATGATGAATGAGCAGTTCTAAGCATATTTTAACAGAATCATACTCCCCTTAGCTATAGGCATGGATATTTTCAAGAGTTACAACACACAAACATGCAATTTCACAAGATCAAGCAATTTTAAGCACAAAAGAGGTCCTAAAAGGTCAAGGTAGGCTAGTTAGACCTAACTCTCTCCTAAGGGACCAAAAACGCTCTTTTTTCTAAAGGTTTTGTAAATATGTATGCTAATTGATTTAAGGTGTCAACATACTCTATAACAACATCTTCTTTAAGGACATGAACTCAAATGAAATGATGCCTTATTTCTATGTGTTTGGTTCTAGAGTGTCGGATGAGATTTTTTGTCAAACATATGACACTAGTATTATCACACTTAAGGGGTATGGTTTCAACTTTAATACCATAATCTAAGAGTTGTTGCTTCATCCAAAGGACTTGAGCACAATAACTCCCTAAGGATATGTACACGGCTTCGGTGGTAGATAAGGCTACACTATTTGGTTTCTTAGAGAACCAAGATATGAGCATACTACCTAGGAATTGACAAGTTCCCGAAGTACTCTTCTTATCGATTTTACACCCCCCATAATCATCATCCGAATAAGCATGAAGGTTGAAGGTGGAGTCTCTAGGGTACCAAAGACCTAAACAAGGAGTATCTCTATGGTACCTAAAGATTCTCTTAACGGCTATAAGGTGTGACTCTCCAGGACTAGCTTGAAACCTAGCACAAAAGCAAACACTAAACATGATATCCGGTCTACTTGCGGTAAGGTAAAGCAATGATCCAATCATAGAACGATAAAGCTTAGAGTCAACACACTTACCTCCTTCATCATTATCAAGCTTTGTAGATGAGCTCATAGGTGTGGCTTGAGGCTTTGCATTCTCCAAGCCAAACTTCTTGAGCATATCCTTGATGTATTTTGCTTGATTGATGAAGGTTCCATCCTTCCTTTGCTTGATTTGGAGTCCCAAAAAGAATGAGAGCTCCCCCATCATGCTCATTTTGAATTGACCTTGCATTAGCTTAGCAAACTCTTTGCAATGACATTCGTTAGTAGAACCAAAAAATATATCATCAACATAAATTTGTACTACTAAGATGTCATTTTATACCTTTTTACGAAAAGTGTAGTGTCCACCTTACCTTTAACAAAACCTTTTTTCAATTAAAAAGTTTGAAAGTCTTTCATACCAAGCTCTAGGAGATTGATTACTAGGCCTATCAACTAATGTCCAAACATTACTTCTCTCAAATTAATTTAACTCTTCTTGCATAGCCATAATCCAAAAATCATCTTTCAATGCTTCTTTTATATTCTTAGGCTCTATACATGAGATAAATGCAACATGATTCATTTGTCTAAGAGAAGATCGAGTGGTTACCCCCTTGGATGGATCACCCAAGATTTCACCATCTTTGACATAGTTGAACTCCCTTGGGTAGCTCACTTCCTTTTCCTCAAGAGCCAAGTCCTTCAAGGCTTCAAGAGGTGGATCTTGTGTGTCCTCTTCTTTTGTTGGAATCTCATCCTCCTTTGAAGTTTGTCCTCCATCAAAGACATTTATGATTCCTACATCATCATCATCACAAGAATCCATCCTTGGAAGTAGGTTATCATCGAATACAACATGTATAGATTCTTATACTACTAAAGTTCTCTTATTAAATACACGATAGGCTTTAGAGGTTAAAGAGTATCCTATGAAAATAGCTTCATCACTTTTTGCATCAAATTTACCTAAGTTATCTTTTCCATTATTTAAAACAAAACACTTGCAACAAAATGGATGAAAGTAGCTAATGGGCTTCTTAGATTTTAAAATCTCATAAGGTGTTTTCACAAAGCATGGTTCTAGCCATTTCTTATAAAGTTCTATTTTTCCTCTCAACTACCCCATTTTGTTGAGGAGTTCGAGGAGCCGAAAAATTGTGGCTAATACCATTTTCATTTAAAAACTCTTAAAACCCTAAGTTTTGAAATTCAGTTCCATGATCACTTCTAATATGTGAAATTTTAAGTTCAAGATCATTTTGGGTTAGTTTTGAAAATGTGATGAATTTTTCTAAAGCCTCATCCTTAGTACTTAAAAATAGAACCCAAGTAAATCTAGAAAAATCATCAACAAGAACAAATGCATAAGATTTACCACCCAAGCTCATAGTCCTAATTGGCCCAAATAAATCCATATGGATAAGTTGTAAACACCTACTTGTAGAAACATCATTAATGGATTTAAAGGATGACTTATGTTGTTTACCCTTAGAGCATGCATCACAAATTTTATCGTTTGAGAACTTAATCTTGGGTAAACCTCTAACTAGATCAAGGGAAACTAATTTTTCTAAAACACTAATGCTAGCATGTCCTAGTTTCCTATGCCACAACCATGCATCATTTTCATTTTGAGCTACTAAACATGCATGAGATGTATGTATGTCATCTAGATGCACCATATAAATGTTACCTATGTGATGACCTATGAGCATAATGTTATTAGATTTAATGTCAACTATTTTGCATCCATTTTTATCAAATAAAACATTAAATCCTTTGTCACACAATTGAATTATGCTCAATAAATTATGTTTAATACCATCGACATACAAAACATTTTCAATAAGAATAGTAGAGTGATTACCTATGGAGCCAATACCTTTAATGTGGCCTTTGGAGTTGTCACCAAATGTCACCACTCCTCCACTTTTTGGCTTTAAGTCTATGAATCTACTCTTGTCTCCGGTCATATGCCTCGAGCATCCACTATCAAGGTACCATGAGTTTTGACTTTGAGCTTTGGCCTTGTAGAAATGCCCCCTACAAACAAAGATATTAAACTTTTGTTTTTGGTACCCAAATCATTTTGGGTCCACAGGTGTTAGCTCCCAATAACTTGGTTCCCTTAGGAATCCAAAGTGACATAGCAACAATATTATTAGATTTTACAAGTTCCTTAGGAATCCATACACTTCTAATCTTTTTAGTTCTACTATGTCTAGGAAAGCTACTTTGTTTGTAGTTATTAGTCTCTTTCCTAGGTTGGTTTGTTTTGGAAGATTCACCTATTTCATGCTTCACACTACCAACATTTTTAAAAGACTCTTTAAGCTTGTTAAGCTCATCTAACACCTTTTGGTGTTCACTATTACATTGAGAAAGAAGATTATTAAGGTCAACATTTTCATCTTGGAAGAATTTTAGTTCATCTTTCAACCCTAAAATATTTTTCTCAAATTTTAAATTATCTTGAGAAAGTGAGTCATTTTTATCATTTAATTCTGAAATAATTTTCTTATTCCTAATGATCGACTCTTTGTATTTCTCAACTAATTCATCATAGACCTCTTGCAACTCATCATATGCATCATTTAATTCATCATATGTAAAATCTAAAGATGATGAGTTAGAGGTTACCATGGAGGAATCTTCCTCAAGTGCCATGAGGCAAAGGTTGGCCACTTCTTGTTAGTCATCCTCGGATGACTCCTCATCACTCCAAGTAGCAAGCTTGGCTTTGAGCTTCTTCTTCTTCTCAAAGCCCTTCTTCTTGAGTTGAGGGCACTCCGAACGTATGTGGCCGGGTTTATTGCACTCGAAGCAAATGATTTGATCCCTCGCTTCTTTTTTTTTACCTTTGAAGTCCATCTTTCTTTGAATTTTTCTTCCACGGTTGGACCTCATGAATCGAGAGAACTTCTTGGCTATCATAGCCAATTCTTCAAGGTCATCCTCCTCACTAGAAGAGCTTTCCTCAAGTAATGAAGCTTTGAGAGCTATTCCCATTTTCTTCTTCTTTTCCACCTCTAGCTTCTCTACTCTCTTCTCTTCCTTCTTCTTCTCTTCTTCCCTTCCTTGCTTCATAATCTCATGAGTGAGGAGAGAACCCACTAGCTCATCAAGCTTTAGAGTCTTCAAATTTTTGGCATCTATGATGACGGTTCTCTTCCCATCCCAAGATTCGGGAAGTGAGTAAAGTAGCTTCCGAACAAGCTTGTCTTCCGGAATAGTCTCTCCAAATCCTTTGAGCCCGTTGACTATGGTTGAGAAGCGATCAAACATCTTGGACACCGTTTCATCGGACTTCATCTTGAAATTCTCATAGCTAAGATTGAGAATTTCAATCTTGGTTTCCTTCACATCATTGGTTCCTTCATAGGTGGTCTCAAGAGTATCCCACACTTCCTTGGCACTCTCAATGGAAGAGACTTTGGAATAGATGTCGGGTCCAAAGGAGCAAAATAGCATGTGAAGAGCTTTGTCATTTATTTGAATCTTCTTCCTTTCATCTTCACTCATCTCTATCTTTTTCTTCAAAATCATCTTTCCTTCATTGTCTAGCTTCAATGGAATGTAAGGACCATCTTCAATGACATCCCACACCAAGTAATCATTGGACTTGATGAAGAGGCGCGTCCTATTCTTCCAAAAAGGATAGTTGTCACCATTGAAGAATGGTGGCTTTGTGGAAGATTGTGACTCATACATACTTGATCCGGAGGTAGAAGCCATGACTTGATTTTTTTGTTGATCACACTCTTCCTAGGAACTCCTCTTGTGGTTGTGAATCCTTCAAAGAGGTAGGCTCTGCTACCAATTGTTGAGTGGATCGATTGAATGATCAAGACCAAGAGGGGGGAGAATTGGGATTTAAAAACTTTGTGAGAGAGAATGTGCAATTAAAAATGAAGAACAAAGGATTTTAGAGTGGTTCAAGTTCCAAATGAACTCTACATCCACTACCTTAGCTACCACTAAGGATTTCAACAATTCACTATTTGTTCTTCCCCTTTTCAAAGGCTTAGGAGGTAACCTTTACACAACCGGTCAAATTTTCTACCCAAAATTTGACCAAACCCTCACAAATGAACAAAGAAGAAATTGGACAAGAAGTATATCTCTCAAATACAATTTTGTCCCTTGAAGTACAACACTCAACCCAAATTTGAAGATAGAATAAGAATTGGATACAACTCAAATTAGGGATTAGAAGAAATTGGAAAATAAGCACACTTGAGGTTGGATTTTTGCTTGGATGTTTGTCTTTAATGCAATTGTTGTTGCTGGTCTTCAAAGAGCTTCAATTTATACCTCCTCTATCAATTCTAGCCGTTTGGGTGGTTAGGGAATTGAATAGAGCCGTTGGGACCCTCTCTTTCCACCATAAATGCACTTCTGCAACTATCTGTATTGGTACACGGGGAGCCGTATCGATACATGTCTCAAAAAAGAAAGAGCTGTTGTACATGATAAAGAGGGGGTATCGAAACGCACGTAAGCGTATCGGTACGGGACATGGAGCGTATCGAAACGGACAAGACCGTATCGATACCTTTTTCTCAACTTAGCTCACTGGAAGTTTCCGTTTCGATACGAGGGTTTACCGTATCGATACGGGTCAACTGCCATTTTAAATGTTGGTTACCTAACAACTGACACCAACGGTCGGATACATTTAAAACACTTCGAATTAATTTAAAACTGTATCGATACAGGTGAAGCTGTATCAGTACACCATTCAAACTCCTTCAGTTTTACAGAGGGCGAGTATCGATACAGATTGAATCAGTTTCGATACGCTGTTTCGATACAGTTAAGAGCATATCGAAACACGTCTTTCCAGTAGCCAACTTTGCAAAAAAGGTATCGATACGGCTGGAAGCGTATTGATACACCTGGACGGTTTTCAACACTTTGGCCTTGGAACACTTAAAAAATATTTGAGTTTGAGTTTTTCAAATCAGTTTTAAAGTGTTGGTGATTTAAAACTTATTAAAGGGACTTAGAAATCAATTTCAAGTTTTCAATTTAGTCCTTAACAATTTAATTATATCAAAATCAAACATAGGTTTTACACTAAACCTGGTGGGTCACTATTACTTCTGGTGTGCCTGAGGCTGAGATCAGTTGGAATTTCTTTGAGACTGCTTTCAGGAAGAGGTATTTGGGGCCGAGATACTTAGATGAGAAGAAACGGGAGTTCATGGCTCTTGTTCATGGAGATGCATCAGTGACAGATTATGAGATCCGCTTTGTCCGACTGAGTCAGTATGCTCCGGAGTTGGTTCCTGCTGAGAGGGACCGTTGTGATCGGTTCAGGTATGGACTTCATGAGGAAGTCAAGCGGTACACCTTGGCTACAAATTATTCTGATTTTGATGTCTTGGTCGCTAGGGCCAAGGACATCGAGCATAGCTTGGGGCTGACCAAGCGTTCGAAAGGATCCAGGTCAGGGAAGAGACACAATAACTTTGATCATGGTGATGCCAAGAGGCATCGGGGCAGTGGACAACAATATGATCATAGGCGTGGCAGTGGCCACCATGGTAGAGGCCATCAGGGCCATAGAGTTGGAGGGCGTTTTCCCGAGTGTACCCGTTGTGGGAGACATCATTCAAGAGAGTGTTGGGGGAACTTTCATGCTTGCTGGAACTGTGGATCGAGAGACCACTATAGGAGAGAGAGTCTGCATCAGGTGGCACAGGCACCGAATCTTGCACAGGCTCCTGCGAGAGCGACCGACTATCAGAGAGGCCGTGGGCGCGATCGTGGTTACTTCCAGCCGAGGGCTGATTCACCTAGGATAGAGGCACCGAGGAATCTTGATCATGTAGTGACAGTCCAGCCAGAGGCCGGTGGACCAGCTAGAGTCTACGCACAGAGGGAGGAAGGGAATGACACAGATGTGATAGCAGGTAATTTTGAGTTACAGTCCATGTCTTTGCTTTCCTTAGTTGATTCGGGTTCTACGCATTCTTACATTTTGAGTGAGCATGCAAAGAAGTTAAATATACATGTTGAGATCTTAGATGTAGGAATGCATGTGACTAGTTCCTTTGGTGAGACAGTTGTAGTTAGATGGATGTATAGGAGGTGTCCGCTGAAGATTTAGGGTCATGTGTTTCCTGTTGATATGATGGATCTTCCGTTCTACGGTTTTGATATTATTTTGGGTATGGATTGTTTGGTTGAGCACAGAGCTAGTGTAGATTTTTAGACAAAGAGAATTTCGTTGAAGCTTTCCGATGACTACGAGGTAGTGGTAGCAGGTGAGAACATTAAGTTCTTGTCGAATGTTGTGTCAACTTTAGAGGCTCATAGGTTGATGGACTCCGGTTGTGGGGCTTATTTAGCGTATGTGATGAATCTAAATATGAGCGAGGTTAGACCGAAAGATATCAGAACAATTTGTGATTATCCGGATGTGTTTCCAGAAGAGTTACCAGGTTTGCCTCCTGACAGAGATGTAGAGTTTGTGATTGAGACTGTTTCAGGGTCTACTTCAGTTTCTATTGCTCCGTACCGTATGACTTCGAAAGAGTTGAAAGAGTTGAAAAGTCAGCTTTAGGAATTGTTAGACCGAGGTTTTATTAGGCCTAGTAGTTCGCCTTGGGGGTGCTCCCGTGTTGTTTGTGAAGAAGAAGGATGGTAGTATGAGAATGTGTATCGACTACAGACAGTTGAACCAGTTGACAGTGAAGAACAAGTATTTGTTGCCTCGTATAGATGACTTGTTTGATCAGTTGAGAGGTGCCTCAGTGTTTTCGAAGATAGATTTGAGATCAGGGTACTATCAGTTGAAGGTAAAAGAGTGTGATGTTCCGAAGACAGCTTTTAGGACTAGATACGGTCATTATGAGTTCCTTGTGATGCCGTTTGGGCTCACGAATGCACCAGCAGCTTTCATGGATATGATGAACAGAGTTTTCCGAGACTATCTAGACTGATTTGTAGTTGTTTTCATAGATGACATTCTTGTGTACTCGAGATCAGAAGAAGAGCATGATGAACACTTGAGACTTGTTTTGCAGAGATTGATGAGTAATCAGTTGTATGCTAAGCTTAGTAAATGTGAGTTCTGGATTCGAGAGGTTGTGTTTCTTGGCCATGTAGTATCAGTTGAAGGTATCCGTGTTGATCCGACGAAGGTTGAAGCTATTGTTGACTGGAAATAACCTAAGTCAGTGACTGAGATTAGGAGTTTCCTAGGATTAGCTGGTTACTATAGGAGGTTCGTGGATGGTTTCTCTAGAGTAGTTGCTCCGTTGACTAAGTTTTTGCAAAAAGGAGTTAAGTTTGAGTGGACAGAAGGCTTTTGAGAAATTAAAAGAAGCTTTGACGAATGCTCCAGTGTTAGTACAGCCAGTTTCAGGGAAAGAGTTCGTGATCTATAGCGATGCTTCCTACGTAGGTTTAGGTTGCGTTCTGATGCAAGAAAGAAGAGTTGTTGCTTATGCTTCGAGACAGTTGAAGGTGCACGAGAAGAACTACCCTACGCATGACATTGATTTAGCAGCAGTTGTGTTTGCGTTGAAGATTTGACGACACTACTTGTATGGTGAGAAGTGCACGATTTACACTGATCATAAGATCTTGAAGTATTTGATGACTCAGAGAGAGTTGAATTTGAGACAGAGAAGATGGCTTGAAATGTTGAAGGACTATGATTTGACTATCGAGTACCATCCGGGTAAGGCAAATGTAGTAGCCGATGCGTTGAGCAGAAAAGTTGCAGTTGAGTTACGAGCTATGTTTGCTAGACTAAGTGTATCAGGAGATGGTGGTTTGATTACAGAGTTGCAAGTGAATCCTTCGTTGATTCAGGTGACCAGAGAGAAACAATTTCAAGATTTATTGTAACCCCCTTAGCCCGGCCTAGGCGTTAGACCCGAACTACGAAGATCACACGGGGAAAACCAAAGTCAACCCAAAAGTCAACCTTGATTAATGACCCTTTTTTTGTTTTATCTTTTCTAGATACGCATCAAACCTATGTGAATGCTCAAGAACCTTGAAAGAGAAAAGCACATCGATCAGAAAACGTTTAAGGACTCAATTACAAGAAATACACATTTAGGGACCAAAATGTAAATTTTGGAAAACATAAGGAATTTGTAGATTTTAGTTTTACCGAACCTTAATTAATCATATTACAAGCCTCTCTTCCAAATTTCATCTTAAAAAGACATCTCAAGCTCAAGCAATTGCAATTACAACTTTCAGGACTAAAATGTAAAGCATGTAGACTTCAAAGCAATTCAAATCTGTGTCCAACGGTCACCCGTTTCGAAACACTAACAACCGTATCAAAACACCCGTGTCGAACGCCCGTATCGAAACGGTGTTAACCGTTTCGGTACCCGGGTATGTTCCGAAACTAGTTCCGAAACAGACACTTTTAATAGCCAAAGTGTTTCGAAACACTTCTAGCCGTTCCGAAACGCCCAGGCCATTTCAGGCACCCGTTTCGAAACAACTAAGGGTGTTTCGATACACCCTTTATTATCTATAGCTATAAACCAAAACATACTTCTCAAGTGGAGCTCTTCTTGAATCCCTTGCTTCTTCCTGTCCCAAATTCATTTATGTGCATTGATGGACAAAAAGGAGCGTAAGCACATAATGCTTAGTGAGGAATGCTCAAACCAAAACACCATCAATGTAGCAAACCTTAAAACCCTTTTCAAAAGCAATCACACCTTTATAAACCAAGTATTGTTTGAAAACCTCATATAAAACATCAACATCTTATAATTAAGCATTACTTAACATAAGATCAACATTAAACTCAAATGCATTAAGCAACTCAACCCCAAACAACATTCTTGCAATAACTTCCACTTAAACCATTTCATGCAATAGTGCTTCGTGCAAAGTTTAAACCAATTTCCTTGGAAACCATTTCCATTCCACACTCTTCCTTTCTCATACATGAAAACCATTTCAAAGCAAACACCATTTGAAATCTCATGTATCAAATATTTATCTTAAGCATTCTACCGATACAAAGCCCATGGCAAAGCCACACACGCTTGTTACTCAAAAGCATTTCATAAACTCAATACTCTTTTGCATAAGCAAATCTCCATTTGAAAACCACATGTACCATCTAGCTATCTCATGCATACAACCTATGCAAAACTCATGGCAAAGCCACCCATGCTTGTTTACACAAAAGCATTTCATAATTTCATTATCTCATATGCAAACCTCATAGCATAAAACATTTCAAGCATTGGTACATGTGACACACATTCTCATATATTGGCATTTACATACTCTATTGTACACGGATATGCGGACAATTCACTAGACACTTCCGGTGGCATCAACCATCACCGTACTCACCCGTCCAGAACATAACCTCTCGGTGGCTTCCACCACACCGTACTCTCATGGCGATTCTACTTTCGCCAAAAGCTTCAGTATTTCATCAAGTCCTACCCCGATGGTATGCCCCTCATCGGTCTCATGGAAATAACTCTTGTTGCCAAAAAGCTTGGATGTTTCACCAAGTCCTACTCCGATGGAATGCCCATCATCGGTCTCATGGCAATAACTCTTGTTGCCAAAACGCTTGGATATTTCACCAAGTCCTACTCCAATGGAATGCCCATCATTGGTCTCTCTTTTTGGGATGAATCCCAAGAGCACGTACGAATTTTAGTTTATAGTGCACTCTACATCCTATTGATCGATCAATATATCCGGTAATCTTTACATCATCTATGCCAATATATCATGTTAAAATCATCATCACACTCACTGTTTTTAAAGCATGCAACACCTTCAAGGCCAAAATGCCGAACATTGCCTTAAGATGCAAACTAACAACACATACTCTCAAGGAATATCAATTTCATGCATCCTTCTTCAAACCAAGTTTGACAACCAACTCACATGCTTTAAAACCATGCTCAAACAACAAATTAAACCATATTGTCAAATCAATCACATAAAAATCCATTTTGATAGTTTTCAAAACAATAATAACACAATTGAGAGAGAATTCCACTTTACTTACTTCCGAACTTAAACCGGCGTTTCAAGCCTAAATTTAAGTTCCCAAACCTCTTTTCAAAATCATTCCAAAGCTGGAAAACACGATCTCACTCACCGATACACAACACTATGCTAGCCGACAAGCCTCCCAAGCGTCTGAAACCTCCAACGCTACCTCAATCGCCTCCGGATCACTCTCCCCTGTTTTTAACACATAAGAGCAGAGGATTAATGCATCATCATGCATTAAAATCACCAGCCATACAACCCAACTCGCTGCTCTACTCAAGAACCTCATTTCGGCTACCAAAAACAACCGAAATCACCTCCAAACTCTTCCAAAACAAAGCCCAGCCAAGATCTATCATTTCTAAACATCGATTAACATCAAAAACAACCCTAAACTCATCCTTATACCTCCAGCTATAACAGAACACCAAAATCACCCTAAAACCCACCATTTTCATAAGCAAAAACTTAGGAAAAATAAACTATTCGGGATTGGATTGATAAAACCTCATTTATAACATCATTTAACATCTAAAATACATTAGAAACCATCTCAAAACATAGCCCAATCAATTACCACGAAAATCTTCAAGATCTCTTCCAAAATCTTGAGTTTTAAGCCAAATTCTTGTTTCCAACATTAAATCCATTCATAAAACTTTAATAAAGGATTGACAACTTGGGAATTTTAGTAAAGAACTGAGTATTTAGAGGAGAAGAACAAGCTTACCTCTCATCAAATAGATTTGATGAAAGATTGATTAGGAATCAATGAGTGATGGAATTCTCATCAAATGAAGTGGAAATCAAAGTAAGATTTGCTGGAGAAAAAGTGTTTGGTTGATAGGATTTTGAGAGAAAATGAAATGAGAGAAAATTAGAGAAAAGCGGTTATAAAAGTCAAAGGTAGTTTATCTCCTTTATTTTATTTAATTAAATCATTAATTAAATCACCCAAATTAAGGAAAAATCCAATGAAAACATTTTTGGTAAATTAGCTCCTTAAAGATTCAAAGTTCCAATCCTTTACAAAACAATCGCTATTTAACTTTTCAAAAACTACGATTTGGTCACTACACCGAAATGTAGTATTTCCAAACCTTATTTTATAAAATTGATTTCACCATTTTCTTTTATATATTAAATGAGGATTTTTAGATATTTTTCTATATTTTTTAAGTATCCCGAACTAGGTGTTCCCTAATACTCCCTTTTAGATTCGAACCGTTTTCCAGACCGATCCGGTTCAGACTCGAAACATCTAGGCCCAAATTTGGGGTGTTACAACTCTCCCCCTCTTAGGAAATTTCGTCCTCGAAATTTCAACTTGCGAAGAGAGCACGGTACCAAACATCCCAAAGCAATGCGCAATGTATCACAAGAGACTTAACCACCACGGAAACATCCTCAACCCAAAACACAACAAAACCAACACATCCTCAAATCAAACTTACTCTATACCCAATTCCAACTCCACTACTCACGGTGCAAGACTTCTAACACACACGGTTACTAATCCTAGCTTAGCTTTTCACACTTTCAAACCGTGCAAGACCCTCAACAACCCGAAGAACTTCTTAAGCCTTCACAACATACTCCGCCTAACCTCATAACTTCTTCGACAAACTCACACACACGGTAACACCAACCCATCCATTTTTCAGCCACCATGTGACCCACAACCTTCACTGCTTCTAAAACCCCTTGCAAAACCGCTCAACTCCTTTCAAAGATTACCAAAACAAGCAAAAATTTCTTAAGCAACAACTGCTTGCTCACATTTCCCAATGTATTGACAACATTCTTCCACATCCGTTACCACCACCTGACTTAACAGCCCATCAAACACTGCCCACACAACACCCAAAATCCACATCACGAGACTCCATCCTTAACTCATCAGTTGTTTCACTTACCCCAACTGTCTTAGGAAGATTTACTTGTACACGACTAACCAACCACCTTCTCACAAAAACCCGGCCAACCAAGAATGGCCCTTGAACTTACATTGCCTTTCCACATCAAGCTGAAACTATGACACTAATCTTACCGGGATGCCACTCACTCCATCCACATGCAAACATATTGAGGCAATGAAACCTCTACTCATCCCAAGCCAAATCTCACCTAAAGCTCTCAACATAACCTCCTTCCAACTTCCCTGTGGTTACTACGAACCATCACCTACACAGCAAAACCCTCCTATTGCAACTACCAACGCAAGATACCTCCACATTCCGGAAACACACCCACTATCCTACAACAATCACCTAGCACAGAGAAACTACAACACTTATCTATTATTCGAAACCACCTCAAACGATTCTAACTCCAAACGATCACCTCCTTATCACCACA
This sequence comes from Hibiscus trionum, assembly GCA_030270665.1. Lineage (NCBI taxonomy): Eukaryota > Viridiplantae > Streptophyta > Magnoliopsida > Malvales > Malvaceae > Hibiscus > Hibiscus trionum. The sequence continues at coordinate 5,985,555 of BSYR01000010.1, read as the reverse complement.
CCGCTAAACTCTTTAAGCACCTAAACACCTTCCTTCCGCCACCATGCTAGATCACACCCACCACTACTGACAACATGTTTACTATCTTCTACTACTTCTAGCATTCACCTGGTACCTAAACAACACTTTAAACCCACCAACCAACCTAATCCTACCACAACACTATCAGACCCAATTAGCTATTAGCAAGTGTGAACGTTCGTATGCATGGTCTCCAACATGCCCTATCAATGCCTGTGCATATGTATGCAAAACCTCTAATGTCATGTCACATGTATGCATGTACCAACATATATATAATATATAATCAAATGATTTTAACTGTGCATGTATGTCGGTTCACACTTACCAATAACATCCTCAGAATCCGCCTAAGAACAACCTCTTACCTCATTTCCAACTTTTCCAGGCCCACCACTCTAACAATTCGCTAACTACAAAATACTCCACTAATACACTCTTCACTCTAAAGTTGTTTTGAAAAACAACACCGGCTACTACCTAAACTTGCTAGTTATAAGACTTTACTCACTAAACAAAGAAATCCAAACCAGAACCAAACAAAGATTACTAGGGCAAAGATTACTTAGAAAAATTACCTGTAATCACCTCATCGCCCCGAAGTTCCAACAGACAAACTCCCTTCCCCGCAGAACCACTATTCTCTGGTCGTACCGCCGAAGCATCAACCAACACCTTAAGGTCATTACCGACTCCCTTCTGCAAAGAACCTTGTCCACCCCGAGCTAACTTCAGACAATTCCGTCTCACATGTCCAACGGACCCACAATTCCAACAAGATCCATCCTCCAAACACTTCACACCTCCCTGCCCTTCTTGCCACCTCCGTACTCTGTCTCAGCCGCGCTCACGACCCTTTTGAGACCCTTTTTCACGCACTGAAGCTGATCTCACTACTTGAGGACAATCCCGCTTCACAGGCTCCTTAGAACCACAGTTCTAACAAACTCCAACACCCCAACAAACTCCAACATGATGCCTTCTACAACGATCACACTTCGGCAAGCGAACTATCACTCCTTGGTCATATTGCACTAGACCCACATCAGCACCACCACCAGAACCTTGGTTCAAGAGAACCCTACCGTCACGTAACCTCTTACGCTGACCACTCTCAAGGTCGATACTCACAGCTCTTTTGCTTGTATTTTCTCACCATCACAAACTGAACCCACACTCCCACGTTGCTTAACCCTTGGAAACTTATCTCCAAGGTATCTTATATTAAAGGCAGACACAAAGAACTCCCAATCTATATCACGGATATTCGTTGCCATCGACACCGATGTCCACCAAGCACAAGCATCCTCCAGCATTAGCGAGACAACACTTCCCAGCTTACAGGCGTTGTCACACCCTTCCCGATCCAGAATCAAAATTATACTGGCTAAACAAGCCTCGAACGCCTCAGGCGTCGAGCCATGATACTCCACAGCTCCCAAATCATGCAAACGCTGCTTTGACAAACTCTCATGTCCCACAGATGGCGAATCCTTCATCACAGAACCAACTCTCTCATTCTGCCTTACAACCTCAACTCCAAGCACAGTTGACTGAAACGAAACACCTTCACCAAAAGGTGAATTCCACCCCTTAACAACCTGCTCTAAAGCAGCAACCATCGTACCCAGTTGCCACTCTCTCAACGATTCCATTGTGCTATTATTAACAAAGCAACAATAACAAAACAAACAAAACGATCAGACCAGCTTCGAGCAAGGATTCAAGACTCCAACTCCAAACTAACACATAGCTATAATAATAAGGCAATGGGTATCCCGAGTTTTCCCCTTTTACACGACATAACAATCCATAAAAACATTGATATCACAAATATCGGCATATCAATCAGCAAAATTTCAATCATGCTCTCATCAAACAACATTCACCCTCAACAACATAATATCAACACATCACGCCCATCACATTTTCATTATTCAAAATCAACTTACAACATCAGCATACCACCAATACATGCTCACACTAGCTCACAGAAGATTCATAACCAAAAAGCATGATAAAAACATTAACAATTATCTCAAAGTCATATTTTTCAACCAACTTTCCACCACACATTAGATTAAACATCCAACACTTACCATAACAACTTACCACAAACTTACCGTTGCCCCAAAAGTTCGCAACTTAGCTCTGATACCAACAAATGTAACCCCCTTAGCCCGGCCTAGGTGTTAGACCCGAACTACGAAGATCACACGGGGAAAACCAAAGTCAACCTGAAAGTCAACCTTGATTAACGACCCTTTTTTGTTTTATCTTTTCTAGATACGCATTAAACCTATATGAATGCTCAAGAACCTTGGAAGAGAAAAGCACAGCGATCGGAAAAAGTTTAGTGACTCAATTACAAGAAATACACATTTAGGGACCAAAATGTAAATTTTGGAAAACATAAGGACTTTGTAGATTTTAGTTTTACTGAACCTTAATTAATCATATTACAAGCCTCTCTGCCAAATTTCATCTTAAAAAGACATCTCAAGCTCAAGCAATTGCAATTACAACTTTCAGGACTAAAACGTAAAGCATGCAGACTTCAAAGCAATTCAAATCTGTGTCCAACGGTCACCCGTCTCGAAACACTGACAACCGTATCAAAACACCTGTGTCGAACACCCGTATCGAAACGGTGTTGACCGTTTCGGTACGCGGGTATGTTCCGAAACCAGTTCCGAAACAGACACTTCTAGTAGCCGAAGTGTTTCGAAACACTTCTAACCGTTCCGAAATGCCCAGGCCATTTCAGGCACCCGTTTCGGAACAGCTAAGGGTGTTTCGATACACCCTGCCCAGAAACAACAGAAATTTCTGGTTTTTCACTTCAAAACACCATCAAACATACTTAAAATCATTCCACAACATATCAGCAGCATGCTAAGTATTAAAACCATCATATTGCATCAAAGGCTAGATACATTACAAGCATTAAGCACACCTACTCATTTATCACATTCAACACGTGATCTTACCTTTAAACAAAGAACATAGCTATATAAAAATATGGAGAAGAAGATCCAAATATCGCAAAACGATCATCAACAAGTATCAAACCAAAAACCGAACTTGCTTAAGATAAACAATCTCATTACACATCAACGTAAAAGACTCTCCCCCCATTGCCTTTATTATCTATAGCTATAAACCAAAACATACTTCTCAAGTGGAGCTCTTCTTGAATCCCTTGCTTTTTGCTGTCCCAAATTCATTTATGTGCATTGATGGACAAAAAGGAGCGTAAGCACATAATGCTTAGTGAGGAATGCTCAAACCAAAACACCATCAATGTAGCAAACCTTAAAACCCTTTTCAAAAGCAATCACACCTTTATAAACCAAGTATTGTTTGAAAACCACATATAAAACATCAACACCTTATAATTAAGCATTACTTAACATAAGATCAACATTAAACTCAAATGCATTAAGCAACTCAACCCCAAACAACATTCTTGCAATAACTTCCACTTAAACCATTTCATGCAATAGTGCTTCGTGCAAAGTTTAAACCAATTTCCTTGGAAACCATTTCCATTCCACACTCTTCCTTTCTCATACATGAAAACCATTTCAAAGCAAACACCATTTGAAATCTCATGTATCAAATATTTATCTTAAGCATTCTATCGATACAAAGCCCATAGCAAAGCCACACACGCTTGTTACTCAAAAGCATTTAATAAACTCAATACTCTTTTGCATAAGCAAATCACCATTTGAAAACCACATGTACAATCTAGCTATCTCATGCATACAACATATGCAAAACTCATGGCAAAGCCACCCATGCTTGTTTACACAAAAGCATTTCATAATTTCATTATCTCATATGCAAACCTCATAGAATAAAACATTTCAAGCATTGGTACATGTGACACACATTCTCATATATTGGCATTTACATACTCTATTGTACACGGATATGCAGACAATTCACTAGACACTTCCGGTGGCATCAACCATCACCGTACTCACCCGTCTAGAACATAAGCTCCTGGTGGCTTCCACCACACCATACTCTCATGGCGATTCTACTTTCGCCAAAAGCTTGAGTATTTCATCAAGTCCTACCCCGATGGTACACCCCTCATCGATCTTATGGCAATAACTCTTGTTGCCAAAAAGCTTGGATGTTTCACCAAGTCCTACTCCGATAGATTGACCATCATCGGTCTCATGGCAATAACTCTTGTTGCCAAAAAGCTTGGATATTTCACCAAGTCCTACTCCAATGGAATGCCCATCATTGGTCTCTCTCTTTGGGATGAATCCCAAGAGCACGTACGGATTTTAGTTTATAGTGCACTCTACATCCTATTGATCGATCAATATATCCGGTAATCTTTACATCATCTATGCCAATATATCATGTTAAAATCATCAACACACTCACTGTTTTTAAAGCATGCAACACCTTCAAGGCCAAAATGCCGAACATTGCCTTAAGATGCAAACTAACAAAACATACTCTCAAGGAATATTAATTTCATGCATCCTTCTTCAAACCAAGTTTGACAACCAACTCACATGCTTTAAAACCATGTTCAAACAACAAATTAAACCACATTGTCAAATCAATCACATCAAAACCTATTTTGATAGTTTTCAAAACAATAATAACACAATTGAGAGAGAATTCCACTTTACTTACTTCCGAACTTAAATCGGCGTTTCAAGCCTAAATTTAAGTTCCCAAACCTCTTTTCAAAATCATTCCAAAGTTGGAAAACACGATCTCACTCAACGATACACAACATTATGCTAGCCGACAAGCCTCCCAAGCGTCTGAAACCTCCAACGCTACCTCAATCGCCTCCGGATCACTCTCCCCTGTTTTTAACACATAAGAGCAGAGGATTAATGCACCATCATGCATTAAAATCACCAGCCATAAAACCCAACTCGCTGCTCTACTCAAGAACCTCACTTCGGCTACCAAAAACAAACGAAATCACCTTCAAACTCTCCCAAGATAAAGCCCAGCCAAGATCTATCATTTCTAAACATTTATAAACATCAATTAACATCAAAAACAACCCTAAACTCGTCCTTATACCTCCATCTATAACAGAACACCAAAATCACCCCAAAACCCACCATTTTCACAAGCAAAAACTTAGCAAAAACAAACTATTCGGGATTGGATTGATAAAACCTCATTTCTAACATTATTTAACATCCAAAATACATTAGAAAACCATCTCAAAACAGAGCCCAATCAATTACTACGAAAATCTTCAAGATCTCTTCCAAAATCTTGAGTTTTAAGCCAAATTCTTGTTTCCAACATTAAATCCATTCATAAAACTTGAATAAAGGATTGAAAACTTGGGAATTTCAGTAAAGAACTAAGTATTTAGAGGAGAAGAACAAGCTTACCTCTAAAAGATGATTCCTCCTTGATTTGGGCAAGTTTCCATGAAAATTCAATGTAGAAAACAAATAGATTTGATGAAAGATTGATTAGGAATCAATGAGTGATGGAATTCTCATCAAATGAAGTGGAAATAAAAGTAAGATTTGCTGGAGAAAAAATGTTTAGTTGATAGGATTTTGAGAGAAAATGAAATGAGAGAAAATTAGAGAAAAGTGGTTATGAAAGTCAAAGGTAGTTTATCTCCTTTATTTTATTTAATTAAATCATTAATTAAATCACCCAAATTAAGGAAAAATCTGATGAAAACATTTTTGGTAAATTAGCTCCTTAAAGATTCAAAGTTCCAATCCTTTACAAAACAGTCACTATTTAACTTTGCAAAAACTGTGATTTGGTCACTACACCGAAATGTAGTATTTCCAAACCTTATTTTGAATGATTTCACCATTCTCTTTTATATATTAAATGAGGATTTTTAGATATTTTTCTATATTTTTTAAGTATCCCGAACTAGGTGTTCCCTAAAACTCCCTTTTAGATTCGAACCGTTTTCCAGACTAATCCGGTTCAGACTCGAAACATCTAGGCCCAAATTTGGGGTGTTACATGTATATTTAGTTTCTCATGTTCAGGATATAGCCGAAGGTAGACCGACAGAGTACAGTTTCAGTGATGAGAATGTGTTGTGTTTTAAAGACAGAGTTGTAGTACCTGAAGATGTTGAGTTGAGACGTATGATTCTGAGCGAAGCACATTTGAGTCCTTTTTCTATGCATCCGGGTAGTACTAAGATGTACCGGGATCTGAAGAATGATTATTACTGGATTGGTTTGAAGAAGGATGTAGCCGAGTATGTGAGCCGTTGCATGGTTTGTTAGAGAGTAAAGGCAGAACATCAGGTTCTTTCGGGTTTGTTACAACCTTTGAAAATTCTGGAATGGAAATGGGAGAGAATCACTATGGACTTTGTGACAGGGCTGCCGTTGTCTCCTTCGAAGAAGAATTCTGTTTGGGTGATAGTTGATAGATTTACTAAGTGTGCTCATTTCTTAGCAGTGAACACCACAGATTCTTTGGACAAGTTGGCGAATTTGTACATTCGCGAGATTGTGAGACTTCATGGAGTTCCGAAGTCTATTGTATCAGACAGAGATCCGAGGTTCACAGCGAGGTTCTTGAGTTGTTTGCATAGTGCTCTAGGTAGCCGTTTGCATTTTAGTACTTCGTATCAATCGCAGTCAGATGGACAGTCAGAGCGAGTGATACAGATTTTATAGGATATGCTCCGTTGTTGTGTGATTGACTTCCAGGATTCTTGGGATTAGCACTTACCTTTAGTTGAGTTTGCTTACAACAACAGTTACTAGGCTAGTATACGGATGGCTCCTTATGAGGCATTGTATGGTAGGCGATGTAGGACTCCGATCTTTTGGGCTGAAACGGGTCAGAAATTGTTACCTATGCCGAATTTGCTTAAGGGGACTACTGAAAAAGTGAACTTGATTTGTGACCGTTTGAAAGCAGCTTCCGATCGTCAGAAATCATACGCAGATTTGAAGAGAAAAGAGATTGATTTCTCAGTGGGTGAGAAAGTGTTTCTGAAAGTATCTTCGTGGAAGAAGATAATGCGTTTTGGCCGAAAGGGCAAGTTGAGTCCGAGGTTTATCGGTCCGTATGAGATAGTTGAGCATATTGGGCCAGTAGCTTACCGTTTGAGATTGCCTTTAAAGTTAGAGAAGATCCATGATGTTTTTCATGTGTTGATGCTTAGGAGATATAGATCAGATCTGTCTCATGTTATGCCCGTAGAAGAGATAGAACTGAATCCAGATTTGTCTTATAATGAAGAACCGGTTGAGATACTTGCTTCTGATAGCAAGGTGTTGCGTGGCAAGACCATAGATTTGGTCAAGGTGTTGTGGAGACATAGAAGTGTGGAAGAGGCCACGTGGGAGACGAAAGCTGATATGCTTGAGCAGTTTCCGTACTTGTTTCCGTCAGGTGATTTCGGGGACAAAATTCCTTAAGTGGGGGAGAGTTGTAACACTCGGGTTTGGGGGTCGGGTGAAATTAAAATAATAAAATAATATTTTGGGCCTCGTGATTTCAAAACAAATAAACTATGTTGGACTCATTTTAAATCAAGCCCATTTAGCCATGGATATCCTTCTTTTGTAAATACCTTATTTCATTAAGGGTAAATGAGTCTTTTGGCTTTTAGGACAAAACAAAACAAATAAAATATTTCTTTTATTCACTCATCTTCTTCCCTCTCCCAAAAACATTTCCAACGACAACTCCTCATCTCCATTAGAGGTTACTATTCCATCAGCATACTCTCTCATCTTTGGTGATCTTTGAAAGGTAAACACATATTTGACTTGTCCTCACTTTCCTCTTCATGTTGGTACCATTGGTTTTCAATAAAACCTAGTATATTGCATTTTGGATTTTTGGGGTTTTGAATTAAAAATGCTAACTTTGTTAGCTTTAACTTGAGTTTTCGAATTGTGGATGTTATATAAGTTGTTTTCTATCTAAAAGGTCCAACATACTCGGTTTTTACATGGTTTTATGTTGATTCTCGAAATTGGGTTTTAGAGAGGTTTTAGAAGGGTTTTAGGTTGGTTTTGAGGGCTGTTTTGGGTGAAGTCTTGATGGCTGATGGTTTATTATTGGTTGAGGGTTGTTTTGGAAGCCTTTAGGTGTATTAAAGGTGTTGAAATCAGTGGGTTTTGGCTGTGCATAAGGGCTGCTCGAAAATGGGGTTTTGATAATGTTTTTGAGTTGAATACTTGTTTGGTTTGTGTTCTGGGTTTGTTACAGTGATTTGTGGACTGAAATATGGTTGTTTTGATTGTGTTGAAATGCTTAGAAGCGAGGAATTGTGTTGGTGAAGCCTCGAGATCGAATCCGAAACCGTTGGGAGCTTGATCGGCTAGAGTTGTTGAGCTTGGATTAGTCGGTGAGTGGTTCTACATTTTAAATTGATTTTCAAAGGTTGGTTCAAGCATGTGGACCTAGGTTGGGCTTGGTAAACCCACCTAGAATTGGGATTAGATTGGTAGTCTAATCACAAGATGTAGTTAGAGACTTTGGTTGAACTTTAAATGTTGAGTATGCCTCATGTTTTAATTGTGATTATTGTGGTTATGTTTATTGTGTTATACATGTGTGTTGAGGCATGACATTTGATGCATTGTTATATGCATGTGGTTATGGAATGTGGTATGTGCATGATGGTAAATCATGGTGAGTACGTGCTAAGCACGGAAGTTGGTAAGAAAATGTGTTGTGAAAGATTGTGAAATGTGTTAGTATTGGCACTAGTATGCTTGGGTACAATGATCGATCATTAGGATGTTTAGTGTGCACACGAGAGTCAAAATGCGCGCGTGGTCTTGGTGATGGTAGTCATCAAGATGGAGTACGGGTTCACCCGGAAATCTTCTTATATATGTTAGTCGATGATGAGTGGAATCCCATCGACGGGGCGTGAGGATGAGTAGAATCCCCTCCGCGTGAAACAATGATGAGTGTAATCCCACCGTAAGGTAATGGTTGTGTTGTTGGATGTGAGTTCCAATAGTTATCAGTGTATCCGGGTCATAGCTAGGTGCCAATACGGATTGTGGAATGTGTTGCTAATACGTTTGATATATGTGTTCCATGTGTTGTGATTATGGACTTGTTGAGCATGGCATAATAATGATATTGTGTTCATGCATCATTTACTTTTTGACTCTTGTGGTTTCAAAGGTATGAACTCATGTATTCTACCTTGGTTGTGTCGCTCGTGCTTGGACCCTGCATTGTCGAGGTTTGTTTTATGAGCTTACCCTCACTAAGCTTTATGCTTACGCTCTCTTTTGTTCGACAATGCAGATCCTTAGTTCGTGGGTTGCTTGTGCAAGGAGAGGGCCTCCAAGTGTGCTAGTTGAGCTTTTGTTATCATCAAGTATGAATTTTCAAGTTAATGATGTAATAGACAAACAATGGGTCTTGAGTATTTTGGATTTATGTTGTCGTTGGTGTTAGGAGCATGTTAGACTCCTTGTTGATGTTATGTATGGTTTGTTGATGCCACGTTTGAATTATGAACCATGCTTTGTTGCTTGCCTTGAATGCTTATGTGTTTGTTGGCTCTCATGAAACCTTAAAATGCTATGTGTGCTTCTTTTGTGGTGAATGTATGATCTTTTAAATGCCTACCCTTTACATGTATGTAATGTGTTTTGAGCGTGTATATAATAGGGTGTATGCCTCTAGAGTTTATGTGTGCATATTGTGTTTGCTTCTTAAAGTCGTTAAGGGCGTTTGGGATCGTTTAGAGATGTTTAAAATTGATTTTTGGAACTCATAGACTGCAGGTGTTTCGGAACGGTTCAGGCTGTTTCGGAACGGGTGTGGCTCCAGGGATACCCGTATCGGAACGCGTTCTGGTACGGTTTGGCTACTATGAGCCCATGTTCCGATACGAGTTTCGAAACGGTTTGGCTACTGTGAGAGCCTGTTCCGAAACGGGTTTAGGAACGCCTGGGAAAAATGGGACCCTGTTCCGAAATGGGATGGATGCGTTTCAGTACGGGTGCCTGGCTTTTTAAACTGGAGCCCGTGTTTCAAAACAGGCAATGTCTGTTTCGAAACACAGGCCTGAAAATGGGCTTTTGACCTCTCTAAAGGGTCTCTAGGGTTGGGCTTAGGCCCGGTTTGCTGTTAGGCTTCTTGTGAGCCTTGTTTTCCGATGTCGCTTCACATAGGTTTAATTTACGCATCTAGACAAGATAATAAATGAAAAAGTTTTCTAGGGTCGGTAACCGAAGTGGAGCCTTAACGGGTTTCGCCTCGGTTATCCCCGCGTGTGACCCGCTCAGACCGGTCAGTCGCCCGGGCCGGGACGAGGGGGTTACAATCACAGTGATGTGCGAGAAGGCACATGTGGAACCCGCCCCAACCGACACCATGAACCCAGAACAAACCAGGTTGACGAGGGAGATAATCCTTCAAAAGATGGAGATCACAGCCGCCACCCAAGAAAACTTTGCCTTGGCATCGGAGATGGGCAGTCAGCAGCATTTTTAGCAACCCGCCCCGGTAACCACCATCGACGGCTTAGCAGAACAGCTCGATCGAATGGAACGCCACTAGCTAACCTTTATGGCATATATCTGGGACTTCAACAACGCCATTGCCTCCGCCAACAAAGAAAATTTCCCAGGGGTCGTCTTCCCAGTATTCCCTACCAAGGTATTTGCCCCGGCAGCACCAACAATAGCCGTCGCACCATCTGCCTCAGGAACACACCCGACAGACTCCACCGAGCCACACGCCACCCTAGCTGCCACGGCCATCGAGGTCCTCTTTAGCTTCGACAACCAAAGAGATACGACGACAGCTCCTGTCAGAGAACAAGGGCAAACGTCCAGACCAGCCGCTGACACACCAGGACCCTCCGACTCCGGCTACCTCAAGGACTTCCTCTCAGACGACTCCATATGGCAGGACTCGGTGCACACCATTACAAGGAAGCTTGAGCCGTCCTTCTCCCCACGAGCGAAAAGAACACACTTCGACACCAAAATCTCCCCCAATAGTGAAGACGACGACGAAAGAGAGGTGACACAGAAGGCTCAACCCAGTCTGCCTTCTCGCCAACAGCCGCCAAGGGCAGTCAAGCGCTTCAAGATGGCAACACGGAAGCGGGTGATCATTGGCAACGACGACAGCTCCTCCGAATCCAAACCAATTTAAGCTTCTCTCCCCTTCTTCTCTTTTGTTATTCTTATCTAATCTATGCATTAATTTTGTTTATGTAGGTATGCATTGAGGACAATGCTCCTCTCGAGTTTGGGTGGGAAAATTAGTCCTCTAATTTTGTCTTTTCTTTCCTTTGTTTTTTTCTTGTATTTTCTAGTTTTTTTTATGTTTTTCTATTTTAATTAGGTTCTAATTGTAACATGCCTTTATTTAAAGACTAATGAAATCTTAGTTTGAGAAAATTTCTTGAGTATCCTTTACTCGCCACGGCAGATGGCCCGTCTAGGCGACAACCTTAGCATGACTTTAGGTTAACATAGAATCCTACTATGGCCTAAACTTAAAAGAAAACACTCTCTGTGACTAGTTTGATTTTAGGACTTATAGGAAACTTAGGCATTTCACCTAGTAAACTTGGGTAGAACTTGAAGTTTGAAAAAAAATCAGACGTCCTAGAGGTGCCCGAAACTGGCTCTAGAGAAAAAAATATTGCAATCATTAGAAAAGCCTATTATCCACAACTAGTGGTAAAATTGAAAAAAGAAACTAGAGGGAAACCCAAGGGAATTAAGGTGTTTATTGAAGGTTTACTTAGAAGCCGAAGAATCATGCTTATCACAAGGAACACATACACTCACGAGATACAGTGTTCGGTTCCAGGTAAATCTTTTGTCATTCAAAGGGTTGCTAATTAGACATAAATCTACACGGTATGTAAAGGTTACTCAAGATGCTTTCTCGACTTAGTTTGCATATGATTTTAAGTTTTGGCATGTTATTATTAGATTGCATTGCTTGAGAACAAGAAATAGTTCGAGTTTAGGGGTGTGTTAAGTACGCAAAAGTCCTATATTTATACCCTATTTTAGCTAAATTATTGTTGTTCTTAAGTGTAGTTTAGTTTGCATTTAGTAGGTAACATACACAAAATAGCATAGATTAGATTATCTACCTTGTTTGATGAATTTAGATGATTTTATACACACGATACTACTCAAGTGCCTTTTCTTCCTGTGCGTAGGTACCCGCCCAGATAGATGCTGCCGAGGAAGAAAAGAGGGAAGATAACGAGAAAGCTGGGAGCTAAAGGAGGAAGTTGTTGGAGCATCAGGAGAGCTGATCGAGGAGGAAAGAACCAGAATGTAAAGCTGTGCCAACATCTGCACACCAGTCTATGTCCCCGCCGAGGCAGTCAACTACTTGCCACTAAGGCATCACTTCAAGGAAGAATGAAAAATGCAAAGGGGTATGCGATAGAAAGAGCTCATCAAGCCAAATTTATAGAAACCACTTGCACGTGCATTGGAGCCCAGCGGGCAAAGAAAAGCCGAGTCAAAGTCAAGTTGAAAAAAAGTCAAACGGGAATCTAGGAGTATTTACTGAACTTTTAATGAGTTGTAATCATATCCTAACTAGTATTCCTACCCTAAACCGACTTAGACCTAGGCTCCTCCCCTATATATATGTAATCGACTTGAAAGAGAGAACACAATTGAGATTTGAGAGAAACTCCTTCTTGTCGAAACCCTAGTGCCGTCAAAACCCACCATGTTCTAACTTTCCCTTGGGCTAAGGGTTGGTTGTCTAGTAGTTGTGAGAGTCTTGTTGTATTCGTTTAGGATTTCAGTTTTGCAATAAAATTCAAGGTTTGTTTACTCTTGGTTCTTCATTGTCGCAATCTTTATCGGGAGAGAAGAGGGATACAATCCATTTGTTCAATGTCGGGAGAGTTGAACTCATGAAACGAGTAAACACGGTTTTATCCAACCATATGGTAAAGCTACTTCGGCTTAGGGATAAGTTAAGAAGTTTAGTGACTAAAAGAGGATCCACAATCGGTTGGTGTTCACCCTTCGATTCACGCTGGGAGGTATCATCCAAGACGTGTTCGCCAATAGTACTTCAAGCTTCGGGAGAAGAGGGAGTCGTAGAAGGGAGCCTTGCTGAATCTTGAATCATCGCTTAACTACCCAGGCGATCTCACACATCTCTGCCGAGGCGGGCGCCTGCTAAGGCATACTTGTGGGTGGTGGCTGAAGTTGTTAAGTTGATCAGCAAAACTGTGTCGAGATAGTACGCTAATTCTCCACACTACGAAACATCCAATACGAACCCATTCTCTCACTATGAGATCTCAATTTACTTTACTTGGTTTAGTCTTAGCTTCAATCAAACCAACCCCTAATATCTGTGTCTTTACTTTACTTGTGCAGAAAAGTGAACTCAGAAAAGCTGTCATAATCCTTGTGTAGACGATATCTTAAATACTATAACTTGGCACCGTGTACACTTGCACGCTATTTGCACATCACTTTTGCAAGCTACAGTTTTATTTGCTTTCGATAAATTTAAATCTTATATAATTGGTAACAAGGTTGTGGTTTATACAGATCACTCGGCATTGAAGTATCTCTTGGAAAAGAAAGATGCCAAGCCCAAATTGATTCGATGGACGCTCTTACTTCAAGAATTTGACTTAGAGATCAAAGACACGAAAGGCACCGAGAACTTAGTACCTGACCACCTCTCTCGATTGGAGCATCACATTGAGGATGGTAAGACTAATACTATTAGAGATGAGTTTCTTGAGGAGTGTTTGCTTGCAATTAATGCTACACCATGGTATGCCGACATAGTCAATTACCTGGTAAGTAATATTGTACCACCAGACTTGGCATACAATGCCAAGAAAATATTTCTACGAGAGGTAAGGCAATACTAGTGGGATGAGCCGATATTGTTCAAGTAGTGTGTCGACCAAGTGATTCACCAGTGCGTGCCAGGATTCTTTTCGCCCACGCTGTACAAGGATGCCCACAAGTATGCTAAGGCATGCGGTCGATGCCAACGGACAGGGAACATCTTTGGAAGACACCAACTGCCGCTCCAAAGCATTATGCCCGTGGATTTATTTGATGTATGGGGGATAGACTTTATAGGTCCTTTCCCCTCATCGTTGGGTAATGTGTATATTCTTATGACCATTGACTATGCATCAAAGTGGGTAGAGGCTGTTGCCCTGCTAACAAATAATGCCAAGGTTGTTGCCAAGTTTTTGCACAAGCACATCTTTACTTGATTTGATGCCCCTAGAATGATCATTCATGATTAGGGTACTCATTTTAATTGTAATTTAATCTTTAAAGCTTTGCGCAGGTATGGAATTCAGCAGCAAATCGCTACAGCCTATCATCCATAAACAAACGGGCAAGTCGAGATATCAAACAAGGAGATTAAGAACATTCTAGAGAAGACTGTAAATCCATCGAGGAAAGAGTGGTCTTTGAGACTAGATGAGTCCTTGTGGGCTTACAAGACTACATTTAAAACACCTTTGGGTACTTCCCCATTTAGACTTGTCTTTGGTATACCATGCCATCTACCAGTGGAACTTGAACATAAAGCCTATTGGGCCATCCGAAAACTTGACATGGGATGGAGAGTTGTTGGAGAAAAGAGGTTGGTCGACCTCAATGAGTTGGAGGAATTTAGGACGCGTGCCTATGAGAATGCTAGGATATACAATGAGAAGGCAAAACATTGGCATGATAGTCGGATCATGCCAAGACAATTCGAAATAGGTCACCTTCTTCTATTTGTCACGGGCCGCCAGTGTTAGATCATCGACGCACCCCATGGCGCAGCGGAAAACAAACACAAAGATCTCACCAGCGATCCATGTACGTTTAATCCGAATTCAGGAAGAAGAGATATGTTTACATACATTGAGTTCCTTGATAAACAACAAGAATAACAACGTCTCACGATCTCACGAACGACACAAATCTTAGCCTCCACGAATAGATCGTCTCAACCTCTACTCAGTTCATCCGATTGAAAAGTTGAGAGCAATTTTCTTTTTCACAAAAAGTTTTTGAGAAAAATACATTTCAAAAAGGGTTAGACGGCTGCTAGACCATTAACCCCCTTTTATAGTTACCCTAACTGCATAGGATTTTTAATTAATTCTGAAATATAATTACTTTAATTATTTTAAATTCGGAATTCTATGTATAACAAAATACTTTATCATATATATCAAATATATATGTCTTAATATTAATTATACATGTTATATACGTACAACTAAATTGTACACATGTAAGTTATTTATTAATTGCTCTTTTCAACCCTAGGGTGTGACCCTGTAGGTTCCAGTAACATTAGTAGCAATTATCAAAACTATTCCAATATTAGAAACAATGAGTGACATCTAGCAATGTATCATTGTCACCTAAATTACTGGAAGTAAAGATTCAACATAACATCTTCGTGATCAACCAACTAATCTAATGTATTATATCCATTTGTCCTTTATATCTAGAATAGGCACAAGTCTTGGAATAGTCACACTTGTTTTTCCTATCTATTATTTCTTGATATCTAGAGTAGACAACAAACGAATAATATGTGATATCTCATATCAACTTATTCGAGCATGGCCATGCATTTCTAGTCTTACTTAATCAAGTGGCATGTGATATGTTTCCTATTATGTAGGAAGGACAAATCCTATCTCGACCATTCATACCCCACTACACATATCATCATATGCTCAATGTCAGTCTTTATAGTGTACCCATTTACGGTGCACGTTTAATTGCATCAAAACACACAACAATATATGTTAAGATAGTAATGATTTAAAGTTAAAGGATCATACATATAGTTATCATTATGAGCAATATCGTGATAATTACATAATAATCCAAGACATATGCTCATAGCGGGTCAATCCAATATGTTGTTATCTAACACCATATTCATGCTTTGATTTTGACATCACTATGTCAATGACAACACATTGTCATCAATCAACAACATGTTAGCTTTAAACGTATTATTATTATCCATGCTCCTAATAATACTCAACTAAGGATCTTTTAATAATAATCATATTATTATATGGACATTATTATCTTTTGTTAATTTGATGCACAGAAATATAATAGAAGAAAATAACGACAATGCCTTTATATGATAAAAATCGATAAAGATGGTATGTCAATACAATCATCATATGATTGGTCTTTGGGCATATTCTAACAATCTCTCACTAGCACTAAGACCAATCACTCACATATCTAATACCAAGTGACTCAGTGTGACGATCATGCTTTTGTTGTGCCAAAGGCTTCTTTAGGGGATCATCAATGTTATCATTTGTGTGTAGTTTGCATATTTCCACATCTCCTCGATCTATGATCTCTCGAATGAGATGAAAACGCCTCAGAATGTGTTTGGATCGTTGATAAGATCTGGGTTCCTTTGCTTGTGCAATGGCTCCATTGTTGTCACAATGGAGTTATATAACATCTGATATGCTGGGAACAACCCCTAATTCAGTTACGAACTTCTTGATCCAAACAACCTCTTTTGCCGCTTCGCTAGCTGCAATGTATTCAGCCTTTGTTGTAGAGTCAGCTACTATGTCTTGTTTTGAATTTTTCCAGCTCATAGCACCTCCATTAAGACAAAACACAAAACCAGATTGCGATCGTGAGTCATCCTTATCTATTTGGAAGCTGGCGTCAGTGTAACCTTTTACACTAAGCTCTTCTTCACCCCCATAGACAAGAAATGTATCCATAGTTCTTCTTAAGTACTTGAGGATGTTTTTAACTGCAAGCCAGTGACATTCACCAGGGTTTACCTAATATTGACTCGTCATGCTTAAGTCATATGATACGTCTGGTCGAGTACATATCATGGCATACATGATGGAACCAATAGCCGAAGCATGTGGAATTTTATTCATCCTTTCTCTTTCTTGTGAAGTTGAAGGGCACATATCTTTCGAAAAGGAAATACCATGTCTCATAGGCAAGAACCCTTTCTTAGATTCTTCCATACTAAACCTTTTCAACACTTTGTCTATGTATGTACTTTGACTCGGACCTAGGAGTCATCTTGGTCTATCTCTATAGATCTTAACTCCTAAGATATATGCTGCATCACCCAAATCTTTCATAGAAAAACAACTACCTAACCAAGTCTTAACAGACTGTAGAGTTGGTATATCATTTCCTATGATGAGTATGTCATCTACATACAAGATTAGGAAAGAAACAATGCTCCCACTAGCCCTTTTGTAAACACAAGGCTCATCTTCATTTCTTATAAAACCAAACTCTTGGATTGCATCGTTGAAACGAAGATTCCAGCTTCGAGAAGCCTGCTTCAGTCCATAAATGGACCTTTGTAGCTTACAAACCTTTCCAACATTTTCAGGAGCAACAAAACCATCTGGTTGTGTCATATACACATCCTCTTCAAGTTTTCCATTAAGGAAAGCGATTTTGACGTCCATTTTCTGGATTTCATAATCATGGAATGTAGCTATTGCAAGCAAGATCAGGATGGATTTAAATATAGCTACAGGGGAGAAGGTTTCGTCATAGTCTATACCATGAACTTGTCGAAAACCTTTAGCGACTAATCGCCCCTTATATGTTTGTATATTACCATCCATGTCGGTTTTCTTCTTGAAAACCCATTTACACCCTATTGGTTTGACCCCTTCAGGTGGTTCAACCAAAGTCCATACTTGGTTTTCAGAAATGGAATCCATTTCAGATCTCATGGCTTCAAGCCATTTCTTAGAGTCTGGGCTCACCACCGCCTCTTGATAAGTCTTGGGCTCATCTTGATCCAATAGAAGAATGTCTCCATGTGTAGTAACGAGAAATCAATATCTCTCAGGTACATGGCGTTCTCTTGTGGATCTGTGCAGTGGTCGTATTTCTAAATCTGTTGATTGTTCCTCAACAACTTGTGGAACATGCTCAACCTCTGGCTCATTAATCTGTTGATCTTGAACTTCTCCAAGTTTAATATTTCTACTCTTCCCTTTCTTTGAGAGGAATTCTCTTTCGAGAAAAACTCTCATTCGAGCAACAAACACTTTGTTCTCGTTAGGTTTAAAGAAATAATATCCCTTGGTTTCCTTAGGATATCCAACAAATATACATTTATGAGATTTTGGTTCAAGCTTTGTAGACATCTGATGTTTAACATAAGCCTCACAACCCCAAATCTTCATAAAAGACATACTAGGACGCTTCCCAGTCAATATCTCAAATGGTGTCTTTTGAATCGATTTGGTTGGAACATGATTTAGTGTAAAAGAAGCTGGTTCAAGTGCTTGTTCCCAAAAAGAAGTCGGAAGATCACTATGACTCATCATGGATCGAACCATGTCTAACAATGTTCGATTCCTTCTCTCGAAAACTCCTTTCCACTGTACTGTACCAAGTGGGGCAAATTGTGAGACAATCCCACACTCTTTTAGGAGTTCATCAAACTTTATGCTTAAGTATTCTCCACCTCGATCTGATTGAAGTGCCTTAATATTCTTGCTTGCTTGATTCTGTACTTCATTTTTGAACTCCTTGAACTTTTCAAGTGCTTCTGATTTTTGGCACATAAGGTAGATATACCCATACCGACTAAAATCATCAGTGAATGTAATGAAGTACTGGAATCCTCCTCTAGCTTGCGTATTTATTGGCCCACATACATCAATATGTATTAATCCCAATAAATCACTTACTCTTTCACCTTTACCGTTAAAGGGAGCCTTAGTCATTTTTCCCAATAAGCAAGATTCGCACATACCATATTGTTCGAAAACAAATGAATCTAAAAGTCCATCTTTATGGAGTTTTGATATATGTTTCTCACTTATATGGCCTAAACGAAAGTGCCAAAGGTAGGTTTGATTTGAGTCATTTGTCTTTGATCTTTTCGTATTTTTGTTATAAATAGTATTATCTTGATTAAAGACCGTTAATTAACCGTGACGAACCATAAAAAACATTATCGAGATAAAAAGAACAACAATTATTCTTAATAATATTCTCAAAACATATCTTGTCCAAACAATAAATAGAAATAACGTTCTCAGTTAAACTAGACACATAATAACAATCTTCTAAATTTAAGTCAAGTCCACTAGGTAAAGACAAAACATATGTTCCTATAGCTAATGCAACAAATCTTGTTCCATTTCCTACTTGTAGGTCCACGTCTTCTTTAGCCTGGTTACTTCTCTTTTGCAGTCCATGTACAGAAGTACAAAAATGAGAACCACATCCAGTATCTAATGCCCAAGAAGTAGATGTTGACAAATTAACATCTATGACATAAATACCTGAAGCAGACGCTCCATTTGCTTTTGCCTTTTTGACTTCTTCAAGATAAGCAAGGTAATTTCTCTTCCAAAGTCTGGTCTTCAAGATAAGCAGATACTCAACTAAGGATCTTTTAATAATAATCATATTATTATATGAACATTATTGTCTTTTGTTAATTTGATGCACAAAAATATAACAGAAGAAAATAACGGCAATGCCTTTATTTGATAAAATCGGTAAAGATAGTATGTCAATACAATCATCATATGATTGGTCTTTGGGCATACTCTAACAGCCAGCCCATGACCGAGCAAGTCGCACACCGAGGGGCTTGCACTAGCACACTATGTGCCTCCAGACCGAGGGACCTATGTCCATACCTTGCACGCGCACCATGGAGACGAGACAAGCACCCCGTGTGCTGCCCATAAGAGAGGGACCCAAGGAAGCACTCCACGCGCACCCAAGGGGGCCTAGCCGAGCACCCTCCATGCTGCCCAGACCATGGAGCCCGAGTCAGCACTCGATGTGCACACTAGGGGGACTAAACGAGCCCTATCCGAGTTGCCCACACGCATAGGACTCGATTCAGTACCGAGCATGCTAGCAAGGGAGTTTTGGACGAGCAAACCTGACCCATCAATGCCCATTTTTCCCAAGACTCTAAGACCCATTGAGAATGGTCATTTTTGGACCAACACACATGAACGAAGATCATATTTGACCAACACTTGGGGAAAGTATCCTTTGCCACCTAAGTGTGATATCATAGAGTGATTCTTGCCATTTGTAATTTAGGCAGCATTGTATTTGAGTGATGTTGTTTCCATAGATACAAGATATGTATCTTGAGGATTGATCCTTACCCCTTGGATCGAATCCTCCTAGACCGTTAGATCGTAGGAGGTAAGCGTATAAATAGAGGCTTCATCAACCATTGTAAATCATCTTCCATTCCATCACTTCTAAGCTTCTTGAGTAAAGAGTTATATTTCTCTCCATATTTCTCTTGTTCTTTGTTTTCCTTGTTGCCTTGCCTTAACTTTTTTCCACAAAGCTTTCGCCATTCGAAGTTCTAAGCATTCTTGCTTAGTGATTTTGAAGGCTGACTTAGTCTTTGACTAAGATCGTCGACTAAGGCCGGACGGATCAACTAGTCAAACTCTAGCCCCGTGACATATTGTTTAACTCACGACTTAAAATTTTTCTTAGAAAGCTCAAATCAAGGTGGACGAGTCCTTATGAAGTTCTGAAGCCATATGTTCATGTGGTTGTGGACATTAAAAACCTACGAATATGTGAAATCTTTAAAATGAATGGCCAATGTCTAAAGCATTACTTGGACGATAAGCAAAAAAATGCCAATGAGGCTATCCTCTTGGCAGAGTTAGAGTGAAACACCCGGACGTTTGAAACTATTTGTAAATATTAGGATTAATAGTTTTATTTTCTTTTAGGAGTCATATTTTTGTTGTTGATTTTCAATTTTTATTCCCTTGCTATGTTACATGATTTTTCATTGAGTGTGTGTAGGGACATTAGCAGGAATATTGCGAGGAACAATACTAGGGACCTTGCCAGGAGCATGGCCAAGAGTGATGCCATGTACATTGCTAATGTAGCTTGGCATTCGTCGGTTTTTCGTGTTGAAGAAGAAAAGAGAGAAAAATCTTGAGATTCTCTCTAGCCGCCCAATTTAAGCAGATTTGAAATCACAATTATCATGTCACTTTAAATATTTCTTTTTTACTTCACCTTATCACTTTTAAACTTCCATCATTATCCCCCCTCTTTTCGGCTACCAACATTAAAACCCCTTAAACACTCCACCTTCTTTACTTTTTACCCTAGCCGATTTCCCAAGAATCATAAACTATTTTTCTTTCTCAAGCTATATTCAAGAAACCATTCAACTTCTCTTTTTCTTTCTTTTATCACCGATTCAAGCTCTTCCTCTCTTTCATGGCATCTTCATCTCTTCCCTCCAAAATATTTTTCATGTGAATTTATTTGATGTATGCGGGATAGTCTTTATGGGTCCTTCTCCCCCATCGTTTGGTAATGCGTATATTCTTGTGAACGTTGACTATGTATCAAAGTGAGTAGAGGTTGTTGCCTTGCTAACAAATGATGCCAAGGCTGTTGCCATGTTTTTGCACAAGCACATCTTTACTTGATTTGATGCCCCTAGAATGATCATTCATGATGAGGGTACTCATTTTAATTGTAATTTAATCTCTAAAGCTATGTGCATGTATGGAATTCAGCAGAAAATCGCCACAACCTATCATCCAAAAACAAACGGGCAAGCCGAGATATCAAACAAGGAGATTAAGAAAATTCTAGAGAAGACTGTAAATCCAACAAGGAAATAGTGGTCTTTGAGACTAGATGAGTCATTGTGGGCTTACAAGACTGCATTTAAAACTCATTTGGGGTACTTCCCCATTTAGACTTGTCTTTGGAAAACCATGCCATCTACAAGTGGAACTTGAACATAAAGCCTATTGGGCCATCCGAAAACTTGACATGGGATGGAGAGCTGCTGGAGAAAAGATGTTGGTCGACCTCAATGAGTTGGAGGAATTTAGGACGCGTGCCTATGAGAATGCTAGGGTATACAATGAGAAGGCAAAACGTTGGCATGATAGTTGGATCATGCCAAGACAATTCGAAATAGGTCAGCTTGTTCTATTTGTCACGGGACGCTAGCCTATGACCGAGCAAGCCGCACACCGAGGGGCTTGCACTAGCACACTATGTGCCTCCGGATCGAGGGACCTATGTCTGCACCTTACACACGCACCATGGGGACGAGACAAGCACCCCATGTGTTTCCCTTTAGAGAAGGACCCAAGGAAGCACTCCATACGCACCCAAAAGGGCCTAGCCGAGCACCCTTCATGCTGCCCAGACCATGGAGCTCGAGTCAGCACCCGATGTGCACACCAGGGGGACTAAACGAGCCCCATCCGAGTTGCCCACATGCCTAGAGCCCGATTCAGTACCGATCATGCTAGAGAGGGAGTTTTGGACGAGCAAATCGGGCCTATCAATGCCCAACTTGCCCAAGACTCTAAGACCCATTGAGAATGGTCATCTTTGGACCAACACACATGAAAGGAGATCATATTTGACCAACACTTGGGGAAAGTATCCTTTGCCACCTAAGTGTGATATCATAGAGTGATTCTTGCCATTTGTAATTTAGGCAACATTGTATTTGAGTGATGTTGTTTCCATAGATAGGAGATATGTATCTTGAGGATTAATCCTTACCCCTTGGATCGAATCCTCCTAGACCGTTAGATCGTAGGAGGTAAGCCTATAAATAGAGGCTTCATCCACCATTGTAAATCATCTTCCATTCCATCACTTCTGAGCTTCTTGAGTAAAGAGTTATATTTCTCTTCATCTTCATCTTTCTCTTGTTCTTTGTTTTCCTTGTTGTCTTGCCTTAACTTTTTCCCACAAAGCTTTCGCCATTCGAAGTTCTAAGCATTCTTGCTTAGTGATTTTGAAGGCTGACATAGTCTTTGACTAAGATCATCGACTAAGGCCGGACATATAAACTAGTCAGACTCTAGCCTCGTGACATATTGTTTAACTGACGACTTAAATTTTTTCTAGGAAAGCTCAAATCAAGGTGGGCGGGTCCTTATGAAGTTCTGAAGCCATATGTTCATGTGGCTGTGGGCATTAAAAACCTACGAATAGGTGAAATCTTTAAAGTGAATGACCAACGTCTAAAGCGTTACTTGGATGGTAAGCAAAAAAAAATGCCAATGAGGCTATCCTATTGGCAGAGTTAGAGTGAAACACCCGCACGATACTACAACAAATTTTCTTATCGGTGACATCTAAAATATTATCATTGAAAATTATATTTACGCCACTATTAGTATTTTGTGACGTAAAATTTGATGTCACGGCGTTCGTCACGCTAGGTGTGTCACTAAATGTCTAGTGTGACGATGCACCTTTTTTCGTCATGTATTGTCGAGAATTTAGTGACGCTAATACACAACGTTGCGTTATAATTTGTATTCAGTGACAGTCAGTTACGTCATCAAATGATATAAAATTTCGTCATTGATCATTCATATCGTCACCAATAATAGAATAATTTCATTGTATTAGTGACGAAAAAAATAGCGTCACATTGTTAGTGACGTAGTATATCGTCACATAATAGTAGTATGAATGACGCTGACACATAGTGTCACTTTATAATTTATATTCGATAACAATTAGTTATGTCACCAAATTATATAAATTATCGTTATTGATCATTGTTATTGTCACGAATACTACATTAACTTCAACCTATAGGTGACGAAAATAATATCATCATATTTTTAGTGACAAAATATATCACCTAAATTACTAAAATAATGTCATAAATTATTAATTAATTGTCAATTTAATATCTTCACGTATTACCAATTCTGTCACTTAATTGGAGACTACATTATCATTAATTATATTAAGATCGTTATTAATAATGAAATGAAATTGCACGAACCAACTTGACTCAGTGGTTAAGGGAACGGTTGTTGTGCTTAGAGCTCATGGGTTCGAGCACCAGCAGCTGCAGCAGGGCGATTGAGCATTCATAGTCAAATGGTTGAGAATATATTTAGAACAGATACTACTTGTAATCACTCTAGCTTTCATAAAAAAAAATAATGAAATGAAATTGTTAGTGATAGAAGAAAAATCATAAAAATAATAACATAACTATTATCGTATAAAAAAAATAAAAAAAAAATACAAAATATTCCTTAAAAATATTTACATTATATTAAAATATCATACAAGTCATTTCTTACACAATAATAAAAGTAAAATAATCAAAATTGCCAGCCTAATATTTTTCCTAATATAATATAACTTACAAGTTAAGAGAAAGAAATCAACCGTCATATAACTTGTAGGATAGCTTATAGGTGTATGTGTGTCTATCCTCATATCCTTGCAAATTTGTTGACCTAATCCAAATCGTCTTTCGCAGCAAAAATCAGGCAAGGTGCCTTACAACCAGTCTGCACCATGGCCAGCAACATTCATGATCAATTAATTCAGTTGCCCTCTTCTCTTCCATACTCGTAAAAGCAACAAAGAAATTTCTGAATGTAACATCAATTGAATGTAAATTAATTTGAAAGACATTAACATTCACGAAATCAGGGACCAGACCCTTGTATAATGCTCCAAAGCCTTCATTCCTTACAATTTTCAAAAAAAAAAAGCATCATGCCAATATGTTCATTACAAAATTTGGATGTTAAAGCATGTGATATAATAAACCAAATAAATAAAATTTTAGAGACATATAAATGCATAATTAGCTGAGATGTACATAGACAGTGAAACAAAGGGGTTTTCATTTACTGCTAAAAAAGTTATGGTTATAGCAATATTTGCATCAAAAATAATATTTAATACAACTAATAGCAAATACCCAAATAAACACTAGTTATTTTACATTTCACAAATTCCAAATTTATGATTTTAAGGTAATAGAATGATTAGAATCAAACACATGAGCAAGTGGAGTTATATATTCACAATTTAATCGAACACAAAATTACTTAGTTGAATTTAACTAATGTTGTTTCAAACTTTAAAGTATTAACCTCTAGATTAAACTAAACAGTGTATTTATAATATAATCCATGATAATAAATTTTTATTATATCTTATGATCAATTCAAAGGACTAAACAAAAAGAATATCCAGTACCTCCACAAAAGTTGTTGCAAAAACTGAGTTGAGAGAAAAATTTCCATATCAGAGTAACTAAGAAAAAAACGGCTTAATTTGGGTGTAAATTTTTGGCTAATAAAAAAAGAATTCATCATTTAGAGGATCAATTAAAGCAACAAACTTCAATCTTCACTATTTTCAGAAAACCATCCTCCACATACAAATCGAAAATCTAAAGTCGGGCACAAAAAAATTTACGATAGAAAAATCAAAATAACTCTGAAGAAACGTTCAAGAGCAAAAAATATTAAAAAAATGTTCTAGATAGATATCCAAAACAATTACCTCTTTTCCCAGCCTGACAAGCCTCAAGGCCATTTCAACAGCAGTTTTGGAGCAGCAACATCAACCTGTTTGTCAGTGATTGGCCAGTTTCTAACATGTGTATGTGCAACTACAATAATAAACCCATCAATGTGACAACCAATATCAATGCATCCAGAGGGGTAGAGAAAAATCAATTCAATTGCCACTAAAAATAAGATTATCCCCATAAAAATTGCTGTATAAAACTTACATCATGACCGTATCACCTTCCAACTCCGAGGTGTTCAGTAGCAAGCAGTGAGAAATGATAAACAATATTGTTTATTTAAAGTCAAGTAGGGAAGGAAACACCCGTCTCAATCTTCTTCTTAACATTCTTGTACATGTCACTTGTTTGCCTTCACATTAAACAAACAAAGAAAAGGAAAAAAGAAATACTAAGTTACAAATTTTATTATCTATTTTCAAACTTATTAAGAAAAAATAGAAGTAAAAAACACTTACTCTCTTATAAATGCATCACCATTCTCACAAATGTCAACAATCTTAGTTTTTTTACTTGTATTCTTTTAAAACTAATTGTAACGTCTCTATAAATTTTCAAACATAACAAAAGAATTGAACTAAAATTACATTCAAAACCCATTCTCAATAAACTTAGTTTTTAATTATATAAAAGGATAAGGGATTAGCTGTTAAGAATTTCAATAGTGCTCTTCTATTTAGTAACAACTTTAGAAGATGTGAGATCTTGCTCCTCCTATCTCTTTTCATCCAACATTATTGATGATGATGAAAGGGGAAAAAAAACTTAAATTTCAGCAAGAACAAGTTCTTGTTACCACCACTAGAAAGGGAAAAAACTTAAGCATAAACTATTGTATTGATGATGATGAAAGGACGGATACTACTTTGCTAGTAATTTAATTTTCAAAAGAATTCTAGCATCTTATATTTACGATATAAAACACGGATCAAAAATTACATCGATATAGAGAAAATATGACTGACTGTAAAAATTAATATTTTAATTTTCAACTTATGAAGAACTATTTTATATGTCAATTTTAGCAAATGGAACTGATTACAACCAAGAATTTAAAATAAAAAAATAAAAATTGAAGCTTGAGATATGATCATGGTGATAAATAATTAAATGAGGGAATTAAGCCAAAAACACTGGAAAAAAATCAATTGCATACCTTGCATCCATTGATAGCGAATTGGAAAAATCCGATTCCATTAGCCTTAAAGAACTCATTGCTTGCTTTCAGATAGGTCTGAAGAAAAAAATTTCTAAAGAAAAAAAACATAAAAAGTAATTAAGAATTCAAAAATAAAGAAAATTTACATTTTCAATAATCAACAACAAAAATTATGGATAAGCAACTCACATAATGGAGCGGAGCCCTAGTGATTTCAAGAAGTTAAAATTGGCAAAATCGGGGAGACCAGACTTGCAAATTCAATTATCGACCATGATGAAATTCAAAGGGGACATGAAGAGCTCCTCGCCAGAAACAAAAATTACGAATAAGTAACTCAAATAATGAGAAGGATTCTCCAATCGCTCGACGCAACGTCCCTATTGTGAAAGGTTTGAAAATTTAGGTTTAGGGTATGGGAATTTAGGCTAACGGGATGAAGAAGAGATGAACAAAACTGAACCATACACTTAAACTAAGCCGAAGACCTTATCTCGATTTGACTAAAAACCTTTTAAAAAGTTATCATATATTATTAAAATAATTAGTTCAAAAAAGTATTAATATATTTAAAGTATTATTAATATAATATTACGATTTTAAATATTAATATTAAAATTTATTACTAATATTAATCCTAAATACATAAAATAAAATAAAGTATTCATTGTCTAAATTTAATTATTTTAATTTTATATATTATCATATTAATATTATTTATGTTAAAATAATAGTAGTTAAAATATTATTTTATTTTTAATATAATAGTTGTACAAGAGTTACAAATTTAAGTATTATCACCTCAGAAAAACTTAGATACATACATGTATAAAGACATCAAAAGGGTTGGATGACATATTTTCTACTGCGTCAGGATTAGTCATAAAATACCTTATGGCTTTACTTCTATACAAGAACTACTAAAAATTAAAATGTATTTAGTTATATTAGAACTGTTAGGAGTCTCTGCACTCCATCAGAATTAGTGGTGGACTACAGTCTTAAGCATATTGATTAATCAAAATTAAAAGCAAAGTTTTTTATCTTAATCATAAAATGCCTTATAACTTTATTTCTGAACACAGTTAGAACGACTAAAAGTTAAAATGTAATTAGTTATATTAGAACCACCAGCAATAATAAAATATAATTATATATACTAAACTAAATAAAAAAATATTATATGCAAATATATATGTAACAGACAACTTTTAGAACATTGGTGGGAGTTAATGAAATTATGAGTCTAAAATTTAAAACATTTAAAAATTCGTAATAATAAAATTTTGAATTAGTAACACAATTGAGATGCTACTGTGAAATTTTTTCCGCCAATTATTTTATATTAATTTTTGACGTCAAAGATTAAGTGATTCAATCATATGATTTCTTTTAAAATCGTTATATAACACATAAGAGGTATAACAATGAGCGACAAACAGTTGTTTTCGTCAAGTTAAACGTATTATTTATGACACAAATAAAATGTCACCTTTTATACTTTATAAAATACAATAAATAAACTTTCTACGAATAAAGCTTATCGATGACAACAAATTTACAACGCCACTAATTCAAATTGAATTGTTATAATAATAATTCGTCACTAATGCAAAATTTTATTGGGGACGATTTTGCAATGTCGCGCTTTGTTTAAACGTCATTAAAATGTTTCCCACCAAAAAAATTTGGAGGGAAATTTTGGCATCAAACATATAGTGACGAAAACCATGACATTTTTTAAAATTGTCGTAGAAAATATATCATTAATTACTAAATGTGACGAAAATAAATAATCGTCACGTTTACAATATATTTTGTGACGTTTTATGCAACGTCATATAGAAAATTTGTCACTAACTGATAAATTTGTTGTAGTACGTTTGAAATTATTTGTAAATATTAGGATTAGTTGTTTTATTTTCTTTTAGGAATCATATTTTTGTTTTTCTTTTTTGTTGTTGTTTTTCAATTTTTATTCCCTTTCTACGTTACATGATTTTTCATTGATTGTGTATAGGGACATTAGCAGGAATATTTCCAGGAACAATACCAGGGACCTTGCCATGAGCATGGCCAAGAGTGATGCCATGTACATTTCCAATGCAGCTTGGCATGCGTCGATTTTTCGTGTTGAAGAAGAAAAGAGAGAAAAAATCCCTAGCTTTATTAAGAAGAGAGGGAAAAATATTGAGATTCTCCCTAGCCACACAATTTAAGGAGATTTGAAATCATAATTATCCTATCACTTTAAATCTTTCCTTTTCACTTCACCTTATCACTTTTAAACATCTATCCCAATCAAAATGTTTAAACTTCCATCATTATCCCCCCTCTTTTTAGCTACCAACATTAAAACCCCTTAAACACTCCACCTTCTTTACTTTTTACCCTAGCCGATTTCCCAAGAATCGTAAACTATTTTTCTTTCTTAAGCTAGATTTAAGAAACCATTCAACTTCTCTTATTCTTTCTTTTATCATCGATTCAAGCTCTTCCTCTCTTCCATGGCATCTTCATCTCTTCCCTTCAAAAGATTATTCAATTAAGATATTCAAAAGAAGTTTGAGACGAGTTTTGCCTCAAGATCTTTTTTTACGAGAAGCACTTTGACTTCCAAACCGAAACCACCGTTGGATTCCCACTGGAGTTCGTGGCCATTGTCGACATGCATGGTTGGAGTTCTTTCTGCCAACAATAAAGGGGAGATGTATGCCTCTATCGTGCGAGAGTTTTATGCCCATCTCATAAAAGATTCTCCATTCTTGATGATTAGAGGTAAATGTGTGCGTTTTGATGAAGGTTATGTGATCTTATTGTTTGCTTTGAATGTTATAGAGGATGAGCACTCCAACTACGTCGCATCTATGACCGTTGCCAAGTGCAAGAAACTTTTGGCAGATTTGTGTGAGCCTGACATAGATTCGACAATTTCATCGACGAGCCACAGGACGGTGAAGAGGTTGGCATTGAAGCCACCAACGCGAGGCTGAAATCATTTTATCAAGGCAGATCTTTTGCCTACATCTCACAACGAGATTGTCTCGAAATATCGGTTGATTTTGTTGCATTCCATCATCAAATGACGCAAGACCAACGTTGGCAAAATTATTGTCGATGAGGCTTATAAATGTGTTGAGAATGGTAAGGGAAGTTTGTTTTTCCCTTTGTTAATTTCTAACATTTGTTTGCACCATGAAGTGGCTAGGATGGAATAGGACATCGGCCAAACAATCAAGGGAACCATCAGCACTGCCATTATTTGGAAAAACCTCACACCTTTTGAGCCAAAGGTGAAGGGCAAGGGAAAGGCCAAGACAACCATGCCAAAACCCAAGCCAAAGTCAAAGGCAGAGCCTATAAGTGTGCTAGAGACCATGCCAGCAAATTTATTGGCAGTGTTGTCCCAAGTGTACTCCCGCCAGGAGATTATTCTCCAAAAACTCGACGCAGCTGAGGAGCTTAATGTCAAGATAAGGCACTACACAAAAGAAATGGATGCTATAATAAGGGAGGTGCTTGTCAAGCTGTCCCCTGAACATGTGCCAACATTTCTAGTTTTTCTTGTCGAGCCCTCTACCAATGACGAAGCCATGCCAATTGATTCTGCCAGCCTAACAATGCCAGCTAGTCCAACGATGTCAGCCAGTCCATCCAGTCAAGCAAGTCCAACTAGTCAAGCCAGTCCGACCAGTTTCGAGTCCAATGCTACAGTTCCTATGTCCCCAGTGTATGTTGAATCTGGCAGCACTGATTCCTCATCTGAGTTGGAGGACATTCCAGCCAAGAAATCAAAGCCTACGCCAGTCACACCGCCATCAGACCCTGCCAAGAAGGAGGAGGATGTTAGAGCCTCCACTGCCGCCTCAAAGCAGGGTTGGAAAAGGAAGAAAATAATGGCCTCTGAACGTGGGAGCCTATCCATGTGGAAGACCCGTGCCAGAAAAGAAGAAGAAGCTCGTGCCAAACGAGAGAAAGAGGTCTCCGAAAGGGAGTCTTCTTCTACTTAACTCCTTTGCATTTCATTCTTGCATCTTCATGTTCATGCACTTTTGTTTTTCTGTTTTTCTTGTATATATGTGTTGTTTCATGCGTTGAGAACAATGCACATCTTGAGTTTGGGGGTGTGCATTTTCTCACATTATTCCATGCATTTCATGTTTAAGTTTTTTGTTTATCATGTAGTTCATGTAGAGTAGTTGCATACCGAACCATAAAAAAGTGAAAAAGTGTTGTCACTGAATTTCACCTAAATTCATCATTTTCATTTTTTAAATTGTTGTATTTTATTTTATTTATATTATTATTATTATTAGTACAATAATATTATTTATATTAGTATTAATCTTATTATTAAAACCCAAAAAAGAATTCATCTTAGTTAAAATAAGAGCCATGTGGGAATTTGCTGAAATTTGATCGAGTTTAGAGCAGCTCTGGTTTGAATTTTTGAAGAATAAGCAAACTTTTTCCGGTGGTATTTGGAATCGGTTCGAGAGGAAGAAGCTTGTGAATTCTCCATTTTCGGTATTGTTTTGTTTTGTTTTGTTTATGATTCGTATTTAGTTTATTTTGTTAAATTATTTTTGTTCGTGTTTTTAAGTTGCTTATGATTTTGGAAGCTTTAGTTTTGTGTTGTGGTAATATTTCTTCATTTTTGAGCTTTGATTCGAATAATAATAAATAAAATTTGTTCTTCAAGTTTAATTTTAATATGAATGTGTTTGATCCATGTTCATTTTTAAAAATATACAAAAATGTTGGGCTTTTTTTTAAAGAAAACAAACAAAGAAAGTAAAACAAGTTTTTTCATTAAAGTAAGAAATGTTTAATTTTAAAAAAGAATACAAAGTTTTCAAAATACGAAAAATAAAAAATTTCAAAATAAATTTGATTCAAGCTCAAAACGTAAAATTTAAAAGTTTTTGTTGTTGTCTTGTTCGCCTTTTAGTAATAAATTAAACTTTAGTAGTAAGTTCTCAAAAAACTTACGTTAGAGCTTTTGTGTGATGAAAAATATTCCTCATATTAAAATAAAGCACACTTAAATAAAACTTTAATCTTAATTAGATTTTAAAAAGTAGTAGACTTTCTTTAGGGTTTAATCGCTAATTAAAATTTAATTTTAAAAAACTTTAACATATTTAATGTTCTTTACTTGCTTGTTTAAAAATTGGAAATTAAAATAATGTGGTGTCTTAAAACGAAAATGACGGGTTAGTGCCAGGAGTGTTGGCGGTGATTGGAGTTCATTTTTCGGGAGGTAAGGCCGTTAAAATAGACTTATATTCATAAAATGGATGAATAAATCGAACCTTTGTGAAACTTGCAAATTCCAATTTTGAAAACACTTATTGAAGTTAATAAGGTACCAATTTTTGGGCGTTGTGGGTGTGTTAACCCTTCCCCACGCGTAACCGATCCCCGAACCTATTTTTTGGTTTTCGTAGACCAAAAATGTTATTTTAATAAATAAAATATTTTATTAAAATAACATCGTTTTAAAAGTGATCAAACCACACTTTAAAAAAAAGATTGGTGGAGACTCCGTGTTTTAAAGTTTTCAAAATGTCGGGCCACTAGAAAAGGGTTGCAATAGCTTGGCGATTCCGCTAGGGACATGTTTTTATTTATTTTTAAATAAAAACAAAAGAGAGTTAGGCCACAAATTGTTTTCAAAAGTTTTTTTTTTAAATAATGGAATTAACAAGTTCACAAATAAGTTCAATTTATTCGTCCATTTAATGAATATAATTCTATTTTACGCAGTCTAAAATTCATCAAAAAGTTCTATACCCGAGCTTGTCCCGTTCGTTTTAGTGAGGGGAAAACGCTTTGCTCATGTCAGAATACTGATTCTCCGTATGAGCCTAGCAAGTACCTTCGGGACAAATGCCCTTTGTCTTCGTAAGGATATTGATCCTTCGAGAAGGCATAGGAGGTGAGTCCTCATGAGTTGAACTTGATTCGTTTGAAGCCTATAATGGGTAAGAATCGAGGGCCTTGCCACCCTTAGTAGGGGACAACAAGGACAGCTCGGGTACCCATTTAGAACCAAACCAAGTTTGAAAATCTAGAATCACACCCCAATAGAGCCATGTGGAAAACCTTAGGCTTTTAGTCTGGTTAAAATTATTTCGTAAGAATAATCTGTGCAGACATGTCCTGGAGTGTTGGAATGTGCTGCCCAGAATTATTCGTACAATAAAATTATTTTGGACCTTTTAGGTTTTATTTATGTTTTTTAAAGGGTACTAACCCTTTTGTGTATGTTGTTTTGTTTTGGCATATTTGTTTGTTGCATACATCTCATATTTAGAAGGGGTCGATTCTAAAGAATGTTGCTCAAGTAGAAAAGGCTTTTGCTATGGATGGAAGGTACTTAAAAAGGAAGACAATGCGGGTGTACAGTGACCACATGGATGAAATACCAAGCAGAATAGCATGCAAGTGCTATGGGACCATTTCGATGGTGCAACCAAGCAGTTGTTACAAAATGAAGAATTTGAAGATGATTATTAGTCCACTCGGCTTAGGGGCAATGTCAAAAGGACCCTAGGAGCGAAACGATTCGACAGAAGTATCACATCCAAAATTGAAGATTTAGCTAGATATGTGACGATGATAGTCAAAGAAGCAACATTACTTCGCCCTCGCGTCATACCAATTGGGAAAGTGAGACCAAGGCTTCAAAGAATAATTAAAGAAATAGAGGAACTGAGTGCTCAGACTGAGACGTGTTCGTAGGACCTTTTTCATCCAATGAGGGCTATTTCTAGAGCAATATCTTAATGGAATCGATTGCACTTCGCTTGCATTCACGCATTTGCATTTTTATTGTTTCTTGCATTTATGTTGTGATCGCTGCATGCATTCACACATGATAAGAAACTAATCATATGACAATTTTTTTAAAAAAATAGAAAAATATCTCACAAATACGGTACTCGTTCTCAATCCTGATCAATGGCCATGGAAGACATATTAACAAATTTGGAGAATAGCTACAAGGGTACCCAAGACAGACTTGATAAAATGGAGAAAGAATTGAAGGAAGAAATTGCACGAGCCGGGAGAACACTGTCAGCTAGATAGCGACTATGTTGGGTTTCAATGACCAGGAAATAAGAAAGTCGGTTGAAGCCGTTTATGTGTCGTCGCCCAAGGCTGGGGCGACTAGTCATACATCTCCACTGAATAAGAAGCTCCAAAACTGTACAATAGAAACCTCACCTCATACTCCAGCAAGGTCCAGGATAAACCATGAGGTGTAGGATCTCCATAAGGCAGCCGATAGATCCAAAATGAACTTGAAGTTGGAAGATTAATGTGGCAGGCTCGAAGAGATCATCAAAGCCTTACAAAAGGAAACATCTATAGTGGCAAAGACGCTAGGGATCTAAGTCTAGTGTCTGACTTGGTGGTTCCTTAAAAATTTAAAACTCTTGGCTTTGAGAAGTATGACGTGACCAGTTGCCCTTTGGCGCACTTGACCACGTATTGCCGAAAAATGTCGCCATACTTGAAAAATGAGAAACTGCTGATTCACTACTTCCAGGATAATCTATCGAGGTCTACTATCCGATGGTATACCCAATTGAGACGAGTCAACATATGAACTTGGAGAGATCTGTCAAAAGCTTTCCTTAAACAATACGAGTATGTGACAGATATGGCCCCCGTGAGGATTGTACTACAGGATTTGGAACAAGGGCCCAATGAGAGCTTCTACCAGTATGCCCAAATGTGGCGAGATGTGGCACCCCAAGTACAACATCCTTTGTTGGAAAATAAGGTTACTCCAATATTCGTGGAAACCTTAAATGGCACCTTCTATGATTATATGTTAAACCATGCCACCGAAGGTTTTGCAGACATGGTCATGAACAGGGAGTTGATATTGGAGACTATCAAAAATGGGAGACTCGAAGATGACGAATATGATTAGCACCCATAACTTGAATTACTCGAGCATGGCTAGACTTCATAATAGAGTATTTTCCCGAACATTGTTGGGGCATACTTAGAACCAACCCTTTTGCTTTTGCCCGCAAGCATTAGGGATCTTTTGTAAGGGATTTCATGTTAAATCTACTTGTTTAAAGATGCATTCTCTTTTTTCTCTCAAGTGGCAAACATTTTTCATTTTTTATTCACTCTTCATCCATTTCTCTTCAAACATACATCTTCTTTGCAGAGTTTCTATAATTGATTGTATGCATGATTCTTAAATCTAATCCCGAGATAGAGGGGCAGTAAAATGTGTTCAAGATTAGTGGGAAATCTCAAATACAGATTTTGAGTGAAGTTTCCTCTTAGACATTGTTGTTAAGGGTCTTTGAATGAATTGATAACTCTAAAACATCTACCAAATGAAGGCTACTTCTCTTTGATGATATTTGTGTGTGAGATGACATTTGGAATCCCTTCATTTCCCTTCACGAATAAGAAAATAAAAATCCCTTGGTGTCCCCCTTTGAGCATGATATTTTTCTTTAATTAAAACCCTATTTGCAGACAAATGAAAACATGATAAATCAAGTTAAATGTCCTAAACTAAAGATGGAAGGGACACAGAAAGAAGAAAAAGGAAAAAAAAAGAGAAAAAGGAAAAGAAGAAAAAGAAGAAAAGGGAAAAAATGAAAAGGAAAAGAAAAGAAAAAGAGAAAAAGGAAGAAATGAAAGTTGGAGAGCGAAGGAAATTTTGAGAAAATGAGTTTTTCTTCAGCCTACATATCCTTTCTGGGTAACCTGAGCCTAGCCTATATTACAAGCCTTAAAAGACCATTTGGATCACACATGAATATTTGAGAAAATGAGTTTTTCTTCAGAACACATTCTGCCTTATTGAGTTAACCTTTCTTCAGGGACCTCCAAACTTCTAATGTCGGATTGAGATTATAAAAATGGGAATTTAAAATTTGGGGAGTGGGTGAGTTAAAGAGAGCCACCTAAAAGTGGGGCACTATCCGGTTGATGGATTCATGAATCATTCATACTATGAATTTTGGGGCATTTGACTTTCCTTTTTTCTATGCTTGTCATGACTATTTTTTTTTATAAAAAAATCCTCATTTCTAGCCTTTCCTTGCATCTGCCATGACTTCTTCCTTTAAATTCTCATTTCTAGCCTTTTCTTGCATCTTACAAGTAGGCTGGCATATATTTATGAAAAACAAAATATTTCATGGTATTGATCCAAACCATAGGGAACCGGGAAAGAATGAAGTGGCTGATGATTGAACTTCAGTTTGAATAGGGGGCATCACCTTGCATGAGAAGGTAAAAAAGAAAAGAAGAAGAAGCACATGTGTTGAAGAGTTTTAAGTGGATTGTGTTGCCAAGCAAGATCCACACATAAGATGTAAGATCTCTAAAGCATGAAAAGGGATAGAGCCATGCCCAATAGGCAAACTGTTCCATTAGATTGGGAAAAGTTATGTAGACCAAGGGTTTAGGATTCCTGACTTTGACGAGCACGAAATGAAAGGATTAAAGTGCTAACATCAAAGACATTCAAGGTGGAAATAAGATTTGCCAGAAGGTTTTGTATGCAAATGCTTTAGAATGTCCTGCAGGGGCAAGAATTTGAGAATTCACAAGAAGCACTAAAGATGCTTAATGTTTTTAAGGGGCATATGAAGACTTGAAGCTTTTAAGACCACCCAAGGAGGCCTATTTCCGAGTATTGATGTATCAACTAAAATGGTAGTTTGACTTGGTTCGATAGTTGAGTTATTTACTGGCTGATCATGAAGCAAGAAATCCACATTCCCATGACTGGACAAAAGCTAAAAGACTGTTGAAGAATATGAGGATAAAGTCAGTCCTTCCAACCAAGACTACAAGGTAATTGGACTGAACGAGCAAATGTGCAAAGAGATCAGAAATTTTCTACAAGAATAAACAAAAGAATGAGAATCGAGAAGTGGAAACTAGTGGAGCAGTTTAGGATTGAAGGATTGGTCGTGGCTAATATTCCTGCTCATCGTGATCTTAATAACATTGTACAAAGTCTGATTCGATGTAGAGAAATGAAAAGGAATTCATACTAGTTCTCCGTTTGATGAGATGGGCCAGAATAGACGCCTATCGTCTTTTACCAGAGTTGAGAAAATGTTTGAGATGATACAATCCAAGTTCTCCAGAGCTTCACAATTTCTTCTGTGTCTGCTGTCTAACAGAAAACAAAATTTTGATAAAAGGATTTTAAAGGAAAACGTAAAACTTCGCATACATTCATGTTTTAGGCACCCCATGGGCATGTTTATCATAATTGCATTGTACATCGCATTTTTTCAGGTATACGAAGGATTTTTCAGCAAAAGAACCTGCTTATCTACTCGAACATGAGGAGGATGGAACCCTTTTTTCAGTATGCTTATCTATTCGAGCATGTGGAGAATAGAACCCGCCTATCCGTTTGGGCATTCAGAGAATGGAACCTTCTTACCTATTCAAGAATAAGGAGAATGGAACCTACCTATCCGTTCGAGCATTTGGAGAATGAACCTGCTTATAGAACCTGCCTATCCGTTCGAGCATTCGGAGAATGGAACCCGCTTATTCATCCAAGCGTAAGGAGGATGGAACCTTTTTAGAACCTGCTTATTTATTCGAGCATAACAAGAATAGAACCCGCTTATTCATCCAAGCATAAACAGGATGGAACCCTTTTTTTCAAAACCTACTTATCCTTTCAAGTATGAGGAGAGTGGAACATTTTTTTTTCAAAATCTGCTTATCCATTCGAGCATAAGGAGGATGGAACTTTTTTTAGCACCCGCCTATCCGTTCATGCATCAGGAGAATGGAACTTGCCTATTCGTCCAAGCATAAGGAGGATGGAACCTTTATCTTTTAGAACCCGCCAGTCTGTTCGGGCAAAAGAGTCTTGAGTAGTGGTAGTGGTGGCAGTAGTGGCAGTAGTGGCAGTAGTAGCAGTAGTAGTAGTATTAATGTTATTATTAAAGCCAAAAAATAATTCATCTTAGTTTAAGTAAGAGTCCACTTAATCTAAATAGGAGCCCATTTAGTTTAATATTAAAGGTCTAAATTAACCTATTTGTTGTTTCTTTTTTCAAGTTTAATTGCAACCATTGGATCTAGGGCTGAAGTAATCAAGGGTATGGATCGAATGATGAAAAAATAGGGAAAAGGGAAAAGGGTCCAAACCCTAATTAAATTTGGGCCGGCGGGATCATCTCTCTTAAACCTCTTGTTCGAAACGACTGGGTCGGCGGCCGGTTCTGATTCCGCCATCCCCGGGCCACGACAGCCGTCTTGGTTGGTGCCGATCGACTCTCCTCGGTCGGATAAGTCCAATGCCGTCGACCCGTCCCTTGCCGTTTTCAGTAGCTCATTAATTGAAAGGGAAAAGGGTTCAAACCCTAATTAAATTTGGGGGCAAATTTTCCCAAATTGAAGCTGAATCAAATGAAATTCGCGGTGAATTTCAATAGGTCAAAGTATTTTTGGTCAGGTTGGATGATTTCATGGGACGAAAATAGGGATTTTGTCCCCAATTTGCCTTGATCCCCAATTCCCCAAAACCCTATAAATAATGTCCATTTTTGCATTGTTGAACACACTAGAAATTCATCCGAAAATACCCAGAAAAATTCTCTGAAAATTGTTGAGAAACTACTGAAATTTGGTCGAGTTTGGAGCAGCTTCGGTTTGAATTTTTGAAGAAGAAGCAAACTTTTTCCTGTGGTATTTGGAATCGGTTTGAGAGGAAGAAGCTTGGGAATTCTCCATTTTCGGTATAGTTTTCTTTTCTTTTTTTTTATGATTCGAATTTATTTTGTTTTGTTAAATTATTTTTGTTCGTGTTTTTTAGGTTGCTTATGATTTTGGAAGCTTGAGTTTTATGTTGTGGTAATCTTTCTTTATTTTTGACCTTTGATTAGAGCCTTTATCTAATGAAAAATATTCCTCATATTAAAATAAAGCACACTTAAATAAAACTTTAATCTTAATTAGATTTTAAAAGTTGTAGACTTTCTTTAGGGTCTAATCACTAATTAAGATTTAATTTAAAAAAAACTTTAACACATTTAATTTTCTTTGCTTGCTTGTTTAAAAAGTGAAAATTAAAATAATGTGGTGTCTTACCAAACAGAAATGACGAGTTAGTTCCAGGAGTTTTGGCGGTGATTGCAGTTCATTTTTCGGGTGGTAAGGTCGTTAAAATAGACTTATATTCATAAAATGGATGAATAAATCGAACCTTTGTGAAACTTGCATATTCCAATTTTGAAAACACTTTTTTTAAGTTAATAAGGTATCAATTTTTGGGCGTTGTGGGGGTGCTAACCCTTCCCCACGCGTAACTGATCCCTGAACATGTTTTCTAGTTTTCGTAAACCAAAAATGTTATTTTAATAAATAAAATATTTTATTAAAATAACCTCGCTTTAAAAGTGATCCAATCACACTTTTTTTAAAAAAAAGATTGGTGTCGATTATGTGTTTTAAAGGGTTGTTAACAAATAATTAGGCAAGCTTATTTTGATCTTAGTTGTCTGCCCAATGATAAATTTTTATCTTCGGTTTGCCTTGTCAGTAGATAGTATGCCAAGTTGCTTGCCAATTGATCTCTAGTTTAGGAAATTGATTTACACTTAGCACATGGTATGTATCTAGTTCCCTATCAAACTTAGACCATTTCATACCATGCTCAGATTAAAAAAAAGGAAAAAATATGATGCCAAGGTAGAAAGTAAAGAAATGAGACATCAAAGTTCTGCCAAGGTAAAGAAAAAAAATTAACTCTCCTATATCTAGGGATAATAAGTATTTAGGGCTTCGTGGTTTGCTCCTTCTTAGTTCTTAAGTCCAAAACTTTGGAGTATGAGTTGAAGAGAAAGCCTAGTGGTAACTAGATTAAAGTGGGGATTCGTAGTTTGCTCCCTCTTATCACTCACGCTAAACAGTGCCATGAAGCTAGCTTAAGATAATGCTAATACCCTTCGGCAAGAAAAAAGAATAATGTAAATATGAGTTTAGGAAGTATAATTTGGCTAAGGGAGTGAAAGCATAATTAGATACATATTGCCCACACTTTGCGCACAATCATGCACTTAGACTAGAGTTATATTGTTGCGCTTGAATTATTTTCTGCTTGGCATTGTGCACTGTGATTTCTGAGGGCAGCATTAGTATCAAACTCTGCTTGCCAGCATTTGTTAGCATTCCAACCAAACTTTTTCGGAGATATTATTTTTACCATTTTTTCTTTCTTTTGCATTATTTGAGGACAAGTAATGAGCTGGGTTTGGGGGTGTGTTACCTCCTCAAAAGTATTGTTTTTCATGCCTATTTTGATATGCTTTTGCTTGCTTTTAGGTACATTTAGTTGCATTATGTTATTAGAATCATGCATTTGCATAAGGAGTTAAGTTTTCTGTCTATGCTAGAGTGAAGGGTTGTTTTGTGGCTATTTTGCAGGTTTGGCATAAGATTAGGCAGATGAATGGACACAGGAAAGCAACACAGTTAGGAACGCAGTTAGGAATGCCAAGAGCTGTGAGCACATATGGACCAGAGGTGTGCCAAGCACTTGTTGGCAGAGAGATGCTAGTGAAGCCATGCAAAGAGATGATGAAACCCCAAAAAATAGGAAAGGATCAGGCTTCTAAAAGATCGCTTATGGACCAATCTCTGAAAAAATAGTGGATAAGGTGGTGCCAAGAGCTATTGGCAAAGTTGTGCCAAGCTTGGGTGCCAAGGCAACATCAGCATGATGAAGTCAGCCCTAGTCTGATAAGCTATCACATCGAGCTTATAAGCTATCAAAATGATCGGATAGAGCTCTATCTCTTATGCCTTGATCATTTCAAATTCAAATGCAAATGCAAAGGCTTATCTCATCATTTCCTTTACACGCTTATATAAAGACCAATCGATCAAGCATTGAATATAGAGAGGAATCAAGAGTGATCGGGTGAAGACGTAGAGTGATCAGAGTACACCGTTGGAGTGACCGATGAGTAACGACTGGCTGCACCGATGAAGGGTGGTTCAACCTCTTGGCCGAGAGCCTGGCGTGGAGGGCTGCATCGAGAGACCCCTCTGCCTATTCCCTTGGCACATGTTTTCTATCTTTAGTATTTTTGTGATAATGTTTTGGAAAACGATTATGGTTGTGTTGGTTAATCCCCTCACCATGAACTAATTTTCATAGTTGGTGGGGATGTTTGGATTGAATATTGGCTTTATGCCTTAGTTCCTTTATAATAATTCTATTTTTGGTAAAGTTTTTCTATTTGGCATACTCTAATTTTTCATAAACACTCTGCCAAGCGGGAGCTGGTACAATACACCTATTACCTCCCAATATCTTAACAGACTTGGGCTTGCAACGATTAAGTTCTTGAATACTTGGCAGAGAAGCTTCGAGAGAAGTTGTTAAAGTAGATGAACTTACTTCGGAAGTGAAATCTACCCCTCGGAGTATAGATTGGTTTTAATCAAATTGGTTTAAGAAAAACATACACTATAGAGATATAAGGGTTTTTACTTGGCCAATTTAGGGCAATGACCATCGAGAAAGGCTTTGCTAATTTTGAATTTGCTCGACAAACAATGCCAAGACAGTTTTGCCAATAAAGGCTGGCATGAGCCATATTGAATCCAGACATTACCTGCCAACAATCATCACTCATTTAGAAATACCTCCTTTGCCAACTTTTTACTGCAGTTTTCTTTATTTTCTTTAGTTTCAAAACAACCTTCAAAACAAACACCTTGTCTTTCAAAGCAAGTAACAATTAAGCAATCGAATTCAAGACAATCTCTGTGGGATCGATAACTCAGCTTACCAAGCTGTATTACTTGCAGACTGTGTATACTTGCACGCAAAAGACTCTTAGCATAACTTGCCCAAAACTATATAATTTGCACCTTTTGCCAGCATACATTTTACACAACTCCCAAAAGAGAGTCTACAAAAAGCGAGGAAGAGGACTGATAGCTATGCTTGGAAGTAAGAAGCTAGCCAGAAACAGGTTGAGAAGAAGACTAACGAATTAGAAACCGTCGCTTAGAAGTTGACTCTTAGCCAAGATCAGAATTAGGAATTAGCGGCTCAACTAGCACAGTTGGGGTTAGCTTACCAAGACAGTCAGAGTCTGGTCGAACAAAAAATGTAAGAAATGAAAGTAATTACTCAAGAACTAACTATCAGTCAAGCTCGATACCAAGGATTAACATCTTAGAATGAGGAACTTGAAGCTTAGATGATACAATTAGAAGGACTTCTACAAGAGTATTATAACCAAAACAATGTTGTTGCTCTAAATCTTGCTCGAGAGGACTCTACGAGATTGTAGGGAACGAATCGCCTCTTTTGAAGGAGCCATATAAGAAGACAATCGCCAGATAGTCTATGGACTCCACTAAGCTAGTCAGTTGATCAGGGAACAACATAGAGAAATTATGGATGTTATGGTGCAGGCGCAAGGACTGGCTCAGTATATCCAAGGCTTGGTAAAGGAAGCAGTTGAGTTGAACGCACGTGTTAGTCTAGGAACAGAGTTGGGATTCCGAGTGCGCGCCCTACTTCGTGAAGTCAAGGTTTTAGGAATAGAAGTTAGCTAATATATGTAACTTGTTATTTCCATTTTTTATAATTAGACCTCTTCTTCAAATGAGAGTCTTTCTAAGGACTACTAAAGAATCAATGCCTCCATTGCATTCATTTTGACATATCATTTAATTACTTTTAATTATTCACATACATTATACATTGCATACATTATTAAGACAACAAAATTAATTATGGAAATATCATGGCAGAAAGTTTAACTTCAAACTGCAATCATTTCGCACCGATACGGTACTCGTCTGCAAGTAAAAAAATAGAAGATAGGGTAACTAACTTAAAACAAGGTCAGAAGGATCTCAAGGAACGTTTCGATTGAGCTGAAAAAAGCATCGGTGTAAGTTTGAACAGTCGCAAACTACCATTATGGCCTAGATAACCGCGTTGCTCGGAAAAAGGATAGTAGAGAAAATGTTGCTTATGGTACTATGGAAGAACAAGAGGGGACCGTATCTCACACTAAGGTCACTGAAATGCTAAATCTCTAGAGAAGGATGTACATCAATACTATCGGGGTATTTACAAGCCACCAAGAAGGGGCATCAACAGGTCAACCCATCGATGTAGACCCAAGCGATGAGGATGAAACGCCAGACCTGAACATAACAGAAAAGATCAGGGCTGAGGTGAAAAAGAAGTATGAAGAAAGGTTTTATTTCTTCGAAGAAAAGATTAAAGCTATGCATGGGGCAAACGAACAGGGGAACGAGGCCAGTGACTTAAGCCTCGTGGCAGACCTAGTCCTCCTGCCAAAATTCAAAGCGCCAGATTTTGATAAATATGACAGAACTACTTGCCAATCCGCTCATATAACTATGTACCGTCGAAAGATGACAACCTTTATAAAGGATGAGAAACTATTGATTCAATGCTTCTAAGACAGTCTAACTGGGTCGGCGATTCAGTGGTACACACAGCTCAGTCAGGTTAACATCAAGACATTGAAGAACCTCTCGAGAGCCTTCATTGAACATACAAGCATGGGTCTGACATGACCCCGAATCGAATCATATTGGAAGGGATGGAACAGAGATCGAATGAAAGTCTAAGCCAGTACACTTAGAGGTGGCGTGATGTAGCTGCCTAGATTCAACCTTCGATTCCCGAACATGAGATTACACCTATGTTTGTCAACACTTTAAGAGGTGCATTATTTGACCGCTTGATAAATAATACCACTCAGACTTTTGCCGAAATGGTAAGAACAAAAGAATTAATTGAAGTGGCGATAAAGAGCAGGAGGATCGATAGTGGAGAGAATTCCCTGAATCATTTCAAGAAGAAAGACAATAAGGTGAACACCACGAGCACTTACAATGTCCTAGCAAACATCACCATTTCACATCCACAAAATTCGACTGAAAATGTGCAAAACTCAAACAAGAAAAAAGATGGAGCTCCTGAGAAAGAAAGGGAGAAGATTTCGTTCACGCCTTTACTAGTATCTTATGTTGAGTTGTGCTCTCAGTTATATAAGGTTGATTTTATCCGACCATATCATGTTACTCCGTACAAATCCCCGTTCCCCTCGTCGTATGATGAAAAGGCACATTGTGACTATCACGCTGATGTCCCGGGTCACTCGACGGAGAAATGCAATGCCTTTAAAAAGTTTGTTCATAACTTGATAAACACCGAGGTTTTAAAGTTCGATGAACCAAACGTGGCTGCTAATCCGTTACCAAACAACAGAGGCCTTAACATGAACGCCATTGAAGATGAAGGTAGTAGAAGAGCTAAAGGGAAAGTTTCTGAAGTCAGGTCCCCTCTTAGATGTGTGTTCCAGCAGCTCTGTATGGCGTACCTAATAAAGCAGGGTATGGAAATAGTACAAGAAGGATGTGACCCATACTGCGAGTTTCATCAGGACAGAGGGCACAAGATCCAACATTGTAAAGAGTTTAAACAACTGGTTTAGAGAATGATGGACAACAAAGAAATTAAATTTTTCCAGAAAACTGAAGGAGGGAAAGAATTGGATGTCTGCACGTCAAAAAACCCTAATGTCAAATACGAGGTGGACATGTCGTTCGTCGTTTTATCCAAGCCAAAGGAAGTTGGCTTGTCCCAAGGGGAAAGTTCAAAGAAGGGCCCCAAGCTTATCATCTAATCTCAAGCTCCCTTCTTGTTCAAAGACATACGGAAGGTCCCTTGTAATTATACCACTAATGTCTCTATGCCGGAAGGTTCAAAACCACAAAAAGATGAGAAGTCACATGAAGACATGAAACCCATACAAGAGGAGGAACCGATGGAATCGAAAGCTGAAGTTGTAAATGATGTAAAGAATTTCACTAGAAGCGGTAGGTGTTATTCGTCGAAAATAGGAGAAGACAAGGATACGTTGATGAGGCCTGATAAGATATTTGGTGAGGAGCCTCCTTTAAAAATCAATGAGCCTGTGACCGAAAAACAAGCCTGAGAATTTTTGAGGTTTTTAAGGCATAGTGAGTACATTGTTGTAGAGCAGCATCGTAAACAACAGGCGAGGATTACAGTACTTGAGCTGCTATTGTGCTTAGAAAAGCATCATAACACATTGCTAAAAGAATGCCATGAATGAGTGCCCTTCCCCAATTTGCTCAGTTTGAGCCTTATGCACAATGTGTATGATCAATGTAACATACCCACAACCATTTAACATTACAATCGAATAAACCAATTAAATCGGGATGACACTGTATAATCCG
This sequence comes from Hibiscus trionum, assembly GCA_030270665.1. Taxonomy (NCBI): domain Eukaryota; kingdom Viridiplantae; phylum Streptophyta; class Magnoliopsida; order Malvales; family Malvaceae; genus Hibiscus; species Hibiscus trionum. The sequence continues at coordinate 5,940,710 of BSYR01000010.1, read as the reverse complement.
AAACATAGCAACTACAATCACCTTATATCCCAAAGTTATTGAATACCTGAATCCACAATTACTCCTAGCTTTCTCTGACTCTTATCTTCTACTCTTTCTGATCAAAACATGTACCTCACACCAAGTGGCAAATCATTAGAATGAATTCAATTTGTTTAACAACAATCCAAACCTTTATGAGTACATACATATAGACATGCTCAAACAACATTCATAAGCATGTGTGTACACCTAACTTACTAAAACAGTCCACTCTTGTTCAATATATAGCAAAACAATTTCTTTAAACATGCATACACCTTCATTCATGGCAAAGCAATCCACTTATGTTAATTTCATTTACACACTACACTAACCTACTAAATTGCATATTCAAACTGCTCAGGTTATACGATTATATAACTGCACTACTGGTATCATTCAAAACTGCATTATTTTAACATACAGACTGTGTAGATTTTACAATCAAGATTGCACTAGTTTTTAAACTGCAAATATATACAGTTTTAAAACTACAAAATTGCACAGTTTTAACTACATTCTGTACATACTGCACTTATAAACTATTTTATTTACAACATACAAATCCTACATTCTCTAAGTCAAATTACTAATTCTGTATTTCCTTATCAACAAAACTGTACAAATTTCTTTACCAAACCTTTTTAGACCATTATTCAAATCTGCATACTACACGTGTGTGTATATGTATATATATACTAGACTGAATATTTTCCAAACTGTTTTCAGCAACATCCATTGCTGCTTTATATCCACACAAAACTACATATTAAACTTTTCAAATCTGCATTCTTAAGACGTTAAAGTTCTGCATTCCAAGCTTCAAAATACTGCCTTTATTTAGACAACATTCCAATTATAGATCACAAAAAAATCAGTCCGTAGTTTTAACAATAGCTTTTAACTTCATTTACTCATTTTTAAACAATTCTAAACTTAATTTTTGCCTAGTTTTAGACTTCAAAACTACACTGTTTTAGACTCCAAACTACACATTTTAACATTTTAAAACTACCCATTTTTAAATTGTTCTTAGGACATTCTTAAGATTGTTTTCATTGAATTTCAAGACTACCTTTACTGCATTATCGGATCTGATTTTATACAATTCTGCACTAAGTTTGTGACTAAACTGCACTTGTTTAAAGTATACAAACTGCACCTAATTTCTGCATATACTAACATGTATAGACTTCTTACTTCAATAAACTGCATTTTCTGCAGTTTACAAGACTTTATTTTAGATTTCTTTCATGCCTTCCACATAAATTAAAATATTTTTAGGATTTAGAAATTGTATTTAATACTTAATGATAAATTTTCTACACTATTTCCTACTCAAGCAGTCTTGTCATTTTAATCATACCCGAAACATTCCTTCTAGGTCTTGTAAATGCATTTTTAGGTTCTATTTTGATATATTCCTTTATTCATACTTAAAATTGTCTAACATATATTCTCAATCTATTTGAAACAGTCTAGAATTAACAATAACAACCCCTACTAAAATTTACATAAAATAGTAATCTCATCGTGCATATCATTCAAACATCAAAACTCCCACAATAAACACTCATTCGAATTTCAAGAGGATGACATGCAAAGCTTTTACAATTTACAATCATGCTTCAACTTAATGCATGAATTAATCAAATGATTTAATTATGCTTCTCAATATCAATCACACATTCGAATGCTATCTAAGCATAGCACATACGAGACTAAAAATATCAAATTACAATTTAAATCTAAGATTTGGAAAGGAGGGAAGAGCTAGCTTACATTTTCTCCTTATATTTTCAGGAGCAAGAGTCCAAAAGCTTGCACCAACTAAGCTCACTTCAATCACCATGGGAAATTTCAAGCTCTCTCCTTTTTTTTCTCTTAGATGGTTTGGTTTTCACCAAGGGGAAAGATTGATTCTCATGAATACACATGCCCGAAGCATTCTCCTCCCCTTCCACCTATTACCAAGTTGTGTGACAAGTGTAAACATCTTTAGGATTATAATAATTTAGCATGCAACTTGATTAGTTAACCCTTTATTCAATTTAGCCCTAAGCCTTAGCCCTTTGAGTATCCTCATTCTTAATTTTGTTCATTTTGGTCCTAAGTTATCAATAAGTTACCTACTTGTATGATAAAATCATTTCTTATAAATAAAAGGTAATAACATCTTTTTAGGCCTATTCTAGGGATGTTACAAAGCAAGAGATCAAAAAAGACTTCACTACTTGAAAGTATGTTTTTGGTTTAGTCTATGAGTAATAAGGGCAATGGGGATACATTGTGTTTTTGGGAGATATGTGTAAACTCTATGTTTGAGCAAGTTTATATTATTATTTTTGACTTATAAATGGCCTTTGGTATTTGGTTTATGCTTTTCTATGGTTTTTGATATTTTGCTTGAAGTGGTTTTAGGAAGCGTGCCTATAGATTTCTATTTGATGCATGTTTCCATGAGTTAATGTTGAATATGACATGTTTGGTTGAGGATTGATCTTCGGATATGTTGTGTATATGTTGTAAGCATGCTTGGGTGGTTTGTGTTGCATCAAAGATTGAAAAATCAGTAAATTGAGACATTCTAGGCCCATGTGTATCGATACACCTAAGGTCGTATCGATACGGTGACGCTGAAATGGGCATGGTATTTCGGTATGGTTCAAGGTGTATTGAAACATGTTTGAGTTATTTGGTTATTGGAATTCCTTGTATCGATACGCTTATAGACTGTATCGGTATAGGTTCGTGTATCGAAACACTTGGAGCTGTTTCGGTACGGGGCGTATCGTATATGGTTGAGTCTACCGATACACTTGTTAGTTATTTTAGTTATTTGGAATCTTATTGATGTTCTGTTTCTTATGTTTTGGTCCATGAATGTTGTGGATGCAATTAAAAGAGTTTGGCTGATGGAATAGAGTTGATGATTGATATAGTGGCATGAAAGATGATTAATTAAAGGATGGTAACTTAAAATTGAATGAAGTCCTTGTATTTTTTTTAAAATTACAAGTTGGTACTTAATACATGTTCATAATCAATTGAATGTTCAATTGATGTATGATTGAATTGATGTTCCTTCCACTGTGAGTCTTATCAATTAGGATGTTAATGTGCATCTAGGGAAGATGAAAAAATAGGGTCGTTTATTCAGGTAAACCTTCTTGGTTTACTTCAATATTCCCCGTGTGACCCGTTCAGTTTGGTCTCGCGTCTAGGGCGGGTCGAGGGGGTTACATTTGGTGGTATCAGAGCCAGATTACGAAAGGTTGGGATGTTGGTAAATTTATGTGATGTAATTGTGAATTGTACAATGTTGTTTGCATTGCACGGTGATTGTTATATATATGATGTTGCGAATTGAATCATGTTGTTGCTATGCACGATGTTTGTGATATATGCTTTAATTGCTTTATGCCATGTTGGGGGAAATTGAGATACCCATTGCCTTATTACTATAGTCTGAAATGTTTTGATTTGAATTAGAAGTCTTGGATCCTTGCTCAAAGCTGGCCTGAATGTTTTGTTTTGTTTGGTTTATTATCATGCCTAAGACATAATAGCACGATAGGACCGAGGAAAGAGTTATGATCTGGTACGATTACTGCTACCATAAGGCAGGGAAATCATGAGAAAAAAATACCTCCTAGAGAGAATCTACCTCCTCCACCTGAGGGTGAGGAGCGAGTACAATCTGAGCCAGTACGGCTAGTGTTGGGTGATTTGACGCCTTTGGTTCAAGCAATGACTGGAGCTTTCCATGATGTTGTTGTTGGAGTGCAAGTGCAAGCACATGCTACTGGGCAAACGGGGTTACCATTAGAATGCTTGCGTAGTTTGATAGGTGTTGAGTATCGTGGTTTGTCGCCCGAGGCATCCGAGGCTTGGATGGCCAGTACGATACAGATCTTGGAACAAATGGGGTGTAATGATGCACGTAAGCTAGGATGTGTTGTCTCCCTGTTGCAAGGTGATGATTACAATTGGTGGATGACTATAACTGCAGCTATGGAGCCTAATTGTAACACCCCAATTTTGGGCTTAGAGGTTTTGGGTTTGAATCGGGCTAGTCGAATTTCGGTTCGAATATAAAAGGTGGTTTTTAGGGAAAGCCTAGTTCGGGATGAATTAAAAATATGGAAAGATATCTTAAAATCCTCTTTTATTATATATAAGAGAGTGGTGAAATCAATTTTACAAAATGAGGTTTCGAAATGTGACATTTCAAGTTAGTGACTAAAATGTAATTTTTGAAAAGTTGGTGATTGTTTTAAAAGGATTGAAACTTTGAATCTTTAAGGAGCTAATTTACCCAAGAAGAGTTTTCTCCAGATTTTTCTTAATATTAAATAATTATTAAATGATATTTAATAAAAGGGGAAATAGATATTTTGGAAGTTCATAACTAACTTTTCTCAAAATTTTCCCTCTTCATTTTCTCTCCCTTTTCTCTCAGCCAAACACATTTCCCCAGCCATTTTTCCTCTGATTTTAACACCTAAAGATGAGATTTCAATCTCCAATTGGTTTCTAATCATTCCTACATCAAATCATTACCATTTGCTTATTGAATTTTCAAGAAATCTTGGCTTTAAACAAGGAGAAACTCACATTTAGAGGTATGAACGTCCTTCTCCTCTAAATACTCAGTTCTTTACTGAAATTCCCAAGTTCTCAATCCTTGATTTGAGTTTTATTAAAGGTTTTTATGTTGTGTTCTTGATCTTGGCTTTAAATGCAAGATTTGGATTTAATTTTGATTTAATTCGTATAAAGTGATTGGGCTGTGATTTGAGATGTCTTTTTGATTTTTATTGAATGTATAAATGATGTGTAATTGAAGTTTAATCAATGCAATCCTGGATAGGTTGATTTTCCTAAGTTTTTGATTGAGTTAATGGTGGTTTTTGGGGTGATTTTGATGTTCTGCTATAGATGGAGGTATAAGGACGTGATTAGATCCTTTTTGGATGTGAATTGATGTATAAGTATGATTGGAATTGATGGATCTTGGCTGGGTAAGGTTATAGAGGTGTTTGGGTGTGATTTCGGTTGTGTTTGGTAGCCGAAATGTGAGTGTTGATGTGAGCAGCGAGTTTAGGTGTCTTGGTTGAAGATATTAATGCATGATGATGCATTAATCCACTGCTTTGATGTGTTTAAAACAGGGGAGACGTCATTGGATCCTTGTGGTGATGATCCGGGAGCTTGATTGGTGTTTCGGCAAGCTTGCGAAACGGAATCGGTGAGTGAAGTTTGGTTTTCAGCTTTGAAACCAATGTTGGAAGCTTATGGGAGCTTAGTTTAAGTCTAAACAACTTAGCTAAGCTCAAGAGTAAGTTTTTCGAAGAAACTCTCTTGTTGATGAACCATGAGTTGGTTGAATGCAATGTGTTTTATTTGCATGTCTAAATTCTGTTTTGAGAGCATATTTTAGCATGTTTAATGCTGGTTTTGTAAGCCATGTGTTGAAGGATGCTCGAGGTAAGAGATCCTTGTTTTGAACATTGATAAATTTGGTTTGATGCATTGTAATGCATGATGATTTATGGCTTTGTTAAATGCTTTAAAACAGTGGATTAATGATGTTATATGATGTATATTGGCAAGTGATGTGTTGGTTTTAAAGTACTTGAATCGGATATAGTTAGCCGGCTATAGGATTGGGTGCACCGTGAATGAAGTCGCCTTGGATGTTGAGGGGTTGTGATTGTACCTGTAACCCCCTTAACCCGGCCTAGACGGTCGACCCGAATTAAGAAGATCACACGGGGAAAACCAAAGTCAACCCGAAAGTCAACCTTGATTAACGACCTTTTTTTCTTTTAAATCTTATCTAGATGCATATTATCCCTAAACATGATCATACAAACAGCATACTCAAAGATCAAAACCATCAGGGAACATTCAGGGACCCAATTGAACTAATTACAACTTTAGGGACCAATTTGTAATTTCGGCAACTTATAAGGACTTAGCCCAAATTAAAGTTACCAACTTGTAATTAGTCAGATTTCATGCTTCACTGCCAAACTTCAGCTCAAAAGGACATTCCAAACTCTCACAATTGCATAAACATATTCCAGGACCAAAATGTAAGCATTTCAAAACATATAACCGCCAATGTCAGCCCCCAACGGTCAGGTGTTCCGAAACAGGGAGAACTTGTTTCGAAACGCGGGACCGTTCCGCAACGTGTTCCGAAACGAGGTCTGGCAGTGGCACATCTGTTCCGAAACAGTCCCTACCGTTTCGGAACGCCCAGGCTATTTCAGGCTCCCGTTCCGATACGGTAGCACCTGTTCCGAAACAAGTTGCCCAGATTGCAGAAAAACAACTGGTTAATTGCACAATTAGCCTATCACACATCATCCAAAAGCCACCAAACTTTACCAGAAAGTCATACAACATACCATGAACCTAATTGTATCAACCAAACATCAACATTGCATCAAATATGAAAACCCCCAAATCTATAGGCATGCATCCTACTTAGCAACCCATTCAAGCAACAAACCATCAATTCAAACCCATAATGGCCAATTACAAGAACCAACAATGTTAACAACATTTATACAACTTAGGGAGTCCAAAACATCTCTCAAAACAACAACATAGGTTCCCCATTGCCAAATACCCAAAAGCTAATAGTTTGAGAAAATGTTCACCATACATGAGCTTTGTTCACCACTTGGATTCTTCACCAACTTGCTGCCCTCAAATGCACTTTAATGCTCTGCATTATTGGTTTAAGAAAAGAGAGAGCGTAAGCATAAGCTTAGTGAGGAATGCTCATTAAAACCACACAATAATGCAATTATAAAACATCTTTATAATCTTTCTTCAAGAAACATTTGAACATGCTCCTAAGCATTTTAAAACAAGCAATACATGCTTCATATCAATATCATGTCATATTGGCCACAAGTGATAATTAACATCTTTTCCAAAACATGATTAACATAAGACTCACACATGGACTTTTAAACACCATTGTGATCTTATAATTCACAAGGACCACACAAGGACTTTTAAACACCTTTGTGACCTTAGCAAGTATCACCCCAAGGACTTTTAAACACCTTGGCCCCAAGGACTTTTAAACACCTTGGCAAGGACCACATGTAACGCCCCGGTTTTGGGCTTAGAAGTTTTGGGCGTTGACCGGTTTGGTCAAAGTCCTGTTCGAATCTTAAGAGGAAAAATTAGGAAAGCCTAGTTCGGGTTGCATTAAAAATATGGAAAAATGTTCTAAAATCATCTTTTAATATAATTAGATGAACTGTGAAATCAATTTTGAAAAATGGGTTTTGGAAGTATGACATTTTGGCTAGTGACCAAAATGTAATTTTCGAAAGTTTGGTGGCTATTTTATAAAGAGTTGAAACTTTGAATCTTTAAGGAGCTATTAATCCAAAGATGATTTCTCCAGATTTTTCTAAGATATTTTAAGTCTATAATCTGATTTTAAAACATATTAGAAGTGGAGGGAAAATTTATTTGGCATTTTCTCAACTAACTTCTCATTTTCTTTCTCTCTTTTTCTCTCAACCCAAACACTCCATTTCCAGAGTTTTGTTTCTGATTTTCTCACCTAAATTCCTCCATTCAACTCTCATTTGATTGCAAATCATTGTATCTTCAAAACCTCTTCAATTGCTTCTTGTTTCTTCAAGGATTTTCATTCCAAAAAGTGGAGAATCACAAGTTTGGAGGTAAGAACGTCCTTCTCCTCTAAACTATCAGTTCTTTACTGAAATTCCCAAGTTATCAACTCTTGATTGATGTTTAATTAAAGGCTTTTGAGTTTGGAATTGTATCTTGGCTTATTATGCAAGATTTTGATGATTTTTGATGATTTTCGTTAGATCTGAGTAATCTGTGATTTAAGAGATGTTTTTGATGTTAAATGATCTCTAAATTGATAAGGAAATGAGTTTTGATCAATGCAATCCCGGATAGGTTGTGTTTCCTAAGTTTAGCTTAAGATTCTTGAATGTTTTTGTGGTGATCTTGTGGATCTGTTGTTGCTGGAGGTAAAAGGATGTTTATAGGTTGTTTTTAGGTGTTGTATGGTGATGATGGATGTGAGGTTTTGCTGGTTTATGGCTGGGCTTTGTTTAGAAGTGGTTTGGATGCAATTTCGGTGGTGTTTGGTGGCCGAAATTGGTGTATGAATGAGAGCAGCGAGTTAGAGTGCTTTCATTGAAGCTTTTGATGCTTGATGATGCATTAAACCTCTGCTTTAATGTGTTTGATCAGGGGAGGCATCTTTGGATCCAAGAGTTGTTGATCCGGAAGCTTGAATTCGTGCTTCGGCAAGTGGCGAAGTGGAATCGGTGAGTGAAATTGGGTTTTCGGCTTTGAAACCAATGTCTTGGGAGCTTAGTTTAAGTCTAAACAACTTGGCTAAGCTCGAGTGTAAGTTTTCGGAATTTTCTCTCTAGTGGTGGCCATGATTTTGTTGTGATGCGAAATGATAATTTGCATGTTTTACATACTGTTTTGGAAGCATGTTTTAGCATGGTTTTTGCTGTTGATGTAAGCCATATGTTGAAGGTAACTCTAGGTAGGAGTTCCTTGCTTTTGTACATTGAAATGTTGTGGTATAATGCTTTTAAATGCATGATGAATATGGCTTGGTTTTATGCTTAAAAACAGTGATGTAAGTGATGAAAATGATGTATATTGGCAAGTGATGTTTTTAAAATGTTAAGGTCACTAAGGTGGTTAAAAGTTCTTGAGTGAGCCTTGTTACTTATGAACATCAAGGTGGTTAAAAGTCCTTGGATGGTTCATGTTGTGGACACTAAGGTGGTTAAAAGTCCTTAGGTGATCCTTCTCTATGGTGTTTAAAAGTCCATAGGCCAAGGTGTTTAAAAGTCCTTGGGATCAAGGTGTTTAAAAGTCCTTGATGTGATTCATTCATGGTGTTTAAAAGTCCATGGCCAAGGTGTTTAAAAGTCCTTGGGATCAAGGTGTTTAAAAGTCCTTGATGTGATTCATTCATGGTGTTTAAAAGTCCATGGCCAAGGTGTTTAAAAGTCCTTGGGATCAAGGTGTTTAAAAGTCCTTGATGAGATACTTTCTATGGTGTTTAAAAGTCCATAGGCCAAGGTGTTTAAAAGTCCTTGGGGCCAAGGTGTTTAAAAGTCCTTGGGAAAGTTGTTGAACTTGTTTTAATAAATGGAATGTTTCACTTAAGCCAATATGACATGTTAAGAATATTGAGAAGCATGAGATGCTTGTTTTAATGTTTATATTGAAGCATGAGATTGCTTGTTAAGAATGCTTTTGAGCATGTGAAAAGGTTGATTTAAAGCATGTTTTGTAAATGTTTTGAATTGCATTATTGAATGGTTTTTAAGAGCTTCCCTCACTAAGCTTTTGCTTACGCTCTCTTTGTTTTCTGAATTCAATAATGCAGAGCGTTAGAGTACCTTGAGGGCAGCAAGAAAGGGAAAGCAATCAAGTTCAAGTGAAGCTCAAAGTATGAAGGTTTTATAAATGCATTTAGCTTTTGAATGTTTTGGCAATGGGGGACCAATGTGTATGTTTTGGGAGGTGTTGGAGACTCCCCAAGTATGATATAAGTTGGTGTGTTTGCTGGTTTTGGTTTGGAACCATTTATGCTTGTTTTGCAAGTTTGGTGTTTGAATGTCTAGCTTGTGTAGGAAGCATGCCTTTAGAATTGGGGCTTTTTGCTTATGATGATGTTGGGATGAATTGTCGATGCTATTATGTTGTTTTTATGTTGAATTGCATGTTGGCAAAGTTTGGTGATGTTCAGAGCATGTTTGGATGTGTAATTGCATGTTTAAAGTGATGTTTTGAAGCAATCTGGGCAGGGTGTTTCGGAACAGCACCTACCGTTTCGGAACGGGTGCCTTAAATGAGCCCAGGCGTCCGAAACGGGAGGGGCCGTTCCGAAACGGAAAAGCCTCTGCCAGACCCCCGTTTCGGAACGGCCCCGCGTTTCGGAACGGGCTGTCTCCCGTTTCGGAACAGTCGACCGTTGGGGGCTGACAATGGCAGTTTTATGTTTTGAAAAGTTTGCGTTTTGGTCCTGAAACTAGTTTGTGCAATTGTATGAGCTGTGGATGTCCTTTTGAGCTGAAATTTCACAGAGAAGCATGAAACCTGATTAATTTCAAGTTGGTAACTTCAATTTGGATTAAGTCCTTTAATTTATCAGAATTTACAATTTGGTCCCTAATGTTGTAAATTGTTCAATTGAGTCCCTGTTTAACCTCTGATGTTTGTGATCTTTTGGTATGATGTTTGTGTGATCACCATTAGGCTTAATGTGCATCTAGACAAGTTTAAAAAGAAAAAAAAAGGGTCGTTAATCAAGGTTGACTTTCGGGTTGACTTTGGTTTTTCCCCGTGTGACTTTCTTAATTCGGGTCAACCGTCTAGGCCGGGTTAAGGGGGTTACATTTGGTGGTATCAGAGCTGAGTTCTCGAGTAATTGGGAGTGTTTGTATGCATGATTGAAGCATGTTTGCTTTGTATGCTTGTGGTTTGAAAGCATGTTCAGTGGCTTGAGATGTTGATACAATTGAGTTGTATGTTGTGATGTTGCATGCTGAGGGTACCCATTGCCAAACAAAAGCTAATGAAATGAAATTGATTTTGAATGAAATTGAGCTTGAATACTTGGATTTCTTACCTTGCTGGGCCTGACTTGTTTTATTTTGTATTGTTGTTGCATGGTAAAAGTATGGCACCACGTAGAGAGTTAAGAGGTAATGTGCGAGCTACGGCTCCCAATGAGAATGAGAATGAAGAGCACGCTGATAGTGCTGTGTTACCCCCTCCTCTGCCTGGTGGTGGTGATGGAGGTGCGAGAGCTGAAGCTGCAGCTGGTGCTGGAGCTGCTGGACCAGAGGTTGGTCAGGGGCAAGCTATGCCTGACATGAAGATGTTGGTACAAGCTATTGCGGGTGCTTTTCGAGCAGCAGTAGCTGGAGCTCAGGGAGCTGGGCATCAGGGAGATGCTGGAGTCAGATTGCCTTTGGAGCGTCTGCGCAGTCTTGGAGGGACTGAGTTTAGAGGTTTATCAGCTGAGAGTTCTGAGGCTTGGCTGGAAAGTACCAAGCGTATCTTGGGTCAGATGAGTTGCACGGATGTGCAAAAGCTGGGCTGTGTTGTGTCCTTGCTGCAGGACGATGCTTATACATGGTGGACGACTACCATTTCTGGAATGGCTGAAGCTGATGTTACCTGGACATTCTTTCAGAATGTGTTTAAAAGAAGATATCTGGGAGTGAGATATCTGGATGAGAAAAAGCGGGAATTCATGTCTCTTACCCAAGGGAGCATGAGCGTAGCTGAGTATGAGGTACAGTTTGTACGGCTCAGTCAGTATGCACCGGAGCTGATACCTGATGAGAGGGCTAGGTGCGAGAGGTTTCGTTACGGTCTTGTGACGGATGTCAAGATGTATTTGTTGGCCACCGAGTATGTTGATTTCGATGTGTTGGTGGGCCGAGCAAAGGATGTTGAGATGAACCTGAGTTTGTCTGCTAAGGGTGCTGGCAAGCGAGCTGCTGAGTATAGTTCCAGTGGTGGACGGAACAAGAGGGGACGAGATCAGAAGTATCAGTCCTCAGCCAGGAGAGGTGGTGGTGTGCCTGCTAGGGGTGGCGGTGCTAGAGCTGATCCTAGTGCTTGATGGATCTGTGGTTCCCGTGGTCACTTGAAGCGTGATTGTCCTCGTGCTGAGAGAGTGGCACAAGCTCCTTTTGTGACAGCTGGTAATGCTGGTGGAAATGGGTGCTGGAATTGTGGCTCTGCGGACCACATCAGGCGAGATTGTCCGAGGTTGGCTGGTGAGCAGGTGCGTGCTCCTGTTGTTGCTGCACCGCAGAGAGGTCGTGGGCGCGGCCGTGGTAATTTCCAGAGGAGAGAGGAAGGTGGCCGTGGGGTAGCTTATGTTGTAGCTATTCAGCCTGAAGGTGGAGGCCAAGCGAGGGTGTATGCTCAGAGAGAGGGCAGGAATGATGCAGATGTGATTGCAGGTACCTTTACTTTGCAGTCCTTGTCATTGCTTTCTTTGATTGATTCTGGATCTACGCATTCATATATTCTTCGTGAGCATGCTGAATTGCTTGGTTTACCTGTTGAGTCTTTGGATGTTGGTGTTCGGGTCACTAGTTCTTTTGGTGAGACTGTTGTGACTCGGAAGTTGTATAGAAGGTGCCCTTTGGTTGTTCAAGAGCATGTCTTTCATGTTGATCTTATGGAGTTGCCCTTCTATGGTTTTGATGTGATCCTTGGTATGGATTGGCTTGCTGAGCATCGTGCTGTTGTGGATTGTGAGAATAAGCGTGTTTCGCTTAAGCTTGCGGATGATTATGAAGTTGTGGTGGTTGGTGAGAATGTGAAGTTTCTTGCCAATGTTGTGTCTTCTTTGGAGGCGAGCAGGATGCTGAGGCAAGGTTGCGAAGCTTATCTAGCTTTTGTGATGAATCCTAGCTCTAAGGAGTTGAGGGTGCAAGATATCAGGGTTGTAAAGGAGTTTCCTGGTGTTTTTCCTGAGGAGTTGCCTGGTTTACCTCCTAACCGCGAGGTGGAGTTTGGAATTGAGCTGTATGAGAATACAACTCCTGTGTCCATTACTCCCTATAGAATGGCACCTAAGGAGCTGAAGGAGCTGAAGACGCAGTTGCAAGAGTTGCTTGATCGTGGATTCATCCGGCCGAGTGTGTCGCCTTGGGGTGCTCCTGTCTTGTTTGTGAAGAAGAAGGATGGCACTATGAGAATGTGCATTGATTACCGTCAACTGAACAAGTTGACTATCAAAAATCGGTATCCTTTGCCGAGGATTGATGATCTCTTTGATCAATTTCGGGGAGCTGCGGTGTTCTCTAAGATTGACTTGAGGTCAGGGTATTATCAGTTGAAGGTGAAAGATGTGGATGTGCCTAAGACAGCTTTCAGGACAAGGTATGGGCATTATGAGTTCCTTGTGATGCCGTTTGGGTTGACAAATGCTCCTGCTGCTTTCATGGACATGATGAATCGTGTGTTTCATGAATACCTGGACAAGTTTGTTGTGGTGTTCATTGATGATATCCTTGTGTACTCGCGTACTGAGGAGGAGCATGAAGAGCATTTGAGGGTTGTTTTGCAAGCTTTGTTGGAGAATCAGCTTTATGCTAAGCTGAGCAAGTGTGAGTTCTGGCTAAGGGAGGTGGTTTTTCTTGGGCATGTGGTCTCAGCTGAGGGGATTCGTGTTGATCCTCAGAAGATTGAGGCGGTGATGAGCTGGAAGGTTCCTAAGTCTGTTCATGAGGTCCGTAGTTTCCTTGGTCTGGCGGGATACTACCGAAGGTTTGTGGATGGTTTTTCCAAGATTGCTGCTCCTTTGACAAAGTTGTTGCAGAAGGATGTTAGGTATGAGTGGACAGAAGCGAGACAGCAGGCTTTTGAGAAGCTGAAGGCGGCTTTGACGCAAGCTCCTATCTTGATTCAGCCTGAATCAAGGAAAGAGTTTGTGGTTTACAGTGATGCATCCTATGTTGGTTTGGGGTGTGTGCTGATGCAGGAGGGTAAGGTGGTGGCTTATGCATCGCGGCAGTTGAAAGTGCATGAGCGCAATTACCCTACGCACGATATTGAGCTGGCTGCAGTGGTTTTTGCTCTGAAGATTTGGAGGCATTATCTGTATGGTGAGAAGTGTACTGTGTACACGGATCACAAGAGTTTGAGGTATCTGATGTCTCAGAAGGAGTTGAATCTTAGGCAGCAGCGTTGGTTGGAGTTGCTCAAGGATTATGATCTGACGATTGAGTATCATCCTGGAAAAGCTAATGTTGTTGCTGATGCCTTGAGTAGGAGGGTAGCTGTTGAGTTGAGAGCCATGTTTGCTAGCTTGAGCATATCGCGTGATGGTGGTCTTGTGGCTGAGTTACAGGTGAAACCATCTTTGGTTCAGTTGATCAAGGATAAGCAGTTGTTGGATGATACCTTGGTGTCTCATGTTCAGGATATCGCGGAGGGTAGACCTTCGGATTTCTGTTTCAATGATGATGGTGTGCTGTGTTTTGGTAGTCGGATAGTAGTGCCCAATGATGCTGAGTTGAGGCGTGCTATTCTGACTGAAGGTCATAGTAGTCCTTTTGCTATGCACCCTGGTAGTACTAAGATGTATCGTGATCTTCGTGATGAGTACTATTGGGTTGGTTTGAAGAAGGATGTTGCAGAGTTCGTGAGCAAGTGTTTGGTGTGTCAGCGAGTCAAGGCTGAGCATCAGTTTCCTTCTGGTTTGTTGCAACCGTTGAAAATCCCTGAATGGAAGTGGGAGAGGGTTACCATGGATTTTGTATCTGGTTTACCTTTGTCTCCGTCAAAGAAGAATTCGGTTTGGGTGATTGTGGATCGCCTGACGAAGTGTGCACATTTCTTACCTGTGCATACTACGTTCTCTTTGGATAAGCTGGCAGAGCTGTACATTGCTGAGAATGTGCGGCTGCATGGTGTGCCTAAGTCGATTGTGTCGGATAGGGATCCGAGGTTCACATCGCGTTTTTGGCAGTGTTTGCATCAAGCTCTGGGTACAAGGTTGCATTTCAGTACCTCCTATCATCCTCAGTCGGATGGTCAGTCTGAGCGAGTTATCCAGGTTTTGGAGGATATGTTGAGGTGCTGCGTGATTGAGTTCCAAGGTTCTTGGGAGAAGCATCTGCCTTTGGTTGAGTTTGCTTATAACAACAGTTATCAGGCGAGCATACAGATGGCACCTTATGAGGCTCTGTATGGGAGGAAGTGTAGGACCCCTCTTTGTTGGGCTGAAACTGGTCAAAAGTTGGTTTCGATGCCGGCTTTGTTGAAAGGGACCACAGAGAAGGTGAAGCTCATTTGTGAGCGGTTGAAGGCGGCCTCTGATCGGCAGAAGTCTTACGCGGATTTGAAGCGTAAGGAGATAGAGTATGCGGTTGGTGACCGTGTGTTCTTGAAGGTTTCGCCTTGGAAGAAGGTGATGAGGTTTGGCCGAAAGGGCAAGTTGAGCCCTAGATACATTGGACCGTATGAGGTGGTTGAGCGTGTGGGTCCTGTCGCGTATCGGTTGAGGTTACCTCAGGAGTTGGAGAAGATCCATGATGTGTTCCATGTCTCTATGCTTCGGAAGTATAGATCTGATCTGATCCTTCGCATGTGATGCCTGTGGAGGAAGTGGTTTTGAATCCGGATTTGACCTATGATGAGGAACCGGTGAAGGTTCTGGATTCGGATAGCAAGGTTCTTCGTGGCAAGACCATTGAGTTGGTGAAGGTGTTGTGGAAGCATCGCGGTGTTGAGGAAGCCACGTGGGAGCGGAAGGAAGACATGCTGAAGCAGTTTCCTTATCTCTTTCCTTCAGGTAATTTTCGAGGACGAAATTTCTTAAGGGGGGGAGAGTTGTAACGCCCCTGTTTTGGGCTTAGAAGTTTTGGGCGTTGACCGGTTTGGTCAAAGTCCTGTTCGAATCTTAAGAGGAAAAATTAGGAAAGCCTAGTTCGGGTTGCATTAAAAATATGGAAAAATGTTCTAAAATCATCTTTTAATATAATTAGATGAACTGTGAAATCAATTTTGAAAAATGGGTTTTGGAAGTATGACATTTTGGCTAGTGACCAAAATGTAATTTTCGAAAGTTTGGTGGCTATTTTATAAAGAGTTGAAACTTTGAATCTTTAAGGAGCTATTAATCCAAAGATGATTTCTCCAGATTTTTCTAAGATATTTTAAGTCTATAATCTGATTTTAAAACATATTAGAAGTGGAGGGAAAATTTATTTGGCATTTTCTCAACTAACTTCTCATTTTCTTTCTCTCTTTTTCTCTCAACCCAAACACTCCATTTCCAGAGTTTTGTTTCTGATTTTCTCACCTAAATTCCTCCATTCAACTCTCATTTGATTGCAAATCATTGTATCTTCAAAACCTCTTCAATTGCTTCTTGTTTCTTCAAGGATTTTCATTCCAAAAAGTGGAGAATCACAAGTTTGGAGGTAAGAACGTCCTTCTCCTCTAAACTATCAGTTCTTTACTGAAATTCCCAAGTTATCAACTCTTGATTGATGTTTAATTAAAGGCTTTTGAGTTTGGAATTGTATCTTGGCTTATTATGCAAGATTTTGATGATTTTTGATGATTTTCGTTAGATCTGAGTAATTTGTGATTTAAGAGATGTTTTTGATGTTAAATGATCTCTAAATTGATAAGGAAATGAGTTTTGATCAATGCAATCCCGGATAGGTTGTGTTTCCTAAGTTTAGCTTAAGATTCTTGAATGTTTTTGTGGTGATCTTGTGGATCTGTTGTTGCTGGAGGTAAAAGGATGTTTATAGGTTGTTTTTAGGTGTTGTATGGTGATGATGGATGTGAGGTTTTGCTGGTTTATGGCTGGGCTTTGTTTAGAAGTGGTTTGGATGCAATTTCGGTGGTGTTTGGTGGCCGAAATTGGTGTATGAATGAGAGCAGCGAGTTTGAGTGCTTTCATTGAAGCTTTTGATGCTTGATGATGCATTAAACCTCTGCTTTAATGTGTTTGATCAGGGGAGGCATCTTTGGATCCAAGAGTTGTTGATCCGGAAGCTTGAATTCGTGCTTCGGCAAGTGGCGAAGTGGAATCGGTGAGTGAAATTGGGTTTTCGGCTTTGAAACCAATGTCTTGGGAGCTTAGTTTAAGTCTAAACAACTTGGCTAAGCTCGAGTGTAAGTTTTCGGAATTTTCTCTCTAGTGGTGGCCATGATTTTGTTGTGATGCGAAATGATAATTTGCATGTTTTACATACTGTTTTGGAAGCATGTTTTAGCATGGTTTTTGCTGTTGATGTAAGCCATATGTTGAAGGTAACTCTAGGTAGGAGTTCCTTGCTTTTGTACATTGAAATGTTGTGGTATAATGCTTTTAAATGCACGATGAATATGGCTTGGTTTTATGCTTAAAAACAGTGATGTAAGTGATGAAAATGATGTATATTGGCAAGTGATGTTTTTAAAATGTTAAGGTCACTAAGGTGGTTAAAAGTTCTTGAGTGAGCCTTGTTACTTATGAACATCAAGGTGGTTAAAAGTCCTTGGATGGTTCATGTTGTGGACACTAAGGTGGTTAAAAGTCCTTAGGTGATCCTTCTCTATGGTGTTTAAAAGTCCATAGGCCAAGGTGTTTAAAAGTCCTTGGGATCAAGGTGTTTAAAAGTCCTTGATGTGATTCATTCATGGTGTTTAAAAGTCCATGGCCAAGGTGTTTAAAAGTCCTTGGGATCAAGGTGTTTAAAAGTCCTTGATGTGATTCATTCATGGTGTTTAAAAGTCCATGGCCAAGGTGTTTAAAAGTCCTTGGGATCAAGGTGTTTAAAAGTCCTTGATGAGATACTTTCTATGGTGTTTAAAAGTCCATAGGCCAAGGTGTTTAAAAGTCCTTGGGGCCAAGGTGTTTAAAAGTCCTTGGGAAAGTTGTTGAACTTGTTTTAATAAATGGAATGTTTCACTTAAGCCAATATGACATGTTAAGAATATTGAGAAGCATGAGATGCTTGTTTTAATGTTTATATTGAAGCATGAGATTGCTTGTTAAGAATGCTTTTGAGCATGTGAAAAGGTTGATTTAAAGCATGTTTTGTAAATGTTTTGAATTGCATTATTGAATGGTTTTTAAGAGCTTCCCTCACTAAGCTTTTGCTTACGCTCTCTTTGTTTTCTGAATTCAATAATGCAGAGCGTTAGAGTACCTTGAGGGCAGCAAGAAAGGGCAAGCAATCAAGTTCAAGTGAAGCTCAAAGTATGAAGGTTTTATAAATGCATTTAGCTTTTGAATGTTTTGGCAATGGGGGACCAATGTGTATGTTTTGGGAGGTGTTGGAGACTCCCCAAGTATGATATAAGTTGGTGTGTTTGCTGGTTTTGGTTTGGAACCATTTATGCTTGTTTTGCAAGTTTGGTGTTTGAATGTCTAGCTTGTGTAGGAAGCATGCCTTTAGAATTGGGGCTTTTTGCTTATGATGATGTTGGGATGAATTGTCGATGCTATTATGTTGTTTTTATGTTGAATTGCATGTTGGCAAAGTTTGGTGATGTTCAGAGCATGTTTGGATGTGTAATTGCATGTTTAAAGTGATGTTTTGAAGCAATCTGGGCAGGGTGTTTCGGAACAGCACCTACCGTTTCGGAACGGGTGCCTTAAATGAGCCCAGGCGTCCGAAACGGGAGGGGCCGTTCCGAAACGGAAAAGCCTCTGCCAGACCCCCGTTTCGAAACAAGCTAAGCCTGTTTCGGAACGGCCCCGCGTTTCGGAACGGGCTGTCTCCCGTTTCGGAACAGTCGACCGTTGGGGGCTGACAATGGCAGTTTTATGTTTTGAAAAGTTTGCGTTTTGGTCCTGAAACTAGTTTGTGCAATTGTATGAGCTGTGGATGTCCTTTTGAGCTGAAATTTCACAGAGAAGCATGAAACCTGATTAATTTCAAGTTGGTAACTTCAATTTGGATTAAGTCCTTTAATTTATCAGAATTTACAATTTGGTCCCTAATGTTGTAAATTGTTCAATTGAGTCCCTGTTTAACCTCTGATGTTTGTGATCTTTTGGTATGATGTTTGTGTGATCACCATTAGGCTTAATGTGCATCTAGACAAGTTTAAAAAGAAAAAAAAGGGTCGTTAATCAAGGTTGACTTTCGGGTTGACTTTGGTTTTCCCCGTGTGACTTTCTTAATTCGGGTCAACCGTCTAGGCCGGGTTAAGGGGGTTACACCACACATGGACTTTTAAACACCATTGTGTCCTCAACCCATGGACTTTTAAACACCATGACAAGGACCACACAAGGACTTTTAAACACCTTTGTGTCCTCAACAAGAATCATCCAAGGACTTTTAAACACCTTGATGTTCTTAAGTAACAAGGCTCACACAAGGACTTTTAACCACCTTTGTGACCTTCAAGGCTCACCTAAGGACTTTTAACCACCTTAGTGACCTTAACCTTTTTCAAAACATCACTTGCCAATATACATCATTTATCATCAATATTTCACTGTTTTAAAGCATTTAACCAAGCCATAAACATCATGCATTTTAAAGCATCAAACCACATTTAAACAATGTTCAAAAACAAGGAACTCTTACCTTGAGCTTCCTTCTACACATGGCTTATAATCTCAGCAAATAAACATGCTAGATATGCTTTCAAAACAGGATTAAAACATGTAAACAATCACATTGCACCCAACCATCACATGGTTCCTCAACAAGAGAGTTTTTCCGAAAACTTACTCTTGAGCTTAGCAAAGTTGTTTAGACTTAAACTAAGCTCCCAAACCTTCAAAACATTGGTTTCAAAGCCGAAAACCAAAATCCACTCACCGATTCCGTTTCGCCACTTGCCGAAACTCCAATCAAGCTTCCGGATCAACACCACTTGGATCCAAAGAAGACTCTCATGTTTTTAACACATCAAAACAGTAGATTAATGCATCATCATGCATTAATATCCTCAATGAAAGCATCTAAACTCGCTGCTCTCATCCACACTCCATTTTCGGCTACCAAACACAACCGAAAATGCATCCAAACAACCCCTCAACATTACCCAGCCAAGATCTATCAAATCTAAGCATCCTTAAACATCAATTAACATCCAAAAAGGATCTCAACACTTCCTTATACCTCCAGCCATAACAGATCCACAAGATCACACCAAAAACAACCAAAAACACAAGCTAAACTTAGGAAATTCAACCTATCCGGGATTGCATTGATTAAACCTCAACTTCTAATCAATTTAGCATTCATTTAACATCAAAAACACACCTCAAATCACTGCTTTAATAGATCATACGAAATTTTACCAAAATCAAACAAATCTTGCATTTAAAAGCCAAGATCAAGAACAAATCAATAAAACCTTTTATAAAACACAAATTAAGGGTTGAGAACTTGGGAATTTCAGTAAAGAACTTAGAGTTCAGAGGAGAAGGACGTTCTTACCTCCAAACTTGAGTTTTCTCCTTTTTGGAACCAAAGTCTTGAAAATTCCACTAAGCAAATGGTGAGGTTTTGATGATGAGATGATTAGAAATCAAAAGAGAGTTGAAATGATAGATTTAGGTGACAAAATCAGAGAGAAAAGCTCTGGAGAAAAGGTGTTTGGTTTGAGAGAAAATGAGAGAAAATAGAAATGGAAGATTTGAGAGAAAAGTTAGTTATGGCCAAAATATCTTCCCTCCACTTTTGTTTTATTTAAAAACATTTAATTAATCATATAATATCTTTAAAAATCTGGAGAAAACTCCCATTGGGTAAATAGCTCCTTAAAGATTCAAAGTTTCAATCCTTTTTAAAACAGTCACGCAGTTTTCAAAAAATTACATTTTGGTCACTAGCCAAAATGTCACCCTTCCAAACCTCATTTTGCAAAATTGATTTCACAGTTCACTTATATATATTAAAAGAGGATTTTAGGACATTTTTCCATATTTTTAATGCAACCCGAACTAGGCTTTCCTAAATTCACTCCTTTATATTCGAACAGCACTTTGACCGAACCGGTCCAAGCCCAAAACTTCTAAGCCCAAAACCGGGGCGTTACAGTACCGTAACTCCATCCAAGTACACTAACGAGATGGTTAAGATCATCATGGTGGTTAAAAGTCCATGAGTGGATCTTGTGTTAAGATCACAATGGTGGTTAAAAGTCCATGTGTGGATCTTGTGTTGTGTGTCCCGTGTTCTCGTTAGTGAAGTTATACAACTACCAATGAGTGATGTTGAGGGGTTGTGATTGTACCATGGTCTCCATCACGGGTGTTGAGGGGTTGTGATTGTACCATGCTCCACCTTGATATTGGTAGTGTGTATGAAGCGTATGGGACAACGCTTGTAATCCGCGTATCCGATTGTGTTTTTGGGTTGTAAATGTTATTGATTATCACTTGTAAGCCAATATGACATGATGATGATTTGAAGCATGAGATGCTTGGTTTGTATGCATAATTGCATGATAAATATTGCTTTGAAACTAAAGGCCTTGAAAAGGTGTTTTGCAAATGCATTATTGTGATGTTTTAATTGAGCATTCCTCACTAAGCTATGTGCTTACGCTCTCTCTTTCTTAAACCAATAATGCAGAGCATTGAAGTGTATAAAGGGCAGCAAGGAGGTCAAGGATCCAAGTGGAGGATTAAGCTCATGTATGGTGAATGTTTTCCTAACACTATTAGCTTTTGGCATTTGGCAATGGGAACCTAGATTGTGTTTTTGGGAGATGTTTTGGACTCCCTAAGTTTGGTTAATGCTTTTGATGATGTTGGAACATGTAAATGGCCTTTTGGTATTTGGTTTTGGTGAATTGATGGTTTCATGGTTTTCAATATAGGATGCATGCCTATAGAATTGGGTTTTTCTTTGAATGATGCCATGCTTGTGTTTAGTTGATGCTAATATGTTCCTTAAGTGTTTGATGACTTGCTGGTACGATTTGAGTGTCTTCGGAATGTGTTTGATGGGTCAATTGCTTGTTAAACCAGAAAAATTCTGCACTTATGGGCATCTCGTTTCGGAACGGGTGCTACTGTTTCGGAACAGGTGGCCTGAAATGGCCTTGGCGTTTCGAAACAGGTAGCGCTGTTCCGAAACGGATTTGCCACTGCCAAGCCCTGTTCCGCAACAAGTTTCGGAACGGTCCCGCGTTTCGGAACGGATCTTCCCTGTTTCAGAACACTCGACCGTTGGGCACTGAATTTGATGGTTATATGTTTTGAAACTCTTACGTTTTGGTCCCAATCTTTGTATATGCAATTGGTTGAGTTTTTTATATCCGTTTGAGATGAAATTCGACAGAGAAGCATGAAATATGATTATTTTCATAATGGTAACTTTAAAACATGTTAAGTCCTCTTAATTTTCAGAATTTGCAATTTGGTCCCTAAATTTGTATGTTGTGCAATTGAGTCCCTAAATGTCTTCTGATTGCTGTGATTTTTGAGTATGTTCTTCTCAAGAGTTCACCTAGGATTAATATGCATTTAGACATGTTTAAAAATAAAAAAAGGGTCGTTAATCAAGGTTGACTTTCGGGTTGACTTTGGTTTTCCCCGTGTAATCTTCGTAGTTCGGGTCAACCGTCTAGGCCGGGCTAAGGGGGTTACATTTGGTTGTATCAGAGCTGAGTTCTCGAGTAATTGGGAATGGTTAAGTGGGTGATATGTGTATGATTGCTTTGTTTGCATGATGAGTGAAAGTATGATGTATAAATTGTAAGTATGTTGCAATTGTGGTGTATGTTGTGGTGAAGCATGTTAGAGGGACCCATTGCCAAATCAAAGCTAATGGAATGATTTGTTTTTAATTGGAAAATGAGCTTGAGTACTTGGATTTCTTACCTTGCTGAGCCTGACTTTGTTTATTGCATTATGATTGCATTGTTTAGTGATGGGACCTCGTAGAGAGACGAGGATTAATACGCGAGCTATGGCTCAAAATGAGAATGAGGAGAACACTGAGAATGTAGTGGATTTACCTCCTCCACCTGGTGGTGGTGGTGCTGGGGGTGAAGGAGCTGGTGTTGCTTCTGGTGCGGGGGTCGCTGGACCTGAAGCTGGGCAGGGGCAAGCTGCTCCTGACATGACAATGCTGATACAAGCTATTGCTGGAGCCTTTCGGGCGGCGGTGGCTGGAGCTCAAGGAGCTGGGCATCAGGGAGATGCTAATGTAAGACTACCTCTAGAACGTTTGCGCAGTCTGGGAGGGACTGAGTTCAGGGGATTGTCTGCTGAAAGTTCTGAATCTTGGTTGGAAAGTACCAAGAGAATCTTGGGACAAATGAACTGCAACGATGTGCAAAAGCTGGGTTGTGTGATATCATTGTTTCATGACGATGCGTATACCTGGTGGACAACCACTATCTCCGGAATGGAGGAAGCTAATGTGACTTGGACGTTCTTTCTGAACGCGTTCAAGAGGAGGTATCTGGGTGTGCGATACCTGGATGAGAAGAAAAGGGAATTCATGTCTCTTACTCAATGGAGTATGACAGTGGCTGAGTACGAGGTTCAGTTTGTCCGACTCAGTCAGTACGCACCGGAGCTTGTTCCTGATGAGCGGGAGAGGTGTGAACGTTTCCGTTATGGTCTGGTGACAGAGGTGAAGACTTATATGCTGGCTGCTGAGTACACAGATTTTGATGTGCTGGTTGGAAGAGCAAAGGACATCGAGTTGAATTTGAGTCTATCTTCTAGAGGTGCTGGTCCTAGTGTGGGCAAGCGAGCTGCTGAGTATAGTTCCGGTGGCGGACGGAACAAGAGGGGCCGTGATCGGAAGTATCAGTCTTCGGCTAGGCGAGGTGGTGGAGGGCAAGGTGCGCCTATTCAGGGAGACAGGGCGAGAGCTGATCCGAACACATGTTGGACATGTGGATCGCGTGGACACCTGAGGCGTGATTGTCCTCGAGCAGCGAGGGAGGTTCAGGCTCCTGTTGTGGTGACCGGTAACTCGTGCTGGAACTGTGGTTCAGCGGATCACATGAGGAGGGAGTGTCCTCTGTTGGCCGGTGGTGGCCAGGGACGTGCTCCTAGAGTTGTTGCACCGCAGAGAGGTCGTGGGCGCGGCCGTGGTAACTTCCAGCGTAGAGAGGATGGTGGAAGGAATGTGGCTCATGTTGTAGCTGTTCAGCCTGAGGGTGGTGGCCAGGCCAGAGTGTATGCTCAGAGGGAGGGGAGGAATGACACAGATGTGATCGCAGGTACTTTTACTTTGCAATCCTTGTCATTACTTTCCTTGATTGATTCTGGATCTACACACTCATACATATTGCGTGAGCATGCTCAATTGCTTGGTTTGCCTGTTGAGTCTTTGGATGTTGGTATGCGTGTAACTAGTTCTTTTGGTGAGACTGTTGTGAAACGAAAGCTTTATAGATGATGTTCTTTGGTTGTGCAAGATCATGTTTTTCATGTTGATCTTATGGAGTTGCCTTTCTATGGCTTTGATGTAATCCTTGGTATGGATTGGCTTGTTGAGCATCAAGCGGTAGTGGATTTTGAGAATAAGCGAGTTTCGTTGAAACTTGCGGATGATTATGAGGTAGTATTGGTTGGTGAGAATGTGAAGTTTCTTGCCAATGTGGTGTCTACCTTGGAAGCGAGCCGGATGCTGAGGCAAGGCTGTGAAGCTTACCTAGCCTTCGTGATGAATCCTAGCTCTAAGGAGTTGCGGGTGTAAGATATCAGGATCGTGCGAGAGTTTCCTGGTGTGTTTCCGGAGGAGTTGCCTGGATTGCCTCCTAATCGAGAAGTGGAGTTTGGGATTGTGTTGTATGAAAACACAACTCCAGTGTCCATTACCCCTTATCGAATGGCACCTAAAGAGTTGAAAGAGTTGAAGACGCAACTTCAGGAGTTGCTTGATCGTGGTTTCATTCGGCCGAGTGTGTCACCTTGGGGTGCACCGGTTTTGTTTGTGAAGAAGAATGATGGCACTATGAGAATGTGCATTGATTACCGTCAGCTTAACAAGTTAACTATCAAGAATCGGTATCCATTGCCGAGAATTGATGATCTTTTTGATCAATTTCGGGGAGCGGCTGTGTTCTCTAAAATTGACTTAAGGTCAGGGTATTACCAGTTGAAGGTGAAGGATGTAGATGTACCAAAGACAGCTTTCAGGACGAGGTATGGGCATTATGAGTTCCTTGTGATGCCGTTTGGTTTGACGAATGCTCCTGCAGCTTTCATGGACATGATGAACAGAGTATTCCATGAATACTTGGATAAATTTGTCGTGGTGTTCATTGATGATATTCTTGTGTACTCACGTACTGAGGAGGAGCATGAAGGGCATTTGAGAATTGTGTTGCAAGCTTTGTTGGAGAATCAGCTTTATGCCAAGCTGAGCAAGTGTGAGTTCTGGCTTAGTGAAGTTGTGTTTCTTGGTCATGTTGTTTCTGCTGAGGGGATACGTGTTGGTCCTCAAAAGATTGAGGCAGTGATGAATTAGAAGCCTCCTAAGTCTGTTCATGAAGTCCGTAGTTTCCTTGGTTTGGCAGGATACTATCGGAGGTTTGTGGATGGGTTTTCGAAGATTGCTGCACCTTTGACGAAGTTGTTGCAGAAGGATGTTAAGTTTGAGTGGACGGAAGCGAGACAGCAGGCTTTTGAGAAGCTTAAGGCAGCTTTGATACAAGCTCCTATCTTGGTTCAACCTGAATCAGGGAAAGAGTTTTTGGTGTATAGTGATGCGTCCTACATTGGTTTGGGATGTGTGTTGATGCAAGAGGGTAAGGTGGTGGCTTATGCATCACGTCAGTTGAAGGTGCATGAGCGCAATTATCCTACGCATGACATTGAGTTAGCTGCGGTGGTTTTTGCTCTAAAGATCTGGAGACATTACCTGTATGGTGAGAAGTGTACGGTGTACACGGACCACAATAGTTTGAAGTATCTGATGTCTCAGAAAGAGTTGAATCTTAGGCAACGACGTTGAGTGGAGTTGCTTAAGGATTATGATTTGACGATCGAGTACCATCCGGGTAAAGCTAATGTTGTAGCGGATGCCCTGAGTAGGAAGGTAGTTGTGGAGTTGAGGGCTATGTTTTCCAGTTTGAGCATCTCGTGTGATGGTGGTCTTGTGGCTGAGTTGCAAGTGAAACCATCCTTGGTTCAGTTGATTAAGGAAAGATTGATTCTCATGAATACACATGCCCGAAGCATTCTCCTCTCCTTCCACCTATTACCAAGTTGTGTGACAAGTGTAAACATCTTTAGGATTATAATAATTTAGCATGCAACTTGATTAGTTAACCCTTTATTCAATTTAGCCCTAAGCCTTAGCCCTTTGAGTATCCTCATTCTTAATTTTGTTCATTTTGGTCCTAAGTTATCAATAAGTTACCTACTTGTATGATAAAATCATTTCTTATAAATAAAAGGTAATAACATCCTTTTAGGCCTATTCTAGGGATGTTACAAAGCAAGAGATCAAAAAAGACTTCACTACTTGAAAGAATGTTTTTGGTTTAGTCTATGAGTAATAAGGGCAATGGGGATACGTTGTGTTTTTGGGAGATATGTGTAAACTCTATGTTTGAGCAAGTTTATATTATTATTTTTGACTTATAAATGGCCTTTGGTATTTGGTTTATGCTTTGCTATGGTTTTTGATATTTTGCTTGAAGTGGTTTTAGGAAGCGTGCCTATAGATTTCTATTCGATGCATGTTTCCATGAGTTAATGTTGAATATGACATGTTTGGTTGAGGATTGATCTTCGGATATGTTGTGTATATGTTGTAAGCATGCTTGGGTGGTTTGTGTTGCATCAAAGATTGAAAAATCAGTAAATTGAGACATTCTAGGCCCATGTGTATCGATACACCTAAGGTCGTATCGATACGGTGACGCTGAAATGGGCATGGTGTTTCGGTATGGTTCAAGGTGTATTGAAACATGTTTGAGTTATTTGGTTATTGGAATTCCTTGTATCGATACGCTTATAGACTGTATCGGTATAGGTTCGTGTATCGAAACACTTGGAGCTATTTCGGTACGGGGCGTATCGTATATGGTTGAGTCTACTGATACACTTGTTAGTTATTTTAGTTATTTGGAATCTTATTGATGTTCTGTTTCTTATGTTTTGGTCCATGAATGTTTTGGATGCAATTAAAAGAGTTTGGGTGATGGAATAGAGTTGATGATTGATATAGTGGCATGAAAGATGATTAATTAAAGGATGGTAACTTAAAATTGAATGAAGTCCTTGTATTTTTTTTTAAAATTACAAGTTGGTACTTAATACATGTTCATAATCAATTGAATGTTCAATTGATGTATGATTGAATTGATGTTCCTTCCACTGTGAGTCTTATCAATTAGGATGTTAATGTGCATCTAGGGAAGATGAAAAAATAGGGTCGTTTATTCAGGTAAACCTTCTTGGTTTACTTCAATATTCCCCGTGTGACCCGTTCAGTTTGGTCTCGCGTCTAGGGCGGGTCGAGGGGGTTACATTTGGTGGTATCAGAGCCAGATTACGAAAGGTTGGGATGTTGGTAAATTTATGTGATGTAATTGTGAATTGTACAATGTTGTTTGCATTGCACGGTGATTGTTATATATATGATGTTGTGAATTGAATCATGTTGTTGCTATGCACGATGTTTGTGATATATGCGTTAATTGCTTTATGCCATGTTGGGGGAAATTGAGATACCCATTGCCTTATTACTATAGTCTGAAATGTTTTGATTTGAATTAGAAGTCTTGGATCCTTGCTCAAAGCTGGCCTGAATGTTTTGTTTTGTTTGGTTTATTATCATGCCTAAGACATAATAGCACGATAGGACCGAGGAAAGAGTTGTGATCTGGTACGATTACTGCTACCATAAGGCAGGGAAATCATGAGAAAAAAATACCTCCTAGAGAGAATCTACCTCCTCCACCTGAGGGTGAGGAGCGAGTACAATCTGAGCCAGTAGGGCTAGTGTTGGGTGATTTGACGCCTTTGGTTCAAGCAATGACTGGAGCTTTCCATGATGTTGTTGTTGGAGTGCAAGTGCAAGCACAGGCTACTGGGCAAACGGGGTTACCATTAGAATGCTTGCGTCGTTTGATAGGTGTTGAGTATCGTGGTTTGTCGCCCGAGGCATCCGAGGCTTGGATGGCCAGTACGATACAGATCGTGGAACAAATGAGGTGTAATGATGCACGTAAGCTAGGATGTGTTGTCTCCCTGTTGCAAGGTGATGATTACAATTGGTGGATGACTATAATTGCAGCTATGGAGCCTAATTGTAACACCCCAATTTTGGGCTTAGAGGTTTTGGGTTTGAATCGGGCCGGTCGAATTTCAGTTCGAATATAAACGGTGGTTTTTAGGGAAAGCCTAGTTCAGGATGCATTAAAAATATGGAAAGATAACTTAAAATCCTCTTTTATTATATATAAGAGAGTGGTGAAATCAATTTTACAAAATGAGGTTTCGAAATGTGACATTTCAAGTTAGTGACTAAAATGTAATTTTTGAAAAGTTGGTGACTGTTTTAAAAGGATTAAAACTTTGAATCTTTAAGGAGCTAATTTACCCAAGAAGAGTTTTCTCCAGATTTTTCTTAATATTAAACAATTATTAAATGATATTTAATAAAAGGAAAAAGGGGAAATAGATATTTTGGAAGTTCATAACTAACTTTTCTCAAAATTTTCCCTCTTCATTTTCTATCCCTTTTCTCTCAGCCAAACACATTTCCCCAGCCATTTTTCCTCTGATTTTAACACCTAAAGATGAGATTTCAATCTCCAATTGGTTTCTAATCATTCCTACATCAAATCATTACCATTTGCTTATTGAATTTTCAAGAAATCTTGGCTTTAAACAAAGAGAAACTCACATTTAGAGGTATGAACGTCCTTCTCCTCTAAATACTCAGTTCTTTACTGAAATTCCCAAGTTCTCAATCCTTGATTTGAGTTTTATTAAAGGTTTTTATGTTGTGTTCTTGATCTTGGCTTTAAATTCAAGATTTGGATTTAATTCGTATAAAGTGATTGGGCTGTGATTTGAGATGTCTTTTTGATGTTTATTGAATGTATAAATGATGTGTAATTGATGTTTAATCAATGCAATCCCGGATAGGTTGCTTTTCCTAAGTTTTTGATTGAGTTAATGGTGGTTTTTGGGGTGATTTTGATGTTCTGCTATAGCTGGAGGTATAAGGACGTGATTAGATCCTTTTTGGATGTTAATTGATGTATAAGTATGATTGGAATTGATGGATCTTGGCTGGGTAAGGTTATAGAGGTGTTTGGGTGTGATTTCGGTTGTTTTTGGTAGCCGAAATGTGAGTGTTGATGTGAGCAGCGAGTTTAGGTGTCTTGGTTGAAGATATTAATGCATGATGATGCATTAATCCAATACTTTGATGTGTTTAAAACAGGGGAGACGTCATCGGATCCTTGTGGTGTTGATCCGGGAGCTTGATTGGTGTTTCGGCAAGCTTGCGAAACGGAATCGGTGAGTGAAGTTTGGTTTTTAGCTTTGAAACCAATGTTGGAAGGTTATGGGAGCTTAGTTTAAGTCTAAACAACTTAGCTAAGCTCAAGAGTAAGTTTTTCGAAGAAACTCTCTTGTTGATGAACCATGAGTTGGTTGAATGCAATGTGTTTTATTTGCATGTCTAAATTCTGTTTTGAGAGCATATTTTAGCATGTTTAATGCTGGTTTTGTAAGCCATGTGTTGAAGGATGCTCGAGGTAAGAGATCCTTGTTTTGAACATTGATAAATGTGGTTTGATGCATTGTAATGCATGATGATTTATGGCTTTGTTAAATGCTTTAAAACAGTGGATTAATGATGTTATATGATGTATATTGGCAAGTGATGTGTTGGT
This sequence comes from Hibiscus trionum, assembly GCA_030270665.1. NCBI lineage: Eukaryota > Viridiplantae > Streptophyta > Magnoliopsida > Malvales > Malvaceae > Hibiscus > Hibiscus trionum. The sequence goes on along the minus strand of BSYR01000010.1, from coordinate 5,911,313 downwards.
TTTAAAGTACTTGAATCGGATATAGTTATCCGGCTATAGGATTGGGTGCACCGTGAATGAAGTCGCCTTGGATGTTGAGGGGTTGTGATTGTACCGTAACTCCATCCAAGTACACTAACGAGATGGTTAAGATCATCATGGTGGTTAAAAGTCCATGAGTGGATCTTGTGTTAAGATCACAATGGTGGTTAAAAGTCCATGTGTGGATCTTGTGTTGTGTGTCCCGTGTTCTCGTTAGTGATGTTATACAACTACCAATGAGTGATGTTGAGGGGTTGTGATTGTACCATGGTCTCCATCACGGGTGTTGAGGGGTTGTGATTGTACCATGCTCCACCTTGATATTGGTAGTGTGTATGAAGCGTATGGGACAACGCTTGTAATCCGCGTATCCGATTGTGTTTTTGGATTGTAAATGTTATTGATTATCACTTGTAAGCCAATATGACATGATGATGATTTGAAGCATGAGATGCTTGGTTTGTATGCATAATTGCATGATAAATGTTGCTTTGAAACTAAAGGCCTTGAAAAGGTGTTTTGCAAATGCATTAATGTGATGTTTTAATTGAGCATTCCTCACTAAGCTATGTGCTTACGCTCTCTCTTTCTTAAACCAATAATGCAGAGCATTGAAGTGTATAAAGGGCAGCAAGGAGGTCAAGGATCCAAGTGGAGGATTAAGCTCATGTATGGTGAATGTTTTCCTAACACTATTAGCTTTTGGCATTTGGCAATGGGAACCTAGATTGTGTTTTTGGGAGATGTTTTGGACTCCCTAAGTTTGGTTAATGCTTTTGATGATGTTGGAACATGTAAATGGCCTTTTGGTATTTGGTTTTGGTGAATTGATGGTTGCATGGTTTTCAATATAGGATGCATGCCTATAGAATTGGGTTTTTCTTTGAATGATGCCATGCTTGTGTTTAGTTGATGCTAATATGTTCCTTAAGTGTTTGATGACTTGCTGGTACGATTTGAGTGTCTTCGGAATGTGTTTGATGGGTCAATTGCTTGTTAAACCAGCAAAATTTTGCACTTATGGGCATCTCGTTTCGGAACGGGTGCTACTGTTTCGGAACAGGTGGCCTGAAATGGCCTTGGCGTTTCGAAACAGGTAGGGCTGTTCTGAAACTGATTTGCCACTGCCAAGCCCTGTTCCGCAACAAGTTTCGAAACGGTCCCGCGTTTCGGAACGGATCTTCCCCGTTTCGGAACACTCGACCGTTGGGCACTGAATTTGATGGTTATATGTTTTGAAACTCTTACGTTTTGGTCCCAATCTTTGTATATGCAATTGGTTGTGTTTTTGATATCCGTTTGAGATGAAATTCGACAGAGAAGCATGAAATATGATTATTTTCATAATGGTAACTTTAAAACATGTTAAGTTCTCTTAATTTTCAGAATTTGCAATTTGGTCCCTAAATTTGTATGTTGTGCAATTGAGTCCCTAAATGTCTTCCGATTGCTGTGATTTTTTAGTATGTTCTTCTCAAGAGTTCACCTAGGATTAATATGCATTTAGACAAGTTTAAAAATAAAAAAGGGTCGTTAATCAAGGTTGACTTTCGGGTTGACTTTGGTTTTCCACGTATAATCTTCGTAGTTCGGGTCAACCGTCTAGGCCGGGCTAAGGGGGTTACATTTGGTGGTATCAGAGCTGAGTTCTCGAGTAATTGGGAATGGTTAAGTGGGTGATATGTGTATGATTGCTTTGTTTGCATGATGAGTGAAAGTATGATGTATAAATTGTAAGTATGTTGCAATTGTGGTGTATGTTGTGGTGAAGCATGTTAGAGAGACCCATTGCCAAATCAAAGCTAATGGAATGATTTGTATTTAAATGGAAAATGAGCTTGAGTACTTGGATTGCTTACCTTGCTGAGCCTGACTTTGTTTATTGCATTGTGATTGTATTGTTTGGTGATGGGACCTCGTAGAGAGACGAGGATTAATACGCGAGCTATGGCTCAAAATGAGAATGAGGAGAACGCTGAGAATGTAGTGGATTTACCTCCTCCACCTGGTGGTGGTGGTGCTGGGGGTGAAGGAGCTGGTGTTGCTGCTGGTGCTGGGGTCGCTGGACCTGAAGCTGGGCAGGGGCAAGCTGCTCCTAACATGACAATGCTGATACAAGCTATTGCTGGAGCCTTTCGGGCGGTGGTGGCTGGAGCTCAAGGAGCTGGGCATCAGGGAGATGCTAATGTAAGACTACCTCTAGAACGTTTGCGCAGTCTGGGAGGGACTGAGTTCAGGGGATTGTCTGCTGAAGGTTCTGAATCTTGGTTGGAAAGTACCAAGAGAATCTTGGGACAAATGAACTGCAACGATGTGCAAAAGCTGGGTTGTGTGATATCATTGTTGCATGACGATGCGTATACCTGGTGGACAACCACTATCTCCAGAATGGATGAAGCTAATGTGACTTGGACGTTCTTTCTGAACGCGTTCAAGAGGAGGTATCTGGGTGTGCGATACCTGGATGAGAAGAAAAGGGAATTTATGTCTCTTACTCAAGGGAGTATGACAGTGGCTGAGTACGAGGTTCAGTTTGTCCGACTCAGTCAGTACGCACCGGAGCTTGTTCCTGATGAGCGGGAGAGGTGTGAACGTTTCCGTTATGGTCTGGTGATAGAGGTGAAGACTTATATGCTGGCTGCTGAGTACACAGATTTTGATGTGCTGGTTGGAAGAGCAAAGGATATCGAGTTGAATTTGAGTCTATCTTCTAGAGGTGCTGGTCCTAGTGTGCGCAAGCGAGCTGCTGAGTATAGTTCCGGTGGCGGACGGAACAAGAGGGGCCGTGATCGGAAGTATCAGTCTTCGGCTAGGCGAGGTGGTGGAGGGCAAGGTGCGCCTGTTCAGGGAAACAGGGCGAGAGCTGATCCGAACACATGTTGGACATGTGGATCGCGTAGACACTTGAGGCGTGATTGTCCTCGAGCAACGAGGGAGGTTCAGGCTCCTGTTGTGGTGACCGGTAACTCGTGCTGGAACTGTGGTTCAGCGGATCACATGAGGAGGGAGTGTCCTCTGTTGGCCGGTGGTGGCCAGGGACGTGCTCCTGGAGTTGTTGCACCGCAGAGAGGTCGTGGGCGCGGCCGTGGTAACTTCCAGCGTAGAGAGGATGGTGGAAGGAATGTGGCTCATGTTGTAGCTGTTCAGCCTGAGGGTGGTGGCCAGGCCAGAGTGTATGCTCAGAGGGAGGGGAGGAATGACACGGATGTGATCGCAGGTACTTTTACTTTGCAATCCTTGTCATTACTTTCCTTGATTGATTCTGGATCTACACACTCATACATATTGCGTGAGCATGCTCAATTGCTTGGTTTGCCTGTTGAGTCTTTGGATGTTGGTATGCGTGTAACTAGTTCTTTTGGTGATACTGTTGTGACACGAAAGCTTTATAGAAGATGTCCTTTGGTTGTGCAAGATCATGTTTTTCATGTTCATCTTATGGAGTTGCCTTTCTATGGCTTTGATGTAATCCTTGGTATGGATTGGCTTGTTGAGCATCGAGCGGTAGTGGATTTTGAGAATAAGCGAGTTTCGTTGAAACTTGCGGATGATTATGAGGTAGTAGTGGTTGGTGAGAATGTGAAGTTTCTTGCCAATGTGGTGTCTACCTTGGAAGCGAGCCGGATGCTGAGGCAAGGCTGTGAAGCTTACCTAGCCTTCGTGATGAATCCTAGCTCTAAGGAGTTGCGGGTGCAAGATATCAGGACCGTGCGAGAGTTTCCTGGTGTGTTTCCGGAGGAGTTGCCTGGATTGCCTCCTAATCGAGAAGTGGGGTTTGGGATTGAGTTGTATGAAAACACAACTCCAGTGTCCATTACCCCTTATCAAATGGCACCTAAAGAGTTGAAAGAGTTGAAGACGCAACTTCAGGAGTTGCTTGATCGTGGTTTCATTCGGCCGAGTGTGTCACCTTGGGGTGCACCGGTTTTGTTTGTGAAGAAGAAGGATGGCACTATGAGAATGTGCATTGATTACCGTCAGCTTAACAAGTTGACTATCAAGAATCGGTATCGATTGCCGAGAATTGATGATCTTTTTGATCAATTTCGGGGAGCGGCTGTGTTCTCTAAAATTGACTTAAGGTCAGGGTATTACCAGTTGAAGGTGAAGGATGTAGATGTACCAAAGACAACTTTCAGGACGAGGTATGGGCATTATGAGTTCCTTGTGATGCCGTTTGGTTTGACGAATGCTCCTGCATCTTTCATGGACATGATGAACAGAGTATTCCATGAATACTTGGATAAATTTGTCGTGGTGTTCATTGATGATATTCTTGTGTACTCACGTACTGAGGAGGAGCATGAAGGGCATTTGAGAATTGTGTTGCAAGCTTTGTTGGAGAATCAGCTTTATGCCAAGCTGAGCAAGTGTGAGTTCTAGCTTAGTGAAGTGGTGTTTCTTGGTCATGTGGTTTCTGCTGAGGGGATACGTGTTGATCCTCAAAAGATTGAGGCAGTGATGAATTGGAAGCCTCCTAAGTCTGTTCATGAAGTCCGTAGTTTCCTTAGTTTGGCAGGATACTATCGGAGGTTTGTGGATGGGTTTTCGAAGATTGCTGCTCCTTTGACGAAGTTGTTGCAGAAGGATGTTAAGTTTGAGTGGACGAAAGCGAGACAGCAGGCTTTTGAGAAGCTTAAGGCAGCTTTGACACAAGCTCCTATCTTGGTTCAACCTGAATCAGGGAAAGAGTTTGTGGTGTATAGTGATGCGTCCTACGTTGGTTTGGGATGTGTGTTGATTCAAGAGAGTAAGGTGGTGGCTTATGCATCACGGCAGTTGAAGGTGCATGAGCGCAATTATCCTACGCATGACATTGAGTTAGCTGCGGTGGTTTTTGCTCTAAAGATCTGGAGACATTACCTGTATGGTGAGAAGTGTACGGTGTACACAGACCACAAGAGTTTGAAGTATCTGATGTCTCAGAAAGAGTTGAATCTTAGGCAACGACGTTGGGTGGAGTTGCTTAAGGATTATGATTTGACGATCGAGTACCATCCGGGTAAAGCTAATGTTGTAGCGGATGCCCTGAGTAGGAAGGTAGCTGTGGAGTTGAGGGCTATGTTTGCCTGTTTGAGCATCTCGTGTGATGGTGGTCTTGTGGCTGAGTTGCAAGTGAAACCATCCTTGGTTCAGTTGATTAAGGAAAAGCAGTTGTTGGATGATTCCTTGGTGCCACATGTTCAGGATATTGCGGAGGGTAGGCCATCGGATTTCTGCTTTAATGATGATGGGGTTTTATGTTTTGGGAGTCGGATAGTAGTGCCCAATGATGCTGAGTTGAGGCGTGCTATTCTGTCTGAAGGTCATAGTAGTCCTTTTGCTATGCACCCTAGTAGTACTAAGATGTACCGTGATCTTCGTTATGAGTACTATTGGGTGGGTTTAAAGAAGGATGTTGCTGAGTTTGTAAGCAAGTGCATGGTTTGCCAGCGAGTTAAAGCTGAGCATCAGTTTCCTTCAGGGTTGTTGCAACCGTTGAGGATTCCTGAATGGAAGTGGGAAAGGGTTACCATGGACTTTGTGTCTAGTTTGCCTTTGTCACCATCGAAGAAGAATTCGGTGTGGGTGATTGTGGATCGCCTGACGAAGTGTGCGCATTTCTTGCCTGTGCATACTACGTATACCTTGGATAAGCTTGCGGAGCTGTACATTGCTGAGATTGTGCGGCTGCATGGTGTGCCTAAGTCGATTGTGTCGGATAGGGATCCGAGGTTTACATCGCGTTTCTGGCAGTGTTTACATCAGGCTTTGGGTACGCGGTTGAATTTCAGCACTTCTTATTATCCGCAGTCGGATGGACAGTCTGAGCGTGTTATACAGGTGTTGGAGGATATGTTGAGGTGCTGTGTGATTGAGTTTCAGGGTTCTTGGGAGAAACATTTGCCTTTGGTGGAGTTTGCCTATAATAACAGTTATTAGGCAAGTATTCAAATGGCACCTTATGAAGCTTTGTACGGGAGGAAGTTTAGGACTCCTCTTTGTTGGGCTGAAACGGGTCAGAAATTGGTTTCGATGTCAGCTTTGTTGAAAGGAACCACTGAGAAGGTGAAGCTCATTTGTGAGCGTTTGAAGGCAGCTTCTGATCGGCAAAAGTCTTACGTAGATTTGAAGCGTAAGGAGATTGAGTATGCGGTGGGAGACCGTGTGTTTTTGAAGGTTTCGCCTTGGAAAAAGGTGATGAGGTTTGGTCGAAAGGGTAAGTTGAGCCCTAGGTACATTGGACCATACGAGGTGATTGAGCGTGTGGGTCCTGTTGTGTACAAGTTGAGGTTATCGCAGGAGTTGGAAAAGATCCATGATGTGTTTCATGTTTCTATGCTTCGGAAGTATAGATCGGATCCTTCGCATGTGATGCCTGTGGAGGAAGTGGAGTTGAATCCGGATTTGACCTATGATGAGGAACCGGTGAGGATTTTGGATTCGGATTGTAAGGTTCTTCGAGGCAAGACCATTGAGTTGGTAAAGGTGTTGTGGAAGCATCGTGGTGTTGAGGAGGCCACGTGGGAACGGAAGGATGACATGTTGAAGCAGTTTCCGTTCCTCTTTCCTTCAAGTAAATTTCGAGGACGAAATTTCTTAAGGGGGGAGAGTTGTAACACCCCAATTTTGGGCTTAGAGGTTTGGGGTTTGAATCGGGCCGGTCGAATTTCGGTTCGAATATAAAAGGTGGTTTTTAGGGAAAGCCTAGTTCAGGATGCCTTAAAAATATGGAAAAATATCTTAAAATCCTCTTTTATTATATATAAGAGAGTGGTGAAATCAATTTTACAAAATGAGGTTTCGAAATGTGACATTTCAAGTTAGTGACTAAAATGTAATTTTTGAAAAGTTGGTGACTATTTTAAAAGGATTGAAACTTTGAATCTTTAAGGAGCTAATTTACCCAAGAAGAGTTTTCTCCAGATTTTTCTTAATATTAAACAATTATTAAATGATATTTAATAAAAGGAAAAAGGGTAAATAGATATTTTGGAAGTTCATAACTAACTTTTCTCAAAATTTTCCCTCTTCATTTTCTCTCCCTTTTCTCTCAGCCAAACACATTTCCCCGGCCATTTTTCCTCTGATTTTAACACCTAAAGATGAGATTTCAATCTCCAATTGGTTTCTAATCATTCCTACATCAAATCATTACCATTTGCTTATTGAATTTTCAAGAAATCTTGGCTTTAAACAAGGAGAAACTCACATTTAGAGGTATGAACGTCCTTCTCCTCTAAATACTCAGTTCTTTACTGAAATTCCCAAGTTCTCAATCCTTGATTTGAGTTTTATTAAAGGTTTTTATGTTGTGTTCTTGATCTTGGCTTTAAATGCAAGATTTGGATTTAATTTTGATTTAATTCGTATAAAGTGATTGGGCTGTGATTTGAGATGTCTTTTTGATGTTTATTGAATGTATAAATGATGTGTAATTGAAGTTTAATCAATGCAATCCCGGATAGGTTGATTTTCCTAAGTTTTTGATTGAGTTAATGGTGGTTTTTTTGGTGATTTTGATGTTCTGCTATAGCTGGAGGTATAAGGACGTGATTAGATCTTTTTTGGATGTTAATTGATGTATAAGTATGATTGGAATTGATGGATCTTGGCTGGGTAAGGTTATAGAGGTGTTTGGGTGTGATTTCGGTTGTTTTTGGTAGCCGAAATGTGAGTGTTGATGTGAGCAGCGAGTTTAGGTGTCTTGGTTGAAGATATTAATGCATGATGATGCATTAATCCACTGCTTTGATGTGTTTAAAACATGGGAGACGTCATCGGATCCTTGTGGTGTTGATCCGAGAGCTTGATTGGTGTTTCGGCAAGCTTGCGAAACGGAATCAATGAGTGAAGTTTGGTTTTCAGCTTTGAAACCAATGTTGGAAGGCTATGGGAGCTTAGTTTAAGTCTAAACAACTTAGCTAAGCTCGAGAGTAAGTTTTTCGAAGAAACTCTCTTGTTGATGAACCATGAGTTGGTTGAATGCAATGTGTTTTATTTGCATGTCTAAATTCTGTTTTGAGAGCATATTTTAGCATGTTTAATGCTGGTTTTGTAAGCCATGTGTTGAAGGATGCTCGAGGTAAGAGATCCTTGTTTTGAACATTGATAAATGCGGTTTGATGCATTGTAATGCATGATGATTTATGGCTTTGTTAAATGCTTTAAAACAATGGATTAATGATGTTATATGATGTATATTGGCAAGTGATGTGTTGGTTTTAAAGTACTTGAATCGGATATAGTTAGCCGGCTATAGGATTGGGTGCACCGTGAATGAAGTCGCCTTGGATGTTGAGGGGTTGTGATTGTACCGTAACTCCATCCAAGTACACTAACGAGATGGTTAAGATCATCATGGTGGTTAAAAGTCCATGAGTGGATCTTGTGTTAAGATCACAATGGTGGTTAAAAGTCCATGTGTGGATCTTGTGTTGTGTGTCCCGTGTTCTCGTTAGTGATGTTATACAACTACCAATGAGTGATGTTGAGGGGTTGTGATTGTACCATGGTCTCCATCACGGGTGTTGAGGGGTTGTGATTGTACCATGCCCCACCTTGATATTGGTAGTGTGTATGAAGCGTATGGGACAACGCTTGTAATCCACGTATCCGATTGTGTTTTTGGGTTGTAAATGTTATTGATTATCACTTGTAAGCCAATATGACATGATGATGATTTGAAGCATGAGATGCTTGGTTTGTATGCATAATTGCATGATAAATGTTGCTTTGAAACTAAAGGCCTTGAAAAGGTGTTTTCCAGATGCATTATTGTGATGTTTTAATTGAGCATTCCTCACTAAGCTATGTCCTTATTGTAACGCCCCGGGTTTGGGCTCAGAAGTTTTGGGTGTTGACCGGTTCGGTCAAAGTGCTGATCGAATATATAAAGGTGAAATTAGGAAAGCCTAGTTCGGGTTGCATTAAAAATATGGAAAAATGTTCTAAAATCATCTTTTAATATATAAAAGTGAACTGTGAAATCAATTTTGGAAAATGAGGTTCGGAAGGTTGACATTTTGGCTAGTGACCAAAATGTAATTTTTGAAAGTTGCGTGACTGTTTTATAAAGGGTTGAAACTTTGAATCTTTAAGGAGCTATTATTCCAAAGGTGGTTTCTCCAGATTTTTCTAAGATATTTTAAGGCTTTATTCTGATTTTAAAACATAAGGAAAGAGGAGGGAAAGCCATTTTGGCTATTTGTAACTAACTTTTCATTTTCTCCCAATTTTCATTTTCTCTCAACCCAAACACTTTCTCTCCAGATAATTTCTTCTGATTTTGTCACCTAAATCTCTCCTTTCAACTCTCTTTTGATTCCTAATCATCTCTACAACAAAACCTCACCATTTGCAAGTTGTTTCATCAAGCTTTTTGGTTCTAAAAAGGAGAAACTCAAGTTTGGAGGTAAGAACGTCCTTCTCCTCTAAACTATCAGTTCTTTACTGAAATTCCTAAGTTCTCAATCCTTGATTTGTGATTTGTTAAAGGCTTTTCAATTGAAATCTTGATTTTTGGCTTAAAATGCAAGATTTGCTTGATTTTGGTGGAATTTTTTTGTGATCTGTTTGGGCAGTGTTTTGGAGTGTCAAATTGATGTTAAATGAATGCTAAATTGATTAGATGTTGAGGTTTAATTAATGCAATCCCGAATAGGTTGAATTTCCTAAGTTTTGCTTGAGTTTTTGGTTGTTTTTGGAGTGTTTTTGGTGATCTGTTATACCTGGAGGTATAAGGACGTGTTTGTTATCATTTTGGATGTTAATTGATGTTTAAAAATGGTTAGAAGTGATGGATCTTGGCTGGGTAAAGTTTTGGAAGTGTTTGGAGGTGATTTCGGTTGTGTTTGGTAGCCGAATTGTTGGATTTGTGATGAGCAGCGAGTTGTGTTGTGTTGCTGGTGTTTTTGATGCATAATGATGCATTGATCTTCTGTTGTTGTGTGCTTGAAACAGGGGAGTTTGATCCATGAGCTTTAGAGGTGGTGCGAAAGGTTTCAGATGCTTGGAAGGTTTGTTGGCTAGCCTTGTTTTGTGTATCGGTGAGTGAAGTTGGGTTTTCAGCTTTTAAACCAAGGTTTGAAGGTTTTGGGAGCTTAGTTTAAGTCTAAACAACTTTGCTAAGCTCAAGAGTAAGTAAATGGATTTTCGTTCTTGGTTGTGTTGTGAATTGGCTTTTAAAGCAATTGTGGTTGATGATTGAAATGCATGTGTTTTGCATGGTTTAAATTCTGTTTTGAAAGCATATTTTAGCATGGTTAAATGCTGGTTTTGAAAGCCATATGTGAAGGATGCTCAAGGTAAGAGATCCTTGGTTTTGTACATTGAAATTGTGGTTTTGATGCATAGTGTTGCATGTTGTTTAATGGCTTTTGTGTGATGCTTTAAAACAGTGGATTGTTGTTGTTAATGATGTACATTGGTAAGTGGTGCTTAAGGTTACAAAGGTGGTTGAAAGTCCTTGTGTAAGCCTTGTTTATTAAAGAACAACATGGTGTTTGTAAGTCCATGGTTGGTTCTTGGTTAAGGTAAATGATGGTTTTTGCATTATGGTTATGCATGTGAATTAAAGGTTAATGTGGTAAGATGGTTATATTCGTAAGTGATGCAAATGGTTCTTGGTTCGTTGATCGGATATAGTTAGCCGGTTATAGGATTGGGTGCACCGTGAATAAAGTAGCCTTGGGTGTGGAGTGGTTAAGAGTGAACCGGTAAACTCCATCCAAGTTTCCTAACGAGATGGTTAAGGTCATAATGGTTGATGGGATCCCATTCGAGGACCTTGGTTAAGCAAAGGTAATAATGGTGGTTAAAACTCCATTTGAGGACCTTGTGCTTGTTAAGATCACAATGGTGGTTTAAAGTCCATGTGTGGATCTTGTATAGGGTGTCCCGGATCTCGTTAGATGATTATACAACTACCAATCGGTGATGCTAAGGTTGTATGGTGTTTAAAAGTCCATACATGGGAACCTTGAGCATGTTAAGGTTATATGGTGTTTAAAAGTCCATATATGGGAACCTTGTGAAAGTTAAGGTTGTATGGTGTTTAAAAGTCCATACATGGGAACCTTGTGAATGGTAAGGTCAAACGGTGTTTAAAAGTCCATTTGGGAGACCTTGGATTGGTAGTGTGTATGAAGCGTGGGGACAACGCTTGTGATCCGCGTATCCGATCGGGTGTTGAGTTGAAAAGTGGATTTGGTTGGTCACTTGGAAGCCAATATAATGTTCTTGATATAATGAAGCATGAGATGCTTGAATTGATGCATGGTTGCATGAGAATTGCTTAATGAATTGAGAATGCATGTTTGCTTGTTAGTTTGAACAAGTGTTGACTATCTATTGAGAATGTTGCATGTGTGCATGAAATCTCTTTAGTGCATTGGAGTCTTGCTAAGACTTGTTTTAAGGTCATGAGACGCAAATGAGAATGATGTGGTAATATGTTGCATGGTTTAATGCATGTGTTAATTGATTAAGTAAATGGTTTAAAAAGGGTTTCTTAATTTGAAACGGCATTCAAGTATGTGAATGGTATGATGTAAGTGGAAGTGTTTTTCCAAGGTTGATTTTAGCTTTGCATATGGTGTTTATGCATGGAATGGTTAAATGGATGATTTTGTAAATGATGCTTTGAAAAGGTTTTCTTAGCTTGCTAAGCTAAGGGTTGGTTTTCATGTTTGAGCAATGCATGGTTTTAAGCATGATGTTGAAAAAGAGTTTTCAAACTTTGCTTGGTAAACAAATCGAGTTGCTTTTCAAAGAGGTTTTAAGACTCGCTGCATTGGTGGTGTTTTGGTTTTGAGCATTCCTCACTAAGCATTATGTGCTTACCCTCCTTTTTGTCCATCAATGCAGATTCTTGAAGTTTGGACAGCGAGAAGCAAGGGATTCAAGGAGGACTCCATTTGAGATGTATGTCTCGGTGAATAGCTATAGTTAATAAAGGCAATGGGGGTAGAATCTCTCGGGTTATGTGTATGTGTTCGTATATGTTCGGACAAAGATGTTTTAATGTTGTTGTTAATGTTGTTGGATCATGTTGTGGCTAATTTGAGATTGATTTGGAAGTTTATGCTTGAATGGTTGCTTGTGTAGGAAGCATGCCTATAGATTTGGGGCTTTTCACATATGTTGACATTTTGTTGAATTGTTGATGCAAGTATGTCCCTTATATGTTGAATTGCATGTTGGTAAGGTTTGGTGGCTTTTGGAGCATGATTGGATGATCAATTGTATGTTTGAGTAAGCAAAATGCTGCAATCTGTGCAGGGTGTTTCGGAACAGATGACACCGTTTCGGAACGGGTGCCCTGAATGAACCCAGGCGTCCGAAACAGGTGACACCGTTCCGAAATGGATTGGTCACTACCAGCCCGCGTTTCGGTACGCGTTGCGGAACGGCCCCGTGTTTCGAAACGAGATCTCCCTGTTTCGGAACAGCCGACCGTTGGGGGCTGACAGTGGCAGTTAAATGTTTCAGAATGTTTGCATTTTGGTCCTGAAACTTATTTGTGCAATTGTATGAGTTTGGGATGTCCGTTTGTGCTGAAATTTGGCTCAGAAGCATGAAACATGATTAATTTTAAGTTGGTAACTTAAAATCTGGTTAAGTCCTCAAAGTTTTCAGAATTTATATTTTGGTCCCTAAAGTTGTAAAATTGTTCAATTGAGTCCCTGTTTGATCTCTGATGTTTGTGATCTTTGAGCATGTTGTTTGTGTGATCACAATTAGAGCTAATGTGCATCTAGACAAGATTAAAAAAAAAGGGTCGTTAATCAAGGTTGACTTTCGGGTTGACTTTGGTTTTCCCCGTGTGACTTTCTTAATTCGGGTCAACCGTCTAGACCGGGTTAAGGGGGTTACATTTGGTGGTATCAGAGCTGTGTTGCGAATGCTTGGGGAAAACGGTAAGTTGTTGTAAGGTGTGTTTGATGTTTACCGTGTTGTGTGGTTGAAAGCTGGTTGAAACACGTGTTTCTGAACAAGTTGCTGATGTTTTCAAGCATGCTTTGTGTTTATGAATCATCGTTGAATTAATGTGGATATGTGCTGATGTTCTGAGCTGGTGTTATGCTTGATGAAAGTGTAATGTGTATGTTATGTTGCTAATATGTTGTTGCAAGTGGATGTTGTTTGATGTAAGCATGATCAAAGTATGTTGATTGATATGCTTGATGTTGTGTTATCCATGTTTGTGTTGACTGTTATGTCATGTAAAGGGGAGGATTCGGGATACCCATTGCCTTATTATTATAGCTATTGTGTTATATTGGAGTTGGAGTTTGAATCCTTGCTTAAAGCTGGTCTAACTGGTTTGTTTGTTTTGTTGTGGTTGTTTGTTGTTGTTAGTAGTATGGCGAAGTCGTTGATAGAATGGTAGTTAGGTGAGATGGTTGCTGCCTTAGGGCAGGTTGTTAAGGCAGGGAACTCACTCTTTTGTAAAGGTGTTTCGTCTCAGTCTTCTGTGCCTGGGGTTGAGGTGTTAAGGCAGAAGGAAGAAGCTGGTTCTGTGATGAAGAGTTCATCATCTGTTGATCAGGAGGTGTTGGGAACATCTCAGGCTGTAGCGACGGTAAAGTCAGTGGATGTGCTGGCTGTGGGATGTGTGGGTTTGCCGAAGCAGCGTTTGTTGGATTTGGGTGCTGTGGAGTATCATGGTTCTTCACCTGAGACATTTGAGGCCTGGTTGGCCAGTGTGATTCTGATTTTGGATCAGGAAGGTTGTGATTATGCTTGTAAGCTGGGAAGTGTTGTTTCCTTGATGCTGGAGGATGCATGTGTCTGGTGGACATCTGTGGCGGTGGCGTCACATACCCATGATATTGATTGGGATTTCTTTGTATCTGCCTTTTATGAAAGGTATCTTGGGGAGAAGTTTCCAAGGGGTAAGCAATGTGAAGGTAGTGCTGTTGTGGAGCAAGTGTTGTTTGAGCAAGGAGTGGAAGCTCAGCCACCGGTATGTGACCGTTGTGAAAGACGCCATGTTGGAGGTTGTTGGGGCACGAGTGCTTGTTGGAATTGTGGTTCTAAAATGCATGTTAAGCGTGATTGTCCCCTTGGGGTAAAGTCAGCTTTGGTGATAGCCAAAGGGTCTCTGAAAGGTCGTGGGCACGGCCGAGGCAAGGTTCAGAGGTGGCAGAAAGAGCATAAGGTTGTGAAGAGTTTGGGAAATGAGAATTGCTGGGAATGTGGGTCTGCTGGACACATGAGACGCGATTGTTTGATGTTGGCTCGGAACAGCCAAGGTTCCTTGCCGCTAGAGGTTGGTGGTGACCCTAGTGTGTTAGCTGGTGCTGCAGCGGTGCGGCAGGAGGATGATGGTTCCGCGAGGAAGAGAGCTCGTCTGATGAAGCTTCAGGGTGGTGTTGTGTTTCCAGGTAATCTTGTTTAGTAATCTTTGCTCTAGTTACCTTGGTTTGGTTTCTGTTGGTTTTCCTTGCGTGGTAAGTTTAGTCTTGTTGCTAGCATGTTGGGGTAATAGTTGTAGTTGTGGAAGCATCTTTGGTGTGAAGAGGGCTTTAGTGAGTATCTTGTGGTTAATGGTTGATGGTATGATGGAGTTAGATAAGTTAGAGGTGAGGTAGGAGGTTGTTTTTAGACAGATTTTGAGGATGTAATTGGAGGGTGTGAATTGGCATTCATGCACAGTTAAAATCATTGTTATATGCTATATTATATATGTGCTGGTCCATGCATACATGTGGCATGACATTAGAGGTTTTGCATACATGTACATCAGGCATTGATAGGGCATGTAGGTGATCATGCATACGATGTTCGCACTCGCTAATAACTAATCGAATCTGTTAGTGTGGTGATTGGGTTAGGTTGGATGATGGGTTTTTAGAGGTTGTGTTGGTGTTGGGTGGAAGTTAGAAGTAATGGAGTTTGTTAAGCTAATTGCTAGTGATAGTGAGGGTAGTATAGCCTGTTAGTAGAAGGATAGTGGGTTGGTGGTGAAGAGTACCGGTTGAAGTTAGAATCGGTCAAGTGGTTTGGATAGTTAGTGGAAGTGGTAGTTCCTTGGTGCTAAGTGATGTTGCAGTTTAGTGGTTGTTTTTCCAAGTGCTGAGGTAGCTTAGCATTTAAGTTGTGGTGGAAGGGTTGTGTTTGTAAGTGTTGGTTCTTAGCAACCTTTGAGAAGTTGTTATGTATGTTTGGGTTAAGCGATGTTCTGGCGAGGCAACTGTTGTGGTCAAGCTTGTGGTGGAAAAGTAATGAAGGGTTGAAGGCCATTGTTGGTTGTTTGGGTTATTGTGAGAAGTGGTTGGCTGGTTGTGGTTAAGAAAGTTCCGTTTGAAGTCAGTTGGTGGTGTGTGGAACGGCTGACGGAGTCTAGTTGGGGTTGTGATGTAATTTTGGAATCTGGGTGTGTAGTCCTGGTGAGTCGTTATGGTAATGTTAGCGGCAGATGTGAAGGATTATCAGCATTGTTGAGGAGTTTGAGTAATCAGTTGATGCTAAAGAATTTTTGCTTGTTGGGAAAATTCTTGGAAGAGGTTTGGGAGTTTGCAAGAGTTTTAGAAGCAGAGAAGTTTGCATAGTGGCTGATTTGGGTTGGTTAATGTTAGTGTGTAAGCAAGTCTTGGGAGTTGTGTGTTACAGTGATGTGTGCTGTAAAAAAATTGAGTTCTTCAGGTTGATGTTAGAGCTGTGGGCAGTCGGAAGTGCGAAAGGTTAAATTGTGGTTATCTTTGTGTGTGTTGGGTTTTGTGAACAGCATGTGGTGGTGTTGAGTTTGGTGGAGTTTTGTGTGGGAAGTGTTCAGTAGTGATTGAGGCTTTTGTGTTGCCTTGTGTGTTGCTCTGAGAAGTTGGGTTGTGGTTCCCTTTTTGCCAGTTGAAATTTCGAGGACGAAATTTCCTAAGGGGGGGAGAGTTGTAACGCCCCAGTTTTGGACTCAGAAGTTTTGGGCGTTGACCGGTTCGGTCAAAGTGCTGATCGAATATATAAAGGTGAAATTAGGAAAGCCTAGTTCGGGTTGCATTAAAAATATGGAAAAATGTTCTAAAATCATCTTTTAATATATAAAAGTGAACTGTGAAATCAATTTTGGAAAATGAGGTTCGGAAGGTTGACATTTTGGCTAGTGACCAAAATGTAATTTTTGAAAGTTGCGTGACTGTTTTATAAAGGGTTGAAACTTTGAATCTTTAAGGAGCTATTATTCCAAAGGTGGTTTCTCCAGATTTTTCTAAGATATTTTAAGGCTTTATTCTGATTTTAAAACATAAGGAAAGAGGAGGGAAAGCCATTTTGGCTATTTGTAACTAACTTTTCATTTTCTCCCAATTTTCATTTTCTCTCAACTCAAACACTTTCTCTCCAGATAATTTCTTCTGATTTTGTCGACCTAAATCTCTCCTTTCAACTCTCTTTTGATTCCTAATCATCTCTACAACAAAACCTCACCATTTGCAAGTTGTTTCATCAAGCTTTTTGGTTCTAAAAAGGAGAAACTCAAGTTTGGAGGTAAGAACGTCCTTCTCCTCTAAACTATCAGTTCTTTACTGAAATTCCTAAGTTCTCAATCCTTGATTTGTGATTTGTTAAAGGCTTTTCAATTGAAATCTTGATTTTTGGCTTAAAATGCAAGATTTGCTTGATTTTGGTGGAATTTTTTTGTGATCTGTTTGGGCAGTGTTTTGGAGTGTCAAATTAATGTTAAATGAATGCTAAATTGATTAGATGTTGAGGTTTAATTAATGCAATCCCGAATAGGTTGAATTTCCTAAGTTTTGCTTGAGTTTTTGGTTGTTTTTGGAGTGTTTTTGGTGATCTGTTATACCTGGAGGTATAAGGACGTGTTTGTGATCATTTTGGATGTTAATTGATGTTTAAAAATGGTTAGAAGTGATGGATCTTGGCTGGGTAAAGTTTTGGAAGTGTTTGGAGGTGATTTCGGTTGTGTTTGGTAGCCGAATTGTTGGATTTGTGATGAGCAGCGAGTTGTGTTGTGTTGCTGGTGTTTTTGATGCATAATGATGCATTGATCTTCTGTTGTTGTGTGCTTGAAACAGGGGAGTTTGATCCATGAGCTTTAGAGGTGGTGCGGAAGGTTTCAGATGCTTGGAAGGTTTGTTGGCTAGCCTTGTTTTGTGTATCGGTGAGTGAAGTTGGGTTTTCATCTTTTAAACCAAGGTTTGAAGGTTTTGGGAGCTTAGTTTAAGTCTAAACAACTTTGCTAAGCTCAAGAGTAAGTAAATGGATTTTCGTTCTTGGTTGTGTTGTGAATTGGCTTTTAAAGCAATTGTGGTTGATGATTGAAATGCATGTGTTTTGCATGGTTTAAATTCTGTTTTGAAAGCATATTTTAGCATGGTTAAATGCTGGTTTTGAAAGCCATATGTGAAGGATGCTCAAGGTAAGAGATCCTTGGTTTTGTACATTGAAATTGTGGTTTTGATGCATAGTGTTGCATGTTGTTTAATGGCTTTTGTGTGATGCTTTAAAACAGTGGATTATTGTTGTTAATGATGTACATTGGTAAGTGGTGCTTAAGGTTACAAAGGTGGTTGAAAGTCCTTGTGTAAGCCTTGTTTATTAAAGAACAACATGGTGTTTGTAAGTCCATGGTTGGTTCTTGGTTAAGGTAAATGATGGTTTTTGCATTATGGTTATGCATGTGAATTAAAGGTTAATGTGGTAAGATGGTTATATTGGTAAGTGATGCAAATGGTTCTTGGTTCGTTGATCGGATATAGTTAGCCGGCTATAGGATTGGGTGCACCGTGAATAAAGTCGCCTTGGGTGTGGAGTGGTTAAGAGTGAACCGGTAAACTCCATCCAAGTTTCCTAACGAGATGGTTAAGGTCATAATGGTTGATGGGATCCCATTCGAGGACCTTGGTTAAGAAAAGGTAATAATGGTGGTTAAAATTCCATTTGAGGACCTTGTGCTTGTTAAGATCACAATGGTGGTTTAAAGTCCATGTGTGGATCTTGTATAGGGTGTCCTGGATCTCGTTAGATGATTATACAACTACCAATCGGTGATGCTAAGGTTGTATGGTGTTTAAAAGTCCATACATGGGAACCTTGAGCATGTTAAGGTTATATGGTGTTTAAAAGTCCATATATGGGAACCTTGTGAAAGTTAAGGTTGTATGGTGTTTAAAAGTCCATACATGGGAACCTTGTGAATGGTAAGGTCAAACGGTGTTTAAAAGTCCATTTGGGAGACCTTGGATTGGTAGTGTGTATGAAGCGTGGGGACAACGCTTGTGATCCGCGTATCCGATCGGGTGTTGAGTTGAAAAGTGGATTTGGTTGGTCACTTGGAAGCCAATATAATGTTCTTGATATAATGAAGCATGAGATGCTTGAATTGATGCATGGTTGCATGAGAATTGCTTAATGAATTGAGAATGCATGTTTGCTTGTTAGTTTGAACAAGTGTTGACTATCTATTGAGAATGTTGCATGTGTGCATGAAATCTCTTTAGTGCATTGGAGTCTTGCTAAGACTTGTTTTAAGGTCATGAGACGCAAATGAGAATGATGTGGTAATATGTTGCATGGTTTAATGCATGTGTTAATTGATTAAGTAAATGGTTTAAAAAGGGTTTCTTAATTTGAAACGGCATTCAAGTATGTGAATGGTATGATGTAAGTGGAAGTGTTTTTCCAAGGTTGATTTTAGCTTTGCATATGGTGTTTATGCATGGAATGGTTAAATGGATGATTTTGTAAATGATGCTTTGAAAAGGTTTTCTTAGCTTGCTAAGCTAAGGGTTGGTTTTCATGTTTGAGCAATGCATGGTTTTAAGCATGATGTTGAAAAAGAGTTTTCAAACTTTGCTTGGTAAACAAATCGAGTTGCTTTTCAAAGAGGTTTTAAGACTCGCTGCATTGGTGGTGTTTTGGTTTTGAGCATTCCTCACTAAGCATTATGTGCTTACCCTCCTTTTTGTCCATCAATGCAGATTCTTGAAGTTTGGACAGCGAGAAGCAAGGGATTCAAGGAGGACTCCATTTGAGATGTATGTCTCGGTGAATAGCTATAGTTAATAAAGGCAATGGGGGTAGAATCTCTCGGGTTATGTGTATGTGTTCGTATATGTTCGGACAAAGATGTTTTAATGTTGTTGTTAATGTTGTTGGATCATGTTGTGGCTAATTTGAGATTGATTTGGAAGTTTATGCTTGAATGGTTGCTTGTGTAGGAAGCATGCCTATAGATTTGGGGCTTTTCACATATGTTGACATTTTGTTGAATTGTTGATGCAAGTATGTCCCTTATATGTTGAATTGCATGTTGGTAAGGTTTGGTGGCTTTTGGAGCATGATTGGATGATCAATTGTATGTTTGAGTAAGCAAAATGCTGCAATCTGTGCAGGATGTTTCGGAACAGATGACACCGTTTCGGAACGGGTGCCCTGAATGAACCCAGGCGTCCGAAACAGGTGACACCGTTCCGAAACGGATTGGTCACTGCCAGCCCGCGTTTCGGTACGCGTTGCGGAACGGCCCCGTGTTTCGAAACGGGATCTCCCTGTTTCGGAACAGCCGACCGTTGGGTGCTGACAGTGGCAGTTAAATGTTTCAGAATGTTTGCATTTTGGTCCTGAAACTTGTTTGTGCAATTGTATGAGTTTGGGATGTCCGTTTGAGCTGAAATTTGGCTGAGAAGCATGAAACATGATTAATTTTAAGTTGGTAACTTAAAATCTGGTTAAGTCCTCAAAGTTTTCAGAATTTATATTTTGGTCCCTAAAGTTGTAAAATTGTTCAATTGAGTCCCTGTTTGATCTCTGATGTTTGTGATCTTTGAGCATGTTGTTTGTGTGATCACAATTAGAGCTAATGTGCATCTAGACAAGATTAAAAAAAAAGGGTCGTTAATCAAGGTTGACTTTCCGGTTGACTTTGGTTTTCCCCGTGTGACTTTCTTAATTCGGGTCAACCGTCTAGACCGGGTTAAGGGGGTTACACTTACGCTCTCTCTTTCTTAAACCAATAATGCAGAGCATTGAAGTGTATAAAGGGCAGCAAGGAGGTCAAGGATCCAAGTGGAGGATTAAGCTCATGTATGGTGAATGTTTTCCTAACACTATGAGCTTTTGGCATTTGGCAATGGGAACCTAGATTGTGTTTTTGGGAGATGTTTTGGACTCCCTAAGTTTGGTTAATGCTTTTGATGATGTTGGAACATGTAAATGGCCTTTTGGTATTTGGTTTTGGTGAATTGATGGTTGCATGGTTTTCAATATAGGATGCATGCCTATAGAATTGGGTTTTTCTTTGAATGATGCCATGCTTGTGTTTAGTTGATGCTAATATGTTCCTTAAGTGTTTGATGACTTGCTGGTACGATTTGAGTGTCTTCGGAATGTGTTTGATGGGTCAATTGCTTGTTAAACCAGCAAAATTCTGCACTTCTAGGCATCTCGTTTCGGAACGGGTGCTACTGTTTCGGAACAGGTGGCCTGAAATGGCCTTGGCGTTTCGAAACAGGTAGGGCTGTTCTGAAACGGATTTGCCACTACCAAGCCCTGTTCCGCAACAAGTTTCGGAACGGTCCTGCGTTTCGGAACGGATCTTCCCCGTTTCGGAACACTCGACCGTTGGGCACTGAATTTGATGGTTACATGTTTTGAAACTCTTACGTTTTGGTCCCAATCTTTGTATATGCAATTGGTTGAGTTTTTTATATCCGTTTGAGATGAAATTCGACAGAGAAGCATGAAATATGATTATTTTCATAATGGTAACTTTAAAACATGTTAAGTCCTCTTAATTTTCAGAATTTGCAATTTGGTCCCTAAATTTGTATGTTGTGCAATTGAGTCCCTAAATGTCTTCCGATTGCTGTGATTTTTTAGTATGTTCTTCTCAAGAGTTCACCTAGGGTTAATATGCGTTTAGACAAGTTTAAAAATAAAAAAAGGTCGTTAATCAAGGTTGACTTTTGGGTTGACTTTGGTTTTCCCCGTGTAATCTTTGTAGTTCGGGTCAACCGTCTAGGCCGGGCTAAGGGGGTTACAGTAATGATGTGAATTGGGAGTTCTTTCAAGCTGCCTTTAAGAAGAAGTGTTTTGGAATTAGATACTTGGATGATAAGAAACGTAAATTCATGTCTTTGGTTCAGGGCAGCATGACTATGGCTGAGTATGAGGTTCAGTTTTTTCGTGTGAGCCAGTATGCTCCTGAGTTAGTGCTGAGTGATAGGCATCATTGTAACCGATTTCGTTATGGTCTGGTGCAAGAAGTGAAGACTTGTATGTTGGCCTCTGATTAACATATTTTGATGTGTTGGTGACGTGAGCTAGTGATTTTAAACAGAGTTTGGGCTTGTCTTCTTGTGTGGATGGTTCTAGCTCGGGTAAGAGAGCTGCAGATTTCAGTTCTGGTGGTGGACAGTATAAGAGGCAACATGACAAGAAGTATCGCTCTGATGTGAGGCGTGGCGGAGGTATGGTTG
Organism: Hibiscus trionum; assembly: GCA_030270665.1. Taxonomy (NCBI): domain Eukaryota; kingdom Viridiplantae; phylum Streptophyta; class Magnoliopsida; order Malvales; family Malvaceae; genus Hibiscus; species Hibiscus trionum. Next base: position 5,889,876 of record BSYR01000010.1, on the reverse strand, counting down.
GGCATGAAGCACATGGTCAATGTGCTCAGGCTAGACCGGCTTTTAACACTTGTTGGACATACATATTGCGTAAGCATATGAGGCGAGACTGTCCGCGTTTGTCTCGAGAAGGACAGTCTCCTGCAACTGTTGTGTCTAACCCTTTGTTGGAGTTGTGGATCGGCTGACCATCTAAGACGTGATTGTCTGTTGTTGGCTACTGGTGGTCAGGCCAGGGCACCTATTGTTGCACCAAAACGAGGCCGTGAGCGCGGTTGTGGTAATTTCCAGCGTAGAGAGGATAGTTAGAGGGTTGTGGCTCATGTTAAGGCGGTTTAACCTGAGGGTGGTTGTCCTACGAGGGTGCAGGAACATCGCGAGGGAAGCAATGACACTGATGTGATTGCAGGTACATTTACTTTGCAATCCCTACCATCGTTTTCTTTGATTGATTCTGATTCTACGCATCCATACATCTTGAGTGAGCATGGACATTTGCTTGATATCCCTGTTGAGGTGTTAGATGTGGGAATGCAAGTAACTAGTTCTTTTGGTGAAACGGTTGTTACACAGAGGTTGTTTAGGAGATGTCCTTTATCAATTTAGGGTCATGTGTTTGTGGTTGATTTGATGGAGTTTCCTTTTCATGGTTTTGATGTAATCCTTAGTATGGATTGGTTGTCCGAACATAGGGTTGTGGTTGATTTTGAAACCAAGCGAGTTACCTTGAAATTTGCTGACAATTACGAAGTGGTAATCATGGGTGAGAATGTTAAGTTCTTTTCAATGTTGTTTTGGCTCTGGAAGTGAGTCGTTTGATGGAACCAGGCTGTGAGGTTTTCTTGCTTACGTTATGAATATGGGGTCGAAGGAAGTGCATGTTCAGGGTATACGTATGATTTGTGAGTTTCTAGGGGTATTTCTGGAAGAATTGATTAGTTTGCCGCCAAATAGAGAGGTTTAGTTTGGCATTGAGTTGTATGAAAATACAAGTACAGTTTCTGTTGCTCCCTACCGTATAGCTCCGAAAGATTTGAAGGAGTTGAAGACGCAACTTCAGAATTTGCTTGATCGAGGGCTTATTAGGCCTAGTGTTTCACCTTGGGGTGCGCCGGTGTTGTTTGTGAAAAAGAATGATGACACGATGCAAATGTGTATTGATTATCGGTAATTGAACAAGTTGGCGATTAAGAACAAGTATCCTTTGCCAAGGATTGATGATTTGTTTGATCAGTTTCGAGGTGCTTCGGTGTTTTTGAAGATTGATTTGAGGTCTGGGTATTATCAGCTGAAGGTGAAGGATGTAGATGTGCCTAAGACTGCTTTTTGTACGAGGTACAAGCGTTATGAGTTCTTGGTGATGTTGTTTGGTTTGACAAATGCACCTGTTGCATTCATGGATATGATGAATCGTGTGTTCCATGAGTTATTAGATCAGTTTGTGGTTGTGTTTATTGATGATATTCTTGTGTACTCTCGTACCAAGAAAGATCATGATAAACACTTGTGAATTGTGTTGTAAGCTTTGTTGGATAACCAATTGTATGCTAAGTTGAGTAAATGTGAGTTTTGGCTTAAAGAAGTTTTCTTTGACATGTTGTGTCAGCTAAGGATATTTGAGTTGATCCACACAAGATTGAGGCGCTGATGAGTTGGAAGACACCTAAATATGTGACATAAGTTCGTATTTTCCTTGGGTTGGCTGGTTATTATTGTTCGCTTTGAGTGGACGGATAATAGACAACGAGCTTTCAAGAAGTTGAAATAAGCTTTGACGCAAGCTCCTATCTTGATTCAACCTGAGTTGGGTAAAGAGTTTGTGGTTTATAGTGATGCATCATACGTTGGCTTGGGTTGTGTGTTAATGCAATGTGGAAAAGTTGTGGCATATGCATCTAGATAATTGAAGGTGCACAAGCGCAACTATTCTACCCATGATCTTGAGCTTGTCGCGGTTGTGTTTACTTTGAAAATTTGGAGGCATTATCTTTATGGTGAGAAGTGTGTTGTTTATACGGATCATAAGAGTTTAAAGTACTTGATGACTCAAAAGGATTTAAATCTTAGGCAACATAGATGGTTGGAGTTGATTAAGGATTATAATTTGGCAATTGAGTATCATCCAATGAAAGCTAATGTGGTAGCCGATGCTTTGAGTTCGAAGGTGGCGGTTGAGTTGAGGGCCATTTTTGCACGGTTTAGTGTGATGCAAGATGGTGGTTTTTTGGCCGAGTTGCAAGTTAAGCCCTCTTTTGTCACAATTTATTAAGGAAAAGCAACCTCACAATTGTTATGCATCCTGGTAGTACTAAGATGTATCGAGACTTGATGTAAGAGTACTATTGGGTTGGTTTAAAGAAAGATATGGCTAATTTTGTTACTAAGTGCATGGTGCGTCAGCGTGTTAAGGCTGAGCGTCAGTTTCTTTCCGGCTTGTTGCAACCGTTAAGGGTACCGATCACCATGAATTTTGTGTCGGGGTTGACGTTAACACCAACCAAGAAAGATTTCATTTGGGTGATTGTTGATCGGTTTATGAAGTGTGCACATTTTGTGCCTGTGCATACGACGTATACCTTGGATAAGTTGGCGGATTCGTACATTGCTGAGATTGTGCTTGTCCCCGTGGGGTTGTTGTCCCCGTTGGTTGTGATTGTACCATTATTCCGGTTAAGATGGCTTAAAGTGTTATGAGAACACTTGTGGAATCTATGTATCCCATATGATATTTTAAGAATGGAACTTTGTTAATGATCACTTGTAAGCCAATATAATTGTTGATGTATCATGATTTGTATAATGTGATTTATACATGGTTTCTCTTTAAGCTTTGTAGATGGTATGTTACGTACGGGAAGACTAAATTGAGGTTGGCAATGTGAGTTGTTGTGATGTTATGATACATGTTGCATATGGTTTAATATGCTGGTTTTTGATTGGTTAAAAGTGCATGGTTTTAAGGGCATGGTGGATTTCAAGTGATGAAGTTAAAGTAATTGAAATGAGATTTCAATGTGGTTTGGAAAGTGGTTTTAAAATGCATTGATGGTCTTTTGTTTTTAAGCACTCCTCACTAAGCCTAGTATGCTTACGCTCTCTTTGTCCATCAATGCAGAAAATTAAAGCTTGAAAAGCAGCAAGAAGCAAGGGATCAAGAAAGACTTCACTACATGAAAGTATGTTTTCGGTTTAGACTATGAGTAATAAGGGATATAGGGGATCTGTTGTGTTTTTGGGAGATATGTGTAAACTTCTTGTTTGAGTAAGTTTATATTGTTGTTTTGGTCTTGTAAATGGCCTTTGGTGTTTGGTTTATGCTTTGCTATGGTTTTTAGTATCTTGATTGAAGTGGTTTTAAGAAGCATGCCTATAGATTTCTATTTGATACATTTTTCCATGATTTGATGTTGAATATGCCATGTTTGGTTAATGATTGATCTTTGGATATGTTGTGTATATGTTGGAAGCATGCTTGGGTGCTTTGTGTTGCATCAATGATTGAAAAACCAGCAAATTGAGACATTTCAGGCCCAAGTGTACCGATACGCCTAATGCCGTATCGATACAGTGAGGCTAAAATGGGCATGGTATTTCGGTATTTTTTCTAGGTGTATCGAAACAGGCCTAAGTTATTTGGTTTACTGGAATTTCGCGTATCGATACGCTTATAGACTGTATTGGTATGGGTCCGTGTATTGAAACACTTGGAGCTGTTTTGGTACGGGGCGTATCGATACATGGTTGAGTGTACTGATACACTTGTCAGTTATTTTAGTTATTTGGAATCTTATCGAAGTTCTGTTTCTTACGTTTTAGTCCCTAAATGTTGTGGATGCAATTAAATGAGTTTAGGTGATCAAATTGAGTTGAGGATTGATATAGTGGCATAAAATATGATTAATTACAAGTTTGTCCCTAATACATGTTCATAATCAATTGAATGCCAAATCGTTGTATGATTGAATTGATGTTCCTTCTGTTGCGAGTCTTATCACTTAGGATGTTAATGTGCATCTAGGAAAGAAAAAAAGAAAAAAAATAGGGTCGTTTATTAAGGTAAACCTTCCCGGTTTACTTTAATATTCCCCGTGTGACTTGTTCGGTTCGGTCTCGCGTCTAGGCTGGGTCGAGGGGTTACATTCATCCATCTTCTTCAACCTCGATTTCTTTGAGTTTGAGTTGGAGTAGAGTAATATTTGAGGTAAGATTCTTATCTTCACATATCAAGCTTCAATGTAACCCCCTTAGCCCGGCCTAGAAGGTTGACCCGAACTACGAAGATTACACGGGGAAAACCAAAGTCAACTCGAAAGTCAACCTTGATTAACGACCCTTTTTTTCTTTTTAATCTTGTCTAGATGCACATTAACCCTAAGCGAGATCCCATAATACTTATTTGAAAAGGGCACAGCGATTGGATAGCATACATGGACTCAATTGCACATAACACAAGTTTAGGGACCAAAATGCAAATTCTGTAAATTAGAAGGTCAAAACTGATTTTAAGGTTACCAATATGAAATTAGTCAAATTACATGCTTCCCTGTCAAATTTCACCTTAATTGGACATCTCGAACCCAAACAATTGCAATTACAACTTTCGGGACTAAAACGTGAAGCTTGCAAACTTCAACACCATTCAAATCAGTGCCCAACGGTCACCTGTTTCGAAACGGCTTTGACCGTTCCGAAACACGAGTTCGTTCCGAGACTGGTTTCGAAACAGGGCCTTCCATTGGCCAAATCGTTTCGAAGCAGCCTCCAGTCGTTTCGAAACACGAAGGCCATTACAGGCCCCCGTTTTGAAAATGCCAGTGCCTGTTCCGATACGGTTTGCCCAGAAGCTGCAGATTTTGCTGGTTTTTCATACATAAATCCACTCAAACACAACCTAATGACTTCCTAATCATGCCAACAAGTCATCATACATATATAAAGCATGTTTGTAACTCCCAAACACATTCATAGCATCAAACATGGAATTTCACATATCTATAGGCATGCTTCCTATTATCCAAAACCAAGCAATCAACCAATCTCCAAAACAAGCATTAAAAGGCCACTTACAAATTCAAACCATCAAAAATAACATGCCACAACTTAGGGAGTTCAACACATCTCCCAAAACACAACCTTAGGTTCCCATTGCCAAATTACCAAAACTAATAGTGTATGAAAGCATCACCATACATGAGCTTGGTTTCCCTTACTCTAGCCTCCTTGTTGCCCCTAGACACTTCAATTATCTGCATTATTGGTACAAGAGAGAGAGAGCGTAAGCACAATTGCTTAGTGAGGCATGCTCTAAAGAAAACAACACAACAATGCCTTTATAAAAACACTTTCAACAAGCTTTTAAACACAAGCTTAACTCTTTTCATGCAACTTTGCATACTTTACAAGCATCTCATGCTTCATTACATTCAACTCATCATATTGGCTTTCAAGTGATAATTCATAACCATTTACAACACAAAACACTATCGGATACGCGGATTACAAGCGTTGTCCCATACGCTTCATACACACTACCGAACAACATAAGGTGGAGTTTAACGGTACAATCAGAACCCCTCCACATCACTCATCGGTAGTTGTATAATTCCACTAACGAGTGCAAGGGACACATAACACAAGATCCACACACGGACTTTTAACCACCATTGTGATCTTACCTCACTCGTTAGGGTACTTGGATGGAGTTTTCGGTACAATCACAACCCCTCAACATCCAAGGTGACTTTATTCACGGTGCACCCAATCCTATAGCCGGCTAACTATATCCGATTCAAGTACTTTAAAACCAATTCATCACTTGCCAATATACATCAAATACCATCATCAATTCACTGTTTTAAAGCATTAATCAAAGCCATCAAACACCATGCATCACAATGCATCATTACCAATTTAACAACATGCCAAAACAAGGATCTCTTACCTTGAGCATCCTTCAACACATGGCTTTCAAAACCAGCATTAACCATGCTAAAACATGCTTTCAGAATAGAATTTAAACATGCAATTTATAACCAATGCATCAAACCACTTCATGGCACATCCGAGAGAGTTTTTCCGAAAACTTACTCTTGAGCTTAGCTAAGTTGATTAGATTTAAACTAAGCTCCCATAACCTTCAAATAATTGTTTCAAAGCTGGAAATCCAACTCCTCTCACCAATTACGTTTCGCACGCTTGCCGAAACGCCAATCAAGCCTCCGGATCAACTCCAAAAGTGTCTGAAGATGCTTCCCCTGTTTTAAACACATCAAAGCAGAGGATTAATGCATCATCATGCATTGAAATCTTCAGCCAACACACATAACCTCGCTGATCTACCTAAAACCAACATTCCGGCTACCAAACACAACCGAAAACACCTCCAAACTCTTTCACAACTTAAACTAGCCAAGATCCATCACTTCTAACCATTTCTAAACATCAATCAACATCCAAAATACACCTTAACTCGTCCTTATACCTCCAGCTATAACATGACACCAAAAACCACCATTTTCATAAGCAAAAACTTAGGAAATTCAACCTATTCGGGATTTCATTGATAAAACCTCATTTCCACATCATTAGACATCCAAAACACATTAAAGATTCATCACAAAACAGAGCCCAAACAATCTCAACGAAATTCTTCAAGATTTCTTCCAAATCTTGAGCTTTAAGCCAAAATCAAGTTTCTAACATTAAAACCATTTACAAAACTTAAATTAAGGATTGACAACTTGGGAATTTCAGTAAAGAACTGAGTATTTAGAGGAGAAGAACAATCTTACCTCTAAATGGTGATTTCTCCTTGATTTCAGCCAATTTCCTTGAAAATTCAATGAGGAAATCAAAAGGATTTGATGCAAGATTGATTAGGAATTAATTGATGGTAGAAATATCATCAATTGAAGTGAAGATTATTGCAAAAGTTGCTGGAGAAATAGTGTTTGGATGATGGAATTTTGAGAGAAAAAGAAAAGAGAGAAATCTAGGAAAAGGTAGTTATGAAATTCCAAAAAGTAGTTTCCCTTTTCATTTAATTAATTAAAACATTAATTAATTCACTCAAATTAAGGAAAAATCTGGAGAAATCATTTTTGGGTAAATTAGCTCCTTAAAGATTCAAAGTTTCAATCCTAATAAAACAGTCACCACTAAACTTTTCAAAAATCGCATTTTAGTCACTACTCCGAAATGTAATATTTCCAAACCATATTTTGCAAAATTGACTTCACCACTCTCTTATATATATTAAAAGAGGATTTTTAGATATTTTTCCATATTTTTAAAGCATCCCAAACTAGGCTTTCCCTAAAACCTCCTTTTATATTTGAACCGAAAATCAGACCGGTCTGGTCCAGACCCTAAACTTCTAAGCCCAAAATTGGGGTGTTACAACTCTCCCCCTTAAGAAATTTCGTCCTCGAAATTTACCTGGAGGAAAAAGGTACGAAAACTGCTTCATCATATCATCATTTCTTTCCCACGTGGCTTCCTCAACACCACGATGCTTCCACAACACCTTAACCAATTCAATGGTCTTGCCTCGAAGAACTTTACTGTCCGAATCCAGAATTTCAACCGGCTCTTCATCAAAGGTCAAGTCTGGATTCAACTCCACTTCCTCCACATGCATAACATGTGAAGGATCCGATCTATACCTCTGAAGCATAGAGACATGAAACACATCATGTATCTTTTCCAACTCTTGCGGTAACCACAGCTTGTACGCAACAGGACCCACACCTTCAATCACCTCGTATGGTCCAATATACCTAGGGCTCAACTTACCCTTCCGGCCAAACCTCATCACCTTCTTCCAAGGCGAAACCTTCAAGAACACACGGTCACCTACCGCAAACTCAATCTCTTTACGCTTCAAATCCGTGTAAGACTTCCTCGATCAGAAGCTGCCTTCAATCGCTCACAAATGAGCTTCACCTTCTCGGTGGTTCCCTTCAATAAAGCCGGCATTGAAACCAACTTCTGACCTGTTTCAGCCCAGCAAAGAGGAGTTCTGCACTTCCTCCCATACAAAGCTTCATAAGGTGCCATCTGAATACTTTCTTGGTAGCTATTGTTATAAGCAAACACCACCAAAGGCAAATGCCTCTCCCAAGAACCCTGAAACTCAATCACACAGCACCTCAACATATCTTCCATCACTTGGATAACACGCTCAGACTGTCTATCCGACTGTGGATGATAAGAAGTACTGGAATTCAGCCGCGTACCAAATGCTTAATGCAAACACTCCCAAAAACGCGATGTAAACCTCGGATCCCTATCTGATACTATAGACTTTGGCACACCATGCAGTCGCACAATCTCAGCAATGTACAACTCTGCAAGCTTGTCCAAGGTATACGTAGTATGCACAGGTAAGAAATGAGATTGAATTGTTGCAAGCATATTTATTTGTTTTTTAGTAGGTTGACTTATCCGATTTCTTCAACAATGTCTCTTTATTAGACTTGAGGAAGTTCATGGTTAATTTATATCTCGGTTGAACCCTTTGATTGATGAGGTTAACGCTCTCTCTTGGAACTTTTTAACTTTCAAGCTTCTTCCTCCGATTGTATCAATCCTTGTTGGATTTGTTTGGTATCGGTATTGTCACTGCAGTATCAATACCACCGGCATTAGATGCTTGATGGATTTGTTTCTCTTGTTTTTCATGATTTGCATCTATGTCTTTGGTTGTCATTATGAATTTATAGATGACACTTCAGATTTTTTTTGTTGCATTGATGTTTTTAATTTTGTAGTTTCATTTTGAATGCTTTGGATCTATTTGAATATTATGCATTATACATATATTTTTAGATTATGACATTGATCTTATTTAACTATAAATATTTTGGATTACCACTTTTACTTATATTGTGCTTATCATCTTATTTTCTATTGTCTTTCGATACTATTAATCGTACAAATTTTCTTAATGCTTAGAAAAATTGTTTCCAAGGGTTTTGAACAATTTTCCCTTTAAAGACTTTCACAAAACATTAGTCAATGAAAATAAGTTTAAAACATTTTTTCAAGTGATTTTTTAGTTAAAACCTACAAATTTATATAGGCGGTGAACTAAAGTAGTACAAATGTTATACAATAATATCGGTACAATTAACATAACTACTAGTACCACGAGAACAATGTCAATTATGGATGTAACACCCGTGTGTTGGGGTTAGGAGTTAGTCGGGTTAGTTGGTCCGAGTCGGTAAAACTAATTTTAATCAAATTGACCTTGGTTTGAGCCAATTGAGTTTTAAATAAAAAGGAGGGATCATTATGGCAATTTACCCAAAACGATTAAAAAGGTAGACAACTTTTTGAAATTAAAAGAACAAAAAAAAAGAAATGCGATGTCTTCCTCCCTTTTTACATTTCACGTTAGAAACACCCAAAACCCCCTCAAGCCCCAACTACTATTCCATCAAATTTCTTCCTCATCTCAAGGTCTTTTTCAAAGGTAATTACATCTCTACACTCTCCTCTTCATCCTCTACATTTACCTAGCTTTAAAATTGAAAACTATCACCTTTTGGAAATTTAGGGTTTAAAGAAAGTTTGAGTTTTTATTGAGTTTTTCAAATGGTTTTGATTTATTAAGTTGAGTTTTGGTTTAGTCACCTTAAAATACACCTAATATGTTAAAGTTGGTGATTTTGAATGAAAACCCGAAATGGGTCTTGGTGGCCATTTTTGGAGTGTCTAAAACTTGGATTGTGGTGAGTTTTAGGGTTAGGTTGAAGGGCTGATGGTTTAGGGATGTTAGGAAGGTGTTTTGGGACCATTTGGGTGTCATTTGGGTGATTGAAAACATGGTTTTCAGCTAGGTTTTGAGGGAGCTCGAAAATGGATATTTTGGGTGATTGTTGGGTTTGAATTTGTTGAAGTGTGGCTTGTCTTTGTGGGTTGAAGTTTGTGGATGAAACTTAGCATTGATTTGTGAGTAATGGATGTGTTTTGATTGGCTAGAAACAAGAAGAGGCATTGGAGAAGCATCGGGATCGAATTCGGGCTTATAGGAGGCTTGCTTTGGTTGCTAAGGAAGGGTGGTGAGTAACTTTAAATATGTTTTAAAGTTGGTTCAAGTGTGTGTAGTGTTTGGGTTGGAATGTGCTTCGTAGGCCATTCCCATGTGGGAGTTAAATTGGTAACTTAACACCTTGAATGCTATTGATGCTATTTATGCTTTGCCTATTTACTCTTGTGAAATGTGGATTGATTGTGCATGTGTACCATGATATATGTAAGTGATGGGTTTGATTTATATATGGTGGATATGTGATATGGTTAAGGAATTTGCACTAATTAACTTACTGGGTGTAAATGATCGATCATTAGGATTAGTGTGCACACAAATTGAGTCAAAACGTACGTGGCCTTGATGGCGTTGAGTCATCAAGGAGGAGTACGGTGATGTAATATTCCATCGGAAATTTATATATTCTACGTGATAATGAGTAGAATCCAATCCGTAGGGCATGTGGTGATGAGTGGAATCCCGCCCATGCAAGGTCCGGTGATGAGTGTAATCCCACCGAGGTAATGTTGTTGTTGAGATTAAATTCGCACATCCGGGTAACTAATAGTGGCCAATTGAACTTGTTCTTATAATTATGGTGTTATGATGTTGATATATGATGTTGAGCTTAGTATGATGTGAGATGTCATATTATGACTCTTGAAAGACTAGATAGGTTGACTTGTTGATACCTATGTATGTAGTATGTGAGATAAAGGATTTGCATGCTTGGGCCCTGCATTGTTGATATTTTTTATTTTAGAGCATCCTCACTAAGCTTCTAGCTTACGCTCTCGTTTTTCAACAATGCAGATCATTAGCGCGTGTTAGCAAGGAGCAAGGCGAAGGGGCTTTCCAAGTTTGTAATTGCTCAAGTATGGTTTGGAAATTATAGTAGTAGTTAAGCAATGGGGCTAGTATGTGTTTTTGTATGAGCGTTGTATGACTCATAATGATGTTGGAGTTTATGTTTCTGCTTGAATTGTAAACCACGTTATGTCCTTTGAATGCTTGTGTATGATGGCATGCCCTTTTTGGATGTTTAGGTTGCTTTGCTAGTATGTGTAAACCTCACATGTGTTAGCTTGTGCCATTTGGCTTTTGAGTCCTTAAGCATGCCCTTTTATGTAATGAAATTGCCCTTGTGAGAATGTCATGGATGGATGCCTTGTTAATTGTCTTGACTGCTTTCCTTGGTCGTGGTAGGTTGTATGGATGTTTGTATGAGCTTAGGGGAGTCCAAAATTGCATTTAGAGTCGTGTTTGAGGTCGTTTAGCTGAAAATTGTGGACTTGCAGTGCAGGGCGTATCGATACGCCTAAGGGCTGTATCGATACGGCCTTGCCTAAAGAACGCAGATTTGGCTGGGCGTATCGATACACTGGGGTGTATCGATACGGTCCCAACTCTCTGGAATTCAGTGTAAGCTGGGCGTATCGATACACGGGGGTGTATCGATACTCTCTTAACTCACTGGAATCCTGAGGAGTTGGTGGGTGTAGGGCGTATCGGTACGGGGTTGAAGCGTATCGGTACAGTCCTACCACGTTGACTAAGAGGTGTTGACTGAGAAGGGCGTATCGATACGCTCAAAGGCTGTATCGATACGGTCTTCCTAGGGTTGACTGTCCGGGTTGACCTAGTCAAGGCGTATCGATACCCTTGATTGGTGTATCGATACGGCCTGCCCTGTAAGCTTAAAATGGACTGTTAATGTGTGGTTGTGGTTCGAATGTGTTTCCATATGGATGTTTTTCGCTGTCGTGATCACTTAGGTATTCATATGCCTTTAGTCGGGATTAAAATGAAAGAAAAAAATTAGGGTTGCTAACTGAGGGGAAACCTTAACGGGTTTCACTTCGGTTTTCCCCGTGTGGCCTTCTCGGACCGGTCATCCGGCCGGACCGGGACGAGGGGGTTACATTTTTTGGTATCATAGCCTGAGGTTACCGAGACCTCGAGCATGTAAGTGAGGTAAGCTTGATGTGTTAAGTAATTGTATTGCTTGATGTATGCTTTGCTATGAAATCTCGTTGTTTGATTATCTGAATGATGATTTGATGCATGAGTTGTTGCGTTCGGTGTAGAGTTGAGTGCCCATTGCTACTATTACTTAATTTTAAATGGTTTTGTAAAGGAAAGTACTTGAGCACGGTTGGACCCTTGCCTTTGCTAACGTAATCCTTATATGTTCTATTTGTTGTATTTATTGTCTTGCTAAACGGTATCATGAGACCACGTGGGATGCCTAGGATGGTTCAGCCGGAACCAAGGGCACAAGCTCCGGGGGTTGAGCAGATTGGAGGGGCACAGGCTCCTCAACCTCCTCCTTCTCCTCCTCGTCCTGCGGGAGGTGAGGCGGGAGCCGAGGGTGTTGGGCCTCAAGTGGGCCAAGGACCGGCCGGAATTGACTTAGCTCCTCTAGTTCAGGCGATAGCCGGGGCTTTCCAGGCTGTAGTGGCTGGGGGTCAGGCAGCGGCACAGCCTCAAGGAGAGGGTACCGGGTTGCCTTTGGAGAGACTCTGCAGTTTATGAGGTGAAGAGTTTAGGGGATCGGCACCAGAGAGGTCTGAGATGTGATTAGAGAAGACTGTTCGTATCTTGTCTCAGATGGGATGTACCGGGGGACGCAAGTTAGGGTGTGTTGAGTCCTTGCTTCAGGGTGATGCCTACACTTGGTGGGTCACCATCACTACGGGTATGGATGAGGCCGAGATTACTTGGGAGTTCTTTGAGTCCGCATTCCGTAAGAAATATTTGGGTCCTCGATACCTCGATGAGAAGAAGAGAGAATTCATGGCTTTGCTTCAAGGGAGTATGTCTGTGACCGACTATGAGATTCGATTTGTTAGACTGAGTCAGTATGCATCTGAGCTTGTTCCTTCTGAAGTGGAACGTTGTAACCATTTCCGTTATGGGCTGAATGAAGAAATCAAGAGATATACCCTAGCTTCAGATTACACTGATTTTGATGTCTTGGTCGCGAGGGCCAAGGACTTGGAGCACAGTTTCGGCTTGACCAAACGATCTGGTGGTTCTAGTTCGGGTAAAAGGTCCAGTGACTTTGATAGAGGTGATGCCAAGAGGCATCGAGACAACCAGCATCATTATGATCATAGGCGTAGTGGAGGTAACCACGGTAGGGGCCAACAGGGTCAGAGGGCTGGTGGGAAGTTGCCCACATGTGCTACTTGCGGGAGGAACCACACTGGGGAGTGTTGGGGAAATTTCCACTCGTGTTGGAGTTGTGGGGCTAGAGACCATATTAGGCGTGATTGTCCACATCAGGTGGGACAGGCACCAGTTCAGGCTCCTGCTAGGGCCAATGATTTTCAGAGAGGCCGCGGGCGCGGTAGAGGTAACTTCCAGCTGAGGAATGATGGCCAGAGAAACATAGCACATGTAGTTGCAGTCCAGTCGGAGGGCGGAGGTCAGGCCAGAGTTTACGCTCAGCGCGGGGATCAGCACGACACCGATGTGATCGCAGGTAACTTCTCGATACAGTCTTTGGGTTGGCTTTCTTTGATTGACTCCGGGTCTACACATTCTTATATTTTGAGTGAGCGTGCACAGTCGTTGAATTTGCCTTGTGAAATGTTAGAGGTAGGAGTTAGTGTTACTAGTTCCTTTGGGGACACGGTAATAGTTAGAAAGATGTACAGAAGGTGCCCGTTGATGGTTCAGGGACATGTATTTCCAGTGGATATGATGGAGCTACCTTTCTACGGTTTCGATGTAATTCTGGGTATAGACTGGCTCACTGAGCATAGAGCTAGGATAGACTTTGAAACTAAGAGGATTTCTTTGAGACTCACAGATGACTATGAGATTGTAGTGGTGGGTGAGAACGTGGAGTTCTTGTCCAATGTAGTTTCGGTCCTAGAGGCTAAGAGGTTAGTTGAGATGGGTTGCGAAGCATATTTGGCTTATGTGATGAACCCTAACATGAGTGAGGTTAGACCTCAAGACATCCGGACAGTGTGTGACTTTCCTAGTGTGTTTCCGGAAGAGTTGCCAGGGTTACCACCGGATAGAGAGGTAGAGTTCACTATTGAGACCTATTCTGATTCAGCTCCTGTTTCGATTGCTCCGTATCGCATGGCACCGAAAGAACTGAAAGAGTTGAAGACTCAGTTGCAAGAGTTGACAGATAGAGGCTTCATTCGACCTAGTTCTTCACCTTGGGGTGCACCAGTTTTGTTTGTAAAGAAGAAAGATGGAAGCATGAGAATGTGTATAGATTACAGACAGTTGAATCAGCTAATAGTGAAGAATAAGTATCCTTTGCCTAGAATAGATGATCTGTTCGACCAGTTGAGAGGGGCATCAGTCTTCTCGAAGATTGACTTGAGATTGGGTTACTATCAGCTAAAGGTAAGAGAGGTTGATGTACCGAAGACGACCTTTAGAACTAGGTATGGTCACTATGAGTTTTTAGTCATGCCTTTTGGGTTGACTAATGCACCGGCTGCTTTCATGGATATGATGAATAGGATTTTTCATCAGTACCTAGATCAGTTTGTAGTTGTTTTTATAGATGATATCTTGGTGTACTCGCGAACTGAAGAAGACCATGATCGACACTTGAGACTTGTTTTGAAGACTTTGCTAGAGAATCAGTTGTATGCAAAGTTGAGCAAGTGTGAATTCTGGATCCGAGAGGTAGTCTTCTTAGGACATGTAGTGTCAGCTGATGGGATTAGAGTTGATCCGAAGAAGATAGAGGTCATTGTTGAATGGAAACAACCGAAGTCTGTAATAGAGGTACATAGCTTCCTAGGCTTAGCTGGATACTATAGAAGATTCGTAGAAGGTTTCTCTAAGTTAGCCGCTCCGTTGACACAGTTACTTCAGAAGAGTGTTTAGTTTGAGTGGACAAATGCAAGACAGAGAGACTTTGAGAAGTTGAAAGAAGGTTTGACCCAAGCACCGATCTTGATTCAGCCAGAGTCTAGGAAAGACTATGTAGTTTATAGTGATGCTTCTTATGTAGGCCTAGGTTGTGTTCTCATGCAAGACAAGAGAGTGGTGGCTTATGCCTCAAGACAGTTGAAGACTCACGAGCGCAACTATCCGACCCATGACATAGAGTTAGCTGCAGTTGTGTTTGCTCTGAAGATTTGGAGACATTACTTGTACGGTGAGAAGTGCACAGTGTACACAGATCACAAGAGTTTGAAGTACATTATGACTCAGCGAGATTTGAATCTCAGACAGCGTAGGTGGTTAGAGTTGCTAAAAGACTATGATCTTACCATTGAGTACCATCCGGGTAAGTCCAATGTAGTGGATGATGCATTGAGTAGAAAGATAGTCGTAGACTTGAGGGCCATGTTTGCTAGATTGAGCTTGTCCAGAGATGGTGGTTTGGTAGCCGAGCTTCAGGTTAGGCCTACTCTAGGTCGGTTGATTAGAGAGAAGCAGCTCTTAGATAGATCTTTGGCACCTCACGTGCAAGATATAGCCGAAGGTAGATCTTCAGACTACAGTTTCAGTACCGATGGGGTTTTGTGTTTCAAAGATAGAATAGTTGTACCAGAGGACAGTGACTTGAGACGTACGATCTTGACTGAAGCACACAGTAGTCCGTTTGATATGCACCCTGGAAGTACGAAGATGTACCGCGATTTGAACAATGAGTACTTTTGGGTTGGTTTGAAGAGAGATGTAGCCGACTTTGAGAGCAAGTGTTTGGTGTGTCAGAGAGTGAAGGCGGAACATCAGGTTCCCTCAGGTTTGTTACAACCGTTGAGAATTCCGGAATGGAAATGGGAGAATATAACCATGGATTTTGTTTCGGGCTTGCCTTTGACTCCTACAAAGAAGAACTCAGTGTGGGTTATAGTAGATCGTTTTACGAAGTGTGCTCACTTCTTGGCAGTCAATACTACTTACACTTTAGATAGATTGGCCGATCTGTACATTGGTGAGATAGTTAGGCTGCATGGTGTGCCGAAGTCTATTGTGTCCGATAGAGATCCGAGGTTCACATCTCGATTTTGGGAGTGTCTGCATACAGCTTTGGGGACTCGTTTGAATTTCGGCACGTCTTATCATCCTCAGTCAGATGGTCAGTCAGAGAGAGTCATACAGATCTTAGAGGATATGTTGTGTTGTTGTATTATTGATTTTCAGGGTACTTGGGAGAAGCATTTGCCTCTAGTTGAGTTTGCATAGAATAATAGCTTCCAGTCGAGTATTCAGATGGCTCCGTATGAGGCCTTGTATGGCTGGAAGTGTAGAACTCCAGTTTGTTGGGCCGAAGTGGGACAGAAGTTGTTACCTATGCTGGATTTGCTTAAGGGGACAACCGACAAGGTAAAATTGATTTGCGATCGATTGAAGGCTGCTTCGGATAGGCAGAAGTCCTATGCCGACTTGAAAAGGAAGGAAGTCGAGTTTTTAGTGGGTGAGAAGGTGTTCTTGAAAGTGTCTCCGTGGAAGAAAGTAATGAGATTTGGCCGAAAGGGGAAGTTGAGTCCGAGGTACATAGGGTCGTATGAGATTGTGAAGAGGGTTGGTCCAGTTGCTTATCAGTTGCGTATGCCATCCGAGCTAGAGAAGATACACGATGTATTTCATGTTTCGATGCTCCGTAAGTATAGGTCCGATCCATCACATGTTATGCCCGTAGAGGAGATTGAATTGAATCCGGATTTGACTTATGAAGAAGAACAAGTGGAGATCCTAGCTTCTGACAGTAAGGTGTTGCGGGGTAGATAGATTGAGTTAGTAAAAGTGCGGTGGCAACGTCGAGGTGTGGACGAAGCCACTTGGGAGAGGAAGGAGGATATGGAAAGGCAGTTTCCGTATCTCTTTCAGTCAGGTAATTTCGGGGACAAAATTCCTTAATTGGGAGAGAGTTGTAACACCCGTGTGTTGGGGTTAGGAGTTAGTCGGGTTAGTTGGTCCGAGTCGATAAAACTAATTTTAATCAAATTTACCTTGGTTTGAGCCAAATGAGTTTTAAATAAAAAGGAGGGATCATTATGGCAATTTACCCAAAACAATTAAAAAGGTAGACAACTTTTTGAAATTAAAAGAACAAAAAAAAAAGAAATGTGTTGTCTTCCTCCCTTTTTACATTTCACGTTAGAAACACCCAAAATCCCCCTCAAGCCCCAACTACTATTCCATCAAATTTCTTCCTCATCTCAAGGTCTTTTTCAAAGTTAATTACATCTCTACACTCTCCTCTTCATCATCTACATTTACCTAGCTTTAAAATTGAAAACTATCATCTTTTGGAAATTTAGGGTTTAAAGAAAGTTTGAGTTTTTATTGGGTTTTTCAAATGGTTTTGATTTATTAAGTTGGGTTTTGGTTTAGTCACCTTAAAATACACCTAATATGTTAAAATTGGTGATTTTGAATGAAAACCCGAAATGGGTCTTGGTGGCCATTTTTGGAGTGTCTAAAACTTGGATTGTGGTGAGTTTTAGGGTTAGGTTGAAGGGCTGATGGTTTAGGGATGTTAGGAAGGTGTTTTGGGACCATTTGGGTGTCATTTGGGTGATTGAAAACATGGTTTTCAGCTAGGTTTTGAGGGAGCTCGAAAATGGATATTTTGGGTGATTGTTGGGTTTGAATTTGTTGAAGTGTGGCTTGTGTTTGTGGGTTGAAGTTTGTGGATGAAACTTAGCATTGATTTGTGAGTAATGGATGTGTTTTGATTGGCTAGAAACAAGAAGAGGCATTGGAGAAGCATCGGGATCGAATCTGGGCTTATAGGAGGCTTGCTTTGGTTGCTAAGGAAGGGTGGTGAGTAACTTTAAATATGTTTTAAAGTTGGTTCAAGTGTGTGTAGTGTTTGGGTTGGAATGTGCTTGGTAGGCCATTCCCATATGTGAGTTAAATTGGTAACTTAACCCCTTGAATGTTATTGATGCTATTTATGCTTTGCATATTTACTCTTGTGAAATGTGGATTGATTGTGCATGTGTACCATGATATATGTAAGTGATGGGTATGATTTATATATGGTGGATATGTGATGCGGTTAAGGAATTGGCACTAATTAACTTACCGGGTGTAAATGATCGATCATTAGGATTAGTGTGCACACAAATTGAGTCAAAACGTACGTGGCCTTGATGGCGTTGAGTCATCAAGGTGGAGTGCGGTGATGTAATATTCTGCCAGAAATTTATATATTCTACGTGATGATGAGTAGAATCTAATCCGTAGGGCATGTGGTGATGAGTGGAATCCTGCCCATGCAAGGTCCGGTGATGAGTGTAATCCCACCGAGGTAATGTTGTTGTTGAGATAAAATCCGCACATCTGGGTAACTAATAGTGGCCAATTGAACTTGTTCTTATAATTATGGTGTTATGATGTTGATATATGATGTTGAGCTTAGTATGATGTGAGATGCCATATTATGACTCTTGAAATACTAGCTAGGTTGACTTGTTGATACCTATGTATGTAGTATGTGAGATAAAGGATTTGCATGCTTGGGCCTTGCATTGTTGATGTTTTTGATTTTAGAGCATCCTCACTAAGCTTCTAGCTTACGCTCTCGTTTTTCAACAATGCAGATCATTAGCGTGTGTTAGCAAGGAGCAAGGCGAAGGGGCTTTCCAAGTTTGTAATTGCTCAAGTATGGTTTGGAAATTATAGTAGTAGTTAAGCAATGGGGCTAGTATGTGTTTTTGTATGAGCGTTGTATGACTCATAATGATGTTGGAGTTTATGTTTCGGCTTGAATTGTAAACCATGTTATGTCCTTTGAATGCTTGTATATGATGGCATGCCCTTTTTGGATGTTTAGGTTGCTTTGCTAGTATGTGTAAACCTCACATGTGTTAGCTTGTGCCATTTGGCTTTTGAGTCCTTAAGCATGCCCTTTTATGTAATGAAATTGCCCTTGTTAGAATGTCATGGATGGATGCCTTGTTATGACTGCTTTCCTTGGTCGTGGTAGGTTGTATGGATGTTTGTATGAGCTTAGGGGAGTCCAAAATTGCATTTAGAGTCGTGTTTGAGGTGGTTTAGCTGAAAATTGTAGACTTGTAGTGCAGGGCGTATCGATACGCATAAGGGCTGTATCGATACGCATAAGGGCTGTATCGATACGACCTTGCCTAAAGAACGCAGATTTGGTTGGGCGTATCGATACACGGGGGTGTATCGATACGGTCCCAACTCTATGGAATTCAGTGTAAGCTGGGCGTATCGATACACGGGGGTGTATCGATACTCTCTTAACTCACTGGAATCCTGAGGAGTTGGTGGGTGTAGGGCGTATCTGTACGGGGTTGAAGCGTATCGGTACGGTCCTACCACGTTGACTAAGAGGTGTTGACCGAGAAGGGCATATCGATACGCTCAAAGGTTGTATCGATACGGTCTTCCCCGGGTTGACTGTCCGGGTTGACCTGGTCAAGGCATATCGATACCCTTGATTGGTGTATCAATACGGCATGCCCTGTAAGCTTAAAATGGACTGTTAATGTGTGGTTGTGGTTCGAATGTGTTTCCTTATGGATGTTTTCCGCTGTCGTGATCACTTAGGTATTAATATGCCTTTAGTCGGGATTAAAATGAAAGAAAAAATTAGGGTTGCTAACCGAGGGGAAACCTTAACGGGTTTCGCTTCGGTTTTCCCCATGTGGCCTACTCGGACCGGTCATCCAGCCAGACCGGGACAAGGGGGTTACAATGGAATCAAACATGCAACAAATTAGTATCTATTTTGAACAATGTTTTTGAATTTGGTGATCTAGGGTAAGAATTTGTGTTATCACATTTTTACTACTATTTTGGTAAGAATTTATGTAGATTCCGTAAGAATTTGTGTAGATACCCAAATTCTTACGAGTTTCGTACCATAAGTTTGGTTGGTTTTAAATTAGAAGATGTGAGGTAATAATTTGTGTAGCTATGTTTTTATTATAACTTATGTAAAGATTTATGTAGGTATTGTAAACCATTGTGTAGATATCGTATTTTTTATGTGTTTCGTAACATATAGAGTAATCCTTTAAGATTTTAGGTAATTACACAATTTCCTACCATAAGTTTTGTTTGCTTAAGATTAGGAGATATGGGGTAATAAATTCGGTAATTGCTTTTTTTACAATATTTTATGTATAGATTTCTGTATGTATTGTGAAACATTGTGTAGGTATCGTATTTATCATACATTTTATAACATATAGAGTAATCTTTTAAGATTTGAGGTAGTTACAAAATTTCCTACCATAAGTTTAGTTGGTTTAAGATGATAAGATATTGTGTAATAATTTTGGTAGTTACGTTATTTGCTATATTTTATGTAAAGAGTTTTGTAGGTATTGTGAAACATTGTGTAGGTATCGTATTTATAATGTGTTTTGTAACATATAGAGTAATCCTTTAAGATTTTAGGTAGTTACACAATTTCGTACAATAAGTTTGGTTAGTTTAAGATTAGAAGATATAAGGTAATAATTTCAGTAGTTATTTCTTTTACTATGTTTTATGTAAAGATTTCTGTAGGTATTGTGAAACATTGTGTAGGTATCGTATTTATCATGTGTTTTGTAACATATAGAATAATCATTTAAGATTTTAGGTAGTTACACAATTACCTACCATAACTTTGGTTGGATTAAGATTAGAGATATGGGGTAATAATGTTAGTAGTTACGTTATTTGTTATATTTCATGTAAATAGTTTTGTAGGTATTGTGAAACATTGTGTATGTATCGTATTTATAATGTGTTTTGTAACATATAGAGTAATCCTATAAGAATTTAGGTAGTTACACAATTTCGTACAAAAAATTTGGCTGGTTTAAGATTAGGAGATATAAGGTAATAATTTCGGTAGTTACTTCTTTTACTATGCTTTATGTAAAGATTTCTGTAGATATTGTGAAACATTGCATAGGTATCATATTTATCATGCATTTTGTAACATATAGAGTAATCCTTTAAGATTTGAGGTAGTTACACAATTTCCTACCATATGTTTGGTTGGTTTAAGATTAGGAGATATTGGGTAATAATTTCGGTAGTTACATTATTTGCTATATATTATATAAAGGGTTCTGTAGGTATTGCGAAACATTGTGTAAGTATCGTATTTATAATGCGTTTTGTAACATATAGAGTAATCCTTTAAGATTTTAGGTAGTTACACAATTCCCTACCATAAGTTTTGTTGGTTTAAGATTAGGAGATATAGGGTAATAATTTCGGTATATAATTTTTTTTACTATATTTCATGTAAAGATTTTTCTGTAGGTGTTGGTTTAAGATTAGAAGAAATGGGGTAATGATTTCGGTAGTTACATTTTTTGCTATATTTTATATAAAGAGTTCTATATGTATTGGAAACATTATGTAGGTATGGTATTTCTCATGCTTTTTCTGACATATATAGTAACCCTTTAAGATTTTAAGTAGTTACACAATTTCCTACTATAAGTTTAGTTGGTTTAAGATTAGGATGTATGAGGTAATAATTTGGCATAAAGTCAAAAATAGCCCCCAACGTTTGACATTTTGGTTAGTACAGCTCCTATTCTTTTTTTCTATATGCAAACAAGCTCCTAACATTTCATTTTCGTGCAATTTTCACCCTCTATGGATGGAAACATTCAGTCAACAGACGTTGATCGTCTCTTGTTGACATGGCATGGTTACATGGCAAGTGAAGATGACGTGGCAGTGCCAAGTGTACAATAACATGTCAGTGGTGCCACATAAGAAAAAAATATTATTATTATTTTAAAGAATAGACAACCAATTGAAAGTTGACACGTGACGCCTTCTTATTTGAAGAATTTTAAAGAAATTAAAATATTGCTATTGTGGGGACTCAAACTTAGGTTATTAGGTTAGAAAGCGTTCCCCCAAACCATCAAGCCAAATCACTCAATTAGTATCTATCTTCGCATAAATAATATTAAGGAGAGGCTGGAATTAAAGCTTCCCCAAAAGTTTACTTTAATTCCCAAAAATTCACTTTGTTCACACATTAGGGTTCATTTGCCCTGTCTTCACCACCGCCATATATGGCTTACTGCTCTCTTCTGAACAACTTATCTTTTGAATATTTTTCAACAACAAAGTCTCACTTAAACTCGTAATAGATCTCACCATCTACCTATCGTTTTATTCAACATGTCATATTTTCTTCTTCTTCTCTATTTTCCTTTTGTTCTTATTTCCAATATTTGAATCGAAATTGAATTATTTTTTATTAGATCAACCAAACAATGATACCGATTCAAACAATTAGAATACTAATCAAACTCAAAACTTGTATACATTTTTGATGTGAAATTATCCTTTTTGTTTTGAAATTGGTGATAAAGAAAAAGGGAGAAGTGAATGGTAGATGAAATAGAGAAAAGGGAAAAAAAGGAGGCGGAGGAGGTGGGTGTTGTTATAAGTATAATGTTTTGTGGGGAAAAGTAAAAGTAAAGGAAATGTAGAAAAGTTGTAGTATTCGCCGTTGTCGGAGCCGTCAATATTCAAAATTTTGGATCAGTCACTCGAAAGATGAAATGGTGAGGAGCATTAGAGGGTTGACGATGAAGGAGTTAATTTCTAGGAAAAGCATTAATTCAAGAATATCCTCAAAATTGTTTATGCGAAAAGAGTCATTATTTGAGTTACTTGGCTTGATGGTTTGAGAGAAAGTTTTCTAACCCAACAACCTAGGTTTGAGTCCCCACATTAACAAAGTTTTAATTTCTTTATAATTCTTCAAATAAGAAAGTGCCACATATCAACTTTCAATTGGTTGTCTATTCCTTAAAAATAAAATATAATAATATTTTTATGTGGCACCACTGACACGTCATTATACACGTGACACTGCCACGCCATCTCCCCTTGCCATGTAACAATGCCATGTCAGCAACAAATGGTCAACGTCTGTTGAGTGACGGTTTTCATCCATCGAAGGTGAAATTTGTACGGAAATGAAACGTTAGGAGGTTGTTTGCACCAAAAAAAAGAATAGGAGCTAAACTGACCAAAAGATTAAACGTTGGGGGTTATTTTTGACTATAGGCCTAATAATTTTTGTAGTTACGCTTTTTTGCTATATTTTATGTAAAGATTTCTGTAGCTATTGTGAAACATTGTGTAGGTGTCGTATTTACAATGTGCATTTTGTAACATATAGAGTAATCCTTTAACATTTCAGGTAGTTACACAATTTCCTACCATAAGTTTGGTTAGTTTAAGATTAGGAGATATAGGGTAATAATTTCGGTATATAATTTTTTTTACTATATTTCATGTAAAGATTTCTGTAGGTGTTGTGAAACATTGTGTAGGTATCATATTTATCATGTGTTTTGTAACATATAAAGTAATCCAACATTTTAAGTAGTTACACAATTTCTTACCACAAGTTTAATTGGTTTAGGATTTGGAGATATGAGGTAATAATTTCGGTAGTTATTTTTTTACTATAACTTATGTAAAGATTTATGTAGGTATTGTGAAACATTGTGTAGTTATCGTATTTCTCTTGCGTTTTGTAACATATAGTGTAATCCTTTCTGATTTTAGGTAGTTACGTAATTTTCTATAATGATAAGCTTTTCTGTAACTACCGTTTTTCTTACGCTTACTGTAACAAATTATGTAACCGCATCGTAACAATAATGTAATAACATGCTACCGATATAACCGGTCTGCCTAATTTTAGCCTACTTTTAAGCTGTCTGACTTTTGCCCCCAGGAAAATGAAGGAAACTAGAAAAACTAAACAATATTTCTTTCAACCCACCCAATAGAAAAACCTTCAATTCTTACAAGACGATAGAAGATATAATCCCAGGAGAACCTTACAATAGAATAACTAAACTTATGGTTTTACCAGTTCTATTTTCTAAAGTATAGTGCTTACATAGAGTTTTTATAAGGGTAAAATAATATATATATATATATATATATATATATATATATAATTTAGTATTGTAATTGGCCACCTAAAAATTATATACCAAGATCCAACATTTAGTATTGTAATACTCATTTTATGTCTGGGCTATAAATAAGTTATTCTCTCGAATGTATTATTTTATTTTGTTTAAAAAAGTGAAAAAAAATAATTAAAAAAAGAAAAGCAAAAAATATGGAAGCAAGGCAGCAAGCTGGACACACAAAATGGAAATGGCGCAAATAAGGGCAGTGCCCTTTCAGTTCGAGAGCAGTGCTCTCACCGATACCCTTTGGATTGTTCGATGAATCACTCAATCGGGGTCTTGCTGAGATTTGTTCGAGTCGTTGTTTCTATGGCTAGATGATGCGAAGATCCTGCTAGGGGTTGGTCGAAATTCCTCATTCGAACTTCTAGTATGGTACATTTTGATCTTTTGTCTTTGTATTTATTTTAATATCGACTTTTTGTAATAAATATATGAATTTTATAATATTCTTTTAATTATTGGTATGTTTTTTTATATATTTTATATGTTATGTTTGTGTACTTTAAGTTGTATGAATTATGTATATGAATAAAATAGTTATATATATATATATATATTGTTTAATTAAATTTTTAAAAAAATTATTAGGGATTATCGTGAAAAACGTACCTCGAATTGTAAGGAGTGCCTCTTTTCGTTAGTCCCTATTACAAAAATATTATTTTTAATCGTAAATTATAATTTTCAAAATAGATTATCTTTTCTAACGGAAATTATGCCATGAACGTTGGGGTGTAAATTCCTTTTATATACGAAAATTGTGTCCCGAGTATTGGGGTGTAAATTTTCTTTTTTAAATATTTTAAGGGATCACAATTTCTAAATTAAATTCAAATTCATAATTTCCAGCGTTAAAACAATTTATAATCGACTAGGTACCAATTTTGGGCATTATGGGGTTGCTCACCCTTCCCCATATGTAACCGACTCCCGAACCTATTTTTCTGGTTTCGCAGACCCAAACTCGTTGTTTTAAGAAAAACGATAAAAAAACAAGTTTTATTAAAATAATCGGGTTTTCAGGTGATCCAATCTAACCTAAAGTAAAACGAACGATTGGTGGCGACTCCCCCATTGTTACAGCTTGGCGACTCCGTTGGGACCATTTTTTAGAGAGTCAAGCCACAAGTCAATTACTTTTTTGTTTTAATAAGATGGGAACTATGACTTCAATTTAATTTAATCTTTGCGATCCTTTTCTTTTTCTTAAATTTTTTATAACTATTTTTATAAAGTCTGCCGAGATCTCATATCATGAGCTCTCAACCCAAGCTCCGTCCCTTTTAAGTGGGAGCAAGAAACTGCTCCTTCGTGAGGTACTCCCTCCGTGCAGGATGATGGATTGCTTACGGGATATATGTCCCTTTGTCTTCGTGAGATCTCCATCTCCGTGCAAACTTAGGGAAATGTATCCTCTCAAATCGATGTTTTAGCGACAGTTCGGGTACCGTCACTCTAGAACCTAAACCACATGTAGTGAACTATAGGAGCCAACCCTTTAGAGCTATACTAAACCTTTGCCCATTAGCGGTCACCCTGATTAGGTTTTATGCCTTTATTTAACATTTATGTACAAATTTCTTTACTGCTAATTTTTGTCTTATTCATCATTTGATTTATTCACTCAATTTTTTATTATGAACTAACCCATTTTTTTCTTTTTGGTGATCACACTACATTAAGTCATTCATTTCACATTAATCTCATGACATCACTACAACATTTTAATTTTTGCATTTCACCAGCATGAAGTATTGATTCACGACTGGTTCCTAATTTGAAAAAATGATCTGTCATCGGCAGAAAATCTAGTACCCTAGATATCGATGCAACATTCGAAAGTTGCGAATAAATCCCGAAGTTGAACCATGGGAACCATTTTTGAATCAGTACCTTCACATCTAGGACATGCACATTGCATTTACATTTCAACATTTTAAAACCGGTCCCAGGGATACCCCATGCCAGAAAATACCGGATAAAGCAAAGCCAGCCAATCTAACATCATGCTGAACCTATGCAAGAGCTCGATCCAGGGGCATTTTCAAATAACTTTTGCGTTCATGTAAGCATCATGCCTCTACAAGGCCCCAGTTTAGGGGCATCCCTCGACGAGTTTAGAAAGTGAACCTCCGATGTCGAGTTAGACTTTTGCACCCTAGACGACTACATCAATTAACGCCTGTAGCACTTCGCTAGAGCCAAAAGTAATGAGCTGTCATGCACGGAGACAACAAATTTATAGACCCGACCGTGGGACAACATAATGCGGTCATGAGAACAATGAAATCTCTTCAAGGAAAGGTGAAAACATGCTTCAAGCATCGAGTTTGTTTCAAGAGCAGTCTCAGACGAAAATGATGAGGCGTTCACCCGATTGAGTAACTCTATAGAAAGAAGATCGAACCCAAGGAGGTTGGGGGCATCCTTACATACAAGGCATCGAGCACTAAAGTAAATATATGATCACCATAGAGTCAGGGGCATCCCTTCGAGGGGCAAAACAGAATCCCTCATTTACATATTCATCATTCTACATTAACTGCATGCATCATACAAGTCATCATGCATTTAGGCTAGGTACATGCATTAAGCACAAATTTAGGTACATACATAACATATTTTTGTCTTGAACGCATAAACAGATCCAAAAAAGAGACTGAACACCTCAACTGTGGGGGCAACAACATGATGACCAACCTTTAGCCCTGAAGGAGGACGAATATGTAAAAAGCTCAAACATCTAGATAAAAAATGGTAAATTTTTCCGAACAGAATACTAACTAATGTTCCATTCCATTTTCAGGTCATAACTTCATACCATGAAGTTCCATGATCAACTTTTTCTCTATCTCGCCTCCGTCAGTGGTGGTGGGCCAAGTCAATTTCCAGAAAAGAATAAGGACAATGATATTTGGGGGGCAAACTTCTTCTGGGGCAAATTTTGAACAAAAATCAAAAGATTAACCAGAGCCAGAAGAAGAAGACTTCTACAAGAATTCCATGCATCCCCATGAGAACATACATTAAAGCATATGCATCATTACATCATCCAAACATGTTCATACATCATGAAATCTAGTTTTTCGTTAAGCATTAAAGAATAAGGACAATGATATTTGGGGGGCAAACATGTCCATGCATCCCCTGAATTTGTAGCATAATGAGCACGACAACATTTTCATCTCCTTGAGTTTGCAGCGGAATGAGCACAGACAACAACTTTATCTCCTTGGAATTACGACGAAATGAGCCCAAACAGCTTCATCTCCCTGAAGATGTAGTGGGATGAACGTGACGGTAAACTCGACTCACTAAACATATAGCCAAATAAACGTAACAAACAGAAGATTTTGCTTTGTCGTTGATGGCGCAACATGCCAATTATTTTTCCAGGTCCAATTTCGCTTCAATAGGTGCGACTAGATCAAAATCCAAATTACACTACGATGTCAGAGTCGTAGTAGATCAAACCTCAGATCATGCCGCTTCATCAGAGTTGCAGCAGGTCATATCTTCCAGGTCTAGTTTCGTCGTAGTAGGTGCGACTAGACCAAAATCCAAATCACGCTACGTCGTTAGGGCCGTAGTAGATCAAATCTCAAATCATGCTACTTCGTCAAAGTTACGGTTGGTCATATCTTCCAGGTCTAGCTTCGCTATAGTAGGCGCGACTAGATCAAAACAAAGATCACGATACGTCGTCATGGCCGTAATAGATCAAATCAGATCATGTTGCTTCGTTAGAGTTGCGGTTGATCATATCTTACAAGTTCAATTTCACCGTAGTAGGTGCGGTGTAACCCCCTTAGCCCGGCCTAGACGATTGACCCGAACTACGAAGATTACACGGGGAAAACCAAAGTCAACCCGAAAGTCAACCTTGATTAACGACCCTTTTTTATTTTAATCTTGTCTAGATACATATTAAGCCTAAGTGAGTACTCACGAATCATGATTGAGAAAGGCACAACGATCGGATATCATTCAGGGACTCAATTGCTCAATTTACGCGCTTAGGGACCAAATTGTAATTTTTGGAAATTAGAAGGACTTCATCGATTTTAGGGTTACCAATATATAATTAATTATGTTACATGCTTCTCTATCAAAATTCAGCTTAAAAAGATAATCCAAGCTCAAGCAATTGCATCCACAACATTTAGGACTAAAATGTAAAGCATGAAAACTCAAAACAATTCAAAGTCACAGTCCCCAACGCCTACCTACCGTACCAAAACGCACGTATCGAAACGGTGTTGACCGTTTCGGTACGTGGGTATGTTCCGAGACCAATACCGAAATAGGGCACTCCAGTAGCAAAATTGTTCCGAAACAGCTTAAACCGTTTCGAAACGCAAAGACCATTACTGGCCCCCGTTTCGAAACAATTGAGTGTGTTTCGATACACTTTGCCCAGGAACAGCAGACATAGCTGGTTTTTCACCCTTTAACCCATTCAATCATGCCTCAAAGATTCCCATGTCATACTAGCAAACCATTAAACAAATAAGGAACATATTTAGGACCCTCTAGCACAAGCATGGCATCAAACACAAAATCACATAGTCTAAAGGCATGCTCCCTAATCTCAAAACCAATTTAGGCAAACCAACCCCAAGCCAAACATTTAAGGTCACTTACAACCCAAGAATGCCAACATAAACATGCCACAAACAAAGGGAGTTCAAACATATCTCCCAAATACAACCTTGGTTTCCCATTGCCAATATATCAAAACTAGAGTGTATGAAAATATCACCATACATGAGCTTGTACTTCCTTAGATGTTCTTAACCTCCTTAATGCCCGGAAACACTTCAATAATCTGCATTATTGGTAAAAGAGAGCGTAAGCACAAATGCTTAGTGAGGCATGCTCTAAAGAAACCAACACAATAATGCATTTCTTGAAAACACTTTCTCAAAAGCTTTTTAACAACATGCTCATTCTATCTCATGCTTGAAAACCATTCAAAGCAACTTCTCATTGAAAACACATGTACCTTCATTCTATCTCACGCAATTAAACCAATGCAAAACTCATGGCAAGCCATACTTATGCTTTTAACACCCAAACATTTCATATACAAATCTCATATACATTTCTCATAGCATAAATCATTTCATCAAAGGTACATGTGAATCAAAAATCATTTCATATCTTATATTGGCATTTTACATCTCATTATTACTTGGATATGCGGACATCTCACTAGACACTTCCGGTGGCATCTACCATCACCGTACTCACTCGTCTAGCAACATAGTTTCCAGTGGAATCTCACATCACCGTACTCACATGGCGGAATCTCTCATCGCCACAAAGCTTGGGTATTTCACCAAGTCCTACCCGATGGAATGCCCATCATCGGTTTTCTCCCTTTGGCTTAACCAAAGAGCACGTACAAATTTTTAGTTTATAGTGCACTCTCATCCTATTGATCGATCAATTATATCCGGTAAGTATCTCAACATCTATGCCAATATATTAAGTCAAATCATCATCTCACCTACTGTTTTTCATGCAACAAATCTCAAAACATTCTCGTCTCATTTCAAAATCATAACATTTGCCATGGTTAAAGCAAAAGCTCAAAACTCAACCATGCAACATGTTACATCATGAAATCACTTCTAGCATCATCTCATGCTATAAAACATTCATAAAAACAGTAGGAATTTATCTATCTCAAACCATGAGCATGTAAAAGCATTTTAGAGGCAATCACCACATTCAAGAGAGCAATCTAGTCAATACTTACTTCCAGACTTAGGAAGGTGTTTCAAACCTTTCCCAAATCCCCAAACATTGATTCTTGTCCCTCTAAGACTTCTAAAACCATACGCACTCACCGATTACGTTTCGCTTGCTCGCCGAAACGCTATCTAGGCTTCCAGATCAACACCAAAGGCGTTCGAAGATGTCTCCCCTGTTTTAAACACATAACAGCAGAGGATTAATGCATCATCATGAATTGAAATCATCAGCCACACACCTAAACTCGCTGCTCTACACAAAAACCACATTTTGGCTACCAAACACAACCGAAATCACCTCCAAACTCTTCCAAAACAAAACCCAGCCAAGATCTACCACTTCTAAATATTTCTAAACATCAATTAACATCAAAAACCACCATAATCACGTCCTTATACCTCCAGCTATGACAGAACACCAAAATCACCCCAAAAACCATCATTCTAGCAAGTAAAACTTTGGAAACCAAACCTATTCGGGATTTGATCGATAAAACCTCTTTTGTAACATCAATAATCATCCAAAATACATTGGAAAAACACCTCAAAACAGAGCCTAATCATCAAGCACGAAAATCATCAAGATTCCTCCAAGAACCTTGAGTTTTTAGACAAATTCTTGTTTCTAACATTAAAGCAACTCAAAAATCATTAACAAAGGATTGATAACTTGGGAATTTTAGTAAAGAACTGATCATTAGAGGAGAAGGACGAAGCTTACCTCTAATGGCTGATTTCTCTTTGATTTGGGCAATCTTTCTTGAAAATCCAATGAAGAAACAAGAGGTTTTGATGAGGAGAAGATTAGGAATCAAAAAGGAATTAGAATCCAATCAAAAGGGATGAAAATTAGTAGCAAATTGATGGAGAAAGAGTGTTTGGCTGAAAAGAATTTGAGAGAAATTGGAAGGAGAGAAAATTGACGTAAAGTGGTTATGAAAGTCAAAGGTAGTTTCTCTCTTTTAATTATCTTATTTTCCTTAATTAAAACTATATTAAAATCACCCAAAATAAAGAGATATCTGATTAAAACATTTTGGTAAAATTAGCTCCTTAAAGATTCAAAGTTTCAATCCTTTACAAAACAGTCACTATTTAACTTTGTAAAAACTGCGATTTGGTCACTACACCGAAATGTAGTATTTCCAAACCTTATTTTTGTAAAATTGACTTCACCATAATCTCTCATATATTAAATGAGGATTTTTAGATATTTTTCTATATTTTTAAAGCATCCCGAACTAGGTGTTCTCTAAACCCTCCTTTTATAATCGAACCGCTCTCGACCGGTCCGATTCGAATTCTAAAACATCTAAGCCCAAATTTGGGGTGTTACAACTCTCCCCCTTTTAAGAAATTTCGTCCTCGAAATTTACCTAGAGGAAAAAGGTAAGGAAACTGCCTTTTCATATCTTCCTTTCTTTCTCACGTGGCTTCCTCAACACCACGATGTCTCCACAACACCTTTACCAGCTCAATGGTCTTACCACAGAGAAACTTATTGTCAGAATCCAAAATCTCCACTGGTTCCTCATCATATGACAAATCTGGATTCAACTCAACTTCCTCCACAGGCATAACATGCGAAGGATCCGATCTATACCTCCGAAGCATGGATACATGAAACACATTATGCATCTTTTCCAGCTCTTGTGGTAATCTCAGCTTATAAGCAACAGGACCCACATGTTCTATCACCTCGTATGGTCCAATGTATCTCGGGCTCAGCTTGCTCTTTCGGTCAAATCTCATCACCTTCTTCCAAGGTGAAACTTTCAAGAACGCACGGTCACCCACGACAAATTCTATCTCCTTACGCTTCAAATCCGCGTAAGACTTTTGCCGATCAGATGCTGCCTTTAACCACTCACAAAAGAGCTTCACCTTCTCGGTGGTTCCTTTCAACAAAGCCGGCATCGGGACCAACTTTTGTCCCGTTTCAGCCCAGCAAAGAGGAGTTCTGCACTTCCTCTCGTACAAAGCTTCATAAGGTGCCATTTGAATACTTGCCTGGTAACTATTATTATAAGCAAACTCCACCAAAGGCAAGTGCTTCTCCCAAGAGCCTTGAAACTCAATCACATATCACCTCAACATATACTCAAGCACTTGGATAACACGCTCTGACTGCCCATCCGTCTACGGATGATAAGAAGTACTGAAATTCAGCCGCGTACCCAATGCTTGATGTAAACACTCCCAAAACCTTGATGTGAACCTCGAATCTCTATCCGATACTATAGATTTCGGTACACCATGCAAACGTACAATCTCAGCGATGTACAGCTCTGCAAGCTTATCCAAGGTATACGTAGTATGCACAGGTAAGAAATGTGCACACTTCGTAAGGCGATCCACAACCACCCACACAGAATTCTTCTTTGACGGCGATAAAGGCAAACCAGACACAAAGTCCATGGTTATCCTCTCCCATTTCCATTCAGGGATCCTCAACGGCTGCAACAACCCCGAAGGAAATTGATGCTCAGCTTTAACCTGCTGGCAAACCATGCACTTGCTCACATACTCAGCAACATCTTTCTTCAAACCCACCCAATAGTACTCATCCTTCAGATCACGATACATCTTTGTACTACCAGGGTGCATAGCAAATGGACTACTATGAGCTTCGGTCAGAATAGTGCGCCTTAACTCAGCATCGTTTGGTACCACTATTCGACTTCCAAAACATAGAACACCATCATCATTAAAACAGAAATTCGATGGTCTATCCTCAGCAATATCCTGAACATGTGGCACCAAAGAATCATCCAACAACTGCTTATCCTTTATCAACTGAACTAGTGATGGTTTTACTTGCAATTCAGCAACAAGACCTCCATATCGCGATATGCTCAAGCTAGCAAACATCGCCCTTAACTCCACCGCCACTTTCCTGCTCAAAGCATCGACCACAACATTGGCCTTTCCCGGGTGATACTCGATCGTTAGATCGTAATCCTTAAGCAACTCCACCCATCGTCGTTGCCTAAGATTTAACTCTTTCTGAGACATCAAATACTTCAAACTCTTATGATTCATGTACACGGTACACTTCTCACCATAAAGATAATGTCTCCAGATCTTCAAAGCAAAAACCACCACAGCTAACTCAATATCATGCGTTGGATAATTGCGCTCATGCACTTTCAACTGACGCGATGCATAAGCCACCACCTTACCTTCCTGCATTAGCACACACCCCAAACCAACGTAAGATGCATCACTATACACCACAAACTCTTTCCCTGATTCAGGTTGAACTAAGATAGAAGCTTGCGTCAAAGCCGCTTTAAGCTTCTCAAAGGCTTGTTGTCTCGCTTCCGTCCACTCATACTTAACATCTTTTTGCAACAATTTCGTCAAAGGGGCAACAATCTTAGAGAATCCATCCACGAACCTTCGATAGTATCCCGCCAGCCCAAGGAAACTACGAACTTCGTGAACAGTCTTAGGAGGCTTCCAATTAATCATCGCCTCAACCTTCTGGGGATCAACTCGAATCCCTTCTACCGAAACCACATGACCTAGGAAACAACTTCCTTTAACCAAAACTCACACTTGCTCAACTTAGCATAAAGCTGGTTTTCCAACAGCGCTTGCAAAACAATTCTCAGATGACCCTCATGCTCCTCCTCAGTGCGAGAGTACACAAGGATGTCGTCGATGAACACCACAACGAACTTGTCCAAGAATTCATAGAACACCCTATTCATCATGTCCATGAAAGCCGCAGGAGCATTCGTCAAGCCGAACGGCATTACAAGGAACTCATAATGCCCATACCTGGTTCTAAAGGCTGTTTTCGGCACATCTACATCCTTCACCTTTAGCTGATAGTGCCCTGACCTCAAATCAATCTTGGAAAACACCGCCGCTCCCCGAAACTGATCAAAGATATCATCAATCCTCGGCAAAGGATACTTGTTCTTGACGGTCAACTTATTCAGTTGACGATAATCGATGCACATTCTCATCGTGCCATCTTTCTTGTTCACAAACAAGACCGGTGCACCCCAACGAGACACATTAGGCCTAATGAATCCACGGTCAAGCAACTCCTGAAGTTGCGTCTTCAACTCCTTGGGTGCCATGCAATAGGGAGCAATGGACACCGGAGTTGTATTTTCATACAGCTCAATTCCAAACTCAACCTCTCGACTAGGCGGCAGACCAGGTAATTCCTCCGTAAACAATCTAGGGAACTCACACAAGGTTCTTATATCCTGAACGCGCCCCTCCTTTGAACTAGGATTCATAACAAAGGCTAGGTAAGCCTCGCAACCTTGTCGCAACATCCGACTTGCTTCCGACGTAAACACCACATTGGCAAGAAACTTCACATTCTCACCCACCACCACCACCTCATAATCATCCGCAAGCTTCAACGAAACTCGCTTGCTTTCGAAATCCACAACGGCTCTATGCTCAACAAGCCAATCCATACCAAGGATTACATCAAAGCCATTGAATGGAAATTCCATGAGATCAACAAGAAAGACATGATTTTGCACCTTCAAGGGACATCTCCTATACAACTTTCTTGTTACAACCGTTTCACCAAAGGAACTAGTCACACGCATACCCACATCCAACGACTCAACAGGTAAACCAAGCATTTGAGCATGTTCACACAATATGTACGAGTGTGTAGATCCAGAATCAATCAAAGAAAGTAATGACAAGGATTGCAAAGTAAAGGTGCCTGCGATCACATCCGTATCATTCCTTCCCTCACGATGGGCATACACTCGAGCTTGACCGCCACCCTCAGGTTGAACAGCCACAACATGCGCCACGTTCCTTCCACCATCATCCCTATGCTGAAAATTACCACGACCGCGCCCACGACCTCTATGTGGCTCAGCTGCTCTCACCGGAGCCTGTCCCTCTCTCAGCGGCTGAGGACAATCTTTCTTCAAATGCCTCGGTTTCCACAATTCCAGCATGTCCCAAGGTTACCCCAAAACTCACCACTGTGTCTCCTACCACAACGGTTACACTCAGGAGTCCTCAAAACAACATTAGGTCCTTCCTGACCTCTACCAGGGTTACCACCCCCACGCCTAGCATCATAGTGCGGCTTTCTATCCTTATGTCTCTTGTTGCGATCTCTACCATAATCGCGTCCAGCCGCTCGCTTTCCAGAGCTAGAGCCACCAGCTCGACTTACCAAACCAAGATTCGATTCAATGTCCTTGGCTCTGGTGACCAAGACATCGAAATCTGTGTAATCATCTGCAAGCATATAAGTCTTGACATCCGCTACCAGCCCATAACGGAATCGTTCGCACCTCTCCCGCTTAGTAGGGATTAGCTCAGGTGAATACTGGCTAAGACGAACAAACTGAATCTCATATTCAGCTACAGACATATTTCCTTGCATGAGAGACATAAACTCTCCCTTATTTTCATTGAGATAACGCACTCTTAGATACTTCCGCTTGAACGCATTCAAGAAGAACGTCCAAGTCACCTCATCATCCTCCATCCCAACCACGTATAAGCATCACCATGCAGTAGTGACACAATACAACCCAACTTCTGCACATTGTTGCAGTTCAACTGACCCAGAATCCTCTTGGTGATCTCCAACCAAGACTCAGATCCTTCAGGCGACAATCCTCTCAACTCTGTTCCTCCAAGACTACGGAGACGCTCCAACGGCAATCTCACATTAGCATCATCCTGATGCGCAGCTCCATGAGATCCAGCTACGGCTGCCTGGAAAGCTCCAGCAATAGCCTGTATCAACATGGTCATGTCAGGAGCAGCTTGCCCCTGAACACCCTCGGGTCCAGCAACCCCAGCACCAACTCCAGCAGCACCAGCCCCAGCTCCACCACCACCAGGTGGTCCACCGCCAGGGGGAGGAGGAGGCAAATCCTCAGCATTCTCCGCGTTCTCATTATCAGCCATAGATCTAGTATTGATTCTCAGCTCTCTACGTGGCCCCATAACAAAAACAATGCACTGACAAAATGCAATAAACACAATTAGGCATAACAACGTAAGTAATCAAAGTACTCAAGCTCATTTTCGAAAACAATTCTCTTCATTAGTTCTGATATGGCAATGGGATCCCCAACCACACTCCAAACATAGCATAGCATCACAAAACCATCTCAATTGAATCACACATCAATGTTCATGCATCAAACTTCCACTGAAAAGAAGCAATCACGCATAATCACATACAACAACCACATACCAAACCCCAATTATTCGATAACCTGGCTCTGATACCAACAAATGTAACCCCCTTAGCCCGACCTAGACGTTTGACCCGAACTACGGAGATTACACGGGGAAAACCAAAGTCAACCCGAAAGTTAACCTTGATTAAAGACCCTTTTTATTTTAATCTTGTCTAGATACATATTAAGCCTAAGTGAGTACTGACGAATCATGATTGAGAAAGGCACATCGATCGGATATCATTCAGGGACTCAATTGCTTGATTTACGTGTTTAGGGACCAAATTGTAATTTTTGGAAATTAGAAGGACTTCATCGATTTTAGGGTTGCCAATATATAATTAATTATGTTACATGCTTCTCTGTCAAAATTCAGCTTAAAAAGATAACCCAAGCTCAAGCAATTGCATCCACAACATTTAGGACTAAAATGTAAAGTATGAAAACTCAAAACAATTCAAAGTCACAGTCCCCAACGGTCAACTGTATCGAAACGCCTACCTACCGTACCGAAACACACATATCGAAACGGTGTTGACCGTTTCGGTACGCGGGTATGTTCCGAGACCAGTACCGAAACAAGGTACTCTAGTAGCCAAACTGTTCCGAAACAGCTTCAACCGTTTCGAAACGGAAAGACCATTACAGGCCCCCGTTTCGAAACAATTGAGGGTGTTTCGATACACTTTGCCCAGAAACAACAGACATAGCTGGTTTTTCACCCTTTAAACCATTCAATCATGCCTCAAAGATTCCCAAGTCATACCAGCAAACCATTAAAAAAATAAGGAACATATTTAGGACCCTCTAGCACAAGCATGGCATCAAACACAAAATCATATAGTCTAAAGGCATGCTCCCTAATCTCAAAAACAATATAGGTAAACCAACCACAAGCCAAACATTTAAGGCCACTTACAACCCAAGAATGCCAACATAAACATGCCACAAACTTAGGGAGTTCAAACATATCTCCCAAATACAACCTTGGTTTCCCATTGCCAATATATCAAAACTAGAGTGTAGGAAAATATCACCATACATGAGCTTGTACTTCCTTAGATGTTCTTAACCTCCTTGATTCCCGGAAACACTTCAATTATCTGCATTATTGGTAAAAGAGAGCGTAAGCACAAATGCTTAGTGAGGCATGCTCTAAAGAAACCATCACAATAATGCATTTCTTGAAAACACTTTCTCAAAAGCTTTTTAACAACATGCTCATTCTATCTCATGCTTGAAAACCATTCAAAGCAACTTCTCATTGAAAACACATGTACCTTCATTCTATCTCATGCATTTAAACCAATGCAAAACTCATGGCAAGCCATACTTATGCTTGTAACACCCAAGCATTTCATATACAAATCTGATATGCATTTCTCATAGCATAAATCATTTCATCAAAGGTACATGTGAATCAAAAACCATTCCATATCTTATATTGGCATTTTACATCTCATTATTACTCGGATATGCGTACATCTCACTAGACACTTCCGGTGGCATCTACTATCACCGTACTCACTCGTCTAGCAACATAGTTTCCGGTGGAATCTCACATCACCGTACTCACATGGCGGAATCTCTCATCGCTACAAAGCTTGGGTATTTCACCAAGTCCTACCCGATGGAATGCTCATCATCGGTTCTCTCCCTTTGGCTTAACCAAAGAGCACGTACGAATTTTTAGTTTATAGTGCACTCTCATCCTATTGATCGATCAATTATATATGGTTAGTATCTCAACATCTATGCCAATATATTAAGTCAAATTATCATCTCACCTACTGTTTTTCATGCAACAAATCTCAAAACATTCTCATCTCATTTCAAAACCATAACATTTGCCATGCTTAAAGCAAAAGCTCAAAACTCAACCATGCAACATGTTACATCATGAAATCACTTCTAGCATCATTTCATGCTATAAAACATGCATAAAAACAGTAGGAATTTATCTATCTCAAACCATGAGCATGTAAAAGCATTTTAGGGGCAATCACCACATTCAAGAGAGCAATCTAGCCAATACTTACTTTCGGACTTAGGAAGGTGTTTCAAACCTTTCCCAAATCTCCAAACCTTGATTTTTGTCCCTCTAGGACTTCTAAAACCATACGCACTCACCGATTACGTTTCGCTTGCTCGTCGAAACGCTATCTAGGCTTCCGGATCAACACCAAAGGCGTCCGAAGATGTCTCCCCTGTTTTAAACACATAAGAGCAGAGGATTAATGCATCATCATGAATTGAAATCATCAGCCACACACCTAAACTCGCTGCTCTACACAAAAACCACATTTCGGCACCAAACACAACCGAAATCACCTCCAAACTCTTCCAAAACAAAACCCAGCCAAGATCTACCACTTCTAAACATTTCTAAACATCAATTAACATCAAAAACCACCATAATCACATCCTTATACCGCCAGCTATGACAGAACACCAAAATCACCCAAAAAACCATCATTCTAGCAAGTAAAACTTTGGAAACCAAACCTATTCGGAATTTGATTGATAAAACATCATTTGTAACATCAATAATCATCCAAAATACATTGGAAAAACACCTCAAAACAGTTCCTAATCATCAAGCACGAAAATCATCAAGATTCCTCCAAGAACCTTGAGTTTTTAGACAAATTCTTGTTTCTAACATTAAAGCAACTCAAAAATCATTAACAAAGGATTGATAACTTAGGAATTTCAGTAAAGAACTGATCATTAGAGGAGAAGGACGAAGCTTACCTCTAATGGCTGATTTCTCTTTGATTTGGGCAAGCTTTCTTGAAAATCCAATGAAGAAACAAGAGGTTTTGATGAGGAGAAGATTAGGAATCAAAAAGGAATTAGAATTCAATCAAAAGGGATGAAAATCAGTAGCAAATTGATGGAGAAAGAGTGTTTGGCTGAAAAGAATTTGAGAGAAATTGGAAGGAGAGAAAATTGACGTGAAGTGGTTATGAAAGTCAAAGGTAGTTTCTCTCTTTTAATTATCTTATTTTCCTTAATTAAAACTATATTAAAATCACCCAAAATAAAGGGAAATCTAATTAAAACATTTTGGTAAAATTAGCTCCTTAAAGATTCAAAGATTCAATCCTTTACAAAATAGTCACTATTTAACTTTGTAAAAATTGTGATTTGGTCACTACACCAAAATGTAGTATTTTCAAACCTTATTTTGTAAAATTGACTTCACCATAATCTCTCATATATTAAATGAGGATTTTTAGATATTTTTCTATATTTTTAAAGCATCCCGAACTAGGTGTTCCCTAAACCCTCCTTTTATAATCGAACAACTCTCGACCGGTCCGATTCGAATTCTAAAACATCTAAGCCCAAATTTGGGGTGTTACATGCGGCTACATCAAAATATTGGTCATGCCACTTTATCAAGGTTGCAGCTTGATCAAAATCGAAATGTCGATCCTGCCTCCTCGTTAGTGTTGTAGCTGGATCAAAACAACTTCAGACCGTTCCTCTTCGTCAGGTGTCGTAGCTCGATCAATTCCTGGTCTTGCCTCCTCGTCAGTGTTATAGCTAAACCCAAATTCACTAACTTCCGATCCTGCCTCCTCGTCGGTGCTGTAGCTGGATTGAAATGATTTCAGACCATGCCTCTTCGTCGGTGCTGTAGCTTGGTCAAAAAATTATTGATTTTCAAATCTATCCCCTCACCCAAAGAGAGAGAGAGAGAGAGAAATAACTGTCAGATCTTGTTCCTTCGTCAGAATTGCAGATAAATCAAAGCTATTTTGACAAGTCCGACAGAAATGTCGGCACAACGTGCTTAAACACGGTAAATGTTAATACAATGGACAATTCAAATGTCCATCGAAAATCCATTTTCATGAATGGTCAAAGGAAAATAAATCCTTTGGAAAAATCCAATCTCATGATCGGTATAAACTAATTGTACCCAGGGAAATGGTACAGCTAACCCGGAGCAAACGACTACCGGTAAAGGAAAGTCAAAACCGTTAATCCCTGTGCATTTCGGAAAAATGCAAAAGGAATTGCTTAATTCCATCCTTTCTTAAGGATAGTTTTTTTCTTAAAACTGAAATTGCTTAATTCCATTCTTTCTTAAGGAACGTTTTTCTTAAAACAAGAATTTCTTAATTCCACCCTTTCTTAAGGACGTTTTTTCTCAAAACAAAGATCTCTTATTTTCATCTTTTCATTAGGATCATTTTTTTAACAGAAATTTCTTAATTTCATCATTCCACAAGGATCAAAGCTATTTTGGCAAGTCCGACAGAAATGTCGGCCAACATGCTTAAATACGGTAAAGTTTAAGACAATGGACAATTCAAATGTCCATCGAAAATCCATTTTTACAAATGGTCAAAGGAAAATAAATCCTTTGGGAAAATCCAATCTCATGATTGGTATAAACTGATTGTACCTAGGGGAATGATACAACTAGCCCGGAGCAAACAGCTACCGGTAAAGGCAAATCAAAACCGCTGATCCCTGTGCATTTGGGGAAATGAAAAAGAAATCTAGGCGTCGAGCTGGAGGTATTTTCTAAATCCAAGAACAGAGCCTTCATCGTCAGATCATGTCTTCTGAGACGAACTGTCAGAGCCTTTATCCTCCGATCATGTTTCTTCGTCAGTGTTCCAGTAGGATCAAGTTTTGCAGACCTTGTCTCTTCATTAGTATCACAGCTAGGTCAAATTTTCTCCAGGTATTGCGTCGTCATTAGAGTCGTAGCATGCCGAACTTATTTTGCTTCCCCCATGGGTCTCCGTAGTTTGAAGATTCTCTCTCCAACGAATCATTCCATTTTGAAGATTTTGCCTACAAGAGCGGTCGAGCAGATCAAGTGAAGCTTAAGAAGGAGAAGTGGTCAGAGAAAAGAACCCAGACCTGACGAACATAAAATGATTATTCTTTTGTCTTTGCTCTATTCTGGTTATACAACAATGAGCAAAATGGGACAATTGTAATATACATTTCATGTCCGGGCTATAAATAAGTTTTTCTCTCGAATGTATTACTTTATCTTGTTTTAAAAAAAAAAAGTTAAAAAAAAGTGAAAAAATAATAAATAAAAAAAGAAAAGCAAAAAAAAAGTGAAAAAATAATAAATAAAAAAAGAAAAGCAAAAAATGGGGTAAAATGCGTGGATGCCATGGAAGGCATCACGCCGAAAACAATATTGACTCACCCCCCTCCCCCGTTACTATAAATAGGGAAGCAAGGCAGCAAGCTGGGCACACAAAATGAAAATGGCAAAAGCCATGGAAATGGCGCAAATAAGGGCAGTGCCCTTTCGGTTCGAGAGCAGTGCTCTCACCAATACCCTTTCGATGGTTCGATCAATCATTCGATCGGAGTCTTGCTGAGATTTATTCTGATCGTTGTTTCTATGGTTAGATGATGTGAAGATTCTGTTAGGAGTCGGTCGAAGTTCTTCATTCGAGCTTCTAGTAGAGTACATTTTGATCTTTGTTTTTGTATTTGTTTATTTTAATACCGACTTTTTGTAATAAATATCTTTGTATGAATTTTATTTTACAATGTTCTTTTAATTATTAGTATGTTTTTTATATTTTATATGATATGTTTGTGTACTTTAAGTTGTATGAATTATGTATATGAATAAAATAGTTACATATATTATTTAATTAAATTTTAAAATAAAATCTTTTATTAAGAATTATCGTGAAAAACGTACCTCGAACCGTATGGAGTGTCACTTTTCGTTAGTCCCTATTACAAAAATATTATTTTTAATCCTAAATTATAATTTTCAAAATAGATTATCTTTTCTAACAAAAATTATGCCCTG
The DNA here is from genome assembly GCA_030270665.1 of Hibiscus trionum. Taxonomy (NCBI): domain Eukaryota; kingdom Viridiplantae; phylum Streptophyta; class Magnoliopsida; order Malvales; family Malvaceae; genus Hibiscus; species Hibiscus trionum. The sequence continues at coordinate 5,848,150 of BSYR01000010.1, read as the reverse complement.
GACGTAGGGGTGTAAATTCTTTTTATATACGAAAATTGTGCTCGGGTGTTGGGGTGTAAATTTTCTTTTTTAAATATTTTAAGAGATCACATTTTTTAAATTAAATTCGAATTCATAATTTTCATCGCTAAAACAATTTATAATCGACTAGGTACCAATTTTGGGCGTTGTGGGGTGCTCACCCTTCCCCACACGTAATCGACTCTCGAACTTATTTTTCTGGTTTCGCAGAACCAAACTCGTCGTTTTAATAAAAACAATAAAAACAAGTTTTATTAAAATAACCAAGTTTTCAGGTGATCCATTCTCACTTAAAATAAAATAAACTATTGGTGGCGACTCCCTGTTGTTACAAGTATTTGACACATATCCAAACATGAGTAGGAAGATATAATCCGAGTAGAACCTTCCAAGTACATGGAAAGACTTCAGAAACATTGAGCATACGTGGAACATAGCTTCTATCCTTGTTACTAACTTACTGCTGCTTACAGATTGCTCAGATCCCTACTGTTGAAGTATAAGTAACTAGTCTTGCCAGAAGCAGTGGTTCTAGGAACCGGGGAAAATCCGGCATATTCCTTCTCTAACTTTGTTAAGCATACTTTGGCGACACTACGAAAGGAATCGTGTTTCTGGATAAAAGGCTGCTCTGTATAGTCGTTGAGTGGCATGCACTGAAGTAGGAGATAAACAAGACACATAAATATATAAATAAGCAACCAATACCAGTGGCCATGACTATTCAGTTGTTGCCTGAGATATTGTTCTTTCCTAAACGACTGTGTTAACTCTACCATTCAGATCTTTCCACGTCGGAATGATCGGAGATTCAGAATTGGTGTATTGGCTCAGCCAACCCAGACTTTAGGGACACTATGGTATCTTCTCTACTATCATCCATAAGACATGCCATAATCATATTTAGACCCTAGTTAGTTTTCTACTATTATACACTATAGGACTAGGGGCGGACCATAGGGGGGTTAAGGGGGTTTGGTCCCCCCATTTTTTTTTTTCATTTTTTTAGAAAAAAAAGGTAAAATTACCTCTATAATCCCTTTAAAATTTGTAAAATTTTAGTTTGGCCCCCCTCAAAAATTTTAATTCATTTTGGTCCCCTTTATAAATTTTTTGTTTTTTTAAAATTTCATTTTGGTCCCCCCTTTATAAATTTCTAGTTCCGCCCCTATATAGGACCTATGTACCAATTCATGGGAGGGTTCCAGTCAGAATCATCTCCAGCATCCTTTGGTGTTTTCAATCTTGGAAGATTACTGCTTGATCGAACTATTTTAATCAGTTAACAGGGTCCTATTGTTAGCAGTATATACATGGGAATGTACCTGGGCAGCTTCAATCTCTCTATCTTGCTTGTGGATGTCAAATGAACGCGGACGTAACATGCACACAAAAAGCAAATCCGATTTTGTGAAAAATGACCGGTGACTTTGCCTGAATTTGGAAGTAGGTAGTTAGGACTTGAGTGTAAGCAACTATAGATAGAGGAGGGTAGAGCTTTTGGTTTATTCGAAACACAATTAGAATCCATAGCACCAGCATGTGGTCCTTGAAGTTTTAGGAAGCAAAACATTCTGTCAATCATTTTAACAAGCACATACCTGAATGCTAAAATTTCCACAAATTCTGTGTCAATCTGAAGGACAAACAAAGACATTGTTGAAATATATACAATTTCATAATAATTCAAATAAGAAAACTCGTATCGTCACTTACCCCAGTCTCTTCTTTAACTTCCCTCATAGCTGCCTCAGAAATATCCTCACCCTATGGACTGGAATTCTCAGTTCAAGCCAAAGATATATATATATAAACACCATAATTTTTTAAAATTCACCTCATCAACAACTCCAGTAGGGAATTTCCAGACACCTGTGCCTTTGAACTTGCCACCCTTCTCTTGAACTACAAGCACCTAACAGATAGAAGAAGCATTTTGAAATGAGGAAAACTGCCTTAGTTTTTCAATTCAACGAAAATTGAAGAAAGGGTACCTCTCTTTTTTCATTCATGACAAAAGCACTAATCCCAACACGATGCGAAGCGTTTTTAGGAATGGTATCGGCGGATTGGCTGAGCCACTTTACAAGCATTAGATAATCTGTTTCAGCATGGTGGTATTTAAAACCTTCCTGATGAACCAGCAATGCAAAAAACATTATTGAAATAGAAATACTCAAACTTCCTTTATTTGCCAAGAAAATGCATTCACCTTAACCGCGGGTTCAACCAGATTAACAAGTTCAATAGGCAATTTAATCCAAACCGCCCTCTTCCCCTGCAAAGAAATACTTCATGATTTCCGGTTAAAATTACTTGAATTCAGCGAAAAAACAGATGAAGAGAGGTGAAATTACTGACTTGTTGCTTCCATTGTGATAATGAAGCTCTAAGTAAAGAAAGGAAGGCCACAGAGTCCATATATTTCTCCATTTCTAGGATGATTCCTTCATAATTATCCTCCACCCCAGTAAGCAATTCAACCCGCTGGACTTCATTTCCAGGTACCACCTGCTTTTCGATTGCTGAAGTCGACATGTATCTAACAGAGCTTAATGATTCACTACGATATTGACCTGTAAGAACAAATTCACTGAATTTGAAGTTTTCCAACTGATTGAAAAGAACCCAGTAAGGAAAAATAAAACAACTGCATACGATTTGAGAGAGAACGCAAAACCCAACTAGATATGGGAAGAAAATGAGAAGTTCCAAGAAAAAGATTGTGGGAAGCTGTTGAAAAAGGTTTGAAGAAAAGTTTGACTTGTCTTAGACCCTGCATTTGAATCAGATCTTAGAGGTTTGTTGGGATGCAGGCAGGCAATATCTCAACTTCCTTGTTTTCAAATAACCTAGTATTAGGAAATGAAATGGTCTAAACAATCCAACTATGTTATGGAGTTTTTTTTTTCTTTTTTGAAGTAAAAAACAGAAAAAGAAGCTGCCGCCGCCATGGAAGAAGCAAAGGAGTAACCTGAAATGTATTCGAGTTGACGCAGATCAATAGGAAAGACTTTGTCAACGCTGGAAACCTTCGCTAGCGGAGGAGGGAGAGTCTACAACAAAACAGGTAGATATATATTGGGTAAACTACCTATTTAGTATCCCAACTATGCTTGTATTTCTGTTTTGGTATCTCGACTAAGTTTTTTAACAAAATGGTGCCTAACTTATATTTTGTTTCTATTTTGGTACCTCTGCGTTTAAAATTAACGAAAATAATGATGTGGCTTGGTTTAATAATACTTTTAGTCCAAAAACTTAGACAATCTATAAATTTAATCTAAATTTTATCATTTTAAAATTTTGGATTAAAAGAATAAATTTCTCATTTTTTTCTTATTCTTATCCCAAAACAAATTTCTACAAACAGACCCATATTTAGCTAAACCTTGAAATGAAGCAAAATTTAGCTATTATTAAGAATAAAAAATAAATAAATTAGAATAGTTTCACCATTGAAACTATATTTAGCTAAACCTTTCAAATCTTGAATGTAGATGATAACTATAAAAATAAAAACTACTCATATTTATAACATAAGCAAAGCCTATTATCAATGGTTCAGAACAAATTGCCATAGTTTCACCATTGCAATGAAATAAAATTTAGCTAAACAAAACTAAGTTAAAAATAATCAAAATTTTGAAAATTGACGAAATGGAAAGCCAAGAGTTAAGAAATTCAATGAAACTAAAAACACCAAACTAGAAGGTTAATTATAAAATGGGCATCTGCTGGTGAAGAGCAATCCAACACAGAAGCAGACCAAGTAAAGAAGAAAACTCCATTTCTTTGATACAAAACTTCTAGAAGACTGCTCATTTTTTATTTTAAAAGACATATTTTCGAAACCTTCAATCTAAATTCTCTCGTATTTATCAACCACTAGCTATCAAAAGAGATAAAAAAAACCCCTCCATGTGTGAAAGTGAAAGCTTGAGACAAAACAAAGTGACCTTGCAAAAAATGACTCTTCAAAAAGTTCCAAATTTAATGATAAGAAGAGAAAGAACTAAAAACAGACTGATCAGTTTTTCACCTTATATTTTTTATCATTTCTTTTGTTCTTTCGATTTTGTTGTTGTTAGTTTGCTTTCTCTATAGTTTCAATGGTGAGACTATGCCAATATGTTTTATTTTTTATTTTTGATAATAACTAAATTTTACTTCATTTCAAGGTTTAGCTAAACATAGGTCTGTTTGTAGGAATCTGTTTTGAGGGGAAGAAGAAAAAAAATGAGAAATTTACACTTTTAATCTAAAAATTTAAAATGATGTTTAAATTGATAGAATTTTAGGCTAAATTGATAGATTGTAAAAAAATTACTAAAACTTTTATTAAACCAAACCATGTCACCATTTTCGTTAATTTTAAATGGCAGAGATACCAAAATAGAAACGTAACATAACTTTAGGTACCATTTTGTCAAAAAAATAGAAACACGGGCATATGTGAGGTACTAAACATGTAGTTTACCCATAAATATATAATGGAAAATTCTAGAACCGGGGACGTACACTATTGAACACCACTAACACAATACTCTGCTGAACACAATACAACGCTGAACACCATTAATTTTTTAATAATTTTTAAATAATTATTAAAAAATTTAAAGGCTCGACATGCAATTAATCATATTTGAAAAAAAAAAAAAGAAATTATTCCATGAATCATTCTCACCACCTCATCCATGGTCCTACTCAATTAAATAAAACCACATCATCTTTATTTTCCACATAATATTTCTTATAAATTAAAATTACAAACCATATCTTCTTTAACATACCACATGTATTAATTATAATATGTTATGAATAAAATCCTTAAAATAAATTACAAATCATATCATCTTTGTTGAGATATTTGTTTCGATATAACAAAGTAAAATTATTTTTGTAAGTGTTCTTGACTTGCATATATGTTTAAATACTCAAAACCGTAAAAAAATGTACAATTGTACCGATACGGGCCTTGCACGTACCAATACAGGCTTGCTTCCAGAATTCCATAGAGGAATTCTAGCACCGATACACTATGCAGCGTACTGATACCCCAGTGCCGTACTGATACAGAAGTATTGCGTACCGGTACGCCCAATGGCTAGTTCTCTAATTTAAATGCATGTACCAATACAAACATCACGCGTACCGATACCCTCTGCCCAAAACTACCTCCAACAGCTGGAAAATGTTCCTAACGGCTCTAAATCATCTCTAACGGTCATAAACGGCAAAAAGCTCATTCCTAACTATATTATGAAGGCCGAACACTTGAAGATAGTTATGGAATACATCCAGCCATAATGATCAAGAGAAATTAGCCTTCAAGTCTTATTTCCTTATTTCTTTTGTATATAGTGTATGGAGAGTGCTTAATTGTTTTTATCCTTTGTATTCTTGTGAGCTTAATCATTTGTGTAAGCACCCACCTAGAAAGGTATTTTGTTTACAAGGTCAAGACCTCATTGTCCACCTTGTAAGATATTTAGTTTACCAAAAAAAAAACATTGTAAAAGGGAGAGGTTCTAGTTTAACCTAAGTAAAAACTAGAGTAGTTCTATCTTAGCCATTGAAAAGATAGGGTTGTAAAGGTTTCCTCTTGAGCCTAGAAAAAGGGAAGAATTCATAGTAGTGAATTGGAAAATCCTTAGCGGTGTGCTAAGGTAGTGGATGTAGACTCGGCTGAGTAGTCGAATCACTCTAAAATCATCATGCATAATTGTCTACTATTTTTTATTTTACCCAATTCTTTCGGGAGTTCAATTCAATCCTCTTGACGGTTCCAAAAGATCGATTCGAGCGTGCTACAAGATTTACAATTGGTATCAGAACCTCGTCTCCATTGAAGGACTAACATCCAAGTGTAAAGATCATTTGCTCGAAGTCCACCGATCAAGAAAAATGACAAGATTTGAAGAATGCCACTCTATCTCGTGTCCTTCGCTCTTCGAAGGAGTAGCATACTTTCAATGGAGCAATGTCACAAAGTATTTCATCAAATCTCTCAATTTTGAGATTTGGGATATCATTGAAGATGGTTACTTTGAAGCTCATAAGAAGAAGAAGCAAATGAGTGCAAATGACACAAAGGTCAAGCTAAACGCAAAGGCAATGCACACTCTTCTTTGTGACCTCAATGAAGATGTTTCCAAGAAAGTCTCTACATGCAAAAGTGCCAAAGAGATATGAGAGAAGCTTGAGAAACTCTATGGCAACAACAAGGGAGAAAAGAATGATGATACTTCATCTTGTGCAAACCTCCTCTAAATCCCTAAGGTGGATGGTGTTTTGGCTCTCGATGAGCCCGATGTATCTTTTAATTCAATTAAATTAAATTCATATACATTTGACGAGTTACAAGATGCTTTCGATGAATTATTTTTGGAATTTGAGACCATGAATTCCAAATTTAAGAAAATGATTTCTAAACTTGAATTTGAAAACAATTTTCTTTTAAACACAAAATTAGATTTTGAAAACCAAAATGAAATTTTGAAAAATGATTTAGAATTTTCAAAACCACACAGTGGAGTTTTAGAAAAAGAAAATCTTGATTTGAAAGTTAAGCTTGAAAGCTTAACAAAAAAATTATTTTTAATAATTCATTTTGTCACATAATGGCAAAAATGCTCACATTGCAATTATCGTGGTCTTTTCTTGCATATTTTCCTATAAAAAGAGAAAATCTTATAGGATTAGAAAAATATGAGTTCCTAAGGGAACTAGAGACGTTGAGATTAATGTTAATGGATCCAAAACAATTTGGATACCAAAATCCAAGTAATTGTCTCTTGTAGACTTGTTGGAGCAAATAGAAATAAATGCAAAGACATGGAAATGCTCTAGTCACACAAGTGAAGAAAATGAGTAACCCCTAAGCTTAATGTCTTTAATCCTATATTTTTGGTTATCTATTTTTGATTGTTTAATGTTCATGCATATATTATTTTATCTCAACATCTAAACAAGCATGACATTATTTGAGAGCTTTATGCATATGAGTCTAATGGTTTCATTCATATGTTTTCGTAAAGATTTTTAAAGTCTTGGATAAATTGAATTTCATATGCTCTTAATTTGATTTTATCTTGAAATTCAATGTCTTTTAAGTGTCAAGCATTTGAGCTAAATTTATTAAAATGGAATGCTTTGATTTAAAAAGGAAAATGTCTTTTCTTCATTGTTTTGAACTTAATGTGATTTCAAACATTGTTTGAATTATTTTTGACAAACAAAAAGGGGGAGAGATAGGGTTTGAAAAATTCATTTTCAAAAAGAAAAATGAGGAGTTTTTAAATATTTTATCAAAAATATTATCGTTTTCAAAAATTATTTTACTAAGGGGGAGCAATCTCAAAAACAATTCTTCAAATATTTTGTTATATCAAAAAGGGGGAGATTGTTGAGATATATGTTTCGATATAACAAAGTAAATTTGTTTCTGTAAGAGTTTTTTACTTGCATACATGTTTAAATACTCAAAACAGTAAAAAAAACGTACAATCGTATAGGTTCGGACCTTGCTAGTACCGATACGGGCTTGCTTTTAGAGTTCCAAAGAGGAATTATGGTACTGATACACTATGCAGCGTACCGATACCCCCAGGTACCGATACAGACATCACGTGTACCAATTACTTCTGCCCAGAACTACCTCCAACGGCTGGAAAATGTTCCCAACGGCTCCAAATCATCTATAACGGTCATAAACAACAGAAAGCTCATTCCTAAATATATTATGAAGGCTAAACACTTGAATATGGTTAGAGAATACATCCAAGCATAATGATCAACATAAATTAGACTCTAAATTTTATTTCCTTATTTCTCTTGTATTTAGTGTGTAACACCCCGAAAACTGGTCTAGTCGAGATTAGGGTTCTGGTGTTCAGACACCCTAAATCGGAAAGGTCCAAATATTGTTCCAATCATTTTATCAAGTCCATTTTTATGTTATTGATCTCTCATTAAACCGAATTACTGAACTTGGACCTACTTGAATAATATAGAATCTTTTAGTGTCTAAATTGTAAAATTTGGAAGTATGGGGGCAAAATCGTGAACTATCGAAAGTAGAGGGACTAATCTTGCGATTAGCCCTTCCACAAAACAATTGTCATTCCTTAAACCAATGGATTGAAAGTACTTCATCCTTGGGAAAGAGTCTTTCGGCCAAGTTAATAAAAGAAAGGAAAAAAGAGATTGAAACTGACCCGAAACATTAACAAGCTAGCACCTCTATCTCATCTCTTTCTTCCTTGAAGCAAGCACCTCCATTGGTGTCCTTGTAAAGCTTGAATTTTCTTTAAGATTTTGATATCGAATTGTTGTTCTCTATCCGGTATGCTAAACCTCCTAAGTTATCATTGAATTCCATGGATAACTAAGCTTAATTTAAGCTAGGGTTTGGTCATCCATGGCTATCGAGTTCGCTATTGCTATCCTAAGTTTAGCTATTGATTCTGGTATTGTTATATCGATTTCGATATTGAAATGTTGTTCTAACGATTCCCTATAGATTTTCCTAGTTTGGGAGATCGATCTAGATCATCCATCGACGCCATCGGAAGCTAGGAATAAGGGTATTGTCATCTGAGAACCGTAGGAGCCTTGAATAAGCAAGGTGAGTGTAGTCTAAGTCTCGGGCTTAGGCGAGGAGTCTTCTCGAATTCATTGTTATCAATTTTGAATAAATAGCTAACATTGTTTTTAAGGTTATAGCACCGGTTCGTTTAACGGACATATTGGTAAGTCCCAGTAAGCATTGCATTGATCATCAGATATCAGATATCGACATTTTCATTGTTAATAAGTATAGATCATGTTATAGCCATTGTCATTGTTAAAGTATATTACCATTGGTCATTGCAGTAAGCATTGAAATTGTCATTGATCATTTTATCGATATGTCATTGAAACATTGATATTGAATATTGATAAGGGCATTGAATCATTGGATACACCGATCATTGTTATTGCTAATGAATATTGTAATTGTCACCGGACCTTAGATTCAAAGGACATTGGATACAATTGGCATGCCATAGAATTCATGAGCTCAGTGTACGGGTGGAATACAGTCCTAGGGCTACAGCCTATATTGATTTGGTGAGGCGGAGGGATATTTGTGTATTGGTCATTTTGGCAAGGCGGAGGGATAATACCACTCATTGTTTGGTGAGGCGTAGGAATTCGCGTATCCATTCTCTGGAATCGATCCAATGAATTATTGATAAAATATGACTATATTGTTATTGAGCATGTTCATTGCGTTGTCATTGGAAAATTATGTCATGACCATTGTTAATGTAGAGATGAAAATGCATATTACAACATTGTTATCCTTGTGACTACCTCACTAGGAAAAATATGCCTAATGCATTTCATTTCATCCATTTCAGGTTAGCTAAGTTTTTGGATCGAGATCGGAGGAGTTGAAGCGTTGCACAAGTCACAATCAAGCTATAAGTAATGTATATCGACCCATTGTGAACTCCTAGTTGGTGGGAAGGTGTATGTACTAGTCGGTAATGTCTTTTTGTTATGTCCATATTATGGTCAAATGGTAAAAGTGTGATATGCCTAATATGAACTTTCCATGTAGTGAAAATGGCCTAAAATGTATGTTTTAGCACTAAAAGGTAAAAACCGGGTAAATGGATTCATATGGCTCTAAAGTTTGACATGCAAGTAGATTTTATAGTTATAATGTTGTGTGTAAAGTTTCGTCATGTTTGGACATTAATTAGGGGGTCAAAATGGCATTAAACCAGTAAAAATCTATCATTTCAAGTCAGGCCGTACCGATACGGGGTAAAGTGTATCGATACGGTTAAGTATAAATGGACACTAGGTACAGGACGTATCGCTACAGTTTGAGGCTGTATCAGAACATTTTGCTACTGGAATTCACCGTTTCGATACGGGTCTGTGGTGTATCGAAACGGGTCACAGTCAAGGTCAAAAGAAGTCAATCCGTACCGATACATGGCTTGCCCGTATCGATACGATTAAGGGACAAAGTCAACTTAGATTGACCATCGAACTCCCGTTTCGAAACAGCCCTAATGTGTTTTATACATGGTTAGTTAAGTTAGTTAAAAAGTATGATCTGGCAGTTTGTAAAGTTTACAATTTGATCACTGAATTTTGAATGAGTCAATTGGATGGGTAAATGAACTCCAAATTGTATGAAATTTTACAGGCTTGTTAATTTTGAATTGAATTTCACTTTAGTATAATAAATTGCATCGAAGGACCTCTAATTTATTGGATTTACAGTTTGATTCCTAAAACTCTAATAGTTAAGAATTAGTCCTAAATGATTAAATATTGTTTTGTAATGGTTAAGATGTATGATTGGTAATAATTTGTTAGTATGTCATTGATTATATGATGTTATGAATTGAAATTTTATTGCATCGATCACTGTATTGTTCATCGGTATCACCTTCTGACTCGGTTTTTGACCAGACTGGGTAGGAGGTGTTACATTTGTGGTATCAAAGCTAGAGTTTAGTCGATTCTAGGACTAAACCGAAGCTTGTTGCATTGTTATTGTGTTACTTTGCCACCTAGGAGTTGTATATTATATATATTGTGACTTGTCAACTAATCTGATCTCTTCATGTTATAGTTATGTCTACAACAAATGAGGCTCACATCCATGAACATGCCATGAGTTCATCGACTCATGGCGAAGAAGTGAGGGGAGAGAACAACCGGATCCGCATAGGTCCCCACCTCAGCAAGCTGAGCCTACTGCACCTGATGCATATGCAGAATGTTATCAGAACATGGCTGACATGTTCAAGCAGTTCATGACTGCATGAGAGCAACACCATCTGTACAGCCTGCTCCACCTATTGTTCAGTATGCCCGAGCCCCTGTAGATAAGTTGGCTTCGCTCCGAGCTTATTCCTTTACCGGGCAAGATGATGATAATTCGAAGATTGTTGAATACTGGTTGGACAACACACTGCGAATTCTGAATAAGCAGTTACAATGTTCAGACGAACACAAGTTAGAGTGTGCCCTTGCATTGCTGACCGATGAGGCTCTCATGTGGTGGGAAACCACTATCCTTACCGTTTCCGAAGAGTCTATTACCTGGGAGTTCTTCCTTTGAGAATTCCGAAACAAGTACACCAGCGAGTACTACCTCGTTGAGACGCGCAATATCTTCCTCTATTTGAAACAAGGTGGACGACCTATTGAGCAATACATCCACGACTTTTGCAAGTATTGCCGATATAATGCTGAGTACATAAACATAGAAGAAGACAAGTGTAGGATGTTCATTGTTGGCCTTAACGATGAGTTATGACCTATGTTCACAGCCCTTGGCATCACTAACTTCCAGGATTTGGTGAACCGAGCCAAGGCTACTGAAGCTGCTTAGAGAGCCCAAAGGGAGAGTGCATCGGGAAAATTCGAGAAGAGAGCACGAGATGATTCCTGACCTCCTAGATGGAACAAGAAGGACAAGTACCAAGGCCCAAAACAAGTCTCGTATCCACAGTCTTCCCATTCTAGGAATATTGAGAAGCCTCAGAACATTACTAAGACTATGATCAAGACAACCTCAGTTGAGAGTACTAAGGGATCAAATCGAAGTACCCAACATCTGGTCTATAACTTTTTTCAGAAGCGACATCCAACATGACAGTGTTGGAGGTAGACTGGAGCATGTTTTTACTGTGGAGAGTAGGGCCACTTCATCTGGGATTGTCCCTAGAATCCTTCCAAGTCCACAGCTACACTAGTAGACACTACATTGCCCGCTCAGTCCTTCCGAGGAAAGGGGCCAGGACAAGCATCCTCGGGGGCTAGAGGGAGACCTGGTAGCTCAGAAAAGTCTGGTAATAAACAAGAATCAAAGGCCTCTGCTCAGATATAGCATGTCAGGAGTAGAGAGGAAGACGACGAGCCTGATGTTATCGCATGCATTGTTTTGTTATATTCTCGTCCTTTGTATGCATTGATTGATCCTAGCTTAACGTATTCTTTCATAAGCACGGAATTGGTAAGAAACCATGGAATGTCTAGTGAACCTATAACACCGAAAGTCTCCGTGACCAATCTGTTAGGTGATTGTGTCACCATAAGCCTCATATGCAAGAGTTGTCCTTTGATGATTCAAGGGATTCCATTTCTGGCGGATCTTCTAACCTACTGATCCATGAGTTTGATGTGATACTAGGCATAGATTGGCTTGGTAAACATCAAGCGTAGGAAGATTGTAGCAAGAGGAAACTACATCTCGGAGGCCTTGGTAAAGAAAACATAGTTCTAATGAAGTCACGAAACCCCTCATTGCATGCCTTAACCTTAGAAACCAAGGATAAACCTTGAATACAAGACATCGATACGATGTGTGAATTCCTTGGTGTCTTTCTTGATGAACTTTCGAGTTTACCTCCTACCCGTGAAGTAGAATTTGGTATTGAAGTGCAACCTGGAACTACACATGTTTCCATTGCACCTTATCAGATGGCTGCAGTTGAATTAAGAGAATTGAAAGTTCAGATTCAAGAGTTGCTTGATAAAGGCTTTATTTGGCCGAGTTCCTCGTATTGGAAAGCTCCAGTCCTCTTTGTAAAGAATAAAGATGGTTCCATGAGGTTGTGTATTGATTATCAACAACTAAACAAGGTAACCATTAAAAACAAATATCCATTGCCCAGGATCGATGACATGTTTGATCAACTTAAGGATGCCTCAGTGTTTTCCAAAATCGATCTAAGGTCTGGGTATTATCAGATGGGAGTTAAAGATTGCGACATACCCAAGACTATTTTTCGTACTAGGTATGGTCACTATGAGTTTTTAGTAATGCCTTTTGGGATAACCAACGCTCCGGAAGCTTTCATAGACTTGATGAATCGAGTTTTTAGACTCTACCTTGATAAGTTTGTGGTGGTTTTCATTGACGGCATATTGATTTAATCCAAGACTACGGAGGAGCATCGCAACCACCTTCGTATCGCACTTCAAACACTCCGTGAGAAGCAACTGTATGCTAAGTTCTCTAAGTGTGAGTTTTGGCTCACTGAAGTTTCTTTCCTTGGGATTATTATATCGGCTTCGGGAATTCTAATAGGCCCGAAGAAAAATCAAGCTATTCTTAATTGACACCCACCGAAGAATGCGGGGGAATTTAGGAGTTTCCTCGGCCTTGTCGGCTATTATAGAAGATTCATTAAGGGATTTTCTATGATAGCAACTCCATTGAATAAGCTTTTATGAAAGGAGACCCATTTCATGTGGACCGGGTAACAACAACGAAGCTTTGATCAGTTGAAGTAAGTATTCACTCATGCACCCGTCCTAAGCCAACCAGAGTCCAGCAAGGTCTATACAGTTTACAGCGATGCGTCACATCTCAGGTTAGGGTGTGTGTTGATGCAAGAAGGGAAGGTTGTTTCTTACGCTTCCCGACAACTTAAGCCACATGAAATGAATTATCCTTCCCCTGATCTAGAATTGGCTGCGGTTGTCTTTACGTTGAAAATCTAGAGGCATTATCTCTACGGGGAAAAATGTTACCTTTTTACCAATCATAAGAGCCTCAAATACCTTTTGACACAGAAGGAGTTGAATCTTCAGTAACGGAGATGGATGGAACTCCTCAAGGATTACGATCTTGTCATTGATTATCACCCGGGTAAGGCTAACATTGTAGATGATGAACTCAACCGCAAACTGATGCCTTGTAAGTATTATTAATACGATCATAATCCTTTGTATAATAATACAACCTAGCTTATTGTGAACTCTATTCTTTTATAGCCCCTCGAGCTATTAACGCTCATTTTCGAATCTATAAGCGTTGTGGTCTTGTAGCTGAACTTTAAGTTCAATCTACGATCATTTTGAGGATTAAGACACTGCAAGAACGGGACCCAGAAATTCAAGCCATTGTTTCGATACTCCAAGATAATCCTGATTTCAAGATCAATTTTGAAGGACTCCAATGTTTTCGTAATCGGGTCTGTGTGCCCAACAATAAATCCCTTTGTGATGACATACTTAAGGAATCTCATTCCAGCTCATTTTCTATTCACATGGGGTCCGTGAAGATGTACAAAGATCTCCATGAATTGTATTGGTGGCTGGTATGAAACAAGCCATAGTCAATTTTGTATCTCGATACCTCACGTGTCAACGTGTCAAAGCTGAACACCGTGTCCCTACTGGGCTATTGCAACCTATCGATATACCTCAGTGGAAGTGGGAGAAGATTATGATGGACTTTGACAGTGGATTGTCTTTAACTCTTGCCAAACATGATTCTATATGGGTCATAGTGGACCGTCTCACTAAGTCAGCACACTTTGTGCCAGTCCAGATGGATTACGGACTTCCCAAGCTAGCTGACCTATATATCAAGGAAGTGATTAGGCTTCATGGAGTACCATTGTCTATCATCTCCGATCGAGATCCCCAGTTTGCTTCTCGATTTTAGAGAACCCTACAAGAAGCTCGAGAAACTAGAGTTAATCTCAGTAGTGCTTTTCACCCTCAGTCTGATGGTCAATCGGAAAGGGTAATTCAGATTTTAGAAGACATGCTTCGAGCGTGTATCATTGATTTTGGCGGAACATGGGAGTAGTCTCTGCCTCTAATTGAATTTGCCTATAACAATAGCTATCAGGCTTCCATTCAGATGGTACCGTACAAAGCGTTGTATGGTAGACGTTGCCATACTCCATTGTGTTGGTCTGAACTCGGTGAAGGCAAGGTATTAGGCCTTGAGTTACTTCGGGAAACTGAAGGGAGGGTCACCATCATCCATGAGCGTTTGAAAGATGCCTTTGATCGACAGAAGGCCTACGCTGACCTTAAAAAAAGGGATATCCAGTATGAAGTAGGTGAGAAAGCTTTCCTCAAAGTCTCATCGTGGAAAAAGATCCTACAATTCAGCAAAAAAGGAAAATTGAATCCCCTATTCATTGGACCCTTTAAGGTGGTCGAAAGGATTTACCTAGTGGCCTACTGTTTGTCATTACCCTCCGAATTAAGCAAGATCCATGATGTATTCCACGTCTCTATGCTCCGGAAATATCGATCCAATCCCTCGCACATTGTTGAACCTGAATCTATTGAAGTTCAGCCTAATTTTTCTTACGAAGAGGAACCAGTGCAAATTCTTGCCAAGGAAGTCAAGAGGCTTCGTAATAAATCTATATCGTTGGTTAAAGTACTCTAGAGGAGCCATTTAGTGGAAGAGGCTACCTGGGAACCAGAGGAAACCACGAGAGAACAATATCCTTAGCTCTTTGATTTAGGTAAAATTCGAGGACGATTTTTTCTTAAGGGGGGAGAGTTGTAACACTTTGAAAACCGGTCTAGTCGAGATTAGGGTTCTCGTGATCAGAAACCCTAAATCAGAAAGGTCCAAATATTGTTTCAATCATTTTATTAAGTCCATTGTTACGTTATTGATCTCTAATTAAATAGAATTACCAAACTTGGACCTACTTGAATAAGATAGAATCTTTTAGTGGCTAAATTGTAAAAGTTGGAAGTATGGGGGCAAAATCGTGAACTATTGAAAGTATAGGGGCTACAAAACAACTGTCGTTCCTTAAACCAATGGATTGAAAGTACTTCATCCTTGGGAAAGAGCCTTTCGGCCAAGTTAATAAAAGAAAGGAAAAATGAGATTGAAACTGGCCCGAAACATTAACAAGCTAACACCTCTATCTCATCTCTTTCTTCCTTGAAGCAAGCACCTTCGTTGGTGACCTTGTAAAGCTTGAATTTTCTTTAAGATTTTGGTATCGAATTGTTGTTCTCTATTGGGTAAGCTAAACCTCCTAAGTTATCATTGAATTCCATGGATAAATTAAGCTTAATTTAAGCTAGGGTTTGGTCATCCATGGCTATCGAGTTCGCTATTGCTATCCTAAGTTTAGATATTGATTACGGTATTGTTATATCAAATTCGATATCGAAATGTTGTTCTAATGATTCCCTATTGATTTTCCTAGCTCAGGAGATCGATCTAGATCATCCATCGATACCATCAGAAGCTAGGAATAAGGGCGTTGTAACACCCTGGTTTTGGGCCTAGATGTTTTAGACATCGAATCGGGCCAGTCGAAAACGGTTCGAATTATATTAGGTGGTTTAGGGAAATCAAGGATCGGGAAAGGATAAAAATATGAAAAAATTTGCTAAAATCCTCTAAATTCATGTTTAATAGGTTGGTCAAATAAACTTTACAGAATGAGTTTTGAAAGTGGTACATTTTGGGTATTGACAAAAATGTAAAGTTTTAAAATTATGGAAAAATGCAATTTCAAAAGAGGAGTCAAAATCTTAGAATCTTTAGGGAGCTTTTGTGCAATTAAACCATTCCTTAAATTGACATGTGTTTTAAATGATTAAATAAAAAGGATTTTTATTTTATTAATTGCTAAAATAGTAAAATGAGAATTTTTGACGTAACTAACTCTCATTTCAGCAAAATCCATTTTCTCAACCATTTCTCCAGATTTCTTTTCTCCCAAACACTCTCTTTTTTGTTTATCATCTTTTTCCAAGAATTCTCTTCAAGTTCTTCAAGATTTGTGAAGCAAAAACTTGTCAATCTTTAAGGAAGGCAAGGATTGGAGGTAAATCTCGTTCTGTTGAGTTGTGTGGGGCTCGATTCGATCAACCAATGTTGCTCACCAAGTGGTGGAGAGGTGGATTTTTGGGTGTTAGGGTTTAGGAAGCTAAAACAAAGATTGACACAATGATTTTAGAGTGGTTCAACCTTCTGACCAAGGTCTACATCCACTACCTTAGCTCCCCACTAAGGATTTCCAACAATTCCACTAATTGCTCTTCCCCTTTTCTAGGCTTAGGAGGTAACCCTTATACACAATCAAGCTTTCTACCTAAAGCCTTGATTGAAACCCTCTCTTACAAAGAGAAACAAGAAGCAAACTTAAAACCCTCTAATAGGTGTTTGTTTGCACAATTAAGCACTCACCCAAAACCTAAAACACTTGAGCAAATTTGACAATTTTGGCTCACTAGTGTTTGTCTATACAATAAATGACAATTTAAGCTCTAAGACAATTCTTGATCATTTGATGTTTGACAATATGAGCATTAGCATTTTCTTGATGCTTGGAGGTCCCTTTTATACTCCCAATTAAGTTTTTAGCCGTTACTAGCCGTTGGGGATGATTTGGAGCCGTTGAGGACTTTATTTCCCTTCATTAATGCTATTCTGCAACCATCCGTATCGATACGTTTGGACCCGTATCGGTACGGCCTTCATCAGAAACTAGTTGTTGGGCTCTTGCCAGCCTGGGCGTATCGATACGCTTGAGGGCATATCGGTACGGGTTAACTTTTAAATGACCGTTGGGAAAGTAGTCGTTGGGGTGGTTGAAAGGGGATCGGTACGCTTACCAGGCGTATCGAAACGATCCCGATCCGTATCGAAACGACCAAGCCTATTTCAATACGGGTTTTGGCAGTGACCAAACTGGGGCAAAAAGGTATCGGTACGGGTACAGTCGTATCGATACGGTTAACTTGAAAAGTCAAGTTTGGCTCTTTTAAATTAGTAAAAACATTGCCAAAAACCTTTTAAAATACCTCAAACATAATTTCAAGTTGTTTGGACTTAGAACCAAGTTTTAAATTCTTTTCAAATTGGTCCAAAACATTTTTCATTTATTATATCAAAACATTAGTTCTACAATCTCCCCCTTTTTGATATAATAAAACTAACTTGAAAAATTGTTTGAGATTCTCCCCCTTTAACTTTAAAAATGTGAATAAGAGATTAAAGATATGAAATCAAATAAAGCTCTCCCTTATTCATTTGAAAATTCAATTTTTCAAACCATTTCTCCCTCTTTTTGTTATATCAAAAAGAATTTAAAATATTAAGTTCAAAATAACAATAGAGGTAAAATTTGACAAAAATACAAATTTGGTTTTAAAATGGCTCCCCCTTACTCAAAGCATCATCAAAGATGTTAGTCCAACATATATGATCATCTAGTTGAATTAAATAAAAAATAAACAAATAAATGCAAAAACAACTAGATATTACCAACACTTGAACTCAAGGTAGGATGTGAAGCCTTCCTTCTTCAAGTGTTCTTCCTTAGTGTGCATGGAGCTCCCCCTTAATGTTTGACTTGTTGAACATCTCCATCACACCTAGCAAAAGACAATCAAGTGATTTTTGGTATCCAAATTGCTTTGGATCCATAAACGTTAGTAGCACAAATTTTAGTCCCCTTAGGAATCCATTTTTCAATGTCATCCTTTTTAATTGAAGTACTAAGTCCTTTTGGGACCCAAACACTTCTAAAACATTTTCCTTTTATAAATCTAGGGGCACTAGATTGTCTTACATAAAAATTTGATTTTCCAAAATTGTTTTTCTTTTCAAGCTCTTTGGAAATCAAATCTTTTTCTTCTTGAACATTTTGAAGCAAATTTTGTAAATCAAAACATTTTAATTCAAACTCTTCGAGTTTTGCTTCAAGTTCAAGTTTGGTTTTAGAAATCAAATCATTTTGAATTTTTAACTTTGAAATCAATTTATTGTTTTTCAAAATGTGATTTTTAAAATCTAAAACCAAATCATCATAGGCATCTTGTAATTCATCAAAAGAGTAAGAACATGAAGTAGATGAATTAGAAGTTACCCTTGAATCTTCTTCGATGGCCATAAGACAAAGGTTGGCTTGTTCATCGTCGGTGGAGTCTTCATCACTCCAAGTAGCCACATGTGCCTTCTTCTAATGGCTTGAAGTGTTTACCCTCTCCTTTTCTTGGAATCTCGTTCAAGCTCCCTCAAAGCTTTCTTCATGAACGGGGCACACTTCTTGAAGAGATGAACTATCTCTTCATCTTCATCCTCCTCTTCACTAGAATAGACACAATGGCAAGGGGAGGACTTGAGAGCCATGGCACTAGCATTGATGCCTAGCACTTTGATTTTCTTCTCTCCCATAGCTCTAATTTCTTCCCTCTTCTTCTCATCCTCTTTGTTCTTCTTCATGATTTGATGAGTAAGGAGTGACCCCATGAATTCATCGAGCTTCAAAGTCTTCTAATTTTTGGCTTCGATGATGGCGGTCCTTTTTAAGTCCCAAGACTCGGGAAGTGAGTAGATGAGCTTTCGAACAAGCTTTTCCTCCGTGATGGCTTCTCCATAGCCTTTGAGACCATTTGTGATAGTGGAGAACCTATCAAACATCTTCTCGATGTTCTCTTCCGGATCCATTTTGAAGTTCTCATACTCTAAGGTTAGGAGCCCAATCTTGGTCTCCTTGACTTCATCGGTCCCCTCGTATGTGACTTCAAGCTTGTCCCATACCTCCTTGGCACTCTCACAAGAAGACATCTTCTCATAGATGGTTGGGCCAAAAGCACAAAACAAGATGTGCAAGGCTTTGCAATTTAGCTCCATCTTCTTGCGATCGTCAGTACTCCACTCCGCTTTGCTTCGTTGAGGCACGAACGGACCATCTTCAACTATGTCACATAGCTTGTAATCTCTAGATTTGATGAAGAACTTCATCTTTGTCTTCCAATGGGCATAGTGGGTTCCGTCGAAGAAAGGCGGTTTGTCTATTGATTGTGCCATTTGAGCCGGTTGATAAAATGTTGATCGAGCTTGCCGGATCTTCTCAATAGGATGTGAATCCCCTTCGATTGAGCCAAGCTCTGATACCAATTGATGAGTTGTGTGGGGCTTGATTCGTTCAACCGTTCTTGCTCACCAAGTGTTGGAGAGGTGGATTTTTGGGTGGAAGGGTTGAGGAAGCTAGAATGTAAATAGACACAATGATTTATAGTGGTTCAAACTTCTAACCAAGGTCTACATCCACTACCTTAGCTCCCCACTAAGGATTTCTCAATCAATCCACTATTGATTCGTCCCCTTTTCTAGGCTTAGAAGGTAACCCTTATACACAATCAAGCTTTCTACCCAAAGACTTGATTGAAACCTTCTCTTACAAAGAGAAACAAGAAGCAAAGCACTCACCCAAAACCTAAAACACTTGAGCAAATTTGACAATTTTGGCTCACTAGTGTTTGTCTATACAATAAATGACAATTTAAGCTCTAAGACAATTCTTGATCATTTGATGTTTGACAATATGAGCATTAGCATTTTCTTGATGCTTGGAGGTCCCTTTTATACTCCCAATTGAGTTTTTAGCCGTTACTAGCCGTTGGGGATGATTTGGAGCCGTTGAGGACTTTATTTCCCTTTATTAATGTTGTTCTGCAGCCATCCATATCGATACGTTTGGACCCGTATCGGTACGACCTTCATCAGAAACTAGCCGTTGGGCTCTTGCCAGCCTGGGCGTATCGATACGATTGAGGGCGTATCGGTACGGGTTCACTTTTAAATGACCGTTGGGAAAGTAGCCGTTGGGGTGGTTGAAAGGGGATCAGTACACTTACCAGGCGTATCGAAACGATCCCGATCCGTTTCGAAACGGCCAAGCCTGTTTCGATACGGGTTTTGGCAGTGACCAAACTGGGGCAAAAAGGTATCGGTACGAGTACAGCCGTATCGATACGGTTAACTTGAAAAGTCAAGTTTGGCTCTTTAAAATTAGTAAAAACATTGCCAAAAACCTTTTAAAATACCTCAAACATAATTTCAAGTTGTCTGGACTTAGAACCAAGTTTTAAATTCTTTTCAAATTGGTCTAAAACATTTTTCAATTATTATATCAAAACATTAGTTCTACACATTCTCAACCTCTAATCTAGGTTCTTTATTGAAATTCCCAAGTTCTTTGGCTTCCAATTGTTGTTTTTTACTAAGTTTTAATTATAATTTTGATTTAAGATCAAAATCTTTCAAAATAATGGTTTAAATCTTGATTTTCGGAGTGTTGTTGATGAGTTCTATTTTGGATTGATTCTAATTGAGTTTTGAGTTGATTATAATGTTGCAAAAGAGTTTTGATGATATAAATCCCGAAATCCTTGAGATCCTTGAGTTTCTTGATGGTTTTAGTTGAGTTTTTGAGGTGGTTTGATGGTGATCTGCTTGCTGGAGGTATAAGGAAGGGTTTATGTTGTTTTTAGATGTGTTTTGATGTTTGTTAATGGTTGGAAGTAATGTATGTTGGTTGGGCTTGGTTTAGGAAGCAATCGATTGAGTTTTCGATTGTTTCGAATGGGTAAATTGGTGTAGTTTTGCTGAGCAACGAGTTTGTGTTTAGTTGCTGGTGTTGAAATGCATTTTAATGTATTTGGATCTCTGTTTTGATGCTCTAAAACATGGGATCTTGATCCAGAAGCAATCAAAGCATTTTTAGAGGCTTCGGGCGAGTGATCTTCGCGTCGACAAGCGAAGTTTCGCGTATCGGTGAGTGGAAAAGGATTTCCAGCTTTGAAACACTTTGAGCATGGTTTTGGGAGCTTAGTGTAAGTTTGAAACACTTAGCTAAGCTCGAGAGTAAGTAAATCGAAAGTCTCTCTCGGAATGTGCTATGTTTTGGTTTTAAATGCACTTGATTTGAATGTGGTTTGATCACCGTTTTAAAGAATGATTTGAGCATTGACAATGCTGGTTTTTAATGCCATTTTTAAGGATGCACATGGTAAGTGATCCTTGGGTTTATATGATTTATGCATATGGTTTAAGCATGTTAATGCTTGTGAAAATGGCGTTGTGGTTTATGCTTGTAAAACAGTGAAATGATGATGATAAATGATTATATTGGCAAGTGATGGAAATGGTTTTTGGTTACTTTAATCAGATATAGTTAGCCAGTTATAGGATTGGGTGCACCATGAATAAAGTTGCCTTGGATGTCTAGGGGTTGTGATTGTGCCGTAATCTCCATCCAAGTACCCTAATGATTGATGCTAAGATCACAATGGGGGGTGGTTTAATCCCGTGTGTGAATCTTGTGGTTTGTGTCCCGTGCTCTCGTTAGTGGATTTATACAACTACAGACGAGTGATGTTGAGGGGTTGTGATTGTGCCATTAATCTCCATCACAGGTGTTGAGGGGTTGTGATTGTGCCATTTGACTATACCTTGTGTAATCTAGTAGTGTGTATGAAACATGTGGGACAACGCTTGTAATCCGCGTATCCGATTGTGTCAATTGTGTTGGTTTTGTTATGGTTTGATATTGATCACTTGCGAGCCAATATAATGATGTTGAGTAATAATTTAAGCATGTGATGCTTGAGACTTATGCTAGAATGTATGTGATGCTTGGTTTAAGCATGAGCAAATGTTTTTGCTGTTGAATTGAAGATTCTATGAGCATGTGGTTTTCAAAGTTCATTGGTGTTTTTAAAGTGCATGTTTTAAAGGAAGGCATACGTTGACAAAGGATGATGTTTTGGTTTTATAAATGCATTGATAAATGTTTGGTTTTAGTGGTCCTCACTAAGCGTCATGTTTACGCTCATTTGTTTCATCAATGCAGAGAATTGAGCATTTGTGGCAGCAAGAGAGCAAGGGGAATCCAAGTGATTTGAGCTAAACAAAGTATGTGTTTTCACTTAGTGTAATAAGAGGCAATGGGAGGGATTTCTACTCATGATTTTGCTTTGTGATGTTAAACACCTTGAGCATGTTTGGGTTGTGTTTTTGGACTTGTAAACGGTCTCTATATGGCTTATGGTCTTGGATTTTGGTTTTATGCTATGGTTGGGTTGTGTTTGAAAAGCATGCTTGAGTATTTATTTATCTCTTCATGAATTGCCTTGCCTGATGCATATGTGGTGGATGTTTGCTGATGCATAAGTGTGTGGGATGTTGATCATAACATGTATGAATGTTTTGGACATGTTTAGATGTTGTTAAATGTGTTTTGAGGGTTGTTGGAAGTGCAACTCAGGTATGCGTATCGATACTCGGGATTGCGTATCGATACGCTAAAGCTATTTTTAGGCTTTTCAGCTTAGGTGTACCGATACGAGTTGCACGTGTATGGATACGCCTATGCAAAGGTTTGAAGGTCGTACCGATACGGGGGAAGGCTTATCCATACCTTTTTCCAAAATTTTGCCACTGCCATTTTGCGTATTGATACGGGCTCAAGCGTATCGGTACCTGTTCGTTATTTTCTGTTAAAAGTATCTTTTAAAGTTCTGGAATGTAGCATTTTGGTCTCGGAATGTTGTACAATGAATTGGTTGAGTTTGAATGATCCGTTTGAGATGAAATTTGGCAGTGAAGCATGTTTCATGACTAATTAAAGATTGGTAATCTTAAAATCTGAATAGTTCCTATAATTTATGGAAATTATAGTTTAGTCCCTAAATGTGTATTTTGAGCAATTAAACCCTTAATCGAGCTCTGATCGCTGTGTCGTTTTCTTCTAAGTGTGTTGTTGATCACATAGGATCTTAATGTGCATCTAGAGAAAATAAAAAGAAAAAAATGTCGTTAATCGAGGTTTACTTTAACGAGTTGACTTCAGTTTTTCCCGTGTAATCTTCTTAATTCGGGTCGGGCGTCTAGGTCGAGCTAAGGGGGATACATTTGTTGGTATCAGAGCCATGTTTCAGAAGAATTGGGGATGATGATAAGTGGAATTGGTATGTTTGATTCAATGTTAAATGGCACGTTGTTGAAAAATCATGTTTTTGGTTGAATGTTGGTGTTATGCCATGTTTGGTTGTTATGAATTATATGAGAGTTAAATATGATTGTATGTTTATGGTGTGGAAAATGTGAAGCATGATGATTATGATATGCTATTGTATGCTATGATGTGCTTGAGGAAAATCAGGGTGCCCATTGCCTTATTACACTAGTTAAATGTTTTGTGAACTTGGATCCTTTCTTGAGGCTGGCCTAAATCATGGTTTGATTTGTTTTTGTTGTTATGTCTTGTTAAAAATAGCACAGTGGGTCCGAGGAGAGAGCTTAGATCGAATATGATCGTGCCAGCGCTCGAGCAGGGTAATCAGGGGGGTTGAGAATCCAGCTGATGAGACTCTACCTC
This sequence comes from Hibiscus trionum, assembly GCA_030270665.1. Classification (NCBI taxonomy): domain Eukaryota; kingdom Viridiplantae; phylum Streptophyta; class Magnoliopsida; order Malvales; family Malvaceae; genus Hibiscus; species Hibiscus trionum. The sequence goes on along the minus strand of BSYR01000010.1, from coordinate 5,824,157 downwards.
CGCCGCCACCACCTAGAGGTGGAGAGCCGGAGCAACGTGGAAAGGCTAGTCTAGGATTGGATGATCTAGTGCCACTGGTTCAGGCGATCACTAGAGCGTTTCAGGCTACGGTAGCTGGAGCGCAAGCTCAGGCACCTGCAGCTGGGCATGCGGGTTTGCCTTTGGAAAGGCTGAGGAATTTGGGACATGTTGAGTTCCATGGTATGTTTCTTGAGGCATCAGAGGCATGGTTAGCTAGTACGATCCGCATTATGGATCAGATGGGCTGCAGTGATGTGCATAAGCTGGGATGCGCAGTTTCCTTGCTCCAGGGTGATGCCTATAGTTGGGGGACGACTATCACCGCTGGAATGGAACCCAATGAGGTGGATTAGGAGTTCTTTCGTAGTGCCTTTAGGAAGAAGTATCTTGGTGTGACATACTTGGATGAAAAGAAGTGCGAGTTCACGTCGCTTGTGCAAGAAAGTCTTTCTGTGGCTGAGTACGAGGTCTAGTTCGTACGTCTAAGCTAGTATGCCTTTGAGTTGATGCCGAGTGAGAGGCACCGTTGTGATCGCTTCTAATATGAGCTGGTGCAGGAAGTGAAGACCTTTATGTTGGCAACAGACTACACGGATTTTGATGTGCTCGTATGTCGGGCTAAGGACATCAAGCAGAGCTTGGGTCTGACATCTTGGGGAGGTGGTTCTAGCTCTGGTAAGAGGATTGCTGAGTATAGTTCCAGAGGTGGACGGAACAAGAGAGGCCGAGATAGGAGGCATCAGCCTGATGTGAGGCGAGGTGCTCCAGGGTTTGGTGGAAAGGCTCAGGGTGGACGAGCGAGGTCTGAGCAGCACACGTGATGGACGTCTGGATCAAGGGACCATCTGAGGCGAGATTCTCCACGTGCGGTTTGAGAGGCAGAGGCTCATGTTGTAGTGACAAGGAATTTTTACTGGAACTGTGGTTCAGTAGATCACATGAGGCGTGAGTGTCCTCTGTTGGCTGGTGGAGGCCAGGGACGTGCACCTGCTGTGGCTGCACCTCAGAGAGGCCGTGGGCGCGGCCGAGGCAATTTTTAGAGGATAGATGGGGGTCAACATGGTATCGCTCATGTGGTGGCAGTTCAAGCTGAGAGAAGCGGCCCTGCGAGGGTCTATGATCATGTCTTTCTTGTGGATTTGATGGAGTTACCCTTTTATGGATTTGATGTGATTCTTGGTATGGATTGGTTGTCTGAGCATAGAGCAGTGGTTGACTTTGATGTTAAGCGAGTCCCCTTAAAGTTTGCTGATGATTATGAGGTGGTGATAGTTGGCGAGAATGTGAAATTCTTGTCTAATGTTGTTTCAGCTTTGGAAGTAAGCCGTATGTTGAGGATGGGTTGTGATGCTTATCTTGCATATGTGATGAATCCTGGTACAATGGATGTACGTTTTCAGGAAATCAGAATCGTTTGCAATTTTCTGGGTGTCTTTTCGGAATAATTGTATGGGTTGCCGCCAAATAGAGAAGTTGAGTTTGGTATCGAGTTGTATGAAAATATGACTCCGATGTCCATTGCTCCTTATCGAATGGCACCTAAAAAGCTGAAAGAGATGAAGACGCAACTTCAGGAGTTGGTTGATCGTGGGTTCATCCGGTCGAGTGTATCATCTTGGGGTGCGCCGGTGTTGTTTGTAAAGAAGAAAGATGGGACAATGCGAATGTGTATAGATTATCGGCAACTGAACAAGTTGACGATCAAGAAAAAGTATCATTTGCCAAGAATTGATGATCTTTTTGATCAGTTTCGAGGAGCCTCAGTGTTTTCTAAGATTGACTTGAGGTCATGGTATTACCAGTTGAAGGTGAAGGATGTGAACGTACCTAAAACGGAGTTTTGGATGAGGTACGGGCATAATTAGTTCTTAGTGATGCCTTTTGGTTTAACCAATGCACCTGATGCTTTCATAGACATGATGAATCGCGTATTCCATGAGTTCTTGGATCAGTTTGTGGTGGTGTTCATTGATGACATCCTTGTGTACTCTCGTACCGAGGAGGATCATGATAGACACCTAAGGATAGTGTTGCAAGTATTGTCGGAGAATCAACATTATGCTAAGTTGAGCAAATGTGAGTTTTGGCTCAGGGAAGTAGTCTTCCTTGGACATGTTGTATCGGCCGAGGGTATTCATGTTGATCCGTATAAGGTAGAGGCAGTGAAGAGTTGGAAAGTGCCTATGTTAGTGATAGAGGTACGAAGTTTTCTTGGCTTTGCTGCACCTTTGACCAAGTTGTTGCAGAAGAATTTCACTTTGAGTGGACAGATGCGAGGCAGCAAGCTTTTGAGAAGCTGAAGGAAGCTTTGACGCAAGCTCCTGTCCTGATTCAACCTGAGTTTGGTAAGGAGTTTGTAGTCTATAGTGATGCGTTCTATGCCGGTTTGGGTTGTGTGTTGATGCAGGAGGGTAAGGTGGTCGCATATGTATCTAGGTAGTTGAAGGTGCATGAGCATAACTACCCTACTCACGATCCTGAGCTCGCGGCTGTTGTGTTTGCCTTGAAGATTCGGAGGCATTACCTGTATGGTGAGAAGTGTGTGGTATTCAGAGATCATAAGAGTTTGAAGTATCTTATGTCTCAAAAGGAGTTGAATCTTAGGCAACGTCGTTGGGTGGAGTTGCTTAAAGATTATGATTTGTCGATCGAGTATCATCCTGGAAAGGCCAATGTTGTGGCCGATGCTTTGAGCAGGATGGTGGCTGTAGAGTTGAGGGCGATGTTTGCTCGCTTGAGCATATCGCGAGATGATGGTCTTGTTGCTAAATTGCATGTGAAAACATCTTTGATTCAGACGATCAAGGATAAGCAGTCACTTGATGATTCCCTTGTTCATCATATTCAGGATATTGCGGATGGTAAGCCTTCGGATTTCAGTTTCAATGATAATGGTGTTCTATGTTTCGGGAGTCAGATAGTGGTGCCGAGTGATGTTGGGTTGAGGCACAATATTCTGACTGAAGCTCATAGTAGTTCTTTCGCTATGCACCCTGGTAGTACGAAGATGTAACGTGATTTGAAGGATGAGTACTTTTGGGTGGGGTTGTAAAAGGATGTTGCCGAGTTCGTTAGCAAATGCATGGTTTGTCAGCGAGTGAAGGCTGAACATCAAGTTCCTTCTGGGTTGTTGAAACCTTTGAGAATCCCATAATAGAAGTGGGAAAGGATTACCATGGATTTCGTGTCTGGTTTACCTTTGTCACCATCAAAGAAGAATTTTGTTTGGGTGATTGTAGATCACCTTACAAAGTGTGCAAATTTCTTGCTTGTGCATACTACGAATACCTTGGATAAGCTGGCAGAGCTGTATATCGCTGAGATTGTGCGGTTGCACGGTGTGCCGAAGTCTATAGCATCAGATAGAGATCCGAGGTTCACGTCGAGATTTTGGGAATGTTTGCATCAAGCCTTAGGTACACGGTTGAATTTCAGTACTTCTTATCATCCTCAGACGGATGGACAGTCAGAACGTGTTATCCAGGTGCTTGAGGACGTATTGAGATGATGCGTTATAGATTTTCAAGGTTCTTGGGAGAAGCACTTGCCTTTGGTTGAGTTTGCTTACAACTATTGTTACCAGCCAAGCATTCAAATGGCTTCATACGAGGCTTTGTATGGGAAGAAGTGTAGGACCCCTCTTTGTTGGGCCGAAGCTGGGCAAACGTTGATTTCGATGCCGGCTATGTTGAAAGGAACCACCTAGAAGGTGAAGCTCATTGGTGAGCGTTTAAAGGCAGCATCAGATCGGCAAAAGTCTTACGCGGATCAAAAGCGTAAGGAGTTAGAGTTTGCAGTTGGTGAACATGTGTTTTTGAAAGTATCGCCTTGTAAGAAGGTGATGAGATTTGGGCGTAAGGGTAAGCTTAGCCTGAGGTTTATTGGACCTTATGAGGTTGTGGAGCGTATTGGTCCTGTGGCATATCGGTTGAGGTTGCCTCCCGAGTTGGAGAGGATTCATGATGTGTTTCATGTTTCGTTGTTGCGGAGGTATAGATCGGATCTTTCGCATGTGATGCCTGTTGAGGAGATAGAGCTGAATCCAGATTTGTCTTATGATGAGGAACCAGTGAGGATCCTAGATTCGAGCAGTAAAGTTCTTCGTGCCAAGACGGTAGAGCTTGTGAAGGTGTTATGGCGACATCGAGGAGTTGAGGAGACCACTTAGGAAAGCAAGACGGACATGTTGAAACAGTTTCCGCACCTTTTTCCTTTAGGTAAAATTTTGAGGACAAAATTTCCTAAGTGGGGGAGAGTTGTAACGCCCTGGTTTTGGGCCTAGATGTTTTAGACATCGGATCGGGCCAGTCGGAAATGATTCGAATCGTATTAGGTTGTTTAGGGAAATCAAGGATCGGGAAAGGATACAAATATGACAAAAATTGCTAAAATCCTCTAAAATCATGTTTAAGAGTTTTGTCAAATCAATTTTACAGAATGAGTTTTGGAAGTGGTACATTTTGGGTAGTGACCAAAATGTAAAGTTTTAAAACTATGGAAAATGCAATTTCAAAAGAGGAGTCAAAATCTTAGAATCTCCAGGGAGCTTTTGTGCAATTAAACCTTTCTTTAAATTGATATGTGTTTTAAATGATTTTTAGATTATTAAATAAAAAGGATTTTTAGTTTATTAATTGCTAAAATAGTAAAATGAGAAGTTTTTGACGTAACTAACTCTCATTTCAGCAAAATCCATTTTCTCAACCATTTCTCCAGATTTTTTTTCTCCCAAACACTCTCTCTTTAGATTCTCATCTTTTTCCAAGAATTCCCTTCAAGTTCCTCAAGATTTGTGAAGCAAAAACTTGTCAATCTTTAAAGAAGACAAGGATTGGAGGTAAATCCCGTTCTCAACCTCTAATCTAGGTTCTTTATTGAAATTCCCAAGATCTTTGTCTCCTAATTGTTGTTTTTAACTGAGTTTTAATTATAGTCTTGATTTAAGATCAAAATCTTGCAAAATAATGGTTTAAATCTTGATTTTCAGAGTGTTGTTGATGAGCTTTGTTTTGGATTGATTCTAATTGAGTTTTGAGTTGATTATAATGTTGGGAAAAAGTTTTGATGATATAAATCCCAAAATCCTTGAGAACCTTGAGTTTATTCATGGTTTTAGTTGAGTTTTCTGAGGTTGTTTGATGGTGATCTGCTTGCTGGAGGTGTAAGGAAGGGTTTATGTTGTTTTTAGATATGTTTTGATGTTTGTTAATGGTTGGAAGTAATGTATGTTGGCTGGGCTTGGTTTAGGAAGCAATCGATTGAGTTTTCGAATTTTTCGAATGGGTACATTGGTGTAGTTTTGCTCAGCAACGAGTTTGTGTTTAGTTGCTGGTGTTGAAATGCATTTTAATGTATTTGGATCTCTGTTTTGATGCTCTAAAACAAGGGATCTTAATCCAGAAGCAAGCGAAGCATTTTTGGAGTCTTCGGGCGAGTGATCTTCGTATCGACAAGCGAAGTTTTGCGTATCGGTGAGTGGAAAAGGATTTACAGCTTAGAAACATTTTGAGTTTGGTTTTGGGAGCTTAGTGTAAGTTTGAAACACTTAGCTAAGCTCGAGAGTAAGTAAATCGAAAGTCTCTATCGGAATGTGCTATATTTTTGTTTTAAATGCACTTGATTTGAATGTGGTTTGATTACTGTTTTAAAGCATGCTTTGAGCATTGACGATGCTGGTTTTTAATGCCATTTTGTTAAGGATGCACATGGTAAGTAATCCTTGGGTTTATATGATTTATGCATATGGTTTAAGCATGTTAATGCTTGTGAAAATGGCATTGTGGTTTATGCTTGTAAAACAGTGAAATTGTAACACCCCAATTTTGGGCTTAGAAGTTTTGGGTTTGGACCGGACCGGTCGGGTTGCGGTTCGAATATAAAAGGGTGAATTTAGGAAACTCTAGTTCGGGTTGCAGTAAAAATATGGAAAAATGTCTTAAAATCCTATTTTATTATAAATAAGAGAAAGGTGAAATCAATTTTACAAAATGAGGTTTGGAAGAGTGACATTTTGGGTTAGTGACCAAAATGTAATTTTTGAAAACTGGGTGACTGTTTTAAAAAGGATTGAAACTTTGAATCTTTAAGGAGCTATTTACCCAAAATAGTTTCTCCAGATTTTTCTGAATATTAATCAATTTAATTAATGGTTTTTAATTAAGTGCAAAAGGAGGGAAAAGATATTTTGGCATTTTAACTAACTTTTCTCTAAATTTCCATTTTCTTTTCTCTCAACTTTTCTCTCAACCCAAACACATTTCTCCAGCAAAATTCTCTCTGATTTTGAAAACTAAAGATTAGATTTCAATCCTCATTTGATCTCTAATCAATTCTACAACAAAATCCTTAGCATTTGCTTATTGGATTTTCAAGAATTGTGGTTCCAAAAAGGGAGAAACTCAAGTTTAGAGGTATGAACGTCCTTCTCCTCTAAATTCTCAGTTCTTTACTGAAATTCCCAAGTTCTCAATCCTTGATTTGTGTTTTATTAAAGGTTTTACAATTGTGTTCTTGATCTTGGCTTTAAAATGCAAGATTTGGATTTAATTTTGATTAAATTCGTACTAAGTGATTGGGCTGTGATTTGAGATGTCTTTTTGATGTTTATTGAATGTATAAATGATGTGAAATTGAGGTTTAATCAATGCAATCCCGGATAGGTTGATTTTCCTAAGTTTTTACTTGTGAAAATGGTGGTTTTTGGGGTGATCTTGGTGTTTTGTTAATGCTGGAGGTATAAGGACGTGTTTGGGATCATTTTGGATGTTAATTGATGTTTAAAAATGGTTAGAAGTGATGGATCTTGGCTGGGTTAAGTCTTGGAAGTGTTTGGAGGTGATTTCGGTTGTGTTTGGTAGCCGAAATGTTGGTTTTGCAAAGAGCAGCGAGTTTAGGTGTGTTGCTGGTGTTTTTAATGCATTATGATGCATTAATCCTCTGTTGTTATGTGCTTGAAACAGGGGAGAATGATCCGTGAGCAATAGAGGTGGCGTTGAAGGTTTCGGATGCTTGGAAGGCTTGTTGGCTAGCCTTGTTTTGTGTATCGGTGAGTGAAGTTGGGTTTTCAGCTTTAAAACAAAGGTTTGAAGGTTTTGGGAGCTTAGTTTAAGTCTAAACAACTTAGCTAAGCTCAAGAGTAAGTAAATAGAATTTCTCTCTTGGTTGTGTTATGAATTGGTTTTTAAAGCACTCGTGATTGTTGGATGCAATGCATGTGATTTGCATGTTTTAAATTCTGTTTTGAAAGCATATTTTAGCATGGTTTAATGCTGGTTTTGAAAGCCATGTGTGAAGGATGCTCAAGGTAAGAGATCCTTGGTTTTGTACATTGAAATTGTGGAATTGTTGCATAGTGTTGCATGTTGTTTAATGGCTTTGTGTAATGCTTCAAAAATAGTGGATTGATGATGGTAATTGGTGGTTTTGGCATTTTGGTTATGCTTGTAAAACAATGGATTAATGTGGTAAATTGGTTATATTGGCAAGTGATGTAAGTGGTTCTTGGTTACTTGAATCGGATATAGTTAGCCGGCTATAGGATTGGGTGCACCGTGAATAAAGTCGCCTTGGATGTGGAGTGGTTGTGATTGAACCGGTAACTCCATCCAAGTACACTAACGAGATGGTTAAGAACACCATGGTGTTTAAAAGTCCATGGGTGGGTCTTGTGTTAAGGTCATATGGTGGTTAAAATTCCATATGAGGACCTTGTGTATATTAAGGTCATAATGGTGGTTAAAATTCCATTTGAAGACCTTGTGTATGGTAAGATCACAATGGTGGTGTAAAGTCCATGTGTGGATCTTGTATGTCCCGTGATCTCGTTAGTGATGTTATACAACTACCAATGAGTGATGGTAAGGTCATAATGGTGGTTAAAATTCCATTTGAGGACCTTGTGAATGTTAATGTCATATGGTGTTTAAAAGTCCATATGAGGACCTTGTGTATGGTAAGGTCATAATGGTGGTTAAAATTCCATTTGAGGACCTTGTGAATGTTAAGGTCATATGGTGTTTAAAAGTCCATATGAGGACCTTGTGATTGGTAGTGTGTATGAAGCGTGGGGACAACGCTTGTAATCCGCGTATCCGATTGTGTCTTGCGTTATGATGGTTTGTGAATTATCACTTGGAAGCCAATATAATGTTCTTGAATGTGATGAAGCTTGAGATGCTTGAAATGATGCATGGTTGCATGAGAAGTGTGTAATGTTCTATGAATGCATGTTTACTTGTTAGCTTGAACAAGAGTTTATTTTCTAGTGAGAATGGTGCATGTGTGCATGAAATCTCTTTAGTGCATTGAAGTCTTGCGAAGACTTGTTTTTAAAGGCATGAAATGTAAATATTGATTTTGTGGTTCATATGTTGCGTTTGTTTAATGCATGAGATATATTGAATGAGTAAGTGGTTTTTAAAGGTTTATTGCTTTGAAATGATTTTCAATGTATGAGAAAAGTATGAGGTGAAGTGGAAGTGTTTTCCAAGGATTTTGTATTTAACTTTGCATAGGATGTTCATGCATGGAATGGTTAAATTGATGGTTTTGCAAGGTTGTGCTTTGAAGTGAATTACTTAGCTTTTCTAAGCTAAGGGTTGGTTTTTCATGTTTGAGCAATGCATGATTTAAAGCATGTTGTTAAAAGGGGTTTTCAAACATTGCTTTGGTTTATCGAATTGTGTTTACTTTTAAAAGAGGTTTTATGACTCGCTGCATTGATGGTGTTTTGGTTTTGAGCATTCCTCACTAAGCATTATGTGCTTACGCTCCTTTTTGTCCATCAATGCAGATATTTGAAGTTGGGACAACGAGAAGCAAGGGATTCAAGGAGAGCTCCATTTGAGATGTATGTCTCGGTTAATAGCTATAGATAATAAAGGCAATGGGGGGAGAATCTCTTATGTTGATGTTTAATGAGTTTGTGTATGTTGGACAAGATTGGTTTATGATTTTGAACTATGTGGTTTAACGCTTGCACCGTTTGAACCTTCTTATTCTTAAGTCGTTATGCTATGCTTCTTGTTTTAAAAGCATGATTGAGTGTGGGATGTGTTGAATGAGTTGGTGCACCTAGGAGTGGTTTTGTATCTAGATTTTGATGCAAATTGGTAGGTATGATGCTTGGCATGTTGTCGATTTATTGTGGATTGGTTTGGAGCATGTTTGATGGGGTTTAAAGGTGTTAAAACAGGCCTATCTGCTGTTTCTGGTCAGGGTGTTTCGAAACACCCTTGCCTGTTTCGAAACAGGCCCTTGATTTGGCCAGGGTGTTCCTGAACGGCCTAGACCCGTTTCTGAACACTTTGGCTACTGCCAAGGGGTGTTCCTGAACGGCCTAGACCCGTTTCTGAACACTTTGGCTACTTCCAAGGGGTGTTCCTGAACGGCCTAGACCCGTTTCGGAACACTTGACCGTTGGGCATAAAATTTGAATGGTTTTGAGGTTTGCAAGCTTTACGTTTTAGTCCTGATTCTTGTATGTGCAATTGCTTGAGTTTGAGATGTCCGTTTGAGATGAAATTTGGCAGAGAGGCATGAAACATGACTAATTTCATAATGGTAACTTAAAAATTGGTAAAGTCCTCTTAATTTTCAGAATTTACAAATTGGTCCCTAAATTCGTATTTTGTGCAATTGGGTCCCTTATTGTTTTCCGATTGCTGTGATTTTTGAGTATGCTTTTCTCAAGAGAATGCCTAGGTTTAATGTGCATCTAGACAAGTTTAAAAAGAAAAAAGGGTCGTTAATCAAGGTTGACTTTCGGGTTGACTTTGGTTTTCCCCGTGTAATCTTCGTAGTCCGGGTCAACCGTCTAGGCCGGGCTAAGGGGGTTATAGAAATGATGATGATAATTGATTATATTGGCAAGTGATGGAAATGGTTTTTGGTTACTTTAATCGGATATAGTTAGCTAGCTATAGGATTGGGTGCACCGTGAATAAAGTCGCCTTGGATGTTGAGGGGTTGTGATTGTGCCGTAATCTCCATCCAAGTACCCTAACGATTGAGGCTAAGATCACAACGATGGATGGTTTAAACCCGTGTGTGAATCTTGTGGTTTGTGTCTCGTGCTCTTGTTAGTGGAATTATACAACTACGGATGAGTGATGTTGAGGGGTTGTGATTATGCCATTAATCTCCATCACGGGTGTTGAGGGGTTGTGATTGTGCCATTTGACTCCACCTTGTGTAATCCACTAGTGTGTATGAAGCGTGTGGAACAACGCTTGTAATCCGCGTATCCGATTGTGTTGGTTTTGTTATGGTTTGATATTGATCACTTGTGAGCCAATATAATGATGTTGAGTAATAATTTAAGCATGAGATGCTTGAGACTTATGCTAGAATGCATGTGATGCTTGGTTTAAGCATGAGCAAAGGTTTTTGCTGTTGAATTGATGATGCTATGAACATATGGTTTTGAAAGTGCATTGGTGTTTTTAAAGGAAGGCATATGTTGACAAATGATGATGTTTTGGTTTTATAAATGCATAGATGAATGTTTGGTTTTAGCGGTCCTCACTAAGCTTTATGCTTACGCTTATTTGTTTCATCAATGCAGAGAATTGAGCATTTGTGGCAGCAAGAGAGCAAGGGGAATCCAAGTGATTTGAGCTAAACAAAGTATGTGTTTTCACTTAGTGTAATAAGAGGCAATGGGAGGGATTTCTACTCATGGTTTTGCTTTGTGATGTTAAACACCTTGAGCATGTTTGGGTAGTGTTTTTGGACTTGTAAACGGTCTCTATATGGCTTATGGTCTTGTAATTTGGTTTTCGGCTATGCTATGGTTGTGTTTGAAAAGAATGCTTGAGTAGTTATTTATCTCTTCATGAATTGCCATGCTTGATGCATATGTGGTGGATGTTTGCTGATGCATAAGTGTGTGAGATGTTGATCATAACATGTATGGATGTTTTGGACATGTTTAGATGTTGTTAAATGTGTTTTGAGGGCTGTTAGAAGTGCAACTCAGGTATGCGTATCAATACTCGGGATTGCGTATCGATACGCTAAATCTATTTTCAAGCTTTTCAGCTTAGGTGTACCGATACGAGTTGCCCGTGTATCGATACGCCTAGGGAAAGGTTTGAAGGTCGTACCGATACGGGGGAAAGCGTATCGATACCCTTTTCCCAAAATTTTCCACTGCCATTTTGCGTATCGATACGGACTCAAGCGTACCGATACTTGTTCGTTATTTTCTGTTAAAAGTGTCTTTTAAAGTTCTAGAATGTTGCATTTTGGTCTCTAAATGTTGTACGATGAATTGGTTGAGTTTGAATGATCCGTTTGAGATGAAATTTGGCAGGGAAACATATTTCATAACTAATTAAAGATTAGTAATCTTAAAATCTGAATAGTCCTTGTAAAATATGGAAATTAGAGTTTAGTTCCTAAATGTGTATTTTGAGCAATTTAACCCTTAATCGAGCTTCGATCGTTGTGCCGTTTTCTTCTAAGTGTGTTGCTAATCACATAGGATCTTAATGTGCATCTAGAGAAGATAAAAAGAAAAAAGGGTCGCTAATCGATGTTGACTTTAACAAGTTCACTTCGATTTTCCCTGTGTAATCTTCTTAATTCGAGTCGGGCGTCTAGGCCGAGCTAAGGGGGTTACATTTGTTGGTATCAGAGCCAGATTTCGAAAGAATTGGGGATGATGGTAAGTGGAATTGGTATGTTTTGATGTTTGATTCAATGTTAAATGGCACATTGTTGAAAAATCATGTTTTTGGTCGAATGTTGGTGTTATGCCATTCTTGGTTGTTATGAATCATATGAGAGTTAAATATGATTGTATGTTGATGGTGTGGATAATGTGAAGCATGATGATTATGATATGCTATTGTATGCTATGATGTACTTGTGGGAAATCAGGGTGTCCATTGCCTTATTACACTAGTTAAATGTTTTGTGAACTTGGATCCTTTCTTGAGGCTGGCCTAAATCATGGTTTGATTTGTTTTTGTTGTTATGACTTGTTAAAAATAGCACAATTGGTCCGAGGAGAGAGCTTAGATCGAATACGATCGTGCCTGCGCCTGAGCAGGGTAATCAGGGGGTTGAGAATCCAACTGATGAGACTCTACCTCCGCCGCCACCACCTGGAGGTGGAGAGCCGGAGCAATGTGGACAGTCTGGTCCTGGATTGGGTGATCTAGCGCCACTAGTTCAGGAAATCACTGGAGTGTTTCAGGCTGCGGTAGCTGGAGCGCAAGTCCAGGCACCTGCAGCTGGGCAGACGGGTTTGCCTTTGGAAAGGCTGAGGAATTTGGGAGTTGTTGAGTTCCATGGTATGTCTCTTGAGGCATCAGAGGCATGGTTAGCTAGTAAAATCTGCATTATCGATCAAATGGGCTGCAGTGATGTGCGCAAGCTGGGATGCGCAGTTTCCTTGCTCCAGGGTGATGCCTATAGTTGGGGGACGACTATCACTGCTGGAATGGAACCCAATGAGGTGGATTGGGAGTTCTTTCGGTGTGCCTTTAGGAAGAAGTATCTTGGTGTGAGATACTTGGATGAAAAGAAGCGAGAGTTCATGTCGCTTGTGCAAGGAAGTCTTTCTGTGGCTGAGTACGAGGTGCAGTTCGTACATCTAAGCCATTATGCCCCTGAGTTGATGCCGAGTGAGAGGAATCGTTGTGATCGCTTCCGATATGGGCTGGTGCAGAAAGTTAAGACCTTTATGTTGGCTACAGACTACACGGATTTTGATGTGCTCGTATGTCGGGCTAAGGACATCAACCTGAGCTTGGGTCTGACATCTCGAGGAGGTGGTTCTTGCTCTGGTATGAGGATTGCTGAGTATAGTTCCGGAGGTGGATAGAACAAGAGAGGCCGAGATAGGAGGTATCAGTCTGATGTGAGGCGAGGTGCTCCAGGGCGTGGTGGACAGGCTTAGGGTGGACGAGAGAGGTCTGAGTAGCACACGTGTTGGACGTGTGGATTGAGGGACCATTTGAGGCGAGATTGTCCATGTGCGGTGAGAGAGGAACAGGCTCCTGTTGTAGTGACAAGGAATTCTTGCTGGAATTGTGGTTCAGTAGATCACATGAGGTGTGAGTGTCCTCTCTTGGCTGGTGGAGGCCAAGGACGTGCACCTGCTGTGGCTACACCTCAGAGAGGCCATGGGCTTGGCCGAGTAAATTTTTAGAGGAGATATAAGGGTCAGCATAGTACCGCTCATGTGGTGGCAGTTCAGCCTGAGGGAGGTGGTCCTGCGAGGGTATATGCTCAGCGCGAAGGGCACAACGACACCGGTGTCATTACAGGTACCTTTGTTCTACAGTCTATATCATTGTTGGCTTTGATTGATTCTTGATCCACGCATTCTTATATCTTGAGTGAGCATGCACATTTGCTTGATATACCTGTTGAGTTTCTTAAAGTAGGAATGCAAGTGACTAGTTATTTTGGTGAGACTGTAGTCACGAGGAGGTTGTATATGAGGTGTCCCGTATCAGTTCAGGATCATGTCTTTCTTGTGGATTTGATGGAGTTACCCTTTTATGGATTTGATGTGATTCTTGGTATGGATTGGTTATCTGAGCATAGAGCAGTGGTTGACTTTGATGTTAAGCGAGTCACCTTAAATCTTGCTGATGATTATGATGTGGTGATAGTAGGCGAGAATGTGATTCTTGTCTAATGTTGTTTCAGCTTTGGAAGCAAGCCGTATGTTAAGGATGGGTTGTGATGCTTATCTTGCATATGTGATGAATCCTAGTACAAATTATGTACGTGTGCAGGACATCAGAACAGTTTGCGATTTTCCGGGTGTCTTTTCGGAAGAATTGCCTGGGTTGCCGCCAAACAGGGAAGTTGAGTTTGGTATCGAGTTATATGAAAATACGACTCCGATGTCCATTGCTCCTTATCGAATGGCACCTAAAGAGCTGAAAGAGATGAAGACGCAAATTCAGGAGTTGCTTGATCATGGGTTCATCCAGCCGAGTGTATCACCTTGGGATGCGCCGGTGTTGTTTGTAAAGAAGAAAGATGGGACAATGCGAATGTGTATAGATTATCGGCAACTGAACAAGTTGACGATCAAGAACAAGTATCCCTTGCCAAGAATTGATGATCTTTTTGATCAGTTTCGAGTAGCCTCGATGTCTTCTAAGATTGACTTGAGGTCAGGGTATTACCAGTTGAAGGTGAAGGATGAGGACATACCTAAAACGGCGTTTGGGACGAGGTACGGGCATTATGAGTTCTTAGTGATGCCTTTTCGTTTAACCAATGCACCTATTGCTTCCATGAGTTCTTGGATCAGTTTGTGGTGGTGTTCATCGATGACATCCTTGTGTACTCTCGTACCGAGGAGGATCATCATAAACACCTAAGGATAGTGTTACAAGTGTTGTTGGAGAATCAGCTTTATGCTAAGCAGAGCAAATGTGAGTTTTGGCCGAGGGTATTCGTGTTGATCCGCATAAGGTAGAGGCAGTGATGAGTTGGAAAGTGCCTAAGTCAGTGACGGAGGTACGAAGTTTTTTTTGGCTTTGTTGGGTACTACCGTAGGTTTGTCGAGGGTTTCTCGAAAATTGTTGCACCTTGGACCAAGTTTTTGCAGAAGAATGTTCGCTTTGAGTGGACAGATGCGAGGCAGCAAGCTTTTGAGAAGCTAAAGGAAGCTTTGACCCAAGCTCCTGTCCTGGTTCAACCTGAGTCTGATAAGGAGTTTGTAGTCTATAATGATGCGTCCTATGTCAGTTTGGGCTGTGTGTTGATGCTGGAGGGTAAGGTGGTAGCATATGCATCTAGGCAGTTGAAGGTGCATGAGCGTAACTACCCTACTCACGATCTTGAGCTCGCGGCTGTTGTGTTTGCCTTGAAGATTTGGAGGCATTACATGTATGGTGAGAAGTGTGTGGTATTCACAGATCATAAGACTTTGGAATATCTTATGTCTCAAAAGGAGTTGAATCTTAGGCAACGTCGTTGGGTGGAGTTGCTGAAGGATTATGATCTGTCGATCGAGTATCATCCTGGAAAGGCCAATGTTCTGGCCAATGCTTTGAGCAGGAAGGTGGATGTGGAGTTGAGGGCGATGTTTGCTCGCTTGAGCATATCGCGAGATGGTGGTCTTGTTGTTGAATTGCAAGTGAAACCATCTTTGATTCAGACGATCAAGGATAAGCAGTTACTTGATGATTCCCTTGTTCCTCATATTTAGGATATTACGGATGGTAAGCCTTCGGATTTCAGTTTCAATGATAATGGCGTTCTATGTTTCGGGAGTCAAATAGTGGTGCTAAGTGATGTTGAGTTGAGGCACACTATTTTGACTGAAGCTCATAATAGTCCTTTCGCATTGCACCCTGGTAGTACGAAGATGTATCGTGATTTGAAGGATGAGTACTATTGGGTGGGGTTGAAAAAGGATGTTTCCGAGTTCGTTAGCAAATGCATGGTTTGTCAGGGAGTGAAGGCTGAATATCAAGTTCCTTCTGGGTTGTTGCAACCTTTGAGAATCCTAGAATAGAAGTGGGAAAGGATTACCATGTATTTCGTGTCTGGTTTACCTTTGTCACCATCGAAGAAGAATTCTGTTTGGGTGATTGTAGATCGCCTTACGAAGTGTGCACATTTCTTGCCTGTTCATACTACGTATACCTTGGATAAGCTGGCTGAGCTGTATATCGCTGAGATTGTGCGGTTGCACGGTGTGCGGAAGTCTATAGTGTCAGATAGAGATCCCAGGTTCACGTCGAGATTTTGGGAATGTTTGCATCAAGCCTTACGTACACGGTTGAATTTCAGTACTTCTTATCATCCTCAAACGGATGGACAGTCAGAACTGTAACGACCCCTTTTTTCGAATACTTATAGGTATAGTTGTATAGTGGTGTGGAAAGGATATTTTGGGAATTTTTATAGGATTTATAAAGAAGAGGATTTAAATTAGAAAAATGATGGATTTTGAAAATAGTTTAGAAAATATTAGGGGGTTTAAAAAAATATTTGAAAATAGGAGAGTCGCCACCGGTCACTTTGAAGTGGTAGACCGGACACCGGAAATAGAAACCAGAGATTCGAAAGGGTTCGGGATTCGGTTACACGCGAGGAAGGGTTAGCACCCTCGACGTGCCCAAAATTGGTACCAAAACTTTACCTCTTAATTAATATCGAATTTTACGAATCAAAGTGACAAATTTAACCGAGACTTTGTTATATAAGAGAGTAAATTTCGAAAGTCCTAATATTCAAGAGCGAACGTCTGAACCACCACCACTACGACTGGTACTGGCCTCGTTCATTTCCGAATAAAAGGATATCACATGATATATTTTTATGTTTCAAATGCGACTTAGCATGGCATACGAGAATAGATAAATAAAGCATGAAAACAATACGAATAAGAACATTGATGACACAAAATAGATAACGTAAAGAGACATAGCCCCGAAATATCTCATGCATATGTAAAAAGGGTATAAAATGAAAACACGTATACACAATGATACACTATATAGAACTATATCATATAAAAGGAAAGATACCATATAATATACAAATATAACCGTACATATATAAAAAGACATGCATATAATACAATACTATGCCATATAAACCATGTAGATATAATACTATACCATGTACATATATGTACACGCATACTAAAAAAGACATTATAGAATATATCAAAACCACATATTAACGGTTACTTAATATATATATATATATATATGCATCAACCATATATTATAGATAAACATTATTCATTATATATATATATTATAGATTGTAATAGATAATTAGTATTATTATAAATACGGTAAACTATAAGAAGGGAAACTAGATTTGGAGTATATTATATATTATAATAGGTAACTAGAAACAGCCTTAATGCATATTATAATGCATATTATATATATAAGGAAAATAAAAATGAATATATATATATATATATATATATATATATATATATATATAAGTTGTTCATATCTTAATAGACAAGCCGTGAAAATACTCTGGCTTTTGCCCAGTTTTTTCCATTTTTTCCATTTTTCTTTTATTCTTTCTGGTTGTTGCCCAGTTTTCCCCATATTCTATTGTTCATGGCCACTGTGCAAGATGTTTTGGCAGATCTTACTATTGACGAAGAAGAAGAAGAGCAAGAATTAGCTATTGTTCCGGTTCAAGAGGAATCTCCGATTTCCTTTGAGTTCTGTTTTGTGGGGGCGTTTCTTACTACGAGTCAGATTCATTTTCAGTCCATGAAAGCAACTCTGGCGAATGTTTGGCACCCAATTGGTGGTATTGCAATTTCAGATCTGGGAGAGGGTCGATATTTGTTTCGGCTCTTTAATTCTATTGATGCTGATCGAATTGAAAAAGAGGGCCCTTGGTATTTCAATCTTCACCTTCTTATTCTGTATCGGATCCAAGATGGGGAGGATCCATGTACAGTCTCGCTTAAGGAAGTGGATTTTTGGTTCTGGTTAGTGATGTTTCGAGTGGGTTTATTTCGGAGCCAGTTGCAAAACAACTTGGTGATTTCATAGGGATCTTTTTGGAATTTGATTCATCGGCTCTAACGCTAGGAATTAAGGGTTGTATGCGAATTCGGGTGCGGATCTCATTGGCAAAATCTTTAAAACGTCAGAAGAAACTACTTTTACCGAACGGTGGTACAACTTTTGTGTCGTTTCAATACGAAAAGTTGCGTTTGTTTTGTTTCCGCTGCGGCAAGCTTGGTCATGGTGAAGGCTTTTGTCCTTTACGTGTTCTTCAGCCACAGCATGAGGGTCCTTTCCCATGGGATGTTTCCTTACGTGCTCCGGCGAGGGGGAGAGGTATTCCGGTAAGCAATTGGTTGCAGGAAGAGGATGGGGGTGTATCCCGTATTTCTCGGCGAAATGTTAGTCAACAGATAAACATTAATAAAGTTGATGAGAATAAGGCTCCTAATCCGGATCAGATAGAGCAAAATAAGGGATTGGCCTTATCCCAATCTGGACTTGGTTCCCAATCTGGGCCGCATCACATGTCACGTTTACAAGGTCAGTCTTCTTTTGGGCTAGGCCCATTGCTACCTGGTTATGTGGGCTCTCCTTTATTTGATACGGAAATGACCCTGGTGGATGAGGACAACCCGGTTCAACCCTCGGATGGGCTTAAACGCCCAAGAAAGGCTTCTGATTTGTCTCCCACGGATAAAGGGGTGGCTTCCCCCTCAACAGCTGTCTTCTCATCGGCCGGCCTGGATGTTCAGGCCCGCCGGGATCAATGAAGCTAATTAGTTGGAATGTTCGGGGCTTGGGGAGTCCTCGAACAGTAAGACGTCTCCGGGATCACTTGAGAGACGTTAACCCGTCTGTAGTTTTTCTAATTGAAACTAAACTACAGTCTTCTGAGATGGAAAGAGTGCGTAAGAAATGTGGTTTTCCAAACGGTATTGAGGTTGGCTCGCGAGGAAGGAGTGAAGGTCTTTGTTTGGCCTGGAAGAGTAATTGTAAGATCTCACTTCGATCTTTTTCTGATTGTCATATTGATTTTATGTTTTCGGATGATGGTGAGGGCCGTTCGTGGAGGTGCACTGGTTTCTATGGTGCCCCGGAGGAAAGATATCGTAGGGATTCATGGAATTTACTGCGACAGTTAAATGACTGCCCCAATATACCTTGGTTAGTTATCGGTGACTTTAATGAATTATTATTTTCGTTTGAAAAAATGGGAGGAAGGGTCTGAAGTCAGCGGCAGATGAGCGAGTTTCAGGAGGCCCTAAATGATTGTGCTCTATCCGATGTGGGTTACCAAGGTAGATGGTTCACGTGGGAAAAGGGGAAGTTTGAAGAAACTAATATTAGAGAACGGCTCGATAGGGGTGTTGCAAATAATGCGTGGTGGTCTTGTCATCCCCATTTCATTCTTTCCCACTTAGCTCATTCGTTTTCAGACCATTGCCCGTTGCTCGTAGACACGTCCCCGAACTCTGATAGCGGAGCCCATTGGCATTTTAAGTTTGAAGCTGCCTGGATTTTAGAGGACTCATGTGAAACTGAGGTGGCAAACTTATGGGAAGCTTCAACGGGTACATTACCTGACCGTTTACGTTTTGTGGGGTTGGGTTTGGATAACTGGTTCCGCAAATTAAGGGCCAGTAGGACGGTAACTAAGCGAAGTCTAACGAAGCGTCTGGAGGAATTAGTGGGCTTATATCCTTCGGATGATGTTTTGGGAGAAATTGAGGAGGTCAAACTGTCTTTAAATTTGGAAGCTGATAAATCTGAACTTTACTGGGAGCAAAGGGCGCGTGCAAATTGGCTTCGAAACGGTGATAAAAATACTGCGTTTTTTCACCGTCATGCAACCCAACGTAAGAAGCAAAATTGGATATTGAAGCTTACGAATGATGCTGGGGCTACTCATTCCTCTCCTGACTTAATGGAAATTACGGCGAGGGAATATTTCCAGAACCTTTTCAATTCAGTGGGTGTAGCAGATTGTTCACATGTGTTGGAAGGAATTATTCTGAAGATTTCTGAGGCTGAAAACAGGAGGCTGCTTCGACCGTATACGGAGGAGGAAATTTATCGGGCAGTTAAGATGATGGGGCCTTTGAAAGCGGCAGGTGAGGACGGATTGGGGGCCATTTTTTACCAACGTTTCTGGAATATCATTGGTAAGGAGGTGGCTCGGTTTTGTATTGCTGTTTTAAAAGGGGAGGTTGACATGGGTTTAATCAATAAAACCCACATTGTGCTTATACCGAAAAAAGCTGACCCTTCACATATGAGCCAATTTAGGCCCATTAGTTTGTGTAATGTCCTCTACAAGATTGTGTCCAAAGTTCTTGCTAATAGAATGCAACATCTTCTATCGGACTGTATCGATGAGGCCCAAAGTGCCTTTGTTCCGGGCCGGTTAATTTCTGATAATATCATGGTGGCCTACGAAATTCTACACTGTTTGCAGAAGAAGCGTGTGGGACGTTCAGGTAATTTCGCTTTGAAATTAGATATGTCTAAAGCCTATGATAGAGTAGAATGGGCTTTTGTGGCCCGAATTATGGAGAAGATGGGTTTTGCATCAGTCTGGGTTCAACGTATTATGAGCTGTATGACCTCGGTCTCCTACTCAGTTGTCCTTAACGGTATGGTTGGTGAACCTTTTTTTCCGTCCAGGGGGCTTAGGCAAGGTGACCCTCTTAGCCCTTTTCTTTTCCTTATCTGTAGTGAGGGCTTATCATCTTTGTTACGTAGAGGAAATATGTTGGGAACAGTAAAGGGATTTAGACTTAACAGATATGCTCCAAATGTTACTCATCTGCTCTTTGCAGATGATAGCATAATCTTTGGTGATGCCTCGGTGAATGATGCGGTAAATATAAAGAATATATTACACGAATACAGTATATGCTCGGGTCAGGTGATCAACTTTGAGAAGTCGGGCCTTTTCTTTTCGAGTAATGTCAGTGATTCGGCTAAGACGGGCATTCAGAATTTCATAGAAATAGACCATACGTCCAGCATCGAGAAATATCTTGGGCTTCCCTCTCTAGTGGGCCGGAACAAAAGACAAGCTTTTCAGAATCTATTTGATCGGGTACAGGCTCGTATTTCTAACTGGTGTGTATTTCCTCTCTCTCAAGGGGGTAAGGAAGTTTTTGTAAAATCGGTTTTACAAGCTATACCGGTGTATGCAATGGGGGTCTTCCTTCTTCCCAAGTCTCTGTGCCAGAAGCTTGAATCTGCTATGGCAAGATTTTGGTGGCGGAAATCTCAGGCGAGACGGGGTATGCATTGGAGTAATTGGAGTTTTTTGTGTCGTAGGAAGGAAGAAGGTGGGCTAGGTTTCAGGGATCTCTCGGCATTCATTGTGGCTCTCCTCGCAAAGCAAGCTTGGCGTTTATTGTCTAATCCGACGTCTCTCCCGGGGCGGATATTTAAGGCTAAGTATTTCCCGAATACCAATTTTCTAAACTCTACTCTTACTTCTCACCCGTCCTTGATATGGAGAAGTGTGTGGAGTTCTCGGGGCTTGTTAGAACTTGGTCTAAGGTGGAAAGTGGGAAATGGTCGTTCTATTTTGATTTGGGGTGACTGCTGGTTGCCGGGCTCTACACCTAAGCGTCTGACGTCCCCCCCGGTTAACGGACTACATTGGGTCTCTGATCTGCTAAATCAGAATGGTGACACATGGAATGAAGACCTCATTAAGGAATCGTTTTTGTCTACTGAAGCAACTCAAATCTTAGCTATTCCTATATCCAGTTTTCCTCAATCGGATTGCCTTGTGTGGAGTGGAGAGAAAACATGAATTTATTCGGTTCGGAGTGGCTATAATCTTCTTAAACCAGCAGTGGATATGTCACCTATGGATTTGGAGCTTTTCAGATCAGTTTGGAGTATCAAGTGCCCCTCAAAGTTCGTATTCAGGTTTGGAGATTTCTGTGTAATTTCATACCTACTAAAGCCTGTCTTTATTATCGTCGTATTGCTCAGAATCCTAATTGCCCGGATTGTATAGATATTCCTGAATCTAGGGAGCATGTTTTTAGGGACTGTATTAATGCTACATTGATCTGGCAAGGGATGTGTTATAACTGGCCTTCGACAGTTTTAACCCTTTCGTTCAAAGAATGGCTATCGTGGGTGTTAGTATCGCACCCTAAGGTGCGTCATACAGAAATCATGATTATTCTATGGTCCATATGGTATGTGCGGAACAAGAAACTACATGAGGGTGTATCTAATTCATACAGTCACACTATTTCATTTATTAAAGCATACTGTAGAGAAATTGAAAGTCTTTTACCACAGCAAATTCCTCTTCCTTCGTCGACAGTACTCCGATGGATTGCCCCGATGGCCGGTGTTGTGAAGGCCAATTTTGATGCGTGTTTCCGTTCCTCAGAAAAGATAGCATGGTCAGGGGTTATTGTCTGCAATCATAATGGAGATATTATGGGGAGTAGCCGAAAGGTTACCTTATATGTCTCAGACGCTTTCCAGGCGGAGGCGGTGGCGGCCCTTCATGCCGTACTCCTGCTTTCCGATCTAGGGTTCCGTCGGGTTGTAATCGAAGGGGATTCCCTCACAATCATTAAGAAATTGCAGTCACACAGTCCGGATATGTCAGTCATCAGCAGTATCGTCCATGAAATAAAGGAAAGAGTGAATATTTTTTTAGAGTTTTCGTTTACACATACCTTTCGACAGGCGAATCGGGCGGCACATTTGATAGCAGGTGCCTCCCATCTTGGCTCCGACGACCTTTTCTGGGTGGAAGAAGTCCCAGGTTGTGCGCAGGTGGCGGTAGAGGAGGACCGCCTGCCGCCGTGAATCTTCATCCCTCCGTTTGTTTTTTTGTCATCTCCTCCAGAAGTTCTTTCGTGCATGTTCAGATCTATGCTTCTGGTTTTCAAGCTCCTCCAGATCGTTTGTACCGTCGTTCTTTCGCATCCCAGGTCCGCTGGTGTGAGGAGTGGTTGCTCCGCCTTCATCGTTGTCCTTTTGTTTGCTTTTGGGTTTATCTTTAGTTTTGTTTTTCAGAGTGTGTCGGTTGGTTTCTCTAGAACTTTCTTTGTTTTATTGTTTAAGTTACCTCTTTTATTTTAATAAATGAAGGCCGGTTTTATTAAAAAAAAAACGAAAAAAAACGGCATTCAATAAATAAAAAGGAAAAAAAATATGGATTAGCGGTGAAAAACCATTAAACGTGGGAGGAGACAGACTTAGATAGTTTTTAGGGATTTTTTTATTTATTTATTTTACCCCTTTAGATTATCCTCTTTCTTTTCCTCTCTTTTGAAACTGAACTGTCGTCGTCTTTAGACCATTTCCGTTGCCGCTCTGGCGAGGTTCGGGGCCATGCAACGCCACAAAGAGGACCGTCTCACTGCGCTCTTCCTTCCCTTCGGAGTAGATTCGCCGAAAGGTCCTCGATTGTCAAGAAGAATGGCCGAAACGCTTCGGTTTTCCCTCGCCGGATCTTGGCCGTCCACCGTTAGATTGAGCCGTGACCGAGATATGTTGTTCCACACACCGAGACGCGTTTATTCACCGTTGGGATCGGTCATCGGAGGCCCCGGTCACCAGAGAATGCCAAAAGCCGAAGGTAAAAATCTCCTCATTTTTATATTTTCGAAATAAAAGTGAAAGAAAAAAATGAAATCCAGATCTCTGAAATTTCTTCCTCTTGTATTGATTTTTTGGAACTGGTTACAACATTTTTGGGCCTTTTTTTATATTCGAATCCCCTTTTACAATTTTTGCTGCTGCTTTTTATAGCCGATTGTGTTTCTGAAAAAACAATAAGAAAAACCACAAACTACATTATTTGCTCTGAATCTGCCGTGATTGACTTTTTTGCTTTAATTTTGTTTTTTGTCATTTTTGGTGTCTGATGCTCTGTTGTGTTGTCTGTGTTTTTCCGATACACTCGAACGGGGGAGACACGACGTGGTGGTGGTAGAGGGGCAGACAGTGTGTGACAATGAAATTCTAAATCAGAAAAATAGGAAAGAGATGAGAAGCAGATAGATTCAAGATGAGAGGAGAAAAGAAACGTTACAGGTATCATTGAAACGCAGCGTTTCATTAAAACACTTAAAACTCAAAACAAAAATTTAAACACCCAACGGTCATAACCTTCTTCCTCATTAGCACTGTTACAATGTCTCCCTCTTCAGACAATCCTTGACCTCAAGGACTGAAATATGGGAATTGTTGCTGCAGCTGATATAATACCTCCTAGGTGGCATCTTCCGGGAAGGTGTTTGACCAATCCACCAAGACTTTTGTAACATCTTTATTCCCTCTCTTCCCAATCCTATGATCGATAACCCTCATTGGTTCCTTGCTGATTCCTCCATCTAGTCCAATCAGAGGAAGCTGGCTTGAAACTTCATCAGATCCTACTTGCTTCTTCAGCTGAGAAACATGGAACACAGGGTGGATCTTGGATCCCATGGGCAATTCTAACTTGTAAGCAGCTGCTCCAATCTTGTCCACCACTTTAAATGGTCCAAACCATTTTGGTGCCAATTTTTGGGAACTTCTATGTTGAACTGATTGTTGCCTGTAGGGTTGCAATTTTAGAAAAACCTTGTCCCATAACTAAAATTCACACTCCAACCTTCTCTTATCAGCTTGTTGTTTCATCCTACCTTGAGCCCTCTTGAGATGAAACTTCACCATCTTAATTGCTGCTTCCCTTTGCTGTAATCCATTATCAACTGTAGCCACTACTGACTCACCTGATAAATAAGGCACATGAATAGTTGGTTCTTGTCCATAAAGAGCATGGAATGGTGAAGTCCCAATTGAATTGTGGTAAGACGAATTGTACCATCACTCAGCCAAATGCAGCCAGTCACTCCACTCCCTTGGCTTCTCTCCTGTCATACACCTGAGATAAGTTTCCACACATTGGTTGACCCTTTCAGGTTGGCCATTTGTTTCAGGGTGATAAGCTGTTGAGGGTGTAATCATAGTACCTAACTTAAAAAAAAACTCCTTCCAGAACTGGCTCATGAAGATCCTATCTCTGTCACAGATGATAGTGTGAGGCATGCCATGTAACTTGAATATATTCTCCGAAAATACCTGGGTAATATCCTTTGCTGTATAAGGGTGACTAAGTGCAATGAAATGGGCATACTTAGTCAACCTATCCACCACCACTAGAATGACATCCTTCTTCCTAGAATTGGGTAAGCCCTCTATAAAGTCCATACTTATTGAGGTCCACACTGTCTCAGGTATGGGCAGTGGTTGTAATAGACCCCTAGGATGGTTCAGATCCCATTTTTTCCTCTGGCAAACTCCACATTCTCTCACAAGAGTTTTCACATTGTTCCTTAGGCATTTCTAGTAAAAAATGCTACTTAGCCTTCTTGTTGTGACTTCAACTCCTGAATGTCCACCAATGGGGCTGCAATGGAAGTATAGAATCAAATCTTTCTTAAGTTCCTCATTCTGGCCCACAACAACCTTCACTTTTCTTATCAGCCACTTCTCATCCCAAGAATACTTGGCATAATGTGATGAGCCTCTCTGAATGGCCTCTATAATCTTCCTCAGTCTATCATCAGTTCCCCAAGATTCAGCCACTCTAGCCATTACATTAGTGTTAACACTGCTAATGGCTAACAATTGACCTTCCCCATTTCTTGGTTTCCTGGACAAGGTGTCAGCAACCACATTAGTGCTCACTTTCTTATAAATCACTTCATAGTCATACTCAATCATTTTAACTACCCATTTTTGTTGTGCTGGGGTCACTATTTGGTTTTCTGCCAGAAATTTAAGGCTCTGGTGATCAGTTCTAATCTTGAAGTGCCTCCCCACAAAGTATGCTAACCATTTCTTGACTGCAATAAGAACGACCAACATCTCTTTCTCATAAACTAAAAGCCCCTGATGCCTCACTCCCAATCCTCTGCTGAAGAAAGCTAATGGTTTCCATTTTTGTACTAGAACTGCTCCTACTCCCATCTCTAAAGCATCAGTCTCAATGTTGAATTCTGCATTGAAATCAGGCAGTGCCAATACAGGGGCACTACTGATTGCTCTTTTCAATTTGTCAAATGCAGCTTCTTCTGTTTTGAACCATTTCCATCCTCCTTTCTTAAGCAAGTTGGTCAGAGGCCTTGCTATACTCTCATAGTCCTTCACAAATCTTCTGTAATAACCTGATAGCTCAAGGAAGCCCCTGAGATCCTTCACAGTAACAGGAGTTGGCCAATTTAATATGCATTCAACCTTAGAGTTATCCATAGCAATCACCCCTCCAGAAATCACATACCCAAGGTAATCCACCTCTTGTGCTCCAAAGCAACATTTCTTCTTCTTTGCATATAGCTTATGTCTCCTTAAAACTCCCAACACTTCCTGTAAATGTCTCACATGTGTTTCCCAGTCTCTAGAGTAGACCAATATGTCATAAAAAAACATAAGGGCTGACTTCCTCAAATAGTCTCTAAAAATTTTGTTCATTAAGCTCTGGAAGGTGGCTGGGGCATTGGTTAATCCGAAGGGCATTACTAAGAATTCATAATGCCCTTCATGAGTCTTGAATGATGTCTTGTGCACATCTGGTTCCCGCATTCTTATCTGATGATACCCAACTCTCAGATCCAATTTAGAAAAAAAACTTTGCATCTCCAGTTCATCCAGTAATTCCTCTATAATGGGCATGGGAAATTTGTCCTTAATGGTTAGCTGGTTTAACTTCCTGTAATCCACACAAAGCCTCCATGGTCCATCTTTCTTCTTGACCATTACAATGGGAGAGGAGAAAGAACTGTTGCTATATCTAATTACCCCAGCTTCCATCATCTCCTTCACTTGTTTTTCAATCTCATCTTTTTGGCTAGTAGGGTACCTGTAAGGCTTCAATTTAACAACTTGCTGGTTGTCCAACAAAGTCACCCTGTGCTCTTGACCTCTTACAGGTGGTAAACCCGAAGGTTCCTGAAATACATCTTCATATTCACTCAGCACTGTCTGTAGATCCTCTGGCAAGGAGTTGTCTGACATTCTCAATCCCAGCTGTCCCTCCATTACCCAAAGAGAAGTTATCAAAGGACTATGAATTTCCCTTAACAACTTGTTACATTTCTTAGCATTTACCCAGCTGAAAACTCCAAGCCTTAATCCCTTAAACACCACAGTTTTGCTCTAATTGGACTAACTCATCTCCATAGTAGTGAAATCCCAACTTATAACTCCCAAAGTGACTAGCCATTGAACTCCCAATACCACATCACAACATTTCAAGGGTAAGATTAAAAAATCAAACACAAAATCTTCCCCTTGAGTTTTCCAAGCCACCTTGTTGCACTCCCCCATTGTCTCCAGTGAGTTCCCATCTGCCACTGTGACTTTCAGATTAGTCTTCTTGTTCACCAGTAAGCCCAAGTTTTTCACCACTGAGGTACTCAAAAAATTGTGAGTGCTACCAGAGTCTATCAAAGCTATCCATTCTGTTCTTGCAATCTCAATCTTTAGCTTCATTGTCTCACAGTTAGTTGCTCCCCACATGGCATTCAAAGACAATACTGACCCCTCTGCCACTACTCCCTCCCGTGATTCCTCACAATCCAGAAACACCTCTGGCTCCCCTTCTTCTTCAGTTCCATCAACCATAATTTGGAACACTTGGCTTTTAGTACATCTATGCCCAGGAGTGTACTTCTCTGCACACCAGAAACAAAGTCCCTTTCTTCTTCTTTCCTCAATCTCAGCTGTGGATAGGTTCTTCCCTACTCTTTTGTTGCTATTCTAACCAGTGTTCCTTGTTCTACTAGGACTCAATATTGAAAGGGTAACACTTTTAAAGACTACAGTAGATGGTGGCCCTGAAGTGCCAGCATTCGAATAGGTTTTGAAACTAGGGCTAAAGTTTCTAGCAGGCATACTCAAACTAGGAGGAGCTACCCTAGCTAAAGGCTTCCCACTTACAGGGAAAAAATGGTTTCAAGTTGTTTAGCAATGTGAAAATCTTCAAGCAATGATTTGGGTTGCAACAATGTAAGATATTGACTAATTTCAAGTCTGATATGGTTTTTAAACATACTCAAAATATACTTTTCGGGCAGTTGTACCTGATTCACCGAGTTGATAAACTCCTCATAGTAAGATTCCACTGACTCTACTTGCCGCAAAGCTAACAACTCTGAAAAAGGATCACCGAAACCTCCGGGAGCAAAACGGTCTCTCATCAAGCTCAAATACTCCGACCAGCACATCTCACCCGCACTTCCATGCGAGTTCATCAGGAATTGATGCCACTGTAACGCCTTGCCCTTTAAGTGTATCATCACCAGACGAATCTTACTTTGTTCAGGGACTGACTCGACTTCGAAGAACTGTTCGAGTTTGGAATGCCATCCTCTGAAGTTGGTTCCATCGAATTTGGGGCATGGGAGCTTGTAGGTTAAATTTCTCGTCGGTTTCGGAGAGTCCTGAGTTACCTTCTGCGCTTCCTTCTCACCAATAATCACCACCTCTTTCGGGTTACCCTTCTCCGATGTCGATGGTCCCATTCCCAAAATTCCAGGACCCGTTAGCCATCCTTGTGATGACGTTTCCTGATTGACTGGGTTGACCTTCTTCCCAATGGCAATCTCGAGCATTTTCCGGAAATCTTCACCCATCTGCGTTCGAAATTCCCCAAGCTTCGCATCCATTTTCAAATCGGTGCTACTTTCCAGGCGTGAAATCTCCTCTTGAAGTTTCGCAGCCTCCTGTTGCCATTTCTAACTGCGCGTAATAGGGACTCCGTCCACCATGTCCAGAACCTAGTAGCTCTGATACCTTTGTAACAATGAAATTCTAAATCAGAAAAATAGGAAAGAGATGAGAGGAGAAAAGAAACGTTTGAGAAAGACAAGATAAGGTTCATGACATTCGATACCCAAAACAGACAATGGCTAGGGTTACAAAATACCCTCCCTAACCGAAACGACATCGTATCATCTAATTACATGCATCATTGAAACACAGCGTTTCATTAAAACACTTAAAACTCAAAACAGAAATTTAAACACCGAACGGTCATAATCTTCTTCCTCATTAGCACTGTTACACGGTGGCAGAACGAGCATGCGCGCATGGAGAATACAGAGAGGCGTGCGCCGCGTGTGAAGGGTACGACAATCCGGAACATTCTAGTGGCGAGTGCTAGTCGTTCGATGCAACTCGATCAAAGGGCTCGCGTTGATGCGACACGCGAGTCTGGAAGGGCTTGCTAGGGTTTCTCTGATCTGGGGCGATCTGGACCATCAGATCTCCTTCCAGATCGAACGGTCCAGAGTGGGCTGCGTGAAGAAAAAAACAAAGAATTAGGGTTTGGGCTTATTTGGGCCTTGTCGGGCCCCTGTGATATATGTAATTAATTTTTTTGGATTTTGTATGTGGACTTTGTAAAATAAAAATGGGCTTTTAACAATTATTTATTACTTCTGGGCTGATTTATTTATGTGTTAATAATAATAAAACGTCAAAATATCAATAAAGTAATGAGAGTAATAGTAACAATTAGGTAATAATAATAATAATGATGATGATGATGATGATGATAGTAATAGTAACAAATAATAATAGTAATAATAATAATACGATATAATAAAATATAATATATATGCATATTCTTTTTCTTAGACTTCAAATTTTCCTTTTCTTCTTTTTTGA
This sequence comes from Hibiscus trionum, assembly GCA_030270665.1. Classification (NCBI taxonomy): domain Eukaryota; kingdom Viridiplantae; phylum Streptophyta; class Magnoliopsida; order Malvales; family Malvaceae; genus Hibiscus; species Hibiscus trionum. The sequence goes on along the minus strand of BSYR01000010.1, from coordinate 5,794,983 downwards.
GATTTTCTCTTTTCTTTTATTTTCTTTTTTAGCCTAAAATTAAACCTGATAACACAAATTAAGGCAGGTTTTAGATCCGGACAAAATTAGTGATTACAAGAACGTGTTATCCAGGTGCTTGAGGACGTATTGAGATGCTGCGGTATAGATTTTCAAGGTTCTTGGGATAAGCACTTGCCTTTGGTTGAGTTTTCTTACAACAATAGTTACCAGGCAAACATTCAAATGACTCCATATGAGGCTTTGTATGGGAGGAAGTGTAGGACCCCTCTTTGTTGGGTAGAAGCTGGGAAAAAGTTGATTTCGATGTCGGCTATGTTGAAAGGAACCACCAAGAAGGTGAAGCTCATTGGTGAGCTCTTAAAGGCAGCATCAGATCGGCAAAAGTCTTACGCGGATCTAAAGCGTAAGGCGTTAGAGTTTGTGGTTGGCTAACGCGTGTTTTTGAAAGTATCGCCTTGTAAGAAGGTGATGAGATTTGGGCGTAAGGGTAAGCTTAGCCTGAGGTTTATTGGACCTTATGAGGTTGTGGAGTGTATTGGTCTTGTGGCATATCAGTTGAGGTTGCCTCTCGAGTTGGAGAGGATTCATGATGTGTTTCACGTTTCGATGTTGTAGAGGTATAGATCGAATCCTTTGCATGTGATGCATGTTGAGGAGATAGAGCTGAATCCGTATTTTTCTTATGATGAGGAACCGGTGAGGATCCTAGATTCGAGTAGTAAAGTTCTTCGTGGTAAGACGATAGATCTTGTGAAGGTGTTGTGGCGACACCGAGGAGATGAGGAGGCCACTTGGGAAAGCAAGGCAGACATGTTGAAACAGTTTCTGCACCTTTTTCCTTCAGGTAAAATTTCGAGGACGAAATTTCCTAAGTGGTGGAGAGTTGTAACGCCCTGGCTTTGGGCCTAGATTTTTTAGACATCGGATCTGGCTGGTCGGAAACGATTCGAATCGTATTCGGTGGTTTAGGGAAATCAAGGATCGGGAAAGGATAAAAATATGACAAAATTGCTAAAATCCTCTAAAATCATGTTTAAGATATTGGTCAAATCAATTTTACAGAATGAGTTTTGGAAGTGGTACATTTTGGGTAGTGACCAAAATGTAAAGTTTTAAAACTGTGGAAAAATGCAATTTCAAAAGAGGAGTCAAAATCTTAGAATCTTTAGGGAGCTTTTGTGAAATTAAACCTTTCCTTAAAATGACATGTGTTTTAAATGGTTTTTAGATTATTAAATAAAAAAGATTTTTATTTTAATAATTGCTAAAATAGTAAAATGAGAAGTTTTTGACGTAACTAACTCTCATTTAAGCAAAATCCATTTTCTCAACCATTTCTCCAGATAACTTTTCTCCCAAACACTATCTCTTTAGATTCTCATCTTTTTCCAAGAATTCTCTTCAAGTTCCTCAAGATTTGTGAAGCAAAAACTTGTCAATCTTTAAGGAAGGAAAAGATTGAATGTAAATCCCGTTCTCAACCTCTAATCTAGGTTCTTTATTGAAATTCCCAAGATCTTTGGCTCCTAATTGTTGTTTTTAACTGAGTTTTATTTATAGTTTTGATTTAAGATCAAAATCTTGCAAAATAATGGTTTAAATCTTGATTTTCGGAGTGTTGTTGATGAGCTCTGTTTTGGATTGATTCTAATTGAGTTGATTATAATGTTGGAAAAGAGTTTTGATGATTTAAATGCCAAAATCCTTGAGATCCTCAAGTTTCTTGATGATTTTAGTTGAGTTTTTAAGGTGATTTGATGGTGATCTGCTTGCTGGAGGTATAAGGAAGGGTTTATGTTGTTTTTAGATGTGTTTTGATGTTTGTTAATGGTTGGAAGTAGTGTATGTTGGCTGGGCTTTGTTTATGAAGCAATTGATTGAGTTTTCAATTGTTTCGAATGGGTAAATTGGTGTAGTTTTGCTGAGCAACGAGTTTGTGTTTAGTTGCTGGTGTTGAAATGCATTTTAATGCATTTGGATCTCTGTTTTGGTGCTCTAAAACATGGGATCTTAATCCGGAAGCAAGCGAAGCATTTTTGGAGGCTTCGGGCGAGTGATCTTCGCGTCGGCAAGCAAAGTTTCGCGTATCGGTGAGTGGAAAATGATTTCCATCTTTGAAATGCTTTGAGCGTGGTTTTGGGAGCTTAGTGTAAGTTTGAAACACTTAGCTAAGCTCGAGAGTAAGTAAATCGAAAGTCTCTCATGGAATGTGCAATATTTTGGTTTTAAATGCACTTGATTTGAATATGGTTTGATTACTGTTTTAAAGCATGATTTGACCATTGATGATGCTGGTTTTTAATGCCATTTTGTTAAGGATGCACATTGTAAGTAATCCTTGGGTTTATATGATTTATGCATATGGTTTAAGCATGTTAATGCTTGTGAAAATGACATTGTGGTTTATGCTTGTAAAATAGTGAAATGATGATGATAAATGATTATATTGGCAAGTGATGGAAATGGTTTTTGGTTACTTTAATCGGATATAGCTAGCTGGCTATATGATTGGGCGCACCGTGCATAAAGTCACATTGGATGTCGAGGGGTTGTGATTGTGTCGTAATCTCCATCCAAGTACCCTAATGATTAAGGGTAAGATCACAACGGTGGATGGTTTAATCCCGTTTGTGAATCTTGTGGTTTGTGTCATGTGCTCTCGTTAGTGGAATTATACAACTATGAATGAGTGATGTTGAGGAGTTGTGATTGTGCCATTAATCTTCATCACGTGTGTTGAGGGGTTGTGATTGTGCCATTTGACTCCACCTTGTGTATGAATCATGTGGGACAACGCTTGTAATCCGCGTATCCAATTGTATCAATTGTTTTGGTTTTGTTATGGTTTGATATTGATCACTTGCGAGCCAATATAATGATGTTGAGTAATAATTTAAGCATGGGATGCTTGAGACTTATGCTAGAATGCACGTGATGCTTGGTTTAAGCATGAGCAAAGGTTTTTGCTGTTGAATTGAAGATTCTATGAGCATGTGGTTTTGAAAGTGCATTGGTGTTTTTAAAGTGCATGTTTTAAAGGAAGGCATATGTTGACAAAGGATGATGTTTTGGTTTTATAAATGCATTGATGAATGTTTGGTCTTAGCGGTCCTCACTAAGCTTGATGCTTACTGTAACCCCCTTAGCCCGGCCTAGACGTTTGACCCGAACTACGAAGATTACACAGGGAAAACCAAAGTCAACCCGAAAGTCAACCTTGATTCACGACCCTTTTTTTATTTTAATCTTTTCTAAATGCACATTAAACTTAAGTGAGTACTCACGAATCATGATTGAATAAGGCGCAACGATCTGATATCATTCAGGGACTCAATTGCTTAATTTACGTATTTAGGGACCAATTTGTATTTTTTATAAAATAAAGGACTTCACATATTTTAGGATTACCAATATGAAATTAATCATGTTACATGCTTCTCTGCCAAATTTCAGCTTAAATAAACATTCCAAACTCAAGCAATTGCATCAACAACATTTAGGACTAAAATGTAAAGCATGAAGACTCAAAGCAATTCAAATCTGCCTCCAACGGTCAACCGTATCGGAACGCCTACCCACCGTACCGAAACACACGTATCGAAATGGTGTTGACCGTTTTGGTATGCATGTATGTTCCGAGACTAGTACCGAAACAGGGCACTCTAGTAGCCAAACTGTTTCGAAATAGTCTCAAACGTTTCAAAACACAAAGACCATTACAGGCCCCCGTTTCGAAACACTTGAGGGTGTTTCGATACACCTTGCCCAGAAACAGGAGAAACAGCTGGTTTTTCATCCATTAACCCAATCAAACATGTCACAGAGACTCCCAAATCATACCAGCAAGCCATTTTACACATAAAGAACATGTTTAGGACTTCCTAACATGAGCATGGCATCAAACACAAGTTCACATAGTCTAAAGGCATGCCTCCTAAAACTCAAGACCAATATAAGCAAACCAACTCCAAACAAAACATTTAAGGCCATTTACAACCCAAAAATACCAACATAAACATGCCACAACCCTAGGGAGTTCAAACATATCTCCCAAATACAATCTTGGTTTCCCATTGCCATTATATCAAAACTAAAGTGTATGAAAACATCACCATACATGAGATTGTACTTCCTTGGATGATCTTAACCTCCTTGATGCCAGAAACACTTCAATTATCTGCATTATTGGTAAAAGAGAGCGTAAGCACAAAAGCTTAGTGAGGCATGCTCTAAACAACCAACTCAATAATGCATTTTTTGAAAACATTTTCTCAAAAGCTTTTTAACAACATGCTCATTCTATCTCATGCTTGAAAACCATTCAAAGCAATTTCTCATTGAAAACACATGTACCATCATTCTATCTCATGCATTTAAATCAATGCAAAACTCATGGCAAGACCACACTCATGCTTGTAACACCTAAGCACCTCATATACATATCTCATATGCATTTCTCAAAGAATAAATCATTTCATCAAAGGTACATGTGAATCAAAAACCATTTCATATTTTATATTGGCATTATACATCTCATTATTACTCGGATATGCAGACATCTCACTAGACACTTCCGGTGGCATCTACCATCACCGTACTCACTCGTCTAGAAACATAATTTCCGGTGGAATCTCACATCACCGTACTCACATGGCAAAATCTCTCATCGCCACAAAGCTTGGGTATTTCACCAAGTCCTACCCGATGGAATGCCCATCATCGGTTCTCTCCCTTTATCTTAACCAAAGAGCACGTACGAATTTTTAGTTTATAGTGCACTCTCATCCTATTGATCGATCAATTATATCCGGTAAGTATCTCAACATCTATGCCAATATATTAAGTCAAATCATCATCTCACCTATTGTTTTTCATGTAACAAACCTCAAAACATTCTCATCTCATTTCAAAACTATAACATTTTCCATGCTTTAAACAAAAGCTCAAAACTCAACCATGCAACATTTTACATCATGAAATCATTTCAAGCATCATCTCATGCTATAAAACATGCATAAAACAGTAGGAATTTATCTATCTCAAACCATGATCATGTAAAAGCATTTTAGGGGCAAACACCACATTCAAGAGAGCAATCTAGCCAATACTTACTTCCGGACTTAGGAAGGTATTTCAAACCTTTCCTAAATCCCCAAACCTTGATTCTTGTCCCTCAATGACTTCTAAAACCATACGTACTCACCGATTACGTTTCGCTTGCTCGCCGAAATGCTATTTAGGCTTCCGAATCAACACCAAAGGCATCCGAAGATGTCTCCCCTGTTTTAAACACATAAGAGCAGAGGATTAATGCATTATCATGCATTGAAATCATCAGCCACACACCTAAACTTGCTACTCTACTCAAAAACCACATTTCAGCTACCAAACACAAACGAAAACACCTCCAAACTCTTCCAAAACAAAGCCCAGCCAAGATCTACCACTTCTAATCATTTCTAAACATCAATTAACATAAAAAACCACCATAAACACGTCCTTATACCTCCAGCTATGACAGAACTCCAAAATCACCCTAAAAACCATCATTCTAGCATTCAAAACTTTGGAAACCAAACTTATTCGGGATTTGATTGATAAAACCTCATTTGAAACATCAATAATCATCCAAAATACATTATAAAAACACCTCAAAACAGAGCCTAACCATCAAGTACGAAAATCACAGAGATTCCTCCAAGAACCTTTAGTTTTTAGACAAATTCTTGTTTCTAACATTAAAATAACTCAAAAATCATTAACAAGGGATTGATAACTTGGGAATTTCAGTAAAGAACTGATCATTAGAGGAGAAGGATGAAGCTTACCTCTAATGGCTGATTTCTCTTTGATTTGGGCAAGTTTTCTTGAAAATCCAATGAAGAAACAAGAGATTTTGATGAGGAGAAGATTAGGAATCAAAAAGGAATTAGAATCCAATCCAAAGGGATGAAAATCAGTAGCAAATTGATGGAGAAAGAGTGTTTGGCTAAAAAGAATTTGAGAGAAAATGGAAGAAGAGAAAATTGACGTAAAGTGGTTATGAAAAGTCAAAGGTAGTTTCTCTCTTTTAATTATCTTATTTTCCTTAATTAAAACCATATTAAAATCATCCAAAATAAAGAGAAATCTGATTAAAAAATTTTGGTAAAATTAGCTCCTTAAAGATTCAAAGTTTCAACCCTTTACAAAACAGTCACTAGTTAACTTTGTAAAAATTGCGATTTGGTCACTACATCGAAATGTAGTATTTCCAAACCTTATTTTGTAAAATTGACTTCACCATAGTCTTCCATATATTAAATGAGGATTTTTAGATATTTTTCTATATTTTTAAAGCATCTCAAACTAGGTGTTCCTTAAACCCTCCTTTTATATTCGAACCGTTCTCGACCGGTCAGATTCGAATTCTAAAACATCTAAGCCCAAATTTGGGGTGTTACAACTCTCCCCCTCTTAAGAAATTTCGTCCTCGAAATTTACCTGAAGGAAAACGGTAAGGAAACTGCTTCTTCATATCTTCCTTTCTTTCCCACGTGGCTTCCTCAACATCGCGATGTCTCCACAACACCTTAACCAGCTCGATGGTCTTACCACGAAGAACCTTATTGTCCGAATCCAAAATCTCAACTGGTTCCTCATCATATGCCAAATCTGGATTCAACTCAACTTCCTCCACAAGCATAACATGCGAAAGATCCGATCTATACCTCCGAAGCATGGATACATGAAACACATTATGTATCTTTTCCAGCTCTTGCGGTAGTCTCAGCTTATAAGCACCAGGACCCACCCGTTCTATCACCTCGTATGGTCCAATGTATCTCGGGCTCAACTTGCCCTTCCGGCCAAATCTCATCACCTTCTTCCAAGGTGAAACCTTCAAGAACACACGGCCACCCACCACAAATTCTATCTCCTTACGCTTCAAATCCGCGTAAGACTTGTGCCGATCCGATGCTGCCTTCAACCGCTCACAAATGAGCTTCACCTTCTCGGTGGTTCCTTTTAACAAAGCCGGCATCGAGACCAACTTTTGTCCCATTTCAGTCCAACAAAAGGGAGTTCTGCACTTCCTCCCATACAAAGCCTCATAAGGTGCCATTTGAATACTTTCCTGGTAGCTATTATTAGCAACTCCACCAAAGGCAAGTGCTTCTCCCATGAGCCTTGAAACTCAATCACATAGCACCTCAACATATCCTCAAGCACTTGGATAACACGCTCCGACTGTCCATCCGTCCGCGGATGATATGAAGTACTAAAATTCAGTCGCGTACTCAATGCTTGATGTAAACACTCCCAAAACCTTGCTGTGAACCTTAGATCTCTATCCGAAACTATAGATTTTGGTACACCATGCAAACGTACAATCTCAGCAATGTACAACTCTGCAAGCTTATCAAAGGTATACGTAGTATGCACAGGTAAGAAACGCGCACACTTCGTAAGGTGATCCACAATCACCCACACATAATTCTTCTTTGACAGAGACAAAGGCAAACCAGACACAAAGTCCATGGTTATCCTCTCCTATTTCCATTCAGGGATTCTCAACGGTTGCAACAACCCCGAAGGAAACTGATGCTCAGCCTTAACCCGCTGACAAACCATGCACTTGCTCACATACTCAACAACATCTTTCTTCAAACCCACCCAATAGTACTCATCTTTCAGATCACGATACATCTTCGTACTACCAGGGTGCATAGAAAAAGGACTACTATGAGCTTCGGTCAGAATAGTACGCCTCAACTCCACATCATTCGACACCACTATCTGACTTCCAAAACATAACACACCATCATCATTGAAACAAAAGTCCGATGGTCTACCCTCAACAATATCCTGAACATGTGGCACCAAAGAATCGTCCAACAACTGCTTATCCTTTATCAACTGAACTAGAGATGGTTTCGCTTGCAATTCAGCAACTAGACCTCCATCTCGCGATATGCTCAAGCTAGCAAACATCACCCTTAACTCTACCGCCACTTTTCTGCTCAAGGCGTCGGCCACAACATTGGCCTTTCCCGGGTGATACTCGATCGTTAGATCGTAATCCTTAAGCAACTCCACCCATCGCCGTTGCCTAAGATTCAACTCTTTCTGAGACATCAGATACTTCAAACTCTTGTGATCCGTGTACACCGTACACTTCTCACCATAAAGATAATGCCTCCAGATCTTTAGAGCAAAAACCACTGCAGCCAACTCAATATCGTGCGTAGGATAATTGCGCTCATGCACCTTCAACTGACACGATGCATAAGCCACTACCTTACCCTCCTACATTAGCACACACCACAACCCAACGTAGGATGCATCACTATACACCACAAACTCTTTCCCTGATTCAGGTTGAACCAAGATAGGAGCTTGCGTCAAAGCCGCTTTAAGCTTCTCAAAGGCTTGCTGTCTCGCTTTCGTCCACTCATACTTAACATCTTTTTGCAACAACTTCGTCAAAGGGGCAACAATCTTAGAGAATCCATCCACGAATCTCCGGTAGTATCCCGCCAGCCCAAGGAAACTACGGACTTCGTGAACAGACTTAGGAGGCTTCCAATTGATCACCGCCTCAACCTTCTGGGGATCAACTCGAATCCCTTATGCTGAAACCACATGACCTAGGAAAACAACTTCCTTAAGCCAAAACTCACACTTTCTCAACTTAGCATAGAGTTGATTTTCCAACAACGCTTGCAAGACAATCCTCAAATGACCCTCATGCTCCTCCTTAGTACGAGAGTACACAAGGATATCGTTGATGAACACCACACCGAACTTGTCCAAGAATTCATGGAACACCCTATTCATCACGTCCATAAAAGCAGCAGGAGCATTCGTTAAACCAAACGACATTACAAGGAACTCATAATGCCCATACCTCGTTCTAAAGGCTGTTTTCAGCACATCCACATCCTTCACCTTTAGCTGATAATACCCTGACCTCAAATCAATCTTGGAAAACACCGCCGCTCCCTGAAACTGATCAAAGAGATCATCAATCCTCGGCAAAGGATACTTGTTCTTAACGGTTAACTTATTAAGCTGACGATAATCAATGCACATTCTCATCGTGCCATCCTTCTTTTTCACGAACAAGACCGGTGCACCCAAAGGTGACACACTAGGCCGAATGAAGCCACGGTCAAGCAACTCCTGAAGTTGCGTCTTCAACTCCTTCAACTCTTTGGGTGCCATGCGATAGGGAGCAATGGACACCAGAGTTGTGTTCTCAAACAGCTCAATCCCAAACTCCACTTCTCGACTAGGCGACAATCCAGGTAATTCCTCCAGAAACACCCCAGGGAACTCACGCACAATTCTTATATCCTGAACGCGCACCTCATTTGAACTAGGATTCATGAAAAAGTCTAGGTAAGCCTCGCAACCTTGCCGCAACATCCGGCTCGCTTCCAACGTAGACACCACATTGGCAAGGAACTTCACATTCTCACCCACCACTACCACCTCGTAATCATCCGCAAGTTTCAACGAAACTCGCTTGCTTTCGAAATCCACCACGGCTCTATGCTCAACAAGCCAATCCATGCCAAGGATTACATCAAAGCCGTAGAATGGCAATTCCATGAGATCAAAAAGAAAAACATGATTTTGCACCTTCAAGGGACATCTCCTATACAACTTTCTTGTTACAACCGTTTCACCAAAGGAACTAGTCACACGCATACCCACATCCAAAGACTCAACAGGTAAACCAAGCATTTGAGCATGTTCTCGCTATATGTACGAGTGTGTAGATCCAGAATCAATCAAAGAAAGTAATGACAAGGATTGCAAAGTAAAGGTACCTGCGATCACATCCGTATCATTCCTTCCCTCATGATGGGCATACACTCGAGCTTGACCGCCACCCTCGGGTTGGACAGCCACAACATGTGCTATGTTCCTTCCACCATCATCCCTACGCTGAAAATTACCACGGCCGCGCCCACGACCTCTCTGTGGCTCTGCTGCTCTCACCGGAGCCTGTCCCTCTCTCAGCGGCTGAGGACAATCTTTCCTCAAATGCCCTCGGTTCCCACAATTCCAGCATGTCCCAAATTTACCCCAACACTCACCACCGTGTCTCCTACCGCAACCGTTACACTCAGGAGTCCTCAAAACAACATTAGGTCCTTGCTGACCTCTACCAGGGTTACCACCCCCACGCCTAGTATCATAGTGCGGCCTCCTATCCTTCTGTCTCTTGTTGCGATCTCTACCAAAATTGCGTTCCGCAACTCGCTTTTTCGAGCTAGAGCCACCAGCTCGACTTGCCAAACCAAGATTCGATTCAATGTCCTTGGCTCTGGTGACCAAGACATCAAAATCCATGTAATCAGCTGCAAGCATATAATTCTTGACATCCGCAACCAGCCCATAACGGAATCGTTCGCACCATATCATATGGCAGCTGTGGAATTAAAGGAGCTAAGACTCAGATTCAAGACTTATTAAGCAAAGGTTTCATTCAACCGAGCTCTTCACCCTGGGGAGCTCCGGTTCTCTTTGTTAAGAAGAATGATGGTTCTATACGATTGTGCATTGACTACAGACATTTGAATAAAGTCACCATCAAGAATAAATATCCATTGCCTAGAATAGACAACCTGCTTGATCAATTAAAAGATGCATATGTGTTTTCCAAGATCGACTTAAGGTCGGGCTACTATCAAATGAGGGTTAAGGAGTTTGATGTACCATAGGCTGCCTTCCGTACGAGATATGGACACTACAAATTCTTGGTGATGCCCTTTGGGTTAACCAATGCACCGACAACTTTTATGGATTTGATGAATCAGGTCTTTTGGCCCTACCTTGACAAGTTTGTAGTGGTGTTTATAGATGATATATTGATCTATTCAAAGAATGAAGCGAAGAATTGAGATCATCTTTGTATAGTGCTTCAGACCTTGAGAGAGAAGCAGTTGTACGCGAAGTTCTCTAAGTGTGAGTTTTGGCTCATCGAAGTTGCCTTTTTGGGGCATATCGTGTCGGCTTTGGGTATTCAGGTGGACCCGATAAAAATCCAAGCTATTGTAGATTGGCATCCACCGAATAACATTGGTGAAATCAGAAGCTTCCTTGGGCTTGCTAGCTATTATCGTAGGGTTATGAAGGGATTTTCTATGATAGCCACTCCTTTAACTAAATATTGAGGAAATAAGCTCCTTTTGTTTGGACCGAGGTTCTACAACGAAGTTTCGATAAGTTGAAACAAGTGTTGACTCATGCACTAGTCCTAACTGTTGCGTGTAAAATAGTCTATCACAATTGAGTGCAAGTGTACACGTCGCAAGTAATAAAGTGATACTAGAGTATCGGATATCGTCTCCACAGGGACTGGGCTAACCCTTTCCTTCGCTATCTGCACAAGGGGAAAAGAAGAGATTTAATAGTTTGTCACGGAAATAATAAAAAATACTTAAATAAAAGAGTAGAGAAATCAAGATAGAAAGAATGGGCTGATATTGAGTTGCTCAGTAGTGCAGGTATTGAATTGCTTAGGATCTCCAGTTCTGTCGTCGCGCCTGTCACCAACAGCACCTGTCGCGGCAGCTGTCCGTTGATCGTCGCGGCAGCGAACACACCAACTCCGTACTTCAAGCTTGGCAAGAATCCCAGATCTGCCTTGCCCTATCCCTAGGCCCAAGTCTGTCGATGATCACGTCTTTGATGATACCTCCCGGCGTGAATCGAAGGATGAACACCGATGTGTATGAATTCTTCTTTAGCCACTTAACCTCGCCCTATCCCTAGGCACGAGATGGTTCAACTATAAACTAGAGAACGCGCTCTTATCTCTTTCGTATACTTAACTCTCCCGATGCTAAGTAAATAGATAACCTCACAATGCTCTCCCGATGCTCTTGCAAGATATTAAAACCAAGATAAAAGAACTTGAAGTTTATTTTATTGAACTTGAAAAATCCTAAAACAAAGCAACCCTTGCAACTACTTTACAAAACAACCCGTAGCCCTAGGGGGAATTTAGAACATGTCGGTGACGGGTGGACGGCAGGGGTTTGGTTTCGGTTATGGGGTCTATTCTTCCGCCCTAGGTTTAATCTATGCCCTTATATAAGCTTTGGGCTCAAGTTATCTAAGGTAACAAGGATTACAACTTTAATTAAAAGTAAGATTCTAATAAAGACTAAATCTCTAAAGTCTCCTACTTTCCAACCGCATCCTTGTTTCTAGGAATTTCTTCTCCTTGAGCTTTGGCTTGACATATCTTTTGATCCGGGGCTTGGAAAAATATTTGGCTTCCACACGACAGACGAGCAGATTTTTCTCTATCTATCGAGATCCACTTTACTTTTCCTCTTCATAAGTCTGCTGTCACCTTGCTGTCACGACAGGTCCATGACAGGTTCGTCTTCTTCGGCTGCTTGTCCAGTTCAGCTCTTCTGCTTATCTGCCCTGGGCCTGCCTTCATCGTCAACCATGGCAGATACCTACAAAAACAGCCATTTTTAGTAGAATCTGTGCCTTTTAATATATTTGTGATGTTTTGCTGTAAACTGACCTAAATGCAATGAATAATGCTTGAATGCAGCAGAAATATGGGTTAAAAAGGGTGTAAATAATAGAACTTTTAAACACTCATCACACCCCCAAACTCAAGTTTTTGCTTGTCCTCAAGCAATTAAGACTTAAAAGAAAAATGATTTTTTTTGTGTGTGTTGGCCTTCAAACATTGAACTGTCCCTTACCCGTCGCTCACTCTCTATGGCGGCAGCAACCTGTCGGAAAGGTTAGGATCTGTCCGGAATCTCCCTATAGCTCTCGTGCAGTGTGTGCATGCTTGTGAACAGTTATATGCTAAGACTCTCTTAGTTTCACTAGAATATTCAACTTCTTAACTCGAATTTTTATGCCAAAGTTTTTTTTTTTTTAGAAGGCACATTTTCATGCTTCTTTTTCTTCTATTTTCAAGCTAAATTTTTCTAGAGCCAGTTTTGGGCACCTCTAGTTAGCTTCCTAGAGCCGGTTTCGGGCACCTCTAGGTTTTTGTTTTTCTTTTGCTAAACTTCTTTCCTAGAGCCAGTGTTAGGCACCTCTAGGGGCTATTCAAGTTCTAAGCATCCTATTCTAGTTTGGCTAAAAGAAATCTAAGCGATATAACAGTCACAAAGGTGTTTAAATTTTCAGAACTATAGAAAGGCTCTAAACTTTTCCTTAAACTGTCCTAAAGATGCTGCCACGACAGAGCCGTCATGACAGGTAAGTTAACTTCACAGTTTTAAGCCAACAGTTTTATATTTTCTGATTTTTTTTTAGAGAACATAAAATAAATAAAAGACACAACAAATAATAGAAAGATGTAGCTAAGACTCCATTAATGATGGAGGGTTGCCACCCCCAAACTCAAGGGTTGCATTGCCCTCAATGCAAAATGACAGAAAAATAAAAACATGAAAAATACATCACAAAAGATAAAAGCAGGCAGCAATAAGAGGAAAATAAAAACTTAAATTTTCAGTCGCTGTCCTTGCTGTTGCTGCTGCTGACACGGATCTGACGGCGGCGTCTGGGCTGTGGAGGAGGCTGGGCAGGTTCAGGGGCAGGCTCAGGGGCAGGTTGCTCCATGACCTGGATGTCGGAGCTGCTGCCGCTGAGAAAGTGGAGGCAACATTGCGTCGGGTTTTCCTATAAGACATATTAGTGCAAGGGTTGTGAAAAGTAAATCAAAGCAAATGAAAACTAAAAAGGGAGAACAAGTAAGAAAGACAGAAGTGAGTGAAAATGAAAATGAAACGGGGTTTTATAGTGGTCGAGGTGCTGCCCGTTAATGCTGTAACGGCAGGCGTGAATAACGGAGCGGCAGATTGGATTTAGCGTGTCTGACGCGTCTGACACGCATTTATTCGTCTGTTACGCGTCTGCCGCACGCTTCTGCGTCTGTCGTGTCAGTCTGTTGATAGCCTGTCATATCCGTCCGCAGCGGCAGCCGAAACGATAGGTCTCCATAAATGGGCTGATGGATGGGCGGTGGGCTTGGGTCAATTCTCCTTTTCTTCTTGACTCCTTTATTTCCTAAAAACATAAAAATAGAAAAACATTATTTGAATAAAATAAACCTAATTCCTAATAAATAATAATAATAATAAAATAAATAAAAAATTAGGTTAAATTAGGAATGCCTTGTGGGGCATCTCCTAAAGTAACCACTTCCTGACTTCCTGGGGCTTCAGTCCCCTGATAATGCTTGAGGCGTCGTTTCCGGTACTTCTTGAAGTCCATCTGTACCCTCCATCTGGTGATTTTTCTCATGGTGGGGGCTCCTTTCTTTCTCTTTCCTTTGTAGTCCATGAAGTCCTCCCTTCTTGGTAATGTTTCTGAGGGCATGAATATATGATTAGAAATAATCAAATTGACATTCGGCCACAAACTTACCTTGTTTTCGTTGAATGTTGTTGTGGTTGAATATAGCCCTTGCTGTCGTGTCTGCTGCTGTGACAGGCAGTTATTTTGACAGCCTGTTGTCAGGTTACTTTGCAGGTCAATGGGACATTGGTAATTGCCATCGCTCTCTATACTAAATTCTATTGACCACTCGTAAATCTCCATCAGTAGAGACTTTGATGATTCTATGTCCACCGGCTTTGGTTCCTCTAATACCTGCAATGGAATTGGTGAGTTTTCATATAATTCAAAAGGTTCGTTTATTACCTGCTCATATTCCATCGGCGAGGCATTGTCATTGGGTAGCTCTTCTAGGTGGTCGTGCGAGTGCCATGACAGGGATGGATGTGTGCAATCTTGGTTAGGCATAATCGAGGTCGTGGGTTGAGAGTTTGCCTCTGATGTGGTTGCTGCTGCATCATCAGTTGCTGCCGAGGCGGCAGTTTCTGTCGAGGCGGCAGTTGCTGTCGAGGCGGCAGTTTCTGTCGAGGCGGCAGTTGCTGTCGAGGCGGCAGTTGCTGTCGAGGCGGCAGTTTCTGTCGAGGCGGCTGTTTCTGTCGAGGCGGCAGTTTTCGCTTTGACTGGAGTTTCTGCCTCAAAAGTTGTTGCTGCCGTAACATTCTCTTGAATTTCACTAAGCATTGTCGCGGTGTTGCTCCATTCCGGCTCCTCGGTCATTGCCATGGCATGTTGTTGCTCAGACTCATCATATGTTGGGTATTCCTTCACATGGACATCCTCGTCGTCTTGCCTCAGGATTTCAGGTTCATCTGTGGCATGAATGAGGACTGGTCTGCTCAAGAGTTCATCCATCTTGGCGATACTTGCTTTCGTAGAGGCTGACACTTTTTGAGAGATTGCCAAGAAGGCTTGCAGTGTGTCTTCTAAGGATTTTGACTGCTCTTGAGGATGATGACATTGCCAGGGCAGGTCGGGTTCTGCAGCAAAACTGTTATGGTATAAAAAATTTTGTGGGTTTTGATCGTACCATAAAAAATTTTGCTGCTGCGGCATCGGCATTTGCTGCCCCTGTTGCTGCCACGGCTGCTGCCCTGGCAGCATGTCTTTACGGTAATTGCAAGAACTTTCCCACATCAACTCTCGAATGGTTTTTCCTGGCATGTTGATGCCCTTGAACCTGTATTTTCACCTAATTTTTTTTTGTTAAAAAAAATAAAAAAAATAAAAAAAATAAAAAAATAAAAAAAAAAGAAAAGTGCAGAAGCTATGGTAAGAGTGTGTTGCCAGTCCCCGGCAACGGCGCCAAAAACTTGTTGCGTGTAAAATAGTCTATCACAATTGAGTGCAAGTGTACACGTCGCAAGTAATAAAGTGATACTAGAGTATCGGATATCGTCTCCACAGGGACTGGGCTAACCCTTTCCTTCGCTATCTGCACAAGGGGAAAAGAAGAGATTTAATAGTTTGTCACGGAAATAATAAAAAATACTTAAATAAAAGAGTAGAGAAATCAAGATAGAAAGAATGGGCTGATATTGAGTTGCTCAGTAGTGCAGGTATTGAATTGCTTAGGATCTCCAGTTCTGTCGTCGCGCCTGTCGCCGACAGCACCTGTCGCGGCAGCTGTCCGTTGATCGTCGCGGCAGCGAACACACCAACTCCGTACTTCAAGCTTGGCAAGAATCCCAGATCTGCCTTGCCCTATCCCTAGGCCCAAGTCTGTCGATGATCACGTCTTTGATGATACCTCCCGGCGTGAATCGAAGGATGAACACCGATGTGTATGAATTCTTCTTTAGCCACTTAACCTCGCCCTATCCCTAGGCACGAGATGGTTCAACTATAAACTAGAGAACGCGCTCTTATCTCTTTCGTATACTTAACTCTCCCGATGCTAAGTAAATAGATAACCTCACAATGCTCTCCCGATGCTCTTGCAAGATATTAAAACCAAGATAAAAGAACTTGAAGTTTATTTTATTGAACTTGAAAAATCCTAAAACAAAGCAACCCTTGCAACTACTTTACAAAACAACCCGTAGCCCTAGGGGGAATTTAGAACATGTCGGTGACGGGTGGACGGCAGGGGTTTGGTTTCGGTTATGGGGTCTATTCTTCCGCCCTAGGTTTAATCTATGCCCTTATATAAGCTTTGGGCTCAAGTTATCTAAGGTAACAAGGATTACAACTTTAATTAAAAGTAAGATTCTAATAAAGACTAAATCTCTAAAGTCTCCTACTTTCCAGCCGCATCCTTGTTTCTAGGAATTTCTTCTCCTTGAGCTTTGGCTTGACATATCTTTTGATCCGGGGCTTGGAAAAATATTTGGCTTCCACACGACAGACGAGCAGATTTTTCTCTATCTATCGAGATCCACTTTACTTTTCCTCTTCATAAGTCTGCTGTCACCTTGCTGTCACGACAGGTCCATGAAAGGTTCGTCTTCTTCGGCTGCTTGTCCAGTTCAGCTCTTCTGCTTATCTGCCCTGGGCCTGCCTTCATCGTCAACCATGGCAGATACCTACAAAAATAGCCATTTTTAGTAGAATCTGTGCCTTTTAATATATTTGTGATGTTTTGCTGTAAACTGACCTAAATGCAATGAATAATGCTTGAATGCAGCAGAAATATGGGTTAAAAAGGGTGTAAATAATAGAACTTTTAAACACTCATGACTAACCCAACCTGAGTCCGAAAAGGACTACACAGTTTACAGTGATGCATCGCAACTCGAGTTAGGATGTGTATTAATGCAAGATGGAAAAGTCATCGCTTATGCTTAGAGGCAACTTAATCCATATGAAATGAATTATCCCACTCACGATCGTGAATTCGATGCAATTGTCTTTGCATTGAAAATCTGGAGACATTATCTCTACGGAGAAAAATGCTATCTCTTCACCGACCATAAAAGCCTTAAGTACCCGTTGACTCAAAAGGAGTTGAATCTTCGGCAACGGAGGTGGATAGAACTTCTTAAAGATTACGATCTTGTCATTGATTACCATCCGAGCAAGGCTAACATTGGATACAATTGGCATGCCATAGAATTCATGAGCTCAGTGTAAGGGTGGACTACGATCCTAAGGCTACGACCTATATTGATTTGGCGAGGCGGAGGGACTAGACCATTCATTGATTTGGCGAGGCGTAGGAATTCACGTATCCACTATCTTGATCCAATCCAAGGATTAATGATGAATAAATATGCTAACCATTGTTTTTTTATGCATAGCATTGATATCAATAAGCATGAGAGCATGAATATTGATACTTGTTACATTGATGTTTATATTGTTTATGACTACCTCACTAGGCAATGTATGCCTAACGTGTCTCATCTCATGCATTTCTGGTTGAATGATCGAGTGTCGGAGGATCAGATTGTCAAGGCAAGACAAGTCACTACAAGCCTTAAAGTAATGTATTTTGACTTGAAAACTCCTAGGAAGGTGGCAAAGTAGTTGAACTAGTCGTTTATGACTATTTTGATGAGTATGTGTCATGCCTCTATTAAAATAAGGTTAATGGCCCGAGATGGCCTTTTTCGTTGGTTTAAAATGGCACAAAATGCATACTTAGCTCAAAAAGGTAAAAACATAGTAAATGTATTCATATGGTTATGAAATTTGGCATGCTAGTAGTTTATACCATTGAATTGTTGTACGTAAAGTTTCGTTGCATTTGGACATCGTTCGGTAGGTTAAATTGAATAAAAAACAGAAAAAACTTGTCAATACAGGTCAGGTCGTATCGATACGGGTATGCATTATTGAACCTAAGGAAAGGGGCGTATCAAAACAGAATTTAGTCTTTTCGAAATATTTTGTCACTGAATCGAACGTTTTGTTTCGGGTTCATAGCATATCGAAACGGTTCAAAGGTTAAAGTCAAAGGAAGTCAACTCGTATCGATACTGGTGCTCTCGTATCGATACGGTCAGAAGGGTAAGGTCAACCCGTATGGATACTAGTGTGTCTGTATCGATACATTCTAAAGGGTTAAGTCAATAGGGGTTGACCATCATTCACCCATTTCGAAACAACACTAGTGTGTTTCGATACGGGGTTAGTTAAGTTGGTTAAAGGCATATTAAATAGATTGCAATGTTCACAGTTTAGTCACTGATTATTGAAAGATTAAATTGAATGAGCTAATGGACTCCAAATTGTATGAAATTTTGCAGGTATGCTGGTATTGTAGTGATTTCATTGTAGCATGATTAGTTGCATCATAGGACCCCTAATTTATCAAATTTATAGATTCGTCCCTAAAACTTGTAATAGTTGATAATTGGCCCTGAATGATTAATGATTGCTCTGTAAGAATTTATTGGACTAAATTATATTGTGGTATTGTGTTAATGTATGATATTAGTTTTAAAGTTTAATACTAAAAAGGAAATTTTGTTGCACTGTTTATTGTATTAAACATCGATCTCACCTTCCGACTCGGTTCTTGACCAGACCGAGAAGGGGGTGTTACAATCATGACACTCATACATAAGTGGAGCTTTAATCAACTGTTATAATAAGTAAAAACAAAATTAAGAAATTGATACTTACAAACTATACTAATTCTATTAGTTCTCATAAATGAATAAAGAACTTATTAAATCATGTGCAATGTTTTTACGCACTTCATTGACGCCAAGAGATTCCAAAACGTAATCATGTCACTCCATAACATCAACGACTAATAAAAACCAATGTTTGCCTTTTTTTCATCATGTAAATGCACATATACCAGTTAAATCATGTGTGTTAAAAATCACTATTAACTACACACAAGCAAACAACAAATTATAAAAATACATGTTTTACATTACTACTATTAATAGGTATAAAGTTCTCTATCCATCGGGAATGAAATTTTAAAATGCTAGTCTTTTTTCCCGCTTCTAAGCATGTGTGATATATTCGATAATGATACTCTGAGACAAACTTTAATTTGAAATTTTCATGAAATTAGAAATTAAAAAGAATGTGCTCCCTAGCCCGTAAATTATTTTTTACTTGAAAGGATAGATGCAGATATAACTTCTTTGGCATAGGCTCTTGTCTCAAGTGCAAATCGTACACATAGATATCGGTAAACTATTAAATATTTAAAAACAATATAAACACTTTTATTAATAACAGTCAAAAGAACAAATATTGATCATGTAAAAGATTTAATAATTTAATCTATCATACCCAATCAAATAACCATTTTCTTGAAAAAACAATACAAGCATTAGCAACATCCAAAATATTAATTTTTAGTGATATAAAGCTTGTTGGATGTATTCTTCCAAGTAGCAACATTCATACAAATTGTGCATTCTCCGTGTATTAGGTACTTCAAAAATTGCTTGTACACATTAGTTATCATAATGATTTCTTTGAAATAATAATAGTAACATTAAATGTAAATATTAAAAAATGTGTTTATAGTTTACACATTTCTTGTTTTACATTTGATTTGAGCTTCTGCAAATAAATCTTGCAATTCTGGTTCAATCTAAAAATTACAAAGCTCGTTTTCTTTTCCAACTTGCATAATCAAAAAGCAATTGATCATATATTCAACTCAAATGAAATATTTGTACAATATTAATTAAAAAATTTCACCCTAATACAAAAAATATATATTTTTCATCTATTACTACCTCATTTTTCCATAATTTTCAACTTTCGATGTTTCTCGATTATCATAAAGTTGTGTGAATTTTTCTTGTATCTACATATCATATGAAAAAATTTAGTTTTAAGCAGACATATAATATAAAAGTATAAGATGAAATATAACCATTGTATTCACTTTATAAGTTCGAGCTCTATTTTTCGATGTCATATCTTTTGACTTCGAATCATCAATAAAATCAAAACGTACAGTCGAACATCTCACACTCTTTTTATGTTGAGAGTATTTACTCTTTGACGAAGCCTTAGGACCGTTTGACATTTTAGGCAGCGTTTTTGTAATAATTGGAGTTTCTTTCAACGTAACTAATTTACTAGAAATCGATGTTGACTAAATTGAAAGTTAAAAACCTCACTAGGAATTTTTGGGAGACTATCAGTGTCAGCCTTGATGTTGTCTTCATAATTAACTTCAAGTTTTCTTTTACCAATAGGTATTAATGAGGGAGAAGAATAATCAGGAACACAATTTATAAATGGAGACAAACTTGATCTTTTAATACAACTCTCGGTTTCTTCCATCAGTGATGCGACACTTAATCCTTCTTCCTTGTGTGATTTATTTTCTAAAGCCTCGTCTTTCAATGGACAACTGTGTAAACTAGTATCATTTGATCTGTTATTTAAAGCATTCTTCTTTAACGATCGACTATGTATACCTTCCGCTTTTAATGAACCATCATCTTGTATTGAACTTTTAACATTACTCGGTGTTAATATGGTCATTATTTTTTAAATTGGCTGTATAATGTTTCAAATAGACCTTTCATTTTAACAAATTCCATTTCAATATTTTGCACCGAATGAATGAGTGCCTCGAGCTTGTGATGACTCTGATAAGGAGTTCTTATCTTTTCCTCATGTACAACTTCAATTTTTTCCTATATGTACATAAAAAGATTTTATTTTTTTATTATTTTATTTGATAATGATGGGTCAAAATCTAGTGATAACAATTAACAATGGTCATGACATGATTTTCCAATGACAACACAATGAACATGCTCAATAACAATATTGTAACCCCCTTAGCCCGGCCTAGACGCTAGACCCGAACTACGAAGATCACACGGAGAAAACCAAAGTCAACCCGAAAGTCAACCTTGATTAACGACCCTTTTTTATTTTATCTTTTCTAGATGCGCATTAAGCCTATGTGAATGTTCAAGAACCACGGGAGAGAAAAACACATCGATCGGAAAAGATTTAAGGACTCAATTGCAAGAATTACATCTTTAGGGACAAAAATGTAAATTTTGTAACCCCCTTAGCCCGGCCTAGACGCTAGACCCGAACTACGAAGATCACACGGAGAAAACCAAAGTCAACCCGAAAGTCAACCTTGATTAACGACCCTTTTTTATTTTATCTTTTCTAGATGTGCATTAAGCCTATGTGAATGTTCAAGAACCACGGGAGAGAAAAACACATCGATCGGAAAAGATTTAAGGACTCAATTGCAAGAATTACATCTTTAGGGACAAAAATGTAAATTTTGTAAAACATAAGAACTTTGCAGATTTTAGTTTTACCAAACCTCAATTAGTCATATTACAAGCCTCTCTACCAAATTTTAGCTCAAAAGAACATTCCAAGCTCACGCAATTGCAACCACAACATTTAGGACCAAAACGTAAGGCTTGCAGACTTGAAACAATTCAAATGCACAGCCCAACGGTCAACCGTTCCAGAACACTGACACCCGTACCGAAACACCCGTATCAAAACGATTTTGATCGTTTCGGTACTCGGTACGTTCCGAGACCCGTATCGGAATAGCACCTTTCAGTAGCCAAAGTGTTCCGAAACACCTCCAGCCGTTTCGAAACGCCCTGGCCATTTCAGGCACCCGTTTCAAAACAGTGAGGGGTGTTTCGATACACCCTGCCCTGTGACAGCAGAAAATGCTGGTTTTACACCTTTTAGCCCACTTAAACATGCTTCAAGACATACTACAATATAATCACAATATGTTTAAACATCAAATCTTCCATACACATCAAAAGCAAGGCACATTGCAAGCAATAAGCACGCCAACTCATTTATTCCATTCAATCCAACGAACATGCTTTCAAGAATAAGGTATAACAATATCGAAGTACAAAAAGAAGATCCAAATATTGCAAATTGATCAACAACAAGTATCAAACTGTAAACCGAACTTGCTCAAGGTAAACCATCTCATCACACAACAACGTAAAGGATCCCCCCATTGCCTTTATTATCTATAGCTAAAAACCAAAACATACTTCTCAAGTGGAGTTCTTCTTGAATCCCTTGCTTCTTGCTGTCCCAAATTCATTTATCTGTATTGATGGACAAAGAGAAGCGTAAGCACATAATGCTTAGTGAGGAATGCTCAAAACCAAAACACCATCAATGCAACAAACCATAAAACCTTCTTTAAATGCAATCACACCTCTATAAACCAAGGTATTGTTTGAAAACTTCATGTGAAACATCATTGCCTTAAATTATGCATTGCCCAACATAAAAAAACCAACATTATACTTTAATGAAATAAACAACTCAACCCCAAACAACACTCTTGCAATTACCTCCATTTAAACCTTTTCGTGCATAAACGCTTCATGCAAAGTTTAAACAAATTTCCTTAGAAACCACTTCCACTTCACACTATTCCTTTCTCATGCTTGAAAGTCATTTCAAAGCAAAATGCCATTTGGAAACTGTTGAGTGTGCAAAAGTTCTACTTTTTACCCCTTATTTAACCCATATTCCTGCTGCATTCAAGCATAATTCATTTCATTTAGGATAGATTACACATATACATCACAATTATATAAAATGGCACAGTTGCTACTGATTTTGGCTGATTTTTGCATGTAATTGCCGTGGCAGACTCACGACAGTGAAGAAGCAGAGCTGGAACACAGGACTGGAGTCAAGAAGGAAGACGCTGCCGTTGCCACTGCCGTGGCAGCCAATGACGACAACAATGGTGAAGGGAAAAGTAAAGTGGAGCTCGACAGATAGAGGAATTCAAGCCGGTCTGTCGTAGATCACTACTATATTTTTCTAAGCCCTAGATCAGAATGAAGGCCAAGCCCAAAGTTCAAGAAAAAAACCCAAAGTAAGAAAAGTGGACGAATTAAAGGCATCTACTCTGAAGATTTAGTCTTTAATAGAGTTGTACTTTAATTTAAACTTGTACTCTTACCTTATTAGAAAACTTGAACCCAAGGCCTATATAACGGCATGTAATTCGACCTAGGAAAGGACATCTCATTCTCTAGCCGTCTTCCACAAAACCCTAGTCGTTTTCCCCCTTCTCATCATGTTCTAAACTTCCCCTAGGGCTAAGGGTTGATTCTCTAAAGTAGTTGCAAGGATTGTACTGTTTTTAGGAATTTTTTGTTCTATAAAATAAACTTCAAGTTTGCTTATTCTGGTTTTCAACATCTTACAAGAGTATCGGGAGAGCATTGTGAGATTATTCATTTACTTAATATCGGGAGAGTTAAGTATACGAAAGGAATAAGTGCGGATTCTCCAGTTTATGGTTGAACTATCTCGGACCTAGGGATAGGACGAGGTTAAGTGGCTAAGGAAGAATTCAACAACATCGATGCTCATCCTTCGATTCACGCCAGGAGGTATCATCTAAGAGGTGATCATCGACAGACTTGGACCTAGGGATAGGACAAGTCACAGCAGGGATTCTTGCCAAGCTTGAAGAACAAAGTTGTGTGATCGCTTCCGCGACAACAACAGACTGCTGCCTCCGCAGGTGCTGCCGTGACAGGGACGACGAAAGAACAGGAATTTCTTATACAGTGCAACACCTGCACTACCAAGCAGATCAATACCGGCCTATTTATTAACCCTGAAAACTCTGTTATTTTATATTCAGTATTCTTCAATATTCTTCTACAATCAATTAAACTCACTTCTTTCTCTCTTGTGCAACAATCCAAGGATAAAGCTATTTCCTGTCCCTTTGGATTCGACATCCGATACTTCATGTAATACTTTACTACTTGTGTTGTGTACACTTGCACTCTATTGCGATAGAATATTTTACGCGCAACAAGTTTTTGGCGCCGTTGCCGGGGACTGGCAACATATCTTTACCTTACTTTTACTGCACTTTCATTTTAATTTTTCTGTTTTTATTGGGATTGTTCACCCTGTGCTTTTCACAAAGTTTTTCGTTTGCTTATGCGCAGATCAAGACGAGGCAAAGAACCTGAGTACATATTAGATCCTGAAATCGAACGCTCGTGCAATATCAGGAACCGAGTCCGTCTTTTGATAGCCATAAATGATTATCTTGAGGAACAGTTAGAAGCAATGCATAACGGGAGAAACAACCCAAGAAATCCTGAAGATCCTCACGTCGATGACGGGAACGGACTGCCTGCTACCGTGGCCGTACGTCGGTCCTACCGTGATTACATGATCAACGATCATGTGGAACTGGAGACCACCCTGCCAGGCGTGGAAGCTGAAAATTTCGAGCTGAAACCTGTGATGTTCAGCATGATCAATTCCACTGGCCAATTTAGTGGTGCTGCTATAGAGGATGCCAGAGAACATCTGAAAACGTTCCAAGAAATCTGTGGATCGTTTAGATTACCAGGAGTAAATCCGGAGATACTAAGGCTTCAGTTATTTCCTCATTGACTAAGGGACAGAGCGAAAACTTGGTGGAATAAACTAACGACGGGTTCAATATGAACTTGGGCGAATCTCACTCGTGAATTTTTGTCTGGTTTTAACCCTTCCCATTTATCTGAGCGATTACGTAATGAAATTGCTACTTTTCAACAAGAAGATGACGAGCCAATGTACGAGGCATGGGGCAAGTTTACCACTCTTCTAAGGAATTGCCTGATGCACGGATTCCCTGTATGGAATCAAGTTATCAAATTCTACAATGCTGCCAACACACACACCCGGATGAGAATAGATTCAGCAGCAAATGTATTGTTGTTGGACAAAGATCCAGACGAAGCCATGGTAGTATTGAAAAATCTAGCAAAGAATGAAGAGCAATTTCCCACAGTGAGGAGAGGTAAACGAGTGCTAGCTGTGAAGGAATATGTGGCCGACAATTCCCTAAAGACGCAGGTTGCGTACCTCACAAAGGCAGTAGAAAATTTGTTAAGGAAAGATTCAAAACATGTCTACTGTACAGAAGAGGTATGCGAAACTTGCAGTGGGAATCACAGTTCGGAAGACTGCCCGCTACAGCTAGAGGAAGGGATGTATGTTGGAAACTATAACAAGCAAACAAATTATGACTCCAACAATTACAATCCCAACTGGAGGAAAGACCCCAAGTTCTCCTGGAGTAACCCAAACAACGCATTGAATCCTCAAATGCAGAATACTCAAAACCAGGGGGCAACAAGATTTCTGACACGGCAGCAACCGCAACAGCAGCCACAACAACAGTCGGCAGCTGCACCTAGTATACTGGAGCAGACATTGGCCACATTTATGTCACGGATAGGAGCTTACATGGCAAACATGGATCACTTTGTCAAAAAGACTGAGTCGTTCATGGATAAAACAGAGATGAGAATGACTAACCATGAAGCTACACTGAAATCACTGGAGACACAGATGGGTAAGGTTTCCCAACATATTAAGCCAAGGCAGAACGGAGGATTCCCTAGCGATACTGAGGTCGCTAGACAACCCACACATGAGCAGTGTAAAGCAATTAATACTAGGAGTGGGAAACAACTGCCAGGGCCAGAAATGAAAGCCGTAATGATTGAGGAACCAACCCTAGAATCATGTGTCGCGAACACTGCCTCGGCAGACGATAAACAACCTGCTGCCGCTACACCTGTCACGACAGCAGAGGGGATAGAGGAGAAAGACAAGAACGATGAAGAACCTAAACCTCCTCAAATCCGAATACCATGTGAATGACGACTTGAAGATTATCGTCCTCCACCTCCTTTTCCACAGCGGTTATAGAAGCAGAAACAGGAGTACCAGCTCAAAAAGATCTATGATATTTTTAAGCAGGTTCACATCAATATACCGCTGTTAGAGGCCATCAAGCAGATGCCCGGTTATGCGAAATTTCTCAAGGATGCTATGCCGAAAAGATCCAGACTTGGGGAATTCGAGAAGGTAAAAATGACAGAAGGATGCATGACTATTCTGCACAGGCATCCACCTTAGAAAAAGAAGGATCCTAGGAGCTTCATCATACCGTGCATAATTAGTGACAAATTCGTATGTAAGGCACTTTGTGATCTAGGTGCTAGCATTAATTTAATGCCAAAATCTATATTTCAAAAAGTAGGTATTGGACGAGCACGACCCACGATAGTTATGCTGCAGCTGGCAGACCGCTCTTACGTACAACCAGAAGGGAAGATCGAAGATATTCTAGTAAGAGTAGATAAGTTCATTTTTCCTGTTGAATTTCTTGTTTTAGATTGTGAAGCAGATGAGAATGCACCAATCATCCTGGGGCGACCCTTCCTAGCCACAGGCAGATCACTGATTGACGTAGAGAAGGGAGAACTTACAATGAGAGTAAATGATCAAGAGATCAAGCTCAATGTTCTCCAGGCAATTAAACATGCTGATGCAGAAGAAGAATACAAGACCATTGATTCCCAGAGACGCTTAAACGACGCTATGCGAGAAGTGGTGAGAAAAGAAATTATCAAATGGCTTGACGCTGGGATAATTTATGCCATCTCGGATAGTAAGTGGGTGAGCCCAGTGCAGTGTGTCCCTAAAAAGGGAGGAATAACCATGGTGACCAATGAAGCAAACGAACTAATCCCAACCAGGACTGTGACCAATTGGAGGGTTTGTATAGATTACCGGAAGCTTAACAAAGCTACCCAGAAAGACCATTTTCCCCTACCTTTTATTGATCAAATGCTTGATAGATTAACGGGAAAACCTTATTATTGTTTTCTTGATGGTTACTCAGGTTACAACCAGATAGCTATTGCACCGGAGGATCAAGAGAAAACAACCTTCACTTGCCCATACGACACTTATGCCTTCCGGAGAATGCCATTTGGACTCTACAATGCACCAACAACATTCTAGAGGTGTATGATGGCGATATTCTTCGACATGGTGGAGGACTTTATGGAAATATTCATGGATGATTTTTCCGTCTTTGGAGATAGTTTTGAAGGCTGTTTAGGCAACCTACAGAAGGTGCTCGAAAGATGCGAGAAAGCGAACTTGGTATTAAACTGGGAAAAATGTCACTTCATGGTGGATGAGGGGATAGTCCTAGGCCACAAGGCAAGCTTCCGCGACATAGAGGTCGACAGAGCAAAGATAGAAGTTATTGAAAAGCTGCCGCCACCCACCACAGTCAAGGGAATTCAGAGTTTCTTAGGGCATGCTGGATTTTATCGAAGGGTTATTGCAAATTTTTCAAAGATTACAAAGCCTTTATGCCACCTACTAGAGCAGAATCATCCCTTTAACTTCAATACTGAATGTACTGAGCCATTCAGAACCCTGAAAGAAAAACTGGTAACAACCCCAATTGTACAGCCACCAGACTGGAGTTTGCCATTTGAAATTATGTGTGATGCCAGTGACTACGCTGTAGGGGCATCACTTGGGCAGAGGAAAGACAAGCTATTCCACGTAATCTATTACGCCAGCAAAACACTAAACGACAACCAAGTGAATTACACCACAACAGAAAAGGAACTGTTAGCAGTGGTGTTCTCGATTGACAAGTTCCGTTCATACATACATGGAACGAAGGTGGTGGTCCATACAGACCACTCAGCACTGAAGTATTTGTTCGCTAAAAAAGATGCAAAACCTAGACTGATACGTTGGATTCTGCTGCTACAAGAGTTCGACATTGAAATCAAGGATAAAAAGGGGACATAGAACCAAGTTGCAGACCACTTGTCAAGACTAGAAATGGGAAAATGCTACCGACAAACAAGACCCACATACTGGAGACTTTCCCTAACGAGCAGCTATTTGCTGCCACAAGCACTGCCTCGACAACCATGGCGGCAGGTAAGTTTTCTGAACTTCCTTGGTACGCTGGTTTCGTTAATTACATAGTTAGCGGAATACAACCTCCTGAACTTAATTACCAAGCAAGGAAGAGGTTCCAAAATGAAGCAAAACATTATTATTGGGACGAACCTCTTCTTTTTAAACTTTGTGCAGATTAAATTATCAGGAGGTGTATACCACATGATGAGCAAGAAGCTGTGCTTCACCACTGCCATGCTTCACCATATGGAGGACACTTAGGTGGAAACAAAACCGCTGCCAAGGTTTTGCAATCTGGTTTTTATTGGCCCTCACTGTTCAAGGATGCCCAAGCATTCTACAAAAGCTGTGACAAGTGCCAACGAACTGGGAACATCTCAAGAAGACATGAGATGCCACTGCAAAACATCCTAGAAGTCGAAATCTTCGATGTATGGGGGATTGATTTCATGGGACCGTTCCCAACATCATGTGGGAATCTATATATCCTACTGGCAGTGGATTATGTATCCAAATGGGTTGAAGCGATCGCCACACAGAAAAACGATGCCAAGACTGTTCAGAGATTTCTGCACAAAAACATTTTCTCCAGGTTTGGCATACCTAAGGCGATCATCAGTGATAAAGGGAGAGATTTTGACAATAGGGTAATCGTTGCTGCCTTAAGAAAATATGGCGTAAAGCACCGCATTGCAACAAAATATCACCCTCAAACCAATGGACAGGCCGAAATATCCAACAAAGAAGTAAAGAACATTCTTGAGAAGATGGTTAAACCTACTCGAAAGGACTGGTCTTTACACCTCAATGATGCACTCTGGGCCTATAGAACATCATTCAAGACACCATTGGGAATGTCACCCTACAGGCTTATATATGGGAAAACATGCCATTTACCTGTCGAGATAGAGCACAGAGCTTACTGGGCTATCAAGGCAGTAAACATGGACTTAGATAAGGCAGGACAGAAGAGGCTACTCGACTTGAATGAAATTGAAGAAATTCGAGCAATGGCCTATGACAACGCAAGAATTTACAAGGACAAAACCAAGAGGTGGCATGACAAGAAATTGCTGCCACGACAGTTCTGCCCAGGGCAGCTTGTGTTGTTGTTTAATTCTAGGTTGAAACTTTTCCCAGGAAAGCTCAAATCTAGATGGTCTGGCCCCTTCCAAGTTGTGCAGGTTTTTCCCCATGGTGCCATCACAATCAAATCCTTAAAAGACGGGCACCAATTCAAAGTCAACAGACAGAGACTAAAGCATTATCAGGGGACTGAAGCCCCAAGGATGCATGAAGTGTTTACTTTAGGAGATGCCCCTCAAGGCATCCCTAATTTAACTTAATTTTATTTTTCTTATTATTTACTTTTATTATTTAGGGTAATCTTCACTCGTGGTCACTTTTGTTTTGGGTTTGTTCTACTTTGGTCACCCGAATTCAAAAAAGACTATTCTTGTCACTTACGTTCGAAACCGTTTCTGTTTTGGTCACTGGACCGTTAACCTCCGTTAATTAAAAATAATAATTTCTAATTTGACCCCCAAACTTTCAAAACTTCATTTTTTACCATCTTCCCCAAAACTCAATGAACTTCCCACTGCAGGGGAGAACTGCAAAAATCAATTTATACCTTCAAAGTTTTCATAAATTGCTTACTAATGCAGATTCCATTTTTTCTTGCAGAATGGAGACCCCAAACATAAAAAATTAAGACCTATAACAACTGCCCTATCTATGTTATCCTGCAAAAAGGATAGTTCAAATAAATTCAAAAAGCCTTCAGAATATCAAGTACTAATAATATTAATCTTATTGGCTAATAATTTTCTCCAGAACTATTTTAACATTCAACTAAAGAAAAAAAATTAAAACTACATGTCGAGAGGGTATATATTAAAGAAAGTATACCCAGAGAGTTAACTCAGGTAATAGACTACTTGGTATATGAATGAACCCCCTAAAGATGAAAACCACTGCACACCACCTACCCCATTCTCTGTTATTAATAAATTTAAAAGGAAAGGAAATTACCATAGGGATATTGCCAACGCAATGATCTAACACGTTGCCATTAAAAGAAACTGAAAAATGCAGATAAGAATAATTAGAAAACAAAAAGTACCCCTACAAACAATAGGGAAATTAACATAAATTGTCCAATCTGAAGGAATACCATTATACTCGGCTACATCAGAAATGGAATCCGCATTAGTAAGCAATTTTATGAAAGCTTTGAAGGTATAAATTGATTTTTGCAGTTCTCCCCTGCAGTGGGAAGTTCATTGAGTTTTGGGGAAGATGGTAAAAAATGAAGTTTTGAAAGTTTGGGGGTCAAATTAGAAAATATTATTTTTAATTAACGGAGGTTAACGGTACAGTGACCAAAACAAAAACGGTTTCGAACGTAATTGACAAGAATAGTCTTTTTTGAATTCGGGTGACCAAAGTATAACAAACCCAAAACAAAAGTGACCACGAGTGAAGATTACTCTTTTATTTATTAGGAATTAAGAATTATTTTATTTTTAGGAACTAAGGTTTTATTTAAATTATTTTTAGGAAATAAAGGAAACAAGGAGAGGAGAAGAAGTGAACCAGCCCACCATCTCAACAGCAGCCCAAAAAGCCCAATGGAGGAGTTTGTCGTCACAGCCTGTCATCAGCTGTCGCGACAGATGCGGAAAATACAGCCTGTCACCACACTGTCGCGGCAGACACGCAAACGAGTAACAGACGCGCAGCAGACACAGAAACGTGTGATAGACGCGTCAGAAACCACGTAACAGCTGGCCCTGTTATTCGCGCCTGCCGTTACAGCTCCAACGGGCAAAAAATCATTCATCTATATAAATCCCTATTCACTATTCATTTTTCACCTCACTTTTATTCTCTCAACTTGCTTTCTCTCTAGATCTCAAATTTCTTTTTATCTTCCACAGCCTTGCAACTATGACTACCAGATAGACTCGTCGAAGTGCTGCCTCCAGTTGTGCCGCAGCAGTAAGCACGCCCAGCCACAGTGTTATCCCAGACCGCTTCACCTCAACCGACTCCGCTGGAAGATATTACCGCTTCTTCCAGAAGAGGGAGATGTGGGAAGAAAGAGGATTTCTTAACACCAAACGCATGGAAGACTTCGGGCTCGAACCGTTCATTGCACGAAAGATCAAGGCCCTTAAATGGCAGATGTTTGCTGCCCAGCCAGAAGAGATGAATGTTACGTTGGTCCGGGAATTTTACTCTGCCGTCGACAGCAAGGATACAAAGACCGTGACAGTGCGAGGTAAAGAAGTTAATTTCGAGCATGCTTACATCAACACCCTCTATGGCATCGATGCCAGTAAAAGGGAGAACAGACACAAGAGGTTCGTCGAAAGTCTGTCGCCGGCAGACTATGACGTTGTGATGGCAGAGGTAACGGAGGAGGGAACGGAATGGAACACCGACCCCAAGCATCGGTGGACGGTGAAATGCACTCAACTCACTCCCGAGGCCAATCTATGGAACCACTTCGTAAAGAAGAGGATAATGCCTTCTTTCCATAACAGCACGGTCGACCGACCCATGTTACCTCTCGTTCATTCAATTTTAAATGAGAGACCTATAAATGTCGGCCGGTACATAAGGGAGGGGATTTTGGAGTGCGCCCTTCGACCATCGGGACCCTTTGTCTTCCCGTACCTCATCACTGAGATCTGCCGAGGCCACAACGTTCCAGAAATCCTCGAATATTTCAAGGTCCGAGGGAAGGGATGGACGGAACGTAACATTTTCAGCTTAATGGAATTGAAAGCAGCCACACCACTCTCCTTCTTCAACCCGTTTGCCGCAGTAGAGGAGCCGGCAGAGCCCACTCAACTAGAACCTGCCGCAGCAGAGCAGCAGTAGCCAACGGCTGCCAGCAGACTCCTCCACTCAAATTCTGGCCACACTGAAAAAGATGGAGGAACGACAGATTGACCTGATGAGTTTTGTCAGAGACTTCACGACAGCCACGGTACATTTCATTCAAAACAATTTAAATTTTGCAATGTACAATTTCCTGCTTTCCCCGAGCAATACTTTGCTGCCCCTACACCTACACCTACACCTACTCCTACTCCTGCTGCCACACCAAAAACATCATCTGTTGTATCCACTCCAACTCCGGCCGCGACAACTGAAGGCGGTAGCCACACTGCCACTGCCTCAACCAGAGGTGAGAAACGAAAGGAGCCGCTGCCAGAACTCGATGACGACTACTTCGCAGGGTTCTCATCATCCTCAATCCGGCAAGACTCTGATGGGGAGTCATTCGTTGCTAGAAACTTATCCAAGGAGTTCACTCATATGAAAAGGCAGAAGCCCAACACTGGTGAAGGATCAACTGGCTAGGGCAAGTCTGCCCGTAGCAGCAGTAGCAGTAGCAGCAGCAGCTCATCAGATGAGGTACAAGTGCTGGAAAAGCCACCCCAGATCTCACCCAATCGTATCCAGCCGCCAAGAAGAAAACTGCCTCCGCCTCTCCTAGCACTCTGGCGGCACCCACAATGAAGGTCACTGCCTGCCAGCAGCTATAGATCAGTAGCAGCAGCGACGACAACTCCTCAAATTAAGTTTCTATCTTATTTTTGTTGTCTTGCTGTTTTATTATTATTGTGATGTACTTTTTTTCTTTTTTATTCATGTTTTTCATCATGCATTGAGGGCAATGCAACCCTCGAGTTTGGGGGTAACATCGCTTTAGTAATGAAATATCTTTTAGGTTTTAAAATTGTGTCTAAGTGTTAATTATTATTTAAGTTTATTTTTGCTAAAAAAATGGCTTAAGTCTTTGAACTGAACTTACCTGCCGTGACAGACTCTGTCGTGGCAGTGCCTTTAGGATATTTTTAGGAACAGTTTAGAGCCTTACTATAGTTTTGATCTTTAAACACCCTTTGTGACTCTTATACTGTCTAGACTTCTACTGGTAAACTAGAATAGGAAAAAGCTTAAACACTTGAATTGCCCCTAGAGGTGCCTAACACTGGCTCTAGGAAAAGAAGTTAAGAAAAGTTAGACTCAATACACCTAGAGGTGCCCAAAACCGGCTCTAGGAAGTTAGCTAGAGGTGCCCAAAACAGGCTCTAGTCAAACTTAATTTAAGAAAAGAAAATCGAGTCTAAGAAAAACTAAAGGAGCCTACGAATTGCCTCCAAGAAAATGAAAGCTGACATAAAAATTCAAGTGAGTGGCTTAGCTATTCTAGTAAACTAAAAGAGTCTAGGCATATAATTGTTCACAAAACATGCACACACTACACGAGAATTATAGCAAGGTTCCGAATGAATCCAGAAATGTCCAACAAAGTGTTGTTCACGATAGGGCATGAATGATAGGTAAGGAAAAGTTCACTGTTTTAAGCCAAACAAAAAAAAATTGTGGTTAGTTAGGTCATAATTGCTTGAGGACAAGCAAGAACTTGAGTTTGGGGGTGTGTTGAGTGTGCAAAAGTTCTACTTTTTACCCCTTATTTAACCCATGTTCCTGCTGCATTCAAGCATAATTCATTGTATTTAGAATAGATTACACATATACATCACAATTATATAAAATGGCACAGTTGCTACTGATTTTGGCTGATTTTTGCATGTAACTACCGTGGCAGACTCCAGACAGTGAGAAGCAGAGCTGGAACACATGATTGTAGTCAAGAAGGAAGACGCTGTCGTGGCCACTGCCGTCGCAGCCAATGCTGACAGCAATGGTGAAGGGAAAAGTAAAGTGGAGCTCGACAGATAGAGGAATTCTTGTCGGTCTGTCGTGGATCACTCCTATATTTTTCTAAGCCCTAGATCAGAATGAAGGCCAAGCCCAAAGTTTAAGGAAGAAACCCAAAGCAAGAAAAGAGGACGAATTAAAGGCATCTACTCTGAAGATTTAGTCTTTAATAGAGTTGTACTTTAATTTAAACTTGTACTCTTACCTTATTAGAAAACTTGAACCCAAGGCCTATATAAAATAAACTTCAAGTTTGTTGTCTTCCCCAAAACCCTAGTCGTTTTCCCCCTTCTCATCATGTTCTAAACTTCCCCTAGGGCTAAGGGTTGATTCTGTAAAGTAGTTGCAAGGATTCTTCTGTTTTAAGGAATTTTCTGTTCAATAAAATAAACTTCAAGTTTGCTTATTCTGGTATTCAACATCTTACAAGAGTATCGAGAGAGCATTGTGAGATTATTCATTTACTTAATATCGGGAGAGTTAAGTATACGAAAGGAATAAGTGCGGGGTTCTCCAGTTTATGGTTGAACTATCTCGGACCTAGGGATAGGACGAGGTTAAGTGGCTAAGGAAGAATTCAACAACATTGGTGCTCATCCTTCGATTCACGCCGGGATGTATCATCTAAGACGTGATCATCGACAGACTTGGACCTAAGGATAGGACAAGTCACATCAGGGATTCTTGCCAAGCTTGAAGTACAGAGTTGTGTGATCGCTGCCGCGACAACAACAGACTACTGTCGTCGTAGGTGCTGCCGCGACAGGGACGACGACAGAACATGAATTTCTTATACAGTGCAACACCTGCACTACCAAGAAGATCAATACCGGCATATTTCTTAACCCTGAAAACTCCGTTATTTTATATTCAGTATTCTTCAATATTCTTCTACAATCAATTAAACTCTATTCTTTCTCTCCTGTGCAGCAATCCAAGTATAAAGCTATTTCCAGTCCCTATGGATTCAACACCCGATACTTCGTGTATCACTTTACTACTTGCGTCGTGTGCACTTTCACTCTATTGCGATAGACTATTTTACACGCAATAGAAACCACATGTTTCATCTATCTATCTCATGCATTCAACCAATACAAAACTCATGGGAAAGCCACACATGCTTGTTACTCAAAAGCATTTCATAAACTCAAAACCTCATTTGCATAAGCAAATCTCCATTTGAAAACCACATGTACCATCTTGCTATCTCATGCATACAACCTATGCAAAACTCATGGCAAAGCCACTCATGCTTGTTACACAAAAGCATTTCATAATCTCATTATCTCATATGCATTTCTCATAGCATAAAACATTTTAAGCATTGGTACATGTGACACACATTTCATTCTCATATATTGGCATTTATATACTCTATTGTACACGGATGTACGGACAACTCACTAGACACTTCCGGTGGTATCTACCTTCACCGTACTCACTCGTCTAGAACATAATTTCCGGTGGCATCTACCAACACCGTACTCACATGGCGGTTTCTACCTTCGCCAAAAGCTTGGGTATTTCACCAAGTCCTACTCCGATGGAATGCCATCATCGGTCTCATGGCAATAACTCTTGTTGCCAAAAAGCTTGGATATCTCACCAAGTCCTACTACGATGGAATGCCCCTCATCGATTTCTCATGGCGGTACCATTCAATGCCATAAAGCTTGGGTGTTTCACCAAGTCCTACTCCGATGGTATGCCCCTCATCGGTCTCTCTCTTTGGAACGAATCCCAAGAGCACGTACGAATTTTAGTTTATAGTGCACTCTACATCCTATTGATCGATCAATTATATCCGGTAATCTTCTCATCCTCTATGCCAATATATCATGTTAAAATCATTAACATATCTACTGTTTTCAAAGCATGCAACACCATTAAGGCCAAAATGCTAAACCATGGCTTTAAAACACAAGTCAACAACACATACTCTCAAGAAACATTAGTTTCATGCTTCCTTCACCAAACCAAGTTTGATAACCAATTCACAAGCTTAAAAACCATGCTCAACAACAAATTAAACCATATTGCCAAACCAAACACATCAAAATCCATTTTGATACTTTTCAAAGCAATAATAGCACAAATCGAGAGAGAAATCTACTTCACTTACTTCCGAACTTAAACCAGTGTTTCAAGACTAGATTTAAGTTCCCAAGCCTCTTTTCAAAATCATTCCAAAGCTGGAAAACACGATCTCACTCACCGATACACAACACTATGCTAGCCGACGAGCCAACCAAGCGTCCGAAACCTCTAACGCTACCTCGATTGCTTCCAGATCATTCTCTCCTATTTTTAACACATAAGAGCAGAGGATTAATGCATCACCATGCATTAAAATCACCAGCCATACAACCCAAACTCGCTGCCCTACTCAAGAACCTCATTTCGTCTACCAAAAACAACCGAAATCATCTCCAAACTCTTCCAAAACAAATCCCAGCCAAGATCTATCACTTCTAACCATTTATAAACATCAATCAACATCAAAAATCACCATAAACATGACCTTATACCTCCAGCAACAGCAGATCATCAAAACCACCCCAAAAACCATCATTCTAACATGCAAAACTTAGGAATCCAAACCTATTCAGGATTTGTGTGATTAAACCTCATTTATAACACCAATTACCATCCAAAATACATTAGAAAACAACCTCAAAACAGAGCCTAATCAAGAACCACGAAAATCATCAAGATCTTTCCAAGAATCTTGAGTTTTAACACAATTTCATGTTTCTAACATTAAAGCAACTCAAAAATCATTAACAAAGGATTGATAACTTGGGAATTTCAGTAAAGAACTGATCATTAGAGGAGAAGGAAGAAGCTTACCTTTAATGGTTGATTTTTCCTTGATTTGGGAAAGTTTCTTGAATATCCAATGTGAAAACAAAAGAATTTGATGAGGAAAAGATTAGAAATCAAAAGGAGATTGAAATCTCATCAAAAGCAATGAAAATAAGAGGATTTTTAATGGAGGAAATGTGTTTGGTTGAAAAGAAATTGAGAGAAAATGGTATGAGAGAAAATTGATGAAAGGTAGTTATAAAAAGCCAAAGATAGTTTTCTCTTTAATTAATCTTTATTTCCTTTAATTAAAACATTAATGAAATCACCCAAATTAAGAAGAAATCTGATTAAAAACATTTTGGTAAAATGAGCCCCTTAAAGATTCAAAGTTTGAATCCTTTACAAAACAGTCACTATTTAACTTTTGCAAAAACTGCGATTTGGTCACTACACCGAAATGTAGTATTTCCAAACCTTATTTTGTAAAATTGTTTTCACCACAATCATTCATATATTAAATCAGGATTTTTAATTATTTTTTCCATATTTTTAAAGCATCCCGAACTAGGTGTTCCCTAATCCTCCCTCAAAGATTCGAACCGTTCTCGACCGGTCTGATTCAACCTCTAAACTTTTAGGCCCAAAACCGGGGCGTTACAAATATAGTCATATTTTATCAATAATTCCTTGAATCAATTCTGGATAGTGGATACACGAATTCCTATGCCTCACCAAACAATGAGTGGTCTTATCCCTCCGCCTCGCTAAAATGACCAATACACAAACATCCCTCCGCCTCACCAAATCAATATAGGTCATAGCCCTAGGACCGTAGTCCACCCGTACACTAAGCTCATAAATTCTATGGTATGCCAATTGTATCCAATGTCCTTCGAATCCAAGGTCCAGTGACAATTACAATATTCATTAGCAATAACAATGATCAGTCTATCCAATGATTCAATGTCCTTATCAATATTCAATATCAATGTTATATCGATACAATGACCAATGACAATTTCAATGCTTACTTCAATGACCAATGACAATATACTTTAACAATGACAATAGTTTTAACATGATCTATACTTATTAACAATGACAATGTCGATATATGATATTCGATGAACAATGCAATGCTTATCGGGACTTACCAATATGTTCGTTAAACGAACTAGTGCTATAACTTTAAAAACATTGTTAGCTATATATTCAAAATTGATAACAATGAATTTGGGAAGGCTCCTCTCCTAAGCCCGAGACTTCGACTACACTCACTTTGCTAATTCGAGGCTCTACAGTTCTCGGATGACAATGGCTGCAAACCCCCTTAGCCCGACCTAGACACCCGACCCGAATTAAGAAGATTTCACGGGGAAAACCGAAGTCAACTCGTTAAAGTCAACCTCGATTAACGACCCTTTTTTTCTTTTTATCCTCTCTAGATGCACATTAAGATCGTATGTGTTCAGCAACACACTTAGAAGAAAATGGCAAAGCGATCGGAGCTTGATTAAGCGCCCCATTGCTCAAAATACACATTTAGGGACTAAACTGTAATTTCCATAAATTACAGAGACTATTCAGATTTTAAGATTACCAATATTTAATTAGTCATGAAACATGATTCCCTGCCAAATTTCATCTCAAATGGATCATTCAAACTCAACTAATTCATCGTACAACATTCAGGGACAAAAATGCAACATTCTAGAACTTTAAAAGATACTTTTAACAGAAAATAACGAACATGTATCGGTACGCTTGAACCTGTATCGATACGCAAAATGGCAGTAAAAAATTTTGGGAAAAGGGTATCGATACGCTTTCCCCCGTATCGGTACGACCTTCAAACCTTTTCCTAGGCGTATCGATACATGAGCAACTCGTATCGGTACGCCTAAGCTGAAAAGCCTGAAAATAGCTTTAGCGTATCGATACGCAATCCCGAGTATCGATACGCATACCTGAGTTGCACTTCCAACAGCCCTCAAAACACATTTAACAACATCTAAACATGTCCAAAACATCCATACATGTTATGATAAACATCCCACACACTCATGCATCAGCAAACATCCACCACATATGCATCAAGCATGGTAATTCATGAAGAGATAAATAACTACTCAAGCATGCTTTTCAAACACAACTATAGCATAGCCAAAAACCAAAATCCAAGACCATAAGCCATATAGAGACCGTTTACAAGTCCAAAAACACAACCCAAATATGCTCAAGGTGTTTAACATCACAAAGCAAAACCATGAGTAGAAATCCCTCCCATTACCTCTAATTACACTAAGTGAAAACACATACTTTATTTAGCTCAAATCACTTGGATTCCCCTTGCTCTCTTGCTACCACAAATGCTCAATTCTCTGCATTGATGAAACAAACGAGCGTAAGTGTAACACCCTAAATTTGGTCTTAGATGTTTTAGAATTCGAATCGGACCGGTCGAGAGCGGTTCGAATATAAAAGGAGGGTTTAAGGAACACCTAGTTCGGGATGCTTTAAAAATATAAAAAAATATCTAAAACCCTCATTTAATATATGGAAGACTATGGTGAAGTCAATTTTACAAAATAATGTTTGGAAATACTACATTTCGATGTAGTGACCAAATCACAATTTTTACAAAGTTAACTAGTGACTGTTTTGTAAAAGATAGAAAATTTGAATATTTAAGGAGCTAATTTTACCAAAATGTTTTAATCAGATTTCTCTTTATTTTGGGTGATTTTAATATGGTTTTAATTAAGGAAAACAAGATAATTAAAAGAGAGAAACTACCTCTGACTTTTCATAACCACTTTACGTCAATTTTCTCTTCTTCCATTTTCTCTCAAATTCTTTTCAGCCAAACACTCTTTCTCCATCAATTTGCTACTGATTTTCATCCCTTTGGATTGGAATCTAATTCCTTTTTTATTCCTAATCTTCTCGTCATCAAAATCTCTTGTTTCTTTATTGGATTTTCAAGAAAACTTGCCCAAATCAAAGAGAAATCAGCCATTAGAGGTAAGCTTCGTCCTTCTCCTCTAATGATCAGTTCTTTACTGAAATTCCCAAGTTATCAATCCTTTGTTAATGATTTTTGAGTTACTTTAATGTTAGAAACAAGAATTTGTCTAAAAACTCAAGGTTCTTGGAGGAATCTTGGTGATTTTCGTAATTGATGGTTAGGCTCTATTTTGAGGTGTTTTTCTAATGTATTTTGGATGATTATTGATGTTTCAAATGAGGTTTTATCAATCAAATCCTGAATAGGTTTGGTTTCCTAAGTTTTGAATGCTATAATGATGATTTTTTGGGTGATTTTGGTGTTCTGTCATAGCTGGAGGTATAAGGACGTTTTTATGGTGGTTTTTTATGTTAATTGATGTTTAGAAATGATTAGAAGTGGTAGATCTTGGCTGAGCTTTGTTTTGGAAGAGTTTGGAGGTGTTTTCGGTTGTGTTTGGTAGCCGAAATGTGGTTTTTGAGTAGAGCAGCGAGTTTAGGTGTGTGGCTGATGATTTCAATGCGTGATGATGCATTAATCCTCTGCTCCTATGTGTTTAAAACATGGGAGACATCTTCAGATGCCTTTGGTGTTGATCTGGAAGCCTAAATAGCGTTTCGGCGAGCAAGCGAAACACAATCGGTGAGTGCGTATGGTTTTATAAGCCCTTGAGGGACAATAATCAAGGTTTGGGGATTTAGGAAAGGTTCGAAACACCTTCCTAAGTCCGGAAGTAAGTATTGGCTAGATTGCTCTCTTAAATGTGGTGTTTGCCCCTAAAATGCTTTTACATGCTAATGTTTTGAGATAGATAAATTCCTACTGTTTTATGCATGTTTTAAAGCATGAGATGACGCTTGAAATGATTTCATGATGTAACATGTTGCATGGTTGAGTTTTGAGCTTTTGTTTAAAGCATGTCAAATGTTATGGTTTTGAAATGAGATGAGAATGTTTTGAGGTTTGTTGCATGAAAAACAGTAGGTGAGATGATGATTTGACTTAATATATTGGCATAGATGTTGAGATACTTACCGGATATATTTGATCGATCAATAGGATGAGAGTGCACTATAAACTAAAAATCCGTACGTGCTCTTTGGTTAAGCCAAAGGGAGAGAACCGATGATGGGCATTCCATCGGGTAGGACTTGGTGAAATACCCAAGCTTTGTGGCGATTAGAGATTTCGCCATGTGAGTACGGTGATGTGAGATTCCACCGGAAATTATGTTGCTAGACGAGTGAGTACGGTGATGGTAGATGCCATCGGAAGTGTCTAGTGAGATGTCCGCATATCCGAGTAATAATGAGATGTATAATGCCAATATAAAATATGAAATGGTTTTTGATTCACATGTACCTTTGATGAAATAATTTATGCTTTGAGAAATGCATATGAGATTTGTATATGAGGTGCTTAGGTGTTACAAGCATGAGCGTGGCCTTGCCATGAGTTTTGCATTGATTTAAATGCATGAGATAGAATGATGGTACATGTGTTTTCAATGAGAAATTACTTTGAATGGTTTTCAAGCATGAGATAGAATGAGCATGTTGTTAAAAAGCTTTTGAGAAAATGTTTTCAAGAAATGCATTATTGAGTTGGTTGTTTAGAGCATGCCTCACTAAGCTTTTGTGCTTACGCTCTCTTTTACCAATAATGCAGATAATTGAAGTGTTTCCGGCATCAAGGAGGTTAAGATCATCCAAGGAAGTACAAGCTCATGTATGTTGATGTTTACATACACTTCAGTTTTGATATAATGGCAATGGGAAACCAAGATTGTATTTGGGAGATATGTTTGAACTCCCTAGGGTTGTGGCATGTTTATGTTGGTATTTTTTGGTTGTAAATGTCCTTAAATGTTTTGTTTGGAGTTGGTTTGCTTATATTGGTCTTGAATTTTAGGAGGCATGCCTTTAGACTATGTGAACTTGTGTTTGATGCCATGCTCGTGTTAGAAAGTCCTAAACATGTTCTTTATGTGTAAAATGGCTTGCTGGTATGATTTGGGAGTCTTTGTGACATTTTTCATTGGGTTAATGGATGAAAAACCAGATGTTTCTGCTATTTCTGGGCAAGGTGTATCAAAACACCCTCGAGTGTTTCGAAACGGGGGCCTGTAATGGTCGTTGTGTTTCGAAACGTTTGAGACTATTTCGAAACAGTTTGGCTACTGGAGTGCCCTGTTTCGGTACTGGTCTCGGAACATACCCACATACCTAAACGGTCAACACCATTTCGATACGTACGTTTCGGTACGGTGGGTAGGCGTTCCGATACGGTTGACCGTTGGAGGCAGATTTGAATTGATTTGAGTCTTCATGCTTTACATTTTAGTCCTAAATGTTGTTGATGCAATTGCTTGAGTTTGGAATGTTTATTTAAGCTGAAATTTGGCAGAGAAGCATGTAACATGATTAATTTCATATTGGTAACCCTAAAATCTGTGAAGTCCCTTTATTTTACAAAAATTACAAATTGGTCCCTAAATGCGTAAATTAAGCAATTGAGTCCCTGAATGATATCCGATCGCTGTGCCTTTTTCAATCATGATTCGTGAGTAATCACTTAGGTTTAATGTGCATTTAGACAAGATTAAAATAAAAAAGGGTCGTGAATCAAGGTTAACTTTTGGGTTGACTTTGGTTTTCCCTGTGTAATCTTCGTAGTTCGGGTCAAACGTCTAGGCCGGCTAAGGGGGTTACATTTGTTGGGATCAGAGCCAGGTTATCGAATAATTGGGGTTTTGTATGTGGTTGTTGTATGTGATTATGCATGATTGCGTCTTTTCAGTAAAAGTTTGATGTATGAACATTGATGTGTGATTCAATTGAGATGGTATTGTGATGCTATGCTATGTTTGGAGTGTGGTTGGGGATCTCATTGCCATATCAAAACTAATGAAGAGAATTGTTTTCGAAAATGAGCTTGGGTACTTGGATTACCTACCTTGTTATGCCTAACTGTGTTTATTGCATTTTGTCAATGCATTGTTTTTATTATGGGGCCATGTGGAGAGCTGAGAATCAATACTAGATCCATGGCTGATAATGAGAACGCAGAGAACGCTGAGGAATTACCTCATCCTCCCCCTGGCGGTGGACCACCTGATGGTAGTGGAGCTGAGGCTGGTGCTGCTGGAGTTGGTGCTGGGGTTGCTGGACCCGAGGGTGTGCAGGGGCAAGCTGCTCATGACATGACCATGTTGATACAGGCTATTGCTGGAGCTTTCCAGGCAGCCGTAGTTGGAGCTCATGGAGCTGCGCATCAGGATAATGCTAATGTGAGATTGCCGTTGGAGCGTCTCCGTAGTCTTGGAGGAACAAAGTTTAGAGGATTGTCGCCTGAATGATCTGAGTCTTGGTTGGAGAGCACAAAGAGGATTCTGGGTCAGTTGAACTGCAACACATGTGCAAAAGCTGGGTTGTATTGTGTCATTACTTCATGGTGCTGCTTATACGTGGTGGACGACCACTATCTCCGGGATAGAGGATGATGAGGTGACTTGGACGTTTTTCTTGAATGCGTTCAAGCAGCACCTCGATGCCAAACTCCACTTCACGGGTTAGGGGCAATCCTGGAAGTTCATCAGGAAAGGCATCAGGAAATTCACATACAATGTCAATGTCTTGTAATTGCGATTCACCTTTGGTTTCCAATGTCAAAGCATACAATGATGGATTCTTTGCGTTCATCAATACAACACTTTCCTTACCCATACCTCGAAGGTACAATTTCCTTTTACAACAATCTACCCAAGCTTGATGCTCACTAAGCCAATCTAAACCTAGGATGACATCGAACTCATGGATCGGTAAAGCCAACAAATTAGCCAGAAAAGGAATCCCTTGGATCATTAAAGGGCAGTTCTTACACACTACCCTTACGGTGACACAATCTCCTAGGGGATTGGTTACAGAAATTCTTGATGCTATTGGTTTAGAAGACATATTATACTTCTTAACTACAATGGTGCTTATAAAAGAATGAGTAGAACCAGGGTCAATCAATGCATATAAAGAAAGTGAATATAACTCGATGGTACCTGCAATGACATCAGGTTCATCCTCTTCTTCTCTGCTCCTCACATGATACATT
The DNA here is from genome assembly GCA_030270665.1 of Hibiscus trionum. NCBI lineage: Eukaryota > Viridiplantae > Streptophyta > Magnoliopsida > Malvales > Malvaceae > Hibiscus > Hibiscus trionum. The sequence continues at coordinate 5,751,263 of BSYR01000010.1, read as the reverse complement.
TGAGCATGAGCCTTTGAATCTTGCTTATTGAAGGGTTTCCCTGGACCACTCGATCGTCCAAATGTTCCTAATGATCTTTGCTTTGATTTTTTACCTCGAAAGGATTGAGCAGGAGAAACAGCAGTAGTCAGTGTGACAACAAATTTGGTTGCATTCAAAGGGCAGTCACGAATAAAGTGACCCTGCTCGCCACAGTAGTAACAGGCTCCCGTCTGTTTACGACATTGACCCGCTGGGTGCTTGTTCTGACAATAATTGCAAAGTGGGTGATGGTTACCTCAGTTTGAACCTCCGGGTCTATCAACGAGCACTGTTATAGCAAAAGACTGCGTCACAGACTGAAGTCTCTCAATGCTTCCAGAACGGGAGGGCTGTGGATAGATATTATGTTTAGGGCCTTGATATCTCCTTTTCTTATTCCATCTCGGAGGTCGAGAATCATCCCTAAACCTCTTATCGAACTTCTCAGACCCACTAGATCGTTGAGCTATCTGTGTAGCTTCGGTGGCCTTAACTCGATTTACCAAGTCTTGGAAATCAGAAATGCCTAGCATAGTGAACATAGGACGTAGCTCATCATTAAGCCCTGCAATGAACATCCGACACTTTTCTTACTCTTTCTTAATGTACTCAGCACTGTATCTACAGTACTTGCATAATTCATGGATGTATTGTTCAATCGGTCGCACACCTTGTTTGAGGTGAAGGAAGATGCTTCGTCTTTCAGCAAGGTAAAATTCACTAACATATTTCTTATGGAATTCTTTAAGAAAGAACTCCCAAGTCATTGTGTCCTTCGAAACTTTTAAAATGGTAGTTTCCCACCAATGGAGTGCCTCATCGGCCAGCAATGCGATGGCGCACTCAAGCTTGTGCTCGTCCGAGCACTGAAGTTGCTTATTTAGAATCCGCAAGGTGTTGTCCAACTAGTATTCGACAACTTCAGGGTTGTCGTTATCCTTTCCAGTAAAAGTATAAGCTTGGTACTGTGAGAGCTTATCAATAGGTGCATGGGTGTTTTGAACAACATGAGCGATAGGTTGCATGATTTTTTCGACCCTCATGGCATTCATAAACTTCCTGAACATGTCATCCATGTTCTTATAGCACTCAGCTTGAGCGGTAGGTGCTGCAGGCTCGGTACCTTGAACAGGAGGGTCCTGTGGTTGCGGTGGGTTCTGAGGATTTCCTCCTCTAATCTCCTCGCCATGTGTCGAGGAGCCAGTGGCAAGCTCGTCTATGTGAGCTTCATTAGTCTCAGACATATCTATATGAAAGATCAGATTAGTCAACAAGTCACAATATACGCAATAGAAACTCCTAGGTGGCAAAGTAACACAATAGCAATGCAACAAGCTTCAGTTTAGTCCTAGAATTTGCTAAACTCTAGCTCTGATACCACAAATGTAATACCCCCTTCTCGGTCTGGTCGAGAATCGGGTTAGAAGGTGAGATCGATATTCAATACAATAAACTGTGCAACAAAATTTCCTTTTTAATATTAACCTTTAAAACTAATATCATACATTAACACAATACCTCAATATAATTTAGTCTAATAAATTCTTATAGAGCAATCATTAATCATTCATGGCTTATTATCAAATATTACAAGTTTTAGGGAGCAATCTGTAAATTAGATAAATTCGGGATCCTATGATGCAACTAATCATGCTACAATGAAATTCACTACAATAATAACATACCTGTAAAATTTCATACAATTTGGAGTCCATTAGCTCATTCAATTTAATCTTTCAATAATCAGTGACTAAACTGTGAACATTGCAATCTGTTTAATATGCCTTTAACCAACTTAACTAACCCCCTATCGAAACACCCTAGTACTATTTCGAAACGGGTGAGAGATGGTCAACCCATGTTGACTTATCCCTTTAGACCGTATCGATACATACACACTAGTATCGATACAGGTTGACCTTACCCTTATGACTGTATCGATACGACAACACCATTATCGATATGAGTTGACTTCTTTTGACTTTGACCCATTTCGATACGCCATGAACTCGTATCGAAACGTTAGATTCTAGTGAAAATTTTTTCCGAAACGGCTAAATTTTGTTTCGATATGCCCCTTTCCTTAGGTTCAATAATGCATACCCATATCGATACGCCATGACCCGTATCGATACGACATGACCTGTATTGATAGATTTTGCTGGTTTTTATTCGATTTAACCTACCGAACGATGTCTAAATGCAATGAAACTTTACGTACAACAATTCAATGGTATAAACTACTAGCATGCCAAATTTCATGACCATATGAATACATTTACTATGTTTTTACCTTTTTGAGCTAAGTTTGCATTTTTCTGCCATTTTAAACCAACTAAAAAGGCCATTTAGGGCCATTAACCTCATTTTAACTTAGGCATGACACATACACATCAAAATGGTCATATACGACTAGTTCAACTACTTTTCCACCTTCCTAGGAGTTTTTAAGTCAAAATACATTACTTTAAGGCTTGTAGTGACTTGTCTTGCCTTGACAATCCGATCCTCCAACACTCGATCATTCAACCAGAAATGCATGAGATGAGACACGTCAGGCATACATTGCCTAGTGAGGTAGTCATAAACAATATAAACATCAATGTAACAAGTATCAATATTCATGTTCTCATGCTTATCGATATCAATGCTATGCATAAAAAACAATGTTTAGCATATTTATTCATCATTAATCCTTAGATTGAATCAAGATAGTGGATACGTGAATTCCTATGCCTTGCCAAATCAATGAATGGTCTAGTCCCCCCGCCTCGCCAATATGACCAATATCAATACTCATCCCTCCGCATCGCCAAATCAATATAGGTTGTAGCCTTAGGACCGTAGTCCACCCTTACAATGAGCTCATGAATTTTATGGCATGCCAATTGTGTCCAATGTCTATTCAAATCCAAGGTTTCAATGTTCATTTCAGTGTTCAGTGTTCAATGAGGATTTCAATGATCAATGATCTCAATGTTATCAATGTTTCATGGTTCAATATCAATATCAATATCAATATACGATGATTCCTTTGCAATGTTTCGATGACAACAACTATATCAATGACTATACACAATGACAATACCAATATCTATGTTCGATATTCAATATCAAACTTACCCACACTTACCAAGTTGTTCGATAAACCATCCGATGCAATTTCTTCAATGACAATATTAGCGATATAATCTAAAACATCAATTAAAGATTCAGGAAGGCTTTTCGCCTAATCCCGAGACTCCGACTACAGTAACCTTAACACTCCGAAGCTTTCAAGGTTCTCTGATAACAATCCCCTTGTTCCTAGCTTTGGATGGAGACGATGGATGCTCTTTATCAACGTCTTGAGCTAGGAAATCAATAGGAGACCATTAGGATCGAAATTATGATTTCAAAATCAATATAACAACATCAAAATCGATATTCGATTTCAATATAGATGACAACGATGAGATGTACATGGATAGTCAAAACCCTAGCTTAAGATTAAGCTCGATATATCAATGGAATTTAAAGATTGTTTGAGGATTATTTCTTACCCGAACGATAGTAATGATTTGATAACAATAACTTGAAGAAAATCTAAGCTTAAGTTTCCTCTCCAATGGAGGTGCTTGCTTTTTCAAGGCGAGGAAGAAGATGAAGATGGTTAGGAGCAAAGTGTACGGTAAGCTTTTGTCTCCTCTTTCCTTTTCTTTTTTTAATATTTTGGCCAAATGGCCTTTCCTTCAATTGAAGGAATTCATTCCTATTTGCTCAAGGTGCAGTGATTTGAATGAGGAGGGGCTAATTGCAAGATTAGTCCCTCAACTCTCAAAAGTTCTTAACTTTGCCCCTAAACTTCCAATTTTCTCCATTTAGCCACTAAATAGGTTTCAATATTATTTGAAGAATCCGAGGAAAATATTTTAGCTCAATTAAAGTCCAATATCAATAATTAACTAGTCGATACTATATTTAGACCTTATCGATGTAAAAATTTCGGATCACCATTACCCAATTTCGACTAGACCGGATTTTGGGGTGTTACAATGATTATTTGGATAGATTATTTAAAGATGTTGCAGTATTTCTAATCTATTTTCTTAAATTACCGAAGCAACCAAATTCATACGTAATTTAAATTTAAAATAAAAATTTATTTCTTATGTTTCTGAATTTCTTTTTTATTAAATTAATTTATTTTATATTAGATTCATGGATGGTTGTGGCATGTACGTATTTAAGTATGTAGAAGTCGATAAAAAAGTGACTGGTCGAAGATTTTTTCACAATAAAGTATACCATGTTGTTTCATTTAGTTATTGTGTAATATTGAAGAACATGATATATTTATTGTGTAGATGCAAGAAATGGAAGTTGAACGATTGAAAATTTTGACAAAACTTGTTACAAGCAACCACAATGAAACTGATCTTTTCAATCGTCGTCAAATTGTACATACAAGTTTCAAAAGTCAAGGAAAGGAATGTGATAAAGAGAACTAAACTAGCAGATGACAATTTGCAATAATTGGCTGGAATTTCTAGTTAAATCATATTTTTTCTTTATAATTGTATCCCCCCATGATCAAAAGATATGGATGAGATTATATATCTAGGGTTATATTATTTACAGAAATTATGAATGCATTTGTACTAGTTTGTGGATGGTTCACAACCTTCGCTCTTTTTCCACTTTTCATTAAATTTTTTTATGCGGTGAATAATGGTGGCGACTTGGATTTTCAGAGCATGACGCACATGTGAGTATTATGGTTATTATAGTGATTATTAAAAGGGAAAACCATTGTCAATAATCAACATTATTTATATATTAGGAAAAGAAAAATCAAAGGAGATGTGGTTTAAGGAATGTAAGATTACAATGTTTGGTTTAAGGAATATTAGATTACTTGACTGAATATTTTACCAAAATTTTCCATATAATATATTTTCTTTTTAACAAGTTAAACTTTAAATATTAAATTTTAAAAAAATTAGAGCATTTAATTCACCATAATGTGTGTTGATTCCAAAAAATGGATTAAGAACCCAAAAAAAATCTCAAACATTACAATGTGGCTTCACATGAAACACAATCACAGCTGAGCAATCAATGTTTCCTACTTTGACAAATCATAATTTCTTGTCGACGGAAGGTTTTAGAAAGGCAAAAGGAAAAGCTCACTAGGAAATTATTTCAGAGGGGCGTACCGGTACTCGAAGATGAGCCGTATCAGTACGGGGTTTGTATCGGTACAAAAAGAGCTCACTAGATTTTTGCAAAGCAAAAGCGTATCGATACGCCTATAAGTCCTTACCGATACTCAGAGGCCAAATTGGCTTTTTGAGTACTTTTAACCTTGTAAAAAATATTTTGAATTGGTTTCAAATAACAAAGATAATATTTAATATTTCAATAACGTTCTTTGAGCACTTAGCTCCTTTTCAACTTAGTGTTTGTGAGTTATTTCATTACTTTAATAATTTAGTTAAAATAGATTCGAATATAAAACCTTGTTATAGCAAAATCAATATCCAGAAAGCATATCCATAAATCATAAACCAATGAGAAGCAAGATAAACATAAACCAATCCAAAGCACAACATATAATTCAAAGTGGCATAACATAGAGCATAAACAATCCCATATATCCAAAATAAAATAGAGCATAAACAATCCATAAATCATAAGCAATCCCATATATAATATCCAAAATAAAATAGAGCATAAACAATCCAAAGTGGCATAACCACACCAAAGTAAGGAAACATAATCCAACATAAGTGCAACGTATGTAACATAACATAATCCAACAAAATCTAGATCAAATGCATGATATGACATGAAATAAAGCTAAGCCTTCGGTGCATCGTCGCTGCCATCAACATCATACTCGACATTCTCCTAAAGAAGTTGAACCAAACACTCCAAGATCTCAAAACGCTCATCAACTGAATCAAACTGACGCATAATGCGACCCTCTATCTGAGTGATCAATTCCGAAACTGGTGCCAAATAGACATCTCCTCGAGGTACCAGAGCAACGTGTGGAGCGCGCGAAATCCACTCATCGCTGACTAAATCGAAATGAGCCCTTCAAAGAGATGAACTAGGTCGGCAAAAATAATCTGAGCAAGATTAATACGTTGGCCAGTGCAGAAGCACTGAATCCACCAAGCATCGACGACCCTAAGGGTATAATATTTACCTTTGGACGAACGAAACCACCAAGTGATACTAAGATGGAACAAGCAGTCATGAGAGTTTAGGGCAGTAACAATGTAGAGGGCTGGAGAATCGGGAATAGGTTGATCCTCATCATCAAGATTGATGTTTTCTAGACCTATATGGGTAGAAAATATTTTGGTGTCTAGCAGAAAGGTCTTCCCCCATAACACTTTTACCCAAATCATGAAGAAGACAGCGGGCATTGGAAAAGAAAAATCTGACTAAAGTGGGAAAATATTTAGGATTGAGTTGAACCACAATAAAAATTCTCCTTTGCCTCATCAGACCAAGGTAAGGAAAATTAAAATCAGAAGAGGACATAAATTTAAAATATACAACACGCTCATCCCTAATAGCAATATTTTAAGAAATCAAAGTTTACCCTTTGGTTTTGTACTTTGGGTTCATTAAAACATCTATTATTTGTGATAGTGGTAGAGGTATAACATTGTTACTTACGATTGGCGGAAGTGAGATAATTAATTCAAGGGGTGCAGATGGGAGATGGGGTATGTATATCACATCTACAGTTTGCCGACGAAACCATTATCTTTCTTCGCGGTGAGATTGAGTATGCGCAAAATTTGAAACGCATTTTAACTTGCTTTGAATTATGTTCTGGCTTGAAGATCAATTATTCCAAATCCTCTTTATTTGCTGTGGGAATTGATCATGATATACGTGTTGAAATGGCGTCAATTTTAGGATTTGAACAGAGAACTTTACCTTTTACTTATCTTGGGATGCAAATTGGGATAAATCTACAAAGTTTAAAGATGTGGGAGCCCTTAATTCAAAAATTTTAAGTGAAATTTGTTAGGATGGAAGAAGCAATCCCTTTCGTTTGCGGCTAGAGTTACTCTAATTAATTCGGTATTGTTGGCACTTCCAGTGTTTTATATGGGCCTATTTGTTGTTTTGAGAGGTGTCATTGCGAAGATTGACAAGATTAGACGAGCCTTTCTTTGTGGAGGGGTCGAGCTTAAGAGGAATATGAGCCAAGTTCGATGGTCAAGAGCTTGTCGACCAAAGACAGTAGGGGGCTTGGGATTGTTGACTTGCGTTTGAGAAATCTAGCTCTTCTTGCAAAATGGGCTTGACAATATAACATCGAAAAGGATTATTTTTGGAGGAGGTTAATTGTGTCTAAATATGTTGAACACTCACAATTTTGGAGATTTAATTCTTGTGGGAGGCGTAACATATCTGTTGCGTGGCACCAAATTGTGGAGGTTCAAGATGATGAAAAGGTGCAACAGTTTATGAATGAAGCTCAATTTTTATGGTTGGTAGGGGATGACACGAGTATTCTATTTTGGATTGATTGTTGGTGTTCAAAAAAGCCTTTAAGTGTGAAGTTTTCGAGGCTGTACAGATTGGCTCGGGAAAAGCATCCGGTTGTTTCCGATTATGCTGTGAATGGTGCATGGGTATAGGGTTGCTGGGCTGATTGTTTTACGCATAAACTGCGTGTCTTTGAGCAGCAGCAAGTACATGAGTTACACACAATGGTGGTTGAAACTCAGCTTGTTTGTGGAAGGGAGGATCGCTTGATTTGGAAACTGAATCCTCGTGACGTCTTTCATTTAAGGGAGTTGGTGCACTTTATGAGTTCCCTAGGAATTGAAGAGGGATATTTTGTTGGAACGGATATGTGGAAGTTGGACGTACAACATAAGGTCCATTGTTCTCTATGGTTTGTTGCGTTACGTAGGCTGCCGACTTTGGCGTTTTTACAGTCCGGAGGAGTGTCGTTGAATCAGGTTCCCTTAAATTGTCGATGGCGCTCAAAGGGTTGGGATGAGTTGGATCACATTCTTTACACATGTCCTTATGTTTGAGATCTTTGGTACTTATTTTTTCAATGCTGGAGGGTGGATGTGGTATTACCGAGAACCTTGGAAGATTTTTGGTTACAAGGGTGTTCAGGTTTCTTTTCGGGGGTGATGCGTCAATGGTGGTTGGCAGGTTGTGCGGATGTGCTTTGAACGGCTTGGTTGGCTCGTAATGAACTCATTTTTAATCAGAAGAGGCTAGCCATGGACGAGTAATTCTTTTTGGTCAAGCTTAGGGCCCTTTATTGGTTAAAAGCGGGACGTGATGCATCGAGTGTTCTTGAATCACAATGGTGGGACTGCCCTTGGAGTTGTCTATTTTTTTCATCCATGGAAGTGCTGCGGGTAGGAATTTTGTGGTTTCCGCCAATCCATGGTACGTTGAAATTTAATGTTGATGGATCGGCACGAGGTAAGCTGAGAATGGCTGGATGTGGAGGGGTGTTACGTAATTCCGAGGGACGGATATTAGGGCTATTCTCATGCTCGTTGGGTGTTATGGATTCCAATGAAGTGGAGGTTCGAGATATTGGGATGGCTTTGGAGATGCTTGTTCGGTCTCCTTAGGGAAACGATTTCCCCATTATAATTGAATCAGACTCAGTGATAGCTATTTTGTGGGTGCTTTATAACGAATGACGTCAGTGGAGGTTGTGGGAATATTTTAAAAGTATCAACTCTTGTCCTGCGAAATTGACATGTGTGTGCTTTCATAACATCTATCGCGAGGCAAACAAATTAGCAGATGTATTAGCAAAGGGTGGTGTGGATCAACCAACTTGTTTCCAAGCTTTGATCGAGTGATTTTGTAGTGTGGGATGTTGTTGTGCGTGGATTATTTGGCTGGTGTTCATGTTCTTGGTAGCCTTTTCTTTTGTATTTTCATGGACTTTTGGAGTACTGTTCTTTTGTTTTGAGACATTTGTATCTGCATGTTGTACTCTTTTCCTCTGATTTAGGCTAAGGAGGTTTTTAATGAGGCAAATGAAGGTATTTTTATGAATTTCTCATGAATAAATTCATACGGTATTGATAAAAAATATGTATCAAATGAAGTAGGTAAAATGGGTTGAGGTTGAGGTTCGGTGCGAGCTGAGTCGTAGAAGGTGTTGTGCGACGATGTTTACTCGCAAGTTTTGGTGCCTTCTAAAAAGTTGAAAGGATAAAAAGATTTAATGTTCTAGACACACTAAGGAAAAATTAAACTTCTGCAAAAGCAATAAGCACAATGTATGCAAAATCCATCAATTTCAATCCATCACACACACACATATATATACATTTATAAAAAATCAGTCCACATGTATTTCCAATAATCAAGGTGCATAATCAATGTATAAATATATATGTATTTCCAATAATCAAGGTGTATAATCAATGTATAACTATACATGTATTTCCAATAATGAAGGTGTATAATCAATGTAATACATGTATTTCCAATAATCAAGTATAACTATACAATAAGCACAATGTATGCAAAATTCATCAATTTTAGTCCACATGTATTTCCACAGTAAGTAAAATATGTTTTTTTTTAATTTAAAACAAAGTATAATAAGAAAATAAAGGATAAGATTAAATTCTATTCAAAATACTAGATACAAAACCTAAGTTCAAATACTTTAAATATAGAAGCAAAAACCTAAAGATAAAGTATAATATTCGAATAAATTAAATGATATTTTAATCATACCTTGACAAAATCAGAAAATAGACGAAAGAAGTGATGGGTATGCACAATTTGTTGATTAGAGATGAAATCCTTGCAAAACCTTTAAATGTGAGGGTTTTGAGGAAAATGGCACTTTTAGGGTTAGGGTTTAAAAAATCTTAGGGAAAATGGATAAAAGGCCTATTTATATCCCTAAGCCTGAGCGTACTAATACGCTCATTAATGAGTATCGGTACAAGAGTACCGATACGGGTTCATCCGTACTGATGCAGTATTTTTTAATCCATGGAGCTCTTTATGTACCAGTTCGGTCCACGTACCTGTATGGTTAAACTCAGCGTATCGATACGTCTTGTCTACGTATCGGTACCCTATGAATTAGTAACGTCAAGTGAATTTTTACATTCTTACGATTAATGTTTCCATTATGTCATGATTAAGCAAGAAAATTAAGGCATAAACTTATAAGAACTTATTTGATTGAAAAACAAACTTATTGGAACAATCATATACTAATACTCTAGACTCTTTTAGATGTACAAATATATATTCGTATCTGACACTCGTATTTGAATCCAAAGGCCAAAAAGAATTAGGATTGGATATATTCTTTCATATAAATCCAACTATCATTCAAGATTAAAAAGTAAAATAAATTAGCTAATTACTAGTAACCTGAATCTCCACTGAGTTGCAGCAAGGGGAAGAAAATCACAAAACACCGATAATTGCAAATAAGATAAAAGTAAATTAGGTACAAAACCAGCTTCATACAATCTAAAAGAAACTCTCAACTTTATTCTCATTAAAACTTAACAGTATTTCTTGCATGTATAACTAGAATAACATAACTAAACTAAATCTCCAAATAGACACACACACAAAAAAGAAAAAACTGCGACCCTCATACATCATGCGGTAGTTACTTCGAATTTTGATATGTTATCGAGGCGGGCTGAGACCTAGTCATGTTCATCATGAGAGGGAAAAACCGTAGAAATTAACTTTAGCAATCGCAACAACAAAGAAACTAAATTGTGTTTTTAAGTCAATGAATCACTAATAAAACTATTTCTTAACTTACAACAACAAAGAGTATAATTTTTGGACGAGACTGTACACTACCAATCCTTATTTGGTTGCTAATCCAAAATAGTTAGATATTTTTCCATATTTTTCAATTTATTAGTATATGCAGCATGTAAAAAAATATTATCAATATACATAACAACAGAGAATAAATCATTTGGACGTTGTTGGTCCAACTCATTTGGACGTTGTTGATTTTCTTATAACCCTCAAAGGGAATAAATCATCTTCTAATTATTCTCATAACTTTGAAGAGAATTTTATCTTTTTATTTATTTTACTTTATATTTATTTACTTTACACATTAATTATTTATGTTTTATATTTATATTTATATATTATGATATTTTTTATTTTGTTTAACATGATTATTATCAAATACAATTTATGGTAGTGATTTATGCTTAGAAAAGCATAAGATATACTTTCTCATCTAAATGCAAGGGGAAAATGTGAGTACTATATCTCAAAGTACTAAAAATATTGATGCTCTAAAAGAGCAATAAATTCTTGAGAGAAAGCACATTATGAAAAGTGCATAATTGTGAATATTGCAATAATTACCGCTAATGATAATAATATCGTCACCACTAGAAGTGGAAATTTTAAGAGAGCAATATGAGTTCGCAAAATATCCCTTTAGGAACTATAGATAACATATGTTATCAATTGACATTTAAAACAAGCCATTGTGGATATAAGTTCTGGTGGCTAAAATGTCAGTTGAAAGCTCTAGAAAAACTATATATTGCTACCAAAAGATAATTTCCATTGAAAGCTCTGAAAGAGCTAAATATATTCATGTTCAAAGGAACAATTTTGATGATCGTACTAGACGTGTACGAGTGAGATTGAATCACATGTTATGGTAATCCAAAAGTTTACGAAATTCAGAAATGTATATACACACTTGTATATAGTTGGTATGATCAGTTAGACCATCCTGATCAATAATGACGCAAAAGCTATTGAGATTTATATGCACATTTATTAAAATAACCTAAAGTTCTTGTGGTGCTTTTTCTCAAAGGAATTTAAAAAATTCCACTTATTGAAAGAACACGAAGTTTTTGTGTTGCTTTTTCTCAAAGGAAATTATTAAGATCCCATTTACCAAAAGAACTTGAAGTTCTTGTACTAAAGCTGAGACTTCATGACTTACATATCTGAATGAAATATGAGCCCATATATCCACAAATATGGAAAGTTTTATATGATTTTAGTAGATGCATCTACATTGTTTTATCAACTTACAACCAGAAGTTTGTGAGATTGATTATAAAAAGATTCAGATTATGCAGTTAGACTATTCGTCTTGCAAAAGCTAGTGGGTTTATATTTTATGCTATATTAGTTGATACGAAGCCTATTGATTATGAAAAATACAATTTAGCAAAATTTCTATTGGATGCCTCCCCTTTAATATCTAAACTATGAGAACAAAACATTTATTATTTATCTGGTATTTCCATATAGAAGCACTTATACGCATCAAGCCAACGAGTTATAATAAAATCTTCGTTATGATTGGTTTTTTGTCAGAAGCCATACATTTCCCATTTTATAATTTTTGAATGTGCGATATATTGTTGAATTGCTCCACCACAACTAACAAAATGGGTAAATAAAAAGGGTTAGGAATATATAATGAGTATGAGTCTCCTTTTATGTTTAAATTCTTAAACATTAATTGGAGAATCATTTTTGACATGATTTTTCTCAACATTATGGGAGATAATAATCAGATGGATAAAGGAAAATGAATTATCATTATCTAGATCATCGAATATGAACTAGAAGTTCATAAGATAATTCATGTTATTACATGTCAACTACCAGACATATTTACTGACCTAATGAGAGTAATTAAGTCTCATATACCAACTGGAATAATCTAAGTTTTGGCGCATTTGGTATAATCACCTTAGTGACTACTAATTGAGGAAATACTATAAGAATGCTCATATTTCTTTATGCTTTTGTAAAATGAGTTTGGATCAAGATTTATTATGATAATTTAAATATTATTAGAACTCCTGAAGAGCATTCAAAGCATTTGGTTATTTAAGGAAAGAATTTGAGAAAAAGAATCTTGAGATGTGGTTTTGTCTCGACCTAAAGATCGAGCACTTAAATATGCGTTTTTGTCTATGAATGGACATAAGTTGAAAGAATCTTAAAGAGGATTTAATATGGATAAAGCATATCTATTATAAGATCATTCGATGTGAATAAAGATAATTATATATTTTCTTGGTCTTGAAGCACCATATATTAGTTGGTCAAGAAATATCTATGGATATACAAAGATCATTACCTTTAGATCTTCAAATATTCGTCGATGCCTCCTCAAATCTTGAAGAAATAATGATTATGCACGAGGCAGACCAAAAATGTGTTTGGCTAAGATCATTAACCTAACATATCTAGAAGATATGTGATTACTTTCGCAAGATATGATACAAATGCTATCTTGTGTAGCGATAATGAAAGGTGGATACATCATGAAACATATTACTCCAAAGTTTCATCCCTCGCGATCTTTAGAAAAAGTATTCAAGATTGAATTATGAAGATTCAAAGATCTTCTGTGGTGTTTTCGTGAGGGGGAGTAAATACGCATTGCACTCTTTTTCCCTTAACCGAGGTTTTTTCCCAATGGGTTTTCCTGGTAAGGTTTTTAATGAGGCATCATGTTATGCGTATCAAATATGTGTATACTCTTTTTCCTTCACTAAAGAATTTTTTCCCACTGGGTTTTTTTTTATCTTAGTAAGGTTTTAATGAGGCACATTATCTTCATAGACATCCAAGGGGGAGTGTTATGAATATTTATCTATGTGGATGTATATCATGATTATAACTTTATCTAAGGAGTTTGATTTATTTATTATTAGGAATATTATCTCTATCAATTAGAGTTTAATGTATTATGTACTTCTTATGCCTATAAATAGATGAAGGCATTTTACACAATTCTAAGTTTTTGAGAATAATATGAATCCCTCTCTTTCTCTCTTCTCTTTGTTCTTCTTGTTCTTTGTTATTATTCTTGTTCTTCTTTATTTTATTTACAACATAATTAATATTATATTTCATATTTAATTACCTCAGATATGCAGTCTTTTTTGTATGTGTCAGGAATGTATCCTACTAATTTTGATATTTGAAGTGCATCAGTATGCCTCATATCCTGATTAGAAGCCTTGTTCGGAGAAGGTACACATATTTTATGCAAGTACAATATGACATCTTTATCATATGAAACATGAGCTGGGTTGGACGATGAAGCCTGGTTCTTAGTTCTCTTAGGTTTTCCTATTCTTGTTTCAAGAACTATAGGATCACCAATTCAAATAAGCTCTCTACTTTTAGTGGTTCTCTTTTTACATCCCACTTTCACCACTTGCAATTTGAGACTCATATTTGCAAAATGATCTTTAACCTTATTAAAAGTTTTAAATGTTTGTGATGCACGGTGACATATATTCACACAATAAGAGGCTAGAGTGGAATACCTGGCTTGAACTGTTGTTGGATTATCATCTTTGACATATTCATTCTTCTTTTGTAATCCAACATCTTTCTTCGCATAAATATTCCATCGTTTCATTATACATCCTTGAGGTATTTCCTTTGCCTTTTCATATTTCAACACGGCAAATGTATGACGACGTGGAAATCCAACGGACTCCAACTTCATACAACAACAGTACGTGGTATCATGGGTGGTATATTTAATTATAATATATAACTTCTCTTTTTCAACATGTTCTAACCAATAACACATGCACTCATTTTGTAGTTCTATTTTTTTGACCAAATAATAATCCTCATAGGACATATCTTTGCACAATGTAGCAAAAGCATTTCTCGTATATACTTGGGCTGCATTACTTTTTAAAGTTGCCAACACACCGTCACAATATGGTTGTTCATCCATTGATTTGTAGTCTTGATGACTTTCCTCCCATCTTAGAGATTGCAATTGTTTATGATAGTACTCAACAAGTCAATACTACATTACCTTTTTGTCCAACCAAGTTTTAAGTATTCTATTCATTGACTCACACCGTTGTGAATCCTAGTACGAAGGAAGTGAGGGTGCAGGACATACGAACCGTCTGTGAGTTTCTAGGTGTCTTTCTGGAAGAGTTGTTTGGGTTGCCACCAAACCGAGAGGTTGAGTTTGGTATAGAGTTGTACGAGAATACGACTCTGGTGTCCATTGGTCCTTATCACATGGCACCTAAAGAGTTGAAGGAGTTGAAGACGCAACTTCAGGAGTTTCTTGACCGAGGTTTTATAAGGCCAAGTATTTCACCTTGGGGCGCGCCAATCTTGTTCATAAAGAAGAAGGATTCTACAATGTGCATGTGCATCGATTATCGGCAACTGAACAAGTTGACGATTAAGAACATGTACCCTTTGTCGAGGATTGATGATTTGTTTGACCAGTTTCATGGTGCTTCGGTGTTTTCAAAGATAGATTTAAGGTCTGGGTACTATCAACTAAAGGTTAAGGATGTGGATGTACCTAAGACAGCTTTTCGGACTAGGTATGGCCATTATGAGTTCTTGGAGATGTCGATTGGGTTGACAAATGCACTGGCTGCATTCATGGATATGATGAATAGGGTTTTCCATGAGTTTTTGGATCAGTTCGTGGTGGTTTTTATCGTTGATATTCTCATGTACTCGCGTACCGAGGAGGATCATGATAGAAACTTGAGAATTGTGTTGCAAGTGTTGTTGGAGAATCAATTTTATGCTAAGCTGAGCAAGTGTGAGTTTTGGCTCAAGGAAGTGGTCTTTCTTGGACAGGTGGTGCCAGCCGAAGGTATTTGGGCTGATCCACACAAGGTTGAGGCGGTGGTGAGTTGGAAGACGCCTAAATCAGTGACGGAAGTGTGTAGTTTCCTTGGGTTGGCTGGTTACTACCGAAGGTTTGTCGAAGGTTTTTCTAAGATTGCTGCACCTTTGACCAAGTTGTTGCAAAAGAATGTTCGCTTTGAGTGGACGGGTGTTAGGAAACAAGCTTTCGAGAAGTTGAAGGAGGCTTTGACACAAGCTCCTATCTTGAGTCAACCAGAATCAGCTAAGGAGTTTGTAGTTTATAGTGATGTATCATATGTTGGTTTGGGTTGCGTATTGATGCAAGGTGGTAAGGTTGTGGCTTATGCGTCTATATAGTTGAAGGTGCATGAGCGCAACTATCCTACGCATGATCTTGAGCTCGCTGCAATGGTGTTTGCTTTGTAGACTTGGAGATATGGTGAAAGGTGTGTGGTTTATACCGACCATAAGAGCTTGAAGTATCTTGTGTCGCAGAGGGAGTTGAATCTTAGGCAGCGAAGGTGGTTGGAGTTGCTTAAGGATTATGATATGACCATTTAGTATCATCTTGGGAAGGCTAATGTTGTGACTGATGCTTTGAGTAGAAAGGTAGCTGTTGAGCTAAGAGCTATGTTTGCTCGTTTGAGTATATTGTGTGATGGTGGCTTGATAGCCGAGTTGCAAGTGAAACCTTCCTTGATTCATTTGATTAGGGAGAAGCAGTTGTTGGAAGATGCGTTGGTACCTCATGTTCAGGACATAGCTGATGGTAAGGTAACGAACTTCTGTTTTAATGATGATGGAGTTTTGTGTTTCAAAAGTCGAATAGTTGTGCCGAAAGATGTTGAGTTGAGGTGCACTATTTTGACTGAGGCTCATAGCAGTCCTTTTTCTATGCACCCTGGTAGTACTAAGATGTATCGTGGCTTGAAGGGTGAGTACTTTTGGGTGGGGATGAAAAAGGATGTCCCTGATTTTGTAAGCAAGTGTATGGTTTGCCAGCGTGTAAAGGCTGAACATCAGTTTCCTTCTAGTTTTTTACAGCCTTTGAGGATACCAGAGTGGAAGTAGGAAAGGATTACGATGGATTTTGTATCCGGTTTGCCTTTGACACCATCGAAGAAGAACTTTGTATGGGTTATTGTGGATCGTCTTACGAAGTGTGCACATTACTTGGCTGTGCATACTACGTATATGTTGGATAAGTTAGCTGCGTTGTATATTGCTGAGATTGTGCGTTTGCATGGTGTGCCTAATTCCATAGTGTCGGATAGGGTTCCGAGGTTCACAGCGAGGTTTTGGGAATGTTTACATTAGGCGTTGGGTACGCGGTTGAATTTCAGTACTTCATATCATCCTCAGTCGGATGGACAGTCAGAACAAGTTATCCAGGTGCTGGAGGACATGTTGCGATGTTGTGTGATAGATTTCCAAGGTTCTTGGGAAAATCATCTTCCTTTGGTTGAGTTTGCCTATAATAACAGTTTACAGACAAGTATACAAATTGCTCCTTATGAGGCCTTGTATGGGAGGAAGTGTAGAACACCTCTTTGTTGGGCTGAGGCGGGGCAAAAGTTGCTTTCCTTGCCGGATATGCTCAAGGGAGCAACTGAGAAGGTGAAGCGCATATGTGAGCGGTTGAAGGCTGCATCGGATCGTCAGAAATCTTACGCAGATTTAAAGCGTAAGGAGATTGAATTTGCGGTTGAAGATCGCGTGTTCCTTAAGGTATCGCCTTGGAAGAAGGTGATGAGGTTCAGACGTAAGGGAAAGATTAGTCTGAGGTTTATTGGACCTTATGAGGTTGTGGAGTGAGTTGGTCCTATGGCTTATCGGTTGAGGTTGCCTCCCGAGTTGGAAATAGGGATGGAAAACGGGCGGGGCAGGTGCGGATACCCCCTCCCCCATCCCCATACCCACCTAAAATTTTCATATCCACTACCTACCCACCACCCACAGCGGGTACAATTCTCAAATCCATCCCCACACCCACCACCCAATTGGATACCCATTACCCATCTCGTACCCACTTGTACCCGCCTATAATCACCTATTAACCCGTGTGGCAGCAACCATACACATAAAACATAAATTCAAGAATAACCACAAAACATAAATTACAAGAAATATACTATAAAATTTTAGGATTTATAGAATAGTTTGTGAAATTACATCTAAATTCATAATGGTCCAAATTTATATGACGAGTAGGATGCGAGGCGGGCGGATGCGTGGCGGGTTGGTGTGGGGCGGGCGGATGCGAGGCGGGTAAGGTCATAAATCCACCACCTACCCACTACCCACGTCTGGTATGACTTTTTACATCCACATCCGCCCACTACCCACCAAACTTATACCCATCCCCGCCCCAATTGGGGCGGGTGAGGTGTGAAATCCAAGAAATTGTACCCGTCTCCATCCCTAGTTGGAAAATATCCATGATGTGTTTCATGTATCCATGTTGCGGAGGTATAGATCAGATCCTTCGCATGTGATGCCGGTTGAGAAAAGTGAGTTGAATTAGGATTTGTCCTATGATGAGGAACATGTGAGAATTCTGGATACGAGTAGCAAAGTTCTTCGTGGTAAGACGATTGAGCTTGTGAGGGTGTTGTGGCGACAACGAGGAGTTGAGGAGGCCACGTGGGAAAGCAAAGCGGACATGCTGTAGCAGTTTCCGCATCTTTTTCCTTAAGGTAGAATTTCGAGGATGAAATTTCTTAAGTGGGGGACAGTTGTAACGCCTCAGTTTTAGGCCTAGGAGTTTTGCGAGTCAGGTTGGGCCGGTGGAACCGGTAGTCGGTTGTTCGAACAGTTAAAAGGTGGTTTAGGGAAATCAAGGTTCGATATGGGATAAAAATATGATAAAAATTTCTAAAATCCTCTAAAATTATATTTAAAAGGTTGTTCAAATCAATTTTACAAAATGGGTTTTCGAAAGTGTACATTTTGGGCAGTGACCAAAATGTAAAGGTTTAAAAGTTGGAAAAAATGTGTTTTTCAAGAAGATTCAAAATCTTAGAATCTTTAGGGGCTATTTGGCAATTAAGACTTTTCCCTAATTTGGCATGTGTTTTAAATGTTTATTAAAAATTAAAAAGGCTTTTGATTAATTAAAATTAGAAAGTTAGTTAATCGGTTAAAAGATTTTTCACGATCATTTTCATTTCTCTTCTTCACCTCAGCCAAACACTCTCCATTTTCTCTAAAATTTCCAGATTTTCTTCACTCTCAAATTCTCTTTTGATTTCCAACATTTCCTTGGTGATTTCTCTCATTTTCCTTCGAGTTCTTTCAAGCTAATCTTGCCAAATTAGAGGAGAAGCAAAGATTGGAGGTAAATTCCATGCTAACCCTCTAATCAAGGTTCTTTAATGAAATTCCAAAGATATTTGACTCTTTATTAATGATTTTGATTGAGGTTTTGTTGTTAATTTGATAAACTATTGAAATCTTGATAGAAAAGTCATTTAAAAATGTGATTTTCGGAGTTTGGTTGATTTGTCTTGTTTGAGATGATTTATATATGAGTTTTGGAAGGATTTAGGTGTTGAAATATAGTCTTAATCATAGGAATCCTGATATCCTTGAGATCCTTGGTTTTTGAAGTGTTTTTGGTTGAGTTTTTGAGGTGTTCTTGTGGAATCCGAGTTGCTGGAGGTATAAGGATGGTTTTAGGTTGTTTTTGGATGTTGATTAATGCCTAAAATGTGCTTGATGTGTTGGGTAATGGTTGGGCTGAAGTTAGAGGTAAATCGATTGAGTTTTCGGTTGTTTCGAATGGGTGTTTTGATGCCTTAGAGCAGGGCTGCGGGATTTCTTTTGAGTGCTGGTGTTTTGGATGTATTTTAATGCATTGAACCTCTGTTTTAATGTGTTGAAAACAGGGATAGTATTTTGAAATCAAACGAAGTGATTTTGGAGGCTTCGAACGATCGATAGTTGCGTCGGCAAGTGTGCTTTCGCGAGTCGGTGAGTGGAACATGGTTTTCCAGCTTGGAAACGTTTTAGAAAAGGTTTTGGGAACTTCGTAAGAGCTTGAAACGCTTTACTAAGTTCGGAATTAAGTAAAGCGAATTTTACTCTCGAATTGTGCTAGTTTGAGCCTTTGGTTGCACTTGATTTATAATTACAATTACGTACTACTTTAAAGCATGATTTTGAGTATATAAATTGTGTATGATGATGCCATGTGGTTTAAGGATGCACTAGGTAAGTGGTCCTTGTATGCATGAGTTAATGCACTAGGTAAGTGTTTTATAAATGAAATCGGGTATAGTTAGCCGGCTATAGGATTAAGTGCACTATAAACAAGTCGCCTTGGGTGTTGAGGGGTTGTGATTGTACCGAAAACTCTATCCTAGTACCCTAACGATTGAGGATTGTTTAAGGTTGCAACGGTTGAGGGTAGCCCTTGGGTGCGAACCTTGTGTGTGTCTCGTCTCTCGTTAGTGGGTTATACATCTACCGATGAGTGGTGTTGAGGGGTTTTGATTGTGCCGAATACTCCACCATGGGTGTCACAGTGATTGAGGGTTGCTCTCGTGTGTGAGCCTTGAGATGCCGATAGAGTGTATGGAGGGTGTGGGACAACCCTTGGTAATCTGTGTATCCGATATGTTTTAAGGATGTTGTTTATCACTTGTGAGCCAATATAATGAAATGAAGTATTGTGGAAAATGTTGTTAATGCATAATTTGAAAGATGCATGTTTTGGTTTAAGCTTGGCATAAAGGTGATTATGCATGGAAGGCTTGGTATATGAGAAGCAATGGTTTAATTGCTAGATTTATATGTATCATGTTGCAAAATGTTTAATACAATGGTTTTGAAGATAAAATGCATGTTTTGTCAAAGGAAGCATGATGGTTTTGAAAAGAGTGAAGATCGTTTTTTGCACCGATGATGTTTGTGGTTTTGAGCAATCCTCACTAAGCTTGTATGTTTATGCTCTCTTTCTACATCAATGCAGATAATTAGGATTTTGGAGGCAACTTCAACAAGGGATCTTACCAAGACACTCTTTGAAAGTATGTTGTGTTCTTGAACTAGCGTAATAAAGGCAATATGGGTGTCCAATGCTATGAATTTTATTTGTTTGATATTTTTTGGTTTGGGGCAAGTTTAATATGCATGTTTGGTTGTGTAAATGGCCTTTAAGTATTGTTATATGCTTGAAATTGGATTTTGAACTTTTGGTGCTTTAACCCTTAGGAAGCATGCCTCTAGTGCTCTTGATGTTGTGAATGATGCTATGATGATGCCTATGCTATGTACACTTGGTGGTTGATGTATTTTTGAGTTGCTAATATGTTTGGACATGTATCAGGATGGTTTCAGATGATTTAAATTGAGTTAAAGCAGCATTTTCAAACATTGTAGGCCCAAGTGTTTCGAAACACCCTTGTTCCGAAACGGTGGCCTGAAATGGCCTTGATGTTTCGAAACGGTGAGGCATGTTTTGAAACATTTTGCCTCTGTGAACCATCGTTCCGAAACGGTTCTTATTGGGTTTCGAAACGAACCCACGTATCAAAATGGTTAGTTGTGTTTCGAAATGACCATTCCGTTACAGGGCTCCCTGCATCGAAACGTTTGACCGTTAGTTCAATTTTTGAATTATTTTGAGTTTATGTTTCTTATGACTTGGTCCCTATTTGCCTTGTATGCAATTGGATGGGTTCTAAAGGTCGTTTTGAGCTGAGATTTCACTGAGAAGCATGTAATGAATCTAATTAAAGATTGGTAGCTCTAATTTTGTAATAACCCATACAGTTTGTCAAATTTACAAAATGATCCCTAAACCTTAAATTGGCAATAATTAATAGGCGATTGTGATGACGTTTGATCTGCTACTTGTGTGCGTGCATATAGGAACCTAAGTTGCATCTAGACAAGACGAAAAGAAAAAAAGGTTGTTTATTGAGGTAAACCTTCCTGGTTTACTTCAATATTCCCCGTGTGATCCGTTCGGTTTATCGGCCAGACCGGGTAGAGGGGGTTACAATCAATGTTGGAAATTATAGGTGATGATATAGATTATACATATATGTGCTAGTGGTGCAAAGAATGAAAATGTTATATGAAATTGCATGAAATGTTACCTTGTTAGCGTAAACAAATCCATTGATCATTGATGTATTGTTTTAATTACACTTGAATGTAAAATGAACTGAATTAAGAATGTAAGAAAAATGTATGCAAGTTAAATTCTCGTGTTAGAACCTTGTTTAAATGAAATATAAAGATAGAAACATGAACTAGTGTAATCTGCCCAGAAAACTCTATTCTGGGTAGTAATTTTAAAAAATCACCATAAATCACTTAAATTGAATTTAAGGCTGAAATTTATACAAAGTTAACCTTGATATGTCTATTTTCACTAGGAACAAACAAAGATGAAATGTGAGTTTTATACTGGAAACTGTAAATGGAAACCCTGGACAGTGCAAATTGTCCAGTAATGTAATTTGACATGTCTTTACATTAAAATCTGTATTAATCTATATAAGCTAAAAATATGAGGCATATATGGCTAGAAAGATAATTAAGTTAGTTTTCTAACAGTGTAAATGGATTTAAATTTCGACGTATGGATTAAAATATATGAATGTTTAAGTAAACAGTGCACCTACTGCCTTGTAACAACATTTTGGTAATTTGGCAGTCTTGGTAATTGGACAATTTAGTTAACTACCATGTTTTGCCAAATATTGGTACATGACAAGTAAAATAATGTGCATATAAATCTGGGATGCTTGTCTCACGTGTAAAGCATGATCCTCGTGTTTCATGTTAAGTGATTGAATGAGCATGAGTGGACTACCGAATTATATGTTCAAATTGAGTTTGGTTTTAGCTGTAATACGTGATTGTATTGTTTGAATATTAGATCAAGAAAATGATAGAAAGGATGGATAAATATCGAGATGTGAAAGAGGAGTTGGGTATCCCGTAACTTCTGGATACAAGGTGAGTGTAGTTTAAATAGGGTTAGGACTTAGGTCCTAACCAATAATGCATGTTTACATTCTCGTTTGTAATTAATGACATGAAATGGACCTAAACTATACTTGGTAACTTGAGATTAAGGGAAGAATGGATTAATTAAAGACTTGGTAATCAATCCTACTTGGTATGTGGGTTGATAATATGATTGAAGAGTGGAACAAATGCTTGACCTTATTGATAACCATTCGAATGGTAGTAAAATGTGTTTGCTTGGATTGTCTTTGCTTGAAATTTGACATGTGCATGTATATGGGTTTGAATCTTGCCGCCTTGGTTGTAAATTGATACTTGTTTGAGTACCATGACTAATTCGAATAGTTGTGTGACCTAGAACTATCTTTGCTTGAAACAGGACTTGAGAAGGTAGATGATTGAAACGATTCTTGTTAAATGATACTTGGTAGCACCAAATTAATGATAACATGGACAAGCTTGTGAAATCTTTAACTTGGTGATTAATTTGTACTTGATACATGGTTAGGTAGTGAAAATGAAACACGAAACAAATGCTTGCTCTGCGTACTCTATTGAGATAATTTGAATGCTATAAGAATGACTGAAAGAAATCTTTCTAGATGCATAATGATACATGAAACCTTACTTGCTTGAAATCATTGAATGCTTGTTGAATATGAGCTAAGGTTCAAATAGCATAAGGGCTAGCTTGATCTTGAAATCAAAAGCTTGATAATGAAACCTTGAACAAGTTAATTACTTGCCTTGATCATGAAACATGACTTGTCTTGTCCTGATATCTTGAAACTTGAATAATTGATATAACTAAATAAATCCCTTGGTTGCTAGTTAGTCTTGGGTAGGAAGGCATGTCTTAGAGTTTAGAGCTCATTGTGTTTTGGGTGGACTACGGTCCTGGGCCAAAGCCCTTTTTTAGCGATAGTAGGAGGGAAGTTTGTGATGGTCACTTGTCGACAGTAGGAAGGATTTGATCAGAGCTACGACACATCTTGTGGCGAAATTTGGTTGGTGACTTGATTACCTAGACATAACTAAATCCCAAGGCAAAGCAATGTTGAATAAGCTTGATTAAGATAAGCTAAACTTGAATGAAACATGTGAGATCTCAAATCTTGTTAATAAGCTTGCAATAATGAACCTACCTGAATGAATTGATAATCTTGCTAACTTGAGCTTGCTTCTTGTCTTGATTATTACTTGAATTACAATACCCGAACTTAACTCTTATCTTGAATTAATGCTTGATCAACCTAGAAATGGGAATAACCTTCTTAATGGTATGTTAACCGAATGGTATTGATACATGATTGGATAGATACCTTAAGACTATGATACTTGTTGTTTCTTGATCATGAGTTTGATATGTGTAAAGAGTATTAAGCTTGTTTGTTTTGATATGGTATATGTAAACTTAGGCTTTATGGCTTGATCTTGTCTTTTGGATGCCTTGATAATGCTTGAAATTGAATCTTGTGTGTAAGCTTGTAACATTCGAATGTGACCATGAATGTTAAAGTACTTGAACTAACTCTAGATGAATTGAGATTAGAATGATTATATTAAAGTCTAGCTTAACTAATACCCGATTCGAATAGGACTAGAGTCCTAGATTGCTTGTCAATTTCAATTTTTAAATGGTTTAAAAGTCTAGACTTAGTTAAAGAGACTTAACATGTTAGATCAATGGATTAAAATGAACTATATAATAGTACACAATGACTTGATTGCTAAGCCACGTGGTTACTTGATTCATAATAAGCTTGAGAAGTGATGACTTGTATGTAAAACATGTATATAAAACTTGAACAAGTGGATTGTAATGTCCTAATAGTACCTCTTTATATGTATAAATTTAAGGCCTCTAGATTATGGTTTAACATTGTCTTAATAAAATTGGATTGATGTATGACATTTAAGCTTGATATGTTTAATTGTAGTCTTGATCCTTGATATGCCTAAATTTAATATAGCTGAATTGAGTTGATAAACTATCACCAAAGTTTAGCTAGAATAATGTCGTAATCGAAATGGAAATTTACAATGGAATAGTCTTGGCTTAAAGGATAATCTATATGAATGAAACCTACAAGTGCTTTAATTAAAGGAATAACTTAAAATGAATCTTAAGTGATTCTAATGGGTTATATGGTAATTTTGTACTCAATCTTACCTATGATAACGGGTTAATAAAAACATGGTATGCTTGCTATAATCGAATTGAATAGATAAATAGTCACTTGAAGACTACCTTAGTTAAAGGCCTATACAAATGAAACTAGAGTACTAGTTTACTTGTATAGTGCGACTTAAATGGTTTAAGAGTCCTACTTAATAACAAGGTAATAAACATATTAGTGCAATGGTTTTAGCATGAACTAGAACAAAGCTCAAGAACATGAACTAGCCTAAAAGAACTTATTTGTATGCCTTGAAGGATTATGTGATTAAGTAACAAACTAAATTGATTATAAGTACTAAATGGTTAGCTTAATCAATAACTTATAATGTATGTAAAAACTTGATCTAGGTGATAATGAAACTTTCTTGCTAATCAAGTAATTCATTTGATAGGAGCGTGTCTTAAGGAAAAGATTTTAAATTGGCCTTAAATTTTCATGTAACATGATTGTAATATGGCTTGATAATATATACATAAGCATCTCTATTATACAAGCTTGATGTCTTGTAAAACCCCACAAGCTTAAGCAAAGGAATAGAAATAAGGGTTAACTACTAGAATAGTCACTTATGTTTTCCCTCAGTACAGAGTTGGTCACCGATTTTGAAAAATGACCCGTAAGGTCACTTAATTTTTCGGGGTGTAAACTTTTGGTCACTCAATCGTTTGTTGCCGTTAAACATTGACGGCTTGCTGATCTGGCAGTGAAAAAATAAGGGTAAACTACTGCAATGGCCACTAAAGTTTATCTCATGTACATTTCTGCTCCCTAATTTTTAAAAAATAAACATTATAGTCACTACTGAAAAGGTTTCTTTATAATTTCACCCTTGAATTTTTAAAAATTTACTTTTCAACCGTAAAACTTTACAATCAATTAGTACAATAATGTTATAAAGGCTTCAATGAAAAATATATGCCCAAAGTATACCCTTTTTAAATTTAAGGTGCCTAAATTGCTCCTATTTAATAACTAAACTTTCAAATTGCTCCTATTTTTTTACTCTGGATTATTTTATTATTATTATAACACGACATGTCGTTTTTTATTATTTTTAAATAAAAAATAATTAAAAATAAAATAAAACCATTTTTATTATTATTAAATTTAAAATATTTTAAAAAATATTACTTCTTAAAATAATTTAGGTGTCTAAAGTATTTTTTTGTAAAAATAGGTGCCAAAAGTTTCGATAGTTACAATTTTAGGTGCTCGGTTGTTAAATGGGTATTAAATTTTTTTCAACCAATCGGTGCTTGACACGTGGCATTAATTTTATTTTTTTAAAAAAAATTAAAGGAAAATACTTAGATTTTTCAAATTTTTATAAAATCTCAAAATTTTACAAGCTTCACAAAATAGTCCCTAAATCCCTAAAAAATTCCAAACTTTCACCGTCGGTCGACGTCGCTGACCACACCCACTTGGTCGCTGGACCAAGGCGACCATTTCCCCTAATACGGCATCGCCGGAAACGTACAACGGCGTGCAGCCGAACGTCGAACACGAAATCGATGTTCACATTTGACGTTCGGCTGCACGCCATTGGGCATTTCCGACGACACCGTGTTAGGAGAAATGGTCGGCGACGGCAACCGGCGGCAATCGAAGGCGGAAGTTTAGGAATTTTTAGAGATTTAGAGACTATTTTGTGAAGCTTGTAAAATTTTGAAATTTTATAAAAATATAAAAAATCTGAGTATTTTCCATTAAAAATTTGAAAAGAAAAATAAAATTAATGTCATGTGTCAAGCACCGATTGGTTGACAATTTCTTAACACCCATTTAACAACCGGGCACCTAAAATTGTAACTATGGAAACTTTGGGCACCTATTTTTACAAAAAAATACTATAGACACCTAAATTATTCTAAGAAGTAATATTTTTGAAAATATTTTAAATTTAATAATAATAAAAATGATTTTATTTTTTAAGTTATTTTTAATTTAACAATAATAAAAAATGACATGTCATGTTATAATAATAATAATAATAGTAATAATAATAATAATAATAATAATAATAATAATAATAATAATAATAATAATAATAATAAAATAATCCAGAGTGAAAAAATATGTGCAATTTAAAAGTTTAGTTATTAAAATTGAGTAATTTGGGCACCTAAAATTTAAAAAGGGTATACTTTGGGCACATATATTTCATTTAAGCATTTATAATATCATTGTACTTATTGATTATAAAGTTTTAATGTTGAAAAATGAATTTTTAAAAATTCAAGGGTGAAATTTATTAAGAAATCTTTTCAGTAGTGACCATAATGTTTATTTTTTAAAATCCGGGAGCAGAAATATACATGAGATAAACTTTAGTGGCCATTGTAGTAGTTTACCCTTATTTTTTCGCTATCAGGTCAATTTGTCGTCAATGTTTAACGGCAACAAACGACTGAGTGACCAAAAGTTTACGCCCCGAAAACGTATATAACCTTACTGATCGTTTTTCAAAATCGGTGACCAACTCTGTACTTGGGGGAAACATAAGTGACTATTTCAGTAGTTAACCCTAGAAATAATTATGTTTCCATGCAATTAGTTGCTTGACCTAATAAGATTATAAGAAGGTAAACTAAACATGGTTAAAGGATTTGAAATCTTGACCCTTGATTATTAAACTTGTAAAATATTGGAATCTCATGTAAAAAGGGCGAACATGACTACTTGAATTGCTTGTTTCTTGAAAGTTAAGCTATAGTCTAAAGCATCCCCTTGTTTGAATGGAATGAATGATCAACTTGCTTGGATTGTCTAGTTCTTGTATATGTGATGGTTGCCTGACTTAAGTAATGTAAAACCTTGAATTGAACTCCTAGACCATTGTGTGCATGTACATTCGAATGATGTTTGAAACTCAAAGCTAAGGCTTGAACTAACTTGTTTAAGGCCTAGTTAAGTTATAATCGTATGGAAGACCCCTGAAACCTGATAACTTGATAAGTTTAGATTCTATCTCACTAAGTACAATTTTGTACTTATCACTCTCGTTTTCATTCTTCCCAAATCTCAGGTTAAAGCCATCATGATCGGTACCTTGACCCTGAAGCTATCTTTCTTGGACCCAAACAGAGATAAGCACGTCTTGAAGTATGATTTTGGAATTAGTTTGAAGTACTCCTAGATGGTGGCACCTAGACTTGTGTATAAGTCATGTAGAGCTTGCATTTTGCTTGTTTGAAAGTATGTTTATAAGACTTGAACTTTAAGGTTTGTAAGACTTAATGGCCTCCCTTGATGTGTATGCAATTATGGTCTCTTAAGTATAACTTAATCTTGTTTTGATAATAATTGAATTTATGCATGAGACGTAAGCTAGATGAACTTGGTTCTTGTTGTGCTAGATGTTGTTTCTAGTTAGGCATGCTTGTAAATGAATCATCATTTATATTTCCCTTAGACCCCCTAATCAAATTGTAACACCCCCTTCCCGGTCTGGTTGAGAACCGGGTCAAAAGATGTTACCGATGAACAATACATTGCATAGTACGGTAAAATTTCATTTTTATACTCAACATTTAAAACAATGATATACAATAACATGTTACCACAATGCATCTTAGTCCAATTAATCCTTATGAAACAACAATTAATCATTTGGGACTAATTCTTAACTATTACAAGTTTTAGGGACCAAACTATAAATTTGATAAATTGGAGGTCTTTCAATGCAATTAGTTATACCACAATGAAATTCAATACTATATTAACAGGCCTGCAAAGTTTTATACAATTTGGAGTTCATTTACTCATTCAATTTAATCATTCACAATTCAGTGCCCAAACTATGAACATTGCAAGCCTTCTGTTTCATCCCTTTTAACTAACTTAACTGACCCTATATCGAAACACCTTCAGGTTGTTTCGAAACATGTGTACGATGGTCAACCTAAGTTGACTTTATCCTTTAGACCGTATCGATACAGGTTGACTTCCTTTGACCTTGACTTTGACCCGTTTCGATACGCTATAGACCCGTATCGAAACAATGAATTCCAGTAGGAAAATTTTCCGATACGGCCTCACATCGTATCGATGCACCCTGTTCTTAGAGTCCAGTCTTGCTTAACCATATCGATACGCCATTACCCCGTATCGATACGGACTGACCTGTAATGACAGATTTTTGCTGGTTTTTAATCGAATTGACCTATCAAACGATGTTCAAATGCAACGAAACTTTACACACAACATTTTAATGCTATAAACTACTGGCATGCCAAAATTCATCATCATTCGAATACATTTACTAGGTTTTGACCTATGTGAGCCAAATATGCCAATTTTAACCATTTTTAGCCAAACCAAAAGACATTTTAGGGCCTTTAACCAACTTACAATATATGCACATTACAAACATAACAAAATGGGCACAAAAGACTAGTTCATCTACTTTGCCACCTTCCTAGGAGTTCGAAAGGTCAAAATACATTACTTTAGGCTTGTAGTGACTTGTCTCGCCTTGACTATCCGATATCAAAGCACAATGACCTTTCAACCTGAAATGTATGTGATGAGACACGTTAGGCATACATCACCTAGTGAGGTAGTCATAAACAATATGAACAACAATGTAGCAAGTATTTATATATATGTTCTCATGCTCATCAATGTCAATACTATGCATCAACATACAATGGTTAACATATTCATTTCATTATTAACCCTTGGATTGAATCAAGATAGTGGATATGCGAATTCATACGCCTCACCAAATCAATGAATGGTCTAATCCCTCCGCCTCGACAATATGACCAATATCAAAACACATCCCTCCGCCTCGCCAAATCAATATAGGTCGTAGCTGAAGGACCGTATTCCACCCGTACATTGAGCTCATGAATTCTATGACATGCCAATTGTATCTATTGTCCATTCAAATCCAAGGTTTCAATGTTCATATCCATATTCAATGTTCAATGAGAATTTCGATGACCAATGAATTCAATATTATTAATAGAAAAACATGTTTCATTATCAATATCCGATGATTTCTTTACAATATTTCAATGACAATAACCATATCGATGACAATGCATGATAGCGATACCAATAACTATGTCTGATATATTCAATAACAACTTACCGACACATACCAATGAATCCGATTAACAATCCAAAGCAAATTCTTCGATTGTATTGTTAGCGATATGATCGAAAACAACAATAAAAGATTTGGGAAGGCTCTTCGCCTAATCTCGAGACTCCGACTACACTCACCTTACTAATCCGATGCTCCTACGACTCTCGGATGACAACTCCCTTGTTCCTAGCCGTCGGTGAATTTGATGGATGCTCCTTTTTGTTCTCTTGAGCTAGGAAATCAATAGGGAGACTATTAGGATCGATAATACGATATCAAAATCAATACATCAATATCAAAATCGATATCCAAATTCAATATAAGTACCAATGATGAATTATCTATAGGTGGCTAAAACCCTAGCTTGAGATTAAGCTTAACATATCCATGGAATTCAATGATTGTTTGAGGATTAATGCTTACCCGAACGATAACAACGATTTGATAGCAATAGAACGAAGGAAAAACGAAACTTAAAGCTAGCTCCAATGGAGGTGCTTGCTTAGGTAGGAGATGAAGAAGATGAATAGTTTTGGAGAGGTGCTTGCATAGATCTATCTATCAGTGAAGCTTGATTGAGGTATTCACTTAGCTTTTAATTTGTATAGGTTTCCTTCCAATAAAAGAAACTCACCAGACATTCCCATGTATAGGAATTTTAATGAAGAAGGGGCTAATCGCAAGATTAGTCCCTCAATCCTCAATCCTCAATGCTCTATAGCTTTAACTCCCAATTTTCCACAATTTAGCCACTATAATGTTTTAGATACTATTCAATAGGTTCCAATAGCAATGATTTAACTCAATTAGAGTCCAATATCAATGATTAGCTAGCCAATTCTATATTTAGACTTTATCGATGCGAATTTTTCGATCACCGGAACCCAATTCTGACTAGACCGAATTTTGGGGTGTTACACGAATAACCTATGGTATGGTATGCTTGTCTAGATTGACTTGAATGGTTACATGCTTGAATGTACACCCTAGGTAATCAAGACTAGAAATTTAATAAGAATGAGGTCTTGCCTTGTATGTATTCTAATTAAATGTTTGCATGGTTTCTTGATAGTTAAATAACTCATCTATTAGAGATGAGATAAAAGAATTTTTTTTTTAAAAATGGCTCGTAGTTTTCTCGTTTGCTCGTCTAGTTTTCGTGTCTAACGCTCCTCGCACCTAACCCGGGTGAGGGGTGTTACATTTTGGTATCAGATCTTAGGTTTAGTGGATTCTCAGACTAAACCAGGCCATCATGCACCATATAGGAAAAATTGTGCGACCTAGGAGTTAAACATTGTTTGGTATTGGCAATTTGAAACAAATACAACTTCAATTAGTTTGATTGAAACTCAGAACGCGTGAAAGATCCTAAGTTGATAATATATTATCTCTGAAGAAATTTGAGGGCAAATTTCTTTTTAATGGGGGGGGTAATTGTAATACCTTAAAATACACCCTAGAAGTATTCAAGTCTGTCACCTAATTAAGCTAACTTAATTGAGCTTGAACCTAAGCTAACTAGAAAATCAAATGACTCAAATGAAAGAAATGAAAGATTGGTGACCAAATTAAGATGACTAAACTGAAAAAAGTGATGAAAAGAAGCAATGCATGCTAAATTCTTATATTCCTAAATGCCCTTTGCTACCTTTGATTAGTAGATAATCAAGGGATAAATTGGTAATTTCCTAAATCACTTAAAGACCACATCATCTTCTTCATTCTATTCATTTTTTCCGAATGAGGTAGAGAGAAAGAGAGAGTGAAAATTGAGAGAAAAACCAGTGGAATTGAATTGGAAGCTTGCATGTACTAGGAAATTGAAGTATTTGAAAGCTAGTTGATAGTAAGTTCATCCTTTTCCCTATTCGATTGAAGTACATGATTGAATGTTTTGATTTGAGCTTGAATTGAATTGATATTATGTTGTTTGAATCATACTTGAGATAATGTTTATCTAATCCTGTTAGATATTGAAATTGTCCATGAAATTTGATTGAAGAATCATGACCAATTGTGAGATGTACATGCATGAGCTTGTTGTTATGAAATTGTAGTTGAATTGAATTGTCACATAAGTCTAAGTGGTATCACAAGATTGGTAACAAGAACTGAATCAGTGTACATGTCAAAATGCCAAAATCAATGCTGGAAATTATAGGTGATGATATAGATTATACATATATGTGCTAGTGGTGCAAAGAATGAAAATGTTATATGAAATTGCATGAAATGTTACCTTGTTAGTGTAATCAAATCCATTGATCATTGATGCTCTGTTTTAAATACACTGGAATGTAAAATGAACTGAATTAAGCATGTAGGAAAAATGTATGCAAGTTAAATTCTCATGTTAGAACCTTGTTTAAATAAATTATAAAGCTAGAAACATGACCTAGTGTAATCTACCCAGAAAACTCTGTTTTGCGCAGTAATTTTGAAAAATCACCATAAATCACATAAATTGAGTTTAAGGCTGAAATTTATATAAAGTGAACCTTGATATGTTTATTTTTATTAGGAACAAACAGAGCCGAATAATGAGTTTTATACTGGAAACTGTAAATGGAAACCATGAACAGTGCAAATTGTCCAGTAATGTAATTTGACCTGTCTTTACATTAAAATCTGTATTAATCTATATAGGCTAAAAATATAAGACATATATGGTTAGAAATATAATTAAGTTAGTTTTCTAACAGTGTAAATGGATTTAAATTCCAACGTACGGATTAAAAGATATGGATGTTTAAGTAAATAGTGCACCTGCTGCCTTGTAACAACAATTTGGTAATTTGGCAGTCTTGGTAATTGGACAGTTTAGTTAATTGCCATGTTTTTCCAAATATTGGAACATGACAAGTAATATAATGTGCATATAAATCTGGGATGCTCGTCTCATGAGTAAAACATGATCCTATTATTTCATGTTAAGTGATTGAATGAGCATGAGTGGACTGCCGAATTATATGTTCAAATGGAGTTTGGTTTTAGCCCTAATACGTTATTGTATTGTTTGAATATTAGTTCAAGAAAACGATAGAAAGGATGGATAAATATTGAGATGTGAACGAGGAGTTGGTTATCCCGTAACTTCGGGATACAAGGCGAGTGTATTTGAAATAGGGTTAGAACTTAGGTCCTAACCAATAATGCATGTCTACATTCTTGTTTGTAATAAATGTCATGAAATGGACCTAAACTATACTTGGTAACTTGACATTAAGGGAAGAATGGATTAATTAAAGACTTGTTAATCAATCCTACTTGGTATGTGGCTTGATAATATGATTGAAGAATGAAACAAATGCTTGACCTTCTTGATAACCATTCGAATGATAGTAGAATGTGTTTGCTTGGATTGTCTGTGCTTGAAACTTGACATGTACATGTATATGTGTTTGAATCTTGCTGCCTTGGTTGTAAATTGATACTTGTTTGAGTACCATGACTAATATGAATAGTTGTGTGACCTAGAAGTATCTTTGCTTGAAACATGACTTGAGAAGGTATATGATTGAAATGATTCTTGTTAAATATTACTTGGTAGCACCAAATTAATGATAACATGGACAAGCTTGTGAATTCTTGAAATTGGTGATTTATTTGTGCTTGATACATTGTTAGGTAGTGAAAATGAAACACGAAACAAATGCTTGCTCTACATATTCTATTGAGATCATTTGACTGCTATAAGAATGACTAAAAGAAATCTTGCTAGATGCATAATGATATATGAAACCTTACTTGCTTGAAATCAATGAATGCTTGTTGAATATGACCTAAGGCTCAAATAGGTTAATGGCTAGCTTGATCTTGAAATAAAAATCTTGATAATGAAACCTTGAACAAGATAATTGCTTGCCTTGATCTTGAAACATGACTTGTCTTGTCTTCATATCTTGAAACTTGAATAATTGATAAAAATCAATAGAGCCCTTGGTTTCTAGTTAGTCTTAGGGAGGAAGGCATGCCTTAGAGTCTAGAGTTCATTATGTTTCGGGTGGACTACGGTCTAGGGCCAAGGCTATTATTTGGCGACAATAGAAGGGAAGTTTGTGATGGTCACTTGGTGACAGTATGAGGGATTTGACTAGTACTACCGCACATCTTGTGGCGGTTGTTAATAAGCTTGCAATAATGAATCTAACTGAATGAATCGATAATCTTTCTAACTTGAGCTTGCTTGTTGTCTTGATTATTACTTGAATTACAATACCCGAACTTAATTCCTATCTTGAATTAATGCTTGATCAACCTAGAAATGGGAATAACCTTCTTAATGGTATGTTAACCGAATGGTATTGATACATGATTGGATAGATACCTTAAGACTATGATACTTGTTGTTTCTTGATCATGAGTTTGATATGTGTAAAGAGTATTAAGCTTTTTTGTTTTGATATGGTATATGTAAACTTAGGCTTTATGCCTTGATCTTGTCTTTTCGATGCCTTGATAATGCTTGAAATTGAATCTTGTGTGTAAGCTTGTAACGTTCGAATGTGACCATGAATGTTAATGTACTTGAACTAACTCTAGATCAATTGAGATTAGAATGATTCTATTAAAGTCTAGCTTAACTAATACCCATTCGAATAGGACTAGAGTCCTAGATTGCTTGTCAAATTCAATTTGAAATGGTTTAAAAGTCTAGACTTAGTTAAAGAGACTTAATATGCTAGATCAATGGATTAAAATGAACTATATAATATGACATAATGACTTGATTGGTAAGCCACATGGTTACTTGATTCATAATAAGCTTGAGAAGTGATGACTTGTATGTAAAACTTGTATATAAAACTTGAAAAAATTTGGTTGTAATGTCCTAATAGTACCTCTTTATGTATATAAAGTTAAGGCCTCTAGATCATGGTTTAACACTATCTTGATAAAATTGGATTGATGTATGACATATAAGCTTGATGTGTTTAATTGTAGTCTTGATCCTTGATATGCCTAAGTTCAATACAGACGAATTGAGATGATAAATTATCACCTAAGTTTAGCTAGAATAATTTCCTAATCGAAATGGAAATTTAAAATGGAATAGTCTTGTCTTAAAGGACAACCTATATGAATTAAACCTACAAGTGCTATAATTAAAGGAATAACTTATAATGAATCTTAAGTGATTATAATGGGTTGTATGGTAATTTGCTAGTCAGTATATACATAAGCATCTCTACTATACAAGCTTGATATCTTGTAAAACCCCACAAGCTTAAGCAAAGGAATAGAAATAATTATGCTTCCATGCAATTAGTTGCTTGGCATAATAAGCTCATATCAATGTAAACTAAGAATGATTAATGGATGTGAAATCGTGACAATTGATTAGTAAACTTGTAAAATATTGTAATCTCATGTAAAAAGGGCGAACATGACTACTTGAATTGCTTGTTTCTTGAAAGTTAGGCTATAGTCTAAAGGATCCCCTTGTTCGAATGAAATGAATGATCAACTTTCTTGGATTGTCTAGTTCTTGTATATGTGATGGTTTCTTGACTTAAGTAATGTAAAACCTTGAATTGAACTGCTAGAACATTGGTTCTTGTACACTCGAATGATGTTTGAAACTCTAAGCTAAGGCTTGAACTAACTTGTTTAAGGCCTAGTTAGGTTATAATCGTATGGAAGTCCCCTGAAACCTGATAACTTGATAAGTTTAGATGCTACCTCACTAAGTACAATTTTGAACTTATCATTCTTATTTCATTCTTCCAAAATCTCAGGTTAAAGCCATCTTGATCGGTACCTTGACTTTAAAGCTATATTTCTTGGCCCCGAAGCGAGATAAGCAAGTCTTGAAGTATGATTTTGTATTTACTTTGAAGTACTCCTAGATGGCGGCACCTAGAGTTGTGTATAAGTCATGTAGAGCTTGCATTTTTCTTGTTTTTGTAATGCCGTAATTTTAGGCCTAGGAGTCTTTAAGATTGACTCGTGGTTCGTAGGACCTAGACTAGATATTCAGGTTAGTTTGGGAGTGGTTCAGGGAAAACAAGTTTCGAGATGTGATAAAATTAAGGAAAAAATTCCTAAAATCCTCTAAAAATATAGATAAAGGTTTGGCAAATTCAATTTTGGAAAATGACTTTTGGAAGATTGACATTTTGATTTGGTAACTAAATTGTAAAAAGTGCAAAGTCTGCTTTCAAGGACTATTTTGAAAGAGGGCCAAAAATTAGAATCTTTAGGGATCTAATACACCAAGGTGTTAACAGCCTTTTCCCTTATTTTTTATTTTAAAAATATTTAATAAATTGATTAATTAAATGAGTTTTAATAAAAAGAGATTTTAAAAGGCTAAAACATTTTCTTACGTAACTACTTTTCTCCTAAAGTTTTCTCTCAACTTTCCCATAAGTGAAACTATCTTTTCATCACTAAAATCTCCAGAGATTTATCTCTTTTCATCCACTTTTGATTTCCAAATGATTCTCATGGATTTCTACATCAACTAGCTATGGATTTCTTGAAGGTTTTAATCAAAATCATTGCAATCAAGGGGAAAAGCTTTTGTTAGAGGTGTTAGAGATGATATTTCTTTTCTCTCCTCTAATCAAGGTTCTTTAATGAAATTCCTAAGTCTTTGGCTCTCTAATTGTGTTTATTAACAAAGTTTTATAATTTATTTGATAGAAATGGTTAGATCAAGATTTGAAAGATGATTTCTCAAGATTTTCGTAATGGTTCTGTTTTGGTAATTGGAGATTGATTTTAATCATGATTTGGATGTTAAATAATGTTGAAATAAAGGTTTTTTCATATGAATCTCGAAATAGATTGGATCTCTAGTTGTTAGGTTGTTAGATTTTGTGGTTTTGTGGTGATAATGTGGTTTTTGGTGTTGCTGGAGATATAAAGATGCAAATAGATTGTTTTTGGATGTTAGTTCATGATTAAAATTGATGGAAGTGTTAGGTTTTGCCTAGGTTAAGTTTTTAGAGTAATCAAAGGTGTTTTTTGTTGTTTCATATAGGCGTTTTGGTGTTTTTGGCAGAGCAGCGTGGAAGCTTTGGTTGCTGGTGATTTTAATGCATTGAGATGCATTAATCCTCTGTTCTTGTGTGGTATAAACATGAGAGAATGTATCGAAAGATATCAGTGAGGTTTTGGGAGCTTAAGAAGCTTGATTTCTCTTCTGTAAAGCAAACAAAGCGTTGTCGGTGAGTGGAATTGGTTTTAAAGCCTTTCAAACACTTGAAAGCAAGGTTTGGGGGTTTAGATTGAGTTTGAAACACTAATCTAAGCCTGAAAGTAAGTTTGAGATGTTTCGCTCTTGTTTCTCGCTTTTTATCCCATTGATTTTTATGATCATGCTCATGTTTTGAAGATAGAATTACACCTACTATTTTATGCATGATTTGAGAAATGATTTAATGGCTTACATGATCCCCCATGATATAGATTTGTTATTTCAAAGAGATAGAACTTATTGAGAAAATGCTATGCATTGTTTATGATTGTGAAATGGGATGAGAAATGATTTATATGATACATTGAAAAACAATAGGTAATGATGTTTAAAATTAGTATATTGGCATGAGATGAGATTATTGTTACCGGATATAATTTGTAGAACTAAGTGTTTTGATATAATATTTGAAAAATGTTTTGGACTAAATTGGACTAAATTGAAAAGAATTTAAAATATGTTTTTACTTAAAAACAACTTGAAAATATGTTTAATGTTTGTAAAAGGCTTTGGGATGATTTAAAGTACATTCAAAGTAGTCAAAACAGAGCTTTTCAAGTGCTCGTACAGATACGGTCTGGTACCGTACTGATACGCCTTAGGGTTTCAACTACAGGATTTTTCCAGTAGCCAAAACACGTACCAATACGCTTAGCTGTATCGATACGGTGTGTTTTGAAACAGCCCAAGGGCTAGTCGCGTACCGATACGCCAAACTACCCCAACGGTCATATTTCCCAACGGTCTTTTAAACTGCAGGATCGTACCGATACGCTAGGTAAGCGTATTGATACGCATCAGCTGAAGTGCACAACGGTTACTTCCTTATTGGAACCGTATCGATACGGTTTCAAGGGTATCGATACGCCAAGTTGCAGAACTACATTTATGGTTGGAAATAAAGGCTCCAACGGCTCCAATTCAACCCCAACGGCTAGTAACGACGACAAACTCAAAGAGGAGTATAAAAGGGACCTCCAAGCATCTAGTAATGGCTAATGCTTCAATTGTCAACAACATAATGATCAAGAATTTGTATTAGGGCTTTATTGTTCAATTTATTGTATAGACAACACTTGTGAGCCTAATTGTCAAATTTGCTCAAGTGTTTAGGTTTTGGGTGAGAGCTTTAATTGTGCAAAAATATACCTTCTAGAGGGATTTTTAGTTTGCTAAGTCTTTCTTGTGTAAGAGAGTGTTTGATCAAGCTTTGGGTAGAAAGCTTGATCGTTGTAACGGTTTCCTCCTAAGATGAGAAAAGGGGACGAAATTCTTAGTGAATTTGTTTGGAAATCCTTAGTGGGAAGCTAAGATAGTGGATGTAGACCTGGTTAGAAGGTTGAACCACTATAAATCCTTGTGCCAACTGCCTATCTTTCTATTACCACAAAAACACCCAATTATCTAACTTCTCACACTTGGCGAGCAAGAACGGTTGAAGGAATCGAGCACCGAATAACCCAACAATTGGTATCGGATCTTGGCTCAATTGAATAGGATTAACACCCTATTGAGAAGATCCGACAAGCTCGATCAACATTTCAAACAACCGGCTCTATGGCGCAATCCATCGACAAACTGCCCTTCTTCGACGGAACACACTATGCCCATTGGAAGACAAGGATGAACTTCTTCATAAAGTCAAAGGACTACAAGCTTTGGGACATAGTAGAAGATGATTCATTCATACCTCAACAAAGCAAGGCATATTGGAGTTCCGAAGATCGCCAGAAGATGGAGCTTAATTGCAAAGCCTTGCACATCTTTTTTGTACATTTGGCCCCAACATCTATGAAAAGATGTCTTCTTGTGAGAGTGCCAAGGAAGTTTGGGACAAGCTCAAAGTTACATACGAAGGGACAAATGAAGTAAAGGAGACCAAGATCGGGCTCCTCAACCTAGCGTATGAGAACTTCAAGATGGATCCGGAAGAGAACTTTGAGAAGATGTTCGATAGGTTCTCCACCATCACCAATGGTCTCAAAGGTTATGGAGAAGCCATCCCGAAAGAGAAGCTTGTCCGAAAGCTTATCTATTCTCTTCCCGAGTCATGGGACTCAAAGAGGACCGCCATCATCGAAGCTAATAATTTGAAGACCTTGAAGCTTGATGAACTCATGGGGTCACTTCTCACTCACCAAATTTTGAAGAAAGAAAAAGAAGAGGAGAAGAAGAGGGAAGAGATAAGAAAGATGTGGAAGAAGAAGATCATGGAGCTAGGCATCAACGCAAGTGTCGTTGCTCTCAAATCCTCCACATGCCATCACGTAGAACTAAGTGAGGAGGAAAGAGAAGATGAAGAGATGACCTATCTCTTCAACAAATTTGCCTGGTTCATGAAGAGCAAAATGGAAAAAAATCCAAGCATGAATCGAGGAAGAAGATGAAGGAATCCCACAAGTCCAACAAGAAGGGATCATCTTCAAAGCAAGCATACGTGGCCATATGGAGTGATGAAGACTCCACCGATGATGAAGTAGCCCACCTATGCTTGATGGCCCTAAATGAGGGGGAGGTAACTTCTAACTTATCTAGTTCAAATTCATATTCTTTTGATGAGTTACAAGAAGCCTATGATGTATTGGTTTTTGAGTTCAAGACTTCATTTTCGAAAAACAAGAAATTGATTTCAAAGTTAAAAACCGAAAATGATTTGCTTTCTAAAACCAATTTAGAGTTTGAAGCAAAAATTAAAGATTTTGAGCTCAAAGTTTTAGACTTACAAAACTTGCTTCAGACGATTGAAAAAGATCATCAAAAACAAGTTGATGGTCTTAAGAAGGAAAAAGATTTGATTTTCAATAAACTTCAAAAGAAAAATATTTTAGGAAAATCAAACTTTTATGTAAGACAATCTAGTGCCCCTAGATTTGTAAACGGTAAAGTTTTTAGAAGTATTTGGGTCCCAAAAGGACTAAGTACTTCAACTAAAAGGGATGAAATTGAAAAATGGATTCCTAAAGGGACTAAGTTTTGTGCTACTAACGTCTATGGATCCAAAGCAATTTGGATACCAAAAATTACTTGATTGTCTTATGATAGGTGTGATGGAGATTGATCAACAAGTCCAAAATTGAGGGAGGGCTCCATGCACACAAGGAAGAACACTTGAAGAAGGAAGGCTTTACATCCTCCCTTGTATTCAAGTGTGGTAAAAATCTAGTTGTTTTATTTGTTTAAATTGATTTATTTTTTTAACTAGATTATGACATATGTTGGACTAACATTGTTTGATGCTTTGAGTTAGGGGGAGCCAATTTAAAAAAAACCAAAATTTTAATGGTGTCAATTCTTTTTACATCCTAAGTTATTTTGAGCCCAATGTCAGTTTAAATTCTTTTTGATATAACAAAAAGGGGGAGAAATGGTTTGAAAAATTGATTTTCAAGTTTTTCAAGAGAATAAGGGGGAGCTTTAATCAAATTTAAATTTTAAGTCTCTTATTCAAATTTTAAATTAAAAAAGGGGGAGAGAATCCCAAACAATATTTTCAAGTTGGTTTTATTATATCAAAAAGGGGGAGATTGTAGAACTAAGTGTTTTGATATAATATTTGAAAAATGTTTTGGACTAAATTAGACTAAATTGAAAAGAATTTAATATATGATTTTAGTTAAAATGAACTGAAAATATGTTTAAGGGTTTTAAAAGGCTTTGGAATGATTTAAAGTACATTCAAAGTAGTCAAAACAAAGCTTTTCAACTGCCCATACCGATACGGTCTGGTATCGTATCGATACGCTTAGCCATATCGATACGGTGTGTTTTGAAACAGCCCAACGGCTAGTCGCGTACCGATACGGTTGTATCGCGTACCAATACGCCAAATTACCCCAACGGTCATATTTTCCAACGGTCTTTTAAACTGCAGGACCGTACCGATACGCTAGGTAAGCGTATCAATACGCATCAGCTGAAGTGCACAACGGTTACTTCCTTATCGGGACCGTATCGATAAGGTTTCAAGGGTATCAATACGCCAAGCTACAGAACTGCATTTATGGTGGGAAATAAAGTCTCCAACGGCTCCAATTCAACCCCAACGGCGTGTAACGGCTAGAAACTCAAAGAGGAGTATAAAAGGGACCTCCAAGCATCTAGTAATGGCTAATGCTTCAATTGTCAACAACATAATGATCAAGAATTTGTCTTAGGGCTTTATTGTTCAATTTATTGTATAGACAACACTTGTGAGCCTAATTGTCAAATTTGCTCAAGTGTTTAGGTTTTGGTGAGAGCTTTAATTGTTCAAACATATACCTTCTATAGGGATTTCTAGTTTGATAAGTCTTTCTTTTGTAAGAGAGTGTTTGATCAAGCTTTGGGTAGAAAGCGTGATCGTTGTAACGGTTTCCTCCTAAGTCGAGAAAAGGGGACGAAATTCTTAGTGAATTTGTTTGGAAATCCTTAGTGAAAAGCTAAGGTAGTGGATTTAGACCTTAGTTCGGGCAATGAGGGTAATGAGGGTTGAAGGAATCGAGCACCGAATAACCCAACATAATTGGTCGACCAATAGGATGAGAAGTGCACTATAATATACAAAATTCGTACATGCTCTTTGGTTCGGGCAATGAGGGTAGTGTCATCCCGTTCCAGAGTGAGAGTGTGGTGATTAGAGATTCCACCACGGTAGGTCTTGATGATGTGAGACTCCATCAAGCTTTGTGGCGATGAGAGATACCGCCATTAGAGTTCGTTGATGGGAGATTCCACCGAGGTAGGATTTAACCCCCTTAACCCGGCCTAGACGGTTGACCCGAATTAAGAAAGTCACACGGGGAAAACCAAAGTCAACCCGAAAGTCAACCTTGATTAACGACCTTTTTTTTTCTTTTTAAAACTTGTCTAGATGCATATTAATCCTTAGATATGATCATACAACAGCATACTCAAAGATCATAAACATCAGAGATCAAACAGGGACTCAATTGAACAAATTACAACTTTAGGGACCAAATTGTAATTTCTGATATATATAAGGACTTGACCCAAATTAAAGTTACCAACTTGAAATTAATCAGGTTTCATGCTTCTCTGTGAAATTTCAGCTCAAAAGGACTTCCCAAACTCATACTATTGCACAAACAAGATTGAGGACCAAAATGCAAACATTTCAAAACATCTAACTGCCAATGTCAGCCCCTAACGGTCACCCGTTCCGAAACGGGAGACAGCCCGTTTCGAAACGCAGGGCCGTTCCACAACGCGTACCGAAACGAGGGCAGACAGTAGCCTATCCGTTTCGGAACGTGTCACCCGTTTCGGACGCCTGGGCTGCTTCAAGGCACCCGTTCCGAAACGGCAGGCACTGTTCCGAAACACCCTGCACAGATTACCCCAAAATGCATACTTAAACATGCAATTAAACATCCAATCATGCTCCAAATGCCACCAAACTTTACCTGCATGCTATTCAACATATATGAGACATACTTGCATCAACAATTCATCAAAACATCAACATATATGAAAAGCCCCAAATTTATAGGCATGCTTCCTACACAAGCAACCATTCAAGCATAAACTTCCAATTCAAGCATATAAAGGCCAATTACAAAAACCAACATTCTCAACAACCTAAACATACTTGGGGAGTTCAAAACATCTCCCAAAAACATACACATGGGTCCCCCATTGCCAAATTACCAAAAGCTAAATGTACTTAAGAAAACTTTCCATACTTTGAGCTTTACTCCCACTTGAATGCTTGCCTTCCTTGCTGCCCTCAAAGTACTTTAATGTTCTACA
Source organism: Hibiscus trionum (assembly GCA_030270665.1). Lineage (NCBI taxonomy): Eukaryota > Viridiplantae > Streptophyta > Magnoliopsida > Malvales > Malvaceae > Hibiscus > Hibiscus trionum. Next base: position 5,708,371 of record BSYR01000010.1, on the reverse strand, counting down.
TTATTGATTTGAGAAAACAAAGAGAGAGCGTAAGCAAAAGCTTAGTGAGGAATGCTCAATAAAACCATTCAATAATGCATTTATAAAACACTTATAAATCATGCTTCAAATCATCATTTACACATGCTCAAAAGCAATCTTTAAACAAGCATCTCATGCTTCATAACATTACATGTCATATTGGCCACAAGTGATACATTTCATTTCTTTAAAAACAAGTTCATCAACTTTCCCCCAAGGACTTTTAAACACCTTGGCCCCAAGGACTTTTAAACACCTTGGCCCATGGACTTTTAACCACTATGGAAAAGACCACACAAGGACTTTTAACCACCTTTGTGTCCGTATCAAGTTTCACCCCAAGGACTTTTAAACACCTTGGCCCCAAGGACTTTTAAACACCTTGGCCATGGACTTTTAAACACCATGATATAAATCACCTCAAGGACTTTTAAACACCTTGACCCCAAGGACTTTTAAACACCTTGGAAAGGATCACACAAGGACTTTTAAACACCTTTGTGTCCGTAACAAGAACCATCCAAGGACTTTTAACCACCTTGATGTTCTTAAGTAAACAAGGCTCACTCAAGGACTTTTAACCACCTTAGTGACCTTAACCTTTGCAAAACATCACTTGCCAATATACATCATTATCATCAATTTATCCACTGTTTTAAAGCATTAAACCAAGCCATATTCATCATGCATTTAAAAGCATCAAACCACATTTAATCAATGTTCAAAACAAGGAACTCTTACCTTGAGCTTCCTTCAACATATGGCTTACAAAAACAGCATTAACCATGCTAAATCATGCTTTCAAAATAGAGTTTAAAACATGCAATAAACCACATTGCACAACAATCAAATCATGGCCACCACTAGAGAGTATTTCCGAAAACTTACACTTGAGCTTAGCAAAGTTGTTTAGACTTAAACTAAGCTCCCCAAGACATTGGTTTCAAAGCCGAAAACCCAATTTCACTCACCGATTCCACTTCGCCTCTTGCCGAAGCACCAAATCAAGCCTCCGGATCACCACCACTTGGATCCAAAGATGACTCCCATGTTTTAACACATCAAAACAGTAGATTAATGCATCATCGTGCATTAATATCCTCAATGAAAGCACCTAAACTCGCTGCTCTCATCCACACCCCATTTTCGGCCACCAAACATAACCGAAAATGCATCCAAACCACTTCTCAACAAAGCCCAGCCATAAACCATCAAAACCTAACATCCTTTAACATCATTTAACATCTAAAAAGAGCCTAACAACATCCTTATACCTCCAGCAACACCAGATCCACAAGATCACCTCAAAAACAATCAAGAATCACAAGCTAAACTTAGGAAACCCAACCTATCCGGGATTGCATCAATCAAAACTCAATTCCTTATCAATTTAGAGTTCAAATAACATCAAAAACATATCTCAAATCACAGATCTAACAGATCAAACGAAAATCATCAAAAATCACCAAATCTTGCATTATAAGCCAAGATCCATTTCTCCACTTAAAAGTCTTTAATAAAACATCAATTAAGGATTGAAAACTTAGGAATTTCAGTAAAGAACTGATAGTTTAGAGGAGAAGGACGTTCTTACCTCCAAACTTGAGTTTCTCCTTTTTTTGGAATCAAAAACCTTGATGAATCAAGTAGCAAATGATGAGGTTTTGTAGATATGATGATTAGGAATCAAAAGAGAGTTGAAAGGAGAGATTTAGGTGAGAAAATCATAAACAATTCTCTGGAAAGAAAGTGTTTGGGTTGAGAGAAAATGAGAGAAAAGAAAATAGGAAATTAGTTATCAAAATGGCCAAAATGGCTTTCCCTCCTCTTTTGATATGTTTTAAAATCAGAATATAGCTTAAAATATCTTAGAAAAATCTGGAGAAACTACTTTTGGAATAATAGCTCCTTAAAGATTCAAAGTTTCAACCCTTTCTAAAACAGTCACAAAACTTTCAAAAATTACATTTTGGTCACTAGCCAAAATGTCACCCTTCCAAAACTCATTTTCCAAAATTGATTTCACAGTTCACCTAATTATATTAAAAGATGATTTTAGAACATTTTTCCATAATTTTAATGCAACCCGAGCTAGGCTTTCCTAAATTCACCCTTTTAGATTCGAACAGCACTTTGACCAAACTGGTCAACGCCCAAAACTTCTAAGCCCAAAACCGGGGCGTTACAACTCTCCCCCCTTAAGAAATTTCATCCCCGAAATTTACCTGAAGGAAAGAGATAAGGAAACTGCTTCAGCATGTCTTCCTTCCGCTCCCACGTGGCTTCTTCAACACCTCGATGCTTCCACAGCACCTTCACCAACTCAATGGTCTTGCCATGAAGAACCTTGCTATCCGAATCCAGAACCTTCACCGGTTCCTCATCATAGGTCAAATCCGGATTCAAAACCACTTCCTCCACAGGCATCACATGCGAAGGATCAGATCTATACTTCCGGAGCATAGAAACATGAAACACATCATGAATCTTCTCCAACTCCTGAGGTAACCTCAACTGATACGCAACAGGACCCACACGCTCAACCACCTCATATGGTCCAATGTACCTAGGGCTCAACTTACCCTTCCGGCCAAACCTCATCACCTTCTTCCAAGGCGAAACCTTCAAGAACACACGATCACCCACCGCATACTCAATCTCTTTACGCTTCAAATCCGCGTAAGACTTTTGCCGATTAGAGGCAGCCTTCAACCGCTCACAAATGAGCTTTACCTTCTCTGTGGTCCCTTTCAACAAAGCCGGCATCGAAACCAACTTTTGACCAGTTTCAGCCCAACCCAGAGGAGTCCTACACTTCCTCCCGTACAAAGCCTCATAAGGTGCCATCTGTATACTTGCCTGATAACTGTTGTTATAAGCAAACTCAACCAAAGGCAGATGCTTCTCCCAAGAACCTTGGAACTCAATCACGCAGCACCTCAACATATCCTCCAAAATCTGGATAACTCGCTCAGACTGACCATCCGACTGAGGATGATAGGACGTACTGAAATGCAACCTTGTACCCAGAGCTTGATGCAAACACTGCCAGAAACGCGATGTGAACCTCGGATCCCTATCCGACACAATCGACTTAGGCACACCATGCAGCCGCACAATCTCAGCAATGTACAGCTCTGCCAACTTATCCAAAGAAAACGTGGTATGCACAGGCAAGAAATGTGCACACTTCGTTAGGCGATCCACAATCACCCAAACAGAATTCTTCTTCGAGGGAGACAAAGGTAAACCAGATACAAAATCCATGGTAACCCTTTCCCACTTCCATTCAGGGATTTTCAACGGTTGCAACAACCCTGAAGGAACCTGATGCTCAGCCTTAACTCGCTGACACACCAAACACTTGCTCAAAAACTCCGCAACATCCTTCTTCAAACCCACCCAATAGTACTCATCACGAAGATCACGATACATCTTGGTACTACCAGGGTGCATAGCAAAAGGACTACTATGACCTTCAGTCAGAATAGCACGCCTCAACTCAGCATCAGCAGGCACTACTATCCGACTCCCAAAACACAACACTCCATCATCATTAAAGCAGAAATCCGAAGGTCTACCCTCCGCGATATCCTGAACATGAGACACCAAGGAATCATCCAGCAACTGCTTATCCTTGATCAACTGAACCAAAGATGGTTTCACTTGCAACTCAGCAACAAGACCACCATCTTGCGATATGCTCAAGCTAGCAAACATAGCCCTCAGCTCAACAGCTACTTTCCTACTCAAGGCATCCGCAACAACATTAGCTTTTCCAGGATGATACTCAATCGTCAGATCATAATCTTTGAGCAACTCCAACCAACGCCGCTGCCTAAGATTCAACTCCTTCTGAGACATCAGATACCTCAAACTCTTGTGATCTGTGTACATAGTACACTTCTCACCATACAGATAATGTCTCCAGATCTTCAGAGCAAAAACCACTGCAGCCAGCTCAATATCATGCGTAGGGTAACTGCGCTCATGCACTTTCAACTGCCGCAATGCATAAGCCACCACCTTACCCTCCTGCATCAGCACACACCCCAAACCAACATAGGATGCATCACTGTAAACCATAAACTCTTTCCCTGATTCAGGCTGAATCAAGATAGGAGCTTGCGTCAAAGCCGCCTTAAGCTTCTCAAAAGCCTGTTGTCTCGCTTCCGTCCACTCATACTTAACATCCTTTTGCAACAGCTTCGTCAAAGGAGCAGCAATCTTGGAAAAACCATCCACAAACCTACGGTAGTATCCCGCCAAACCAAGGAAACTACGAACTTCATGAACAGACTTAGGAACCTTCCAATTCATCACCGCCTCAATCTTCTGAGGATCAACACGAATCCCCTCAGCAGAAACCACATGCCCAAGAAACACCACCTCCTTAAGCCAGAACTCACACTTGCTCAGCTTAGCATAGAGCTGATTCTCCAACAAAGCCTGCAAAACAATCCTCAAATGCTCTTCATGCTCCTCCTCAGTACGCGAGTACACGAGGATATCATCGATGAACACCACAACAAACTTGTCCAGGTATTCATGAAACACACGATTCATCATGTCCATGAAAGCAGCAGGAGCATTTGTCAAACCAAACGGCATAACAAGGAACTCATAATGCCCATACCTTGTCCTGAAAGCTGTCTTAGGCACATCCACATCCTTCACCTTCAACTGATAATACCCTGATCTCAAGTCAATCTTAGAGAACACAGCAGCTCCCCGAAATTGATCAAAGAGATCATCAATTCTCGGCAAAGGATACCGATTCTTGATAGTCAACTTGTTCAGCTGACGGTAATCAATGCACATTCTCATAGTGCCATCCTTCTTCTTCACAAACAAGACCGGTGCTCCCCAAGGTGACACACTCGGCCGGATGAAACCACGATCAAGCAACTCTTGCAACTGCGTCTTCAGCTCCTTCAGCTCCTTAGGTGCCATTCTATAGGGAGTAATGGACACAGGAGTTGTATTCTCATACAGCTCAATTCCAAACTCCACCTCGCGGTTAGGAGGTAAACCAGGCAACTCCTCAGGAAAAACATCAGGAAACTCCTTCACAACTCTGATATCTTGCACCCTCAACTCTTTAGAGCTAGAATTCATCACAAAAGCTAGATAGGCTTCGCAACCTTGCCTCAGCATCCTGCTCGCCTCCAAGGTAGACACCACATTGGCAAGAAACTTCACATTCTCACCAACCACAACAACTTCATAATCATCCGCAAGCTTAAGCGAAACTCGCTTGTTTTCACAATCCACAACAGCACGATGCTCAGCAAGCCAATCCATACCAAGGATTACATCAAAACCATAAAAGGGCAACTCCATAAGATCAACATGAAAAACATGTTCTTGAACAACCAAGGGACACCTTCTATAAAGCTTTCGAGTCACAACAGTCTCACCAAAAGAACTAGTGACACGAACACCAACATCCAAAGACTCAACAGGCAAACCAAGCAATTCAGCATGCTCACGCAAAATGTATGAATGCGTAGATCCAGAATCTATCAAAGAAAGAAATGACAAGGACTGCAAAGTAAAGGTACCTGCAATCACATCCGCATCATTCCTTCCCTCACGCTGAGCATACACCCTCGCTTGGCCTCCACCTTCAGGCTGAATAGCCACAACATGGGCCACTCCACGACCACCTTCCTCTCTCCTCTGGAAATTACCACGGCCGCGCCCACGACCTCTCTGCGGTGCAGCAACAACAGGAGCACGCACCTGATCACCAGCCAACCTAGGACAATCTCTCCTCAAATGGTCTGCGGATCCACAATTCCAACACCCATTACCAGCTGCCGCAACAGGAGCTTGCACCTCTCTTACAGCACGAGGACAGTCACGCTTCATGTGACCACGTGAACCACAGATCCAACAAGCACTCGGATCAGCTCTAGCATTGCCTCCTCTAGCAGGTGCACCACCACCTCTCCTAGCTGAAAACTGATACTTCTGATCACGTCCCCTCTTGTTCCGTCCACCTCCGGAACTATACTCAGCAGCTCTCTTACCAGAACTTGCTCCAGCACCTTTCGCAGATAAACCCAAGTTCATCTCAATGTCCTTGGCTCGGCCCACCAACACATCAAAATCATCATACTCGGTGGCCAGCACATACATTTTCACATCCGTCACTAAGCCATAACGGAACCTCTCGCACCTTGCCCGCTCATCAGGTACCAGCTCAGGTGCATACTGACTGAGTCGCACAAACTGCACTTCATACTCAGACACACTCATGCTCCCTTGGGTAAGAGACATGAATTCACGCTTCTTCTCATCAAGATATCTAACACCAAGATATCTCCGCTTGAACACACTCTGGAAGAATGTCCAAGTCACATCAGCTTCAACCATCCCAGCTATAGTGGTCGTCCACCACGTATACGCATCGTCCTGCAGCAAGGATACAACACACCCCAGCTTCTGCACATCAGTGCAACTCATCTGACCCAAGATTCGCTTGGTACTCTCTAGCCAAGCTTCAGAACTCTCAGCAGACATACCCCTGAACTCAGTCCCACCAAGACTGCGCAGACGCTCCAAAGGTAGTCTAACACCAGCATCTCCCTGATGCCCAGCTCCTTGAGCTCCAGCTACTGCTGCTCGGAAAGCACCCGCAATAGCTTGTACCAACATAGACATATCAGGCATAGCTTGCCCCTGACCAACCTCTGGTCCAGCAGCTCCAGCACCAGCTGCAGCTTCAGCTCTTCCACCCTCAGCACCAACACCAGGTGGAGGAGGAGGTAACACCGCACTACCCGTGTTTTCCTCATTCTCGTTCTCATTGGGAGCCGTAGCTCACACATTACCTCGTAACTCTCTACGTGGTGCCATACTTTTACCATGCAATCACAATACAAATAAACGAAGTCAGGCCCAGCAAGGTAAGCAATCCAAGTATTCAAACTCAATTTCATTCAAAATCAACACCATTTCATTAGCTTTTATTTGGCAATGGGTACCCACAACATGCTACATCACAGCATACTTCTCAATTGCATCCAAATCACAAGCCACTAAACATGCTTTCGATCAACAAGCATACAAGGCATACATACTTCAATCATGCACACATTCATTCCCAATTACTCGAGAACTCAGCTCTGATACCACCAAATGTAACCCCCTTAACCCGGCCTAGACGGTTGACCCGAATTAAGAAAGTCACACGGGGAAAACCAAAGTCAACCCAAAAGTCAACCTTGATTAACGACCCTTTTTTTTCTTTTTAAAACTTTTCTAGATGCATATTAATCCTTAGATATGATCATACAACAACATACTCAAAGATCATAAACATCAGAGATCAAACAGGGACTCAATTGAACAAATTACAACTTTAGGGACCAAATTGTAATTTCTGATATATATAAGGACTTAACCCAAATTAAAGTTACCAACTTGAAATTAATCAGGTTTCATGCTTCTCTGTGAAATTTCAGCTCAAAAGGACTTCCCAAACTCATACTATTGCACAAACAAGATTCAGGACCAAAATGCAAACATTTCAAAACATCTAACTGCCAATGTCAGCCCCTAACGGTCACCCGTTCCGAAACGGGAGACAGCCCGTTTCGAAACGTGGGGCCGTTCCGCAACGCGTACCGAAACGAGGGCAGACAGTAGCCTATCCGTTTCGGAACGGTGTCACCCGTTTCGGACGCCTGGGCTGCTTCAAGGCACCCGTTCCGAAACGGCAGGCACTGTTCCGAAACACCCTGCACAGATTACCCCAAAATGCATACTTAAACATGCAATTAAACATCCAATCATGCTCCAAATGCCACCAAACTTTACCTGCATGCTATTCAACATATATGAGACATACTTGCATCAAAAATTCATCAAAACATCAACATATATGAAAAGCCCCAAATCTATAGGCATGCTTCCTACACAAGCAACCATTCAAGCATAAACTTCCAATTCAAGCATATAAAGGCCAATTACAAAAACCAACATTCTCAACAACCTAAACATACTTGGGGAGTTCAAAACATCTCCCAAAAACATACACATGGGTCCCCCATTGCCAAATTACCAAAAGCTAAATGTACTTAAGAAAACTTTCCATACTTTGAGCTTTACTCCCACTTGAATGCTTGCCTTCCTTGCTGCCCTCAAAGTACTTTAATGTTCTGCATTATTGATTTGAGAAAACAAAGAGAGAGCGTAAGCAAAAGCTTAGTGAGGAATGCTCAATAAAACCATTCAATAATGCATTTATAAAACACTTATAAATCATGCTTCAAATCATCATTTACACATGCTCAAAAGCAATCTTTAAACAAGCATCTCATGCTTCATAACATTACATGTCATATTGGCCACAAGTGATACATTTCATTTCTTTAAAAACAAGTTCATCAACTTTCCCCCAAGGACTTTTAAACACCTTGGCCCCAAGGACTTTTAAACACCTTGGCCCATGGACTTTTAACCACCATGGAAAGGACCACACAAGGACTTTTAACCACCTTTGTGTCCGTATCAAGTTTCACCCCAAGGACTTTTAAACACCTTGGCCCTAAGGACTTTTAAACACCTTGGCCATGGACTTTTAAACACCATGATATAAATCACCTCAAGGACTTTTAAACACCTTGACCCCAAGGACTTTTAAACACCTTGGAAAGGATCACACAAGGACTTTTAAACACCTTTGTGTCCGTAACAAGAACCATCCAAGGACTTTTAACCACCTTGATGTTCTTAAGTAAACAAGGCTCACTCAAGGACTTTTAACCACCTTAGTGACCTTAACCTTTGCAAAACATCACTTGCCAATATACATCATTATCATCAATTTATCCACTGTTTTAAAGCATTAAACCAAGCCATATTCATCATGCATTTAAAAGCATCAAACCACATTTAATCAATGTTCAAAACAAGGAACTCTTACCTTGAGCTTCCTTTAACATATGGCTTACAAAAACAGCATTAACCATGTTAAATCATGCTTTCAAAACAGAGTTTAAAACATGCAATAAACCACATTGCACAACAATCAAATCATGGCCACCACTAGAGAGTATTTCCGAAAACTTACACTTGAGCTTAGCAAAGTTGTTTAGACTTAAACTAAGCTCCCAAGACATTGGTTTCAAAGCCGAAAACCCAATTTCACTCACCGATTCCACTTCGCCTCTTGCCGAAGCACCAAATCAAGCCTCCGGATCACCACCACTTGGATCCAAAGATGACTCCCCTGTTTTAACACATCAAAACAGTAGATTAATGCATCATCATGCATTAATATCCTCAATGAAAGCACCTAAACTCGATGCTCTCATCCACACCCCATTTTCGGCCACCAAACACAACCAAAAATGCATCCAAACCACTTCTCAACAAAGCCCAGCCATAAACCATCAAAACCTAACATCCTTTAACATCCTTTAACATCTAAAAAGAGCCTAACAACATCCTTATACCTCCAGCAACACCAGATCCACAAGATCACCTCAAAAACAATCAAGAATCACAAGCTAAACTTAGGAAACCCAACCTATCCGGGATTGCATCAATCAAAACTCAATTCCTTATCAATTTAGAGTTCAAATAACATCAAAAACATATCTCAAATCACAGATCTAACAGATCAAACGAAAATCATCAAAAATCACCAAATCTTGCATTATAAGCCAAGATCCATTTCTCCACTTAAAAGTCTTTAATAAAACATCAATTAAGGATTGAAAACTTAGGAATTTCAGTAAAGAACTGATAGTTTAGAGGAGAAGGACGTTCTTACCTCCAAACTTGAGTTTCTCCTCTTTTTGGAATCAAAAACCTTGATGAATCAAGTAGCAAATGATGAGGTTTTGTAGATATGATGATTAGGAATCAAAAGAGAGTTGAAAGGAGAGATTTAGGTGAGAAAATCATAAACAATTCTCTGGAAAGAAAGTGTTTGGGTTGAGAGAAAATGAGAGAAAAGAAAATAGGAAATTAGTTATCAAAATGGCCAAAATGGCTTTCCCTCCTCTTTTGATATGTTTTAAAATCAGAATATAGCTTAAAATATCTTAGAAAAATCTGGAGAAACTACTTTTGGAATAATAGCTCCTTAAAGATTCAAAGTTTCAACCCTTTCTAAAACAGTCACAAAACTTTCAAAAATTACATTTTGGTCACTAGCCAAAATGTCACCCTTCCAAAACTCATTTTCCAAAATTGATTTCACAGTTCACTTAATTATATTAAAAGATGATTTTAGAACATTTTTCCATAATTTTAATGCAACCCGAGCTAGGCTTTCCTAAATTCACCCTTTTAGATTCGAACAGCACTTTGACCAAACCGGTCAACGCCCAAAACTTCTAAGCCCAAAACCGGGGCGTTACATAGGAATTGGCAATGTGAGATTACGTCGAGCTATCTACATATCCGAGTAATGTTGCCTAAATGCCAATATATGAGATTCACATGTACCTTGGTTATAAATGATTTAATGAAATGATATTTTCATATGAAACCATGTTTTGAGAAATGCTATATTAGAAGTAAGCATGTATGACTTTGCTTTGAGATTTTTCATTTTGATTAATGCATGAGATAGATGGTACATGTGGTTTAAAAGATGTTGTTTTTGCTTTGAAAATGGTTTGAAGCATGAGATAGAAAGAGCATGATGAGATACAGATATCTACATGAGAAATGGTTTTAAAATGCATTGTTGTTGTTGGTTTGTTTTGAGCATCCCTCACTAGGCATTATTGCTTATGCTCTCTTTTTCCAACGATGCAGAGAAATAGCATATTTGGGCAGCAAAGAGGCAAGAATGATTCCAAGGAGTGAGACTTAGCTCAATTATGGTTTTATGTTTACCTATTAGTAATAATAGTTGACAATGGGAGGATGCCTTAATGTTTTGGGAGAGTGTATTGTGAAACTTCATGTTTTGTGGAAAGTTTGTTATTCCTTCGATGACTTGTATATGACCTTTACTTGTTGATACTTGCTTTGGTTTGTGTTTTGGCTTTTGAGTGGCTAATTTGCATAGGTAGCATGCCTATAGACTTCCTTTATGCTTATTGCCATGCTATGATGTTGGAATTGTCATGTGTGATTGAGGTTTGATGTTTAGATATGTTGTATGCATGTTAGAAAGTTCTTACAATGGTTTAGATTGGATTAATGTGTGAAAAACCAACAAAAGTGTCATTACAGGCCTAGGTGTTTCGGTACACCTAAGCATGTACTGAAACGGTGAGCCTGAAATGGCTTGGAGGTTTCGAAACAGGGTAGAGTTTTTCGATACACTTTGCTATTGGAATTCCCTGTTCTGAAACACCCTAGAGGCTATTTCGATATGAGCCCAAGCTTTGAGACGCTCGAACCTATTCTGATATGGGCGTTCCGATACAGGGCAACCTGTACCGAAACACCCATCTGTTAAGTTAGTTATTGGAATCTTCTAAAGTTCTGTTTCTTTACGTTTTGGTCCTCGAATGTTGTGGATGCAATTAAATGAGTTTGGATGGTTTTTTTGAGCTGAGATTTGAATGAGATGCATGTAATATGACAAATTAAAGGTTGGTAACTTAAAAAGTGAAGAAGTCTCTGTAATTTGGTAAAATTACATATTGGTCCATAAAAGGTGTTTGTGTGTAATTGAGTCCCTAAACATTATTTGATCGAGATGCAAATCGTTCCGATGTGATGTTTATCACATAGGTTCATAATGAGCATCTAGACAAGATAAAATGAAAAAAAATTAGGGTCATTTATTGAGGTAAACTTCCTGGTTTACTTCAATATTCCCCATGTGATCTGTTTATTTCGGTCTTTCACCCAAGCCGAGTCGAGAGGGTTACAGTTCGAAAGTATGTTTATAATACTTGAACTTTAAGGTTTGTAAGACTTAATGGCCTCCCTTGATGTGTATGCAATTATGGTCTCTAAAGTATAGCTTAATCTTGTTTTGATAATAATTAAATTTATGTATGAGACGTAAGCTAGATTAACTTGGTTCTTGTTATGCTAGATGCTGGTTCTAGTTAGTCATTCTTGTAAATGAATCATCATATGTATTGCCCTTAGATCCCCTAATCGAATGGCCTATGGTATGGTATGCTTGTCTAGATTGACTTGAATGGTTACATGCTTGAATGTACATCCTAAATAATCAAGACTATAAATTTAATAAGAATGAGGTCTTGCCTTGTTTGTATGCTAATTAAATGTTTGCATGGTTTCTTGATAGTTAAATAACTCATCTATTAGAGATGAGTTATAAAAGAAAAAAAATTAGATGGCTCGTAGTTTTCTCGTTTGCTCGTCTAGTTTTCGTGTCTAACGCTCCTCGCACCTAACCCGGGTGAGGGGTGTTACATTCCATGACCTTATCTCTTTCATTAATAACATTAAGTGGTCTATAGTCATCTCCCGCTTCAATCAATTATTGTAATACCCACACATAGGTATCCTCTTTCTCATTCACCACCAATGCACATCCAAATGGCATTATGTTTCGATGATGATTGACACCAACCAAAACTTCTAACAGCTTGTTGTATGCGTTGATATAAATAAGCCATATAAATATGCCATGACCATCGCACCCAAACAACTTATTTAAGTTTCCGAGTTCATCTCTTACGTGCCTTACAAAAAAATGATCAAATTCTTGCTTTCCATATAAATATGCCATGACCATTTCAGCATCACCATCTTGCACTTCTTCTCGTTTGATTTTGTATAGATAGTTGTACAAATCCTTCGGCAGAAATCCAACATTCTCAATTGAACCAGCTTCATTCACGAAATTTCGCATCATTTTACTTGGAGCAATCTAGAGTTGTGCATGCTCTTAATCTTAAATTCGTCTAACTAACTAATTTTCCGGAATGACCTACAAAATAAATCATTAAAAACATTATATATATATATATATAAATGTTAGAAGTTAGAATGTAACAATTAACTTACTGATGAATTACATACCTAATATATGCAACTTGTGTTGGTTGAACCATTTCATGGTTATGTTTTGTGTTGAATTTAGTAACTTCCCAATATTGATACCGTTCGTCAAATTTGAATTTAATAAGTGCTTCACATCCAACTCTATTGACCGGTCTTTTTTTACGTTTTCTATTTGGCAAGTTAATCCACCTTTCCTCTCTATATCTCTCCTTAGGATACAATAGTTTCTTTGAAATTATATGACCACCATTTCGACTTGTCACTGTTTGGCTCATTCGAACTCCAAAATCATTCACTATTGCATAGGTATAATAAAACTCAATGCAATCATCTAAAGTCTTCCACTTCATCATATCCATGTCATTCTCATCGTAATCTTTTAATTTTTTCCCAATCTTGTCCCATATACTTTTGTCAATGAAGTAGTCAATTGTCTTCTCATCATCTATATGTTTGTCATCATCAACATTACATTCAATTTGTTCTTCTTCGGTATAAGTTTCACAATTTGATCCAATGTTTGCATGGTCTTTATCGTGATTATGGACATCTTCATCTTGATTATAACACTTCAAATCTATAGTTTTAATTTTGGTATCTTGATTATCATCATCTCTAAAAATTCTGTAATTTAAAGAAAAATTAAAAAAACAACATTATTATAATGGTAAATGGCGAGAGAACGAACTTAACACAAAATTTCAAAATTCCAAATCCTGCAAGTAAATCGAACTTAACGCAAAATTCAAAAATTTCAACTTAGAGTACTGGTACGGTACCCTCAAGTATCGGTACGCCCTTTGAAAATATTTTCCAGTGAGCTATTTCAGTATCAATGTAACACCCTGATCTCGATCCGGATTCGAGGTACTATATTCGGGTCACCCAAAACTGACCCATCAAAAATATCATTTAAAAACTATAAGTTTAGCCATATTTTATAAGCATTGAACATCCAACGATTCGTGTAATTAAATAAGCATTTAAATAAGTATACAAAATAAGAGCTCCAAGTTTAAAACATTGTAAACCAAAATGATATTTCAAATAGAGTTACAGACTCAACAGTGGCAAGGTCCTATGAATACATTATCTCAAACTAAAATACAAGTAATGTAAAAACCACACACGGAAAAACCACACATCCCCTTGCTGAGCTAACAAAGCTCAGTGGTACATTTCAACTCTACCACAATTCGTGATTATCATAAAATAAGCATGCAAGATAATATAGTCAAGACAATATAGATATGGCTTACTATCTATGAGCTATCATCTAGCCTACACTATCTAGAGTCCTTAGAGTACCTATCTCAAGGCATCAACGAGTCTACAGGAAGCCCTGCAAGTTTCCACAATATAATGCCATACTTGAGGACGCATCTCCTGTTGATATACTCAAGCTCACACAGCCCATCGAGTTAATACATGCCATACCAAGATCACTCGGCCATAGGGTGCATAAGCTAACAATCTATAGCAACTACACAACATACAATATACATTCATACATCATCCACATAAAGGCCAACGAAGCCTTACTTTACCTGTGCTTATACAGTCGTCGAGTTACCCGTGCTCACACAATCGTCGAGTCAATGGACCATACCCGGATCACCATAGCCTCGATATGTCTTAGACATACTTGGATCACATAGCCACAAATAGTCTTTATCTGAGGTCACTCAAACAATCAGGTTACTCAAGCTCACTCACCTATCGAGTTAATGCCTTATCCTGATCACCACAACCATGGATAGGTTTCTAACCGCACCCAGATCACTCAACCCGTTGGTACGTCAGATGTACTTGATCACTCAGCCCGAAGTACATATACCCCTAATATAAGTACCATAGTATTGAGTCTAGGACATCCAGATTCCTTTTCATCTACCATAAGATAATGCATGCTCCCTGAGCATTCATACACCTCACCAATAGGTAAGTGGCACTAAGCCAAGCCACTCAACAAATACCCTAAGGCATGACACTAAAAATCACATTTATCTCGAGTCATAGTCTTCGAATTATAGGTCCTTTACTGGAACTAGCCATACTACCACGAAATCTTACATGTTATGCAGGAAAACCAAGAAAACGAGTTGGTGACCTAGAAATCCAGTTGGTGACCAATAAAACATGTTGATGACGAAGAAAACGGGTTGGTGACCCAGAAAACAAGTTGGTTATCGATTCGCAAACCCAGAATTCGTATATGGAGTTTGTAAACCACCCAAAATTCCCCTAAAGCCCAAAGGCACAACCCCAAATCAAACCATCACATTATGAGAAGTAATTTAAGTGGTTTCCTACCATTTTACGCCTTATTAACAACTAATCCAAATTTCATCATTAAAGGCTCTAAGCTACTTTAACACTAAAACTAGCAACCTTAACCACAATATCATGCAAGGAAATTGCTTTAGGATATTCAAGAATCAAGGAGTCGGAAATGTACTGACCTTTTAGCAAAATCTCGAATTTGCTTCACACACCCAAAATTCTCAAGTTCGTCTCTTTGGCTGTAACATGAAGAACCCCAAGGCACCTCTTTTATATCTCAAAATAAGGAAACGAACCAAGACTTAAACCAAGCACCGAAGAGAGGTCTAGAAACATATTAAACACCTTGAAAACGTGGAAGAAACCCCAAGAACTTAAACCCCATCAAAAACCCATTAATGAAGAACTCACCTTTATACCTCAAGAGTATACTTTACTTGAAGCGCTTGCGGTGGAGATTAACATACTTGAATATTGGACCTTGGGTTGAATATTTGATGTATAAAGTTAGCTATTTTAATCGAAAATGGCCATGGGTGTTTTAGAGAAAAGATGAAGAAGAAAGATGAAGAAAAAGTGTTGAGTGGTGATCTTTGTAACCCCTATTGACCCGGTCAAACCATTTACCGAACCGATTAGGTCATACGGAAAATAGTGAAGTAAACCAGTGAAGACTTACCTCAATAAACGATCATATTTTTTGTTTTATCTTGTCTAGATGCTCATTAACATTCTATGTGATTCTCACTCGTAGCAAAAGAAACTCCAACGCAAACATACAACGATTTGGCATTCAATCGCTTATAAACATAGGTTAGGGAACAATTTGTAATTTTAACATATTACAGGGACTTTAACCAAATTAAAGTTACCGATAATCAATTAAATGGGTTTCATGTCCACGTGTAAATTTTCAACTTCATTCAATCATCCAAACTAATTCAATTGAACATCCAAATATTCAGTGACCAAAACGAAAGAAAACATAACATAAAAAATCCTTAACTAACCAACTTAACAACCAAGTGTGTCGATACATTTCAGCTCGTATCGACACACCATTATCTCGTCAATTTCTCAGATTTCCAGTAGCACAAAAGGGTATCGATAATGCCACATGTATCGGTACGGTTTCTCATTTTGCCCTTTGGCTGTATCGATACAGTCTACCCACTACCAATACGGTATGCCTATTTTGGCTATACTGTAACGATACGGTAGCCCGCGTATCGGTAGGCCTGGGCATGTAATGTCATATTTTGCTGGTTTTTCAAGTTCAAGCACAACAAATATCAATCCACACATGTTAACAAAGCATAGGCAATCACTCAGGACATAATTCTAAAGGCATATAACACCAATGCATGCTTTCAACATCAACATAATATATTTAGCAATCTATAGGCATGCTCCCTAAGCATACAAGCCATTTAAGTACAAAAATGCAAACCAAACCAAATACCAGCAATTAAAGGCCAATTACAAGTCTATAAGGGCACTACAAACTTGTGCCAAATGAGGGAGTTCACTACATACGCTCCCAAATTATCAAGGTAACCTCTCATTGCCAACTTATTACTATTAATTCGTTCAAAACCATTCTTGATCTATGAGCGACGCTTAGACTTCTTCACTTGCTCTCTCGCTTCCCGTTCAATCTACTTTTCTGCATTGTGGTAAAAAAAAGAGCGTAAGCACGTTTTCTTAGTGAGGGATGCTCAAAATAAAAACCAACCAGCAATGCATTTTAAAACCATTTCTCAAATAAAAGTCTCTTACACATCAGGCTCATTTATCTCATGCTTGAAAACACATTAAAGCAAAACATTTAACTTTAAAACACATGTATAATTTGGCTCATGCATTGATCGCAATACAAATCTCAAAATAGGCTTTACATCCTCTAACTTACAAAACATGCTATAAAATAAAATCCCATGTATAATGCTCATCATACAAACCACTTAAATCAATGATACATGTAATCTCATATATTGGCATTCAAGTAACCCGAATGGTTACACTCCATCCCAAAACACATGGTGTGGTTGTTCCCACCATATACTAACTCAGATATGCGGATACACCTTATGGTGTGGTTGTTCCCACCATAAACTAACTCGGATATGCGGATACACCTTATGGCATGGCTGTTCCCACCATAAGAAATGGCAGAACACTTAGCATGGCTGTTCCCACCAAAGTATTCACAAGGTGTGGTTGTTCCCACCTTAAAGCTCGTAAAGATGTGGTTGTTTCGATCTTACACCACACATGATGCGGTTGTACTCATCATGTTTTATCACACGTACGTACAAATTTTGGTTACATTTTATAGTGCACTCTCATCCTATTGGTCAACCAATTATATCCGATAGTATCAAGTCTCATCACTTTGCCAATATACACTTTTAAACCATGTTACCTCACTGTTTTTCATATGCATCATTCAAACCAATTTCTATCAAAGTATGTAAAATACATTAAACCATGTATTTAGGCATTGTCTCAAACATGTTGCATACCACTTTCTAAACACATGAATTATCAAAACATAAACATATGCACCATTTCTCACTTCCAAAACATGTATATAATAGTATGTAAAACAATTTTATCTTCAAAACATGAACATCAATTAATAAAACCATAGAAACCGAAAACCGAGAGCGAAATCTTCCATACTTACTTCCGAGATTAGATTAGCATTTCAAGCTTAATCTAAACCCCCAAACCCTATTTTCAAACCTTTGAAAAGCTTTAAAACCAGTTCCACTCACCGACAACACCTCGCTTGCTTTGCCGAGGCGAAATCAAGTTTTCGAATTAACCGTAACTCCTTCTAAAGCTAATGAAACATCATCCCCTGCTTCTAACCAAAGTAAAATAGAGGATTAATGCACAAACTTGCATCAAAATCCCCAGCAACATGAACCTACATCATCCTCCATCAACAACTAAGCTTTCGCTACCTGAAAACTACCGAAAACACCGGTGAAACCTTTCTAACAAATCTCCAGCCATTACCCAGCAAGGTTAACATCAAAACAACATCAATTTACATCTAAAAACACCTTCTGAATACCAAAGAACCTCCAGCAATCAAACAATCACACTATCAAGCCAAAAACCCAAAGATTCCAACCTAAAAATCAACCAACTCATCTAGTTCCGGGTTTCCTAAATTAAAATCACTTAATCAACATTTTAATACATCATAATCATGATATAATCTCATTATAAACACAGCAAAACAGATTTAAAACAAAGATTTCTTGATTTAATCAATTAAACATCATTTAAACCAGTTTTCCATAATTGTAAAATCAAAACCCAATAGAAAACACTCATAAAAGATCAAGAACTTGAGAATTTCAATAGATAAACTTTCATTAGAGGAGGAGAACGAAATCTTACCTCTAATGATGACTTTTCCCTTCAATTGTAAGGATTTACATGAGAAAACAAAGATAAAATTATAAGATTTTGATAGGAAAACATTAGAAAATCATTTGATGTTAAAAGATAAATCAAATCAAGTGTTTACCTCAAATATTTGAAGAAGAAACTGATGTTTGGCTGGAGAGAGTTTGAGAGAAAATGATTGTGAGAAAAGATCGTTACGTAAAATAGATTTTAAGAGTCAATTTAATTCTCTCCATCTTGTTTTATTAACTAAAACCACTTTAAAATTGACCAATTAAAGGGAAAATGTCTAAATTATACTTTGGATTAATAGCTCCTTAAAGATTCAAAATTCTGATCTTTTATGATTTAGTCACTAAAATAGTTTTTCGATCTTTAAATTTTGGTCAGCGATTTCAAAAATGTCAAACTTCCAAAATCCATTTTCCAAAATTGATCCAGCAAAATCTTATATATATATAATGATTTCTAAACATTTTCCCATACTTTACCAACCACAAAAAACCCTTTAAGATAATTAAATCCTGAATCTAGTCTAAGTTGTTCAAACTGGTTCTCCCGAACCATCTAGCCTAAATTATGCTAACTCCTAGGCCCAAAATCGGTGCGTTACAACTCTCCCCCACTTAAGAAATTTCGTCCTCGAAATTTACCTGGTGGAAAAAGATAAGGATTATGCTTCTTCATGTCATCCTTCCCTTCCCAGATAGCTTCCTCGACACCTCGTTGTCGCTACAACACCTTAACCAACAATATGGTTAAATAAATATAAATAAATAATGTCTAAATGTCCATTATATTAGAGTCCATTTACATCTATAATAGCATAAAGCCCAACTAAAATTAAAGTAACCAATCCTAAAGGCCTTTCCCGCCCAAAATATATGCTCAAAATCTGTAAAAGCCCAAAGAAACACATTTGTGTTTCTTTGGCCCGCCAAAAATGCCACGTGGCGGCTGTTCATTTGTCCGTAGCATCTCACCCGAATTAAGGGTCCGGCGACGTCATCGCTGACACACCTGTTATAAGTAGAAGAGAGAGTTACTAGGGGATAGCTTTAACTATGCAATAATTGGAGAAATTAATTGGAAGAGAGAGAAAAGGAAGATGAGAACTCACCAGACTCTAAGAAGTCGTGCCGATCGCCGGAGAAGACGGCTGGAACAATTGCAACACCGTTTAAGTACGTCAAGAGGTAGCTCCTCTCCTCCACTTCTCTTTTTCTGCATTTAATCACTAAATAAATCAGAATCAGGCTCTAAAAATTAAAAAACAGTAGCTCAAACATATAAAAACATAGATCCAAGGCTTAAACAAAATCGATGTTTAAATATTTCTGAACATTTATCTAAAAATGGAGTCGGTATGAATGTCGTCGGAGTGTTGTAGGTCTAGGATTTTGGCCGAAGTCAAAAATGATAGAGTACTTTGGTTTGGGTAGGTAGTCTAGGACGAGAAAGATGGGAGTTTCTGACGAAACGGGTAGTAGGTCTAGATTTAGGAAGGAAATTGGGAAAATGGTGGTTTTAGAGTTCCTGTGCGGCGTCAAACGGTGACCGAAAATCGCTCCGGTGGCGGAGCATGGCAGACGAAAGGTGCAGAGGTGGTCGGAAGTTGCTGGGTTGGTTGGGGAAGATGACCAGAAAAACCAGACAGTGATTGGAAGATCGGGTTCATTAGAGAAGATAACCGAAGACGACGACAAGTGGTCGGCGCGCCTCCAGCGGCTGGGAAACTAGTCAGGGTTAGGGTTTTGTGTCAGACGAGGATCAAATGGTGAAAGTGAAAGAACAATGAGAGGGTTCTTGATGAAATAGCGGGTTTGATTGAAGGGAAACAAGGGACGATGAAGTTTAGGTGTTGGAGTTGGATCAAAGAATAAAAATGAAGAACAAAGGAGGAACAATGGGTCAAAAGTGAGTTTTGATATGAAGGAAACATAAAATGAAGGAGTTTTAGTATTTATGATCGATCAAAGTGCGGAAAAACAAAGAACATGGGATGAACATGAGGTGAATGGAGAAACTTGATCGAAAATAGGGTTGGGTTCTGGGAATTATATTGTTGCTAGAGAGAGAGAGTTGAATGAGGGGAGACAATGAGCTTGTGTAAATGGCTGGGTTCAACTCGGTCATGGGGCATTTATAGTTCGAGCTAAACGACACCGTTTTGGTGCCAGGTAAACTCGACCCGCGAGATTGATCTGGGTCGGGCGGAAAGGATTCGCGCCCTACTTCTTCGGCTTCACACTTTGGGCTTTTCAATTTAATTTTCTCTCAATTTAGTCACTAAATTGTTGTAATTGGGCTCTTTTAGTCGAAATATAATTCAATTTAGTCCTTTTTAACTATGCCTTAAGTTTTAATTTTATTCTATTTGGTCATTTACAACTTTGATAATTTAATTGCAAATATTTATTTATCTTGTATGCAAGCCTTTTAAATATGCATGTAGTATATTTGTCTAGGAGAATTTATTGCACTTAGTATAAAAGAGTTGGAGCCTTTTAGGATTAGGTTCCCTATTTAAACTTAATTAATTTGATAGGAAAGAACATTATAGTAAATAAATGAATATTGCATGAAAGCTTAAATATCCTAAGTTGATTAGTATCACATTGCAATGTGATGTTAATCAAGGGGATATTTAGGTAAGAGATCCAATGTTTCATTTGAACATAGAAAATGGAAATCACATGTAGCTAGTTTAAATAAAATTGGAGTTAGGATTAAATAATTAGTGACATTAATAATAAGAATATTATTAATTTAGGGCAAATATGGGTAGTGCCCAAATTTTTCGAGTGTTATCACATAAGCCATAAACTTGATAATATTTATAGGTTTTAATTAATTAAATCAATGGAGCCCTAATTAGGTTTTTACTTAAAAATGACAAGACAATAATTAAACGTGCATTAAACCTTTTGTGTTGAGATTCATTTTGAATATAAATTGAAGTATCCTAATGTATTTGGACGTTTCAAAACTTATATTTGTCCAAAATGTATTTTCTTACAAAAGGATATTCCCATTTGAAATGGAATCCATTTAACGATTAAAGATTTAATTAAATTCATATTAATGTTTGAAATGCCAAAATGCCACGTGGAATTAATAAGGTACTGATAATGGGTGTTCGTAGGGCTGCTAACCCTTCCCTACACGTAACTGACTCCCGAACCCAAATCTTATTGAAAGAATCTCTAGTCCATTTTTATGGTGTCCGGTCTTCCAAAGTGATCGGTGGTGACTCTAAAATGATTTTAAAGAATAAATAAAGAAAAATAGATTTAATATGAAAAAACCCTAATTTCAAGACCAAATTAGAAATGGAAAGACCCTGATTTCCAAACCCTAATCATCAGGCTATTTTTACACATCGGTTTTAAAAATGGTCGTGATAGCTTGGCTACTCTGTTGGGGATAAACCCTCGACCCGAGTTTTCACCCTTAAGTGGGAGAAAGACAATATCCGACGTGATGCTCTCCAACTCTGAGTGCGAATTTTTGTCTTCTTTCGGTATACTAACCTTATGCGTCGTGGGGCCAAGCCTCCGTTATAAGGGACATATACGATCGAATCGATGTCTTACTGTCGCAGTAGATGGTAACGACAGTTTGGGAACCAAGAGTCTGAACAAAGCCCACATTCTGTTTTAGAAATCCACCCCGCTAGAGCCAGACAGGGACCTAGGGCTGGTGCTGCCGGTTTTAGTACTTTTCTCTGGTTGTTTTCTTTGCTTCATATTATGTGTCTCTCTGAATTGATAATTTGTTTACTTGCTTTTCATATTAATTCACAATACTAACATTAGTTTTTTTTTACTTTGTTTTGTTTGCTTTTCTTTGCTTTGAATAAATCCTGTCATAATTGCATTTGTTTTGGCATCGAATTGGGACTCAGTCAATTTGGAAGTATTCGATCTGCCTCGAGAGCTTAAGATATGGGAAGATAATACAGCGGTCTGGGCCTGCTTTGAGTAAACTCAGCACGAGGAGGGGGATAGTCTCGATAAAGGTGATGTGTCAAAGATGAAGGGTCGAGTAAAGATAAACGCTAACTATAATACTTGTTTACTGAAAGTTAAAGAGAGAGAGGATCAATGGGATAATGAAATGAAGGAATAGTTTAGAAAGGAATTTGGGGACATAGTCTTGTTATTAAGTGTAAAGATCGGTCAAGAGTTTCTTAGGGCTATGGCACAGTTCTGGAACCCCACGTATAATTGTTTTACCTTCACACAAGTAGACATGACACCTACACTTGAGGAATATGAGATATTGATCAATTGTCCAAGAATTAAAAGTGATAAGATTTACACCAGACCCAACAACAATTCAAGCTTCAAAAAGAAATTAATATCGTTAACTGTAAAGACAAAAGAGTTCTTGGATAGAAAGATGGTTAATAATGACAGCACCGATCAAAACGAGGATAGACAATGAGTCGATTATAGGGGCCTTAAAGAACTGATATTGATTAAGTCACGATGAACCAATCAGGATGAGAAATCTATTCGCCTTGTGTGTCTATGGGTTGCTCTTCTTTCTAAGGACTTCGGGGCATATTGACCCGTTAATGTGGGACTATTCGAGCGATTAGAGAAAGGAGTCAATCCACTGCCTGCTATCCTGACAGAAACTTACAGATCGTTGACTGCCTGCGATAAATCAAGAGAAGGAAGGTTTTGGGGATGCACACAATTACTTGAAATCTTGTTTAGAGGTCACTGGTGGAAAACATCTTACAGAGGAATCAGGTATCTCGATACGTATTCACTGATAGAAGAACACATAGCTAGCTGTCCTTTAGAGGAAAAGAGTGAAAGACACTGGGAAGAACACTTCGAGAACTTGAAAGATAATGATTTGGTATGGAAGGCTCCATGGTTGAATAGGGGAACAACTTTCTTATATCAGTGTGGAGACAAAGACTGGGTCCCACTGCCAGGAATTCGGGGAGGAACAACTTACTTCCCTTTGCTAGTATCTAGACAATTTGGTTCAAGACAGTATATACCGGCTACTGCAGGCATGGAAAAGTTCGAGTGCACACATAAGATGAATGACTACAAGGGGGTAGTAGTTCAGACTACAAGAGAATGGGAAAAGCCGAGAAGGGTCCAACCATATCAAGACTTGGGAGTGATGGAGAAATACGACGAATGGAGAGCGCAAAGGGTCAGCGACAACACATTTCAAGAAAGGCTGTTAAATGTTAGTTCCTCTACTCAGTCTGCTAAGGAAGCACCCTCAGCTTTAGAAAAACTCAAGCATGACTATGAGTTGGATTTGAAGAATTATGAAAAGGGAATCAGTAATCTCACCGAAGAGTTAACTATGACAAAGCTGTAGGTAAGCATGCATGAAGGAAAGGAAGAAGAGCTGATGAAACAAAACGAAAAGATTAGTCGTGATCTGAAAGAGCTGCAAGAACTACATGATGGTTACAAGGCAAACCAAAAAGGAGGAATGAGCAAAGTGGTGAAGAGTTTGTCAGAAAAACTGGAAGCTATGACGAAAAAAAGAGATGGTTATAAAAGGATTTATGAAAAGAAGTCTAGGTCAAGCAAAGAATCAAGCAGTAAAGCGAAAAAGAAGCTGGAAGAGAAACAAGCTAGGAACTTCGATTTAACAAGTCAAGTAACGTAGCTAGAGAAACTAATCACAAAGTACCACAATAATGACAAAAGTTCAGTTGGAAAGAGATAAGGAAGGGCTACAGAAAAAGTTAACAGAGCTAGAGAATATTGTTCGGGATCTAAATGAAAAAATGCAAGTTATGAAGGAGCGCTTATTGTAGAAAGTGGAGCATTGAAAGACAAATACGAAGCGACACAACACGACACACGATTCAAAGCCAGAACGATGAGCTGGTGAGTTTCAAGAAACAGGTCAGGAGTGTTGCCTCGTACGTCCAGATATTGTCAAGGCAAGCTATGAGTTTGTTGGAGCAACCCAACGTTGAGCAGGAACATGAAGAAGTTATCACTCGCTTGCTTCACGAGTTGATCAACGTATGAATTAGGGCTAGCAGTTCCCTGTAGGAAATTTGTCTTTTCTTTGTATTTAAACTTTTGGACGAATGGATGTTTCCAAAAGACTATTTCTTATATTCGATTCCTTTTTTTTGCATTCATGCATACATCCGTGCATTCACGCATTTAAAACTCCATAATATACATTGCAAAATAAGGAATTTAATAAAGAAAGATCTAATGGCAGTTTATTTTTAAGCCGCAATCATATTGCATTCATACGGAACTCATCTACGCTCTAAAGCCATGGCTGTGAGGATAGAATTGCCAGTCTGGAGATCAATCTGGTGGAGACACAGAACTGATTTGACAGGATGGAGCAATCTATCAAAGACTATTTTGCTTAGACACAAACATAGATTATCAATCAATTGAATGCTCTGTTAGGACCAAAGGAATTTGGAAAAGCTAAAATGCCTGAAGGTGCTTCCAATGACATGAATGACCATGTTGAAACCACATCTTACATAAGAATGCAACCCGAGAAACCTCCTCTTGTAAAGAAGGTCCACATCAACTTGGCAGGAATGACGCCTAGTCACCCAGTGCATGTTGGGGCAAATTTCGGAAGTGGCGAAGAGGTCCCGGATCTGAACACTTTGAATGAGATAGAAAAGATTCACGTTGAGATTGAAAGGAAGTACGAGGAGCGCTGCAAAGCTCTAGATGATCGTTTGCTGGAACTACAAAAAGCATATGAAATGGGACCTGGTGCTGCTGAAATGAGTTTAGTGGTTGACTTGATACTTCCTTCGATATTTAAAGCTCCGGATTTTGAGAAGTACGATGGGACTACTTGCCAAAAGTCCCACCTCGCAATGTACTGCCAGAAGATGGTTGCTCACTTGAAAGATGAGAAGTTGCTGATACACTACTTCCAAGATAGTTTAACTGGTTCAGCGGCCCGATGGTACACACAGTTGAGTCGTGTGAACATTCGATCATTGAAGGATATTTCAGGGGCCTTTGTAGAACATTATAAACATGTGACATAAAGGATTCCTAGTCAAGTTATGTTGCAAGGCATGGAGCAGAAAAGTGATGAAACGCTTCGGCAATACGCTCAAAGATGGAGAGATATAGCAGCTCAAGTGCAACCTCCGCTGATGGAAAGTGAGGTTGCTCACATGTTTGTTCAGACTTTGAGAGGCCCACTTTTCGAAAAGCTGATCAACAATGCTACTCGAAATTTTGCTGATATTGTAATGATTGGAGAATTGATAGAAGCCGCAATTAAAAGTGGCCGGATTGAGAGTGGAGAAATCTCCCAGAGGAATTACAAGAGGAAGGATAATAAAGTGAACAATACAAGTGCATACGAGGCTCTGAAGAATGTGACCATCACTTCACCTGGTTCAGTAGCAGGAAATTCGCAAAACTCGAACAAGAAAGATTCTCGTAGTCCGAGAAATGATAGGATGAATTTTACACCCATTTCGATGACATATGTTGAATTGTACCCTCAATTGTATGAATCATATTTGGTAAGGTCATGCTATCTGTGTAACAACCCCTTCCCGTCTTGGTCGAGAACCGAGTCGAAAGGTGCTACCGATGAACGATACGGTGAACGGTGCAATAAATTTTTTTTAATAGCCAACACTTGAACAAATTCATGCAGCAATACATTACCAGAATGTATATTAATCTAATTAACCCTTTAAGAATCAATATTTAATCATTTAGGACCAAATTGTAGTTATTACAAGTTTTAGGCACTAAACTATAAATCTGATTAATTAGAGGTCCTTCGATGCAAATAAACATACCACAATGAAATTCAATGCAATATTAACTAGCCTACAAATTTTCATGCCATTCGGTATTCATCCACTCAATCAATTCAACCATCCTGAATTCAGTGGCCATTTCGTAAACAATGCAAACTGCCATATTAACGCTTTTTCCCAACTTAACTAACCCTGTATCGAATCATTCAAGTTTGTTTCGATACGGATGTATGAAGGTCAACCCTGTTGACTTCACCCTTTATATCGTATCGATACGGGCAAGCCATGTATCGGTACAGGTTGACTCTCTTTGACCTTGACTTTGACCGTTTTGATACTCCATAGACCCGTATCGAAACAATGAATTATGGTAGCAAAATGTTCCAGTACGACCCTAGACCGTTTTGATATGCCCTGATCCTTGGGTTCAATTATGCTTAACCGTATCGATACGCCATGACCCGTATCGATTCTTGCCTGACCTATAATGACAGATTTTTGCTGGTTTTTAATTGAATTGACTTATCAAACAATGTCCAAATGCAATGAAACTTTACACACAACTTTTTAATGTTATAAACTACTAGCATCTAAAATTTCATAATCATTCGAATCCATTTACTATGTTTTCACCTTTTTAAGCCAAATATGCATATTAAGCCATTTTCAAGCAAACTTAACAAGCCATTTAAGGCACTTAAACCACATGTACCGCGTAGCCTTTATACACATAGACAAAATATCAAGATCGACTACTTTAACTACTTTGCCATCATTCAAGGAATTCATAAAGACAAAATACTTTACTTTAGGCCCGAGGTGACTTGCCGCTTTACCAACTAGCTCTGATCTTGGAACAATAACTCTTAACCTGAAAAGTATGGACAATGAATGCATTAGACTTATAAAGTCTAAGTGAGGTAGCCAATAACAATGAATGAACATAGTATACTATTTAGCATGCTTTGATGACAATCATATTAAAAGCATAGTATCACTCATCATATCATCAATGACAATATCATAATTTCATAGCAAAGCAATATCAATATCAAATAATTCTCTTGGATCGATTCACGGTAATGGATACACGAATTCCACCTCCTCACCAAATCAATGAATTGTCAACCCATCGACATCGCCAATAAGACAATACACAATACATCCCTCTGCCTCGCAAAATCAATATAGTCGTAGCCCTAGGACCATAGTCCACCCGTACATTGAGCTCATTAATTATATGGTATGCCAATTGTATCTAATACTTCGGTCTCAAGGTTCAACAATCAATAGCTCAACAACAGTGATTCAATAACAATGATTCAATATCAATGATACTATAGTAATAATTCAATGTCAATAATTCGATATCAATGATTTGATAACAGTATACATATATCAACACCAATATCTCAATAATCATATAGTCATAGCAATAGACAATAGCATTAAACTCATGTCAATGATTCCATATGTCAATGCTTCAATGATTTCCATGACAACAATAACAATGCCTCGGACAATAATTCGATGCAATACTTACCAAGACTTACCAATATAGCTTTCAATAATGTTTTATACAAATCCATTTAATTTAATGGTTAGTAAATCAAACGAAATCAATAATGATGAATTCGGAAAGGCTCCTCGCCTAATTCCGAGACTCCAACTACACCCACCTCAATAATCTAAAGCTCTTACGGCTCTCGGATGACTATCCCTTTTTTCCTAGCTTTCAATAAAGACGATGGATTAGTCTTTTCCAATTCTTGAACTAGGATGAGCAATAATAAATTATTAGAGTTTGGGCATTCAATGATCAAGAGAATTGATGATTGACTTAGGGTTTCCACTTACCCGATCGGTAGCTATGAGTTGTTCTTAATATAAAGAAAGCTTAAGCTTAAGGATCACAAATTGAGAGGTGTATGCTTAGGAGCTCAAGGTTGACAATGGAGGTGTATGCTTATTTTTTCGAAACAAGAAGATGAATTTGGTCTCGGTGAAGCAAAACAAAGATGAGAGCTTTCTTTTATTCATTTTCCAAGCTTAATCATTTCTCACCTCCCTTATGGCCAATGAAAAGGTTTCCCTCGTCCAAGGGTAAGCCTAATATATGTATATTATCTATATTTTATAATATTTTCATTAAAAATGATTATAAGTCATCTCTTTAAATTATTTCCACATGGGGAGGGACAACAATAAGCAGGTGAGTCATCACCACCCTATTTCCTTTCGATTTAACCTTTGAACATATTCGAATTAGTGGACCCGTTTCAAAACGCGTGAAGTTGTATCGAAACGGCTAAGAAAAAGTACAAAAGTTAGTTAATACCATTGGAACTGTATCGAAACATTCTATAATAATTTCGAAATGCCTTACCTAGGCCGTTTCGGTATGGATCTCACTGTATCAAAATGCCTAGCTTAAAAACATCATCGTAGGCATTTCCAAGGAGGTTCTAAACTAAGAATAAATTCATTTAGGATCTCTTAACAATATAATCTATAATTTAGGCAGTAAAGATAAGATATTTGAACATTTTAATATCAATACCCGATCATTAGAATCTAATTTCGACTAGCCTTGATTTTGGGGTGTTACAATCTGACTCCCCTGCAGCCTCCTTACCCTCCGTGGTATAAATATGATGCTCATAGTGAATTTCATGCTGGGATATCGGGGCACTCAATTGAGACGTGCAAGACATTCAAAAAGGTGGTATAGAATTTGATCGACAATGGAATCTTGAAGTTTAATGAGCCAATCATTGTAGTGAATCCTTTGCCTTGTCATGGTGGGTGAGGGGTGAGCGCTATAGAAGAAAATGATGAAGCAAAAAGACTAAAAACTGATGTTTCAGAAATCAGATCTCCGCTGAAATGGGTATTTGAACAATTGTATAATGCCAAGATGATTAAAATATGCATGAAAGTGGAAAGTGAGATACGATTTGTGGTGTATTACGAGTATCATCAAGAATGTAGCCATGACATTCAACATTGCCCAGCGTTCAGGAGCTTGATTTAGAAGATGATGGAGAATAAGGAAATCGAATTCTTTGAGAAAGAAGGAATGAAGAATGAAGTCGAGGTGTGTGCCACTGAGTGATCTGAGTTAAATATGGGGTCCATAAGCCTTTGGTTGCCTCTGTTAGACCTAAGGCTAGACGTTCATCGAATGCAAAACCGACAGTAATTTCGAAGGTTGTAATCTCGCCTCTTGCACCATTCGCCTTCAAAAGTACCCATAAGGTTCCGTAGAATTATGCAGCCAATGTGACCACACCAAAGAAGGAAAAACCGCAAGAGGAGACAATGTCAACATATGAAACAAAAGAAGTGTCAAAAGAAAAGAAAGAATAAC
This sequence comes from Hibiscus trionum, assembly GCA_030270665.1. Classification (NCBI taxonomy): domain Eukaryota; kingdom Viridiplantae; phylum Streptophyta; class Magnoliopsida; order Malvales; family Malvaceae; genus Hibiscus; species Hibiscus trionum. The sequence goes on along the minus strand of BSYR01000010.1, from coordinate 5,678,537 downwards.
AACCAGATACGGAGGCAGTAAATGAGGTGGGTCACTTTACCCGTAGTGGTAGATGCTATTCTTCTCTTGAAGTATCTAAAGAAGAGGAGAAGATTAAAGGAAATGCTGCGGTAGTACGTGAAAAGATTTTTGGAGAGGATCCTGCTCCAAAAATAAATGAGCCGGTAACAGAAGAACAAGCACAAGAATTCTTGAAGTTTTTGAAACGCGGTGAATACAATATAGTTGAGCCGTTAAAGAGATAGCAAGCAAGAATTTCTGTCTTGGAGTTGTTGTTAAGCTCCGAGGGGCACCGCAATGCTTTAATAAAGGTGCTCAATCAAACATCTGTACCAAATGATATATCCGTGAACAAATTAGACAGAATAGTGAAACATATTACTGTTGACAACTATATCACATTCACTGATGATGAAATTCTCGAAGGAGGAATGGGGTCTGTGAAGGCTTTGAATATCACCACACACTGTAAAGGTCATGTGTTACCGGGAGTACTAATATATAATGAGTTGGCCTTGAATGTTATGCCAATGGCAACTGTGCAAAGTTTGCCCATTGATGACTCACATATGAAGACATATCAGAACACTATAAGGGCCTTTGATGGAACAACTCGAGAGGTGTTGGGAAAGATTGAGGTACCATTGCTGATTGGGCTAACAGTTTACAATATAGACTTCGTAGTGATGGATATTAAACCCACATACAATTGCTTGTTGGGTAGACCCTAGATTCACTCAGCCGGAGCACTCCCGTCGTCCCTACACCAAAAAAATCAAATTTTTTATAGAGGGGAAGTTGGTCAGTGTTGGTGCGGAAGAAGACATTATTACCTCGATAACCACTGACGCCCCGTATATTGAAGTAAATGAAAATGCCCTTGAATGCTCTCTTTGGGATTTAGAATTTGTCAACGTGACCTTTGTTGTAGAGACCAAGCCGTTCCTGCGACCAAGGTTATCAAATTGCACTAAGATGACTGTGTGAGAGACACTAGGAAGGGGCAAAAAGACTTGAAAGGGATTGGGAAATATTTGCAAGGGTGCTTACGTCCGAGACCTTTCATCACGAAGAAGGATCATTTCGGACTGAAATTCAAGCCAAGTGTACAAGAACGGCTGAGAGAATTGAAAAGAAGAAAAGAGTAGAGGAAGGCCCGCTTACTAGGAATTGAAGCTCCTTCTAGACTGGTAACCTCATTTGATATGACAAAGATCTTCAAGTCACGAGGGTTTGAGAATGTCGAGAAGCAGCTTGAAGAAGTCAATCAAGAAACCGTGAAGCTACATGAAGAATAAATATTCGGCAATGATCTAGATGGGATCTTTATTGGAAGAATTTTTCAAGGAGCTCGACCTGGAGAATTTATGGAAAAGATTCGCCTCTGCTTCCCATGCGAAGTATTGAAGAACTGGACAATCGAAGGCCTTCTTGTAGTAGCTAAGAATAAGACAAAGTAAATGTCAGGAACAACCTTATACTTTTGCCCGTGAGTATAAGGGGTTACTGTAAAGGGCCATTATACTAGTCCATTTTAATAGAGATTCATTCATGTTGATTCACGTTTCTTGTTTTTCACTTCCTTTCTAAAATATATTATTATTTCCTTTACAGGTCTTCAAGTATCGACTGTATGAATGATCCTAAACTTAATCCTAGAGTAGGTTTTGAGTGGCCAGTGTGTCTAATGGAAGTCAATGATGTCGAGGATGAAACAGAATGTGAAATCCCTGAAGAATTACTAAGGTTGATCGAAAAGGACGACAAGCAGATTTTACCTCATAAAGAAGAGTTGGAAGTTCTCAACTTGGGAACAGATGAAGTCAGGAGAGAGGTAAAGATAGGAACAACATTCTCGTCAAAGGAAAAGAAAAAGTTGATTGATCTACTGCGAGAGTTCAAAGATTTCTTCGACTGGTCTTATCAAGACATGTTGGGATTGAATACTGACATAATGGTACATAAGTTGCCTATAAGGCCAGAATGTAAATTGTTTCAGCAGAAGCTTAGAAGATTGAGACCGGAAATGGTACTAAAGATAAAAGAAGAGGTACAAAAGCATATTGATGCTGGTTTCGTGCGGTGTCCCAGTATCCATAATGGGTGGCCAATATAGTCCTTGTACCAAAGAAAGATGGGAAGGTATGCATGTGTATAGACTACAGAAACCTGAATAAAGCCAGTCCGAAGGATAATTTTCCTTTGCCACATATAGATATTTTGATCGACAACACGTCGGGACATTCATGGTTTTCCTTCATGGATGGTTTCTCGGGGTATAACCAGATAAAGGTGAATCTAGAAGATATGGTCAAAACAACATTCATAACTTTAAGGGGTACATATTGTTACAAGGTGATGCCTTTTGGATTAAAGAACGCCGGAGCGACTTATCAACAAGCAATAGTTACTTTGTTCCACGACATGATGCATAAGGAAGTTGAAGTGTACGTGGATGATATGATCGTCAAGTCCTATACCGATGAGGAATTCAGAACTTAAGAAAGCTATTTTTGAGATTGAGGAAGTGCTAGTTGAAACTCAATCCCAACAAATGTATTTTTGGAGTAACATCAGGAAGACTCTTGAGGTTTGTTGTCAGCAAAAAAGGAATCGAAATAGACCCGGATAAGGGGAAGGCCATTCAGAATTTGTCACCACCCAGCTCACAAAAAGAAGTTTGCGGATTCCTTGGGAGGTTGAATTATGTTTCTCAGTTCATATCACACTTGACCGATAAATGTGATCCGATCTTCAAGTTTCTTAAAAAAATAACCCTAGAGAGTGGAATGAAGAATGCCAGGAGGCATTTGATAAAATTAAAAAGTACTTGACGAATGCTCCAATACTAGTCGCACCAGTTCCAGGCAGACCGCTCATCCTTTATTTGACGGTCTATGAGAATTCAATAGGATGTGTGTTGGGGCAACACGATGACACAGGAAAGAAAGAAAGAGATGTCTACTATTTGAGCAAAAAGTTTACAGAATGTGAAGTACGGTACCCGCCAATCCAGAAGTTATGTCGTGCATTGGTTTGGGTAACTCGTAGGCTCAGACAATATATGTTGTACCACGCTACATGGCTAATTTCCCGCCTTGATCCATTGAAATTTATGATGGAAGTGCTAGCATTGACTGTAAGGTTGGCACGCTGGGAAATGTTGTTGTTAGAATTTGATATCGTATATGTGAGCCAAAAGGCGATAAAAGGAAGTGATATAGCAGATTTACTAAACAAACATGCATCGGAAGATTATGAGCCCCTAAACTTTGATTTCCAAGATGGGGATGTGATGAATATCTCCACAACGGAAATGAGAATCCCAGATAGTGGAATTTGGAAATTGTATTTTGATGGAGCAACCAATGTCCTTGGATGTGGAATTAGAGCGGTATTAATTTCTCCAAATAATGTATACTACCCATTTACAAGTAAGTTAGAATTTCTTTGTACCAACAATATGGCAGAATATGAAGCTTGTGTTATGGGCCTGCGAACTACTATAAAGAAAGATAGAGATCTTGAAAGTATACGGAGATTCAGCGTTGGTGATTTACCAACTTTGTGGAGAATGAGAAACAAAAGACATAAAGTTGACTGAGTACCAAAAAGTGATCCTGGAGCTAATAAAAGAATTTGAAGAAATCACTTTTACGTGTATTCCTAGGGAAGACAACCAAATGGAGGATGCCCTAGCTACACTAGCTTTGGTATTCCTAGCAAACAAACCAGAATAAATGATGCCAATAAGAATGCAGAGTTATGAGACCTATGCTCACTGTTGTAGCATAGAAGAGGAAGCTGGTGAGCATCTGTGGTATTATGACATCTTGCAATATCTTAAATTTTACACTTATCCCCTGGGGCAAATGACAATGATAAAAGAACTATTAGAAGAATGGCTCCAGGATATGTGCTCGATAGAGAGATCGTTTATAAAAGGGGAAAAGATCAGATCCTGCTAAGGTGTGTCAATGCCAATGAAGCAAGAAACATCATGGCAGAAGTGCATGATGGGATATGTGGAACACATACAAATGGATTCTCAATAGCCATGAAGATCATGAGATATGGCTATTATTGGACAACCATGGAAGGAGATTGGATGTTATTGGGCAGATCCACCCTAAAGCTTCTAATGGACCTCATTTCATTCTTGTGGCCATAGATTACTTCACCAAGTGGGTAGAAGGAGCTTCTTATGCCAATATCACAAGAACGACAGTTTGCAAGTTCTTGAAGAAAGAGATAATTTTTCGGTATGGTTTGCCGGAAAGAGTCGTCATTGATAATGCCACCAATTTCAACAACAAAGTAATAGTAGAAGTATGTGAGCAATTCAAAATCATACACCACAATTTTGTGACTTGCCGCCCTAAGATGAATAGAGCAGTGGAGGCGGCAAATAAGACATCAAAAAGATCATACCGAAAACAACAGAAACTTACAAAGATTGGCATGAGAAACTACCCTTTGCATTATTTGCATATCGAACTTCAATACGAACCTCAACTGGGCAACACCTAACTCTTTATTCTACAGGATAGAAGCAGTACTCCCCATAGAGGTCAAAATTCCATCTCTTCGTGTTTTGTCCAAAGTGAAGTTGGATGATGCAGAATGGTTACGGGTTCGATTTGACAAGTTAAATCTTATTGAGGAAAAAAGGATGAAAGCAATCTGCCACAGCCAGATGTACTAGAAAAGAATGATGTGGGCATATGATAAGAAGGTGCGCCCAAGAGAATTGCGAGAGGGAGATCTTGTGTTGAAAAAGGTCTTGCAAATACATCGAGATGGGCGTAGAAAATGGATGCCTAATTGGGAAAGGCATTATGTTGTCAAAAAGGCTTTCTCTAGAGGAGCATTGATTTTGACTGAAATGGACAGCAAAGAGGTGCATAAGCCAGTGAACTCCGATTCAGTCAAGAAATATTATGCTTGATGAATTAAAAAAGAAAATGGAAAAGGGAAAAAGAAAAGAAAAAGCAGAGTGAAAACCCAAAACGGCGCTTCGCAAAATGAAAATATATGTGGTGAAAACCTAAAAAGAGTGCCTTAAATATATATAAAAAAGAGAAAAAGAAAAAAGAGAGATAAAATAAAAGGGGAGTTCAAGATGAAAATCCGCAAAGGGAATCTTGAAACCAAAAGAAGATCTGAGTTGAAAACCTATAAAAGGCAGTTTAGAAAAATGAGGATAGGCATTTAATAATCAGAATCTCTCGGACACCTGGTATTTCGGAAAAGGTTTCACATCTGTAAACATCCTGACAACGTTTTAGGACTATTGGACATGAGTGCAAGCTTAGCTCTATATCTGGTTGATGGGGTGGATGTATCCTTCATGCCTTTGGATGCCCAGAGTTCTGACCTTGTTTCTTGATTTTGTTATTTCAGTATGCCATGACTATTCCAAATTATGTTGTATTTTAATTTATTAGCTTCAATAAAATTCATGAATTCACTTCCGAGCCTTCTTTTTATTCCAAAGCATCGCAAAATGGCTAATATAATGTATAAAAGCAGATAATTTCTTGGTATTATTATGTCTTAAAGTGCAGGTGAACTTTAATACTCTGGAATAGTGAAGAAGAGAGTATAAGACGGGATGGTATGAGCTTAGCGACAGAGTGCGAATGAGTGTTAAGGTTTGGAAAAGTTGTCAAAATAAGTCTCGACAAAGAATTGCGAATTAGCTGAAACCGATGCTAACAACAAAGAATGTCACCCGAAGAACAATGATTTTTATCTTTGTTAGGATGATCGAGACCACAAAGCCAACACATTATCATGTCTTCTTGGATCAAGATGGCTTTTTTGCTGATGATTTGCAAGAACTTGTCCATTCTTTGTCCTATGTGTATCAAATGAACACTATTGCCATCCTTGTCATCGTTTCTATTTTCTATTTTTGGAAACATCTCAGTTGGGACAGTTTGTGAAGTCTAAAGATGCTTATGAGACATCGTTGAGCCATGATGGCGTTACTGCACCTGGGGCCATTGTCGTTCCTCAACCTCCTAGATTGAAAGAGAATGCCCGCAGCCCCATGCTCTATGTTAAGAACCATCATTTTATTTTGTAACGGCTCTTGGATTCCATAAAAATCTCTAAGAATGAGCTTGTTTCAGACCTTTTATTACAAGCTTGTTGGATGTTTGCAATGTTACTTAAACATATCAGGATGATGATTGGCTAGATCAAGATTTCGTCAACTATAATATGTGAAACCGATAAATTGATTTTGATATAACTAAAGAATTTAAGGACTAAATTAAAAAATGGAAAATGAATTTTTAAGTCCTCAAAACCTCTCTATATATTTAAAGAAAAATATTTAAGTCAAAAACTTAACTTGTCAAATGTTTTCTAAGTATTTATCAAGCCAAAATAGTGATTTTCGAGTCACCGTTTCGGAACGGCCATTGTGCATTCCAGAACAGTTTTGAATATGTTAACCTCTGTTTCAAAACGGGTTTCGAAACGGATGAAGAACATCGGAACGGTTTGACCCATTTCAATACGGTAGTATCGAAATGACCTCAAACATTTCGAAACAGAATTGAAACATGGTTTTAAAATATGACTGTTGAAGTTTTTAACTGATTTTAAGATTGTCGTTAAAGTGTATCGAAACGCTTCTAAGTCGTTTCGATACAGGCTTTGACAGTGGCAAAGTGTTTCAAAACGAGTTTCGAAACAGGCTCTTAGCGTATCGAAATGATCGTGCCCATTTCGGTACAGACTATTTATTACACCCCAACGGCTCTTTCTATTTTGGTCTGTTTCGAAACAGGATCGGGCATTTCGGAACGGGTGGTTGCAGACTGCATTTATGGAGGGAAGATAACATCCCAAAGGCTATATTGATGAATGCAACAACCCCAACGGCTAGAATTCAATGAGAAGGTATAAAAGAGACTTCTAAAAGATCCAGCAACAACAATTGATCTCTAAAGTATTATCTAAACATCAAAGCCAAGCATTTGTGCAAAAATCCCAATATTTCTTGTAAACCCCAATTGTGAAATTTGTAATTCCCATTCTTATCTATTCAATTGGGTTGAGTGCTTGTAAAAGGGCTATATTTTGTATTGAGAGATACTAGTTTTAGCCTTCATCTTTTTTGTATTTTTCAAGTGAGGACTGAGTCAAATTTTGGGTAGAAAATTTGACCGGTATTGTAACAGTTACCTCCTTAGCCTAGAAAAGAGGAAGAACAATTAGTGGATTGTTGGAAAATCCTTAGTTAAGCTAAGGTAGTGGATGTAGAGTTCGATTGGAACTTCAACCACTCTAAATCCTCTTGTCTATAAATTTTATTTTTCCATTCCACCACCAAAGTTTTAAAAATCCATTTCACCCCCTCCTGGCTTATATTGTTTTATTGATCCACTCAACAATTGGTATCAGAGCCTACCTCTTTGAAGTATTAACAACCGCAAGAGGAGTTCCTAGGAAGAGTGTGATCAACCACAAATCAAGCCATGGCATCTACCTCCGGGTCAACCATGTACGAATCTCAATCAACCACCAAACAGCCTTTCTTCAATGGTGATAACTACCCCTTTTGGAAGAACCGGGTGTGTCTCTTCATTACATCCAAGGATTATCTACTTTGGGATGCCATTGAAGATGGTCCCTATTTTCCAATGAAGAGAGACGACGAAGGAAGATTAGTGCTAAAGAAGAAAAATGAGATTAGTGAAGAAGAGGGAAAGAAGATTCAAATCAATGATAAAGCTCTTCACATGTTTTCATCTTTCGGTCCCAACATCTACTCCAAAGTTTCTTCCATCGGAAGTGCTAAGGAAGTGTGGGATACACTTGGGACTACTTATGAAGGAACAAATAATGTGAAGGAGACAAAGATTGGAATTCTCAATCTTAGCTATGAGAATTTCAAAATGGATCCCGACGAAACCGTGTCAAAGATGTTCGATCATTTGTCAACAATCATCAACGGGCTAAAGGGTTTTGGAGAGATAATCTCGGAAGACAAACTAGTCCGGAAGCTACTCTACTCACTTCCCGAGTCTTGGGATGGGAAGAGAACCGCCATCATTGAGGCCAAAAATTTGAAGACACTCAAGCTTGATGAGCTAGTGGGTTCTCTCCTAACTCACGAGATAATGAAGCAAGGAAGAAGGAAGAGAGAAGAGTGGAGAAGCTAGAGGTAGATAAGAAGAAGAAGATAGGAGTGGCTCTCAAAGCTTCACTACATGAGAAGAGCACTTCTAGTGAGGAGGAAGACCTAGAAGAATTGGCTATGATAGCCAAAAGGTTCTCACGGTTTATGAGGTCCAACCGAGGAAGGAAGATTCAAAGAAAAATGGAGTTCAAAACCAAAAACAAAGAAGAAGAGAGAGATCAAATCATTTTCTTTGAGTGCAAACAACTGGATCATATTCGTTCGGAGTGCCCTGAACTCAAGAAAAAGGGCTTTGAGAAGAAGAAGAAGCTCAAAGTCAAGCTTGCTACTTGGAGTTACGAGGAGTCATCCGAGGATGAGGAACACGAAGTGGCCAACCTTTTCCTCATGGCACTTGAGGAGGATTCCTCCATAGTAACCTCTAACACATCATCTTTTGATTTTATATTTGATGAATTGCATGATGCTTATGATGAGTTACAAGAGGTATATGATGAGTTAGTTGAGAAATATAAAGAGTCGGTCATAAGAAATAAAAGATTATTTCTGAATTAAATGCTAAAAATGTAACACCCCAAATTTGGGCCTAGATGTTTAGAGTCTGAACCAGATCGGTTTGGAAAAAGGTTCGAATCTAAAGGGAGTTTTAGGGAACACCTAGTTCGGGATGCTTTAAAAATATAGAAAAATATCTAAAATCTTCATTTAATATATAAAAGAGAATGCTGAAATCAATTTTACAAAATAAGGTTTGGAAATACTACATTTCGGTGTAGTGACCAAATCACAGTTTTTGCAAAGTTAAGTAGTGACTGTTTTGTAAAGGATTGAAACTTTGAATCTTTAAGGAGCTAATTTTACCAAAAATATTTTCATCAGATTTTTCCTTAAAATGGGTGATTTAATTAATGTTTTAATTAAAGAAAATGAAGGTGATTAAATGAGAAAAACCACCTTTGACTTTTCATAACAACTTTTCACAAATTTTCCCTCATTTTGTTTTCTCTCAAATTCCTTTCAACCAAACACTTTCTCTCCAGAAAATTCACTTTGATTTTCACTTCATTTGATGAGATTTCAATCACTCTTTGATTCCTAATCAATTCCTCATTAAATCCATTTGATTTCTACATTGAATTTTCAAGAAAACTTGCCCAAATCAAGAAGAAATCATCCATTAGAGGTAAGCTTCGTCCTTCTCCTCTAATGATCAGTTCTTTACTGAAATTCCCAAGTTATCAATCCTTTATTAATGATTTTTAAATGGTTTTAATGTTAGAAACAAGAATTTGGCTTAAAACTCAAGATTTTGGATGAGATCTTGAAGATTTTCATGGTGATTGATTGGGCTCTGTTTTGAGATGGTTTTCTAATGTATTTTGGATGTTAATTGATGTTATAAATGAGGTTTTAACAATACAATCCCGAATAAGTTTGTTTTTCCTAAGTTTTGCTTGCTAGAATGATGGTTTTTGAGGTGATTTTGGTGTTCTGCTATAGCTAGGGGTATAAGGACGTGGTTGTGATGATTTTTTATGTTAATTGATGGTTAGAAATGATTAGAAGTGATGGATCTTGGCTGGGTTTGGTTTTGGAAGAGTTTGGAGGTGATTTCGGTAGTGTTTGGTAGCCGAAATGTGGCTTTTGTGTAGAGCAGCGAGTTTAGGTGTGTGGCTGATGATTTTAATGCATGATGATGCATTAATCATTTGCTCTTATGTGTTTAAAAAAGGGGAGACATCTTCGAACACCTTTGGAGTTGATCCGAAAGCTTAGATAGCATTTCGGCGAGCAAGCGAAATGTAATCGGTGAGTGCGTATGGTTTTAAAAGTCCTTGAGGGACAAAGAAACAAGGTTTAGGGATTTAGGAAAGGTTTGAAACACCTTCCTTAGTCCGAAAGTAAGTATTGGCTAGATTGCTCTCTTGAATGTGGTGATTGCCCCTAAAATGCTTTTACATGCTTATGGTTTTACATTGATAAATTCCTACTGTTTTTATGCATGAATTATAGCATGAGATGATGCTTGAAATGATTTCATAGAGTAACATGTTGCATAGTTGAGATTTGAGCTTTATGTTAAAGCATAGAAAATGTTATGGTTTTGAAATGAGATGAGAATGTTTGAGATTTAATGCATGAAAAACATTAGGTGAGATGATGATTTAACATAATATATTAGCATAGATGTTGAGATACTTACCGAATATAATTGATCGATCAATAGGATGAGAGTGCATTATAAACTAAAAATTCGTATGTGCTCTTTGGTTAAGCCAAAGGGAGAGAATCGATGATGGGCATTCCATCGGGTAGGACTTGGTGAAATACCCAAGCATTGTGGCGATGAGAGATTCCGCCATGTGAGTACGGTGATGTGACATTCCACCGGAAACTATGTTGCTAGACGAGTGAGTATGGTGATGAGAGATGCCACCGGAAGTGTCTAGTTAGATGTCCGCATATCCGAGTAATAAAGAGATGTGAAATGCCAATATAAAATATGTTATGGTTTTTTATTCACATGTACCTTTGATGAAATGGTTTATGCTATGAGAAATGCATATGTAATATGTTTATGAAATGCTTTAGAGTACAAGCATGAGTATGGCTTTGCCATGAGTTTTGCATTAGTTTAAATGCATGAGATAGAATGAAGGTACATGTGTTTTCAATGAGAAATTTCTTTGAAAGGTTTCCAAGCATGAGATAGAATGAGCATGTGGTTTAAAAGCTTTTGAGAAAGTGTTTTCAAGATATGCATTATTGTGTTGGTTTTCTTTAGAGCGTGCCTCACTAAGCATTTGTGCTTACGCTCTCTCTTTTACCAATAATGCAGATAATTAAGGTGTTTTCGGGCGTCAAGGAAGTTAAGTTCATCTAAGGAATACCAAGCTCATGTATGGTGAAGTTTTCACACACTTTAGTTTTGATATATTGGCAATGGGAAACCAAGGATTGTATTTGGGAGATATGTTGAACTCCCTAAGGTTGTGGCATGTTTGCTTTAGCTTGTTTGAGTTGTAATTGGCCTTAAATGTTTGATTTGAGATTGGTTTTCTCATTTTGGGTTGTTATAGGAAGCATGCCTCTAGAATATTGAGAATTTGTGTTTGATGCTATGTTTGTGTTAGGATATCCCAAATATGTTCCTTATATGTATGATGAGTTACTGGTAAGATTTGGGAGTCTTTGGGACATGTTTGAGTGTGTTAATGGATGAAAAACCAGCATTTGCTGCTGTTTCTGGGCAGGGTGTATCAAAACACCCTATGGTGTTTTGGAACGGGGGCCTGAAATGGACTTGGCGTTTCGAAACGTAAAGGGTTGTTTCGATACATTTTGGCTACTGGAATGCCATGTTTCGGAACTGGTCTCGGAACATACCCGCGTACCAAAACGGTCAACACCGTTTCGATACAGTGTTTCGTTACGGTGAGTAGGCGTTCCGAAACGGGTTACCGTTGGACACAGATTTGAATTGTTCTGATGTTTGCATGCTTTACATTATAGTCCTAAATGTTGTGATTGCAATTGTTTGAGCTTGAGATGTTTTTTTAAGATGAAATTTGGCAAAGAAGCATGTAACGTGATTAATTTCATAATGATAATCCTAAAATCAACAAAGTCCCTCTATTTTACAAAAATTACATTTCGGTCCCTAAACTTGTATTAAGTGCAATTGAGTCCCTAAAAGTTATCCGATCGTTGTGCCTTTCTCAATCATGATTCGTGAGTACTCACTTAGGGTTAACATGTATCTAGACAAGATTAAAATGAAAAAAAAGGTCGTTAATCAAGGTTAACTTTCAGGTTAACTTTGGTTTTCCCCGTGTAATCTTCCTAGTTCGGGTCAAGCGTCTAGGCTGGGCTAAGGGGGTTACATTTGTTGGTATCAGAGCCAGATTATCGAATAGTTGGGGCTTGGTATGTGGTTGTTGTGTGTGTTTATGCATGATGGTGACTCTTTGGTGAAAGTATGATGTACGAATAGTGATGTATGATTTAATTGAGATGATTTTGTTATGCTATGCTATGTTTGGAGTGTGGTTGGAGATCCCATTTCCATATCAAAACTAATGGGAAGAAATGTTTTCGAAAATTAGCTTGACTACTTGGATTACTTACTTTATTATGCCTAATTGTGTTTATTGCATTTTTGTCAGTGCATTGTTTTCTCTATAATGGGGCCACGTAGAGAGCTGAGAATCAATACTAGATCAACGGATGATAATGAGAATGTCGAGAATGCTGAAGATTTACCTCCTCCTCCCCCTGGTGGTGGACCACCCGGTGGTGGTGGTGCTGGTAATGATGGTGCTGGTACAGGGGTTGCTGGACCCGAGGGTGTGTAGGGGCAAGCTGCTCCTGACATGACCATGTTGATTCAGGCTATTGCTGGAGCTTTCCAGGAAGCAGTAGCTGAAGCTCATGGAGCTGCACATCAGGATGATGCTAATGTGAGATTTCCTTTGGAACGTCTTCGCAGTCTAGGAGCGACTGAGTTCAGAGGCTTATCTCCGGAAGGATCTGAGTCTTGGTTGGAGAGCACCAAGTGGATTCTGGGTCAGATGAACTGCAACAATTTGCAGAAGCTGGGTTGTGTTGTGTCACTGCTGCATGGTGATGCTTATACGTGGTGGACGACCACTTTCTCCGGGATGGAGGATGACGAGGTGACTTGGACGTTCTTCTTGAGTGCGTTCAAGAGGAAGTACCTGGGAGTACGTTACCTCGATGAAAAGAAAAGAGAGTTTATGTCTCTCGTGCAAGGCAACATGTCAGTAGCTGAATATGAAATTCAGTTTGTTCGCCTCAGTCAGTATGCACCTGAGCTAATCTTTAGTGAGCAGGAGAGGTGCGAACGATTCCGTTATGGACTGGTAGCGAATGTCAAGACTTATATGCTTGCGGCTGACTACACGGATTTTGATGTCTTGGTCACTAGAACCAAGGACATTGAATCGAATCTTGGTTTGGCAAGTCGAGCTGGTTGCTCTAGCTCAGGAAAGCGAGCAGCTGAACGCGATTATGGTAGAGATCGCAACAAGAGGCATAAGGACAGGAAGCCGCATTATGATGCTAGGCGTGGGGGTGGTAACCCTGGTAGAGGTCAGCAATGACCTAATGTTGTTCTGAGGACTCCTGATTGTAACCGTTGTGGTAGAAGGCATGGTGGTGAGTGTTGGGGTAACCTTGGGACATGCTGGAATTGTGGGAATCGAGGGCATTTGAAGAAAGATTGTCCTCAGCTGCTGAGAGAGGGACAGGCTCCAGTGAGAATGGATGAGCCACAGAGAGGTCGTGGGCGCGGCCGTGGTAATTTTCAGCGTAGGGATGATGGTGGCAGGAACGTAGCACATGTTGTGGCCGTGCAACCTGAGGGGTTTACAAAAAATGACTCACTTTCTCAAGCTAACTTAAAATTTGAGAAAAAGATCTTAGGTTTACAAGATGAACTTAAATTCTTTCAAGATGAAAATGTAGACCTAAACAATCTTATTTCTCAATGCAATAGTGAACACCAAAGGGTGTTAGATGAGCTTAACAAGCTCAAGGAGTCTTTCAAAAATATTGGTAGTGTGAAAAATGAGATAGGTGAATCCTCTAAAACTAACCAACCTAAAAGAAAGACATATAACTACAAACAAAATAGCTTCCATAGGCATAATAGAACCAAGAAAATTAGAAGTGTATGAGTTCCTAAGGAACTCGTCAAGTCTAATAATGTTGTTCCTATGTCACCTTGGATTCTTAAGGGAACCAAGCTTTTGGGAGCTAACACTCGTGGACCCAAAATGATTTGGGTACCAAAAACCAAAGTTTAATATCTTTGTTTGTAGGGGGCATTGCTACAAGGCAAAAGCACAAAGTCCAAATTCATGGTACCTTGATAGTGGATGCTCGAGGCACATGACCGGAAACAAGAGTCGGTTCATGGACTTAAAGCCAAAAAGTGGAGGAGTAGTGACATTTGGTGACAACTCCAAAGGCCACATTAAAGGTGTTGGATCCATAGGTAATCACTCTACTATTCTCATTAAAAATGTTTTATATGCCGATGGTCTAAAACATAATTTATTGAGCATTATTCAATTATGTGACAAAGGGTTTAATGTCTTATTTGATAAAAATGAGTGCAAAATTGTTGACATTAAATCAAATAATATAATGCTCATTGGTCATCGCATAGGTAATATATACATGGTGCATTAGATGACATTCATACATCACATGCATGTTTTGTTGCACAAAATGAAAATGATGCATGGCTATGGCATAGGAAACTAGGACATGCTAGCATTAGTGTTTTAGAAAAATTAGTTTCCCTAAATTAGTTAGAGGTTTGCCCAAAATTAAGTTCTCAAATGACAAAATTTATGATGCATGCTCTAAGGGTAAACAACATTGATCATCCTCTAAATCCATTAATGATGTTTCTACAAGTAGGTGTTTACAACTTATTCGCATAGATTTATTTGGGCCTATTAGAACTATGAGCTTGGGTGGTAAATCGTATGCATTTGTACTTGTTGATGACTATTCTAGATTTACTTGGGTTCTATTTTTTAAGTACTAAAGACGAGGCTTTAGAAAAATTCATCACGTTTTCAAAATTGACTCAAAATGATCTTAAACTTAAAATTTCTCATATTAGAAGTGATCATTGAACCAAATTTCAAAATCTAGGTTTTGAAGAGTTTTTAAATGAAAATGGTATTAGCCACAATTTTTCGGCTCCTCGAACTCCTCAACAAAATGGGGTAGTTGAGAGGAAAAATAGAACTTTACAAGAAATGGCTAGAACCATGCTTTGTGAAAATAATTTACCTAAATATTTTTGGGCGGAAGCCACAAACACCACTTGCTACATTGTAAACCGAGTAATGATTAGGTCACTTTTATAGAAAACACCATATGAGATTTTAAAATCTAAAAGGCCTAACATTAGCTATTTTCATCCATTTGGTTGCAAGTGTTTTGTTTTAAACAATGGAAAAGATAACTTAGGTAAATTTGATGCTAAAAGTGATGAAGCTATTTTCTTAGGTTATTCCTTAAACTCTAAAGCCTATCGTGTATTTAATAAGAGAACTTTAGTAGTAGAATAGTCTATTCATGTTGTATTCGATGATAACCTCCTTCCGAGGAAGGATTCTTGTGATGACGATGATGTAGGAATCCTTGATGCCTTTGATGGAGGACAAACTTCAAAGGAGGATGAGATTCCAACGAAAGACGCGGATACACAAGATCCACCTCTTGAAGCCTTGAAGGACTTGGCTCTTGAGGAAAAGGAAGTGAGCTACCCAAGGGAGTACAACTATGTCAAAGGTGGTGAAATCTTGGGTGATCCATCTAAGGGGGTAACTACTAGATCTTCTCTTAAACTCATGAATCATGTTGCTTTTATCTCATGCATAGAACCTAAGAACATTAAAGAAGCATTAAAAGATGACTTTTGGATTATGGCTATGCAAGAAGAGTTAAATCAATTTGAGAGAAGTAATGTATTGAAATTAGTTGAAAGGCCTAGTAATCAATCTACTATAGGAACTAAATGGGTATTTATGAACAAACTAGATGAGAGTGGTAACATTGTGAGAAATAAAGCTAGATTAGTTGCTCAAGGTTACACTCAAGAAGAGGGAATAGATTTTGATGAAACCTATGCACCCGTAGCTAGAATGGAGGCCATTAGGATGTTGCTTGTGTATGCATGTTATCATGATTTCAAGCTCTTTCACATGGATGTTAAAAGCGCATTTTTAAATGGTTTTATAAATGAGGAAGTGTATGTGGAACATCCACCGGGTTTTGAAGATTCAAAATTTCCAAATCATGTTTTCAAACTAACTAAAGCACTTTATGGTTTAAAACAAGCTCCTAGAGCTTGGTATGAAAGACTTTCAAACTTTTTGATTGAAAAAGGTAAGGTGGACACTACACTTTTCATAAAAAGGTATAAAAATGACATCTTAGTAGTACAAATATATGTTGATGATATTATTTTTGGATCTACTAATGAGTGTCATTGCAAAGAGTTTGCTAAGTTAATGCAAGGTGAATTCGAGATGAGCATGATGGGGGAGCTCTCATTCTTTTTGGACTCCAAATCAAGCAAAGGAATGATGGAACCTTCATAAATCAAGCAAAGTACATCAAGGATATGCTCAAGAAGTTTAGCTTGGAGAATGCAAAGCCTCAAGCCACACCAATGAGCTCATCTACAAAGCTTGACAAAGATGAAGGAGGTAAGTGTGTTGACTATGATTGGATCTTTGCTTTACCTTACCGCAAGTAGACCAGATATTTTGTTTAGTGTTTTCTTGTGTGCTAGGTTTCAAGCTAGTCCTAGAGAGTCTCACCTTATAGCCGTTAAGAGAATCTTTAGGTACCTTAGAGATACTCCTTGTCTAGGTCTTTGGTACCCTAGAGACTCAACCTTCATGCTTATTCGGATGCGGATTATGGGGGGTTTAAAATCGATAGGAAGAGTACTTCGGGAACATGTCAATCCTTAGGTAGTATGCTCATATCTTGGTTCTCTAAGAAACAAAATAGTGTAGCTCTATCTACCACCGAAGCCAAGTACATATCCTTAGGGAGTTGTTGTGCTCAAGTCCTTTGGATGAAGCAACAACTCTTAGATTATGGTATTAAAGTTGAAATCATACCACTTAAGTGTGATAACACTAGTGCCATATGCTTAACTAAAAATCCCATCCAACACTTTAGAACCAAACATATAGAAATAAGGCATCATTTCATTAGAGATCATGTCCTTAAGGAAGATGTTGCTATAGAGTTCGTTGACACCTTAAACCAACTAGCGGACATTTTTTCAAAGCCTTT
The DNA here is from genome assembly GCA_030270665.1 of Hibiscus trionum. Taxonomy (NCBI): domain Eukaryota; kingdom Viridiplantae; phylum Streptophyta; class Magnoliopsida; order Malvales; family Malvaceae; genus Hibiscus; species Hibiscus trionum. Next base: position 5,661,523 of record BSYR01000010.1, on the reverse strand, counting down.
GGATAAGGAGCGTTTTTGGTCTCTTAGGAGAGAGTTAGGTCTAACTAGCCTTTCTTGACCCTTAAAGACCTTTTTGTGCTTAAATTGCTTGATTTCTTGAAAATGCCATGCTTATGTGTTTTTACTCCTAATTTCATCCATGCTAATAGTTAGGGGGAGTATGTTTTTGTTTATACATATCTTTCCTGCTCATTCATGTCATTTATGCATATAGGACTTCATGAAATTCCTTTTTTCTACAATATTAGAGCCTCATCTGCACTTCCAGGCCTAGGTGTATCGAAACGGGTCCACCTGTTTCGATACGGGTGTCTTAAAAGAGTAAGCTATGAGTAGGGTGTTTAGAAACGCCTTAAAAGGGTTTCGAAACGATTTTGCCTCTGCCAAGCAGTGTATCGAAATGAGTTTCGATACGAGTCAACATGTGGGATTCGATACAGTCAAAGTCGTATCGGAACGGTCAACTAGACTCGAAACGTCAGTCAACTTTTCGGCACCCACGTTTCGGAACGATCGTGCCTGTTCCGAAACGGGTATGCGGACAGCTTTAAAATGGTTCTTAAATGACAAAATCACTTTTAATTAAAACTCTTCAAAAACCCTAACCCGATTTTTCCCTATAAAAACCCTCTAAACCTCGTTGTTTTTCATCAAATCTTGAGAGCTTTTACACACAAACTCAAGTCTAACCAAGCCTCAACAATCTTGTGCAAGATTTTCCATTCATTCATCCAAAATCCCCATCTAAGGTATATTTTCTTCTTTTTTTCTTTTTTCTTTGATTTTATTCGAATTCTAGGTTAGAAAATTTTAATTTTCTATAGATTATATATTTTGCATCTTGGGTTTTTCAAAACTTGTAAAAAAATTTCAAAATCTTAAATTTTTTGGTTCGAATATATTATTTTTACTCGTATATTTTTTCAGTTTTTCAAAAGTTTATTTCTCTTAAAAAATAAAATCTTCTTAAACCTAAATGGGATTTGTCATTGGATTGAATTCAGGATATTCATGCATACACTTCAATTTTAAAATTGCTTGCTTTAGGTTTTTAGGATTTTTCAATGGAAAACGCTAACAAGAAACGTAAGATGGATCAATCGAGTGAAGCTGCTGGTCAAGCCAATATCTGTCCTAATCTCACCCAACTTTTTCTCAAAAGTCTTCGGACTCCAGAGATGAAGGGTCGATTCTATTATGTAAAGGATATTGTCGTTCGTCGTGAGCGTGTTGTTGATGTCCCATTCCTTGATTTCGAGCGTTTCGCTTTCCGCTATCTAGAGCGTTTGCAAGAATGGAACTTCATGGCTTTCTTGAACATACCGGATATTATCTACAAGCACATGGTTCTCATTTTCTACTCAAATGCCCAGCTCCTTTTAGAGAATGCTTTTGGGCTTAAGAACGAAGGCATTGAGGATGAAACCCACTTTGGTGCTCACACCGGTTCCATGTTTTCTTTAGATGCTCATGACCGTTTCCTTCACTTGATGATTTCATGGTTTCTCCTCCCTTTCGGAGGTAAATTCTCTCATATTCGTCAAGTTGATTATTTTTGGCTTTAGTGCTTTCGCCGAGGAGAACGACCAAATCTTGTCAAGATTATGTTCGCCGAAATGGTCAATAATGTGAAGCTTCATGAAACTGATGTTCTTAAATCCTTTACTTATGGGACTGTATTGAGCTATATCTTTGGCATGCTCAACTTTGATTGCTCATACGATTCTCCGGAACCCCGTAAGAACAAGATTGGTGAATCTTCTCTCCACAAGTCTGGGTTCCATTACACTCTTGGCCAATGGGAACGAGTTGATAGGCATGCCCCTCCACCTCAAGTTGAACCACAACCTCAAGCTTTGGGTCCCAACAATGAAGCTCTTATGGCTTTCCTCACCGAGCGGTTCAACACAATGGAGTCAGGTCTTGGTGCCATAAATACTCGTTTGCAATCCGTAGAGAATCGTCTCGCCTCCCTTGAGAATCAACATCAATCAATGGACTTATCATTCTCTACCTTCTATGGTCAATGGATGGTCTTTCGTTGCTCTCAAGCTAAGAATGATTCTTCGGATGTTGATGGTGACGATGACGAGGCTTAGGGACTTTATTGCATCGCATATTAGATTATCATATTAGGACTAAGTTTGCACCTCTATTTTATTTATGTTTTATGAACCTATGCTTTGATTGTTTTGTTTGGGATTGAGCTTTAAACTTTATTGCTTTAAGTTTTATGTTTGGATATTTGAAATATATGAATCTATATTATGTTGTTTATTGCTTTAACCTTGTTTCTTCTCTTGATGAGCCTTGTTTCTTATTCTTTTTTATCTAACAAAAAGGGGGAGAAGTAATATAAGAGCCAAATTTTGTTTTAAGTCGGTTTTGAGTTTTAAAACTTGAATTTTAAATCTTTTCAAAATCTTAAAAACCCATCTTAAATTGAGGGGGAGTTAGAACGTCTTCAAAAATTCAAAACTCTTAAAAATTCTAACTTGGTTTTGTTATATCGAAAAGGGGGAGATTGTGAAACTGATAAATTGATTTTGATATAACTAAAGAATTTAAGGACTAAATTGAAAAATTGAAAATGAATTTTTAAGTCTTCAAAACCTCTCTATATAAGAAAAATATTTAAGTCAAAAACTCAACTTGTCAAATGTTTTCTAAGTATTTATCAAGCCAAAACAGTGATTTTCGAGTCACTGTTTCGAAACGACCATTGTGCCTTCCGGAACAGTTTTGAATCTATTAACCTCTGTTTCGAAACGGATGAAGAACATCGGAACGATTTGACCCGTTTTGATATGGTAGTGTCGAAACGATCTCAAACGTTTCGAAACGGAATTCAAACTTGGTTTTAAAAATATGACCGTTGAAGTTTTTAACTGATTATAAGATTGTCGTTATGGCGTATCAAAACGCTTCTAAGCTGTTTCGATACATGCTATGTTAGTGGCAAAGTGTTTCCAAACGAGTTTCGAAACGGGCTCTTAGCGTATCGAAACGGTCATGCCCGTTTCGGTACGATCTATTTATTACACCCTAACGGCTCTTTCTATTTTGGTCTGTTTCGAAACAGGATCGGGCGTTTCGGAACGGGTGGTTGCAGACTGCATTTATGGCGGGAAGATAACATCCCAACGGCTATATTGATAAATGCAACAACCCCAACGGCTAGAAATCAATGAGAAGGTATAAAAGGGGCCTCTAAAAGCTCCAGCAACAACAATTGGTCTCTAAAGTCTTATCCAAACATCAAAGCCAAGCATTTGTGCAAAAATCCAAATATTTTTTGTAAACCCCAATTGTGAAATTTGTAATTCACATTCTTATCTATTCAATTGGGTTGAGTGCTTGTAAAAGGGCTATATTTTGTATTGAGAGATACTAGTTTTAGCCTTCATCTTCTTTGTATTTTTCAAGTGAGGATTGAGTCAAATTTTGGGTATAAAATTTGACTGGTATAGTAACGGTTACCTCCTTAGCCTAGAAAAGGGGAAGAACAATTAGTGGATTGTTGGAAAATCCTTAGTGAAGCTAAGGTAGTGGATGTAGAGTTCGATTGGAACTTGAACAACTCTAAATTCTCTTGTCTATCATTTTTATTTTTCCATTCCACCACCAAAGTTTTAAAAATCCAATTCACCCCCTCTTTGCTTATATTGTTTCATTGATCCACTCAACATAATATATATCCTTTACTTTGATGAAATTAGTTTGAAAAAATAAGAAAAAAGAGAAAGAAAAAGAAAAAGGAGAAAGAAAAAAAGAAAAAATGAGGAAAAAGAGAAAAAAGAAGAAAAGAAAATCGTGGTGAAAACCTAGAAAGGCGCCTTGGAAAAAAGAAGAGAAAAAAAAGAAAAAAAAATAAAAAACCGAAGTGAAAACCCGATACGGCGCTTTGAGAAAAGCAATCTAAAGTGAAAACCCGAAAGGGTGCTTTAGAGCAAAGGGCCAGAAACGCAGAAAGGAGATTTTGACGGCCAATTCTGAAAGTGAGATGGAAATTAGAAAAGAAGCATCAAAATGGATCCTAAAAGAACAGAAGCTAGTCAACGAATCTCAACAGGACATGGTTCATGCATCATGTAGAAATTAGGGTCATACTAACCATCATACTTTAGTTGTTTTGACAGGAGAATTCCTAATGAGAAGAATTCATCTAGCGGAGAAGAATTCCTAATAAGAAGAATTCGTCCAGTAAAGAAGAATTCCTAATGAGAAGAGTTCATCCAGCAAAGAAGAATTCCTAATGAGAAGAGTTCGTTTGGCAAAGAAGAAGAGTTCACCCAATAAAGAAGAATTCCTAATGAGAAGAGTTCGTCCAGCAAAGAAGAAAGATTCATCCAACGAAGAAGAATTCCTAATGAGAAGAGTTCGACCAGCGAAAGAAGAATTCCTATAAGAAGAAACACGTTTACAATAGCCAAAAGCCAAACTGAAATTAAAATAACAAATCCTAAAGGCCTTTCCCGCCCAAAATACATGCCCAAAATCGATAAAAGCCCAAAGAAACACATATGTGTTTCATTGGCTCGCCAAAAATGCCACGTGGCGGTCGTTCATTCGTCTGTAGCATCTCACGCAGATTAAGGGCTCAATGACGTCATCGTTGACACCTTCTATAAATAGAAGAGAGTGTTAGTGGGGGATAGCTTTAATTACGCAATAAATTGGAAAATTAATTGGAGGAGAGAGAAAACGAATAGGAGAAGTCACCAGAAGCTGAGAAGTCGCGTTGATTGCTAGAGAAGACGGCTGAAACCACGACAATACCATCCGAGTACGTCAAGAGGTAGTTCCTCTTCTTCTTTTCTCTTTTCCTACATTTAAACACTAAATAAATCATATTTAGACTCTAAAAAATTTAAAAAGAAAATAGCTCAAACATATAAAAATCTAGATCAAAGGCTTAAACAAAATTAGTGTTTAAATATTTCCAAGCGCTTATCTAAAAACGGAGTCGGTATGAGTGTCGCTGGAGTTTAGAAGGTCTAGGATGTTTGGTAGAGTCAAAAATGATAGAGAATTTTGGTTCGGGTAGGTAGTCTAAGGTGGGGAAGGTGGGAGTTTCTAACGAAATGGGTAGAAGATCTAGGTTTATGAGGGAAAATCGGGAAAAATGACGGTTTTAGGGTTCCGGTGCAACGGCAGACGATGGCCGAAAATCGCTCATGCGGCGGAGCATAGTGGCAGAAAGGTGCAAAGGTGGATAGAAGTTGCAGGGTTGGCCGAGGAAAATGACCGAAAAAACCAGACAATGATCGAAAGATCAGGTTCATCGGAGAAGATAACTAGAGGCGACAGACAGTGGCCAACGTCGTCTCTGGCGGTCGGGAAACTAGTTAGGGTTAGGGTTTTGTGTCGAATGAGGATCAAATGGTGAAAGTGAAAGAAAAAATGAGAGAGTTCTTGAGGAAATAGCGAGTTTGATCGAAGGGAAATAAGGGAAGATGAAGTTTAGGTGTTGGAGTTGGATCAAAGAATGAAAAATGAAGAACAATGGGTAAAAAGGGAGTTTTGATCTGAAGGAAATAGAAAATGAAGTAGTTTTAGTGTTTAGGATCGATCAAAGTGCAAAAAAACAAAAAACATAGGATGAACATGAGGTGAATGGGGAAATTTGATCACAAATAGGGTTGGGTTCTGGGAATTATAGTGTTGCTAGAGAGAGAGTTGAATGAGGGGAGAGAATGAGCTCGTGTAAATGGTCGAGTTCAATTCATTCACGGGGCATTTATAGTCTGAGTTAAACGGCACCGTTTTGGTGTCGGGTAAACTCGACCCATGACATTGATCTGGGTCGGGAGGAAAGGATTCGCGCCCTACTCCTTAGGCTTCACACTTTGGGTTTTTCAATTTAATTTTTCTCTCAATTTAGTCACTAAATTGTTGTAATTGGGCTCTTTTAGTCGAAATATAATTCAATTTAGTCTTTTTAACTATGCCTTAAGTTTTAATTTTATTCAATTTGGTCATTTACAACTTTAATAATTTAATTGCAAATATTTATTTATCTTGTATGCAAGCCTTTTAATATATGCATGTAGTATATTTGTCTAGGAGAATTGATTACACTTAGTATATTAGAGTTAGAGTCTTTTAGGATTATGTTCCCTAATTAAACTTAATTAATTTGATAGGGAATGACATTATAGTAAATAAATGACTATTGGTTGAAAGCTTAAGTATCCTAAGTTGATTAGTATCACATTACAATGTGATGTCAATCAAGGGGGAGGTAAGAGATTCAATGTTTCATTTGAACATAGAAAATGGAAATCACATGTAGCTAGTTTAAATAAAATTGGAGTTAGGATTAAATAATTAGTGACATTAATAATAGGAATATTATTAATTTAGGGCAAATATGGTTAGTGCGCAAATTTTTTGGGTGTTATCACATAAGCCCTACACTTGATAATATACATAGATTTTAATTAATTAAATCAATGGAGCCCTAATTAGGTTATTACTTAAAAATGACAAGACAATAATTAAACATGCAATAAACTTTTTGTGTTGAGATACATTTTGAATATAAATTGAAGTGTCCTAATGCATTCGAAATGGAATCCATTTAACGATTAAAGATTTAATTAAATTCGAATTAATGTTCGAAATGCCACGTTGAATTAAGGTACCGATAACGGGCGTTCGTTGGGGTGCTAACCCTTCCCTGCACGTAACCGACTCCCGAATCCGAATTTTATTAAAAGAATCTTTAGTCCGTTTTTATGGTGTACGGTCGACCAAAGTGATCGATTGCGACTCCAAAATGATTTTAAAGAATAAATAAAGGAAAATTGACTTAATATGGGAAAACCCTAATTTCAAGACCAAATTAAAAATGGAAAGAACCCAATTTCCAAACCCTAATCGTTAGGCTATTTTTACACACCTATTTTAAAAATGGTCACGACATTGTCCACATCCAAAATCTTAATCGGTTCCTCATCATAGGTTAAATATGGATTCAACTCGACTTCTTCAATAGGCATAACATGCGATGGATCCGATCTATACTTCTAAAGCATGTATACATGGAAAACATCATGTATCTTTTCTAACTCAAGCGGTAACCTCAACCTATAAGCCACCGGTCCAACGCGCTCAAGCACCTCATATAGTCCTTTAAACCTCAGACTCAATTTGCCCTTCCAACCAAATCTCATCACCTTTTTCCAAGGTGAAACTTTCAAAAACACCTTATCACCAACTTCATATTCAATCTCTTTACGCTTCAAATCTGCGAAAGACTTTTGATGATCCGTAGCCACCTTCAACCGATCACAAACAAGCGTTACCTTCTTCGTCGTTTCTTTAAGTAAATCCGGAAAAGAAACTAACTTTTGCCCCGCTTACGCCCAACAAAGAGGCGTCCTACACTTCATACCATACAAGGCTTCATGTGGAGCCATTGGTATACTTTCTTGATAGCTATTATTATAAGCAAACTCCACCAAAGGCAACTATTTCTCCCAAGAACCTTGGAAATCTGTAACACAACACCACAACATATTCTCAAGCGCTTGGATAATTCGGTCAGACTAACCATCCATCTGAGGATGATACGAGGTACTAAAATTGAGCCGTGTACCCAAAGATCTATGCAAACACTCTCAAAACCTCGCTGTAAACCCCATATCTCTATCTGAAACTATGGATTTAGGTACACGTATTATGGAAAGCTATGAAATGCGCACACTTCGTAAGACGGTCTACAATCACCCAAATAGAGTTCTTCTTTGATGGGGTCAAAGGCAAACCTGACACGAAATCCATCATAATCCTCTCCCATTTCCATTCTGGTATCTTCAAAGGTTGCAACAGTCCGGAAGGAAACTGATGATCAGCTTTCACACACTGACAAATCATACACTTACTCACAAAATCAGAAACATCCTTCTATAACCTAACCCAATAGTACTCATCCTTCAATCCATGATACATCTTAGTACTACTAGGATGCATAGAAAAAAGGACTACTATGCGCCTCAGCTCAACATCATCTGGCATAACTATTCGACTCTTAAAATACAAAACACCGTCATCGTTAAAACAAAAGTCCGTCGAATTACCATCTGCTATATCCTGAACATGCGCTACCAACGAATCATCAAGCAACTGCTTCTTCTTAATGAACTGAACCAAGGAAGGTTTCACTTGCAAATCCGCTATCAATCCACCATCCCAAGACACACTCAATCACGCAAACATGGCTCTCAACTCCACAGCTACCTTCCTACTCAAAACATCAAACACAACATTAGCCTTACTCGGGTGATACTCTATCGTCAAGTCGTAATCCTTAAGGAACTCCAACCATCCCTGTTGCCTAAGATTCAACTCTTTGTGAGACATTAAATATTTTAAAATTTTATGATTCATAAACACCACACACTTTTCTCTGTAAAGGTAATGTCTCCAAATCTTCAAAACAAACACCACAACAACCAACTCAATATCTTGCGTAGGATAATTGCGCTCATGCACCTTCAAGTGCCTAGATGCATATGCCACAACTCTTCCATCTTGCATCAACACACACCCTAATTTCATATAGGATGCATCACTAAAAATCATTAACTCTTTACCCGATTCAGGTTGAATCAAGATCGGACCTCGTGTAAAAGCTTCCTTCAACTTCTCAAAAGCTTGTTGTCGTATCTCTGTCCACTCGAACTTAACATCCTTTTGCAACAACTTCATCAAAGAAGTAGCAACCTTAGAAAAACCATCCACAAAACGTCGATAATAACCCGCTAAGCCCAAGAAACTACGAACCTCTGATACCGATTTAGGTTTTTTCCAATTCACAACCACCTCAACTTTCTGCGAATCCACACGAATTCCTTCCGCCGACACAACATGACCAAGGAACACCACTTCCTTAGTCCAAAATTCACACTTGCTCAACTTAGCATATAATTGATTGTCCAACAAGGTCTACAACACAATCCGCAAATGTCTATCATGATCATCTTCAGTAAGTGAATACACAAGGATATCATCAATAAAAACAACCACAAATTGATTCGAGAACTCATGGAACACCCGATTCATCATGTCCATGAAAGCTACAAGTGCATTTGTCAACCCAAACAACATCACCAAAAACTTATAATGCCCGTAACGAGTACGAAACGTTGTTTTTGGCACATCTCTATCCTTCACCTTCAACTGATAGTATCCTGATCTCAATTCAATCTTGGAAAACACCATTGCACCATAGAATTGATCGAATAGGTCATCAATTCGCGGTAAATGATACTTGTGAGTTATCGTCAACTTGTTCAGTTGCCGATAATCGATGCACATCCTCGTAATGCCATCTTTTTTTTCACAAACAACACTGGTGCTCCCTACGGCGACACAATACGCATAATAAAACCACGGTCTAACAACTCTTGAAGTTGTGTCTTCAATTTTTTCAATTCTTTAGGTGCCATGCGATACGGAGCAATAGACACCAGAGTCGTATCCGTATATGTCTCGATACAAAACTCTACCTCTCTATCTGGCAGCAATCCAGGCAACTCTTTCAAAAATACCCCAAAATATTACAAACAGTCTGGATATCTTAGGGACGTACTTCTTTCATATTTGGATTCATAACATACGCCAAGTATGCTTGACATCCTCCTAACATCAAATTTTGCGCTTCTACTGCCGAAACAACATTGGACAAGAACTTAACATTCTCGCCTACCACCACAACTTCATAATCATTGGCAAGCTTCAATGAAACACATTTGGTTTCACAATCTACCACCGCCCTATGCTCGGTTAACCAATCCATACCAAGAATAACATCAAAACCATAGAAAGGTAACTCCATTATATCATTCGCAAATACATGTCCTTGAACCATCAAAGGACATCTCCTATACAACTTCCTAACAACAACTGTCTCACCAAAAGAACTCGTCACTTGCAAACCTATATCTAACAACTCAACCGGTATGTCAAGCAACTTTGCATGATCACTTCAAATATATGAATGTGTGGAACCAGAATCAATCAAAGATAGTAGTGGCAAGGATTGTAAAGTAAAGATACATGCAATCACATCTGTGTCGTTCCTTCCCTCGCGATGTGCATACACCCTAGCCGGTCCACCTCCCTCAGGCTAAACTGCCACAACATGAGCAACATTCTTTTGACCATCCTCCATACGGTGAAAGTTACCTCGGCCACGCCCACGGCCCCTCTGAGGCTCAACATCATGCACTGGTGCCTGTCTAGCTTGCTAAGGACAATCACGCTTCATATGACCCTGTGAACCACAATGCCAACAAGCATTAGGATTACCCCAGTACTCACCAAGATGACACCTCCCACTATGGTTACACTCAGGCAAACGAACCCCCACATTCTGGCCTGCTGTCCGCGGCCCACATTACCACAACCACCACGCCTCTGATCCGAATAAAACTTCTTATCACACGGCCTCTTGTAACAATCTCTTCCTCTGTCAAACTTTGCAACCCTCTTCTCAGAACTAGAATTCCATTCTCGAGAAGGCAAAACCAAACTCTGCTCAATGTCCTTAGCATGAGCGACCAAGACATCGAAATTTGTATACTCCGTAGCTAGCATATAGGTCCTTACATCTTTAACCAAGCCGTACCGGAAGCGGTCACATCTCTTCTATTTATTGGGAACCAATTTGGGGGAAGACTAGCTTAATCGAACAAACTGTACTTCATACTCCGAAACAGACATGTTCCCTTGTATCAATGCCATAAAATCTCACTTCTTCTCGTCTTGATAACGAACACCCAAATATTTCTTCCAAAAACTATTCTCGAAGAACTCCCATGTCACCTTCGCAGGTTCTATCCTCGCAATAGTGGTAGTCCACCACGAATAAGCATCTCCCTGAAGCAAAGATATCGTACAACACAGCTTTCGCACATCTGTGCACTCCTTCTGACCAAGAATCCTCTGAGTGCTCTCAAACCATGCCTCAGAACCTTCCGGAGATAAGCCTCTAAACTCGGTGCCACCCAGACTGCGTAAACGCTCCAAAGGTAAACCAACATTGACCGCATGTTGTGGCGCAACCACATGCATACCCGCTACAACAGCCTGAAAAGCTCTAGCTATGGCCTGAATCAATGGTGTCATATCACAGATAGACTGACCCTGCGCTGCCTGAGGTCCAACACCACTCGCACCATCTCCAACCTAGACTCCACCACCAGGGGGAGGAGAAGGAGGAGATGGCAATTCCTCATTACCCTCATTCTTCACAATATCATGCACATTGTTTCTAAGCTCTTGTCTCGGTCCCATTGTGAAAATAGTATAAACCTCTAGCATATAAATGCAATAATAAAAATAGTTAGGCCGGCCAGAAGCAAGAATCCAAGACGCTCAAGTTTAAAATAAAATCTCTTCACATCAATAGTAATAAGACAATGGGTACCCCAATATCTCTCCCTAATCATCACATAGCAATTCATACAACATGTTATCAATCACCGTACATCGCACACAATCAATCAACAATTAAAAACATATCATAAGCAATCACCATGCATAATCAAACAACAAGAAATTATTTAAACATTAATAATACCACAAATTACCTCCTAAGTTTTTTGTAAACCTGGCTCAGATACCAACAAATGTGTAACCCCCTTAGCCTGGCCTAGACGCCCGACCCGAACTAAGAATATTACACGGGGAAAACCGAAGTCAACCCGTAAAAGTCAACCCCGATTAACGACCCTTTTTTTCTTTTATCTTTTCTAGATGTACACTATTATCCTATATGGTTAGCAAAGCGATCAGGCGAAAACGGCACAGTGATCGAAATAAAATTAGGGGTTCAATTGCATTCATTTGACTTTTAGGGACTAATTTGTAAATTTCATAAATTACAAGGACTATCTAGATTTTAAAGTTACCAATCCAAAATTAGTCATATAACATGCCAGTTAGTCAAATCTCATCTCAAACAGACCATCCAAACTCAACCAATAGAACAATCATTACTGAAGGACCAAAATGTAAGAAACAGAAACTCAGAACAATTCAAAATCAGCACCCAACGGTCGAGTGTTTCGGAACAGAGAACCTTGTATCGGAACAGTCATTTCGAAACAAGAATGATTGTTTCGATACGCGGGGGCGTTCCGAAACCTCAAGAAACCCGTTTCGATACGTTGGTTCACAGTGGCGAAATGTTTCGGAACGTGCCTTCCTATTCTGAGACACCATGGGCATTACAGGCCTCCATTCCGAAACGGATAAGGGCGTTCCGAAACGCCTAGGCCTGCAACTTTCCAAATTGCTACTTTTAAACAAGTTTTCATCTCCGAAATCATTCTGACACTTGTCCCAACACACATACAACATGGATAAACATCAAGGACCACCCATACAAAGCACAAGCTATATACCATAGCATCATTCTTGCAAGATATAGGACTATAGGAAAGCTTTAAGGTGACTCGCTTAACATCAAAGTCAACCACTGCTATATGCTCAGATAGCCAATTCATACCAAGGATCACACCAAAACCATAAAAGGGTAACTCCATCAAATCCACAAGAAAAATATGGCCCTGAATAGATAAGGGACACCTCCGATACAACTTCCTAGTGACTACAGTCTCACCAAAAGAACTAGTCACTTGCATTCCTACCTCAAGCAACTCAACAGGTAAATCAAGAAAATGCGCAGGCTCACTCAAGATGTATGAATGCGTGGATCTTGAATCAATCAAAGCCAACAATGATAAAGAATGAAGAACAAAGGTACCTGCGATGACATCGGTATCGTTGTGCTCCTCGCGCTAAGCATAGACCCTCGCAGGACCGCCTCCCTCGGGGAAAACTGCTACAACATGAGCACTACCACGCTGACTCTCATCTCTCCTCTAGAAATTCCCTCGGCCGCGCCCACGGCCTCTCTGAGGTGCATCCACAACAGGTGCACGTCCCTGGCCTCCACCAGCCAACAGTGGACACTCACGCCTCAAATGATCTGCTGAACCACAGTTCCAGCAAGAATTCCCTACCACCACAACAGGAGCATGTACCTCTCTAGCCGCACGAGGACAATCTCGTCGTAGATGACCTCGAGAACCACACGTCCAGCACGTGCTTTGTTCCGCCCTCATCCTGTCTCCCTGAGCCGGTGCACTATACCCAACATTACCTCGCCTAACAGCAGACTGATATCTCCTATCTCGGCCTCTCTTGTTTCGTCCACCACCGGAACTAGACTTAGGTGCTCTTTTACCAGAGCTAGAACCACCTCCATGAGATGACAGACCCAAGTTCTGCTCAATTTCCTCAGTTCGACATACAAGCACATCAAAGTTCGTGTAGTCTGTAGCCAACATATAGGTCTTGACTTCCTGCACCAGCCAATACTGGAAGCGATCACAACGATGCCTCTCACTCGGCATCAACTCAGGGGCGTACTGGCTGAAACGTACGAACTGGACCTCGTACTCAGCCACCGAGAGATTTCCCTGAACAAGCGACATGAATTCGCGTTTCTTCTCATCCAAGTATCTCACACTAAGATACTTCCTCTTAAAGGCACCTCGAAAGAACTCCCAATCTACCTCATTGGGTTCCATACCAGCGGTGATAGTCGTCCACCAACTATAAGCGTCACCCTAAAGCAAAGAAACTGCGCATCCCAGCTTGCGCACATCATTACATCCCATCTGATCCATGATACGGATCGTGCTGGCTAACCAGGCTTCCGACGCCTCAGGAGACATACTAAAGAACTCCACAGCTCCTAAACTCCTTAGCCTTTCCAAAGGCAAACCCGCATGCCCAGCTGCAGGGGCCTGAACATGCGCTCCAGCTACCACAGCCTGAAACGCTCCGGTGATCGCCTTAACCAATGGCGTTAGATCACCCAAGACTGGACCAGCTTTTCCTTGTTGCTCCGACTCTCCACCTCCAGGTGGTGGTGGGGGAGGTAAAGTCTCATCAGCTGGGTTCTCAACCCCCTGATTGCCCTGCTCAGCCGCAGGCACAATCATGTTCGCCTAAGCTCTCTCCTCGGACCCTTTATGCTATTTTTAACAAGGCATAACAACAAAAACAAATCAAACTATGATTTAGGCCAGCCTCAAGCAAGGATCCAAGTTCATAAAAACATTTAACTAGTGTAATAAAGCAATGGGCAACCCGATTTCCCTCAAGCATAACATAGCATACAATAGCATTTCATAATCAACATGATTTACACCATCCAAATCAGCATACATTCCCATCACATTATCAACATACATTCATATTTATCGCACATATGATTTACAACAATCAAGCATAACATAAGCTCCGGCATTCAATCAAAACATGCTTTTTCAAACAATTATACATTAAAACATACCAATTTCACTTACCATCATCCCCAATTCTTTCGTAACCTGGCTCTGATACCAACAAATGTAACCCCTTTAGCTCGGCCTAGACGCCCAACCCGAACTAAGAAGATTACACGGGGAAAACTAAAGTCAACTCGTAAAAGTCAACCCCAATTAACGACTCTTTTTTCTTTTATCTTTTCTAGATGCACACTATTATCCTATATGGTTAGCAAAGCGATCAGGCGAAAACGGCACAGCGATCGGAGTTCAATTAGGGGTTCAGTTGCATTCATTTGACTTTTAGGGACTAATTTGTAAATTTTAGATATTACAAGGACTATCCAAATTTTAAAGTTATCAATCCAAAATTAGTCATATAACATGCCATTATGTCAAATCTCATCTCAAACGGACCATCCAAACTCAACCAATTGAACAATATTACTCAGGGACCAAAATGTAAGAAATAGAAACTTGGAACAATTCAAAATCAGCACCCAACGGTCGAGTGTTTCGGAACAGAGAACCATGTATCGAAACGGTCATTTCGAAACAAGAATGATTGTTTCGATACGCGGGGGCGTTCCAAAACCTCAAGAAACCCGTTTCGATACGTTGGTTCACAGTGGCGAAATGTTCCGGAACGTGCCTTCCTATTTCGAGACACCATGGGCATTACAGACCTCTGTTCCGAAACAGATAATGGCATTCCGAAATGCCTGCGCCTGCAACTTTCCAAATTTCTAGTTTTAAACAAGTTTTCATCTCCGGAACCATTCCGACACTTGTCCCAACACACATACAACATGGATAAACATCAAGGACAACCCATACGAAGCACAAGCTATATACCATAGCATCATTCTTGCAAGCTATTGGACTATTGGCATGCTTCCTAGATGTCAAAACAACAAAAAGGGTAAAAACCATATTCAAGCTCAAACCACCACTCAAAGGCCATTTACAAATCCGAATAAGCAAACCAAACATGCTCGAGGTGTTTAACATCACCAAACATAACTAAGAGTAGAAATCCCTCCCATTGCCTCTTATTACACTAAGGTAAAACCACATACATTGCTTAGTCAAAGATACTTGGGATCCACTTGCTTTCTTGCTGCCTTAAATGCTTAATTCTCTACATTGATGAAACAAATGAGCGTAAGCATAAAGCTTTGTGAGGGTCGCTAAAACCAAACATTCATCAATGCATTTTACAAAACCGAAATATCATCATTCGCTAACTCATGCCTTTCTTTTAAACATGCTCTTTAAATCATCAAAGGACTTTTTAAACCACATGCTCATAGCATCATTAAAATAACAGCAAAATCCTTTCCTCATGCTTAAACAAAGCATCACATGCATTCTAGTATACTTCCCAAGCATCACATGCTTAAATCACTAATCAACAACATTATATTGGCTCGCAAGTGATCAATTTTCAACCATATCAAAACCAACACATTTGACATAATCGGATACGCGGATTACAAGCATTGTCCCACACGCTTCATACACACTACCGAACTACACAAGGCTCACACACGGGATTAGACCATCAACCGTTGTGACACCCGTGGTGGAGTTTAAAGGTAAAATCACAACCCCTCAACACCACTCATCGGTAGTTGTATAATTCCACTAACGAGAGTACGGGACACAAACCACAAGATCCACACACAGGATTAACCATCCACCGTTGTGATCTTAGCCTCAATCGTTAGGGTACTTGGATGGAATTTACGGTACAATCTCAACCCCTCGACATCCAATGCAACTTTATTCATGGTGCACCCAGTCCTATAGCTGGGTAACTATATCCGATTAAAGTAACCACAAACCATTTCCATCACTTGCCAATATAATCATTTAACATCATTATTCCACTATTTTACAAGCATAAACCACAATGCCAATTTCACAAGCATAAACATGCTTAAACTCAAATGCATACATCTCATAAATCCAAGGATCACCTACCAAGTGCATCCTTAACAAAATGGCATTAAACACTAGCATTACCAATGCTCAAAACATGCTTCAAAACAGTAAATTAAACCACATTTAATTCAAGTGCATTTTCTAACAAAAACATAGCACATTCCGAGAGAAACGTTTGAATCACTTACTCTTGAGCTTAGCTAAGTGTTTTAAACTTACATTAAGCTCCCAAGACCACGCTCAAAGCATTACAAAGCTGGAAAATCCATTTCCACTCACCGATAAGCGAAACCTTGCTCGCCGACGCGAAAATCACCCTTCTGATGTCTCCAAAAATGCTTCGTTTGCTTTCGGATCAAGATCCCCTATTTTTAGAACATCAAAACAGAGATCCAAATGCATTAAAATGCTTTTCAACACCAGCAACTAAACACAAACTCATTGCTCACCAAAACTACACCAATTTACCCATCCGAAACAATCGAAAACTCAATCGATTGCTTCCTAAACCAAGCCCAGCCAACATGCATCACTTTCAACCATTATTAAGCATCAAAACACATCTAAAAACAACCTAAACCCTTCCTTATACCTCCAGCAAGCATAACTTTATCATTTCACCTCAAAAACCAAACTAAAACCATCAAGAAACTCAAGGATTTCAGGATTCATATCATCAAAGCCCTTTTTCAACATAATAATCAACTCAAAACTCAATTACAATCAATCCAAAACAGAGCTCATCAATACCAATCCGAAAATTAAGATTTAAATCATAATTTTGCAAGATTTTGATCTTAAATCAAAACTATTATCAAAACTCAGCCATAAGCAACATTTAGAAGTCAAAGATCTTGGGAATTTCAATAAGGAACCTAGATTGAAGGTTATGAACGGGATTTACCTCCAATCTTTGCCTTCCTCAATGATTGACAAGTTTTTCCTTCACAAATCTTGAAGAATTTGAAGAGAACTCTTGAAAATGGTTTAGAAATCAAAGAGAGAGTGTTTGGGAGAAAAGAAATCTGTAGAGAAGAGATGAGAAAATGGTTTTGCTGAAATGAAAGTTAGTTACGTCAAAAACTTCTCATTATTTTATTTTAACAATTTAATTAAACAAAATCCTTTTTATTTTAATCATCTAAAAATCCTTTTAAGAACACATGTCAATTTATGGAAGGTGTAATTGCACCATAGCTCCCTAAAGATTCTAATATTTTGACTCCTTTTTAAAATTACATTTTTTCCACAGTTTTGAAACTTTACATTTTGGTCACTACCCAAAATGTATCACTTCCAAAGCTTATTTTGAAAAATTGATTTGACCAACCCCTTAAACATGATTTTAGAAGATTTTAGCAATTTTTACCATATTTTTATCCTTTCTCGATCCTTGATTTCCCTAAGCCTCCTAATACGATTTGAATCGTTTCTGACCGGTCCGATCCGGTGTCTAAAACATCTAGGCCCAAAACCAGGGTGTTATAAAAAGTAACTCGGTAAGACCGTTTACCGAACCGAATGGGTCACACGGAGAATATTGAAGTAAACCGGTGAAGACTTACCTCAAAAAACGATCCTATTTTTTGTTTTATCGTGTCTAGATGCTCATTAACATCCTATGTGATTCTCACTCGCAACGAAAGAAACTGCAACGCAAACATACAACGATTTGGCACTAATTTGGTTATAAAAATAGGTTAGGGACCATGTTGTAATTTTAACAAATTACAGGGACTTTAACCAAATTAAAGTTATCGATAGTCAATTAGTCAGGTTTCGTGTCCAGATGCAAATTTTCAACTTCTTTCAATCATCCAAACTCATTCAATTGAACATCCATATATTCAGTGACCAAAACGGAGGAAAATAGAACATCAAAAAACCTTAATTAACCAACTTAACAGCCAAGTGTATCGATACATTTTAGCCCATATCGATATGCCAGTATCTCATCAATTTCTCAAATTACCAGTAGCACAAAAGGGTATCCATACGGCCAAGTGTACCGGTACGATTTCTCATTTTTCCCTTTGGCCGTATCGATACTGGTATGCCTATTTTGGTTATATAGTACCGATACGGTAGCCCGTATATCGGTAGCCTAGGCATGTAATGTCATATTTTGTTCGTTTATCAAGTCCAAACACAACAAATATCAATCCAACATGTTAACAAAGCATAGGCAATCACTCAAAACATGATTCTAAAGGCATATAACACCAAGGCATGCTTTCAACATCAACACAACATATTTAGCAATCTATAGGCATGCTCCCTAAGCATAATAGCCATTTAAGTGCCAAAATGCAAACCAAACCAAATACCAGCAATTAAAGGCCATTTACAAGTCTATATGGGCACAACAAACTTGTGCTAAACCAGGGAGTTCACTACATACGCTCCCAAATTACCAAGGTAACCTCCCATTGCTAACTTATTACTATTGATTCGTTCAAAAACCATACTTGAGCTATGAGCGACGCTCGGACTTCTTCACTTGCTCTCTCGTTGCCCGTTCAATCTACTTTTTTGTATTGTGGTAAAAAGAGAGCGTAAGAACATTTGCTTAGTGAGGGATGCTCAAAATAAAAACTAACCAACAATGCATTTAAAAACCATTTCTCAAATAAAAGTCTCTTACACATCATGCTCATTTATCTCATTCTTTAAAACACATTAAAGCAAAACATTTAACTTTAAAACACATGTATCATTTGGCTCAAGCATTGATCCCAATGCAAATCTCAAAATAGGCTTCACATGCACAAAACATGGTATAAAATAAAATCTCATGTATAATGCTCATCATACAAACCATTTAAATCAATGATACATGTAATCTCATATATTTGCATTCAAGTGACACAAATGGCTACACTCCATCCCAAAACACATGTTGTGGCTGTTCCCACGATAATCTAACTCGAATATGCGGATACACCTTATGGCGTGGATGATCCCACCATAAGAAAGGGCGGAACACTTGGCGTGGTTGTTCCCACCAAAGTATTCACAAGGTGTGGTTGTTCTCACCTTAAAGCTTGTAAAGATGTGGTTGTTCCCATCTTACGGCACACGTGATACGATTGTACTCATTATGTTTTAACACATGTACGTACGAATTTTGCTTACATTTTATAGCGCACTCTCATCCTATTGGTCGGCCAATTATATCTGATAGTATCAAGTCTCATCACTTTGCCAATATACACTTTTAAACCATGTTACCTCACTATTTTTCATATGCATCATTCAAACCAATTTCTATTAAAGTATCTCAAATACATTAAACCATGTATTTAGGCATTATCTCAAACATGTTGCATACCACTTTCTAAACACATGAATTATCAAAACAAAAACATATGCAACATTTCTTACTTCCAAAACATGCATATAATAGTAGGTAAAACAATTCTATCTTTAAATCATGAGCATGAATTTAATAAAACCATGGAAACCGAAAATCGAGAGCAAAATCTTCCATACTTACTTCCGAGCTTAGATTCTCGTTTCAAGCTTAATCTAAACCCTCAAACCTTGCTTTCAAACTTTTGAAAAGGTTTAAAACCAGTTCCACTCACCGAAAACACCTTGCTTGCTTTGTTGAGGTGAAATCAAGTTTCTGAATCAACTGCAACTTCTTTTGAAGCTAACGAAACATCATCCCCTACTTCTAACCAAAGGAAAATAGAGGATTAATGCACAACCTTGCATCAAAATCTCGGGCAACATGAATCTACATCATCCTCCATCAACAACTAAGCTTTCGCTAGCCGGAAACTACCGAAAACACCGGCGAAACCTTTCTAACAAATCTCCAGCCATTACCCAACGAGATTAACATCGAAACAACATCAATTTAAATCTAAAAACACCTTCTCAATACCAAAGAACCTCCAGCAATCAAAAAATCACACTATCAAGCTAAAAACCCAAAGATTCCAACCAAAAAATCTATCAACTCATCTAGTTTCGGGTTTCCTAAATTAAATTCACTTAATCAACATTTCAATACATCATAATAATATAATATCATTATAAATTCAGCAAAACATATTCAAAACAAAGATTTCTTGATTTAATCAATTAAATATCATTTAAACCAATTTTCTATAATCGTAACATCAAAACCCAATAGAGAAAACTCATAAAAGATCAAGAACTTGGGAACTTCAATAAAAAAACCTTTCATTAGAGGAGGAGAATGAAACCTTACCTCTAATGATAACTTTTCCCTTCAATTGTAAGGATTTACATGAGAAAACAAAGATAGAATTATAAGATTTTGATAGGAAAACATTAGGAAATCATTTGATGTTAAAAGATAAATCAAATCAAGTGTTTGCGTCAAATCTTTGAAGAAGAAACTGATGTTTGGCGGGAGAGAATTTGATAGAAATGATTGGGAGAAAAGATAGTTACGTAAAATAGATTTTAAGAGTCAAAGTCAATTTAATTCTCTACATCTTGTTTTATAATTAAAACCACTTTAATATTGACCAATTAAAGGGAAAAAGTCTGAATTAGACTTTGGATCAATAGCTCCTTAAAGATTCAAAGTTCTGATCTTTTACGATTTAGTTACTAAAATAGTTTTTCGATCTTTACATTTTGGTCGCCGATTTCGAAAATGTCAAACTTCTAAAATCCATTTTCAAAAATTAATCCACCAAAATCTTATATATATATATATATATATAATGATTTTTAAACATTTTCTCATACTTTACCAACCACAAAAACCCTTGAAGATAATTAAATCTCAAAACTAGTCTAAGTTGTTCGAACCGGTTCTCCCGAACCGTCTAGCCTAAACCTGGCTAACTCCTAGGCCCAAAATCGGGTTGTTACAACACTCCCCCACTTAAGAAATTTTGTCCTCGAAATTTACCTGGTGGAAAAAGATAAGGAAATTGCTTCTTCATGTCATTCTTCCCTTCCCACATAGCTTCCTCGACACCTCGGTGTCGCCACAACACCTTAACCAACTCTATAGTTAAATAAATAAAGTCTAAATGTCCATTATATTAGAGTCTGGGTGTATATAAGTATATATATTCCCTATAAATAAACAATAAATAAATAAATAAAGTCCAAATGTCCATTATATTAGAGTCCATTTACAATAGCCAAAAGCCCAACTAAAATTAAAATAACCAATCCTAAAGGCCTTTCCCGCCCAAAATCGGTAAAAGCAAAAAGAAACACACGTGGCGGCCATTCAAAAAGGGGATGACCAGCCTTTCTCTTTTAAAGGGGTATAATTACCCTATAAAACCTCATACATTCACCCTTGTCCCAAAATGGTCTCTTTCCAAGCACAAATGGCTCAATCTTCATCCAATAGGGCCCAAACTTGGCCCAAAGAGTTCAATCACCAAATCTAACATGATGGTTTATAACTCGGGTCAACGCTCAACGTTGACTCAGAAATTCAGGTCATTACAACTCTCCCCCCTTAAAAGGAAATTTTGTCCTCGAAATTCAAACGAATGGAGGAGATGCAACCATCTCAGATCCGACCATTTCCCATCTCGTATACGTTCACCTTGAATTCTGAAATTCCTCCACCAAACTCTCTTAGTCAAAGCTCGCAACACTGGACAACTCAACACCATTCTCATAAATCCCAACGATTCATTTCCAACAATCAAGCCACATGCACATCAAACTCTAGAGCAAAACGATATATGATAACCTCAAACGATATTGTTCAGACATCAACTCAAGAAATCACTAGGATGAGCTTCAACTCAGTTAACAATCCTTTCGATCCTCGTCTACGGTTCAAATCTCCAAAACTCAAACCTCCTCGAAGGTGTACAACTAGTAAAACTTCTTTGTTTATGATCGAAACCCTGATCAAACGTTTTAAAAGCATGCAAAATTTTGACAACCAAACTTTACCATCAATCTATCTTGAATTAACAACCCTTCTTTCTGACTTGGCTAGCAAATACAGGACTTAGCACTTCACTTAACTAGAATCTCGCCACCACTTGAACGTAAGCTAACTCATAATCAAGCAATTTTACTATTCAGGCCACTTGTTTCCCACCAAAAACCGTTGCCGCTTACGAACTCTTACTAGAGATCAACACTTACCCAACTATCCTCGAAGATTTCGAGTATTCTACTCCAACCCAATCATTTAATCCCAACGAAAAGTTGTATTGAAACTCTAACAACCCATCTAGAATTTCCAATGGTTCTTCTATCAAGATCTATTGCAACACAAGAATCTCGGTTCCACAGAGCCATGGTCGTTAAACCACACTTTCACTGTGCTACTCGGATAATATTCTCAATGTTTTACCATACATGTAGACAATCTATCTCTAAAAACTCAGTAGAATAAATACTCAAATCCATCAAACTCTAGATTCAAATGACGCGCTCGTGAGTCCAAACCACTTCACGTCTTACCCTTAAAATCCAATCATCACATCAACTACAATCTTTACCACGGCCTCCTTTTAACTTTAAACGTACGATACGCAAATTCTGAACGATTACAAGGAAAACTCAAAACTCCTCAACCATTCACAAGATCATCACTCCCAAGAAATGGGTAACGGTCCTTCACTGTTATGCCTTGGCTCGTAATATCCAACGCCACCACTCTTTGCTATACAAATATAGGCATGTCCCAAGGTGAACCACTTGGCGACAACACTCGTTTTCACTCACTTTTATAGTTGATTTCCCGGTCAAGAAGTTTGGTTGGTGCCATACTACAAGGTGATGGACACTAAAATCAAACTCGACACTACCTCTATCGTGAGGTTTCAATCCATGATCAAGAGGTAAGCTCACTCATTCCTCGATGAACATTCCAATAACCTCTCAAACGTTCACAAGTCTAAAGCTTTTGGAATCTCAACCCTCGCATGCTAAGAACATCTTGTAACCTACAAGACCCCTTTTTGAATAAACATCACAAGAACACAAATTCTACGCTAGAGAGATGATGGTTCATCACATCCATTAACTTCAACCTGGTTCATCTTGAACCCTGAAACTTTGAGACTCTTGCTCAAAAATCAAGACATACATTAAACACACATGATCAACCTACTCCAAGGGTAACATCTACCAACTAGTGAGAGAGTAAATCTAACAAGTCTAAAGAGATTGTTACACTCAATCCCCACTTACCACCCACGGTAAATACATCACCTATAAGAACTTACAAAACTGACGATCTAAGCAAACCAACATCAACCTCTAGATCCTGCCACAACACTTATCCATCAAGAATCAAAACCATTATGAACGAGAGATCAAATTTCCATCAATTTAACAACTGAAAACCAAAATGAGCATAGGTGTATGTCATATCATCGGTGGCAAGGTTGTCCTCCCTGGCCTGAACGGCAGACTGTCTAGCAACAACTCGATCATCGACTCTGATGGTGGATCTCACAGGACCTCCACCTTGATACCTAGACGGTGCACTAGCACTGCCTCTAGAAAAGCTCTGACCATGTCGGGAAGAAGTCAACTTCTAAGACTGAACATGTGAATTATCATCCATAACTTGGCAATTATTTTCCATATGACATGGCGTCCGGCACCAATAACAAACTCTTCAAAGCAAAAAGCATACTCCAAGATGATGTTGACCACAATGCTCACAAGCCGGTGGAAGCGGCACTCCGGCTGAACCATCAACACTCCCCTTAGAAATAGAAGTCGGGGAACCCCCTACAAACTCTCAGTCTGGACCTTCGACCTTCCGTTGGCGACTGATGTCAAGCAACTCTCTTTGAACCACTCGGAGCATGAAAACTCCTCGACAGGGTCGGTGAATGACTTATGACATCTCGTGTCCCCACTACAAAGGCTTTAGAGTCCTCAACTTGACTCGGTGTCGAATCCTAAAGCCGTTCAAGTGCCTTCATACTATTGGCTAGTTCAGAGAATGTCCCTCAGTGGACATGTTGTCATGTGCAACTAAAGGTCAACCTTCAACCCATGTGACCTTTTGCACCTCAACTCCTCGGTGGCAACAAAATCTGGAGCATAACAGCTCAATCGTGGGAAATCTTGTTCATAATCAAACATTGTTTGGTCCCTCTAAACTAGGTGTAGGAATTGATCTCTCATCTTATCTATGTGAACCTCACAGATGTACTTTTTCTTAAACTCATCCAAAAAGATATCCCACGTTAGGAGTGCAGGCTGTAGTCCCAACTAAACAGTCTCCCACCAGTTGTGTGCATTGCCCTTAAGGAGGGAGACAATGCAATCGAGATCATCCTCTGACTCCCTCTCATCTGCCTCAAAATCCTATGAGTGTCTCTTAACCATTGGTCAACTTTGATCGGGTCATCCTCACCCTTACCTTCAAAATCTTTCGACCTAAAATGGCGGAGCCTCTCAACAGGGGTCTTGCGAGGCGTCTCAGATTGCCTTGGGATAGCTTGTACCACATGCAAAAGAGTAGAGGTAAGATCATGGAGGTGGCTCGCCCCTCCACTTCTGATACCTTCTGGAAGACTTGTGTCCCCAACACCTAGGATAAACTCCTTACCGGAGTCTTCAGTTTGAGAGACACTGCTCTCATCACTACTTTTTGGGTGATGTTTGGCTTCACTTGCCATCGAACTTTCTAAAACACAAGGAAACAAGGTAGCATCATCAGGATTCCTAGTCTTGGAAGAGTAGAACTTAACTTTAGGGGCTTGAATTCACTAGACACCTTACCATGACCTCTATACCACCGAGGGGTTTCCTAGAACCATCTAAATATAATCTCTCATACCACTACTGTAACACCCTAATCCTAATTTGGATCCGAGGTACTACATTCAGGTCACCCAAAATCGATCCATCAAAATTTCAATTTTAAAACCATAAGTTTAGCCATATTTTAAAAGCATTGAAAATCCACCAGTTCATGTAATTAAATAAGCATTTAAATAAGTTTACAAAATATGAGCTCCAAGTTTAAAACACCGTAAACCAAAATAATATTTCAAATAGAGTTATAGACTCAACAGTGGCAAGGTCCTATGAATACATTAGCCCAAACTAAAATACAAGTATTGTACTCTAAAGCAAACACGGTGCTGAGAAATCCCTTCTTGGTGAGCTCCGCCAAGGGTGACCTTCCAACCTCGCACGAAAAAACCACACATGTGCAAGCTGAACTAACAAAGCTTAGTGGTAAATTTCAACTCTACCACAATTCATGATTAACATAAAATAAGAATGCAAGATAATAGAGTCAAGAGAACATAGATATGGCTTAATATCTATGAGCTATCATCTAGCTTACACTAGCTAGAGTCCTTATAGTATCTATCTCAAGGCAGCAATGAGTCTACAAGAAGTCCTACAAGTTACCACAATTTCATGCCATACTCGAGGACGTATCGCCTTCCGAGAAACTCGAGCACATACATCCTATCAAGTTAATGATGCCATACCAAAATCACTCAGCTATAGGGTGCATAAGCTAACAAACTATAGCAACCACACAACATACAATATTCATTCATACATCATCCTCATTGTAGAGTGTCCATAAGTTATATATTTTGTACACACTTCTGCCCTTATTATTGCTATTCTTAAGCTCATTTAGGCATATTTAGATGCATTGCATGCATAATAATAGTATTTTCTCTTTTAACATGCTTTCATTGAATATTCTATATTTGATTAAGAAAAGATATTGTTTTAGTTTAATTTTCATTTTCAGGTGCTGTGTAGAGGAGGAGAGGACAGGAAAGCATGGAGCAAAAGGAGTTGTACTGAAGCATATCCAAAGTGCCGCCACGGACGCTGCCATAGCAGCCAAGCCGCCTAGGCGGCAATACACCAACTCAGCCAAGATGGGTTGCGATTTATAGAGGATAATTTTCTGAATCCAACAAGCCCAGCCTTGCAATTTTCTAAAGCATGGAACGGTGTGCAGAGCAGATTAAAGATTGATAAGTAGGAGTACTTATCTTTACTTGCTGGAGAAGGCAACGTCTAAAAGGAGTCCACATTCAAAGTCAAAGAAGTCAGCATTTAATTTAAAGCAGCTTTAAAGACTTCAACTCCAAGGAGGACTCAAACTTAAGGCCATGAGCCCT
Organism: Hibiscus trionum; assembly: GCA_030270665.1. Classification (NCBI taxonomy): domain Eukaryota; kingdom Viridiplantae; phylum Streptophyta; class Magnoliopsida; order Malvales; family Malvaceae; genus Hibiscus; species Hibiscus trionum. The sequence continues at coordinate 5,635,131 of BSYR01000010.1, read as the reverse complement.
ATATATACCCATGTATTCGAGGGTATAGGGACATAGAGGGATGACGTTTTTAGATAACCCTAGCTACTTCCTAGTCTATCATAGGGTTTAGGTTTTTGTATGCAAAGTAGTTGTGAGAAACGGTTGTAATAGTTTAAGTTGTTTTTGCAATAAAATACTCTTAGTTTGCTTAATTCATGTGCTTCACTTCCTTCAATTAGTTTCAAAAGTCCAGTTGAGGAAATCCATTTGTCGGGCACGATAGTGTCAAACTCACGAAAGAATTAAGCACGGTCTCATCATGACGAGATGTTGACTAATTCGGCTTAGACATAAGTTAGAATTTTAGCGGCTAAAAGGAGAAACCAAACATTGACTGCATGTGTTAGGTTTATGCTGAGATTGCTAGGTATTGCCTACATCACGCATCAACATAATCCTTTCCTAGACATAGGTAGGATCACTTTAGAATTGCTTCGCCGAACTTGGAGTATCTGCCAGACTTGTCATCGGGACTTTTCTCCATCTCACCTGTCGGGACAGCAAAAGTTGCAAGAGCAGAGTGCCGCCGTGGCAGCAAAAGTTGCAGCCGCCTCAATCCGCCATTACCCGCCAAGGCAGCAGATCGTGGCAGCGCAGAACACACTTAATCTTTACAACGCAGTCTACACACTACTGAGCTACAACTACCTAGCCCAATATATCAACTTGATCTCTCTCTCTCTTCAATTACTTGTGTTTTTACTTTTATGCTTTTTAATATTCAGAAATTTAATTGTGCAATTTATTATTTCCTTGTGCAGGAAAACACTCATAGAAGTTGTTCCAATCCCTGTGGGAGACGATATCTTATATACTATAACTTGACAGGAGTGTGCACTTATGCTCATAAAAAGAGAACACCCAAACGCTCTACACTCATAAAGGCCAACAAAGCCTTACTTTACCCGTGCTCACATAGTCGTTGGCTCAATAGACCATACCCGGATCACCATAGCCACGAATACGTCCTAGACATACTTGGATCAGATTAGCCAGAAGTAGTCTTTACATAAGGTCACTCAGCCAATTAGGTTACTCGAGCTCACTCAGTCCATCGAGTTAATGCCTTATTCGGATCACCATAGCCAAGGATAGGTTTCTAACTGCACCCAAATCACTCAACCTATGGGTACGTCGGATGTACTTGATCTCTTAGCCCGAAGTACACATCCCCTTAATATAAGTATCGTAGTGTTGACTCTAAGACATCCGAATTCCTTTTCATCTACCATAAGATAATAAATGATCCCCGAGCATTCATACACCTCATCAAGAGGTAAGTGGCACTAAGACAAGCCACTCAACAAATGCCCCAAGACATGACACTAAACATCATGGTTATCACGAGTCATCATTTAACAAGCTATTACATGTTATTCACATTTATGGGGGTTAAACCTTGGTTTCTTAGTTTTACAATTCATTTTACCCTAAGGGCCCCACTAGGCCCTAGTCTTCGAATTATAGGTCCTTTATTGGAACTAGCCTTACTACCACAAAATTCTACATGTTATGCTGGAAAAACAAGAAAAACCAGTTGGTGACCAAGAAAACAGTTTAATGACCAAGAAAACAGGTTGGTGACCCAGAAAAGAAGTTGGTTATCAATACACAAACCTAGAATTCGTATATGGAATTTGTAAATCACCCTCAGTGCCCCAAAACCCAAAAGCACAACCCCAAATCAAACCTTTACATTATGAGAAGTAATTTAAGTAGTTTCCTACCATTTTTACACCTTATTAACAACTAATCTGAATTTCACCATTAAAGGCTCTAAGCTACTTTAACACCAAAACTAGCAACCTAAACCACAATATCAACCAAGGCAATTACTTTAGGATATTCAAGAATCAAGGAATCAGAAATGTACTGACCTTGTAGCAAAATCCTGAATTTGCTTCACACACCCAAAATCCTCAACTTCGTCTCTTTGGCTCTGGCACCTCCTTTATATCTCAAAACAAGGAAACGAACCAAGACTTAAACCAAACACCAAAGAGAGGTATAGCCGCATATTAAAAACCTTGAAAATATGGAAGAAACCCCAAGAACTTAAACCCCTTCAAAAACCCGTTAATGAAGACTCACCTTTATACCTTAAGAGTATACTTTTCTTAAAGCTCTTGATGGGGAGATTAACATACTTGAATCTTGGACCTTGGGTGGAAGATTTGATGTATAAAGTTAGCTCTTTTAATCCAAAATGGTTGCTACCTTCTCAAAAGTATTGTTTTTCATGCCTATATTGATATGCTTTTGCTTGTTTTCGGGTACATTTAATTGCATTAATTTGTTAGGATCATGCATTTTCATCAAAGAGTTAGTAGGTTGCCTATGCTAGAGTGAAGGGTTGTTTTTGTAGCTATTTTGCAGATTTGACATAGGATTTGGAAGAGGAATAGACACAGGAAGGCAACACAGTTAGGAACACAATTAGGAATAGCGAGGTGAATACCAAGAGCTGAGGGCACAGAGGGACTAGTGGTGTGCCAAGCTATTGTTGGCAGAGAGATGCTAGTGATGCCATGCCAAGAGATGATGAACCCCTGAAAAAATAGGAAATGATTAGGCTCCTAAAATATCGCAATTGGATCAACTTCTAAAAAAATAGCGGATAAGGTGGTGCCAAGTGAAGTTGGCAACATTGTGTCAAACTTGGATGCCAAGGCGACATCAGCATGATGACGTCAGTCCTAGCTTGATAAGCTATCACACCAAGCTGATGAGATGTCAAAATGATCAGATAGAGCTCTATCTCTTATCCCTTGATCATTTCAAATTTAAATGCAAAGGCTTATCTCATCCTTTCCCACTCACGCCTATATAAAGATCAACCGATCAAGAATTTGAGAACAACGAGACGAGGAGAGTGAAGTAAAGACTTAGAGTGATCGGAGTACGTGTTGGTGTGACTGGCGAGTGACGGCCGGCTGCACCGAGGAAGGGTGGTTCAACCTCTTGGCTGAAAGCCTAGCGTGGAGGGTTGCATCGAGAGACCCCATCTGCCTATTCCCTTGGCACAAGTTGTTTATCTTTAGTTTTTTATGGTGATGTTTTTGAAAACGATTATTGATGTGTTGGTTAATCCTCTCACCATGAACTAATTTTCATAGTTGGTGGGGGATGTTTTGATTGAATAAGGGATTCATGCCTTAGTTCCTTTATAATAATTCTATTTTTGGCAAAGTTTTTCTCTTTGGCATACTCTAATTGTAACCCCTTCGACCTGGCCTAGCCGATAGACCGGACCGAACGGGTCACACGGGGAATACTGAAGTAAATCGGGAAGGTTTACCTCAATAAACAACCTTATTTTTATATAAAAAATATCTTGTCTAGATTCAAATTAGGTTCCTATATGTTAAACATTGCAGCGGATCAAACGCAACTCAATCATGCATCAATTTCATCCAATTATGGCTTTTAGGGACCATTTTGTAATTTTCCTAATTCACAGGGACTTAAGCCATTGTTGTGTTACCGTCCTTTAATTAGTCTCATTACTTTCATCTCAGTCAAATCTCAGCTCAAGATAATTATTCATGCTCATTTAATTGCATCCACAACTTTCATGGACTAAAATGCAAAGAATCAAAACTTCAAAACATTCCAACAACTAACATAACTGTCACCCGTTTCAAAACACTAAGGCCATGTTTCGAAACACGGGCTCATATCGGAACGCCCTTGAGGTGTTTCGAAACTATGGTTTCCAGTAGCAAATCGTACCAGAACAGACCTTAACCGTTTCGAAACCCTAAGGCCATTTCACGCACCCCGTTTCGATACAAGCTCGAGTGTTTCAAAACACCTGGGCCTGTAATGATAGATTTTGCTTGTTTTTCACTCTAAAAATCAACCTATACCGATCCAACATGTTTCTAACATCCATAAATCATACATAAACGTTAATAATCAAACATTTGCAGCATAATTAGCATCAAAGCGTTTCTAATTGCATTAATGGAAATCTAAAGGCATGCAACCTAGTAAATAAGCCACTCAAGAGTCAAAACTCAATCCAAAACTCCAAACACCAATTAAAGGCCTTTTACAATTATAAAATTATAAAGCAAACATGCTCAAAGGATGTTCATACACATCACCCAAGTAAAACATGAAATCTCACATTGCCCTTATTACTCTACTCCATAACCGAAACATACTTTCAAAGTGAAGTCTCTTAGGATTCCCTTGCAAGTTGCTGCCTCCAAACACTTAGTTATCTGCATTGATGGAAAAAAAAGAGTGTAAGCATTAAAGCTTAGTGAGGAGTGCTATAAACCCAAAAACACCATCAATGCTTAAAACCATTTTACACTTTTGAAAACCATCATGCCCTCTTTGAAATCCATGCACTTCATCATTAAAATCAATATGTTATGCACCATGCAACAAGTATTACATACTATAACAGCAAATCATTTGCTAAAACTCATTCCAAGCTTTTCCATGTATAGCTACCATATGCAAAGCTTAAAAGGGTAAAACATGCATTTTATTCACATTATGCATCCATAAACATTTCATAATAATGTATCAATTATATTGGCCCACAAATGATCATCAACATACTCATTACTTAAAAAGCATCGGATACTTGGATTCCCAAGTGTTGTACCAACACTTCATACATTCTCACTGGCATCTCAAGGTTCACACACGGGAGCTACCCTTCACCGTTGTGACACCCGTGGTGGAGTATTCGATACCTTACAACCCCTCAACACCACTCATCGGTAGATGTATAACCCTACTAACGAGAGACGAGACATAACTCAATTTTCTCAATCGTTATGGTACTTGGATAGAGTTTCCGATACAACCACAACCCTTCAACATCCAAGGCGACTTGTTTACAGTGCACTCAATCCTATAGGCGGCTAACTATATCTGATTTCATTTGCAAAACACTTTACACAACATCACTTGCCAATATAATTCTCATTTAGTATAAACCTCGTTGTTTTCAAAGCATTCACAACAAGCCATATTTCCAAGCATTAAACCATGCTTCATAAAACATGTATAACCACATACATACAAGGATCACTTACCTAGTTCATCCTTTAACAATATGGCATCGTCAACATCAAATCATATACTCAAATCATGATTTAAAACAATAGGTAATCATATATAAAAAGACAAGTGTATCCACAAGCTTGTAATAGCACAATCCGAGGGAGAAAATCACTTTACTTACTTCCGAACTTAGTAAAGTGTTTCAAGCTTACACTAAGTTTCCAAAACCACTTTTAAGATGTTTTAAAACTGGAAATACCATTTCCACTCACTGACTCGTGAAACCTCAATTGTCGACGTGAAAATCAAGCGTCTAAAGTCCCTGGAACTTCGCCAAATGCTTCCAAAGAATCCTACCCTATTTATATCACACAAGAACAGAGGATTAATGCACCTCAATGCATTAAAACCATCAACAAACACTAAAAACCCCCAGCTCTTCCCAAAGGCACCAAAATACCCATCCAAAACAACCGAAATCACCTTCGATTGATCAGTAAACTCAACCCAACCATCAATAAACATTTCCATCACATTTTAACAAGAAATCAACATCCAAAAACATCCTAATGTCATCCTTATACCTCCAGCAACTCAAATTTCACATTTCCAAGCCAAAACCCAAAACTAACAACCTAGACAATTAGAGATCTCAATGATTTCGGGATTATTATGATAAAAACTCATTGTCAACATCAATAATCTTCCAAAACAAGATTAGAAACCACCTCAACTGAACCAAAACAAAGCAAATACGAAAATCACATTTTAATTCCTCTTTTAGAAAGATTTCGGTATTTTTACCAAATCAACATTAAAACCTCAATTAAAAACACAAATCAAGAGTCAAATACTTTAGAACTTCATTAAAGAACCTTGATTAGAGGAGTAGCATGAAATTACCTCCAATCCTTGCTTTTCTTCCAATTGGCAAGTTTTCAACTCATGAAGCTTTAAAGAAAACTTGTAAATCTTTGAGAAAAATCTTTAGAAAAGAGTTGTAAATTAAAAGAGCAAAAGAATGAAAAGAGATTCTGGAAATTGAGAGAAAAGAGGGAATGATTGGATGAAGAGAAAATGATAATTAGAAAAGTTACGTCAAATTGATTTAACAAAATAACTACCTTTTTTAATAAAACTTCCCTCTTAAACATTTAATTAAACCATTATAATCACATGCCAATTAAAAGAAAAGGCTTAATTGCCAAAAAGCTCCCTAAAGATTCTAAGAAATTGACTCTCCTTTGAAAACTGCACTTTTTACACAGTTTTAAATCTTTACATTTCAGTCACTGCCCAAAATGTTCACGTCCCAAATCCATTTTGTAAAATTGATTTTACCAAACCCATCTATATGATTTTAGATAATTTTATAATTTTTTACCATATTTTTACCTTATCCCGAATCATGATTTCCTTGAACCATTCCTAAAGGCTTGAACCTCCAATTCTATGTTCGACCAACTTAAACTGATGTCTAAAACACCTAGGCCCAAAACAGGGGCGTTACAACTCTCCCCCACTTAGGAAATTTCATCCTCAAAATTGTACCTGAAGGAAAAAGATGCGGAAACTGCTTCAACATGTCCGTCTTGCTCTCCCACGTGGCCTCCTTAACTCTTCGATGTCGCCACAACACCATCACAAGTTCGATCGTTTTACCACGAAGAACTTTGCTACTAGAATCGAGGATCCCCACTAGTTCCTCATCATAAGATAAATCCAGATTCAACTCAATCTCCTCAACATGCATTACATGAGACGGATCCGATCTATACCTTCGCAACATTGAAACATGAAACACATCATGAATTTTCTCCAACTCGAGAGGTAACCTCAACCGATATGCAACAGAACCAACTCACTCCACAACCTCATAAGGTCTAATAAACCTTGGACTAAGCTTACCCTTACATCCAAATCTCATCACCTTCTTCCAAGGTGACACCTTCAAGAACACGCGACCTCCAACCGCAAACTCAATCTCCTTACGCTTTAAATCCACGTAAGACTTTTGACAATCAGAAGCAGCCTTCAACCACTCACATGTGAGCTTCACTTTCTCAGTTGTTCCCTTAAGCAAATCCAGCAAGAAAACCAACTTTTGCCCCGCCTTCGCTCAACAAAGAGGCGTTCTACACTTTCTTCTATACAAAGCTTCATACGGAGCCATTTGTATACTTTCCTGGAAACTATTATTATAGGCAAATTCCACCAAGGGCAACTGTTTTTCCCAAGAACCTTGGAAATCTATCACACAACATCTCAACATATTCTCCAACACCTGGATAACTCGCTCCAATTGACCATCCGTCTACGGATAATATGAAGTGCTGAAATTCAAGTGCGTACCCAACGCTTGGTGTAAACACTCCTAAAATCTCATTGTAAACCTTGGATCTCTATCCGACACTATAGACTTAGGCACACCATGCAAGCGCACAATCTCAGCAATGTACAACTTCGCTAGCTTATCCAATGTATACGTAGTATGCACGGCCAAGAAATGTGCACACTTCGCAAGACGATCTACAATCACCCAAACGGAGTTCTTCTTTGATGGTGTCGAAGGCAAACTGGACACAAAATCCATCGTAATCCTTTCGTATTTCCATTTTGGTATCCTCAAAGGCTGCAACAACTGGGAAGGAAACTGGTGCTCAGCTTTAACACGTTGACAAACAATACACTTGCTCACAAAATCAGCAACGTCCTTTTTCAACCCAACCCAATAGCACTCATCTTTCAAACCACAATACATCTAGCTACTACCATGGTGCATAGCAAAAGGACTGCTATGAGCTTCAGTCAAAATAGTGCGCCTCAACTCAACATCCTCTTGCACAACTATCCGACTTTTAAAGCATAAAACGCCATCATCATTGAAACAGAAATCTGTTGTATTACCATCAACTATATCCTAAACATGAGGCACTAAAGAATCATCAAGCAACTGCTTATCCTTAATTAACTGAATCAAGAAAGGTTTCACTTGTAACTCGACTATTAACCCACCATCACACGATATACTCAACCGAGCAAACATCGCTCTCAATTCAACAACCAACTTTCTACTCAAAGCATCGGCCACAACATTGGTCTTTCCAAGATGGTACTCAATTGTCAGATCATAATCCTTAAGCAACTCCAACCTTCTTCGTTGCCTAAGATTCAACTCCCTCTGAGACATTAGATACTTCAAACTTTTATGATCGGTGTAAACCACACACTTTTCACCGTAAAGGTAGTGCCTCCAAATCTTCAAGGCAAACACAACTGCAGCAAGCTCTAGATCATGAGTAGGATAGTTGCGCTCATACACCTTCAATTGTCTAGATGCATATGCCACAACCTTCCCACTTTGCATCAACACACAACCTAGACCAACATATAACATCATTGTAAACCACAAACTCCTTACCCGATTCTAGTTGAATCAAGATAGGAGCTTGTGTCAAAGCTTCCTTCAACATCTCGAAAGCTTGTTGCCTAACATTCGTTCATTCAAAGCGAACATTCTTTTGCAGCAACTTAGTTAATGGAGCAGCAATCTTAGAAAAACCCTCCACAAACCTTCGATAATATCCAGCCAAACCAAGGAAACTACGCACCTCCATCACTGATTTAGGAATTTTCTAATTCATCACCGCCTAAATCTTGTGTGGGTCAACCCGAATACCCTCGGCTGACATAACATGTCCAAGAAAGACAACTTCTCTAAGCCAAAACTCGCACTTGCTCAGCTTAGCATAAAGCTGATTCTCTAACAATACTTGCAAAACAATCCTCAAATTCTCATCATGATCTTCCTCGGTACGCGAGTTGTAACACCCTGGTTTTGGGCCTAGATGGTTTAGACATCGGGTCGGACCGATCGAGAACGGTTCGAATCGCGTAAGGTGATTTAAGGAAATCAAGGATCGGGATATGATAAAAATGTGGTAAAAATTGCTAAAATCCTCTAAAAATATGTCTAAGAGGTTAGTCAAGTCAATTTTACAAAATGAATTTCGAAAATGGGACATTTTGAGTAGTGACCAAATTGTAAAGTTTCAAAACTGGGAAAATGTGATTTTTAATGTGGAAGCCAAAATCTTAGAATCTTTAGGGGGCTTTAAGTCAATTTGACATTTCCTCAATATGATATGTGTTTTAAAAGGCTTTTAATTAAATGGATTTAATTGGGTTTATATTAATTAATTAATAAAGTTAGTTAATGTGAGATTTTCAATTACGTAACTACCAACTCATTCTCATTTTCAGCCAAACACTAATTCACTCATCTTTTTCCAGAATTCTTTCTCCCAAAAACTCTCTCAATATTTTCTAAACCATTTCCAAGAAAACTTTTTTAATCCTCTAAGATTTTGCTAAGGAAAACTTGTCATTCATTGAGGGAAGAAAGGATTGGAGATAAATCACATTCTCAACCTCTAATCTAAGTTCTTTATTGAAATTCCCAAGATATTTGGCTTCTAAATACTATTTTTGGTTGAGTTTTCATTATAGTTTTGATTGGAGATCAAAATCTTGTAAAAACATGGTTGAAATCTTAATTTTCGGACTTGATGAGTTAAGCTTTGTTTTGTGTTGATTTTAATTGAGTTCTAAGTTGATTAATATGTTAAAATGATGTGTTGATAACATAGATCCTGAAGTTCTTGAGATCCTTGAGTTTCTTGTTAGTTTTTGAGGTGAAATGGTGGAATCTTGCTTGCTGGAGGTATAAGGTTGGGTTAGGTTGTTTATTAGATGTGTTTTAATGTTTATTATGGTTTGGAAGTGATGTATGTTGGCTGGGCTTGGTTTAGGAAGCAATCGATTGAGTTTTCGGTTGTTTCAGGTTGGTAAATTGGTGTAGTTTGGGTGAGCAACGAGTTTGTGAGTTGTTGCTGGTGTTGGAATGCATTTTTAATGCATTTAGATCTCTGTTTTGATGATGTGAAAATAGGGGATCTTGATCCAGAAGCAAACGAGGTGTTGTTGGAGGCTCCGGAAGGATAATTTCCTTGTCGGCGAGCAAGGCTTCGCGTATCGGTGAGTGGAAATGCAATTTCCTGCTTTGTAACGCTTTGAGAGTGGTCTTGGGAGCTTAGTCTAAGTTTGATACACTTAGCTAAGATCAAGAGTAAGTGAATCGGAAATCCCTATCTTGGAAATGTGCTATGTTTGATGAAATTGCACTTGAGTTGAGTGTGAATTTGATTACTGTTTTCAAAGCATGTTTTAAGCATGAATGTTGCTGGATTTTAATGCCATTATGTTAAGGATGCACTAGGTAAGTGATCCTTGGTTTTTCATATGAATATGCATGTGATGTTAAGCATGTTATGCTTGTGGAAATGGCATTGTGGTTATGCTTGAAAAACAGTGGATTGTTGATGTTAAATGATTATATTGGCAATTGATGAAAATTGTTATTGGTTACTTTAATCGGATATAGTTAGCTGGCTATAGGAATGGGTGCACCGTGAACAAAGTCGCCTTGGATGTCGAGGGGTTGTGATTGTACCATATACTCCATCCAAGTACCCTAACGGTTGAGGTTAAGATCACAACGGTGGATGTTAATTCCGTTTGTGGATCTTGTGTTATGTGTCCCGTCCTCTCGTTAGTGGAATTATACAACTACCGATAAGTGGTGTTGAGGGGTTGTGATTGTACCGTTATACTCCACCACGGGTGTCACAACGATGGAGGGTTGCTCTCGTGTGTGGACCTTGTGTAGACCGGTAGTGTGTATGAAGCGTGTGGGACAATTCTTGTAATCCGCGTATCCGATTGTGTCTTGAATTGAAATGGTTTATGGATTATCACTTGTGAGCCAATATAATGTTAATGATAAATGTGAAGCTTGAGATACTTGTAAATGATGCAAGAATGCATGAAATGCTTAGTAAAGCATGAGAAATGGTTTAATTGATGTTTAATATGTTACTTATGAGCATGTGTTATTAAATGCATTGTTGTCTCGAGAAGACATGATTTATGAAAAGGCATGTGATAAAAATTGTGGTTTTGCAAGTCATGTGAAATGCCTTGATGAATGTTGTTAGCGATCCTCACTAAGCTATATGCTTACGCTCATTTATTTCATCGACGCAGAGAATTGAACATTTCAAGGCAGCCCAAAAGCAAGAGGAATCCAAGGCTTTGTTTAAGAGATGTATGTGGTTCACCCTTAGTGTAATAAGTAGCAATGGGTGGGATTTCTACTTCCTGATTTTGTTGGTGATGGTTGTTGTTTCAAGCATGTTTAGTTTCCTATTGTGGACTTGTATTTGGCCTTTATATGGTTCTATGGTTTGTTTGTGGTGTTTTACCTTTTCTATAAGTTTGGTATCTTAAGCATGCTTGGATAGCTCAATAGTTAGCATGGTTTGAAGTGGTTGATGGAAGTGTTATGTTGTTTGTTAGTGTCTATAAGTCTATTAGATGGATTATATCATGTATGCATGATTTCAGCTTGTTTGGATGTGTTTTAGTATGTTTAAAAGATGTTGGGATGTGCCAATCTGGTATGTGTATTGATACTCGGGGAGGTGTATCGATACGCTAAGGCAAAAGTGAGGCATTTCTGTACAGGGGTATCGAAACGGATTGTCCGCGTATCGATACGCCTAGGCCAAGTTTGAAGGCAGTACCGATATGCGGGGAAGCGTTTCGATACGCTCAACCCTTCTTTAGCTATTGTCTTCCCGCGTATCGATACAGGCTCATGTGTATCGATACGGGTAGTTAAATTTCAGTTAAAAGTATCTTTTAAAGTTTGGAAATGTTGCATTTTGGTCCCTGAATTTTGTGTATGCAATTGAATGAGTTTGGATGATCCCTTTAAACTGAATTTTGACATGTTGGCATGTTACATGGCTAATTAAATATTGGTAACTTTAAAATCTTAGAAGTCCCTGTATTTTATGGAAATTACAGTTTAGCCTCTAAAAGTCAAATGTATGCAATCGAACCCCTAATTGAACTCCGATCGTTGTGTCGTTTTCACCTGATCGCTTTGCTGAACATATAGGATAATAATATGCATCTAGAGAAGACAAAAAGAAAAAAAAGGGTCGTAAGTCGAGGTTGAATTTAATGAGTTAGCTTCGGTTTTCCCCGTGTAATCTTCTTAGTTCGGGTCGGACGTCTAGGCCGGGTTAAGAGGGTTACATTTGTTGGTATCAGAGCCAGTTTACGAAAGAATTGGGGATGTTGGTATGAGAAATTGATATGTATTGATGTATGTTGTTTGAAAAGCATGCAATTAGTTGAATTCTGAAGCTTATGTTATGCTTGATTTATGTGAATCGCATGTGAAGTGAATATGATCGTGTGATGATGAGGCAATGTTGTTATATGCTGAATTTGGATGGTGAAAAGCATGTTGAGCATGATGTGTCATTGTATGATATGCCATGTTGGGGGAAATCGGTGTGCCCATTGCCTTATTACACTAATCAAATGTTTTTTTAAGCTTGGATCCTTGTTTGAAGCTGGTCTAAATGGTTTGATTTGTTTTTGTTGTTATGCTTTGTTAAAATAGCACTATGGGACCGAGAAGAGAGCTGAGGTGCAATACGATAATATCTGCAGCTGAGCAGGGTAACCAGGGTGAACAAGGGGCTGATGTCCCTCCTGGTGGAAATCTACCTCATCTGCCACCACCTGGAGGTGGGGAGCAGGTGCAGCAAGGACTTGCCGGTCCTGGTTTGGGTGATTTGGCACCACTGGTTTAGACGATCACCGGAGCATTTCAGGCTGTTGTTGCCAGAGCGAATGTGCAGGCCCCTACAGCTGGGCAGGCAGGCTTATCGTTAGAGAGATTGAGGAGCCTAAGAGCTGTGGAGTTCTTTGGTATGTCTCCTGAGGCGTCTGAGGCCTAGTTAACAAGTACGATCTGTATCATGGATTAGATGGCTGTAATGATGTGCGCAAGTTGGGATACACAGTATCTTTGTTGGAAGGTGATGCTTACAGCTGGTGGACGACTACCACGACTGGTATGGAACCCATTGAGGTTGATTGGGAGTTTTTCAGAGGTGCCTTCAGGAGGAAGTATCTAGGGGTGAGATACTTGGACGAAAAGAAACGTGAGTTTATGTCGCTTGTTTAGGGCAACCTTTCTGTGGCTGAGTACGAGGTCCAGTTCGTACGCTTGAGCCAGTATGCTCCTGAGCTGGTACCTAGTGAGAGGCACCAACGTGACCGCTTCCGGTATGGGTTGGTACAGGAAGTTAAGACGTATATGATGGCTGATGATTATACTGATTTTGATGTGCTTGTTTGATGAGCGAAGGACATCGAGCAGAATTTGGGTTTGTCCTCTCAAGGTGTTGGTTCTAGCTCTAGGAAGAGATCAGCTGAGTCTAGTTCCGGTGGTGGACGGAACAAGAGGGGACGAGATAGGAGGTATCAACCTCTTGCTAGGCGAGGTAATGGTGGACATGGTGCACCTGCTCAGGGAGATAGGATGAGGGCTGAACAGAACACGTGTTGGACGTGTGGTTGTCGTGGTCATTTGAGGCGAGATTGTCCTTGGGCGGCTAGGGAGGTTCAGGCTCCTGTGGTGGTGACAGGGAATTCATGTTGGAATTGTGGTTCAGCAGATCACGTGAGGAGGGAGTGTCCTTTGTTGGCTGGTGGAGGCCAAGGACGTGCTCCTGTGGTAGCTACACCTCAGAAAGGCTGTGGGCGCGGCCGTGGGAACTTTTAGAGGAGAGACGAGGGGCAGTGAGGTATTGCTCATGTAATAGCCGTTTGACCTGAGACAGGTGGACCAGCGAGGGTTTATGCTCAGCGCGAGGAGTGCAATGATATCAATGTTATCGCATGTACCTTTGCTCTTTAGTCTTTATCTTTGCTGGTTTGATTGATTCTGGATCTACGCATTCTTATATCTTGAGTGAGCATGCACATTTTCTTGATATACATGTTGAGATGCTGGAAGTAGGAATGCAAGTGACTAGTTCTTTTGGTGAGACTGTAGTCACTAGGAAGTTGTATAAAAGATGTCCTTTGTATGTACAAGGACATGTTTTCCTTGTGGATTTGATGGAGTTACCTTTCTACGGATTAGATGTAATCCTTGGCATGGATTGGTTGTCGGAGCATAGAGTGGTGGTTGACTTTGATGTTAAGCGAGTCACCTTAAAGCTAGCCGATGATTATGAGGTAGTGATAGTAGGCGAGAATTTGAAATTCTTGTCGAATGTGATTTCGGTTTTGGAAGCAAACCGTATGATGAGGTTGGGTTGCGAGGCTTACGTTGCCTATGTGATGAATCTTGGCACCAAGGATGTGCGTGTGCAGGACATCCGAACTGTTCGCGATTTTCTGGGTGTCTTACCGAAATAATTGCCTTGTTTGCCACCAAACAGGGAAGTGGAGTTTGGTATAGAGTTGTACGAGAATACGACTCTGGTGTCCATTGCTCCTTATCGCATGGCACCTAAAGAGTTAAAAGAGTTGAAAACGCAATTGCAGGAGTTGTTGGACCAAGGTTTCATCTAGCCGAGTGTGTCACTTTGGGGTGCACCGGCCTTGTTTGTTAAGAAGAAGGATAGGACAATGCAGATGTGCATAGATTATCGGCAACTGAACAAGTTGACGATCAAGAACAAGTATCCCTTGCCTAGAATTGATGATTTCTTTGATCAGTTTCGGGGAGCCTCAGTGTTTTCTAAGATAGACTTGAGATTGGGGTATTATCAGCTGAGAGTGAAGGATGTGGACGTACCTAAGACAGCTTTTCGGACGAGGTATAGACATTATGAATTTTTGGTGATGTCGTTTGGTTTGACCAACGCGCCTGCTGCTTTCATAGACATGATGAATCGTGTATTCCATGAATTCCTGGATCAGTTTGTGGTGGTGTTCATCGATGATATCCTTGTGTATTCGCGTACCGAGGAGGATCATGATAAACACTTGAGAATTGTTTTGCAAGCGTTGTTGGGAAATTAGTTGTATGCCAAACTGAGTAAGTGTGAGTTTTGGCTTAGGGAGGTGGTCTTCCTTGGACATGTTGTGTCAGCTGAGGGTATTCGTGTTGATCCGCACAAGGTAGAAGTTGTGATGAGTTGGAAAGTACCTAAGTTAGTGACAGAGGTATGGAGTTTCCTTGGAATAGCTGGGTACTACCGTAGGTTTGTCGAGGGTTTCTCGAAGATAGCGGCACCTTTGACCAAGTTGTTGCAGAAAAACGTTCGCTTTGAGTGGACTGATGTGAGACAGCAAGCTTTCGAGAAGTTGAAGGAAGCTTTGACGCAAGCTCCTGTTTTGATTCAACCTAATTCTGGTAAGGAGTTTGTGGTCTATAGTGATGCGTCCATTGTTGGTTTGGGTTGCGTGTTGATGCAGGGGGTAAGGTAGTGGCCTATGCATCTAGGCAGTTGAAGGTGCATGAGCGCAACTACCCTACTCATGATCTTGAGCTTGCGGTTGTGGTGTTTGCCTTGAAGATTTGGAGGCATTACCTGTACGGTGAGAAGTGTGTTGTATTCACGGATCATAAGAGTTTGAAGTATCTTATGTCTCAGAAGGAGTTAAATCTTAGGCAGCGTCGCTGGGTAGAGTTGCTTAAAGATTATGATCTGACGATTGAGTATCACTCGGGTAAGGCTAATGTTGTAGCCGATGCTTTAAGTGGGAAAGTAGCTGTGGAGTTGAGAGCGATGTTTGCTCGCTTGAGCATATCGCGTGATGATGGTCTTATTGCAGAATTGCAAGCGAAACCATCTCTGATACAGTTGATCAAAGATAAGTGGTTGCTTGATGATTCTCTTGTTTCGCATGTTCAGGACATTGCGGAGGGTAGACCTTCGGATTTCAGCTTTAGTGATGATGGTGTTTTGTGCTTTGGGAGTCGAATAGTGGTGCCAGTTGATGCTGAATTGAGGCGCGCTATTTTTACTGAAGCTCATAGTAGCCCTTTTGATATGCATCCTGGTAGTACAAAGATGTATCGTGATTTGAAAGATGAGTACTACTGGGTGGGGTTGAAAAAGGACGTGGCTGCGTTCGTTAGTAAGTGCATGGTGTGTCAGCGAGTGAAGGCTGAACATCAGGTTCCTTCTGGGTTGTTGCAGCCTTTGAGAATCCCAGAATGGAAGTGGGAGAGAATCACCTTGGATTTTGTGTTTGGATTACCCTTGTCACCATCAAAGAAAAATTCAATTTGGGTGATTGTAGATCGGCTTACAAAGTGTGCACATTTTCTGCCTGTGCATACTACGTATACCTTGGATAAATTGGCTGAGCTATACATGGCTGAGATTGTGCGGTTGCACGGTGCGCCAAAGTCCATTGTGTCGGATAGAGATCCGAGGTTTACAGCACAATTTTGGGAATGTTTGCATCAAGCCTTTGGTACACGGTTGAATTTTAGTACTTCTTATCATCCTCAGACGGATGGGCAGTCAGAACGTGTGATCTAAGTGCTTGAGGACATGTTGAGATGCTATGTGATAGATTTTCAGGGTTCTTGGGAGAAGCACTTGCCGTTGGTTGAGTTTGCGTATAATAACAATTACCAGGAAAGTATTCAAATGGCTCCATATGAGGCTTTGTATGGGAGAAGATGTAGAACCCCTCTCTGTTGGGCAGAAGCTGGGCAAAATTTGATTTCGATGCCAGCTATGCTAAAGGGAACCACCGAGAAGGTGAAGCTTATTTGTGAGCTTCTAAAGGCAGCATCGAATAGGCAAAAGTCTTACGTAGACCTGAAGCGTAAGGAGATTGAGTTCGCGGTTGGCGAACGTGTGTTCTTGAAAGTATCGCCTTGGAAGAAGGTGATGAGATTTGGGCGTAAGGGTAAGCTTAGCCCGAGGTTCATTGGACCTTACGACATTGTGGAGCGTATTGGTCTTGTGGCATATCGGTTAAGATTGCCTGCAAAGTTGGAGAAGATACATGATGTGTTTCATGTCTCCATGTTACGGAAGTACAGATCGGATCCTTCGCATGTGATGCTTGTTGAGGAGATAGAGTTGAATCCAGATCTATCGTATGATGAGGAACCGATGAAGGTTATGGATGTGAGTAGCAAAGTTCTTCGTGGCAAGACGATAGAGCTTGTGAAGGTGTTGTGACGACACCGAGGAGTTGAGGAGGCCACGTGGGAAAGCAAGGCAGACATGCTAAAGCAGTTTCCGCATCTCTTTCCAACAGGTAAGAATTTCGAGGACGAAATTTCCTAAGTGGGGGAGAGTTGTAACGCCCTGGTTTTGGGCCTAGATGGTTTAGACATCGGGTCGGACCGGTCGAGAACGGTTAGAATCGCGTAAGGTCATTTAAGGAAATCAAGGATCGGGATAGGATAAAAATGTGGTAAAAATTGCTAAAATCCTCTAAAAATATGTTTAAGAGGTTAGTCAAGTCAATTTTACAAAATAAATTTTGAATATGGGAAATTTTAAGTAATGACCAAATTGTAAAGTTTCAAAATTGGGAAAATGTGATTTTTAATGTGGAAGCTAAAATCTTAGAATCTTTAGGGGGATTTAAGTCAATTTGACATTTCCTCAATATGACATGTGTTTTAAAAGGATTTTAATTAAATGGATTTAATTGGGTTTATATTAATTAATTAATAAAGTTAGTTAATGTGAGATTTTCAATTACGTAACTACCAACACTTTCTCAATTTCAGCCAAACACTAATTCACTCATCTTTTTCCAGAATTCTTTCTCCCAAAAACTCTCTCAACATTTTCTAAACCATTTCCAAGAAATCTTTTCTAATCATTCAAGATTTTGCTAAGGAAAACTTGTCATTCATTAAGGGAAGCAAGGATTGGAGGTAAATCCCGTTCTCAACCACTAATCTAAGTTCTTTATTGAAATTTCCAAGATATTTGGCTTCTAAATACTATTTTTGGTTGAGTTTTCATTATAGTTTTGATTGGAGATCAAAATCTTGTAAAAACATGGTTGAAATCTTAATTTTCGGACTTGATGAGTTAAGCTTTGTTTTGTGTTGATTTTAATTGAGTTCTAAGTTGATTAATATGTTAAAATGATGTGTTGATAACATAGATCCCGAAGTCCTTGAGATCCTTGAGTTTCTTGTTGGTTTTAAGTGAGTTTTTGAGGTGAAATGGTGGAATCTTGCTTGCTGGAGGTATAAGGTTGGGTTAGGTTGTTTATTAGATGTGTTTTAATGTTTATTATGGTTTGGAAGTGATGTATGTTGGCTGGGCTTGGTTTAGGAAGCAATCGATTGAGTTTTTGGTTGTTTCGGTTGGGTAAATTGGTGTAGTTTGGGTGAACAACGAGTTTATGAATTGTTGCTGGTGTTGGAATGCATTTTAATGCATTTAGACCTCTGTTTTGATGATGTGAAAATAGGGGATCTTGATCCAGAAGCAAACGAGGTGTTGTTGGAGGCTCCGGAAGGATAATTTCCGTGTCAGCGAGCAAGGCTTCGCGTATCGGTGAGTGGAAATGCAATTTCCTGCTTTGTAACGCTTTGAGTGTGGTCTTGGGAGCTTAGTGTAAGTTTGATATACTTAGCTAAGCTCAAGAGTTAGTGAATCGGAAATCCCTCTCTTGGAAATGTGCTATGTTTGATGAAATTGCACTTGAGTTGAGTGTGGATTTGATTAATGTTTTTAAAGCATGTTTTAAGCATGAATGTTGCTGGATTTTAATGCCATTATGTTAAGGATGCACTAGGTAAGTGATCCTTGGTTTTTCATATGAATAGGCATATGATGTTAAGCATGTTATGCTTGTGGAAATGGCATTGTGGTTATGCTTGAAAAATAGTGGATTGTTGATGTTAAATGATTATATTGGCAAGTGATGAAAATGGTTTTTGGTTACTTTAATCGGATATAGTTAGTCGGCTATAAGATTGGGTGCACCGTGAACAAAGTCGCCTTGGATGTCGAGGGGTTGTGATTGTACCGTATACTCCATCCAAGTACCCTAACGATTGAGGTTAAGATCACAACGGT
The DNA here is from genome assembly GCA_030270665.1 of Hibiscus trionum. Classification (NCBI taxonomy): domain Eukaryota; kingdom Viridiplantae; phylum Streptophyta; class Magnoliopsida; order Malvales; family Malvaceae; genus Hibiscus; species Hibiscus trionum. The sequence goes on along the minus strand of BSYR01000010.1, from coordinate 5,616,130 downwards.
GGATGTTAATTCCGTATGTTGATCTTGTGTTATGTGTCCCGTGCTCTCATTAGTGGAATTGTACAACTACCAATGAGTGGTGTTGAGGGGTTGTGATTGTACCGTTATACTCCACCACGGGTGTCACAACGATGGAGGGTTTCTCTCGTGTGTGAACCTTGTGTAGACCGGTAGTGTGTATGAAGCGTGTGGGACAACGCTTGTATTCCGCGTATCCGATTGTGTCTTGAGTTGAAATGGTTTATGGATTACCACTTGTGAGCCAATATAATGTTAATGATAAATGTGAAGCTTGAGATACTTGTAGATAATGCATGAAATGCTTAGTAAAGCTTGAGCAATGGTTTAATTGTTGTTTAGTATGTTACTTATGAGCATGTGTTATTAAATGCATTGTTGTCTCGAGAAGACATGATTTATGAAAAGGCATGTGATAAAAGTGGTGGTTTTGCAAGTCATGTGAAATGCATTGATAAATGTTGTTAGCGATCCTCACTAAGCTATATGCTTACGCTCATTTGTTTCATCGACGCAAAGAATTGAACATTTCAAGGCAGCCCAAAAGCAAGAGGAATCCAAGGCTTTGTTTAAGAGATGTATGTGGTTCACCCTTAGTGTAATAAGTGGCAATGGGTGGGATTTCTACTTCCTGATTTTGTTGGTGATGGTTGTTGTTTCAAGCATGTTTAATTTCCTATTGTGGACTTGCATTTGGCCTTTATATGGTTCTATGGTTTGTTTGTGGTGTTTTACCTTTTCTATAAGTTTGGTATCTTAAGCATGCTTGGATAGCTCAATAGTTATCATGGTTTGAAGTGGTTGATGGAAGTGTTATGATGTTTGTTAGTGTCTATAAGTCTATTAGATGGATTATATCATGTATGCATGATTTGAGCTTGTTTGGATGTGTTTTACTATGTTTAAAAGTTGTTGGAATGTGTCAATCTGGTATGTGTATCGATACTTTGGGAGGTGTATCGATACGCTAAGGCAAAAGTGAGGCATTTCTGTACAGGGGTATCGAAACGGATTACCCGCGTATCTGTAACCCCCTTAACCCGGCCTAGACGATTGACCCGAATTAAGAAGTTTACACGGGGAAAACCAAAGTCAACCCGAAAGTCAACCTTGATTAACGACCCTTTTTTTCTTTTTAATCTTATCTAAATGCACATTAACCCTAGATATGTTCATAACTACAGCATGTTCAAAGATCACAGCAATCAGAACACATTTAGGGACTCGATTGCACAAAACATGAATATAGGGACCAAAATGTAAATTCTGGAAATTATAAGGACTTAACCCACTTGTAAGTTACCATTATGAAATTAGTCATATTTCTTGCTTCTCTGACAAATTTCAACTCAAACGGACATCTCAAACTCATTCAATTGCATAAACAAGATTCAGGACCAAAACGCAAAGATTTCAAAACATATAACCATCAATATCAGTGCCCAACGGTCGAGTGTTCCGAAACAGGGGGGACCTGTTCCGAAATGCGGGACCGTTCCGAAACACGTTTCGATACAGGGCTCGGCAGTAGCATTTTCGTTCCGGAACGGTTCATCCCGTTTCGAAACGCCTAGGCCATTTCAGGCCCCCGTTCCGAAACGGTGACACCCGTTCCGATACGGCCTGCCCAGATTTGCAGGATTTCGCTGGTTTATCACACAATTGACCCATCAAACATGCTCCAAAGGCAACCAAATTATATCAGCAAGACATTACATGCATAAGGAACATAATTGCATCAACCATACTCAAACATGGCATCAATTAAGCAAATCCCCAATTCTATAGACATGCATCCTATTTAGAAAACCGTTCAAGCATCATAATACCCAACCAACTTCACAAAGGCCTATTACATGTTCCATCATCAACAACAACATAAAACCAACTTAGGGAGTCCAAAACATCTCCCAAAACAACAACATAGGTTCCCCATTGCCAAATGCCAAAAGCTAATAGTGTAAAGAAACTTTCACCATACATGAGCTTAGTTCTTCACTTGGATTCTTGACCTCTTGCTGCCCTTATATGCACTTCAATGCTCTGCATTATTGGTTTAAGAAAAGAGAGAGAGCGTAAGCTAAAAGCTTAGTGAGGAATGCTCATTTAAAACAACTCAATAATGCATTTATAAAACACTTTTATAAACCTTAATTCAAACAACCTTTATCCATGCACATAAGCATTTAAAACAAGCATTTCATGCTTCAAATTATTAACATGTCATATTGGCCACAAGTGATAATCATAATCTTTCCATTTCACAATACAATCAACATAAGACCCACACATGGACTTTTAACCACCATTGTGATCTTACAATTCACAAGGACCACACATGGACTTTTAACCACCATTGTGTCCTTAGCACAAGAATCACCCATGGACTTTTAACCACCATGGTGTTCTTACAATACACAAGGTCCACACAAGGACTTTTAACCACCTTGTGACCTTAACACAAGAATCACCCATGGACTTTTAACCACCATGGTGTTCTTAAAATACACAAGGCTCACACAAGGACTTTTAACCACCTTTGTGACCTTAGCACAAGAATCAATCATGGACTTTTAACCATCATGTTGTTCTTAACACAAGAACCACATATGGACTTTTAACCACCATAGTGTTCTTAACCTTTCTCGAAACATCACTTGCCAATAAGCATCATTTAACAACAATAGTCCACTGTTTTAAAGCATTTAACAAAGCCATTAATCATCATGCATCCTTATGCAACAAAACCACATTTTATCAAATGTTCAAAACAAGGATCTCTTACCTTGAGCATCCTTCAACACATGGCTTATAAAACCAGCAAATAAACATGCTAAAGTATGCTTTCAAAACAGAATTTAAAACATGCAAACAATCACATTGCACTCAATCAACTCATGGTTCATCAACAAGAGAGTTTTTCCGAAAACTTACTCTTGAGCTTAGCAAAGTTGTTTAGACTTAAACTAAGCTCCCAAACCTTCAAAACATTGGTTTCAAAGCTGAAAACCAAAATCCACTCACCGATTCCGTTTCGCCACTTGCCGAACACCAATCAAGCTTCCGGATCAACACCACAAGGATCCGAAGATGTCTCCCCTGTTTTAAACACATCAAAACAGTAGATTAATGCACCATCATGCATTAATATCCTCAACCAAGACATCTAAACTCGCTGCTCACATCAACACTCAAATTTCGGCTACCAAACACAACCGAAATCACATCCAAACATCTCCACAACACTAACCAGCCAAGATCCATCAATTCCAAACATTCATAAACCTCAATTAACATCCAAAATGGATCTCATCACGTCCTTATACCTCCAGCTATAGCAGAACATCAAGATCACTCCAAAAACCACCAAAAACTTAAACAAAACTTAGGAAAATCAACCTATTCGGGATTGCATTCATTAAACCTCAATTTCTCATCAATTATACATCCATTTTACATCAAAAACACATCTCAAAACAATGCCCACTCAGATCATACGAATTTCATCAAAATTAAAGCAAATCTTGCATTTTTAAAGCCAAGATCAAGAACTCAATTGCAAAACCTTTAATAAAACATAATTCAAGGATTGAGAACTTGGGAATTTCAGTAAAGAACTGAGAATTTAGAGGAGAAGGACGTTCATACCTCTAAACTTGAGTTTCTCCCTTTTTGGAACCAAGATTCTTGAAAATCCAATAAGCAAATGCTAAGGTTTTGTTGTAGAATTGATTAGAGATCAAATGAGGATTGAAATCTAATCTTTAGTTGACAAAATCAGAGAGAATTTTGCTGGAGAAATGTGTTTGGGTTGAGAGAAAAGTTGAGAGAAAAGAAAATGGAAATTTAGAGAAAAGTTAGTTAAAATGCCAAAATATCTTTTCCCTCCTTTTACACTTAATTAAAAACCATTAATTAAATTGATTAATATTCAGAAAAATCTGGAGAAAGTCTTTTGGGTAAATAGCTCCTTAAAGATTCAAAGTTTCAATCCTTTTTAAAACAGTCACCCAGTTTTCAAAAATTACATTTTGGTCACTAACCCAAAATGTCACTCTTCCAAACCTCATTTTGTAAAATTGATTTCACTTTTCTCTTATATATAATAAAAGAGGATTTTAAGACATTTTTCCATATTTTTAATGCAACCCGAACTAGGCTTTCCTAAATTCACCCTTATATATTCAAACCGCAACCCGACCGGTCCGGTCCAAACCCAAAACTTCTAAGCCCAAAATTGGGGTGTTACAGTATCGATACGCCTAGGCCAAGTTTGAAGGTCGTACCGATACGCGGGGAAGTGTTTCGATACGCTCAACCCTTCTTTAGCTATTGTCTTCCCGCGTATCGATACAGACTCAGGTGTATCGATACGGGTAGTTAAATTTCAGTTAAAAGTATCTTTTAAAGTTTGGAAATGTTGTATTTTGGCCCCTGAATTTTGTGTATGCAATTGAATGAGTTTGGATGATCCATTTGAACTGAATTTTGGCATGTTGGCATGTTACATGGCTAATTAAAGATTGGTAAAAATCTTGGAAGTCCCTTATTTTATGGAAATTACAATTTAGCCCCTAAAAGTCAAATGTATGCAATCAAACCCCTAATTGAACTCCGATCGCTGTGCCGTTTTCACCTAATCGCTTTGCTAAACATATAGGCTAATAATATGCATCTGGAGAAGATAAAAAGAAAAAAATGGTCGTAAATCAAGGTTGAATTTATCGAGTTGGCTTCGGTTTTCCTCGTGTAATCTTCTTAGTTTGGGTCGGGCGTCTAGGCCGAGCTAAGGGGGTTACACGAGTACACGAGAATATCATCAATAAACACTACCACAAACTGATCTAAAAACTCATGGAACACAAAATTCATCATATCCATAAATGCAACCGGTGCATTTGTCACCCAAACGGCATCACTAAATATTCATAATGGCCATACCTTGTCTGAAAAGCTATCTTAGGTACATCTACATCCTTAACCTTCAATTGATAATATCCAGACCTCAAATCAATCTTCGAAAACACTGAAGCACCTCGGAACTGATCAAACAAATCATCAATCCTTGGCAAAAGGTACTTGTTATTAATTGTCAACTTGTTAAGTTGTCGATAATCTATACACATACGCATCGTGCCATCCTTCTTATTTACAAACAAAATCGGTGCACCCCAAGGTGAAACACTTAGCCTTATGAACCCTCGACCAAACAACTCTTGAAGTTGCGTTTTCAACTCCTTCAACTCTTTAGGTGTCATCTGATAAGGAGCAATAGGCACTGGAGTCGTATTTTCATACAACTCAATGCCAAACACAACTTCTCTGTTCGGTGGCAAACCAGGCAACTCTTCGAAAAAACTCCCGAAAACTCACATATTGTTTATATGTCTTGTACTCACACCTCCTTTGTACCAGGGTTGATCACATAAGCTAGGAAAGCTTCACAACCCAACTCCATCATCCGACTTGCTTCAAGAGCCGAAATTGCATTGGACAAGAATTTCACATTCTCGCCTACGATTACCACTTCATAATCATCAGTAAGTTTCAAGGTAACTCGCTTAACATCAAAATCAACTACAGCTCTATGCTCAGACAACCAATCCATTCCAAGGATCACATCAAAACCATAGAAAGGCAACTCCATCAAATCATCTGAAAACACATGGCCTTGAACAGATAAAGGACATCTCATATACAGTTTTCTTGTAACAACAGTTTCACCAAAAGAGATTGTTACTTGCATTCCTACATCTAGCATCTCAACAGGGGTATCAAGAAATCAGGCCAGCTTCTAGCAAGGATCCAAGACTTCGAATTCAATTTAAAGCACTTCACTACAGTAATAAGGCAATGGGCATCCCAATTTCCCCCGGACATAGCATAAAGCATACAGCGTAAATGTCACAACCATTGTGAATCAAAATCAATAAGATTCAGCCCACAACATCACCATATATAACAGCTCATACATACATCACAATCATCATGCATAGCATCACTATCATTCACTCAACATTAACATGCTTATAACATTCACCGTGTAAAACAAACACCACCAAATACATACAATTGCATCACATTGACTTACCATTAACTTACCATCATCTCGTTCTTTCGTAACATGGCTCTGATACCGCCAAATGTAACCCCCTCGACCCAGCCTAGTTGATAGATCGAACAGAACGAGTCACGAGAGGAATATTAAAGTAAATTGGGAATGTTTACCTCAACAAGCAACCCTATTTTTAAAAAAAAAATTATCTTATCTAAATGCAAATTAGGTTCCTATGTGTTAAACATTGCAGCGGATCAAACGTAACTCAATCATGCATCAATTTCATCCAATTACGGCTTTTAGGGACCATTTTGTAATTTTTCCAATTCACAGGGATTTAAGCCATTTTTGTGTTATCGTCCTTTAATTAGTCTCAATACAAGCATCTCGGTCAAATCTCAGCTCAAGATAATTATTCATGCTCATTTAATTGCATCCACAACATTCAAGGACTAAAATGCATTGAATCAAAACTTCAGAACATTCCACCAACTAACATAATTGTCACCCGTTTCGAAACACTAAGGCCATGTTTCGAAACACATGCTCGTATCGAAATGCCCTTAAGGTGTTTCGAAACTACGGTTTCCAGTAGCAAATCGTACCGGAACAGACATTAGTCGTTTCGAAACCCTAAGGCCATTTCACGCACCCCGTTTCGATACAGGCTCGAGTGTTTCAAAACACTTGGGCCTGTAATGACAGATTTTGCTGGTTTTTCACTCTAAAAATCAACTTATACCAATCCAACATATTTCTAACATGCATACATCATACATAAACATTAATCCTCAAACATTTGCAGCATAATTAGCATCAAAGCGTGGCTAATTGCATCAATGGAAATCTAAAGGCATGCAACCTAGCAAATAAGCCACTCAAGAGTCAAAACTCAATCCAAAAATCTAAACACCAATTAAAGGCCTTTTACAACTATAAAATCATAAAGCAAACATGCTCAAATGGTGTTCATACACATTACCCAAGCAAAACATGAAATCTCCCATTGCCCTTATTACTCTAGTGCATAACCGAAACATATTTTCAAAGTGAAGTCTCTTAGGATTCCCTTGCAAGTTGCTGCCTCCAAACACGTAGTTATCTGCATTGATGGACAAAAGAGAGCTTAAGCATAAAAGCTTAGTGAGGAGTGTTCTAAACCCAAAAACACCATCAATGCTTAAAACCATTTTACACTTTTGAAAACCATCATGCCCTCTTTGAAATCCATGCACTTCATCATTAAAATCAGCATGTTATACACCATGCAACAAGTATTACATACTTCAGCAACAAATCATTTGCTAAAACTCATTCCAAGCTTTTCCATGCATAGTTACCATATGCAAAGCTAGTGAGGTAGTCATATACAATAATAAAACAATGAAATGCATTCCAAATCATGTTTATCAGTGACAATATTATCGATGATGCTCAATGACAATAACTATCATATTTCAATGTTATTCCTTGGATCGAATTAAGATAGTGGATACACGAATTCCTACGCCTCTCTAAATCAATGAATGGTCTAGTCTCTCTGCCTCGCCAATTGACCAATAACATAAACATCCCTCCGCCTCGCCACAATAAAGGTTGTAGCCAAGGACCGTAGTCCACTCGTACCAATGAGCTCATGAATTCTATGACGTGCCAATTGTATCCAATATCCTTTCGAATCCAAGGTTCAATAGCAATATCGGTATTCAATATTTTCAATAGCAAATTCAATGATCGGTGTTTCAATGCCAATGATTCGATAACAATAACAATACCAATTTCAATATACAATGAAAATATCTATGGCAATGACTATAGCAATAACAATGTCGATATTCAATGGTTGAAATTCTAATTTCAATGCTTCAATATGGTCGATGACAATAGCAATGATTCTATGTTCAATAATTCAATGCATCAACTTACCAAAGCTTACCAATATGGTCTCCTATGAGATTCAATGCGATATCCTTAGACACGATGTTAGTAATACAAAAATCAATATTTATAAAGTCGAGATAAGCACCTAGCATATTCCTGAGACTCCGACTACACTCACCTTAATATTCGAAGCTCTTATGGCTCTCAAATGACAACTCCCTTGTTCTTTCGATTGGTTGGTTCCAATGGATTTGCCGATTCCTCCCTTCGTCACTCTTGGGTCGATTGGTAGGAATTGGTTGAAATCTAAAGATTGAAGAAAAACAAAGCTTGAGTAAGGCTCCAACGGAAGTGTGTGCTTAGCTATACAAGAGGTTGAAGATGAAAATGGTGATTTGTTTACTCCAAAGACCGAGTAAGTTTTCTTTACTTTTCCCTTTTCAACTGCAAGCTTTCCTTCATATGAAGGAATTAAATTTTTTAACCCCACATATGTGGTGATTAGGCTTGGGAGGGGCTAATCGCAAGGTTAGTCCCTCACTTTATAGAACTTTATACTTTTGCCCCCAAACCTTTAATTTTAACAAATTAGTCACTAAATGGATTGACACGCGTCGTATAGTGTCAAAAATAAAACCTTAAACTCAAAATAAATAAGATTAAAATTAATATAGCGAGAGTAAGGGTCGATCCGCAGGGAAAAGGAACTCTAACACCTTTCTTGATTTAGACCAATAACCTGTAGAAAATAAAGGGGGATTTTAGAATAGTGATTTGAATGAGAAAAATAATAAAAATGTAAAAATAAATGTTGAGAATGAATTATGGATAAAAATAGCCTCAAGCCACGCTTTGCCACGACATCTTCGATCACTGAAGTTGGTTTTTCTTCGACTTTCCTGCAGGTTACAGTCTACAAGGCCCAACCCTTGTAACTTACTTCTCGTTGGTAAATTCGACTCCCAGGGCAATCCTTGAAGTCAAACTTTAGTGAATTAGCCACGGCAATCGATACTAACCCAGATCTGAGTTGGTGCTGGAGAAGCCCGTGCTCGGATATTCGTCTCGATGAGAGTTGTTTCCGATTTTGATTCCCCTTAGTGGACCGCCACTAAGTTTGTTCTTAGGGAGTTGAATTGGCTACAAGCTTTTCCTCGTCCCCAACGATGGATCTAAACCACTTCAAGCCGATGCACGCTCTCGGAATGAAACAATTGCGATGCCTAAAGATTAGGTCGATTGCCTAATCAATTTTACAGAGAATCTAAAAAGGAGTTGTTGAAGGATTAAAGTATTTTCCTAATCTCACGAGGTTTGTCGGGTTTGGCGTTGCTTTTTGCTAAAAGGAATTTAGTTAAGCATGGTTTGTGAAAAAACCATACTTAATAAAATAAATAAAGAAAATGGAGAAAAGAAATAGAGAAAAATGGAGAGCTTTATTACTCGAGGAAGAAGAGAACAATGGAAAATGTTTGATGAATAATTCACCCCCAAAGTGGGGTATTTATAGTAGTTGAAAAACCCTAAAAACCTAAGATGATAAATCCTAAAAAATTTAAATAAAATTACATAAGATAAATATCCAAGTTTTGAATTTTAAGATAAAAATCGGATGATAAGCTATCTTGATAAGTGGACTGATAAGTTATCAGGGTTGCTGACGTCATCTTCTAGAAGGTGCTGATGTGGCGCCCAGTCAGCATTCATGCCCTGGTTCATGCCCATGAATCTGCCCACGACTTCAGTATTTTCTGCAGCACTCCAACTCATTTCCAGCATTACGTAACCTGCATGAGAACAACACAAAAACAGCCCAATTAAGTCCTTCAACATATATATTCGATCAAAATAAGGACTAAAAATATAACCAAAATAAATACTTATCAAATTCCCCCTCACTTATCCGATGCTTGTCCTCAAGTATCTCAAAATTAAACAAACTTAAGTTTAAGTTTTCATCCTTAATTTCACGAAGTCTCAAAAGGTCTCAATATGATTATGCATCTAAATATGAAAGAAGACTAAGGAGCAAAAAATAGAAAAATGGCAAGACTAACAATTTAAAGCAAAAACGACATTCTAAAACTCTACTAACATCAATGATGCAAACCAAGTACCCTCACAAGGAATCGCTCATGTCACTCAAAGTGTTTAAGGGTAGAGAAAAATCACTCGAGCCAAAGCTAATTAGAGCATAACCATAAGCTTGTGTTTAAATCTAATCTCCACTACTAACATGAATATGATGCAAAAATCAAGAGGTCTTAAATAAGGGTTGTAATGGGGCTAAGGTAAGGGTAGGATAAAGGCTGAAAATAAGGGCTAAAATTCAAGACAAAAAATCATCCCAAAAAATATATTCGAAACTGTTTTTTTTTCATTCGAACCAAAACTGCTTGACAGTGTACCTTTTTTTTCGAACTGCACTATTTTTTCCTGTTTTTATTTTTCTGCAGACTCGAACAATTTCCTGCACTGTATATTCGAATCAATTCTGCACTGTATATTCGAATCAATTCTGCACAGTTTTTTTTCTCTGCACAGTGTATTTTTAGCTGCTGCACTGCACTTATTCGAAAATCTGTTGTTGTTTTTTTAAGACGATTTTTGTCTTGAAAAAGGGAACAAAAGTATGGAATTGAGAAGAAAAATGGATTAGGCTTAAAATGTGGTGATTTTCAAGAAAAAGGCTAAGGCTCAAAAATTGTTTCACTAGGGGAAATTAATTAAAGGGTAGGTAATTTATTTGGGAAGAGAAATGGTTAAAACCTAGTGCCTCTATCATATTAAAGCATCATAATCAATCAATGTAATCTCAAAAAGAATTTAAAAACAAGTTCTAGAATGCAACTAATTTAGCTAGGCACACTCAAAGAAACAAAGAGCAAATATCATGCATGCTCATTAGGCTCAAAAACTCACAAATATGTCTTGTGTACTTAGGTAAGCATCATGTGGATCAATAGAGAAATAAAATGTCATATAAAAGATTTAATCAAAAATTAATCATGCCAAAAATCTACCATGCAACCTAGAATTTTCTAACAAGATAGATACAGAATCATGTGAAAACAGTGAGACAAGGCGAAATTAAGGATTTAAACAAAGAACTTAAATTAATAAAATCAAGATTTCAAGCGAACAATGAAGACGGATAAGCAAGATAAAAAAAATGATAAGCATATCTCCCTCCCCCTCATTTAGATGCATTTTGTCCCAAAATGAAAAATTAAATTAAAAGAGAGGAAAGGAGAGACTCCCCTAATCAATGGCGGCCACGTCGGCCGGTGTTGAGATGATCGGGGCTGGGTGGTGGCTGCTACGGCGGGTCTGCACCCTGGTGCGTGGCATGGTTGTCGAGTGATGTTTGATTTTAAGGTGAAGGTGGAAAAATGAGTGGAAGACGGCTGCTAGTGTAAAGAAAAAAAAATTGAGTTTTGTTTTTAATAAAAAAAGTATGTTATTTGGGGGGAAAAAAGGCGTCTGTGGGGATAAGAGGAAAGAATGTGGTTTTATATTATTATAGTTGGGGAATAAAGTCAGTGGGCCTAGGGTTTAGTTTAAAATTTGGGTGGGAGATTGGTGAGTTGACCGAAAAGAAGGGATGGAGTTTCACAGGGTTGGGATTTTGTTTTGATAAGGGGTGTTTAAAAGTTTAGGTGGGGTCCATGGAAAAAATTGTTTAATTTAAAATTCGGATGGGGATAAAGGGATAAAATTCGAATATTAAATTAAAAATTCAGCCCACAAAATCCTGATAGCTTCTCATCTCTTTATTCGATCTAAATTATCTGCAAATAAAATAAATAAAAGATCAGATAAAAATAGAATTCAAAATAAAAAAGATAAAATGATGAGATAATAAAATAAATTCAAAAAGATAAATAAAATGAGATAAAAATTTAAAAGTAGATAAGAAAATATTCAAAAAAATAAATATGAAAAATAATGAAAATAAATTTGAAAAAAGATAAAATCAAAATTAAAAATCTTTAAACAGATTAGATAATTTCGATTCTTTTCTTTTTTACTTTTTTTTTACTTTTTTTTCTCTTTTTTTTAACTAAAAAGAAAATTTAAATAACATTAAATTATGACAGTTTAAAATGGAATAAAATAAAGAAAAATTAAAATAAAAAGAAATGGGTTGCCTCCCATCTAGCGCTTGTTTATCGTCATTAGCTCGACGACCTGGTTCAGACTACATGCATTGCGCCAAATACTTCTTCCAGTTCTTGCGCTTTATCCAACTGAGTATTTCCCTACGAGAAATTTTGCGACTATGGAGTTTTTTTACAGGAAAAATTTCTCTTTCACTCTTCAATTTTTCTGGAGGTAATTTTAACTCCAAATTCAATTCCTGCAAAATAAAAGAAAACATTTTAGATCTCAATGGAGTTAGGCGTAAATCAGAATGAACAGAAGAAACAATTTTCAACTCCTTAATTCCTTTGTCGTGATCCTTCAAATCCCTGCACGAATCATCAACAGATTTAGATTCTATAAATTCTTCAACGGCGGGCTTAATAACATCTATAAAATTTATACTAGCAACATTATTAGGATGTCGCATTGCTTTGTAAACATCAAATTTTACCACCTCGCCATCGAACTCCATTGTAAGGATCCCGCTTCTCACATCGATTTTCGTATTTGCAGTGCTCAAAAATGGGCGGCCAAGGAGGATCTCGGAAGAATTATTGGCCCGGTCGTTTTCCATGTCAATAACATAGAAATCCGCCGGAAAGATCAAATTGTTTACCTTTACCAAGACGTTCTCCAGTAATCCTTCCGGATAGATTATGGATCTGTCTGCCAGTTGTATGGTTACCTTCGTATCCTTCAAAGGCTCAGCAGAAAGTGAGTTATAAAATGAAAGTGGCATAACATTAATAGAGGCCCCTAAGTCACACATTGCTCGTTTAATACCCACTTTACCGATTTTGCAGGGAATGGCGAACATACCTTGGTCCTTCAATTTCGGCGGTAACTTTCGCTGGAAGACCGCTGATACATGCTCTCCAAAATTAACCTTCTCAATTCCAATAAGACGACGTTTATTAGTACATAAATCTTTAAGGAACTTAGCATACCTTGGGATTTTTCGGATTACGTCAAGGAGTGGGATATTGATTTCCACTTTTTGAAACATATCTAGGATCTCCTTTTCTTCGGCTTGTTTATCTTTCTTCACTAATCTCGATGGGAAGGGAGGTGGCACTTTATAGGGGGACGGTTTGGGGGTCGAGTTCAGTATATCTTTTTCAACGGGAGATGTTGTCTTTTCTTTACCTTTCTTTTGAACGCCTTCCTTGTGGTTTTTGGTTCGATGATGGTACCGCTTCGTAGAGTGATGGCATTCACATTCTCTCTTGGATTGGGCTCCGTTTGAGAAGGTAATTTTCCTTTGGATTCTAAGCGACTTACCGCTAAGGTCAATTGACTTATCTGTTTGTCAATTGCTTCAAAGTGAGCTTCAGTTCTTAGTTGAAATTTTTCTTGGGCTAGCGCTAACTTTTCAACGATTAACTCCAACGATGGCTTCTGCGGTTGATATTGTTGTGGTGCAATTGGTTGATAAGCTTGATTTGGCCTCTGGTTTTGCGCGTAACCGAAGTTTGATTGGTTTCTCCATCCCTGATTATATGCATTTCCTATGGCGTTGGCTTGGGCGACATCATCTTCCTGAATCATCGGACAACAGTCTGTCGGATGTTCTGGACTAGTACAGATTCCGCAAAGTCTAGTTGTTCTTTTTTTATCTGCAACAAGAGATTGCACTATTTCAGCTAATTTATCAATCTTATTTTCTAAAGAAATTGTGCTTACCTCGCGAACCCTTCGAGATGGTTCGCTAGATTGATTGAATCTTTGCGAGTTGGAGGCCATGGTTGATATTAGTGTTTTAGCCGATGTTGGTGTCATGTTGACTAGAGCTCCGCCACTTGCTGCGTCTATCACTTTCATATCCATAGGCATCAATCCTTCATAAAAATACTGGAGGAGGGTTTGTTCCGACAATCCATGTTGTGGACAATTTGCACACAACTTTTTAAACCTCTCCCAGTACTCATACAAAGATTCAACTTCTTTTTGTTGAATACTGAGGATGCTGCGCCTAATTTCGCTTGCTTTCGCTGCAGGGAAGAACCTGTCAAGAAAAAGTTTAGCCATGTCAGTCCATGTTGTAACAGAATTAGGGGGTAAATCAAATAACCAATCTTTCGCTATATCAGCTAAGGAAAATGGAAATGCTCTAAGTTTGATTTGGTCATCGGATACTCCATGTGGCTTTGTACTTAGACAAACCATGTGAAATTCCTTCAAATGTTTATGAGGGTTTTCTGTCGGTAAGCCGTGAAAGGTAGGCAAGAGATGGATCAAACCCGTTTTTAGCACGAACGGTGTTTCGCCATTCGGGAAAGTTATACACATAGGTTGTTGGCCATCGGGTGCCGCATTTAGTTGGCGAATGATTTGATTTTCGTCTCCCATCGGATTGGGCTCGTAACTCGATTCTGCTTCGGATGTGATTTCTAGATCGCGTTCGAATCTCTGTTGGCATCTTTTGTTTTTCTTTTCCCGAAGTGTTTGTGCGTTCAACTTTCGGGCTAGTGCTTCGATTTCCGGGATGAGATCAAATTGTTCTCCCGGATTGCTCCTGGTCATAAATCAAATAAAACGATATTAGTACTTTGCCGTATTCCCCGGCAACGGCGCCAATTTTGACACGCGTCGTATAGTGTCAAAAATAAAACCTTAAACTCAAAATAAATAAGATTTAAATTAATATAGCGAGAGTAAGGGTCGATCCGCAGGGAATAGGAACTCTAACACCTTTCTTGATTTAGACCAATAACCTGTAGAAATAAAGGGGGATTTTAGAATAGTGATTTGAATGAGAAAAATAATAAAAATGTAAAAATAAATGTTGAGAATGAATTATGGATAAAAATAGCCTCAAGCCACGCTTTGCCACGACATCTTCGATCACTGAAGTTGATTTTTCTTCGACTTTCCTGCAGGTTACAGTCTACAAGGCCCAACCCTTGTAACTTACTTCTCGTTGGTAAATTCGACTCCCAGGGCAATCCTTGAAGTCAAACTTTAGTGAATTAGCCACGGCAATCGATACTAACCTAGATCTGAGTTGGTGCTGGAGAAGCCCGTGCTCGGATATTTGTCTCGATGAGAGTTGTTTCCGATTTTGATTCCCCTTAGTGGACCGCCACTAAGTTTGTTCTTAGGGAGTTGAATTGGCTACAAGCTTTTCCTCGTCCCCAACGATGGATCTAAACCACTTCAAGCCAATGCGCGCTCTCGGAATGAAACAATTGCGATGCCTAAAGATTAGGCCGATTGCCTAATCAATTTTACAGAGAATCTAAAAAGGAGTTGTTGAAGGATTAAAGTATTTTCCTAATCTCACGAGGTTTGTCGGGTTTGGCGTTGCTTTTGGCTAAAAGGAATTTAGTTAAGCATGGTTTGTGAAAAAACCATACTTAATAAAATAAATAAAGAAAATGGAGAAAAGAAATAGAGAAAAATGGAGAGCTTTATTACTCGAGGAAGAAGAGAACAATGGAAAATGTTTGATGAATAATTCACCCTCAAAGTGGGGTATTTATAGTAGTTGAAAAAACCCTAAAAACCTAAGATGATAAATCCTAAAAAATTTAAATAAAATTACATAAGATAAATATCCAAGTTTTGAATTTTAAGATAAAAACCGGATGATAAGCTATCTTGATAAGTGGACTGATAAGTTATCAGGGTTGCTGACGTCATCTTCTAGAAGGTGCTGATGTGGCGCCCAGTCAGCATTCATGCCCTGGTTCATGCCCATGAATCTGCCCACGACTTCAGTATTTTCTGCAGCACTCCAACTCATTTCCAGCATTACGTAACCTGCATGAGAACAACACAAAAACAGCCCAATTAAGTCCTTCAACATATATATTCGATCAAAATAAGGACTAAAAATATAACCAAAATAAATACTTATCATGGATTTCAATGTTTTCAATGAGGTCCTTAAACAATAAATTGACTCAATTAAAGTCTCATGTCAATATATTTAACCACGCGGTCAAAGTCAATACAATTTTTGGACCTTTTTTGGTGTAGGGTTTTCGATTGCCGGAACCCAATTCTGACTAGACCGATTTTCAGGGTGTTACACGTACTTCTTTCAGTTTCTTGTAGTTTATCATTTCATGAGAAGCTATTAATAAGCACAATGAAATGTAAACTTGAATAATCGGTTGAATCCCTTGCGAAAGCCAATAAAGATCTAAAACCAAATCATGTTTCGGTTACGTTAGGGGTGAGTATTCGATCGAGTCGAGTAAAAAAAATTCAAATTAGTTGAGCTGACTAGTCCTATTTTGTAACTTAAATTTTATTTGAAATTTTTTTGAGTCGAATTATTCGAGTTTCTGTTCAAATTTGATTGTAAATGTTTATAATGTTATGATATTAATCGGTTCCAATTTAAGCGGGTTCCTATAACAATATACGATATACATATATATTTCTTCATATTTTTCACATGTGGTATACATATATCAATCAGAGTTGAGGGATTCGACCTCAACATAAAAATTGATCTACTAATTACTAAAAATTGAGTTACTCGAAGTCCTATTTTATAACTCAAAATTTATTTAAAAAAATTTCGAGTTGAGTTTTAGTTATGTTCAACTTTTTGCAGTACCCAGCCATTAGTTCTTTGTATGTATGAGCATCGGGCACAAGACCACAACTAAGCAACTCGTTAAAACATTGGGTGAGTCTGGGGTGCATCAAGTTTATGGTACGGCTAAAAAACGGCAAGTTTCGAAACTTCTCCAATAACCTAAAATTTTAGACTTTTAGATAACATTTTAGGTTGGTTTTTTCGTAATTTTTGACAAATTTGGATACTTATAAAAACAAGTTTTGATGTTTTGTCCAAGAACTTAAAATGTTATATAAAAAAACAAGTATCGAAACTTATCAGAAATCTCGAGAAAAAAAACCTAAAACATTATCAAAAAGTTTAATAATTTAAATTTTTTAAAAAAAATTAAAACTGTAATTTTTTTAGCCGCACTATAAACCCTTAAAACACTTTTGCCAAATAAGAATTCTACAAACAAGGGCATCTAACTTTATTTTCTCTAAAATTTTTGCCCCAAACACCATTCACTTGTATAATGTTCCCATAATGACGCAATTCAATGATTAAGATGGTAAGACTCTTCACCGCCGGTATCCATGAAACGAGGGATGTCGGAGGACAGTCATAGTTCTGGAAATTTCAAAATCATATATATTTTATGTTGATAATTTAAATTTATATCCTCTAAAATTTTATAATTTCACATTTTTAAATTTATAAATTTTTATATAACTCTCTAATAGTTCGCACCCCTAATATAAAATTTAACATTTGTACCTGTCAGTATCCACTCTTCGTCTCGTCGTGTAACTTAAAAGGCAATAATAATCAAGAAAGTATAACTTCTCGATTCAGGCTTGATGCCTGAACATTCCTTCTTAAAAGGAGGTAATCCGAATTTGGTTCTTTTCGCAGCAAGGTCTTAGGTATTTTCCTAAGGCTTAAACGTCAGATAGGTGCCAAACTATACCCTTTTTTCCAGTTAGGTGCCTAACGTTTGTTTCGGGCCACTTAGGTGCCTAACGTTTCATTTCGTAACCCATTTAAGATTTTAGCCATGACGGACGTTAAAATTTTCCGTTAAGGGACACGTGGCACATTTTTAGTGCTTCTGATATTAAAAATAATAAAATTAATTAATTAAATTAATTAAAAATAAAATTAACCCTTAACCCATCTTCTTCCCCATCACCATCCACAAGTAAACCCTGGCTGCAATCTGCTCGCTTGGATGCCATTGAATGGATTTTCAACGTATGTTTCTCTCCCCCACTTATATTTAAATCCTTGCTTTTCTTCTCTATGTGAATAAATCTTCTGTCTTTTTTTCAGACGAGAGAAACCTTCGGATTCCAAGTTCACACAGCTTATTTGTCTGTAACATACTTTGATCGGTTCATTTCAATAAGATCTATTGATGTGAGTGTGTTTTTTTCCTTAATTTTTTAAACAGTGTTCAATGGGGTTTGTTGTTTTTGTTTGAAACAAGTGTTTTCGATGTTATTCATGTGTAGGAAGGGAAGGTGTGGGCCGTTCGATTGTTGTCGATAGCATGTTTATCATTGGCAGCAAAAATGGAAGAATGTAAAGTCCCGGTTTTATCAGAGTTTGAGACAAAAAATTACCAATTCGAGAACAAAGTGATTCAAAGAATGGAGTTATTGGTACTCAGCACATTGGAATGGAAGATGAATTCCGTCACACCATTCTCTTATCTGCAATTTTTCATCACAAAGTTCCATGCCGAATCCAATCCCAAAGGACTAATCTCCAAAGCCATTGAACTAATAATATCCATCATCAAAGGTAATCAAAACAAAGCTTCAATCTTCAATGAAATCAACAACTCAAACTCTGTGTTTTCAATGCATCAATCAATTTGGCGGATTATCGACCGTCGATCATTGCTGCAGCTGCAGTGTTAGCTGCTTCAAACAGTGGATTAACAAGAGAAGCAATGGAGGCCAAGGTCGATTCCATTTCATTGTGGGGATGTTTACAAAGTGTGAGCTTTCGTTTTCCTTGTGTTTTCTGAACAATGCTTTGATGTGTAATTGTAGTGATATGAACGTTGTGCTGGATGAAACAGGAAGAGATGTATATTTGCTATGGTATGATGCAGATGGGAAAAGCTTGCCTCTGTTCCGAGTGGTGGTGGTGGTGCTGTTGCATCTGCTGCACCAGGAGCCGCCACTGCTGCTGCACCAGGAGCCGCCACCGCCGCTGCTCCTGCTGCAGCTGAGAGTAAGAAGGAAGAGAAAGTTGAGGAGAAAGAGGGGGATGGTGATGGGAAGAAGATGGGTTAAGGGTTAATTTTATTTTTAATTAATTTAATTAATTAATTTTATTATTTTTAATATCAGAAGCAATAAAAATGTGCCACGTGTCCTTTAACGGAAAATTTTAACGTCCGTCACGGCTAAAACCTTAAATGGGTTACGGAATGAAACGTTAGGCACCTATGTGGCCCGAAACAAACGTTAGGCACCTAACTGGAAAAAAAGGTATAGTTTGGGCACCTATATGACGTTTAAGCCTTTTCCTAATGAGTTATTGGGTATGATTGGGTAGGGAAAATTGCATAATTGAGCATTGGCCCTCCAAGAATTTGAGATTTTAAGAAGGAGCGCCCCCCCCCCCAAATCAACGCCCTTTGGTCCAAGCCCCAAGTAATAACATGAGTCCAACCCTCAATTCCAACGAGTCCAAAAACTGAATTTTATTACTTAAATATCCGCGTCCAAGACCCGAATCACAAACCCAAAAACTGGAACGTAATTCTAAAACTAGGACAGTTATTGTAAAACTTAATTTGATTTTAATATAATAAAGTGTCTAAGGACCTATTTGTAAAAAAAAATTAATTATTTTAAAGTCTCACAAATTGACAAGCAAGTTTGAACCAAAAATGTTTTTAAGTCAAATAAATTGTTCAAACAAAATTTTTCTAAGTGTTATAGCTCAAAACCTTCTTGTACGCTAAGGCGTATCGATACGCTATAGCCGTATCGATAAGGTTTTTAGGTTCTGGAATTTTAATCGACAAAAGCGTACTGATACGGTTATACTCATATCGATACGATATTTTATTTGGGCTTAACTTTAAGGCATAACGTATCGATACAGTTTGATTTGATTCGATAAATCTTTGCATTTAAATTTTTTTACCGTTGATTGTCAGTTATGATTTCAGCAAAATTTCAAACGGTCGTTGGACCGTATCGATATGCCCATATAGCATATCGATACATTTTTTGCTAAAATTTTACTCAGGATTCCAGTGAGCAAAATTCGTATCGATACGGTCTTAGAGTATCGAAACTCCCCTATTTTTACATATACTCGTACCGATACGCTTTTATAGTGTATCGGTATGCCCTCTTAAATGTGCACAACGGGTCTTTCTGTTTTGAGACATGTATCAATACTCTTGTTCGAGTACCAATACGGTAGGTTGCAAAAGTGCATTTATTGCGGAAAAAATGAAGCCCAATGGCTCTATTGATGATCTCAACCACTAGAACAGCTAGAAATCAATGCAATGGTATACAAACAAGCTTCAAAAGCTACAACATCAACTATTGAATTAATTTGCAACAATCCAAGCATATATCTAAACCCTAGAGCTCATAAAGTCAAATTCTTGTACCCCACTTGTGTAATCTTCCATTGTATTATCTAATTTCAAGTTTAGTGAGTGTTTAAGTGTAATTGTGCAATCTATCAACCTTGTGAGAGGCATTTTTCAGATTGTCAATCTTCTTTGTATTTGAGAGAGTTTTTGGTATGTGATTTTGTATTTAGTCGATTGTGATTTTGTATTGTTTAATGTGTATAGGTCAATAAGAAATTGAGTTTTACTGTGAAAAAATTTAAATTTGTGTCTTTTTGTTGTATCGATTATACATGAAAATTCATATTTTGAGAACTAAAATAAGACCCATAAATATCACTTTGGTGTAAGCTCATGTTATCGTTTTTAAATTATAGGGAAAACACCCCAAAAGTCATTGTTATGCAAGATTGATTTCACTAAATACATTTAAAGAATAGTAATAAATGCGGACTAACAAGAGACAATCGAAGATTTTTTAATGAAAGTGTTCAAATTTTTTATAATTTATAAATATTTTATTTTTTAATAATTATTATTTATTATTTAAGTCTTTATGTCGTGTCATCATCATATGTGAACTGTTATATCAATATTATTGACTATCACGTCAATACCATAACGATCAACAATTTTTTTTATCGATTAAAGACTTAGATTGATACAATTAGCTAGTTTTGAGGTTTTTAATTGAGTGTTTTTCGTGAAAGGGTTAATTATTTGGTGAAGTTCAAACCCTTAAACTTTCTATAGATTTGCTTCATAAAATAGAACATATACACAAAGAATTATGATGATTAATTTTATTCGATGTATAAATTAATTTTTTAGATCATGATTAAATTAATAAGATGGGTAAAGATTACTAATTTTTTTAATAGTCTAAAGGTGATTATTTATTTTTAACCCTTTGACAATGTGCATATATTTTGTAGACAAAGCGATTTGAACTTGTGTCTCTTAAAATGAACATCATCCATTTTTTCACTAAGACGCGTGTTGAGTTAGTAAATATTACTAATTAAATATATTATTGTCTTAAATTTATAAACTATCGCTAGGGTGAAAATTAGGTGGAGAATATTCGAAAACCGTAGGGATTTGAACCGAAGGGATGGGGAATAACTGAAACCTTCACGCACGGGGACGAGGAAAGTTTTTTCACTAAAGCTCAAATGGGGATAGAGATTGCTACACTGAACCGTGGGGATAACCGAACCGTAACCGTATAAATAATTGTGGGGATCCAAAAAAATATCTACAAGGATCCCTGATATTTTACAAAATTTTTAAAATATATAAAATTAAGTCTCATTTACATGTATATATACCTATCTTATTATCAATATATTTGTGTCTTTTGTTTAAACCTTATTAAGTTTAGGCGACCTCTGTAGTAATTTACCATTTTTTATTAATTATATAATCTATTTATCTCTCTATTTACACAGTTCATTTTACACAAAAATTTTGTTCCCCTTCAATCATATGTTTAAGTGTATTGAGTATACGACATGTAAATTGAAATCGATCATATATTTTGATCAGTAAAATAGTAAATTTTGTTTAACTTTTGGGGATGGAGATTCCTAAAAATCATGAGAATCTGATAGGTATGAAGATATAGACGAAAAATTCACCATAGTATGTAATGGGAATTATCTAAAACTGTACCCACAAATATCAGGGACAAAATAAAAAATATAAAGCCATCCCCGAACCAACTGATTTCCACTCCTAATTATCGCATCAGTCTTGTGTTACCGAGTTAACAGCCGGTTAAAAAAGAAAAACTAAAAAGTGGAACGAATATTTTATATTTTGCAGATGATCAAAATAAATAAATAAATAATTACCCGAGGTCTAGTATACTATATATTAGACTAGATTCAATCAGCAAAGTACTGAGTCAAAAAAGGCTAACTTTAAATATTAGATTATCGTAACACATACATATATAAATATATTTTAGTTTTCAACAACTTGTGGCAGACTGAGACAAAACTAGTTTCTTATATTTTTTGGATGACGAAGAAAAATAAATATGAAAAAGGAGAAAACAAAGAGGGGAAGAAATCCGATTTACATAAATCGTTTCGATTTAAAAAATTAAAATTCGATTCTATATAAATTGAGTGTTCATAATAATATTATTTAGAAAAAAAGCACATATTTGGTACCACCTTTGTTAATATTTCTATTTTGATATATCATCTATTTTTTTAGTATGAAAGAAAAAATCACACGTACAGTACAGATTACTACATTATTTTTTCTCTCATACTCAATATGTCACGTCGACTAAAATCATAAAAAATTACACGTGATAGGCTTATTAGAAGAGAGAAAATGATGTGGTAGCCAAGGATGGAGCCAGGATTTAGGGTTGGGGATAAACTATAAATGTTTGAATTAGGGGGCAAATTTATAAATAAACCAATTTTTTAAAAAATAAATAAGGGGACAAAGGTGAAAAAAATTCTTCGGGAGTGGGGAGGGGCAATGTAAATCCGTCCCTGGTGGCAGCCTGCCATGTGTGATTATCTCTCTCATAGTCAGCATGTCACGCGTAATTTTCTTTTTTTTAGTCGTCATCATGCTGTTAATTTTTTAACAGTAGGTATCAAAATAAAAGCGAAACGTAACGTCATGTACAATTTTATAAAAAAAATAGTTAGAGTGCCAAAACAATAATGTGAGAATGTGAGTTACTATTTAAATAGTTTTCCCTATTATTTATATAACGAAGGAATAAATTATAGGTGATTGACTTGAATTGAGCTGAGATGAATTGCATTTGTACCGCTCAACGAGGTTGGTGAAACTCTAACTCACAATAATCTTATCTTTGCTTGGACTTCACCTACTTATTGGAATCATCAAAATGTAAGTCAAATTTGGCTACAATACTCTTTGAATTTCTTATTTATTAATAGGGTAAACTGCCTCATCTAATTTTGGAACACTTACATTTTAATCACCAATTTTTTTTTTCATTGAAGTTAAGGTTGGAACACTTACATAGCCCTCACATTCAAAGTCTATCTAATTTTTTGTTGACTAATAAGGTGGTAACTTATGTCTAAAATGAAAGTTTTTTTATGGTGACCAAAGTACAAATGTTGCAAAAGTTGGGTAACCATTGTTGTAGTTTACCCTAATAATTAATGTTTATTAGTATTATTTTACCCAGTCTTAAAGGATTAAAAGTGTCATTATATGCAAAAGGTCCATTCTTCAGCTCCCAACTATCCTTGCCAAATCCTCTAAAACAGCTGTCCTAATTTATTTATTAGGTTTGATTTTTTTTTTTCATTCAGAAATGACTATTGTCCCTTTCAAAAAAAATGACTATTGTACTATTATATAGATCCAATAATTTGTGAGTATACAATGAAAATTATTAAAGTTGTCAAAATCTTAAATATTCATAATATTTTAAAAGCCAAATCTTCTAACATTTTAATATCCTCATCTAATAATTCAAAATCAATATAAAATTTTATAAAAAAAAATTATAGTGTAATTGAATATTATCTCATAATATATAACAAAATATTTCAATATACAACCTATGTAAAATTTAATTTATAAAAATATGTCAATATTAAGATTTAGGGTTTATGTTTAAAATTTAAATTATATAATTAAAAAAATTAAAATCTTATGCACAATTTATATATTAAAATATGGTCAACATGGATTCCCCAACATTCAAATCTATTTGCCTTACTCGTTGGACACACATCGTTATTATCGCCTTACCATTTCTCAAATAAAACATTCTTAAGAATCTTTTGGTTACATCTAATAATTTTATAGTGACGACATTAATATATACTTAAAATATGATTGGAAAGAGTAATAATTAATAATTTTAATATAAAATTTAGGATATCTTGTTATTAATATTATTTGTTATTTTATTAAATAAAAACGTATTTACATTCGTAAAATAAATATCAAAATTTAAATTTATAAAAAAATAATATAAATAATTTTAAACGCTAAAAATCAAAATCATTTGTTTTTCTAGCGTTGATAAAGTTCCTAAGAGCAGCAGCAGCAAGCCAGCAATCACATGGGAGGTTGATGCTCCCCAGGGGCAACGGGCAACCGCCACCAGTCGCCATTTTCCATCTGAGCCGGCGCAGCCCGAATTGACTATTTTACCATTATATTATAAACTTGACTCAATTGTGACGAGAATTTCAGAATTTTCAAACTTTCAAAGTCCTTAACCATTCATTATTTTACAATTTTGTCCATTTACTTCACCTACCATTTCCAAACTATTTATTTATTGTTTTCTTTGTCTTCTCCGTGATAGTCAAAATATGCTTGTGAGTGGAGAAATTGTATTATAGGGTCGTATTATTACGTTATTTATGGTCTAATTAATAAAAATCATTTATTTTATTAATTTTTCATGTCATCTTTTTACCAATTAAATTTGATTTACAATAAATATGAGTGAAGATTCAATTGGTAAAAAGAAGACATGAAAAAAAAATAATGAAATAGATATTTTTTATTGGTTGAAAATATATATGACGTGATGAGACGGATATAAAATTTTACTTGTGAGAGACTACTGCTTCCTACATTTAAATTGTTATTACATTGATTCAAATTCATTAAATTACTATTGTAAAAAATCATTAAATTACTTATCAATTATTACCTTTTATATGATAATATTCTATAAATAAACACTTGAAATTTTATGAGTTGCATGATCTTCAAAACTAGGCTTAAAGATAAAACTAAGACCATTGGGTCTTATTTTTATCAAATTAGGACCTAAAATTCTATATTTCTCGGGCTAGCACCATTACATTGAACTCACTACACAAGCACATCGAGTTCCAAAATAATATTATTTTTTATTCAAACTCGCCGTAGGAGCATGGCGAGTTCTGGAAAAAAAATTCCCCCAAATTTTTGTTTAAATCATAAGCAAGGTGATTAGGGTAATCCTAATCTAAACTCGCCATAGGGGCACAACGAGTTTCAAGTAGGTTAACGGCGACCATGACGTTTCAACATAACATCGTAACTTGAAAAATATGATCGTTGGTCAACGGATACAAAACGAAACTTGCCATCTAGGTACGACGAGTGTCGTTTTCTATCTATCGACCAACGATCATATTTTTTCAAGTTAGTGTGTTTTTTGTTTAGTATAAATAGGTAGTTTGGTGTAGAGTGTTGAGCACCTAAATATTCTTCAACCTCTTTAGTTCCAGCAAAGCCATTAAGATTGTGAAGCCGTGTGATTTTCGTAGAGACCCGAAAAAAGAAAGAAGTCAAAATATTCCTGAAGATTGAAGGTAACATTTTTTGAGTTTTTTAGATTATGGTGTTTGTGAGTCTTTTGGGGTAAAAATTATTGTTAGATTATGGATTAGGATTTAAGAAATTATTTAGATTTGAGTTTTTTTTAATCAGAATACGAAATAGTGTTGAAATTTTATTGTTTGGTTGATTTGTTACGGTTTAAGGTTTTTTGGCGCAGAATTATTGAAAAAAGAATGGCTTTGTTAAAGACGTGAAGAAGCGCACATCATGAACAATATGAACTTGATGATAATAATTAATTTTTTTACGAATTTTAATTTGTTGTTTGTAAATGATAAAATAGTAGTTTTATTTAAATATTGCGTTTGTAGACGAAGGAGACGCTATTTCGGCCCCGGTTTCTATGGAGCGATCTGCCAAGCATAGAAATTAGTGGACTTCTTGAGACAGTCTGATTTAGTTACGCAGCAAAGATTCATGACTTTCAAATCATGACGCAGTTAGTTAATGGGTGGGTGGAGCGTTGAAGACCGGAGACGCACACCTTCCATATGTCGTCTGGAGATTGCACAATCACCTTCGAAGATGTTGCTATGCATCTTGATGTTTCAGTTTCGGACATTCTAGTCATTGCATGCAACATCTATATTTCAAAATATTATTGTATGTAGTACTTGGGGAAGGCACCATATGCGGAGGATATAGATGGCAAATGTGTGAGGATGGCGTGGCTTACGAATGCATTTCAAGTGGATCAAAATTTTACAGCGGTAGAAGTTGCATGCGCTGCTCAGGCTTATATATTGTGCCTTCTCGGTGGGATGCTACTGCCGGACAAATCGACTCGCACGCGCACACGCAGTACCTCTCGTTCTTAAAGAATTCGTTTGTAGAAAGAAGATGCAGTTGAGGATCTACAATATTAAGTTTCCTCTACCATGAGTTTTACAAGGCAGCGACCTAGACAGTTGTCAACGACAGATTCGTGCACGCCGATATTGATGGGTGTGTTGTGCTGCTACAATCATAGGCCCGGTACAAACTTTCATTTCTGGCACCAATTTTTAATACTCTTTATGAATTCCCACTTACTTCATGGTATTAATGTTAATTCACATGATTATATTAGATGTCGTCATTCAAGCTAACCTCCAACAACACATGAGAGGACCACTGTTTTGAATGTATTATGAGACAATAAAAATTTGATTTTTTTAACTTCTGTGTTATGAAATCGAACATCATGTTGGCAAGTTATTTATAGTAGGGCTTTTGACTCTAAACTCGCTTTCAATGTAAATCGAATTACAAATGTCGTGTAGCATTGCAGTCTAAACAATGCATTTTTCGTCCCCCAGAAACTCTAACGAATCTTTCACCTGCAAAACATGTAGAGGGGATGACATTATACGTGGAACTCGCCATGCAAGGACGGCGAGTTTGGTTGAACTTTTCGTCCATGCACGACGAGTTTCATGTATCATGTCATCCCCTCTACATTTTTACAGTAGAAGGATTCGTCAAATTACCTATAAATACCAAAATTTTACCTATGCTCTATTTTTGTAAAACTCACCATGTGAATATTTTTTGGAGCTACGTTATTTCGAAGAAATAAGTTTGTTATTCCTGTCAATTTTAAACGAACCAAAAATATTGTACGTACCATGAATTCAGACAAGTTACACAAAATTATCCTTACACCATGACATATGGCTATTCTTTTTTCTCAGAGGTATTGCGAAACTTAATGTTGTAAGGAGAATTTTGTGTAACTTCTCGAAATCTAGGGTCTTGATTCGTTTTGAATTTATGGGTTTACCAAGCATGATATGACGTTGTATTTACAGATACATGCGACCGTAATAATCCAAAATCGAATTGCAACGATATTGAAAAAACTATAATGACGACATTGTGTTTAATAACTCTGCTCCGCACTATTTTTTTATGTACGCTTACTATAACTATTTTAGTAAATAATGTGAAATTTAATTGCATTGTATTTAGTAACTAAGTTTTATTTACTAATTTATACATGCGATTTTCATTCTTCTGCAATAAAATCTGAGGAATTTTGAAACTCGCCTTTCATGCTTGGCGAGTTTCATGTGATTTTCGTTTCTATAAAATTCACACTTCAGTTGTGTCTTTTTCAGCTCGTTAAAGTTGGGAGATAAAATTTACCTACTTATTATAACAATATTGACTAACATTAACATACATATAAATAATTTACTAACCCAAATCGAACAAAATTTTAAATTGTCCATCTATGCGTCAACTATTTATTAAAAGTTTTTCTTTTACAAACTTACCTTTTTTATATTTATTTTTTATAATTTTATTATTTTTTAAACCAAACTCGCCGTCCATCCACGGTAAGTTACATATTTGCCCAAACGGTGTTATGTTGAAATGTGACGGCGGCCGTTAACTTATTTGAAACTCATCGTGCCCCTACGACGAGTTCGGATTAAGATTATCCTAATCACCTTGCTTAAGATTTTGTAAAACCTATGTTTGATTTTGATATAACAAAGTATGTTAAGGATTAAATTGAAAACTTGAAATAGATTTTTAAGTCCCTCAAATGATTTATAAATGATCAAGGCTTTAATCTGATTTGAAAAACTCAAACTCCAAATATTTTCTAAGTGTTCCAAGGCCAAAGTATTGAAAAACGTCCAGGCATATCGATACGCTTCCAGCCGTATCGATACCTTTTTTACAAGTTTGGCTACTAGAGAAACGCGTTTTGATACGCCCCTAACCGTATCGAAACGGATTGAATCTCTATCGATATGCTCTCTCTATAAAAATTGAAGGAGTTTGAATGGCGTACCGATACGGTTCCACCCGTATCGATACAGATTTAATGGGATTTTAAATTCGAAAGCTTTTAATGATTTCGACTGTTGGTGTCAGTTGTTAGGTAACCGAAATTTAAAGTGGTGGTTGTCTCGTACCGATACGCTCCTTGCTGTATCGATACGGAAACTTCCAGTGAGCTATGTTGAATTAATTGCATCGATACGGATGTTCCCCGTATCGAAACAGTCCCTATCCCGTACCGATTCGCTTACACGCGTATCGATATGCCCTCTTGTTATTGTGCAACGATTTTTTCTGTTTTGAGACAGGTATCGATACGGGTCCTCGTGTACCGATACGGTAAGCTGCAGAAGTGTATTTATGGTGGAAAGAGAGAGTCCCAACGGCTATAATCAATACCCTAACCACCCAAACGGCTATAATTGATAGAGAATGTATAAATTGAAGTTAATTGAAGACCATCAACAACTATTGCATCAAAGATAAACATTCTAGAAAAAAATCCAAGCTCAAAGTGCTTATTTTCCAATCTTTTGTAAAACTCCAAATTGTGTAGTGTTCAATTCTAATCTTGTTATCAAATTTAGGTTGAGTGTTTGTACTTAAAGGGGCAATCTTGTATTAAGAGATATCTTTCTTGCCTTTAATTCTTCTTTTTACTCTTGTGAGGGCTTGGTCAAATTTTGGGTAGAAAATTTGACCAATTTTGTAAAGGTTACCTCCTAAGCCTTGAAAAGGGGAAGAACAATTAGTGGATTGTTGGAAATCCTTAGTAGTAGCTAAGGTAGTGAATGTAGAGTTCATTTGGAATTTGAACCACTTTAAAATTTCTTGTTCTTCATTTTTAGCCATTCTATTTACTCCAACAATTTTTAAAAACTCAATTCACCACCTCTTGGCTTTGATCAATCCATTAATTCACTCAACATATTTTAAACGGAAATTCGGGGATTTTTTTTCTGGGACTCGCCGTGCTCCTACGACAAGTTTGAATACAAAAATAATTTTGTTTTAGAACTCACAGTGATTGTGCGGCGAGTTCACTGTAATAATGCTAGACCGGGAAATATAGAATTTTGTGTCATAGTTTGGTAATAATAGGACCTAATGGTCCTAATTTTGTCTTTAAGCCTCAAAACTAGACTTGACAAACTTGACCCGAGATCTAAGAACCGAACCGATTTACCTGAACTGAGACCTGAAATCGACTTGAATACGATGACCCAAATTTGATCCGAAACCTGAATTAAACGGAACTGAACCGATATCGAACTGAATTTTAGTTGAACTGAAAATGGACCTGAACCGATTTTCAACTGAACTGAATGGACACGAACCGAAGGCAACCCGAAATAAAGAAAATATATTAAAATAAATAAATATGAGATGTGAACTGTTGCACAACTCACAAAAAAGTCAATTATACATGCTATATAAAGTCAAATATAGGGTGAAAAAACTTAACTCGGCCTCAAAACCCGACTAAAACCGGTGGATCTCCTATTAACCTGATATTGACTCGATCCGAAATCAATTGACCTGAAAATAACTGACCCAAAATCATCCGAACCGAAAATCAACCGACTTGACGTCCTGACCCGATACCCGAACCAAAATAACCATAGACCCGAACTAAAACCAAACTAGACCTGAATTGACATAAACCGAATGTAGTTAAACCCGAAATAACCCGAACCGAAATGACCGAACCAAAACTGAACCGAATGACCCGTTTGCCGCATCAACTCAAAACTAGAACATCTTCGGTTAAAAGCATTTAATTATGGTAAAGCCGTACATGGGACACAATAGTCAATTTATTATTATGTATGGATTGATTTGTAAATAAGCACGCGTCCGTTCGTGAGGCACGGGCTTCACAGTCCTCCTCCCTTCTATAAATACGTTAAGTAGAACATCTCAAGTTTCATAATTCCCCTCATTTCCGCTTCAATTGTTTTCAACAAAATTATCAACAGGTAATTTCTACTGATTTCATCGTTTCTCCTAATAGTTTGATCACGTTCTTGCCCACTCGGCGAGCCGTTTCATTTTGATTCTCGATTTTCTTCCCTCTCATATTGATCTTTTCAGTTTCTAATACAATTCAAATTCAAATCAGATCTGTTTAGCTCGAGAGTTTCTTGTTTATACGGCGTCTTTTATTGTGTTTATAGGTTTTCCCATTCGAGTGGTACTGTGGAATTTTCGCTATGTTTTCTTTAAAATATTTGTAGATTTTTGTTATTGAAAGAGTGATTTAATAGTAACAAAAAGAATCCCCTTCAAGTTATCATAGTTGGATTAGTGTTAAATTAGTTCTGGGATTCAATTATATTGAGCTTATATATATGTGTGTGTGTGTGTGTGTTCTTTTAGCTCAACTTTTTTGGGTTGTCAAAACAGAAACCAACATTCTTTTTGCATGTTTTTAGCCATGCTTTTGATGTGAAGTTTAAGAAGAGCTAAAAAGCACAATTTTTATTACACTTATTGTTTTTGATTCTTGGCAATTTTTAATACCCTTTAAACTAGAATCATCAGAATTATGTTTTTATCCAGAAGTAGCTTATGAAAACTTGTACTCATTGCAGATCCATTTTAGGTTCAGCTATGGCTCCGGCATCAGCAACATCCTCAGATTCTATAAAACCAAGAGGTATTAAATTTTTTGTGTTGATGCATCTAGAAAGATTTGCATGGTTGATAACTTCTATTATTGGTTTATTCTTTTATTGTAAAAATTCCGTTAGAGGATTAATACTTTGATATGAATTAACTTAACTGAATATGTTATAGTAATAATTGAAAATTGATTTCCCTATTTATGGGTGGAAATATGTGTGCATATTTTATCATCTTGCACTGGTAATAATCCTTTGGTATAGATTCTTTAGCTTATAAAATGAAAAAAAAAGGTCATTGAGATCATTTGAGGTCAGTTAAGTTTTTGAGATTTTATTAATAAATAAAAACTGCATAAGCAGTAGCCCTACAGAGAAGATATAAGACCAACACCAAGACATGTATCAGCAAATCATCTAACCACCGGAAAACCATAATAGACGCACAAGCCAATAGATCAATTCAAACTGAACCTAAACAAGCCAATAAAAGCTTCATTTCCCTTGTATTGCAGCAATAATATGATCCGGAGTGATCAACCCATCATACCAGCGTCAACATCCCATAGCTACCATTAACTTAACCATTAATATCCAGATAAACAACACTAAGAAGACCATCTGAAGCTCCATCAACACCTGAACCATGGTGCCCAGCTTCTCAAAAATCTTCCCCCATGCCATGCCTATGAGAATACTAAAGGGTTTCAACTCATATTTGCTCTGATAAGATACCTTTGAGAAAATGCAGTTCAGAATAAAGGACAATTTAGCTGTCTTACTTCCTATAAGATAAACAAAACTTGTAATCCAGCTTGCTTATGCTTTGATCAATGTTTGTTGTATATTTTGTGCAGATGTTTGTGTTGTTGGTGTTGCACGTACTCCAATGGGTGGATTTCTTGGCTCTCTGTCATCTTTATCTGCCACGAAGCTTGGCTCAATAGCTATAGAAGGTTTGATTGGAAAAAAACTTGGTTCGCTTGTCTGATAATTGGGTTCATTTCATTTGTTTAGGATGCCCATCCATTTTACTTAATTGCTATACATGTCAAATTGCAGCTGCTCTTAAAAGGGCAAATGTTGATCCGTCACTTGTGCAAGAAGTTTTCTTTGGCAATGTACTCAGCGCAAATTTGGGTCAGGCTCCAGCCAGACAGGCTGCACTAGGTGCAGGAATACCAAACTCAGTTATATGTACCACCATTAACAAAGTTTGTGCATCTGGGATGAAAGGTCTGCACATTACAATTTAAGTGTTATTGTTTTGAAAACCTTAAAGGGGATATTCCTTATATGTATTATTCTTTTCCTTTTTGTTTGGGGCTTTGCAGCAACAATGCTTGCAGCACAGAGCATTCAGCTGGGAATCAATGATGTTGTTGTGGCTGGTGGCATGGAGAGCATGTCTAATGCACCTAAATATTTGGCAGAAGCAAGGTTAAAACCGCTCTCCTGTTCATGGTCCTCTTATTGTATTCAAGTTATGATTTCTGATTAATATTAGGATGCAGGAAAGGATCCCGACTTGGGCATGATACACTTGTAGATGGAATGATGAAAGATGGACTATGGGATGTGTATAATGATTGTGGCATGGGCAGCTGTGCTGAATTATGTGCTGAGAAACATGTTATTTCAAGAGAGGACCAGGTACTATGGTCTCTACAAGGGTCACTTGAAGAAATGGACTTCCTTTTCCTGGGTAGAACTTTGGACTTATCTCTTTGTGATTTTCGCAGGATAACTTTGCTGTTCAGAGCTTTGAGCGTGGTATTGCTGCTCAACAGGCTGGAGCCTTTGCATGGGAAATTGTTCCGGTTAGACATGCTTAATACTAAGTTTGTGCATTGTCATGTATAAACTATCGTATATAACCAAATTTAATGCTATACAGGTTGAAGTTCCTGGGGGAAGGGGAAAGCCATCCACCATAGTTGACAAGGATGAAGGTTTAGGAAAGGTAAACATAATTTAGAGCCATCTATCACTTTTCACTCTTTGATGTTTCTTGTTCTTTTCATTTTTTAAATTGCCTAAATAAATTAAATAGATTTTATTCCACTTGAGTAATTAGCTAATTCCAAATATTGCTTTCATTTCAGTTTGATGCTGCAAAATTGAGAAAATTGCGTCCAAGTTTCAAGGATAATGGAGGCACTGTTACTGCCGGCAACGCCTCCAGTATAAGGTCCTTTACTTGACATCTCTATTCACTTGATGCTTACGCCTGGATTCCATTTATATCAAACCACGATCAGATTGGAAATGTTTAAGTAAAAGGCTCACCTCTCTTGACTGAACTGTTCGATAAACAATTTGGTTTTCCTATATTGGTAGCTTATTTGCCACTTCGATCAATCCATTATCATAGGCCTCTTCTTGAGGGTTGTTCAGTCAGGCAATTGTCTGTTTGGTTCAAAATCAAGGAATGATTTTCAATTTGACCTTATAAGTCTTTTATGGAAATGATCTGGAGTTTGTAACTAAAGGGAAGTTGGTCTTATGGGCAGTGATGGCGCTGCTGCTTTAATCCTTGTCAGTGGAGAAACGGCACTTAAACTGGGTCTGCAGGTGATTGCAAAGATTGCAGGATACGCAGATGCTGCTCAGGTACTTCTCACAACAATGTATAAATTTGAATAAACATTTTAGAGAAGATGCCAAACAGAAGTCTCGAACTTTTCTTTTGACATCAATTGTTACACAACGAGTTACTTACCTGAATAGATTTCCAGGCTCCAGAGTTTTTCACAACTGCTCCAGCCCTTGCAATACCCAAAGCCATTTCCAATGCTGGCTTGGATGCTTCTCAAATTGACTACTATGAAATCAATGAAGCCTTTGCTGTAAGATATCATTTATTTTTCTAAATATATTATTCCCTTATTGATAAAGTTGGCAGTTTTGCAATAATGCCCCATTCTCTGCACAGGTTGTGGCTCTTGCAAACGAGAAACTGCTTGACCTTAGTCCAGTGAGTTTGTCTATTTATTTTCAAGTTTAAACTTCAAACATTAAAGTGAGATACTGTAAAGTAGATCTCGTTCCATTCTTGTTTATCTAAAAGTTCATTCCCTCCTTAAATGGTTGTAGGAGAAGATAAATGTGAATGGTGGAGCTGTATCCTTGGGACATCCTTTGGGTTGCAGTGGAGCCCGTATCTTGGTCACACTTTTGGGGGTTTTGAAGCAGAGAAATGGGAAATACGGAGTTGGTGGTGTTTGCAACGGAGGTGGAGGTGCATCTGCACTTGTGGTAGAGCTTCTGTAAGCAGTTTTTATGTTTAGGTAAGTCTCATGCGTACAGAAATAGTTACTAGTAAATATGAATTCCCAATCCAAAGATGTGACTGAGCTCTGTTTGTTTTCAGGTTCACCAGCTGCCAAACACAGTTTGATGTTGTGCAATTTTTACTTCATTCTCAAATAAGCTGTAGTGTAGTGTAGTAAATGAGTGTTTAATTACGTTTGAGAAGAAATATGTGTCCAATGTTGCTTCTGCTTTTTTCTTTCTTCTGGTGTGGGCATGTGGATTATGGAAAATCTTATTGCGACACTAATGGATGCTCTGAACGTAATTAGCGTTGTGAATTTCATGGTCTCAGGCAAATGCACCGGAAGCATGGAGAAATTATATCATAGGTCCGACTCATCACGTCATTTATGGTCCCAATCAATAAAAATTATCCATTTAATTAATTTTTTTCATGTAATATTTTTATCAAGTAAATCTTCACTCAGATTTATTGTAAATTAAATTAAAAACACTTTTTATCAAGTGTAGATTCACTTGGAAAAAATGTGACGTGAAAAAAATTAATTAAATGGATGACTTTTATTGGTTGGGACCATAAATGATGTGGCGAGCCGAGCTTATGATATATTTTCTACGGTGCATGTGTCAAGCTAATACTCAATTTCCATAAAGATCTTATATTAAATTATGTTTTGATGCATGTAAAAACAAAATCACACGTTCATGGATTTACCTCTAAAACCATATATTATGTCCTAACCTTTATTCCTAAATTGTAAACAACCTTTATTCCTAAATTGTAAATCCTGTGCAAGCTTGTATATTAAAGTTTTCTTTTACATAAGAATTTATATAATACTTAATATAAATTAGCTGGTCAATTATTTTTTTAAAAATTAATTAGTCAATAAATTAGATGCCAATTATTATTTTAAAAAAACATAACTTTGAGCTTTTGCTCAAAGATCTAATTTAAATAATCAAATTCTATAAAAATAAAATATGGATTTAAAATAAATATTTAATCAAAATTAAATAAAATTGAGTGTAGATGATTTCGGTCGATCTTACCCGACCGACGCAGCGGCCTAAACCTACGGGGTTTGGTCTGGTGGATGTGCCTAAACTCTCATAGCAGCGACATAAACGATTTTTATACGAAGGTTTGAATAGGTTGGGTTTGATGTATCGTTGTAAATTTTAATCTTTTTTCGTTTAACGTGCGGGTATCCAATCAATTGGTTGTTTAATTCAGATCGAGTATTGTAAATATCTATTACGGGGACAACCCTCCAACAAGGGCGGACCTACCATGGTGCAAGGTAGGTCCGGTGACCTACCATTATTTTTTGGACAAGTTACATTTGTGGTCATCAATCTATTGTTATTTTTCTGTTTTGGTCATTGAACTATTGTTTTGGTAAAATCTCCCTAAAATTATATATTTTTCTATTTTAGTCACTAATGTTACGTTTTTTCTTGTTCTGATCACCAATCTATGATTTCTTTTCTATATTTTGTCATAGAAATATTATTTTTTGGTTAGTATTTTAACGAAGGATGACCAAAACTGAAAATACGTAATGTTAGTGACAATTTTGTCAAAAAAAAAATCGATGACCAAAATATGAAGATAGATATAGGTTGGTGATCACAAGTGTAGTTTATCCTTATTTTTTTTGTTTAAATTAAAATTCAGTCATTAAATTTTAATTTTTTATTTTAAACATTAAATTATTTTTTTATCAAATAATACATTTGATAATCATGTCAATAATACATTAAAAATCTCAATTTAAATTAAAAGTTAATTTTTTAATATGTCATTGTTAATCGTCAGGTCAGCTTGAATCCAAACTATATTAACAATTTGGCCAAACGAATCCTTCCTCCTGTTGGGATTCAACGACAACGTCTCCATTCATCTAAATTTTGGCTTTGGTGGAGATTTTGAAATATTATGGTTCTTTTTTAAAAAAAGACTTTAATGTGTCATATTAGTATTTTTTAACGGTAGTGGTTGCAGTGAAATCGAATTAAAAATTTATTAATTGTAAAGAGAGTTTTTCAATTTTAGTGACAAGAGTGAAGACACCCTAAAAGTTCAGTGATTACCAGTGTAGTTTACCCCTAAATATTAAGTATTTTTTTGTTTAAATGAGAAATCAACCATTAAATATTTTAATTTTTACTTTAAGCTCATAAACTATTTTTGTCAAAACAAGTATCCAAAATATTATTCTATAACTATTTTAAGTATATTTGTTACTTTCATTAAAAAAAATTTGGTTAGATATATTGACATTCATGTCAAATAAGTTAACTAAAATTTTGATTTGAAAATTTAAAATAATTACAATTGAATTTAAATAAAATTAAAAACTAGTAAAATATTTTTTAATTATCAAGTAAACATGTTTACCTCTAAGAACATTTTTTTCTAATCTTGCAATCATCTTCATTTGAAAAAACACTTATGGTTCAAACCATTTTTGAAACCTAAATTCTTTTTCGTCTTTTTTGCGATAGGTTGTAATTGGTTCGGGTATTTGACACTTAAAACGATTTTGATTTCGTAATCATTTTGAAAAATCATAGAACTATAAATCGAATTTGAAATATAAAATTTATGCTTGCTTGCACAACAATTGTCACTCTCAATACTTAATTTTACTGGAGCAAGTGTTTCTACTCTCTAAAACACAATTACATCGATGCAAGATAGTTCTTATTTTTCAAACATATTTACACAATATAGATTTGTTTATCAATGCTAATAAGTTTATGACTATAAAGCATATTTGCTTGCACAACAATTATTCCTTATTAATACATTATTACACCGTTATAAAATGATTTTAGATTATTACACTCGTGAAGTACCAAGATTAAAATTCTAGATCCGCCCCTGCCCTCCAACCTAATTGTTTCATTCACGACATTATGATTCAAACATCTGACCTTGCTTAAAAAATTTAATGCATTATCCTACTAGACCAACAATTTGTTGGTAAAATTTTAAATTTTAATTTATAGATTTTAAGTTTGTGGTATTGAATTTTTTTCATTAGTTCTATTTAAATTTTTTGGTCTCGTTATTAATTATTATTCAATTTTACTCTTAATTTTTTGACAAATCATAATTTTCATCATAATCCTACCTAAAGGGAGGAAAAAAAAAATTTTAAAGAAAAAGAAAGGGTTTCTGGTGAGTTTAAAACCTATGATTTGAGAGGCTCTTAATTAGTTCTATTTAAAAAAAGAATTAAACGTTATTAATTATTAGTCAATTTTACTCTTTATTATTGGATTGAAAGTTATAAGAAATAAAATATATTTTTCAGTTATCTATGTTTATAATATTTATCAATTCATTTTTAATCGTTACGGGTCAAATTGATAAAAATAATAAACGTAAAGGAATAAAATTATGATTTTATCTTTTTATAACGTTTAATTGCAAAAAAATTCAAATTATCCTGCTTCAGGTGCCTAAATTATTTTTTTAGTCAAAATAGATGTCTAACGTTTATATATTTTAGATACGTGGCTGTTAAAAAATTGTTACCCAATTAGGATGTAACATGTGGTGGGTTTTAATTTATAATTTCTATTAATTTTTTAAAATAAAATTCTTAATTTCTTTTTTATTAAAAATCCCAACGATTAAAATCCATTAAAAGTAGGTGTTTACCTTGTTATTTTTTTTAATCGGCAACAATGTTAGTTTAGTGCTATTCGTCGAACGCCCGTAACTCATATTTTCTTTTATTTTCTTATATCTCAATGCTATTTTCCCTTTTTCTTTGTTATTTTTCAAGTTTTAATAAAAAAAAATTGTTTTATTTTCCTATTTTTTTCATATCTTGTTGTGCTTTTCTCTGCCTTTATGACACGTCTTTGTCTTATAACACATTTTATGTTTACTTTTACGATCATTTGGTGCTCGTACAAAGATCCTCACAATAATAGTTTTTATTGGGATTGTTGATGGTCACGAATAACTTGATAGTTGTTTGCTAATGTAATCAGAACTGTGTAGTGAAACAGCATGCAAGATTATTTGTTTTCTCTTACCATTCCTACATCACCTCTTATGCGTCTCGTTAGACAGAGATAAAAAGATTTCATATCGGTTGCTGGGATTCTATTGTCTCAAGGAAAGGTTTCAATGTTCTTTGCACCTTTGGGTTTCATTTGTTTTTGTTTTATATGTATGAATTTTTTGGTGGATATAATCGTCAAAACTTTTGTTATATTTAGGTGTGTTGTATTTGTTGAACCTTTCATTTAGGGATGTAAAAAGTTGATCCGACCTGCAAAATTGACTGAAACCGACTTGAGTCAGAATTGCTTGTGACCCGAGGTGGTGTCGATCCGAAATCGATTCGAGTTCGAACTTGTGTTGACCTGAACCCGAGCTAGACCTGGAAATTTTGGAGTTGAACCCGACCTGCACCCGATCTGAGAACGACCTGAACCCGAATTTAACCTGATATGATAACTGAACCCAACATGCATCCGACCTGATAGGAACCCGAACCCGAGATTAACCTGATAAATAACTGATATTACCCGACCTGTCATCAACCTGACCTGTTATGAACTTACTATGTAATTGACTCAACTTGTAAATGATCTGACTTGTTATTGACTGTCTGATATTTACCTAACTTGATATTTATCTAACTTGTAATAACTAATAAGTTACAATTGATGAAGTTGTGAGATTATGAATTTATGTTGAAAAAAATATTTTGATATAACAATTATGTGAAAAATATTTTGAACTTGTTTAAATATTTCAAAAATAATTCAAAAGTCCTCAAAACGTGAAAAATATGTTTAAAATGTTTTGACTTTGCACCTATATCAAATATACATTTAAAAGTCAACAATTAGC
Source organism: Hibiscus trionum (assembly GCA_030270665.1). NCBI lineage: Eukaryota > Viridiplantae > Streptophyta > Magnoliopsida > Malvales > Malvaceae > Hibiscus > Hibiscus trionum. The sequence continues at coordinate 5,576,977 of BSYR01000010.1, read as the reverse complement.
TAAAATTGAGGTTTTAAAGTGAAAGTTTCAAAACCTTCGAGCATAATGGCTTGGAATTGAAACCTTAGCAAAGGTTTCGAAACCTTTATAAAGGTTTTGAAACCATGGCTCTATAACAGCTATATTTTTCAAATCGTCCTTAAGGTTTCGAAACCTCTGGTAAAAGGTTTCGAAACCTCTGTGCAGGTGGGAATTTAAAGCTCGACTTTATGACTTCTCAACGGCTCAAAAACTTTCACAACGGCCATAAACGACTAGAATATCATTCCACAATATAAAAGCAAGCTTGGGACACTTGAAGATGGTTAGAGAATATATCCAAGTAAGATGATCAAGAGAATTTGAGTCTAAATCACATTTATTCATTTCTCTTGTACATAGTTTAAGAGAGTGCTTAAATTGTAAATCTTCCACTCTTTCTTGTAAGATTAAATTGTGTAACCACCCACCTTGTGATATATTTAGTTTACTAAATAAATCCCTTATAAAAGGAGATGTTCTAGTTTAGCCTTAGTGAAAAACTAGAGTGATTTTATCTTAGCCATTAAAATATAGTGTCGTAAGAGTTACCTCCTTAGCCTAGAAAAGGGAAAAAATTTATAGTGAATTGGGAAATCCTTAGTAGTGTGCTAAGGTAGTGGATGTAGACTCGGTTGGGTAGTCGAACCACTCTAAAATCATCGTGTAAATTGTTCATCTTTATATCGGTTTTAGCCAATTCAACCAAGGATAAAAAGCAACCCTCTTAACGGATTTCGATGACCGATTTGAGCGTGCTTCAAGCCTAACAATTTATTATATTATAGTATGAAAAAATACATCTTCACAATTTAAGGTACATGATTAATTATGATCATTAAATTAATATGTTTACTTTTTATATTTATAAATTATAGTATATAAAGATATTTAAAAGTTTTATTAAATCTCTAAATGTTGCCAACATGATTCCTTAAGGTTTATGGTTTATGATTTATGGTCTAATATTAACAGTTTATGGTTTAGTTTAGTGTTATTGGTTTATGAGATTAATTCTTATTCCTTAAGGTTTATGGTTTACTTTAGTGTTTAGTTTAAGGTTATTGGTTTATGTGTTTAGTATTAACGATTTATGGTTTAGTTTAGGGTTATTGATTTACGAGATTAATTCCAATTCAACTTGCCAATTTATGCACTTGAATTGATTAAGGATGCTCATATTGTCCCATCTATTATGGATTCGAATCCCGATATGAGAATGTAATACCTCTTATTTAATAAAAAAATATTCAAGTCAAAGCTTCATGTGTACAATTGAACTAAATTAAAGTTTCAACTTTCATGTGTACAATTACATGTTTACATCCAAATCAAAAAATTGTGTATAATAATAATAATAATAATAATAATAATAATAATAATAATAATAATAATAATAATAATAATAATAATATCCGAATTGAATTAACTTATTAAATTTAGGATCTAATTGATCTAAATTAAAACATAGAAACATAAATCACAAACATAATTAAAAGAATTATAAAACTAAATGTGAAATTTCAATTAAATTAATCTAAATTAGGACTCAATTGAATTAAATGAAAATCTAAAAGTGAAAATTTAGGACATAAATGAAAATTTTCTAAAGTCGGAAGGGCTAAAAACAATTTACCCTTAACTTAAAAAATCATGCGGTTGATTCTTTCCCTCTCGCCCCTCCCGCCCTTTGTTTTTAATTAAAGGGGGAGATAGTAATTGGTTTAAAAAAATGAGGGAGGCGGGCATAATTATGGAGGGAAAAATTTACTTTTAGGAGAGATTAATTACCCTTTAAGTCATGTTGTGTTTAAAATGTTATATTTTAGTCGTAATTTTTAACTTTAAGTTTTTGTTTAATTCAATTTAGTCACAAATATCCCTACTGTTTGGACTTCAAATATAACAATCCCCTTTCTAGGGTGATATTTAGTCTTAAAAATTTACTTTTAGCCGAAATTGCCCCCTATTTATTTCTAATTTTTGTAATTTAGTCTAATAATTTCAATATACTAATATTTATGTTCATGTTAGTTCCTAAGATTTAATTTTTAGCCGAAATTGACCCATATTAATTTCTATGGTAAAATTGTGAAATTGGTCATTGGACTCTCAAATTTCTCCACTTTCAAATTGTCAAATTAGTCCTTAATTTCAAATTTATGCTATATTTTATGGTAAAATTGTGAAATTGGTCATTAGACTCTCAAAATTCTCCATTTTTAAATTGTCAAATTGGTCCCTAATTTCGTTTTAGACTATATTTTATGGTGAAATTGTGAAATTGGTCCCTAATTTTGGTTTATGGCTTAGGGTTTAGGCCTTAGTGTTAATGGTTTATGGTGTAGTTTAGGGTTATTGGTTCATGAGATTAATTTGTATGGTTTAAGGTTTATGGTTTACCTTAGTGTATGAGATTATTGTCAATGGTTATATAGCCTATAATCTATATATAATATAGCATACACGATGATATTATTATTAATTTATTACTATAGTCTATATTATCTGCCTCTATTGTCTATAGTCTATATTTATTTGTGTAACATGAATACATCTTATACGTGTTATGTGATTATACTTTTTAGGGGTTATAGCTTATAGGTTTATGTGATTAGTTTAAGGCTTAGGGATAAAATATAGGGTTCAAGAGTTTAATGTTCAATTAATTCCCTACAAATCTATATTTAAACCAAATTTATCTTTATTTATTTTTAAATTGCGTAATTTAGTTCAATATTTCTAATATAATGATATATTTGTTCATTTTAGTCCCTACAAAATTACTTTTAACTAAAACTTACCCATATTTATTTATATATTTTAATTTAATCTAAATCCTTTACATTTTGTAATTTAGTCCAAACCATATAAATTATAAGTACCTATAACAATTCTAAAACTCTCTAATTTCAATTTAGCCAAAGTTGAAACCCAAAGTTGCAATTTAGCCATTTAATTTTAATTTTTAATTTAATTATTTTATATATCTTTTCGCCAAATTTTTAGTTTATAGATTAATTATCCTTTAAGGCCTTACCCGTTTAAAAGTTTTCATTTCACTCCTAATTTAAGTTTTAGTTTAATTCAATTTAGTCACAATTACTTTTAAATTTGATCCAATAATTAATTTCCCATTTGGCATTTGCTGCCCATTTTTTTTCTTAGTGATTAGTTATTATAAAACCTAAATTGATTTTGATATAACAAATTGTATAAGGGCTTATTTGCAAATACAATAAATTTTTAAGTATTTCAAAGACTCACAAATTGACAAGCCTTTTTGAACCAAATGATTTTTCAAGACAAATTATTTCAAGTGTTTAAAATTTTCTAAGTATTTTCAAGCCAAACTTCATCTCTACGTCCAGGCGTATCGATACGCTTAGGCAGTATCAATACGATTTTCCAACACTAGAACATCAATTAACCAAGGCGTACCAATACAGTTTAACCTTGTATCAATACGATCTTCATCCGGGCAAGCTATTAAGGTATAGCGTACCGATACGGTCTCACTCCGTATCAATACGATTTGGATGATGATATCAAATCTTTGTTTTAAATGAGTCGAACGTTGGCTGTCAGTTATTGGAATCCTAAATCTTTTAAATGATCGTTAACTGCACTGATACGCCTAGATAGCGTACCGATACGCTTTTTGTCAAAACACAATTCAGGATTCCAGTGAGCAAAAACCATTTTGATACGACATTTCGTACCGATACGCCCCTTATAATCGTACCGATACGCCATTGTTTTCAGTCACAACGGCTCTTTCTTCTTTGAGACAGGTAACGATACGGTCCCGAGGGTACCGATACGCTATGCAGTTGAGGAGCATTTATTACAGGAAAAATGCAGCCCAACGGCTAGATTAATGACCTCAACCACCCAAACGGCTAGAATTCAATGCAAGGGTATAAAAACAAGTCTCCAAAGCTACAACAATTACTATTGAACCTTCAAGCAACATCCAAGCAATTATTCCAAACCATTGAGCCTATAGAGTCAAATTTGTGTACCCAACTTGTAAAATTCTTCATTGTTTATCTTTCTTTCAAGTTTGGGGAGTGTTTGTTTGTAACTAGGAAATTAATTAGTCTATTGAGAGATACATTTCAGATTGCCTTTCTTTCTTTGTAATTGTGAGTGAATTTGATTAAGCTTTGGGTTGAAAGCTTAATCAGTTTGTAAGGTTTCCTCCTAATCCAAGAAAAGGGGAAGAATCAATTAGTGGATTGGTTGAAAATCCTTAGTGGGAGCTAAGGTATTGGATATAGATCTTGTTAGAAGCTTGAACCACTCAAAATTATCTTGTCTCATCTTTTTCACTTTTCCCTTTCCTCCCTTCAAATTTTTAATTGCCAATTTACCCCCTCTTGGCCATTTGCAATTGTGTGATCAACTCAACAATTGGTATCATAGCTACACTCATTGAAGGATTACAACCCTCTAGAGTCGATTCTTGGAGAGTTCGATCAACAACAACTAGAAGCAATGTCATCTACCTCCGGCAACAACTACGAGTCACAATCTATCACGAAGCCTCCTTACTTCAAAGGGGAAAAATATCCCTATTGGAAGAATAGGATGCAACTCTTCATCAAATCTAATGATTATCTCATATGATATGTTGTGGAAGATGACCCAACTATTCCCTTGAAGAGATCCGATGAAGGAAGACCCATTCCAAAGTCCAAGCACGAAATGACCGATGAAGAATGAAGGAAGCTTCAAATCAATGACAAAGCTCTACACATGATCTTTTGTGCTCTTGGACCAGATATGTACTCGAAGATGTCTTCATGTACAAGTGTTAAAGAGGAGTAGGACAAGCTAGAGACCACATATGAAGGAATCAACGACGTCAAGGAGACCAAGATTGGGATCCTTAACTATAGCTACAAGAGTTTCAAGATAGAGCCCGAGGCAAGTGTCACTCAAATGTCTGATCGCTTCTTGGTCATCGTCAATGGTCTCAAGGGCTTCAGTGAGACCATTCCCGAAGACAAGCTAGTCCGAAAGCTCCTCTATTCTCTACCAGATTCATGGGAAGGAAAAGGAACCGCAATCATCGATGCCAAGAACTTGAAGACCTTAAAGCTCGATGAGTTGGTGGGATCTCTTCTCACTCATGAGATCATGAAGAAAGGAAGAGAAGAAGAAAAGAAAAGAGAAGAAAGGAGAGTGGCGAAGAAGAAGGTAGAGGAGAAGAAACAAGGAATTGCTCTCAAAGCTTCACATGAAGAGAGTGATTCTAGCTTAGATGAGGAGGGAGAAGAATTAGTTTTGATAGCCAAGATTTCGCTCGGTTCATGAAGTCAAATAGAGGAAGAAAGTTCCATAGAAGAGGAGACTTCAAGAACAAGAACAAAGAGGAAGAAAAGAACCAGCTCATATGCTATGAGTGCAAGAAGCCGGTGCATATTTGATATGATTGTCCTCAACTCAAAAGAAAGAGCTTTGGGAAGAAGAAGAAGCTCAAGGAAAACGTTGCTACTTGGAGTGATGAAGATTCATTTGAAGAGGAGCAAGAAGTTGCCAACCTTTGCCTCATGGCCATTTATGACGATGCTATGGTAAACCCCAACTCATCTACTTTAGATTTCACTTTTGATAAACTTCATGATGCTTATGATGAGTTGAAAGAGGTTTACGATGAGTTGGTTAAGAAATACAAAAATTCAATTTTGAAAAACAAACAAATGATTTCGGTTTTAAGAACTCAAAAAAATTCACTTTTCAAGACCAACTTGGAACTTGAAAAGAAGGTTTTGCTTTTACAAAATTCCTCAAATGAATTTGAAAAGAAATCCATTGATTTGATAACCTTCTTGAAAAATACCATGTTTATCACCATGAGAAGGTGGATAAACTAAAAGCTTCTCTTAACACTATTGGGAAAAATAGTTTTGAAAAAAGGGAGTTCTTCAAAAACTCAGTATGTAAAGAGAAATTTTAATAACTACAAACAAAAAAGCTCTCATAGGCATCCTAGAGGTAAAAGAGTTAGGAGTGTGTGGGTTCTTAAGGAACTTGTAATTTCTAACAATGTTGATGCTATTTCTTCTTGGATTCCTGTTGCGTGTAAAATAGCCTATCGCAATAGAGTGCAAGTGTACACGACGCAAGTAGTAAAGTGATACTCAAAGTATCAGATGTCAAATCCACAGGGACTGGAAATAGCTTTATACTTGGATTGCTGCACAAGAGAAAAAGAATAGAGTTTAAATTGTTGAGGAATAATGTTGAAGAATACTGAATGTAAAATAACGGAGTTTTCAGGGTTAAGAAATAGGCCGGTATTGATTTGCTCTGTAGGGCAGGTATTGCACTGAATCAGAAATTCTTGTTCTGTCATCATCCCTGTCGCGACAGCACCTGCGGCGGCAACAGTCTGTTGTTGTCGCGGCAACGATCACACAACTCTGTACCTCAAGCTTGGCAAGAATCCATGTTGTGACTTGTCCTATCCCTAGGTCCAAGTACTGTCGATGAACACGTCTTTGATGATACCTCCCGGCGTGAATCGAAGGATGAACACCAATGTTGTTGAATTCTTCCTTAGCCACTTAACCTCGTCCTATCCCTAGGTCCGAGATAGTTCAACCATAAACTGGAGAACCCGCACTTATTCCTTTCGTATACTTAACTCTCCCGATATTAAGTAAATTAATAATCTCACAATGCTCTCCCGATACTCTTGTAAGATGTTGAAAATACGAATAAGCAAACTTGAAGTTTATTTTATTGAACATAAAATTCCTAAAAACAATACAATCCTTGCAACTACTTTACAGAATCAACCCTTAGCCCTAGGGGAAGTTTAGAACATGATGAGAAGGGGGAAAACGACTAGGGTTTTAGGGAAGACAGCTAGAGAGGAGATGTCCTTCCCTAGGTCGAATTACATGCCTTTATATAGGCCTTGGGTTCAAGTTTTCTAATAAGGTAAGAGTACAAGTTTAAATTAAAGTACAACTCTATTAAAGACTAAATCTTCAGAGTAGATGCCTTTAGTTCGTCCTCTTTTCTTGCTTTGGGTTTCTTCCTTGAACTTTGGGCTTGGCCTTCATTCTGATCTAGGGCTCAGAAAAATATAGGAGGCTGTAACCCCCTTAGCCCGACCTAGACGGTTGACCCGAACTACGAAGATTACACGGGGAAAACCAAAGTCAACCCGAAAGTCAACCTTGATTAACGACCCTTTTTTTTCTTTTTGATCTTATCTAGATGCACATTAACCTTAAGCGTACACTTGAGAAAAACATACTTGAAAAGTACAGCGATCGGAAAGCAATAAGGGACTCAATTGCACAACATACAAAGTTAGGGACCAAATTGTAAATTCTGGAAAGATGAAGGAATTAGCTGAATTTTAAATTACCAATATCAAATTAATCATATTACATGCTTCCCTGTCAAATTTCACTTCAAACGGACATCTCAAACTCAAGCAATTGCAAATACAAAATTCGGGACTAAAACGTAAGGCTTGCAAACCTTAAACCATTCAAATCAGTGCCCAACGGTCATCTGTTTCGGAACGGGGTTGACCATTCCGAAACGTGGGTTCGTTTCAAGACCTGTATCGAAATAGGGCTTGGCAGTGGCAAAAACGTTTCGGAACGGCCCTATCCTTTTCGATACACGAAGACCATTACAGGCCCCCGTTTCGAAACGCTAGTGCCCGTTCCGATACGGACTTCCCAAAAAATGCAGAATTTGCTGGTTTAACACACATTTATCCACTCAAACACATTCTAATGACCTCTTAATCATGCCAACAAGTCATCATACATATAAGGTACATATTCGCATCATCAAAACACATTCATGGCATAAATTAGGAAAATCCACAAGTCTATAGGCATGCATCCTAATATCCAAAGCAAACAACCTTCAAAGCATCAAAACAAGCACCAAAATGGCCATTTACAAATCCAAAACATTTAAGGCATCATGCCACAACTAGGGAGTCCAAAACATCTCCCAAACCACATCCTAGGTTCCCATTGCCAAATATCAAAAACTAACAATGTTGTGAAAAAGTCACCATACATGAGCTTAGCTTTCCCTTGGATTCTTAGCCTCCTTGCTGCCCTCAAACACCTCACTTATCTGCATTATTGGTTCAAGAGAGAGAGAGCGTAAGTACAAATGCTTAGTGAGGCATGCTCTAAAGAAACAACATGATAATGCATTTTATAAAACACTTTTCATAAAAGCCCTTTTACACATAAACATCATTATTCATGCAACCTTGCATTCTTAAGCAAGCATCTCATGCTTCATTAGCATCAACATGTCATATTGGCTCCCAAGTGATACCATAACCATTTACAACATAAAACACAATCGGATACACGGATTACAAGCGTTGTCCCATACGCTTCATACACACTACCGAACACACAAGGTGGAGTTTACCGGTACAATCACAACCCCTCAACACCCGTGATGGAGTTTAACGGTACAATCACAACCCCTCCACATCACTCATCGGTAGTTGTATAACATCACTAACGAGAACACGGGACACTCAACACAAGATCCACACATGGACTTTTAACCACCATTGTGATCTTAGACATCACGTTAGTGTACTTGGATGGAGTTTACGGTACAATTACAACCCTCAACATCCAAGGCGACTTTATTCACGGTGCACCCAATCCTATAGCCGGCTAACTATATCCGATTCAAGTACTTTAAAACCAACACATCACTTGCCAATATACATCATTTATCATCAACAATCCACTGAATTAAAGCATTAATCAAAGCCATTAAACCATCATGCATCACTATGCATCAAAACCACATTTATCCTTAACAAACCAATGATCTCTTACCTTGAGCATCCTTCAACACATGGCTTTCAAAACCAGCATTAATCATGCTAAAACATGCTTTCAAAACAGAATTTAAACATGCAAATTTAATACATTGCATCCAACCATCTCATGGTTCATCAAAGAGAGAGTTTTCCCGAAAACTTACTCTTAAGCTTAGTTAAGTTGATTAGACTTAAACTAAGCTCCCAAACCTTCAAACATTCGATACAAAGCTGGAAATCCAACTCCACTCACCAATTCCGTCTCGTAAGCTTGCCGAAACGCCGTTCAAGTCTCCGGATCAACACCACAAGGATCCGAAGATGTCTCCCCTGTTTTAAACACATCAAAGCAGAGGATTAATGCATCATCATGCATTAAAATCTTCAGCCATTACACCTAAACTCGCTGCTCTCACCAAATTTAACATTTCGGCTACCAAACACAACCGAAATCACATCCAAACTCTTCCACAACATAACCCAGCCAAGATCCATCACTTCTAACCATTCTTAAACATCAATTAACATCCAAAAAGAACCTAAACTCGTCCTTATAGCACCAGCTATAACAGAACACCAAGATCACCCCAAAAACCACCATTTTCACAAGCAAAAATTTAGGAAAATCAATCTATTTGGGATTACATTGATTAAACCTCAATTACGCATCATTAAACATCCAAAATACATTAAAAAGCCATCTCAAAACAGAGCCCAAACAATCACCACGAATTTCTTCAAGATTTGTTCCAAATCTTGAGTTCTAAGCCAAAATCAAGATCACAACATTAAAACCTTTTATAAAACTTAATTTAAGGATTGAGAACTTGGGAATTTCAGTAAAGAACTGAGTATTTAGAGGAGAAGAACATCCTTACCTCTAAATGTAGATTTCTCCTTGATTAGAGCCAAAATCCTTGAAAATTCAATAAGCAAATCAAGAGGTTTTGATGTAGAAAGGATTATGAATCAATTGATGATTGAAACCTCATCATTTAGTGTGAAAATCAGTAGAAATGTTGCTGTAGAAATGTGTTTGGCTGAGGGAATTTTGAGAGAAAATGAGATGAGAAAGTTTTTACGAAAGTTAGTTATGAAAAGCTAAAATATGGTTTCCCTCTTTTCCTTTAATTAATTAAACATTAAATGAATCATTAAAATCTAAGAAAAATCTGGAGAAATCCTTCCTTGGGTAAATTACCTCCTTAAAGATTCAAAGTTTCAATCCTTACAAAACAGTCACCACTAAACTTTTCAAAAATTACATTTTAGTCACTATTTCGAAATGTTGCACTTCCAAACCTTATTTTGTAAAATTGATTTCACCACTCTCTTATATATATTAAAAGAGGATTTTTAGATATTTTTCCATATTTTTAAAGCATCCCGAACTAGGCTTTCCCTAAAACCACCTTTTATATTCGAACCGAAAATCAGATCGGTCCGGTTCAGACCCTAAACTTCCAAGCCCAAAATTGGGGTGTTACAACTCTCCCCCCTTAAGAAATTTCGTCCTCGAAATTTACCTAGAGGAAAGAGGTACGGAAACTGCTTCTTCATGTCATCCTTTCTTTCCCACGTGGCTTCCCCAACACCACGATGCTTCCACAACACCTTTACCAACTCAATGGTTTTACCTCGAAGAACTTTACTGTCTGAATCCAGAATTTCCACCGGCTCCTCATCATAGGTCAAGTCTGGATTCAATTCCACCTCCTCTGCAGGCAGAACATGCGAAGGATCCGATCTATACCTCCGAAGCATAGAGACATGAAATACATCATGAATCTTTTCCAACTCTTGTGGCAAACTCAACTTGTACGCAACAGGACCCACATGCTCAATCACCTCATATGGTCCAATGTACCTAGGGCTCAACTTACCCTTCCGGCCAAACCTCATCACCTTTTTCCAAGGAGAAACTTTCAAAAACACACGGTCACCTACCGCATACTCAATCTCCTTACGCTTCAAATCCGCGTAAGACTTCTGTCGATCAGAAGCTGCTTTCAGTCGCTCACAAATGAGCTTTACCTTCTCGGTGGTTCCTTTCAACAAAGCTGGCATTGAAACCAACTTCTGACCTGTTTCAGCCCAACAAAGAGGAGTTCTGCACTTCCTCCCGTACAAGGCTTCATAAGGTGCCATTTGAATACTTGCCTGGTAGCTATTGTTATAAGCAAACTCCACCAAAGGCAAATGCTTCTCCCAAGAGCCTTGAAACTCAATCACACAACACCTTAACATATCCTCCAGCACTTGGATACCATGCTCAGACTGTCCATCCGACTGTGGATGATAAGAAGTACTGAAATTCAGCCGTGTACCCAAAGCCTGATGTAAACACTCCCAGAAACGCGATGTAAACCTCGGATCTCTATCTGACACGATCGACTTTGGCACACCATGCAGCCGCACAATCTCAGCAATGTACAACTCTGCAAGCTTGTCCAAAGTGTACGTAGTATGCACAGGTAAGAAATGAGCACACTTCGTAAGGCGATCCACAATCACCCACACCGAATTCTTCTTCGATGGCGACAAAGGCAAACCAGACACAAAGTCCATGGTAATCCTTTCCCACTTCCACTCAGGAACCCTCAACGGTTGCAACAACCCAGAAGGAAACTGATGCTCAGCCTTAACTCGCTGACAAACCATGCACTTGCTCACATACTCCGAAACATCTTTCTTTAAACTCACCCAATAGTACTCATCTCTAAGATCACGATACATCTTAGTACTACCAGGGTGCCTAGCAAAAGGACTACTGTGAGCTTCAGTCAGAATAGCACGCCTCAACTCAGTATCATTGGGCACTACTATCCGACTCCCAAAACATAAAACTCCATCATCATTAAAGCAGAAATCCGATGGCTATCCTCAGCAATATCCTGAACATGTGGCACCAAGGAATCATCCAACAACTGCTTATCCTTTATCAACTGAACCAAGGATGGTTTCACCTGCAATTCAGCCACAAGACCGCCATCTCGCGAAATGCTCAAGCTGGCAAACATAGCCCTCAACTCCACCGCCACTTTCCTACTCAAAGCATCCGCTACAACATTAGCTTTTCCCGAATGGTACTCGATCGTCAGATCATAATCTTTAAGCAACTCCACCCAATGTCGTTGCCTAAGATTCAACTCCTTCTGAGACATCAGATACTTCAAACTTTTGTGATCCGTGTACACAGTACACTTCTCACCATACAGGTAATGTCTCCAAATTTTCAAAGCAAAAACCACCGCAGCTAACTCAATGTCATGCGTAGGATAATTGCGCTCATGCACCTTCAACTGGCGCGATGCATAAGCCACCACCTTACCCTCTTGCATCAACACACACCCCAAACCAACATAGGATGCGTCACTATACACCACAAACTCTTTCCCTGATTCAGGCTGAACCAAGATAGGAGCTTGCGTCAAAGCTGCCTTAAGCTTCTCAAAAGCCTGCTGTCTCGCTTCCGTCCACTCATACTTGACATCCTTCTGCAACAACTTCGTCAAAGGTGCAACAATTTTCGAAAATCCATCCACGAACCTCCGGTAGTATCCTGCCAAACCAAGGAAACTACGGACTTCATGAACAAACTTAGGAGGCTTCCAATTCATCACTGCCTCAATCTTCTGAGGATCAACACGAATCCCCTCAACAGAAATCACATGACCAAAGAACACAACTTCCCTGAGCCAAAATTCACACTTGCTTAGCTTAGCATAAAGCTGGTTCTCCAACAGAGCCTGCAACACAATCCTCAAATGTCCCTCATGCTCCTCCTCAGTACGAGAGTACACAAGGATATCATCAATGAACACCACAACAAATTTGTCCAAGTATTCATGGAACACTCTATTCATCATGTCCATAAAAGCTGCAGGAGCATTCATCAAACCAAACGGCATCACAAGGAACTCATAATGCCCATACCTCGTTCTGAAGGCTGTCTTTGGCACATCCACATCCTTCACCTTCAACTGGTAATACCCTGACCTTAAGTCAATCTTAGAGAACACAGCCGCTCCCCGAAATTGATCAAAAAGATCATCAATCCTCGGCAATGGATACTGATTTTTGATAGTCAACTTGTTTAGCTGGGGATAATTGATGCACATTCTCATAGTGCCATCCTTTTTCTTCACAAACAAAACCGGTGCACCCTAGGGTGACACACTCGGCCGAATGAAACCACGATCAAGCAACTCCTGAAGTTGCATCTTCAGCTCCTTCAACTCCTTAGGTGCCATTCGATAAGGTGTAATGGACACTGGAGTTGTGTTTTCATACAGCTCAATCCCAAACTCCACTTCTCGGTTAGGAGGCAATCTAGGTAACTCCTCCGGAAACACACCAGGAAACTCTCGCACAATCCTGATATCTTGCACTCTCAACTCCTTAGAGCTAGGATTCATCACAAAGGCTAGGTAGGCTTCACAACCTTGCCTCAGCATCCGACTCGCTTCCAAGGAAGACACCACATTGGCAAGAAACTTCACATTCTCACCAACCACCACTACCTCATAATCATCCGCAAGCTTCAACGAAACTCGCTTGTTCTCAAAATCCACCACAGCCCGATGTTCAACAAGCCAATCCATACCAAGGATTACATCAAAACCATAGAATGGCAGTTCCATAAGATCAACATGAAAAAACATGATTTTGCACAACCAAGGGACATCTTCTATATAACTTCCGTGTCACAACGGTCTCACCAAAGGAACTAGTTACACTCATACCAACATCCAAAGACTCAACAGGTAAACCAAGCAATTGAGCATGTTCACGCAATATGTATGAGTGTGTAGATCTAGAATCAATCAAGGAAAGTAATGACAAGGATTGCAAAGTGAAGGTACCTGCGATCACATCCGTGTCATTCCTCCCCTCTCTCTGAGCATACACTCGAGCCTGGCCTCCACCCTCAGGTTGGACAGCCACCACATGTGCCACATTCCTTCCGCCATCTTCTCTGCGCTGGAAGTTACCACGGTCGCGCCCTCGACCTCTCTATGGTGCAACAACACCAGGAGCACGTCCCTGACCACCACCGGCCAACAAAGGACACTCCCTCTTCATGTGGTCTGCCGAACCACAATTCCAGCACGAATTACCGGTCACTGCCACAGGAGCCTGCACCTCTCTCGCTGCCCAAGGACAATCACGCTTCAAATGACCACGCGATCCACACGCCCAGCATGTGTTCTGATCAGCTCTCGCCCTGTCTCCCTGAACAGGCACACCATGCCCTCCACTACCACGCCTAGCAGAAGACTGATATCTCCTATCTCGTCCTCTCTTGTTCCGTCCACCACCGGAACTATAATCAGCAGCTCTCTTGCCTGAGCCAGAACCAGCACTCCTGGAACACAAACCCAGGTTCTGCTCAATATCCTTCGCCCTACTAACAAGCACATCAAAATCCGTGTACTCAGCTGCAAGCATAAAGGTCTTTACATCCGTCACCAAACCATACCGGAAACGTTCACACCTCTCCCGCTCATCAGGGATAAGCTCAGGTGCGTACTGACTAAGACGGACAAACTGGATCTCGTACTCAGCCACCGTCATACTTCCTTGTGTAAGAGACGTGAATTCTCTTTTCTTTTCATCCAGGTACCGCACACCCAGATACTTCTGCTTGAACGCGTTCAGAAAGAACGTCCAAGTCACATCAACTTCCTCCATTCCGGAGACAGTGGTCGTCCACCAGGTATACGCATCATCATGTAACAGCGATACCACACATCCTAACTTCTGCACATCATTGCAGTTCATTTGTCCCAATATCCTCTTGGTACTTTCCAACCAAGATTCGGAACCCTCAGGAGATAAACCTCTGAACTCAGTCCCTCCCAGACTGCGCAGACGTTCCAAAGGTAATCTTGCATTTGCATCACCCTGATGCCCAGCTCCGTGAGCTCCAGCTACTGCTGCCTGAAAGGCTCCAGCAATAGCTTGTATCAAAACTGTCATGTCAGGAGCAGCTTGCCCCTGCTCAGCTTCAGGTCCAGCGACCCCAGCACCAGCACCAACACCAGCTCCATCACCTCCAGCACCACCACCACCGGGCGGTCCACCACAAGGAGGAGGAGGTATATCCACAACATTATCGACATTCTCCTCATTCTCGTTCTGAGCCATAGCTCGCGTATTAACTCTCGTCTCTCTACGAGGTGCCATTCACTAAAACAATGCACTAACACAAATGCAATAAACATAATTAGGCTCAACAAGGTAAGTAATCCAAGCACTCAAGCTCATTTTTTAAAAACAATTCATTTCATTAGTTTTGATATGACAATGGGTCCCTCTAACATGCTTCAACACAGCATAACATCACAACTACAACATACTTACAATTCACACATCAAACTTTCACTTAAAAAAAACATATCATGCAATCATGCATACATCACCCACACAACCATTCCCGTTTACTCGAGAACTCAGCTCTGATACCACCAAATGTAACCCCCTTAGCCCGGCCTAGACAGTTGACCCGAACTACGAAGATTACACGGGGAAAACCAAAGTCAACCCGAAAGTCAACCTTGATTAACGAACCTTTTTTTTCTTTTTGATCTTATCTAGATGCACATTAACCTTAAGCGTACCCTTTAGAAAAACATACTTGAAAAGCACAGCGACCGGAAAGCAATAAGGGACTCAATTGCACAACATACAAAGTTAGGGACCAAATTGTAAATTCTGGAAAGATGAAGGACTTAGCTAAATTTTAAATTACCAATATCAAATTAATCATATTACATGCTTCCCTGTCAAATTTCACCTCAAACGAACATCTCAAACTCAAGCAATTGCAAATACAAAATTCGGGACTAAAACGTAAGGCTTGCAAACATTAAACCATTCAAATCAGTGCCCAACGGTCATCTGTTTCGGAACTGGATTGACCGTTCTGAAACACGAGTTCATTTCGAGACCCGTATCGAAACAGGGCTTGGCAGTGGCAAAAACGTTTCGGAACGACCCTATCCGTTTTGATACACGAAGACCATTACAGGCCCCCGTTTCGAAACGCTAGTGCCCGTTCTGATACGGACTGCCCAGAAAATGCAGAATTTGCTGGTTTTACACACATTTATCCACTCAAACACATCCTAATGACCTCCTAATCATACCAACAAGTCATCATACATATAAGGTACATATTCGCATCATCAAAACACATTCATGGCATCAATTAGGAAAATTCACAAGTCTATAGGCATGCATTCTAATATCCAAAGCAAACAACCTTCAAAGCATCAAAACAAGCACCAAAATGGCCATTTACAAATCCAAAACATTTAAGGCATCATGCCACAACTAGGGAGTCCAAAACATCTCCCAAACCACATCCTAGGTTCCCACTGCCAAATATCAAAAACTAATAATGTTGTGAAAAAGTCACCATACATGAGCTTAGCTTTCCCTTGGATTCTTAGCCTCCTTGCTGCCCTCAAACATCTCACTTGTCTGCATTATTGGTTCAAGAGATAGAGAGCGTAAGCACAAATGCTTAGTGAGGCATGCTCTAAAGAAACAACACGATAATGCATTTTATAAAACACTTTTCATAAAGCCTTTTTACACATAAACATCATTATTCATGCAACCTTGCATTGTTAAGCAAGCATCTCATGCTTCATTAGCATCAACATGTCATATTGGCTCCCAAGTGATACCATAACCATTTACAACATAAAACACAATCGGATACGCGAATTACAAGCGTTGTCCCATACGCTTCATACACACTATCGAACACACAAGGTGGAGTTTACCGGTACAATCACAACCCCTCAAAACCCGTGATGGAGTTTAACGGTACAATCACAACCCCTCCACATCACTCATCGGTAGTTGTATAACATCACTAACGAGAACACGGGACACTCAACACAAGATCCACACATGGACTTTTAACCACCATTGTGATCTTAGACATCTCGTTAGTGTACTTGGATGGAGTTTACGGTACAATTACAACACCTCAACATCCAAGGCGACTTTATTCACGGTGCACCCAAACCTATAGCCGACTAACTATATCCGATTCAAGTACTTTAAAACCAACACATCACTTGCCAATATATATCATTTATCATCAACAATCCACTGTTTTAAAGCATTAATCAAAGCCATTAAACCATCATGCATCACTATGCATCAAAACCACATTTATCCTTAACAAACCAAGGATC
Source organism: Hibiscus trionum (assembly GCA_030270665.1). Taxonomy (NCBI): domain Eukaryota; kingdom Viridiplantae; phylum Streptophyta; class Magnoliopsida; order Malvales; family Malvaceae; genus Hibiscus; species Hibiscus trionum. The sequence continues at coordinate 5,559,901 of BSYR01000010.1, read as the reverse complement.
TCTTACCTTGAGCATCCTTCAACACATGGCTTTCAAAACCAGCATTAATCATGCTAAAACATGCTTTCAAAACAGAATTTAAACATGCAAATTAAATACATTGCATCCAACCATCTCATGGTTCATCAAAGAGAGAGTTTTCCCGAAAACTTACTCTTGAGCTTAGTTAAGTTGATTAGACTTAAACTAAGCTCCCAAACCTTCAAACATTCGATACAAAGCTGGAAATCCAACTCCACTCACCAATTCTGTCTCGCAAGCTTGCCGTAACGCCGTTCAAGCCTCCGGATCAACACCACAAGGATCCGAAGATGTCTCCCATGTTTTAAACACATCAAAGCAGAGGATTAATGCATCATCATGCATTAAAATCTTCAACCATTACACCTAAACTCGCTGCTCTCACCAAATCTAACATTTCGGCTACCAAACACAACCGAAATCACATCCAAACTCTTCCACAACATAACCCAGCCAAGATCCATCACTTCTAACCATTCTTAAACATCAATTAACATCCAAAAAGAACCTAAACTCGTCCTTATAGCTCCAGCTATAACAGAACACCAAGATCACCCCAAAACCACCATTTTCACAAGCAAAATTTTTGGAAAATCAACCTATTTGGGATTGCATTGATTAAACCTCAATTACACATCATTAAACATCCAAAATACATTAAAAAGCCATCTCAAAACAGAGCCCAAACAATCACCACGAATTTCTTCAAGATTTGTTCCAAATCTTGAGTTTTAAGCCAAAATCAAGATCACACCATTAAAACCTTTTATAAAACTTAATTTAAGGATTGAGAACTTGGGATTTTCAGTAAAGAACTGAGTATTTAGAGGAGAAGAACATCATTACCTCTAAATGTAGATTTCTCCTTGATTAGAGCCAAAATCCTTGAAAATTCAATAAGCAAATCAAGAGGTTTTGATGTAGAAAGGATTAGGAATCAATTGATGATTGAAACCTCATCATTTAGTGTGAAAATCAGTAGAAATGTTGCTGTAGAAATGTGTTTGGCTGAGGGAATTTTGAGAGAAAATGAGATGAGAAAGTTTTTAAGAAAGTTAGTTATGAAAAGCTAAAATATGATTTCCCTCTTTTCCTTTAATTAATTAAACATTAAATGAATCATTAAAATCTAAGAAAAATCTGGAGAAATCCTTTCTTGGGTAAATTAGCTCCTTAAAGATTCAAAGTTTCAATCCTTACAAAACAATCACCACTGAACTTTTCAAAAATTACATTTTAGTCACTATTTCGAAATGTTGCACTTCCAAACCTAATTTTGTAAAATTGATTTCACCACTCTCTTATATATATATATATTAAAAGAGGATTTTTAGATATTTTTCCATATTTTTAAAGCATCCCGAACTAGGCTTTCTCTAAAACCACCTTTTATATTCGAACCAAAAATCAGACCGGTCCAGTTTAGACCCTAAACTTCCAAGCCCAAAATTGGGGTGTTACAGAGTGGCCCACGACAGACCGACTTAATTTCCTCTATCTTTCGAGCTCCACTTCACTTTTCCCTTCACCATTGCTGTCGTCATAAGCTGCCACGACAGTGGCCACGACAGCGTCTTCATTCTCGACTCTAATCTTGTGTTCCAGCTCTGCTCCTTCACTGTCCTGAGTCTGCCACGGTAGCTACCTGCAAAAATAGCCAAAATTAGTAGCAACTGTGCCATTTTATATAATTGTGATGTATATTTGAAATCTATCCTAAATGCAATGAATTATGCTTGAATGAAGCAAAAATATGGGTTAAATAAGGGGTAAAAAATAGAACTTTTGCACACTCAACACACCCCCAAACTCAAGTTCTTGCTTGTCCTCAAGCAATTATGACCTAACTAATTTTTTAAATGGCTTAAAACAATGAACTTTTCCTTACCTACCCTTCATGCCCTCTTGTGAACAACACCTTGTTGGACATTTCTGGAATTATCCGGAACCTTGCTATAATTCTCGTGTAGTATGTGCATGTTTTGTGAACAATTATATGCCTAGACTCTTTTAAGTTACTAGAATAGCTAAGCCTCTCTCTTGAATTTTTATGCCAGCTTTCATTTTCTTGGAGGCAATTCTTAGGCTCCTTTAGTTTTTCTTAGACTCGGTTTTCTTTTCTTAATTTAAGTTTGACTAGAGCCTGTTTCGGGCACCTCTAGCTAACTTCCTAGAGCCGGTTTTGGGCACCTCTAGGTGTATTGAGTCTACTTTTCTTAATTTCTTTTCCTAGAGCCAATGTTAGGCACCTCTAGGGGCAACTCAAGTGTTTAAGCTTTTCCTATTCTAGTTTACTAGTAGAAGTCTAGACAGTATAAGAGTCACAATGGGTGTTTAAAGATCAGAACTATAGTAAGGCTCTAAACTGTTCCTAAAAATATCCTAAAGGCACTGCCACAATAGAGTCTGTCACGGCAGGTAAGTTCAGTTCAAAGACTTAAGCCTTTTTTGACAAAAATAAACTTAAATAATAATTAACATTTAGACACAATTTTAAAACCTAAAAGACACTTCATTACTAAAGGGATGCCACCCCCAAACTCGAGGGTTGCATTGCTCTCAATGCATGATGACAAAGATGAAAAAGAAAAAGAAATAAAAACAAAATACATCACAATAATAATAAAACAACAAGACAACAAAATAAGATAGAAACTTAATTTTCGGAGCTGTCATCGCTACTGCTGCTGCTAATCTGGAGCTGCCGGCGGGCAGTGACCTTCATTGTGGGTGACGGAAGAGTGCTAGGAGAGGCGGGGGCAGTCTTCTTCTTGGCTTCCCTTGGGGGCTGGATACGAGTGGGTGAGATCTAGGGTGGCTTTTCCAGCACTTGTACCTCATCTGATTCGCTGCTGCTGCTGCTGCTACTATTGCTGCTGCTACGGCTGCGGGCAGACTTTCCCTTGCCTAATGATCCTTCACCAGCTTGGTTGGGCTTCTGCCTTTTCATAGGAGTGAACTCCTTTGAAAGGTTTCTAGCGACAGAGGGCTCCCCATCAGATTCTTGCCAGATAGAGGATGATGAGAACCCTGCGAAGTAGTCGTCATCGAGTTCTGGCAGCGGCTCCATTCGTTTCTCACCTCTGGCAGAGGCAGTAGTAGTGTGGCTGCCGCCTTCAGCTGTCGCGGCTGGCGTTGGAGTGGATGCAGCAGATGGTGTTTTTGGTGTGGCAGCAGGAGTAGGTGTAGGGGTAGCAAAGTATTACTTTGGGAAAGCAGGAAATTGTACATTTACAAAATTTAAATTGTTTTGAATGAAATGTACCGTGGCTGCTGTGAAGTCTCTGACGAAACTCATCAGACCAAGCTGTCGTTCCTCCATCTTTTTCAGTGTGGCCAGAATTTGCATGGAGGCATCTGCTGGAGGGGGTGCTGCTGCTCTGCTGTGGGTTCTGGTTGAGTAGGCTCTGTCGGCTCCTCTGCTGCGGAAGACGGGTTGAAAAAGGAGAGTGGTGTGGCTGCCTTCAGTTCCATTAAGCTGAAAATGTTGCGCTTCATCCATCCCTTCCCTCGGACCTTGAAATCTTCGAGGATTTCTGGAACGTTTTGGCCTCGACAGATCTCGGTGATGAGGTACGGGAAGAAAAGGGGTCCCGATGGTCGAAGGGCACACTCCAAAATCCCCTCCCTTATGTACCGGCCGACATTTATGGGTCTCTCATTTAAAATTGAATGAACGAGAGCTAACCTGGGTCGGTCGACCGAGCTGTTGTGGGAAGAAGGCATTATCCTCTTCTTTACGAAGTGGTTCCATAGTTTGGCCTTGGGAGTGAGTTGAGTGCATTTCACCGTCCACCGATGCTTGGGGTCTGTATTCCACTCTGTCCCCTCCTCCATTACCTCTGCCATCACAACATCGTAGTTAGCCGGCAACAGACTTTCTACGAACCTCTTGTGTCCGTTCTCCCTTTTGCTGACATAGATGCCATAAAGGGTATTTATGTAGGCAGGCTCGAAAGTAACTGTATTACCTCGCACTGTCATGGTCTTCGTATCCTTACTGTCGACAGCAGCGTAAAATTCCTGGACCAACATGACATTCATCTCTTCGGGCTGGGCAGCAAACATCTGCCATTTGAGGGCCTTGATTTTTCGTGCTATGAACGGTTTGAGCCCGAGGTCTTCTGTGCGTTTGGTGTAAAGGAACCCTCTTTCTTCCCACATCTCCCTCTTTGGGAAAGAGCAGTAATATCTGCTGGCGGAGTCGGTTGAGGCGAAGCGGTCTGGGATAGCAATGTGGCTAGGCGTGCTTACTGCTGCGGTAGAGCTGGAGGTAGCACTTCCACGAGTCTGTCTGGTAGTCATAGTTGCAAGGCTATGGAAGATAAAAAGAAATTTGAGATCTAGAGAGAAAGCAAGTTGAGAGAGTAAAAGTGAAGTGAAAAATGATTAGTGAATGGGGTTTATATAGATGAATGATTTTCTGCCCGTTGGAGCTGTAACGGCAGGCGCGAATAACGGGGCCAGCTGTTACGCAGTTTCTGACGCGTCTGTCACGTGTTTCCGTGTCTACTGCACGTCTGTTACACGTTTGCGTGTCTACCGCGACAGCGTGGTGACAGGCTGTATTTTCCGCGTCTATCGCGACAGCTGTTGACAGGCTGTGACGACAGACTCCTCCTTTGGGCTTTTTGGGCTGCTGTAGAAATGGTGGGCTGATTCACTTCTTCTCCTCTCCTTATTTCCCTTATTTCCTAAAAATAATAAAAACTTAGTTTCTAAAAATAAAATAATTCTTAATTCCTAATAAATAAAATACATAAATAATAAAAGTAAATTAATAAGAAAAATAAAATTAAGTTAAATTAGGGATGCCTTGAGGGGCATCTCCTAAAGTAACCACTTCCTGCATCCTTGGGGCTTCAGTCCCCTGATAATGCTCGAGTCTCTGTCCGTTGACTTTAAATTGGTGCCCATCTTTTAAGGATTTGATCGTGATGGCACCATGGGGGAAAAACCTGCACAACTTGGAATGGGCCGGACCATCTAGATTTAAGCTTTCCTAGGAAAAGTTTCAACCTAGAGTTAAACAACAACACAAGCTGCCCTGGGTAGAACTGTCGTGGAAGCAATTTCTTGTCATGCCACCTCTTGGTTTTGTCCTTGTAAATTCTTGCGTTGTCATAGGCCATTGCTCGAATTTCTTCGATTTCATTCAAATCGAGTAGCCTCTTCTGTCCTGCCTTAGCTAAGTCCATGTTTACTGCCTTGATAGCCCAGTAAGCTCTGTGCTCTATCTCGACAGGTAAATGGCATGTTTTCCCATATATAAGCCTGTAGGGTGACATTCCCAATGGTGTCTTGAATGTTGTTCTATAGGCCTAGAGTGCATCATTGAGGTGTAAAGACCAGTCATTCCGAGTAGGTTTAACCATCTTTTCAAGAATGTTCTTTATTTCCTTGTTGGATATTTTGGCCTGTCCATTGGTTTGAGGGTGATACGATGTTGCAATCCGGTGCTTTACGCCGTATTTTCTTAAGGCATCATCGATTACCCTATTGTCGAAATGTCTCCCTTCATCACTGATGATCACCTTAGGTATGCCAAACCTGGAGAAAATGTTCTTATGCAGAAATCTCTGAACAGTCTTGGCATCGTTCTTCTGTGTGGTCATCACTTCCACCCATTTAGATACATAATCTACTGCCAGTAGGATGTAGAGGTTCCCACATGATGTTGGGAATGGTCCCATGAAATAAATCCCCCATACGTCAAAGATTTCGACTTCTAAGATGTTTTGCAGTGGCATGTCATGTCTTCTTGAGATGTTCCCAGTCCGTTGGCACTTATCACAGCCTTTGTAGAATGCTTGGGCATCCTTAAATAGTGAGGGCCAATAAAAACCAGATTGCAAAACCTTGGCAACGATCTTGTTTCCACCCAAGTGTCCTCCATATGGTGAAGCACAACTTCCTGCTCATCATGTGGTATACACCTCATGATAATTTGATCTGCACAAAGTTTGAAAAGAAGAGGTTCATCCCAATAATAATGTTTTGCATCATTTTGGAACCTCTTCCTTGCTTGGTAATTCAGTTCAGGAGGTAGTACTCCGCTAACTATGTAATTAACAAAATCAGCGTACCAAGGAAGTTCAGAAAACTTACCCGCCGCCATGGTTGTCGCGGCAGTGCTTGTGGCAGCAAACATCTGCTCGTCAGGGAAAGTCTCCAGTATGTGAGTCTTGTCTGTCGGTAGACTTTTTCCCATCTCTAATCTTGGCAAGTGGTCTGCAACTTGGTTCTCTATCCCCTTTTTATCCTTGATTTCAATGTCGAACTCTTGCAGTAGCAAAATCCAACATATCAGTCTAGGCTTTGCATCTTTTTTAACGAACAAATACTTCAGTGCTGAGTGGTCTGTATGGACCACCACCTTTGTCCCAAGTATGTACGAACGGAACTTGTCAATCGAGAACACCACTGCTAACAGTTCTTTTTCTGTTGTGGTGTAATTCACTTGAGCATCGTTTAGTGTTTTGCTGGCGTAATAAATTACGTGGAACAACTTGTCCTTCCTTTGCCCAAGTGCTGCCCCTACAACGTAGTCACTGGCATCACACATAATTTCAAATGGCAGACTCCAGTCTGGTGGCTGTACAATTGGGGCTGTTACCAGTTTTTCTTTCAGGATTCTGAATGCCTCAGTACATTCAGTATTGAAGTCAAAGGGACGATTCTATTCCAGTAGGTGGCATAAAGGCTTGGTAATCTTCGAAAAATTTGCAATAAACCTTCGATAAAACCCAACATGCCCTAAGAAACTTCGAATTCCCTTGAATGTGGTGGGTGGCGGCAGCTTTTCAATCACTTCTATCTTTGCTCTGTCGACCTCTATGCCGCGACAGCTTACCTTGTGGCCTAGGACTATCCCCTCATCCACCATGAAGTGACATTTTCCCAGTTTAATACCAAGTTCGCTTTCTCACATCTTTCGAGCACCTTCTGTAGGTTGCTTAAACATCCTTCAAAACTGTCTCCAAAGACGGAAAAATCATCCATGAATATTTCCAGGAAGTCCTCCACCATGTCGGAAGAGATTGCCATCATGCACCTCTGGAATGTTGCTGGTGCATTGCAGAGTCCAAATGGAATTCTTCGGAAAGCATAAGTGCCGTATGGGCAAGTGAAAGTCGTTTTCTCTTGATCTTCCGGTGCGATCGCTATCTGGTTATAACCTGAGTAACCATAAAAAAACAGTAATAAGGTTTCCCCACTAATCTATCAAGCATTTGATCAATAAAAGGTAGGGAAAATGGTCTTTTCGGGTAGCTTTGTTAAGCTTCCGATAATCCATACAAACCCTCCAATCGGTCACAGTCCTGGTTGGGATTAGTTCGTTCTCTTCATTGGTCACCACAGTTATTCCTCCCTTTTTAGGAACACACTGCACCAGGCTCACCCACTTACTATCCGAGATGGCATAAATTATCCCAGCGTCAAGCCATTTGATAATTTCTTTTCTCACCACTTCTCGCATAGCATCGTTCAAGCGTCTCTGGGCATCAATTGTCGGCTTATGATCATCCTCTAAGAGAATTTTGTGCATACATAGTGTCGGACTGATGCCTTAGATATCATCTATCATCCATCCAATAGCCTTTTTATGCTGCTGCAGCATCCCTATCAGCTGCTGTTCCTATTTCTGCATTAACTTGGAAGAGATGATTACGGGCAGCATATCATTTAATCCAAGGAAAACATATTTAAGCTGCCCTAACAGGGGCTTAAGGTCTAAAACAGGTGGTTCTACAGTTGAAGGCTTTTGGATTATGTGTTCATTCGAGATGTAGTTTAGGGGCTCGAATAACTTACCTGGACAATTTCCTATCTAGTTTACCTCCTCATAACCTTCAATGTCAGATGTGTCTGAATCCGAGGAGTTGCTGTCGTTGTTGCTGCCGTGACAGTCTTCTAGATGGCTACTGTGGCAATGACCAAATTTAATGTCATGGCAGCTCGACCTGATGCAGGGTTGGTCAAGGATTACTTCAGTGATGGTCTTGCATTCTTCCTCTACATCAGCATGTTTAATTGCCTGGAGAACATTGAGCTTGATTTCTTGATCATTTACTCTCATTGTTAGTTATCCCTTCTCTACATCAATCAGTGATATGCCTGTGGCTAGGAAGGGTCGCCCCAGGATGATTGGTGCGTTCTCATATGCTTCACAGTCTAAAACAAGAAAGTCAGCAGGAAAAATGAATTTATCCACTCTTACCAGAATATCTTCGATCTTCCCTTCTGGTTGTACGTAAGATCGGCCTGCCAGCTGCAGCATGACTGTCGTGGGCCGTGCTCGTCCAATACCTAATTTCTGAAATACAGATTTTGGCATTAAATTAGTACCAGCACCTAGATCACAAAGTGCATTACCCACGAATTTATCACCAATTATGCATGGTATGACGAAGCTCCCAGGATCCTTCTTCTTCTGGGGTGGATGCATGTGCAAGATAGTCATGCATCCTTTGTCATTTTTACCGTTTCGAATTCCCCAAGTCTGGATTTTTTCTACATAGCATCCTTGAGAAATTTCGCATAACCGGGCATCTGCTTGATGGCATCTAACAACGGTATGTTAATGTGAACCTGCTTAAAAATATCATAGATCTTTTTGAGCTGGTACTCCTGTTTCTGCTTTTGTAACCGTTGTGGAAAAAGAGGTGGAGGACGGTAATCTTCAATTCATCCTTCACATGGTATTCGGATTTGAGGAGGCTTAAGTTCTTCAGGATCTTTGTCTTTCTCCTCTGTCCCTTCTGCTGCCGTGACAGGTGTGGTGGTAGCAAGTTGTTTATCTTCTACCGGGGTAGTGTTCGCGGTAGGTGTTTCTAGGGTTGGTTCCCCAATCGGTACGGCTTTCATCTCCGGCCCTGGCAGTTGTTTCCCACTCCTAGTTGTAATAGCTTTGCACTGCTCATGTGTGGGTTGTCTAGCGACCTCAGTATCGCTAGGGAATCCTCCGTTCTACCTTGGCTTAATATGCTGGGAAACCTGACCCATCTATGTCTCCAGTGATTTTAGTGTAGCCTCATGGTTAGTCATTCTCATCTCCGTTTTGTCCATGAATGACTCAGTCTTCTTGACGAAGTGATCCATGTTTTCCATGTAAGCTCCTGTCTGTGACATAAATGTGGCCAAAGTTTGCTCCAGTATACTAGGTGCGGCTGCCGGCTGCGGTTGCTGTCGTGTCATAATTCTGGGTGCTCCCTGATTTTGAGTGTTATGCACTTGAGGATTCAGTGCGTTGTTTGGGTTACTCTAGGAGAACTTGGGATCTTTCCTCCAGTTGGGATTATAATTGTTGGAGTCGTAATTTCTTTGCTTGTTATAGTTTCCAACATACATCCCTTCCTCTAGCTGTAGCGGGCAGTCTTCCGAACTGTGATTCCCACTGCAAGTTTCACATACCTCTTCTGCAGAGTAGACAGGTTTTGAATATTTCTTCAGCAAATTTTCTACTGCCTTTGTGAGGTACGCAACCTGTGTCTTTAGGGAATTGTCGGCCTCATAGTCCTTCACAGCTAGCACTCGTTTACCTCTCCTCACTGTGGGAAATTGCTCTTCATTCTTTGCTAGATTTTTCAATACTACCATGGCTTCGTCTGGATCTTTGTCCAACAACAATCCATTTGCTGCTGAATCTATTCTCATTCGGGTGTGTGTTGGCAGCATTGTAGAACTTGATGACTTGATTCCAAACGGGGAATCCGTGCATTGGGCAATTCCTCATAAGAGTGGTAAACCTGTCCCATGCCCCGTGCATTGGCTCGTCATCTTCCTGTTGAAAAGTAACAATTTTATTACGTAATCGCTCAGATAAATGGGAAAGATTAAAACGAGATAAAAGTTCACGAGTGAGATCCGCCCAAGTTCGTATTGAACCCATCGTTAGTTTATTCCACCAAGTTTTTGCTTTGCCCCTTAGTGAATGAGGAAATAATCGGAGCCTCAGTATCTCCGGATTTACTCCTGGTAATCTAAACGATCCACAGATTTCTTGGAACATTTTCAGATGTTCCCGGGCATCCTCTGTAGCAGCACCACTAAATTGGCCAGCGGAATTGATCATGCTGAACATCACAGGTTTCAGCTCGAAATTTTCAGCTTCCACGTCTGGCAGGGTGGTTTCCAGTTCCACATGATCATTGATCATGTAATCGCGGTAGGACCGACGTGCGGCCACGGCGGCAGGCTGTCCATTCTTGTCATCGACGAGAGGATCTTCAGGATTCCTCAGATTGTTTCTCCCGTTATGCATTGCTTTTAACTGTTCCTCAAGATAATCGTTTCTGGCTATCAAAAGATGGACTCGGTTCCTGAGATTGCACGAGTGTTCGATTTCAGGATCTAGTTTATACTCAGGCTCTTTTCCTCGTCTTGATCTGCGCATAAGCAAACGAAAAACCTTGTGAAAAGTACAGGGGAAACAGTCCCAATAAAAACAGAAAAATTAAAAAGAAAGTGCAGTAAAGGTAAGGGTAAAGATATGTTGCCAGTCCCCGGCAACGGCCCCAAAAACTTGTTGTGTGTAAAATAGTCTACCGCAATAGAGTGCAAGTGTACACGACGCAAGTAGTAAAGTGATACTAAAAGTATCGGATGTCGAATCCACAGGGACTGGAAATAGCTTTATACTTGGATTGTTGCACAAGAGAAAAAGAATAGAGTTTAAATTGTTGAGGAATAATGTTGAAAAATACTGAATGTAAAATAACGGAGTTTTCAGGGTTAAGAAATAGGCCGGTATTGATTTGCTCGGTAGTGCAGGTATTGCACTGAATCAGAAATTCCTGTTCTGTTGTCGTCCCTGTCACGGTAGCACCTGCGGCGGCAGCAGTCTGTTGTTGTCGCGGCAGCGATCACACAACTCTGTACTTCAAGCTTGGCAAGAATCCCTGCTATGACTTGTCCTATCCCTAGGTCCAAGTATTGTCGATGAACACGTCTTTGATGATACCTCCCGGCGTGAATCGAAGGATGAACACCAATGTTGTTGAATTCTTCCTTAGCCACTTAACCTCGTCCTATCCCTAGGTCCGAGATAGTTCAACCATAAACTGGAGAACCCACACTTATTCCTTTCATATACTTAACTCTCCCGATACTCTTGTAAGATGTTGAAAACCAAAATAAGCAAACTTGAAGTTTATTTTATTGAACAAAAAATTCCTAAAAACAGTACAATCCTTGCAACTACTTTACAGAATCAACCCTTAGCCCTAGGGGAAGTTTAGAACATGATGAGAAGGGGGAAAACGACTAGGGTTTTGGGGAAGACGACTAGAGAGAAGATATCCTTCCCTAGGTCGAATTACATGCCTTTATATAGGCCTTGGGTTCAAGTTTTCTAATAAAGTAAGAGTACAAGTTTAAATTAAAGTACAACTCTATTAAAGACTAAATCTTCAAAGTAGATGCCTTTAATTCGTCCTCTTTTCTTGCTTTGGGTTTCTTCCTTGAACTTTGGGCTTGGCCTTCATTCTGATCTAGGGCTCAGAAAAATATAGGAGTGGCCCACGACAGATCGGCTTAATTTCCTCTATCTGTCGAGCTCCACTTCACTTTTCCCTTCACCATTGCTGTCGTCATGAGCTGCCACGGCAGTGGCCACGGCAGCGTCTTCCTTCTCGACTCTAATCATGTGTTCCAGCTCTACTCCTTCGCTGTCCTGAGTCTGCCACGACAGCTACCTGCAAAATAGCCAAAATTAGTAGCAACTGTGCCATTCTATATAATTGTGATGTATATGTGAAATCTATCCTAAATGCAATGAATTATGCTTGAATGCAGCAGAAATATGGGTTAAATAAGGGGTAAAAAATAGAACTTTTGCACACTCAACAATTCCTAAGGGAACCAAGTATTTGGAAGCTAACTCATATGGACCCAAAATGATTTAGGTACCAAAAATCAAGAGCTAATCTTTGTTTGGAGGGGTATCATTGCTACAAGGCCAAAGCTTCAAGTCAAAACACATGGTACCTTGATAGTGGATGCTCAAGACACATGACCGGTGACAAGAGTAGATTCTTGGATGTAAAGCCTAGAAGTAGTGGAGTGGTGACTTTCGGTGACAACTCCAAAGGCCATATTGAAGGAATATGCTCCATTGGCAATCACTCTTCAATCTTAATTGAAAATGTTCTTTATGTCAACGGTCTAAAACATAATTTGTTGAGCATTAGTCAATTTTGTTATAAAGGTTTTAATGTTCTTTTTTATGCTAATGGTTGCAAGATAATGAACATTGAAACTAATAATACTATGCCCATAGGTCATCACATAGATAATATATATATATGGTGACTTTAGATGACATAAACATTTCAAATGCATGTTTTGTAGCTAAATATGAACATGATGCATGGTTATGGCATAGGAAACTAGTACATTCTAACATGAGTGTCTTAGAGAAATTGGCTTCCCAAAATCTAGTTAGAGGTTTACCCAAGATAAAGTTCTCATTAGATAAAATTTGTGATGCATGTGCCAAGAGTAAACCTAAAAGAACCTCATTTAAATCTATTAATGATGTTTCAACTAGTAGGGTATTACAATTGATCCATATGAATCTCTTTGGGCCAATTAGGACAGTTAGCTTGGGTGGAAAATCATATGCTTTGTGCTTGTTGATGATTTCTCTAGATACACTTGGGTTCTCTTTTTAAGTACTAAAGATAAGGATTTAGAAAAAATTATCACATTTTTAAAAATCACTCAAAATGACCTTGGTCAAAATATTTCCCATATTAGAAGTGACTATGGAACCGAATTTCAAAATTTAGGTTTTGATGATTTTTTTAATGAAAATGGTATACACCATAATTTTCCGCACCTCGCACTCCTAAAAAATTGGGTAGTTGAGAGGAAAAATCGAACTTTAGAAGAAATGGCTAGAACCAAGCTTTGTGAAAACAATTTACCTAAGTATTTTGGGGCGGAAGCCACAAACACTTCTTGCTATATTATTAATAGAATAATGATTATGCCACTTTTAAAGAAAACCCCTTATGAGATTTTAAAATCTCAAAAGCCTAACATTAGTTATTTTCATCCTTTTGGATATAAGTATTTTGTTTTAAACAATGGAAAAGATAGTTTGGGTAAATTTGATACAAAAAGTGATGGAGCTATTTTCTTAGGATATTCTTCAAATCCTAAAGCTTATCGAGTCTTTAACAAAAGAACTTTAGTTGTAGAAGAGTCAATTCATGTGGTTTTCGATGATAACCTCCTTTTGAGGAAGGATTCTTGTGATGATGATGATGTAGGAATCATTGAAGCTAATGATGGTGGACAATCATCAAAGGTGGATGAGGTTCCAACCAAAGAGGAAGAAGCACAAGATCCTCCCATAGAAGCCTCGAAGGACATGAACCTTGGCAAAAAGGAAGTGAGCTACCCAAGGGAACTCAACTATGTCAAAGATGGTGAAATCTTGAGTGATCCATCCAAGGGGGTAACCACTAGATCCTCTTTTAAACTTATGAATAATATTGCATTCATCTCATGCATAGAGCCTAAAAATATCAACGAAGTATTAAATGATGAATTTTGGATATTGGCTATGTAAGAGGAATTGAATCAATTTGAAAGGAGTAATGTTTGAACATTAGTTGATATGCCTAGTAATAAGTCTACTATAGGAACTAAATGGCTTTTTAGAAACAAACTAGATGAGAGTGATAACATAGTGAGAAACAAGGCTAGACTTGTTGCTCAAGGTTACAGTCAAGAAGAGAGAATTGATTTTGATGAGACCTATGTACCCGTAGCTAGGATGGAAGCAATTAGGATGCTTCTTGCATTTGCATGCTTTAATGAATTCAAGATTTTTCAAATGGATGTCAAGAGTGCCTTTTTAAATGGTTTTATAAATTAAGAAGTGTATGTAGAACAACCACCCACTTTTGAAGATCTAAACTTTCCAAACCATGTTTTTAAACTAACAAAAGCTTTATATAGTTTGAAACAAGCTCCTAGAGCTTGGTATGAAAGACTTTCAAACTTTTTAGTTGAAAAAGGTTTTGAAAAAGGGAAGGTGGACACTACACTTTCATTAAAAGAAATGGCAATGACATATTAGTAGTTCAAATTTACGTTGGTGACATTAAATTTGGTTCTACTAATGAGTTTTATTGCCAAGAATTTTCTAAGCTAATGCAAGGTGAATTTGAGATTAGTATGATGGGGGAGCTCTCATTATTCTTGGGACTCCAAATCAAGCAAAGGAAGGATGACATCTTCATCAATCAAGCTAAATACATCAATGATATGCTCAAGAAGTTTGGCTTGGAGAATGTGAAGCCTCAAGCCACTCCTATGAGCTCATCAATTAAGCTTGACAAGGATGAAAGAGGTAAATGTGTTGATTCTAAGCTTTATCGTTCCATGATTGGATCTTTGCTTTACCTTACCGCAAGTATACCCGATATCATGTTTAGTGTTTGCTTGTGTTCTAGGTTTCAAGCTAGTCCTAGAGAATCTCACCTTATAGCCATTAAGAGAATCTTTAAATATCTTAGAGATACACCTTGTTTAGGTTTTTGGTATCCTAAAGACTCATCCTTTGACCTTCATGCCTTCTCCGATGTAGATTATGGGGGGAGTAAAGTAGATAGAAAAAGTACATCCGGGACATGTCAATTCATAGGTAGTATGCTCATATCTTGGTTCTCTAAGAAACAAAATAGTGCAGCCTTATCTACCACCGAAGCGAAATACATATCGGCCATGAGTTGTTGTGCTCAAGTGCTTTGGATGAAGCAACAACTCTTAGATTATGGAGTTGATGTAGGTATCATACCCCTTAACTGTGACAACACTAGTGCAATATGTCTCACTAAGATTCTCATCCAACATTCTAGAACCAAACACATAGAAATAAGACATCATTTCATTAGGGATCATGTCTTAAAGAAAGATGTAGTTATAGAGTATGTTGACCCCTTAAACCAATTAGCAGATATCTTCACCAAACCTCTAGAAAAAGAGCGTTTTTGGACTATTAGGAGGGAGTTAGGTTTAACTAGCCTATCTTGACCTTTTTAGAGCCCTTAAGTGCAAACATTTGCTTGAATTTTGAATGATGATCATGCTTATGTGATTTTGCTTTTTAATGCATCTATGCTTGTTGCTAGGGGGAGTATGCATCAGTTTTAGTCCTTATATCTTGCTTATATATCATCAACATGCATTTAGGGTCGTTCAAAGTTGGATTCTTGGTCATATTTTTGTCCAAAATACACTTTCTGGCAAAGGCGTATCGATATGGTTGTATGTGTATCGATACAATCACGCATATCGATACGATATTTAAAAATAATTCTAAATTGTGGCAAGGGGTATCAATACATCGTGTAAGCGTGTCGATACGGTAATGGCTGAAGCATTAAACTGGGCCTTTAAAGAGACTCAACTTTTAATTAAAATTCAAACCTCTTTTTCCCAAAAACTCTAGTAAAAAAATCACTATAAACACCTCAAATCCCTTCAATTTTTCACACAAAACCTAAAATTCTTTGAGGGATTTTCATCAACTCATCAAAGCCAAGCTTTGCTAGCAATTTTATTGTTGCGTGTAAAATAGTCTATCGCAATTGTAGTGCAAGTATACACGACGCAAGTAGTAAAGTGATACGAAGTATCGGATATCGTCTCCACATGGATTGGGCTAATAGCTTCACCTTAATTCACTGCACGAAAGTAAATAAGATGTTTGAGAAAGTTGTCACGAAAATAATAAAGTAAACGTAAATAAAAGAGTCGAGATATCAAGATAGAGAGAATGGGCTGGTATTGAATTGCTTAGTAGTGCAGGTATTGTCGAGTTTAGGAAATCCAGTTCTGTCGTCGCGCCCGTCGCGGGCAGCACATGTCGCGGCGGTAGTCCGTTGATTGTCGCGGCAGCAAATACTCAACTCCGTACTTCAAGTTTGGCAAGAATCCAGATCTGCCTTGGCCTATCCCTAGGTCCAAGTCTGTCGATGATCACGTCTTTGATGATACCTCCCTATCCCTATATGCCCATAACGCATCATTGAGGAGTAAAGACCAATCTTTCCTAGTTGGCTTAACCATCTTTTCAAGAATGTTCATAACTTCCCTATTAGATATTTCAGCTTGTCCATTGGTCTGTGGGTGGTATGCTGTTGCGATCCGATGCTTGACATCATATTTCTTCAAGGCGGCAGCAATAACCCTATTGTCGAAATGTCTCCCTTCATCACTGATAATCGCCTTAGGGATGCCATACCTAGAAAAAAATGTTTTTGTGTAAAAACCTTTGGACTGTCTTGGCATCATTCTTTTGAGTGGCGATAGCTTCAACCCACTTAGAGACATAATCTATTGCTAAGAGGATGTATAAATTTCCACATGAAGATGGAAAAGGTCCCATAAAATCAATCCCCCAAACGTCGAAGATTTCAACTTCTAGAATGTTCTGCAGTGGCATCTCGTTTCTTCGTGAGATGTTTCCTGTCCTTTGGCACCTGTCACAGCTCTTGTAGAAAATTTGTGCATCTTTATACAGTGACGGCCAGTAGAACCCTGACTACAGCACCTTGGCAGCAGTTTTGTTGCCTCCTAAGTGACCTCCATACTGTGAAGCATGGCAGTGATGTAATATATCTTTCTGCTCCTCCTGTGGTACACATCTTCTTATAACCTGATCTGCACAAATTTTGAAAAGAAGAGGTTCGTCCCAATAATAATGCTTAACATCATTTTGGAACCTCTTCCTGGCTTGATAATTAAGATCAGATGGGATTATTCCGCTAACTAAGAAATTAACGAGATCTGCATACCAAGGAAGTTCAGAATACTTACCTGCCGCCATGGCTGTCGCGGCAGTGATTGCGGCAGCAAAGAGCTGCTCGTCTGGGAAAGTCTCCAGTATGTTTGTCTCATCTATTGGTAGACTTTTTCCCTTCTCCAATCTCGACAAGTGGTCTGCCACCTGATTTTCTGTCCCTTTTTTGTCCTTGATTTCAAGGTCGAACTCTTGCAATAACAGGATCCATCGTATCAATCGAGGCTTTGCATCCTCTTTCGTAAACAGATATTTCAGGGCAGAGTGGTCTGTGTGCACTATGACCTTCGTTCCAAGTATGTAAGAACGAAACTTGTCAATGGAAAATACCACAGCTAATAACTCCTTTTCTGTGGTTGTGTAGTTCACTTGCGCTTCATTCAGTGTCTTGCTGGCATAGTATATGACATGAAACAATTTTTCTCTCCGCTGCCCAAGTGCTGCCCCGACAGCATAGTCACTAGCATCACACATGATCTCAAATGGCTGTGTCCAGTCTGGTGGCTGTACTATTGGGGCTGTTACCAATTTTTCCTTCAGAACCTTGAATGCTTCAGTACATTCATCATTAAAGTCAAAGGGTCGGTTCTGCTCCAAAAGATGGCATAGGGGCTTGGTGATTTTTGAGAAATTTGCAATGAATCTCCGATAAAAACCAGCATGTCCCAAGAAACTTCTAATACCCTTGACTGTGGTCGGCGGCGGCAGCTTTTCGATCACTTCTATTTTAGCCCTGTCGACTTCTATCCCACGACAGTTAATCTTGTGGCCAAGGACTATCCCTTCATCCACCATAAAGTGGCATTTTTCCCAATTTAAGACCATGTTTGCTTTTTCACATCTTTCAAGTAACTTTTGTAGATTGCCTAGGCAGCTCTCAAAATCGTCCCCAAAGACTGAAAAATCATCCATAAAAATCTCAAGGAAGTCCTCCACCATATCGGAGAATATGGCCATCATGCACCTTTGGAAGGTGGCGGGTGCATTGCATAATCCGAATGGCATTCTCCTAAAAGCATAAGTTCCATATGGGCATGTGAAAGTCGTATTTTCTTGATCTTCCGGTGCGATAGCTATTTGATTATAACCTGAATAACCATCAAGAAAACAATAGTAAGGTTTACCCGCTAATCTATCAAGCATTTGATCAATAAAGGGTAAAGGAAAGTGGTCCTTTCGGGTAGCTTTGTTAAGCTTCCGATAGTCCATACAAACCCTCCAACCGGTCACAGTCCTGGTTGGGATTAACTCATTGTTTTCATTGGTTACCACGGTCATTCCTCCTTTCTTTAGAACGCATTGCACCGGGCTCAACCATTTGCTGTCAGAGATGGCGTAAATAATACCAGCATCTAACCATTTGATTATCTCTTTACGAACCACCTCTTTCATCGCATGGTTTAGCCGCCTTTGGGCATCTATAGTCGGCTTATGATCTTCTTCCAAAAGGATTTTGTGCATGCATAACGCCGGACTAATGCCTCGAATATCAGCTATCGTCCATCCAATTGCCTTTTTGTGCTGCCGCAGCATTCCTACTAGCTGTCGTTCCTGTTCCTGTGGCAGCTTAGAAGAGATGATTACGGGCAACGTATCATTTGAACCAAGAAAAGCATATTTTAGCTGCCCTGGCAGGGGCTTTAAGTCTAAGGCAGGTGGTTCAACAGTAGATGGCTTTTGGATTGCATGGTTATTCGAAGTATAATTTAGAGGTTCGAATAACTTACCTGGACGGTCGCCTATCCAGTTTACCTCCTCCTGATCTTCAGTATCAAATGTATCGGAGTCAGAGGAGTTGCTGTCGTCAGTGCTGTCGTGACAGTCCTGTAGGTGGCTGCCGCGGCAGTGCCCAATTTTGATGCCGTGACTGCCCGACCTGATGCAGGGTTGATCAAGGGTAACTTCAGTGATAGCCTTGCATTCCTCGTCTGCATCAGCATGCTTCATAGCTTGGAGAACATTCAACTTAATCTCTTGGTCGTTCACTCTCATGGTGAGTTCTCCTTTTTCCACATCAATCAGTGATCTTCCCGTGGCTAAGAAGGGTCGCCCAAGGATGATTGGTGCGTTTTCGTCTACCTCACAATCTAAAACAAGAAAGTTAGCAGGAAATATAAATTTATCCACTCTTACCAGAATATCTTCGATTTTTCCTTCTGGATGAACGTAAGAGCGGTCTGCCAGCTGTAGAATTACTGTCGTGGGCCGCGCCTTTCCAATACCTAATTTCTGAAAAAACAGATTTTGGCATTAAATTAATACTAGCACCAAGATCACAAAGTGCCTTACCCACATATTTATCTCCGATTACACAAGGTATGATGAAGCTCCCCGGATCCTTCTTTTTCTAGGGAGGCTGCCGATGAAGAATACTCATGCAACCTTCTGTCATCTTAACCGTTTCAAATTCCCCAAGTTTAGATTTCCTCGACATAATGTCTTTGAGAAATTTGGTGTAACCGGGCATCTCCCTAACAAAATCTAACAGCGGAATATTAATATGAACCTGCTTAAAAATATCATAAATCTTTTTAAGCTGAGATTCTTGCTTCGCTTGTTGTATCCATTGAGGAAAAGGAGGTGGGGGACGATAATCAGCAATACGTCCTTCCCACTGCATACGAATCTGAGGAGGTTTGGGTTCATCATTTTTCTCCTCTGTCGCTTCTGCTGTCGTGACAGGTTCATCGGCAGCAGTCTGTTTGTTACCTGTCGGGGCAGCTTCCTCGGCAGGTTTGTCCAAGGCTGATTTTTTCACTGTTTCAGCTTCCTTTTCTGGCCCTGGTAGTTTCTTCCCACTCCTAGTAGTAATGGCCTTACACTGCTCATATGTGGGCTGCCTAGCATTTTCAGTATTACTAGGGAATCCTCCAGTCTGCCTTGGCTTAATATGCTGGGAAACCTGACCCATTTGTGTCTCCAAAGATTTCAGAGTAGCTTCATGATTTGTCATCCGCATCTCTGTTTTATCCATGAACGTCTCTGTTTTCTTGACAAACTGATTCATGTTCTCAATATAAGTACCTGTCTGAGACATAAAAGTGGCCAGAGTCTGTTCCAGTATACTGTTAGTGGCAGCTGGTGGCTGCTGTTGCTGCTGCGGCGGCAGTTGCGGCGGCAGTTGCTGTCGCGTCTGCAATCTAGGTCCTCCCTGATTCTGATTGTGTGCTTGGGGATTCAGGGCATTATTAGGATTGCTCCAAGAAAACTTGGGATCCTTTCTCCAGTTGGGATTGTAGTTGTTGGAGTTGTAATTCGGCTTATTGTAATTTCCAACATACTTTCCCTCTTCTAGCTGTATTGGACATTCCTCCGAACTATGATTTCCCTCACAGATGTCACATACCTCATCGATAGCAAATCCATGTTGTGTATCATCATTCAATAACCTTTTCATTGCTTTAGTAAGGAATGCTACATGTGATTTCATCGTGCTGTCGGCCTCATAATCCTTGACAGCTAGTACCCGTTTACCTCCTCTTCTTGCTGTCGGAAACTGCTCCTCATTCTTGGCCAGATTTTTCAATACTTGCATTGCCTCGTCCGGATCTTTATCCAATAATAGTCCGTTTGCTGCTGAATCAATTCGAATACGAGTTTGTAAGTTGGCAGCATTATAAAACTTTGTTACCTGATTCCAGACGGGGAATCCATGCATAGGGCAGTTTCGTAGAAGAGTGGTAAATCTGTCCCAGGCCTTGTGCATCGGCTCGTCATCTTCCTGTTGAAAAGTAGCAATTTCATTACTTAATCGCTCAGATAAATGCGAAGGATTAAAACGAGATAAAAATTCACGAGATAAATCTGCCCAAGTTCTAATTGAACCCGGCGTAAGTTTATTCCACCAAGTTTTTGCTCTGTCCCTCAATGAATGGGGGAATAACCGAAGCCTCAGTATCTCCGGATTAACTCCTGGTAGTCTAAACGAACCACAGATCTCCTGGAATGTTTTGAGATGCTCCCTAGCATCCTCTGTAACAGCACCAATAAACTGCCCGGCATTGTTGATCATACTAAACATAACAGGTTTCAACTCGAAGTTGTCAACATCTATGTCTGGCAGCGTGGTTTCCAGTTCTACATGATCGTTCAACATGTAGTCACGACAGGACCGTCGGCCGGCAGCGGCAGGCGGGTCGCCGACAGGCGGGTCGTTTCCATTGTAGGCCATCTTCTCTAGCTGTTCCTCAAGGTACTCGTTCCTGGCTAGTAAGTGACGAAGTTGTTTCTTAAGATTGAATGATCGTTCGATCTCCGGATCTAATTGATACTCAGGATCTTTACCTCGATTCGATCTGCGCATAAACAAGAAACCTTGTGAAAAGCAAGAGTTGAATGCACCAAAGAGAAACAGAAAAATAAAAATAAAAATAAAAAATGCAGTAAAAGAAAAGGTAGAGTTATGTTGCCAATCCCCGGCAGCGGCGCCAAAAACTTGTTGCGTGTAAAATAGTCTATCGCAATTGTAGTGCAAGTATACACGACGCAAGTAGTAAAGTGATACGAAGTATCGGATATCGTCTCCACAGGGATTGGGCTAATAGCTTCACCTTAATTCACTGCACGAAAGTAAATAAGATGTTTGAGAAAGTTATCACGAAAATAATAAAGTAAACGTAAATAAAAGAGTCGAGATATCAAGATAGAGAGAATGGGCTGGTATTGAATTGCTTAGTAGTGCAGGTATTGTCGAGTTTAGGAAATCCAGTTCTGCCGTCGCGCCAATCGCGGGCAGCACCTGTCGCGGCAGCAAACACTCAACTCCGTACTTCAAGTTTGGCAAGAATCCCAGATCTGCCTTGGCCTATCCCTAGGTCCAAGTCTGTCGATGATCACGTCTTTGATGATACCTCCCAGCGTGAATCGAAGGATGAACACCGATGTGTATGAATTCTTCTTTAGCCACTTAACCTCGCCCTATCCCTAGGCACGAGATAGTTCAACTATAAACTAGAGAACTTGCTCTTATTTCTTTCGTATACTTAACTCTCTTGATGCTAAGTAAATAGATAACCTCACAATGCTCTCCCGATGCTCTTGCAAGATATTAATAACCAAAATAAGAGAACTTGAAGTTTATTTTATTGAACTGAAAATACCTAAAACAAAATAACCCTTGCAACTACTTTACAAATCAACCCGTGGCCCTAGGAAGGATTTAGAACATGTCGGTGGCGGGAAAACGGCTAGGGGTTTTTGGTTATCGGTTATGGGGTATTGGATATGGGATATGCCCTAGGTTAAAATACACGCCCTTATATAAGCTTTGGGCTCAAGTTTTCTAATTTAACAAGGATTACAACTTTAATTAAAAGTATGATTCTAATAAAGACTAAATCTTCAAGGAATCTACTTTCCAGCTGTCCTCCTTGTTTCTTGGGATTTTCTATCCTTGAACTTTGGGCTTGACATATCTTTTGATCTGGGGCTCGGAAAAATATGAGGTTTTCACACGACAGACGGGCTGGATTTTCTCTATCTATCGAGGTCCACTTTGCTTCTTCTCCACAAAAACTGCTGTCGTCCTCTGCTGTCACGGCGGCATCGTGGCAGCATCGTCCTCTTTGTCTGCTTGTCCAGTTCAGCTCTTCTGCTTCTCTGCCCAGCGCCTGCCCTCTCCGTCAGCTATGGCGGATACCTGCAAAAACAGCCAATCTTAGTAGAATATGTGCCTTTAATATATTTGTGATGTTTTGCTGTAAACTAACCTAAATGCAACGAATAATGCTTGAATGCAGCAGAAATATGGGTAAAATAGGGTGTAAATAATAGAACTTTTACACACTCAACATTGATGCATTCTCATCTCCTCATTCATCCATTCTCCATAAATCAAGGTATAAACCATTTTCTTTTCTTTTTAATTTTCGTTTAATATAACTGGTTGTTTTTAATTAAGTTTTGTATAAAGCATATACATATAGTATGGGTTTTCAAGTTTTTTCAAAAAATCTTCAAAATTTGAAATTTTTTTATTTGAATATAAAATTATACAGTATATTTTTCAAATCTATTTTTCAAAATTATTTTTACCAAAATTTTCTTTTATACTTGTATATATTTTTAACCTATAAAATATAGTGTTTTCATCAATACCTTGATTTATTGGAATTTTTCTTTAGATTGGATGTGATGATAATTGCATACATGTGTTTCGAATTGTTTTTGATGTTGTTTTCAGGATAATGACACCTAAAATGGGAGCACGAATAGTTTTATATTCTAGTTCATCAAATACTACTCTTGATGGTGAGGGTAATGCCAAATCGAACCTCCCTTACATTATCCAACATAGTCTCCCTACCGCGTCGGTTATGGCCAATTATAAAATATTTCAAGGTTTTACTATTAGGGAAGAACGAGTTGTCTAAATTCCTTTTTTAAACTTTGCCCGCTTTAAATTCCAGTATCTTGGTTTACTTCAACAATGGAAATTCATGAAATTTTTGGGTTTGCCCCGTTTTTATATCGAAACCTTGTCATAATGTTCTTTTCAAATGCCATTTGTATTTATGATGCCCAAAGAGAACATGTTATTGCTATTGAATCTCATCTTATGGGCAAAACTTTTCAAATTGACCAAGATACACTTTGTCAAGCTTTTGGTTTTGAAAATATCAGAATTGATGATGAAAATTCTTTGGGTCATGGTACTCTTGGTTCCGTAACCGTTTTGAATGCCCACGACCGAATCCTTCACCTTATTATCTCTTGGTGGATTCGTCCCTCCAGTTGGAAATTTTCAACTATTCACCAAGTCGATGGTTTTTGGCTCCGTTGTTTTCATGAGGGTAAGCGCCCAAATCTTAGCCAAATTATATTTGTCGACCTTGTATATCTTGTCCAAAATCATCATACCGAACAAGTTAAATCTTTTTACTATGGGATGACTTTGAGTCATTTGTTTTATTCCCTAGAAATAGATTGTTCCTATGACTATCCCGAACCCCTTGGCCTACCCATTGATGAAAGTTCCCTAAACCGCTCTCATTTTGAATTCATCAACAATGAATGGGTTTGTGTACCTCGACCTCGTCGTCAAGATCAACCTCCTCCAGAAGCTGCTCAAGGTCCTCAAATTGCTCAAACCTCCATGGATGGTCTCATGACCTTTCTCACCGAGCAATTCACCACCAAGCGGACGAACATGAACTCGAGATTTGCGGCCATGAACTCGGGATTTGCGGCCATGGACACTCGTTTCACCACATTGGAAGATCGTTTGAGGGAGATGGAACAACGACAAACTTTCATGGATATTTCTCTCACCGCTCTTCATGGCTCTTGGATCAATGCTAACCGTTCTCAAGCCACACGAGTTGATGAGGATGAAGAGGATGATGATAAGGAAGATGATGGTGGGAACGAATAGAGCTTTGCAGATCATGGCATATCATTTAGATTTCTAGTTTATGCACCTATCTTTTATGTTTAAGAACCTATGCTTTGTTTTTATATTTTTTATGATATGAGTTTAGAATTATGTTTGAACTTTTGTTTGCTTTGGATATTTCTTGCTTAATGATATTATGTTGCTTTTTTATGTTTTAAATTGTGCTTAATGTTTATTATATCCTTATTTTATGCATTGAATCTTTTTGATCTAACAAAAAGGGGGAGAAGTGTAAAAAGAGCAATTTTTTTGAAAATTTTAAACCTTCTTGAAAACTGTAGGGCGTGTAGGTGTTCCCTTTTTGTGACAGCGCAAGTGCACACTCCTGCTAAGTTATAGTATAAAAGATGCCGAATCCCACGAGGATTGGACATCTTGTTCTATCTCGTAGTTCCTGCACAAGGGTAAAATAAAACACAAGTGAATTGTTTGGTTGAGAAGAAAAGTAAATACAAACACAAGTAATAGAAAAGATGAATCAGGTTGATAGAGCAGGCAGGGTTATGCTGCCACTTAGTGTGAAAACTGCGTTGTAATAGGTATGAGTTATCCTATGCTGCCACGATATGCTGCCTCGGCAGGTATGGTGGGCGGAAAACTACGACCATGCCACGCAGGCGCAACAGGTCACTACCACTGCAGGGGTGTACTGTCTCGACAAGTGGAACATGGCGACAAGTCTGGCAGATACTCTAAGTTCGGTAGGATAGTCGAAAGTGATCCCTCCTATTTCTAGGTTAGGATGCTCGAGATGCTAACTTGTGGACTGGTGTGGAACCAAATTAGTCAACTCGGTTGGTGATCCCTTTTAGCCGCTGAAACTTGTGGACTAGTGTGGAACCAAGTTAGTCACGCCTCAGCACGTTGTGACCGTACTTAACCCTTTCGTGAGCCTTGCACTTTCGTGCCCGACAAATGGATTCTCTCAAACGACTGGTGTAGAAAGATTGAAAGAATGAAGAACAATGGAATGAGTAAACTTGGAATATTTTATTGAAGAATAACTCAAAACCCTAAAACAACCGTTTCTCACTAGTTACAACATAACCCTAACTCAAATAGAATTTAGAACATGGCGGCAGTGAAGAACACAAGAAAAGTCTATAGAAAACCTAGGATGATTTGAACTAGGAGTATAATGTGTATTTATAGACTCAAGACTAGGTTAAGTCCTCCTTAAGGTAGAAGTCATCTAAAGTAGCTTTCTTTATTAAATATGACTTTAAATGCTGACTTCTTTGCGTGGAATATGGACTCTTTCTCGTTTGCCTTAGCCCACAAGTAAACTTGAGAATTTTGCTTCGACAGCCCTAGCCGCTGCTATAGACGTCGGAAAATCATATGAACGCCGACGATAGATTCAAGAGTTTTTGCTCTACAGATCGCGCTCCGGTTCTCCCAACTTTCATAGTCAGCTGCCGAGGGCAGCAAGGTTGACGGCAACTCTACTCGGCAGGTGCTCGGCAACAACTCTCTTTTTGCTGGAACTGCTTCAGTACAGCTCCTGGATTCGCTCCTTGGTTCCCTCGTTCAGCTGTTAGTACCTACATACAAGAATACACTAGAACACTATCTCTTGTTCATCGAATAAATGATAAGTTGTAAAGGTAAGGCATAACAATGAAATACTGTAAAATGCTATGCATGACACTACTTATGCCTAAAATGTGCTTAAAAACAGTAATAATAAGAGTTGGCATGTGCATGAATTATAGGACTCTTGGGAACTTTACAAAAACTTATCTTAAATTAAGGGGGAGTAAACTTTTCAAAAGTTTTCACACTTAAAAATTTATACTTGGTTTTGTTATATCAAAAAAGGGAGATTGTAAAACCTAAATTGGTTTTGATATAACAAATTGTATAAAGGCTTATTTACAAATATAATAATTTTTAAGTATTTCAAAGACTCACAAATTGACAAGCATTATTGAACCAAATGATTTTTCAGGAAAAGTTATTTCAAGTGTTCAAAATTTTCTAAGTATTTTTAAGTCAAACTTCATCTCTACGTCCAAGCGTATCGATATGCTTAGGCAGTATCGATACGATTTTCCAACACTGAAAAATCAATTAACTAAGGCGTACTGATACGGTTTAACCCCGTATCGATTCGATCTTCATCTGGGCAAGCTATTAAGGCATAGCGTACCGGTACGGTCTCACTCCGTATCGATACGATTTGGATGATGATATCAAATCGTTGTTTTAAATGAGTCGAACGTTGGCTGTCAGTTATTGGAATCCTAAATCTCTTAAATGATCGTTAACCGTATCGATACGCCTAGATAACGTACCGATACACTTTTTTTTCAAAACACAATTCAGGATTATAGTGAGCAAAAATCGTATCGATACGATATTTCGTATTGATACGCCCCTTATAACCGTACCGATACGCCTTTCCCGCGTATCAATACTCCCCTTATAACCGTACCGATACGCCTTTCCCGCGTATCGATACACCTTTGTTTTCAGTCACAACAACTCTTTCTTCTTTGAGACAGGTACCGATACGGTCCCGATACGCTATGCAGTTGAAGAGCATTTATTGCGGGAAAAATGCAGCCCAACGGCTAGATTAATGACCTCAACCACCCAAACGCCTAGAATTCAATGCAAGTGTATAAAAACAAGTCTCCAATGCTACAGCAACTACTATTGAACCTTCAAGCAACATCTAAGCAATTATTCCAAATCCTTGAGCCTATAGATTCAAATTTATGTACCCAACTTGTAAAATTCTCCATTGTTTATCTTTCTTTCAAGTTTGGGGAGTATTTGTTTGTAAGTGGACAATTAATTAGTATATTGAGAGATACAATTCAAATTGCCTTTCTTTCTTTGTAATTGTGAGTGAATTTGATTAAGCTTTAGGTAGAAAGCTTAATCGGTTTGTAAGGTTTCCTCATAATCCGAGAAAAAGGAAAGAATCAATTAGTGAATTGGTTGAAAACCTTTAGTGGGAGCTAAGGTAGTGGATGTAGAGCTTGTTAGAAGCTTGAACCACTCTAAATTGTCTTGTCTCATCCTTTTCACTTTTCCCTTTCCTCCCTTTAAATTTTTAATTGTCAATTCACACTCTCTTGGCTATTTGCAATTGTATGATCAACTCAACAATTACCCTTTAGGTCCTCACTCGTTTAGAATTTTTCATTTTAGTCCTAACATTCACTTTTAAATTATATATATATATATATATATATATATATATATATATTAAATTGTAACATATTCCGACATCTTAAGGGATATTTTGGTTCATATTAATCCCTAAAAAATTATTTTTATCCAAAATTTACCCACAATTACCAGACCAAAGTCTATTTGTACACGTAAGATATGACTTGAACTTCAATCGAAACCAATATTATCCGACCTGAATTTTATCCGTCAGTGATGTGACCCGACCTGAAGTCCATCCGAACATGAATTAACCCGTTAATTAACTGATTCGGACCCGAACCGTTTTGGTCTGAACTAAAACTTACCCAACCTGAAATTAACCCGACCCGAACCCAAACTCAATCTGATTTGAAATCAACCTGACAATGACCTGAATCTGAGTCGACGCGAATACAACTTGATCCGAGTCGGACCATTAAATTGACCTGACATAACCAGTATCTAGTTTAACCTGACCTGAAACATGAAGGATTACCTGATTTCACATCCCTACTTCCATTGTTTCTAATAAACTTAATTATCCATGTTAAGAAAATCCTTAGTTTTAAAAAACCCTAAAATCCCAAATTTCCTAAAATAAACCTAACTCCCAAAAATCCTAACCTAAATCTAGAATCCCTAAATCCATTTGTTACCATCACTAGACCAACCACCACCACTACCCATCTCTATCTTCATTAGAAATTGACGAACGACAAGTCAATTAAACATCGAATGTCATACCAAGCTTTCAACTAAACGACAAACGACATTGTCAGAAGAAAAAAACTTGGTTGCGATGGCAGTGGCTTGACGATCGGCGATGATGACACAAGGATTTCGAAAATTTTGGTTACAAATTTGGGATTCTAGGGTTGCCTGAAATTAGAAAATTGCAGGGTTTTAAAATTAAAAAAAATCGAAGTGATATGTAAGCCATGTACACAATATATTTTGACTAAAATATTTGGGCGCCTAAGGGCCTGTTTTTGGTTGCGTTTCGCAACCAAAAATCACTTTTTTAAGTGCTTTTAGTTAAAACATGCTGTTTTTGGTTGCTTTTAAAACTAGCTTTTCCACCCAAACTAAGAAGCTGGATTTTATAGCTTCTTGGGTGGAAAAGCTAGTTTGAAAATAAAATTACTTTTTTACCCTTATTATTTAATTATAATTTATTGTTAAAATAATGTTTATGCATACATAATTGTAAAATAATATATATTTTATAATATTTATATTGAAAATAAAATTATTTTATTTGTACTTTATTTTATATTTATTATTAATGTGGAAGTGGTATGCCCGTATATAATCTAGAATGTAGTTTATATTTTCAAATTAAATTTTATAAAAAAATAATTTTTTTTATTATAATTGAAATTGATTTATTTCATAAATCATTACATTAATTAATTTGAACAATCACCCAAATTTACTTTTACTTTTTAATATCATGTCTAAAATAGACATTTTATCTCCTCAAAATCACTTTTTGACATCAATAACAAACACTAACCAGCTTTTCAAAACTACTTTTCAACAGCTAGTTTGAAAATCACTGTTTTCACCGCACTTTTTAAAAGCAACCACAAACTAAGCCTAAAACAATATATAATAATCCCCATATATATATATAGTTTGAAAACTTTTTTCCAATTAAACTTATAATTACTAAGATGAAAGTTTTTTTTTTTTTGACAAAGTTGAAAGTTAAATTTTAAAATAATACAACCTTAACAGTATAATATAAATAAATCGGATTCGAAGATTTAATTAGTTTGACTATCTAATTTAGTAGAAAGTTTAAGCACAAGTTTTGGAGAACTCCGATGCTCGTTGGCCGGTGGATATCCGGAAAGAAGTCCCCCTATTTGTTTTGAACTGCCACTAAAAAAATCAAAATGTTGGTGTCAAAAAAGACCCACATCCACATGTGTAGGATATACAGTTTGGTCATTTGCACAACTCGCAACGACCCAAGTTAGAGGTAGCTACAAAATATGAACACTGTACCAACTTCACTGCACATATATTTGCAGTTGCAGTTGCAGCAGCTGACTGCTAGAGAAGACTACGATATGCTTATCTCTTCCGCGCATAGCTTCTTGTAAAGTCTCTTTTGATGATCAATAAACTGCAAGAACAAATCCCTTACCTCCTTTGCTTTCTCGTATTCCTTGGTTCCAGAACACACAACCTTCAATTCATTGTTTAAGCCCTCATCCCTTCTGTTGTGTAGTTTCTTCTGTCCATCGTAAACGCTTGAATCAAATACTTTGTACAATAGAAGTAGTGTTAAAAACCATGGAGGCCTAAATGAAGGTAAGATGATGGTTCCATGAACAACTTTGAACCTTTCATTCTCCTGAAAATATAATTAATACTTACAGGTGCTTTTAGCATCAAGGTCCAATGGTCATTCATTGAAATTTTTTCAGTGGCTACCCATGGTCTGCAGGCAGTGATATGAAAGGATGATTTGAGAATAAATCTGAAAGTATACTAATCCAACAAAAACTATAATAGTGTTCAGCTGAATGTAAAAGATAAATTGACACTTTGTAGCACTGGTACTTGTAACCAACTCGAGTGAAAAAGTCCCAGAAAAGGATTATGTAAATCCAATTTAGGAAAATAAGAAGAATCAAAAGCGCAAGCTCAATAAATGTGCCAATAATCAAAAAGAAAATGCTGATGGGTAAAATCACTAGTTAATGAAACTAATTCTGAAGTTATAATGCTATAAAGGCAAAACAACTATACGCATATGTTATAACTTACCTCCCATTTGAGGATACGATAAAATGATTAGGATTCTGCAAAAAACCAAACAACCGCCGTTCAACATCTTTTTTGCAATTCAACATAATGACACCATTGGTGTATGGCTCCCATGGCAAACTTGGGAAAATATATACTTGCGTTGCAATTGAAGTTTGTTTATGGATAAACTTCGAAACTGCTAATGAAGATAATTCTTTTTCAAGATTCTGAACTAGTATTACGTAAAGCTTTTTATCCCCTCCTACATCAGTATCCTGCCTTTCGTCACAATTCCCTCCTATAACAATATCACGGAAAGCTTGCTGTTACATACAAAGAATATTTATTTATTTATTTAAATTGAATATTTATATAAATAAAATTCTGGACAAACCTTTAGATGGCGACACTTCATTCAGAGACCACTGGGCATACTTTCCCTACAAATAGGTAGGTATAACATCAGTATATCTCCCTACTGCTATATACTTGGAAAGGAATAAACTCCAAAACTTCACATACAAAAGAAGTTACCTGTCTCAAATTCCCAGTCTGTTTTACAATCAGGCTACTGTTGTTTTCTTTAAGTTGAATAACACGAACATTACTAGTAGTGCCAGAAACAAATTTGTGTGAGGCTTTCCCGCTGTTTTGGATCGCTATCTCCATGAAAGTTGCTACTTTCGGGTGCAACTCAGAATCTTGAGGAAGGCATATATTTGCAACCCCCTTGTCTGATACATTGCCAACATTCGGACCATGCAACCAAAAAAGCAGGAAGATGCAATTACACTCTTCTTGACCACTTAGATTCGAATGCTCCTTACGCAGAACCTGAAAAAAAATAGCCCGCTTTCTAAACAGAAACAAGAACTCGACAACATATACCTTTATATAAAGTAAAGTATATGAGCATAGACCTACTATTCTTCAACACCAAAAGGGGATGTCTGCCAAATACCAATACAAAAGCAATAATACTATTACAACTTACAAGAATTAACAATAACAATTTTAGCCTTTATTTTAAAGCTAAAAATATTAAGTTACACCAAGATGAAGTCTTTTAACAGTTCCATTTCAGAGGCAAAAAATTGCAAATATGCAAGACCCGTTTTTATGAACACAACTCTGAACAAAACAAGCTGACATATCAAGATTCAAGAGTTCGAGTGACAAGGTTGTTGTGTGTGACCAGGAGTTCAATTTGTAACCCACCCCCTTTTCTCAAAATTTGTAATGATTAAAGAAAACTCTGAACAAATCAAATGTGGGTTTGAATTTAAACCTCTATAGCAATGAAACTAACTTTTCCTTTTCCATGAAAATTGATGAACAAATATATAAATATAATAGCAATGGATCATTCTTAAATGGACAAAAACTAAAACTGAAAATACAATTACGTGCATACTATGAAAGACCAAAGGAAAAGATTTGTACGGACGTCATCGACGATGGCATCGTAAAAGAGTACTTCGCCGTCGGCAAAAGTATCAGAAGCACAAACGCGCATGCCTTTGACGACCTTGGAGCAATCATGATCCTGAAGCTGGGCGGAGACCTTACGAAACCTGCCCACGAAGTCGTAAATCTCTTCCTCCGACTTGAAATTTTCGGCCTGGAAAACGTCGTCTATATCGTCGGGAAAGTTGTCGTACTTGACTCTCAGCTTTTTACTTCTGTCGCCCTCTAACAGTAATCGGATGCTGTACCAGGCGTCGTCTGTGAACGACCGGAATTCCATGTCGTAGCCTTCCTCCGCCGTGTCTGAGGAGTGGCTGGCGCCGGATTGCGGCATTACTGACGCCGTGTCTTTGTTTTTTCCTTTTCTGTAAGTTTGAAAGGTATCCGGTTTTCTGTTTGTTATCGGCTTAAATTGCAATTTAGCCTAAAACTATACATTTTACGGAAAACCACATACTTACCCTAACTATGCACACTTACTAATGTTAAGTTTTTGTTCTGATTTAATACTTTTGCCTGTTTAAAATTTAAAGAAATGATAACGTGACTTTGATTAATAATAGTTTTAGTCTAATAAATTATACAATCGAAATACTGATGAGAACACGAAAAATAAAAAAAAAGACAAAACGAGATCGAAACTTTATAAATTTCTCTCAACGAAAATACGAGAAGGCAAAAAATTCTTGAATCTGTGATTAAAAGAAGCGGGTTTAAAAGTAAATTTAATCTTTAAAAAAGTGCTCTGGAGGAAATGAAATCAAAACTCAACAATTTAGAGCCTTGTGCGACATTCAATGGAAGGACTACAAACTAAACATGGGCTTTGGAGATCCAAGTTTTGAAATTCCAATTTGCAGCAGCATTAAATTAAAATTAATTCTTTGGGTTTGTTTTGAGAGAGCTTGAATTTGGAATAATTAGAAGAAATAATAGAATAGACTATATATGTTCATGCTTCTACTCCACCCTATCTTTCTAGAGCACGTCTTGTTCGATCCTATATAACAATAACATGCTTTTTTTTACATGAGTATCATCCTTCTTTGGCTTATCTAGGGATATACTACATCCAAGTAAAGTAGAGAACACGCGAGAGACAGAACTCTGCCACATGCTCGGACGTGTCTGGTATTAGAGGCTGATTTTGGTGGCCATGGTCATAGTGAGGTAGCACCTTCTTACGCTTTTTTGGGTTGAGGGATTTGCGGCCCAATTTGTAATTTTACTGTCAAAATTAAGATGATGTTTTAAATGGATGGATTTTAGATTTAATATATACATATATACACGTGTTTTGGACCAAAACTGTGATTATATCAAGTCATCCATCATTTCTATTAATTTTTAACGGTCAGATATCAAAGCATAAAAAAACGTAACGTTAAACATTATTTTGCCAAAAAAAATGTAAACAAATTCATAATAAGCATTTTTTTTAACTTTTATGCAATGTTTCATTTATTTCATATTAATTTACTTGGGGCTGTAATATACTCATCATGGAAGTTCCAAGTACAGATAGTGTAGAGAGTTTGAATAACATTGTTGGCATGGCCTTTTCGTCACGTGATGAAGCATAAGAATTTTATAACGAATACACAAATCGAAATGGATTTAGTGCACATCGTGGAACAACTCGGCTTGATATAAATCGAAATGTTAACAAGCAAGAGTTTTGTTGTTCAAAACAAGGGCGCAAGAATTCAAAAGTAGATGAGGCTCAGCGTTAACGCGCTCCACGACCACTAACAAGGACCGGTTGCAAGGCTAGAATAGTGGTCCATTTAGAAGATTTGGATAGTTGGTGATAACTTGACAAAATGCCTATATTTTACACCTTTTTACTTAGGTATTTGTTTGTTCTCAAGGTCATTTCATAGCATATAGGTGCATTTAGAGCATATATTTGCATATATCTTTGCTTGTTGGTGGTTTGGCGTAATTTCACAAGATTAGATGTTGCGTGAATGGTATGTGTTGGTGTTGTGTTGTGCAGGTTGAAGATGGGCAAGGAGGAAAAATGCTACAGCAAGTTGGACATCAATTCTGGGCGTAGAAAATGACAAAGTAGCGCGCACATTCTTAGAGCCCACATGCGTGAGCCCCTTTTTTTGTCTAATTGTGCCCCACATGCATAGGGAATATTCCTAGGACTTCAAAGAATATTAGGGCACAAAACCATAAGAGCCCCCACTATATAAAGGACACGAGACCCTCATTAAAGAGAGAGTGCGAAAAAGGTGACAAAAAGGCTAGAGAGAGAAAGAAAATGCGACTCTTTTCTTTTCTTCTTCCTCCACTTGGTTTCCTCCATTGTTGAAGCTCTAAGGGTTTGACTTTGCTGATCTTGAGAGAGGCAGCAAGCCTAGGGCGGTTCGTGGTGTTGCAGTCCATCGCGGATCGGGAGTTTCTTCCCTTTTTGTTGCTTTAGCATTTCTTTTATATATGGAAAATGGGTTGTACAAACGAAGATACTTTGGATGTTATTTGCCCAGCCATGAACTGATTTTAGGTGGCTTGGGCTGTTTGGATGAACTATGTTTTAGTTTATTTAATGCATGTTTATTTGTCTCTTGCTTCTATCTATGCTTTGTCTATGTTGCTAAACGTTTAGGGTTGTAAGAGCCTTCGAGAGTTGGCCTTTCCTTAGGTGTGAGTTGAGGTTAGTGGGCGAGAGAGCTATCTTTAACCTTCATAGACAATGAAGTTAGCTGCTGAGAGGCACAAATCTAATCCACCTTAGAGATAAGTGATGAGTTTCAACGACTAAAAAGGATGGAACTTTATGGGTAGGGGGAGTGATAAAGTTTACGCTGAGAGGTATTGTTGTAGCATTTCCTACTCCCAGTTTTCTTGCTAGAGTTAGTTGAAGAGCAACTTGAGTAAATCCTGTCGAGCATAGAGTAAGTTAGAGAGGTGAACCCTAGTTGAGAGCTAAGGCATAGGTTGACCAGACAACCCAACCAGTCATTCCCAAGTGAGTTTCACTGTAACCCCCTTAGCCCGACCTAGACGGTTAACCCGAACTACGAAGATTACACGGGGAAAACCAAAGTCAACCTGAAGTCACGACCCTTTTTTCTTTTTAGTCTTGTCTAGATACATGTTAACCCTAAGTGAGTACTCACGAGATACGATTGTAAAAGGCACATCGAACGGATTTCAAATAGGGACTCAATTGCACCTTACACGAATTTAGGGACCAAATTGTAATTTCTGTAAATTAGAAGGTCCTCATTGATTTTAAAGTTACCAATATGAAATTAGTCATGTTACATGCTTCTCTGCCAAATTTCATCTTAATTGGACATCTCAAACTCAAGCAATTGCAATCTCAACATTTAGGACTAAAATGTAAAACATGCAAACCTCAGAACAATTCAAAACTGTGACCAACGGTCAACTGTTTCGAAACACCTACCTGCCGTATCGAAACGCTAGCTCAAGACACCCATCCGTTTCGAAACTTGTTCCGAAACACGACACTCCAGTAGCCAAAACGTTTCGAAACAGCCTCCAATCGTTTCGAAACACGAAGGCCATTACAGGCCCCCGTTTCGAAACACTAGAGGGTGTTTCGATACGATTTGCCCAGAAACTGCAGCAAGGACTGGTTTTTCACTCAAAAACCTAGTCTAACACATCTCAAGGACTATCTAATCAAACCAACAAGTCAACATACATATAAGGTACATACTTGGAACACACAAACACAAACATCGCATCAAACATGAAAACTCATTGGTCTAGAGGCATGCTTCCTAATATCAAAATCCAAATAGGCAATTAAACCTCAACACAAGCAATTAAGGCCATTTACAAGTCAATCCAGCCAAAGCAAACATGCCACAACCTTAGGGAGTTTAACACATCTCCCAAAACAAATCTTGATTTCCCATTGCCAATCTATCAAAACTAAAGAGTATGAAAACTCCACCATACATGAGCTTGGACTTCCTTGGATGAACTTATCTTCCTTGATGCCCGAAAACACCTCGATTATCTGCATTATTGGTAAAAGAGAGCGTAAGCACAAATGCTTAGTGAGGCATGCTCTAAAGAAAACCAACACAATAATGCACATTTAGAAAACACTTTCATCAAAGCTTTCAAACCACATGCTCATCTCTTTCTCATGCTTGGAAAACTTTCAAAGCAATACTCATTGAAACCACATGTACCTCCATTCTATCTCATGCATTAAAACCAATGCAAATCTCATGGCAAGGCCATTCACATGCTTGTATTGTCAAAGCATTTCTAAACAACTCACATATGCATAACTCATAGCATAAATCATTTCATCAAAGGTACATGTGTAACAAAAACCATTTCATCATTTATATTGGCATTTAACATCTCATTAATACTCGGATATGCGGACACATTTCTACACTAGACTCTTCCGGTGGAATCTCGCATCACCGTACTCACTTGTCTAGCAACATAGCTTTCGGTGGAATCTCTCATCACCGTACTCACATGGCAGAATCTCTCATCGCCACAAAGCTTGGGTATTTCACCAAGTCCTACCCGATGGAATGCCCATCATCGGAATATCTCCCTTTGGCTCAACCAAAGAGCACGTACGAATTTTTAGTTTATAGTGCACTCTCATCCTATTGATAGATCAATTATATCCGGTAAGTTTCTCAACATCTATGCCAATATAATGTGTTAAAACATCATCACACCCACTGTTTTTCATGCAACATAACTCAAAGGTTTTCTCACCACATTTCAAATCATAAATCATACTTTGCTTCAAACCAAAAGCTCAAATCTATTCAATGCAACATGCCATCTCATGACATCTCTACAAGCATAATCTCATGCTCTAAATCATGCATAAAAACAGTAGGAATTTATCAATCTCAAACCATGAGCATGTAAAAGCATTATAGGGGCAAACACCACTTTAGAGAGACCAAATCAAACCATACTTACTTCCGGATTTAGGAAGGTGTTTCAAACCTCTCCTAAATCCCCAAACCTTGTATTTTTTGTCCTCATGGACTTCTAACCCAATCGCACTCACCGATTTCGTTTCGCTTGCTTGCCAAAACGCCAATTAAGCTTCCGGATCAACTCCAAAAGTGTCCGAGGATGTCTCCCCTGTTTTAAACACATAAAAGAAGAGGATTAAGGCATCATCATGCATTGAAATCTTCAGCCAACACTCCAAAACTCGCTGCTCTACCTAAACCCAACATTTCGGCTACTAAACAAAAACCGAAATCACCTCCAAACTCTTCCAAAACACAACCCAGCCAAGATCCATCACTTCTAAACATTTCTAGACATCAATTATCATCAAAAACAACCCTAAACTCGTCCTTATACCTCCAGCTATAACAGAACACCAAAAACACCCCAAAACCCACCATTTTCACAAGTAAAAACTTAGGAAAAACAACATATTCGGGATTGGATTGATAAAACCTCATTTCTAACATCATTTAACATCCAAAATATATTAGATAACCATCTCAAAACAGAGCCCAATCAATTACTACGAAAATCTTCAAGATCTCTTCCAAAATCTTGAGTTTTAAGTCAAAATCTTGTTTCTAACATTAAAACCATTCATAAATCTTTAATAAAGGATTGACAACTTGGGAATTTCAGTAAAGAACTGAGTATTTAGAGGAGAAGAACAATCTCACCTCTAAAAGATGATTTCTCCTTGATTTGGGCAAATTTCCATGAAAATACAATGTAGAAATCAAATGGATTTGTTGTAAGATTGATTAGGAATCAATGAGTGATGGAAATCTCATCAAATGAAGTGGAAATCAAAGTGAATTTTGCTGGAGAAAAAGTGTTTGATTTATAGGATTTTGAGAGAAAATGAAATGAGAGAAAATTTGAGAAAAGTAGTTATGAAAGTCAAAAGTAGTTTATCACCTTTCTTTTATTTAATTAAATCACTAATTAAAACACCCAAATTAAGGAAAAATCTGATGAAAACATTTTTGGTAAATTAGCTCCTTAAAGATTCAAAGTTTCAATCCTTTACAAAACAGTCACTACTAAACTTTGCAAAAATCGCGATTTGGTCACTATACTGAAATGTAATATTTCTAAACCTTATTTTGTAAAATTGACTTCACCACTCTCTTATATATATTAAATGAGGATTTTTAGATATTTTCTATATTTTTAAAGCATCTCGAACTAGGCTTTCCCTAAAACTGCCTTTTATATTCGAACCGTTTCTCAGACCGGTCCGGTTCAGACCCTAAACTTCCAAGCCCAAAATTGGGGTGTTACAACTCTTCCCCTCTTAAGAAATTTCGTACTCGAAATTTACCTGGAGGAAAAAGATAAGGAAACTTCTTCTTCATGTCATATTTCCTTTCCCACGTAGCTTCCTCAACACCACGATGTCTCCACAACACCTTAACCAACTCAATGGTCTTACCTCGAAGAACTTTACTGTCCGAATCCAGAATCTCAATCGGCTCCTCATCATAGGTCAAATCTGGATTCAACTCAACTTCCTCTACAGGCATAACATGCGAATGATCCGACTGATACCTCCGAAGCATGGATACATGAAACACATCATGTATCTTCTCTAACTCTTGTGGTAGCTTCAACTTATAAGCAACAGGACCCACACGTTCAATCACCTCGTATGGTCCAATATACCTAGGGCTCAACTTACCCTTCCGGTCAAATCTCATCACCTTCTTCCAAGGTGAAACATTTAAGAACACACGGTCACCAACCGCAAACTCAATCTCTTTACGCTTCAAATCCGCGTAAGACTTCTGTCGATCAGAAGCTGTCTTCAACCGCTCACAAATGAGCTTCACCTTCTCGGTGGTTCCCTTCAAAAAAGCCGGCATTGAGACCAACTTCTGACCTGCTTCAGCCTAGCAAAGAGGAGTTCTGCACTTCCTCCCATACAAGGCTTCATAAGGTGCCATTTGAATACTTGCCTGATAGCTATTATTATAGGAAAACTCCACCAAAGGCAAATGCTTCTCCCAAGAGCCTTGAAACTCAATCATGCAGCACCTCAACATATCCTCAAGCACTTGGATAACACGCTCAGACTGTCCATCCGACTACAGATGATAAGAAGTACTGAAATTCAGCCGCGTACCCAACGCTTGATGCAAACACTCCCTAAATCGCGATGTAAACCTCGGATTCCTATCCGACACTATAGATTTTGGTACACCATGCAGACGTACAATCTCAGCAATGTACAACTCTGCAAGCTTATCCAAGGTATACGTGGTATGCACAGGTAATAAATGCGCACACTTCGTAAGGCGATCCACAATCACCCACACCGAATTCTTCTTCGATGGCGACAAAGGCAAACCATACACAAAGTCCATGGTGATTCTTTCCCACTTCCATTCAGGTATCCTCAACGGTTGCAACAACCCTGAAGGGAACTGATGCTCAGCCATAACCCGCTGACAAACCATGCACTTACCCACATATTCTGCAACATCTTTCTTCAAACCCACCCAATAGTACTCATCCCTCTGATCACGATACATCTTTGTACTACCAGGGTGCATAGCAAAAGGACTACTACGAGCTTCGGTCAGAATAGTACACCTCAACTCCACATCATTCGGCACTACTATTCGTCCTCCGAAACATAGAAGTCCATCATCATTAAAACAAAAATCCGATGGTCTATCCTCAACAATATCCTGAACATGTGGCACCAAGGAATCATCCAACAACTGCTTATCCTTTATCAACTGAACCAGAGATGGTTTCACTTGCAACTCAGCCGCAAGTCCACCATCTCGCGAAATACTCAAACTAGCAAACATAGCCCTTAACTCTACTGCCACTTTCCTGCTCAAGGCATCCGCCACAACATTAGCTTTCCCCTGATGGTACTCGATCGTTAGATCGTAATCCTTAAGCAACTCCACCCAACGTCGTTGCCTAAGATTTAACTCTTTCTAAGACATCAAATACTTCAAACTCTTGTGATCTGTGTACACCGTACACTTCTCACCATAAAGATAATGTCTCCAGATCTTCAAAGCAAAAACCACCGCAGCTA
Organism: Hibiscus trionum; assembly: GCA_030270665.1. NCBI lineage: Eukaryota > Viridiplantae > Streptophyta > Magnoliopsida > Malvales > Malvaceae > Hibiscus > Hibiscus trionum. Next base: position 5,520,223 of record BSYR01000010.1, on the reverse strand, counting down.
ACTCAATATCATGTGTAGGGTAATTGCGCTCATGCACTTTCAACTGTCGCGATGCATAAGCCACCACCTTACCCTCTTGCATTAGCACACACCCCAAACCAACGTAGGATGCGTCACTATACACCACAAACTCTTTTCCTGATTCAGGTTGAACCAAAATAGGAGCTTGCGTCAAAGCTGCCTTAAGCTTCTCAAAAGCTTGTTGTCTTGCTTTCGTCCACTCATACTTAACATCTTTTTGCAACAACTTCGTCAAAGGGGCGACAATCTTTGAAAATCCATCCACAAACCTCCGGTAATATCCTGCCAACCCAAGGAAACTACGAACTTCATGAACAAACTTAGGAGGCTTCTAATTCATCACCGCCTCAACCTTCTGAGGATCAACACGAATCCCCTCAGCTGAAACCACATTACCAAGGAACACAACTTCCTTCAACCAAAACTCGCACTTTCTCAACTTAGCATAAAGCTGATTTTCCAAAAGTGCTTGCAAGACAACCCTCAAATGACCTTCATGCTCCTCCTCAGTACGAGAGTACACAAGGATATCGTCAATGAACACCACAAAAAACTTGTCCAAGTATTCATGGAACACTCTATTCATCATGTCCATAAAAGTTGTAGAGCATTCGTCAAGCCAAACGGCATTACAAGGAACTCATAATGCCCATACCTCGTTCTAAAGGCTGTTTTTGGCACATCCACATCTTTCACCTTAAGCTGATAGTATCCTGACCTTAAGTCAATCTTGGAGAACACAACCGCTCCCCGAAACTAATAAAAAAAGATCATCAATCCTCGGCAAAGGATACCTATTCTTGATAGTAAACTTGTTCAGCTGACGATAATCGATGTACATTCTCATAGTGCCATCCTTCTTCTTCACAAACAAGACCGGTGCACCCCAAGGTGACACACTAGGCCGAATGAAGCCATAGTCAAGCAACTCCTGAAGTTGCGTCTTCAACTCCTTTAGCTCCTTAGGTGCCATGCGATAGGGAGCAATGGACACCGGAGTTGTGTTTTCATACAGCTCAATTCCAAACTCCACCTCTCGACTAGGCGGAAATCCAGGTAATTCCTCCGGAAACACTCCATGAAACTCTCGTACAGTTCTGATATCTTGAACACGCAACTCCTTTGAACTAGGATTCATCACAAAGGCTAGGTAAGCCTCGCAACCTTGCCTCAGCATTCGACTCGCTTCCAATGTAGACACCACATTGGCAAGGAACTTCACATTCTCACCTACCACCACCACTTCATAATCATCCGCAAGTTTCAACGAAACTCGCTTGCTCTCAAAATCCACTACAGCTCGATGCTCGACAAGCCAATCCATACAAGGATCACATCAAAGCCATAAAATGGTAATTCCATGAGATCAACAAGAAAAACGTGGTTTTGCACTTTCAAGGGACATCTTCTATACAACTTTCACGTTACAACTGTCTCACCAAAGGAACTAGTCACACGCATACCAACATCCAAGGACTCAACAGGTAAACCAAGCATTTGAGCATGTTCACGCAATATGTATGAGTGTGTAGATCCATAATCAATCAAAGAAAGTAATGATAAGGATTGCAAAGTGAATGTACCTGCGATCACATCCGTATCATTCCTTCCCTCACGATGGGCATACACTCGAGCCTGACCGCCACCCTCAGGTTGAACGGCCACAACATGTGCTACATTCCTGCCACCATCATCTCTGTGCTGAAAATTACCACGGCCGCGCCCACGACCTCTCTGTGGCTCAGCTGCTCTCACCGGAGCCTGTCCCTCTCTCAAAGGCTGAGGACAATCCTTCTTCAAATGTCCACAGTTCCCACAATTCCAGCATGTCCCAAGGTTACCCCAACACTCGCCACCATGCCGTCTACCACAACGGTTACACTCAAGTGTCTTCAGAACAGCATTAGGTCCTTGCTGACCTCTCCCAAGATTACCACCCCCACGCCTAGCGTCATACTGCAGCCTCCAATCCTTACGCCTCTCGTTGCGATCTCTCTCATAATCGCATTCAGCCGCTCGCTTCCCAGAGCTAGATCCACCCGCTCGACTAGTCAGACCAAGGTTCGACTCAATGTCCTTGGCTCTAGTGACCAAGACATCGAAATCTGTATAATCAGTCGCAAGCATAAAAGTCTTCACATCCGTTACCAACCCATAACGGAATCGTTCACACCTCTCCCGCTCATTAGGGATTAGCTCATGTGCATACTGACTAAGGCAGACAAACTGAATTTCATACTCGGCTACAGACATGCTACCTTGCATAAGAGACATAAATTCTCTTTTCTTCTCATCTAGGTAACGCACACCCAGATACTTCCGCTTGAACGCATTCAGGAAGAACGTCCAAGTCACCTTGTCATCCTCCATCCCAGAAATAGTGGTCGTCCACCACGTATAAGCATCACCATGCAGCAATGATACAACACAACCCAGCTTCTGCACATTATTGCAGTTCATCTGACCCAAAATCCTCTTGGTGCTCTCTAACCAAGACTCAAATCCTTCCGGAGATAAACCTCTAAACTCAGTCCCTCCCAGACTACGAAGACGTTCCAAAGGCAATCTCACATTGGCATCATCCTGATGCGTAGCTTCATGAGCTCCAGCTACTGCCGCCTGAAAAGCTCTAGCAATAGCCTGAATCAACAGGGTCATGTCAGGAGCAGCTTGCAGCTGTGCACCCTCGGGTCCAGCAACCCCAGCACCAGTACCACCACCACCGGGTGGTCCACCACCTGGGGGAGGAGGTAGATCTTCAACATTCTCAGCATTACCCTCATTCTCATTCTGAGCCATAGCTCTTGTATTTATCCTCATCTCTCTACGTGGCCCCATTAAATGGAAAACAATGCACTGAACAAAAATGCAATAACACAATTAGGCACAATAAGGTAAGTAATCCAAGTACTCAAGCTCATTTTCGAAAACAATTCATTTCATTAGTTTTGACTTGGCAATGGGATCCCCTATCACACTCCAAATATAGCATAATATCACAAAATCATCACAATTGATACCATACATCACTATTCACACAACATTCTTCCACCCAAAGGCACATCATGCAATTACACATACCTCATCCACATAACAAACCCCAATTATACGAGAACCAAGCTCTGATACCACCAAATGTAACCCCCTTAGCCCGACCTAGACGGTTGACCCGAACTACGAAGATTACAAGGGGAAAACCAAAGTCAACCTGGATTCACGACCTTTTTTTTCTTTTTACTCTTTTCTAGATACATGTTAACCTTAAGTGAGTACTCACGAGATACGATTGTAAAAGGCACAACGCACGGATTTCAAATAGGGACTCAATTGCACCTTACACGAATTTAGGGACCAAATTATAATTTTTGTAAATTAGAAGGTCCTCATTGATTTTAAAGTTACCAATATGAAATTAGTCATGTTACATGCTTCTCTGCCAAATTTCATCTTAATTGGACACCTCAAACTCAAGCAATAACAATCTCAACATTTAGGACTAAAATGTAAAACATGCAAACCTCATAACAATTCAAAACTGTGACCAACGGTCACCCGTTTCGAAACACCTACCTGCCGTATCGAAACGCTAGCTCAAGACACCCACCCGTTTCGGAACTTGTTCCGAAACACGGCACTCCAGTAGCCAAAACGTTTCGAAACAGCCTCCAATCGTTTCGAAACACGAAGGCCATTATAGGCCCCCGTTTCGAAACACTAGAGGGTGTTTTGATACGGTTTGCCCAGAAACTGCAGCAAGGACTGGTTTTTCAATCAAAAACCTAGTCTAACACATCTCAAGGACTCTCTAATCAAACCAACAAGTCAACATACATATAAGGTACATACTTGGAACACACAAACACAGACATCGCATCAAACATGAAAACTCATTGGTCTAGAGGCATGCTTCCTAATATCAAAATCCAAATAGGCAATCAAACCTCAACACAAGCAATTAAGGCCATTTACAAGTCAATCCAGACAAAGCAAACATGCCATAACCTTAGGGAGTTTAACACATCTCCCAAAACAAATCTTGATTTCCCATTGCCAATCTATCAAAACTAAAGTGTAAGAAAACTTCACCATACATGAGCTTGGACTTCCTTGGATGAACTTAGCTTCCTTGATGCCCGAAAACACCTCAATTATCTGCATTATTGGTAAAAGAGAGCGTAAGAACAAATGCTTAGTGAGGCATGCTCTAAAGAAAACCAACACAATAATGCACATTTAGAAAACACTTTCATTAAAGCTTTCAAACCACATGCTCATCTCTTTCTCATGCTTGGAAAACTTTCAAAGCAATACTCATTGAAACCACATGTACCTCCATTCTATCTCATGCATTAAAACCAATGCAAATCTCATGGCAAGGCCATTCACATGCTTGTATTGTCAAAGCATTTCTAAACAACTCACATATGCATAACTCATAGCATAAATCATTTCATCAAAGGTACATGTGTAACAAAAACCATTTCATCATTTATATTGGCATTTAACATCTCATTAATACTCGGATATGCGGACACATTTCTACACTAAACTCTTCCGGTGGAATCTCGCATCACCGTACTCACTTGTCTAGCAACATAGCTTCCGGTGGAATCTCTAATCACCGTACTCACATAGCGGAATCTCTCATCGCCACAAAGCTTGGGTATTTCATCAAGTCCTACTCGATGGAATGCCCATCATCGGAATATCTCCCTTTGGCTTAACCAAAGAGCACGTACGAATTTTTAGTTTATAGTGCACACTCATCCTATTGATCGATCAATTATATCCGGTAAGTTTCTCAACATCTATGCCAATATAATGTGTTAAAACATCATCACACCTACTGTTTTTCATGCAACATAACTCAAAGGTTTTCTCACCACATTTCAAATCATAAATCATACTTTGCTTCAAACCAAAAGCTCAAATCTATTCAATGCAACATGCCATCTCATGACATCTCTACAAGCATAATCTCATGCTCTAAATCATGCAAAAAAAGTTGGAATTTATCAATCTCAAACCATGAGCATGTAAAAGCATTATAAGGGCAAACACCACTTTAGAGAGACCAAATCAAACCATACTTACTTCCGGATTTAGAAAGGTGTTTCAAACTTCTCCTAAATCCCTAAACCTTGTATTTTTGTCCTCATGGACTTCTAACCCAATCGCACTCACCAATTTCGTTTCGCTTGCTTGCCGAAACGTCAATTAAGCTTCCGGATCAACTCCAAAAGTGTCCGAGGATGTCTCCCCTGTTTTAAACACATAAAAGTAGAGGATTAATGCATCATCATGCATTGAAATCTTCAGCCAACACTCCAAAACTCGCTGCTCTACCTAAACCCAACATTTCGGCTACCAAACACAACCGAAATCACCTCCAAACTCTTCCAAAACACAACCCAGCCAAGATCCATCACTTCTAAACATTTCTAGACATCAATTATCATCAAAAACAACCCTAAACTCGTCCTTATACCTCCAGCTATAACAGAACACCAAAAACACCCCAAAAACCACCATTTTCACAAGCAAAAACTTAGGAAAAACAACCTATTCGGGATTGGATTGATAAAACCTCATTTCTAACATCATTTAACATCCAAAATACATTAGATAACCATCTCAAAACAGAGCCCAATCAATTACTATGAAAATCTTCAAGATCTCTTCCAAAATCTTGAATTTTAAGCCAAAATCTTGTTTCTAACATTAAAACTATTCATAAATCTTTAATAAAGTATTGACAACTTGGGAATTTCAGTAAAGAACTAAGTATTTAGAGGAGAAGAACAATCTTACCTCTAAAAGATGATTTCTCCTTGATTTGGGCAAATTTCCATGAAAATACAAGGTAGAAATCAAATGGATTTGTTGCAAGATTGATTAGGAATCAATGAGTGATGAAAATCTCATCAAATGAAGTGGAAATCAAAGTGGATTTTTCTGGAGAAAAAGTGTTTGGTTGATAGGATTTTGAGAGAAAATGAAATGAGAGAAAATTTGAGAAAAGTAGTTATGAAAGTCAAAAGTAGTTTATCATCTTTCTTTTATTTAATTAAATCACTAATTAAAACACTAAAATTAAGGAAAAATCTGATGAAAACATTTTTGGTAAATTAGCTCCTTAAAAATTCAAAGTTTCAATCCTTTACAAAACAGTCACTACTAAACTTTCCAAAAATCGCGATTTGGTCACTACACCGAAATGTAATATTTCCAAACCTTATTTTATAAACTTGACTTCACCACTCTCTTATATATATTAAATGAGGAATTTTAGATATTTTTCTATATTTTTAAAGCATCCCGAACTAGGCTTTCCCTAAAACTCCCTTTTATATTCGAACCGTTTCTCAGACCGGTCCGGTTCATACCCTAAACTTCCAAGCCCATAATTGGGGTGTTACATTCACATACGTAAGATGACTTGTTAAGTATACTGATTTTAGCACGCTATCTTTTATCTTTATTTTCTTCAGCATTTATCTTTATGTCTTGATTTGACACAACATCCTCTATTTACATTTTGTGACACTTGTGTGCTTAAACTCACCTCAAAACACCTCCAATCCCTATGGATACGATACTCACTTATCATTCTATTACTTGTTCGACGTGTATACTTGCACCATATTTGCGTATCATTTATAGTACACCACACGCGCAAACAAGTTTTTGGCGTCGTTGCCGGGGATTTGCAATTGGTTGTTTTAGGTTTAGTCTTTGCACTAGTTTATTTTTATTTTGTATATATTTTCTTGAGTTGTTTTTGTTTTTCTTTTTAGGTATTGTGCTATTGCATGCCCCGAAGGAGACATCGTGAGCGTATACTACCTTACATTCTTAAAATTGAACATCTATTTCGTCAACAGAGACGTATACAATAAGCAATTAGAATCATGAACGAAGCTCAACATCCAGGGGATCCTGCTGCAGTAATTGGAGACCAAGGTCAAAATGCTCCAGCAAGACCCAGAGCTATTAGAGATTACCCAAATCCTGTCTTGGACAATCTTAATCTAGGGAATGTAGCTCCCGAAATTCAGGCAGCCCACTTTGAGCTTAAACTAGTAATGTTCAACATGTTGAACTCAATTGGTCAATTTGGAGGCTCGCCTCATGAAGATGCTAGAAAACACATCCATGCTTTCTTAGAAGTGTGTGACTCTTTCCTTCAACAAGGAGTGCACGAAGATGTGTTGAAACTCAAACTCTTTCCTTATTGTTTGCGTGACCGAGCACGAGAATGGTTGAGCGGTGTGCCAGCCGGATCATTGGAAACATGGACAGATTTGTGCAAGAGGTTTTTACTACGGTATAATCCACCAAATAGGAACACTTAGTTGAGGAATGATATTGCGTCCTTTCGCCAGTCTGATGATGAATCAATGTATGAGTGTTGGGACAATTTTAAGGGATTATTGCGCAAGTGCTCTAATCACGGTTTTCATGATTGGACACAAGTGGATATGTTATACAATGGTGTTAACGCTCCCACCAGAATGATGCTAGATGCCTCAGCAAATGAGACATTGCTAGACAAGTCACCCGAGGAAGCTTTTGACATCCTTGATAGAATAGCCAACAACGATTACCAATTTCCCTCATCAAGACTTGGAATGAGGAGGAAAACTCAAGTATCTCGTGACACAGACATGGATGCCTCAGTAGCAGCCCAATTAACCGCCATCACAATCATGCTAAAGAATCTCCAAAGGACTAATTGTAACCCCCTTAGCCCGGCCTAGACGCCCGACCTGAACTAAGAAGATTACACAGGGAAAACCGAAGCTAACTCGTAAACGCCGACTTCGATTAACAACCCTATTTTTTCCTTTTTATCTTCTCTAGATGCACATTAAATTCTATATGTTAAGCAAAGCATTTTGAAAGAAGCGGCACAACGATCAGAGTTTGTTTAGGGGTTCAAATGCAAAACTATAACTTTTAGGGACTAAACTGTAATTTTTGACATTTACATGGACTAATCCAATTTTAAGATTACCGAATTCTAATTAGTCATGTAACATGCTTCCATGTCAAATTTCATCACAAACGAATCATCCAAACTCAACCAATTGTACATACAACATTCATGGACCAATATGTAACATTTTAGAACATAAAAAGACACTTTCAACTAAAAATAACAGACAAGTATAGGTACACTTAAGTTCGTATCGATACGCGGGCAGGCAGTAGCCAAAATTGGGAAAAAGGTATCGATACACTTCCCCTCGTATCGGTACGGCCTTCAAACTTTGCGTAAGCGTATCGATACGCGGGCAATCCGTATCGATAACCCTGTGTTGGTTTGCCTGAAGAAAAAAAGCCTTCGAGTATCGATACTCAATCCCGAGTATCGATACACGAACCAGAAAAACACATCCAACAACCACAAGAACGCATTTAACATCAAACAATCACATCCAAATCATCCATACATACAAGGACATGCCAAACCAACACATATGCATCAACATCTAAACATATTTTAGGTATTCGACATAGCCATTCATGAAGGGTATAAAACTATGTAAGCATGCCTTTGAACTCTATCCAAAGCATAGCCAAACACACCAAAGGTAAACCATAAACCATATAGAGGCCAATTACAAGACTCACAACACAAACCAAACTTGCTCAAGATGTTTAACATCACCAGATAATCCATGAGTGGAAATCCCTCCCATTGCCTCTTATTACACTAAAATAAAACCACATACATTGCTTAACCAAAACACTTGGATATCCTTTGCTTGCTTGCTACCAAATATGCTCAAATCTCTACATTAATGAAACAAATGAGCGTAAGCATAAAGCTTAGTGAGGACCGCTACAAAACCACAACATTCAGCAATGCATTTTAAAAACCAAAATATCATTCTTTGAAAACACACGTCTTCCTTTAAAACATGCACTTTTAAACATTATATCCATTTCCAAATCCACACTCTCTTAGCATCATTAATTACAACATCAAAAACCTTTGCTCATGCTTAAACCAAGCATCACATGCATTCTAGCATAAATCTCAAGCATCACATGCTTTCTCAAAATGAACGTTCATCATTAATTCATTATACCATCATCATTATATTGGCTCGCAAGTGATCAATAATAAGATCCATATCAAACATCAACACAATTGACACAATCAGATACGCGGATTACAAGCGTTGTCCCACACGCTTCATACACACTACCGACTTCACAAGGTGGAGTTTAATGGCACAATCACAACCCCTCAACACCCGTGATGGAGTATAATGGCACAATCACAACCCCTCAACATCACTCACCAGTAGTTGTATAATTCCACTAACGAGAGCACGGGACACAAACCATAAGATTCACACAATGGATTAAACCATCCATCATTGTGATCTTAGCCTCAATCGTTAGGGTACTTGGATGGACTATACGGCACAATCACAACCCCTCGACATCCAAGGTGACTTTATTCACGGTGCACCCAATTCTATAGCCGGCTAACTATATCTGATTAAATTAACCAAAACCATTTACCATCACTTGCCAATATAATCATTTACCAACACCATTTCACTATTTTACAAGCATAAATCACAACGCCACTTCCACAAGCAACAACATGCTTTAAACCAATTTCATAAATCATATAAACTCAAGGTTCACTTACCACATGCATCCTAAATTAAATGGCATTTAAAAACAACAACATCAATGCTCAAATAATGCTTTAAAACAGTAATCAATCCACATTTAAATCAAGTGCATTTCAAACCAAAACATAGCACAATCTGAGAGAGACTTTCGATTTACTTACTCTTGAGCTTAGCTAAGTGTTTCAAACTTACACCAAGCTCCGAAAACCACGTTCAAAACGTTTCAAAGCTGGGAAACTCTTTTCCACTCGCCGATACGCGAAACTTCACTTGCCGACGTGAAGATCACTCGCCCTAAGCTCCCAAAATGGCTTTAATTGCTTCCGGATCAATGTCCCCTGTTTTTAGAGCATAAAAAATAGAGATCCAATGCATTAAAATACATTCCAACACCAACAACTAAACACAAACTCGTTGCCCAGCAAAACTACATCAATTAACCCATCCGAAACAACCGAAAACTCATTCGATTGCTTCCCAAACCAAGCCCAGCCAACAAACATCACTTCCAACCATTAATATTCATCACTTCACATCTAAAAATACCTAAACCCTTCCTTATACCTCTAGCAAACATAACACCATCAAATCACCTTAAAAACTCAACTAAAACTATCATAAAACTCAAGGATCTCACAGATTTCGGGATCTATATCATAAAAACACTTTTTCAACATCATAATCATGCCAAAACTCAATTATAATCCATCTAAAACAGAGATCATCAACAACACTCCGAAAATAAAGAATTAAACATTTATTTTGCAAGATTTTGATCTTAAATCAAAACTATAATCAAAACTCAGTTGAAAATAACAATTAGGAGTCAATAATCTTGGGAATTTCAATAAAGAACCTTGATTAGAGGTTGAGAACGTGATTTACCTCCAATCCTTGCTTTCTTTAATGTTTGACAAATTTTTGCTTTACAAATCTTGAAGAACTTGAAGAGAATTCTTGGAAATAGATGAGAAATCAAAGAGAGAGTATTTGGGAGAAAAGAAATCTGGAGAAAAAGTTTTAGAAATGGGTTTTTCTGAAATGAGGATTGAGAAGTTAGTTACGTCAAATGAAACTTCTCAAATAACCATTTTATTAATTAAAATAAAAATCCCTTTTTAATCAATTATTTTAAAACTCATTTAAAACACATGCCAATTTAAGAAAAGGTGTAGTTGCACAAAAGCTCCCTAAAGATTCTAAGATTTTGACTCCTCTTTTGAAATTTGCATTTTCCCACAGTTTCAAAACTTTACATTTTGGTCACTACCCAAAATGTACCTCTTCCAAGACTCATTTTGTAAAATTGATTTGACCAACCTCTTAAGCATGATTTTATAGGATTTTAGCAATTTATTTCATATTTTATCCTATCCCGAACCTTGATTTCCATGAACCACCTAATACAATTCGAACCGTTTCCGACCGGCCCGGTCCGATGTCTAAAACATCTAGGCCTAAAACCAGGGCGTTACACTAATGAGGTGAAGGAAGTAAAAGTGGCACCAACTTGCCTTCGTTGCAATGGAAACCACCACTTGAGCGAGTGCCCGAACAATCAAGAGTCTGCCAATGTAGGGAATTCCAATCGGAATAACAATCTCTACTCGAATACCTATAATGATGGATGGCGTCAGCATCCTAACCTCTCTTGGGGAAATCAAGGGAATAACAAATATGTCAATTCAAATTAACAACAGAATCTGGCAGAATCACACGGACCACATCAGAATATGCCGTGGCAAAACAACAAGGGTTTTGCATCTTCATCCAATAGTAATTCGTTGGGAGCTACACTCAAGGATTTCATGACATCCACTAAGGAATTTATGGAATCTACTAATACATTGCTCCAAGATCACTCCATGACCATTAAGAACCAAGGAGCTTTGCTACAAAGTCACAGTTCATCTTTGCGATCTTTGGAAACCCAAGTAGGTTAAATTGCTCAAGCATTACATGTGCGACCCCAAGGAAATCTACCTAGTGATACTGAAGTCACGAAGAAGCATGGCAAAGAGCAATCCAGTGCTCTCACATTAAGGAGTGGTACCTAACTTAACAATGAAGATAAGTTTGGGGGGAACAAGAAAGAAGACTCTGTACCTAAGGAAGTGCAAGAGGAACCAGAATTGCAAGCTGAAACAGCCGGTGAGAAGGATAAAGATGGGAATTTAGTGAATGAAACTATCGATGATGAGGAAGATGCTACAACAAAAGAGAAACCTGCATTGATAGAGGAAGATGTTAGAACCCCACCTCCCTTTCCTCAACGACTGAAGAAACAAAATGAGAATCTCCAATTCAGGAAATTCGCGGATGTTCTGGACCAGTTGCATATTATGGTCCCGTTCTTAGAAGTCATTGATCAGATGCCCACTTATGCTAAGTTTCTCAAGGACATAGTCACCAAGAAAAGAAAGGTTGAGCAGTATGCGATAGTTGCTACAACAAGTGAATGTTATTCTGTGTGGAGCAAATTGCCTCCTAAGAGACAAGATCTAGGCAGCTTCATTATACCATGTTCAATAGGTGATAACTATGTGGGAAAAGCCTTTTGTGACCTTGGATCCAGTGTGAATCTCATGCCAAAGTCAGTCTTCATAAAGCTCGACATAGGAGATGTAAGGCCAACTACAGTTATCTTACAATTGGCCGACCGATCTCATTTTTGCCCGAAAGGAAGAGTAGAAGATGTAGTTGTGAAGGTGGACAGGTTCATCTTTCCATTCGACTTCCTTATCCTTGATTGCGAGGCGAATGATAACGCACCCATTATTTTGAGGCGGCCATTTCTAGCAACCGGTAGAATTCTGATAGACTATGAAAAGGGTGAGTTTACTATGAGGGTGGCTGATCAAGAGGTGACCATCAATGTCTTCAACACTTTCAAATATGTGGATGAATATGAAAAGTGTCAGTACATGGATGCTACAGCAAAAAGGGAGACTACAGACTTTTGCTGCAGCAATTTTTCAGAAATGGATGAATATGAGCAGATTCAAGAGGAAGACAATAAGGAGGACCACGAGATCGATTGTGAGGAACTTGAGGCATTTTCAGAAAAGGTGGAGCAATTGAGCTTGCTTGAAGCCAAACCAGGTACACACTTTGAACCTCTTGATTTTTTAGAATTTATTCCTACTAAACCTTCACTTGAGCATGCTCCAACATTAGTGTTAAAGCCCTTGCCATCTCATCTTAAATATGCTTATTTGGATAGTAATGAAACTTTTCCTGTGATAATCTCATCTAGTCTTAAACCTAAACAAGAGTCTAGTTTAATAAATATGCTGTCGCAACATAAAAGAGCTTTAGGATGGACTATGGCTAACTTAAAGGAGATAAGCCCTACTATTTGCATGCACAAAATTTTTCTTGATGATTGTCATAAAAATTCTATTGAACCTCAAAGAAGGTTGAACCCCATCATGAAGAAGGTGGTGATGAAGGAGATAATCAAGTGGCTTGACGCTGGTGTAATCTACCCCATATCAAACAGTTCGTGGGTTAGTCCAGTCCAATATGTGCCTAAGAAAGGAGGCATCACCGTGGTAAGTAACGATGAGAACGAATTATTGCCAACAAGGACTGTAACGGGATGAAAGATTTGCATGGACTATAGGAAGCTCAACAAAGCAACCAAGAAAGACCATTTCCCTCTCCCATTCATTAATCAAATGCTAGATAGATTGGCGGACAAAGCATTCTATTGTTTCCTTGACGGATACTCAGGGTACAATCAGATTGCTATAGCATATGAGGACCAAGAAAAGACGACATTCACATGTATGTATGGTACCTATGCTTTCAGAAGAATACCTTTTAGACTCTGCAATACCCCAACAACTTTTCAGAGGTGTATGCTGGCTATTTTCTCAGATATGGTTGAGGAATTTTTGAAAGTCTTCATGGATGATTTTTCAATCTCCAGGGAAGATTTTGATTTATGCTTGGGAAATTTGGCCAAAGTGCTAAAGTGATGCGAAGAAGCTGATTTGGTGATCAATTGAGAAAAATGTCATTTTATGGTGACCGAAGGAACAATTTTGGGTCACAAAATATCAAATAATGGCATTGAGGTGGATAGAGCAAATATTGAGGTAATTGAGAAGTTACCTCCTCCCACCAATGTGAAAAGCATCAAGAGTTTCTTGGGCCATGCTGGCTTTTATAGAAGGATCATCAAGGATTTCTCTAAGATCTCCAAGCCACTGTGTAATTTTCTACAGCAAAATCAGCCCTTCATCTTCGATGAAAAATGCCTCAGCGCTTTCGAAGAATTGGAGGAGAAACTTACCTCAGCACCTATTGTTGTTCCACCTAATTGGAGCTCACCTTTTGAGTTGATGTGTGACACAAGTGACTACGCAATAGGAGCAGCTCTTGGACAACTATGATGTAAATACTTTCATGTTATTTATTATGCTAGCCGCACATTGAATGATGCACAAATTAACTACACCACATCTAAAAAAGAATTGTTGGATGTTGTATTTGCCTTTGATAAGTTTAGGTCATATCTAATCGGCACTAAAGGTATTGTTCACACCGATCACTCGGCTATTAAATACTTAGTGACCAAAAAGGATACTAAACCTAGAGTTATTAGGTGGATATTACTCTTACAAGAATTCAATTTGGAAATTATGGATAGAAAAGGGTGTGAAAACCAAGTAGCCGACCATCTTTCTAGGCTAGAGAACAATAAAGAAAAACACGATGAAATAGAAATTAAGGAGGAATTCCCTGATGAGAAAATACTATATGTTGCACCAATTCTATGGTATGCTAATATTGTTAACTTTCTCGTTAGTGGTATTTTGCCTCCTAATTTGAATAGACAGGGACAAAGAAAATTCAGGCATGACGCGAGATCCTATTTTTGGGATGAACCAAATTTGTTCAAGCAAGGCACTGATCAGATCATTAGAAGGTGTGCCCTCGAAGAAGAGCACAATGAGATACTTTTCCATTGTCATTCATCTCCTTGTGGCGGACATTTTGGAGGAACTATGACTACTGAAAAGATCCTACAGTCGGGATTCTATTGGCCCACTCTCTTCAAGGATGCACACTTATTTTGTCAATCATGTGATCGTTGCCAAAGGACGGGTAACATATCAAAGGGGCATGAAATGTCGTTGCAAGGAATCTTAGAGGTCAAACTTTTTGATGTATGGGGAATAGACTTCATGGGACCATTTCCCTTATCTTATGGAGGAGACTTATACATTCTTTTGGCTGTGGACTACGTCTCTAAATGGGTTGAAGCAGTTGCTACTCCAAGGAATGACTCCAAGACCGTCATTAAGTTCCTTCACAAGAATATCTTCACAAGATTTGGAACACCAAGGGAAATTATCAGTGATGAAGGAACCCACTTTGACAAAAGCTGATTGCTAAAGCATTACAGAGGTATGGTGTGAGGCATATGATTACTACAGCATATCATCCTCAGACTAACGGTCAGGCTGAAGGTTCAAATAGAGAAATCAAGCAGATACTTGAGAAAGTGGTCAACCCAAAAAGGTAGGATTGGTCTCCTAAGCTTGATGAAGCTCTTTGGACTTACCGTACAGCTTACAAGACACCTTTGGGAATGTCACCATTCAAGCTAGTCTATGGGAAAGCTTGTCATCTACCCGTGGAACTCGAGCACAAGGCCTATTGGGCCATTAAGAAGCTTAACATGGATGCACAATTGGCTGGAGAAAGAAGGCTTTTAGAGTTGAATGAAATGGAAGAATTCAGATCGTAAGTATATGAGAATGCACACTTATACAAGGAGAAAACAAAAAAGTGGCACGACAAACATCTTTTGCCGCGACATTTCTCAAAAGGGCAACAAGTGCTCCTATATAACTCCAGACTTAAGCTTTTCCCAGACAAACTGAAGTCACGATGGTCAGGTCCTTTCCTAGTCCACAAGGTCTACCCATGGTGCGATGGACATTAAGAATCTTGATGATGATACATTATTCAAGGTCAATGGACATCGTCTGAAGCTTTACAATGAAGCCCCAGTCCTGCGCGATAAATCATCCTTCATCCTTCATGATGCCTAAGAGTTTGAACCTCCCCTCATTTTCTTTTATATTTTGCTATAGCATTTTTATGTTTTTATGTTCATAAATAATGTAGTTTAATCTTTATTTCGTACTCTAGGTTTTTAATCCCTTTGTCCTTTTGTTTCATTATACTTTAAGGACAAGTTTGTTTGTTTGCATCTGAGCACCCCAGGGACGCAGGTGGCAGGTCAGGGTGCAACGGCGTATCAGGCTTTTGTTTTATAAGGATATAAGGAATGGAAAATTAAGCTTTTCTAACATAAGAGGAAGCCGACTCAAAAATGGCAAAAAGGGGGAATTAAATAACCCTTTCACTTTTTCATTTAAAGAAAACCCTAGCAATTATTGCCTAGGTATTTTCTCTTTCTTACTTTTTACCTTTTCATTTAATACCCCTTTGTCCTTACCTTACACTCACACCGCCCAAAAACCCCCAACTCTCTCTCTCTCTTTCAAATCATGCCAGTTACCTCCCCTTAACTCCATCACTCTCATCATCAACTCCCACTAACTCTCTCCCTCATCACATCGACACTAGGACCAAAAGACCCCTCACTTCATCTTCTCCAACCCGCTCAAAACTCAAAACCCTAACCAAACCTTTTCTTCCATATCACCCTTCTTCACCCTCTTTTTGCTTAAACAATGGTGCGTTGCAAGCGAGCAGAAGGTGCATCTGGTAGTAGCCAACCCAAGCCCGTGCTCATAAAAAAGTTTTTAGATGACAAGGCAAAGGAGCGATTCCAAAGTCTGTAAGACCGGAAATTGCTACAGAACAAGGATTCGAGTTCCCAATTGAAGGGGAACCAGGGTTCGATAAGGATATCTTGGATGTCATCGCAAACCACAAATGGACCACCTTCATTCCTCACCCTGACAACTTTTGCATACCTATTGTTCAAGAGTTCTATGCCCATCTCACCAGCCCTACACAATTCGACGTGTACGTGCATCGAGACCAAATCAAATTCACTGCAACCAAGATCAACAAGTTCTTTGGCCTGAAAAACTCAGAGGACCACCACACACCTTTCGCCGAGAATGCCAACCCACAAACTGTTAAGGAAATGTTGGAAGACCTATGCGTTGAAGGCACCAACCTAGACGCATCGGACAAAACAGTGGAGCGTGCACGACTTAAGCTAGAGGCAAAGCTTTGGATCCATTTTGTCAAGAATAGACTCATGCCAACTTTTCACACGAAAACGGTGAACATTCCAAGGCTCCTCCTCCTTCATTCTACTCTAAATGGTCGTCTATTAACGCGGGGAAAGTTATTGTGAATGAGGTTTATGCACGCTTGAAGAGGAAATCTAGTCCGCTCATATTTCCAAACCTTATCACGGCCCTCTGTCGAGAAAAAGGAGTATTTGAAGACCCCATTGCTGATGCGAAGAACTCAGGGAAAGGTCCCATCACACCTAAAATGGTCCCCTCTATCAAAGGATTCGATGAGGATGCTCCAGTAGAGACACTGGCTGGAGGAGCGAAAACATTTGCTGCAGCAAGAATTGCTGCATTGGTTGCCTCCACCAACGTCTCCGAGAGGACATGGATATGATGCGCGAGGACCAGACTGCTTTCTATGGGTATGTTAAGGAGAGAGATGCTATCATGAACAACTATTCCAAGGAAATCCTACCACACATTAGCATCGACTTCCCAGCCTTTCTGGAATCTCTAAAGGCCCAAGCGAAGGAACCTCCTCCCACTACCCAGAAGACACCAGTCTCCAACAAGAGCCCTACTCAGACCCATCCTTTCTCACAGACCCAGGACATAGATGATACAACAAGCCCACTACCCAAGAAGAGAAAGAGACCAACAAAACCTACCAAAGCTGCCCCAGCAAAAGAGTCGTCTGTTGAGTCTGTCAACCCTGTGTCAGTTGAATCAGAAGATGACGAGCACACACACTCTATCCCAGTACAATCACTTGCACAAACCCCAAACACTGCCCCGTCTATGAGGACGCGAGGCAAACGTACTGCTGACAGAGTTTGGAGCACACCAGCTGAAGAGAACGAATCTGACACAAGCTCGACCAACCAAGGAACTCTAACTTAGCCAGAACAGACCCCTCCACCAGAGCAAGACGAGGTTGACCCTCCTATCGCCTCATTCAAGTCCCCCAGCATCAAGCAAAAAGCCACCAAGACCGCCACCACCAAGAAGTAAGGTACTTCTTCATCTTGCATTATATTTAGATTAGTTGCTATTCATTTTATTTCTGTTGCATTGAGGACACTGCACTATTTAAGTTTGGGGATGTTAGTGCCCTTTTGTTAGTCATTTGCATTGCATCAATAGGAAGAAACACAAATTATGCTATGACATTTTTTTTAGTTCTATGATAGTTGTATGAATAAGTTAATGATGCCGGATGATGAACAATTTTTTATGGCTATGGATTGACATGTATGGCCATTGAGATTTGTAGAATTAACTCTAAGGTTTTATTATTGATCTTTGTTTTGTTACACGATTGTATGCTCCTTAGGCTTAAGATTGTCAGAGAATTTTTTTAGAACTTATGCTTATCCTTGTGAAATTGAATTTAATGATCTCATATAAAGAAAAATGAAGCAGTAAAGGCTTAGTTAATCTCCCTTGTGCTTATGGAATATATCAAACTGTGAATAAATGCTACGACATATTTTAGAGGGACACTCCTCTTTGTGTTGCATTGCCTGGAAATCAAGCTTAAATAAATGGCAGCAATATCAAATGAGTGAATGAAAGTTGTCATGGGATGACTCTACCTACTAGCTCGGGGATGAGAGGTATGCTCCCTGTTCATCTAGAGTGAGGGATGGTAGGTGTGATGAGCTGACACCCCTCTAAAAAATAGTTCCCTTATGGGAGTAAAATCTTGTGCTAAAATAGTTCAAACACTAGGACGAACTTGAGTTCTATTAAGAAATCTTTCTAGCTCTGTTAAGCTTAAGTTGTATGCAATCACGCACACACTAACAAATGATCTTACCCTAGGGAATCATTTTTAAAATCTCAATTATGTCTTAAGTATTAAAGCCTTCCTTTTCTGAGGGCTGAAATTTTACCATAGCATCTACCTTGAGCTAAATTTTTGCCACAACATTTTCTCTATTTCTCTCTTTTCATTGCTTGAGGAAGGGCAATAGCTTAAGTTTGAGGGTGTGATAACTTGCCAAAATGCCTATATTTTACACCTTTTTACTTAGGTATTTGTTTGTTCTCAAGGTCTTTTCATTACATATAGGTGAATTTAGAGCATATATTTGCATACATCTTTGCCTGTTGGTGGTTTGCGTAATTTCACAAGATTAGATGTTGCGTGAAGGGTATGTGCTGGTGTTGTGTTGTGCAGGTTGAAGCTGGTGTGAAGTAGGGCAAGGAAGAAAAATGCTACAGCAAGTTGGATAACAATTTTGGGCGCAAAAAAGAACAAAGTAACACGCACATTCTTAGAGCCCACATGTGCAATCCCCCTTTTTGTCTGATTTTGCCCCACATGTATAGGGAATATTCTCAAGACTTCAAAGAATATTAGGGCACAAAACCATAGGAGCCCCTACTATATAAAGGACACGAGACCCTCATTAAAGAGAGAGTGCGAAAAAGATGACAAAAAAGGCTTGGGAGAGAAAGCAAATGCAGCTCTTTTCTTTTCTTCTTCTTCCACTTGGTGTCCTCCATCGTTGAAGTTCAAAGGGTTTGACCTTGCTGACCTTGAGAGAGGTAGCAAGCCTAGGGCGGTTCGTGGCGTTGCAGTCCATCACAGATCAAGAGTTTCTTCTTCCATTTCTGTTGCTTTATCATTTCTTTTATATCTGGAAAATGGGTTGTACAAATGAAGATACTTTGGATGTTATTTGCCCATCCATGAACTGATTTTAGGTGGCTTGGGCTGTTTGGATGAACTATTTTTTAGTTTCTTTAATGCATGTTTATTTATCTCTTGCTTCTATCTATGCTTTGTCTATGTTGCTAAACGTTTAGGGTTGTAAGAGCCTTCGAGAGTTGGCCTTTCCTTAGGTGTGAGTTGAGGTTAGTAGTCGAGAGATCTATCTTTAACCTTCATAGACAATGAAGTTGGTTGTTGAGAGGCACAACTCTAATCCACCTTAGAGATAAGTGATGGGTTTCAACGTCTAAAAAGGATAGAACTTTATGGGTAAGGGGAGTGATAGAGTTTACGCTGAGAGGTATTGCTGTAGCATTTCCTACTCCCAGTTTCCTTGGTAGAGTTAGTTGAGGAGAAACTTGAGTAAATTCTGCCGAGCGTAGAGTAAGTTAGAGAGGTGAACCCTAGTTGAGAGCTAAGACATAGGTTGACCAGACAACCCAACCAGTCATTCCCAAGTGAGTTTCACATACGTAAGAGGACCTGTTAAGTATACTGTTTTTAGCACGCTATCTTTTATCTTTATTTGCTTCAACATTTATCCTTCTGTCTTGATTTGCCACAACATCCTCTATTTACATTTCATGACACTTGTGTGCTTAAACTCACCTCGAAACACCTCAAATCCATGTGGAGACGATACTCACTTATCACTGTATTACTTGTTCGACGTGTATACTTGCACCATATTTGCATATCATTTATAGTACACCACACGCCCAAACAGTTGGGCAATATCATTTTTTGATAACTAAGATAATCATCAACTTAGTCCACCATCCACGGCACCCTTCCTACGTTCGCATCGAGATGTTACGAAGATCGATATTGTAGAGGCTTCAACATTGAAATATGTTGGTGTCGAAATAACACAATTAATGAAGTACTTTATGCAACAATCAGGTGGTTATCAAAATGTTGGTTTTATTAAGAAAGAATTATACAATGGCCTTCACAACTTAAAAGCCAATGAAGTTATTGATTGGGATGTCAATGCAGTACCATATTACTTTGACGGCAAGAAAGAGACATATCTCGAGTTTTGCATGAAATTTTTGATCGACTATTCTAATCGTTTGCGTAATCTATTTTGGACTAGCTAAACTTCGAAAGCTAAATACTCTATATTTGATGATGTTATTACATTTGACACCACCTACATGGGTATTGCATACGGTCGACCTATTATGCCCATTGTTAGTGTAAATCACTACCACCAAACAATTGTGTTTGCTGTTGCTATTGTTTTCCTTGCGGATGAGACCGTAAATACATATGAGTGGGTCTTAAATGCTTTTTCAGAAGCTATGCTGGACAAGTCTCCACTTTCAGTTGGAAATGTTTTTCCTAATGCTAAACATCGATTATGTTCTTGGCATCTAGCTCGCAATGCATAAGGAAATATTGGTGATCTAAATTTTATAAAGGTCTTTAGCAAATGCATGTATTATTGGTGGACACATCATGAATTTGATGCACAATGAGAGATAACTATTAAACAGTTTAATATGGAAAACCACTTGTGGGTTGTGGAGAAGAGCAAGAACCGTCACTTATGGGAAAAATCGTATATGACAAGTCAATTTTTTGCCAACTTGAGGTCAACCCAAAGGTGTGAATTAATGAATACTTCACTGGCTATTTTCCTTAAGTGCAAGAAGACATATTTGGAGTTTATTCGTGCAATTGAAGATTCCATTAGTCAAATGCGCTTGAACGAGTTGAAAGCAAATTTTACTTGTACATAGAGTAAGCCGATGCAAGCGAGAAAATTAAAAGAGCTAGAAGGCCATGCAACTTAACTGTATACAATACATTCCAAGAGGAACTTAAATCAGAGACATTGTATCATGTATCACGGGAAGGAGAATATTTGATGTTGTCATGCAAACCCTAACATGTTGATGTTGTAAATTTGAGATAGTCAGGTTTCAATATAGACATCAACTACATATTCTTAAGATGCAAGATAGATCACGTATCCCAAATTCATTGATTCTTAATCGATGGACAAAGAAAGTGAAGCTTGGTGCCCCATCATTTGTGGACTTCAATGTTCCTCCTGAAGTGAAACACATGGCACGATTCGCTTCGCTCCGCTCGGTTTCTAATAGACTTTGCTATATTGCATCTTATACGGATGAGAGCTTTCGACAAGCCAAAGATGAGGTTCATAGACTTACGAATGAACTCAATGCATCTTGTATGTTGAAGGATTCTGATGACCAAACTCCAGTAAAAAAAAGTTCGGGACCAGTCATGGAAGAAAGGCAAAAGTCCAGTTAGTGGGTCAAAAAAAGTTGCAAGCAAGAGAATGTCCCATTGTTCAAATTGCAAATCTGAAGGACATAATAAAGCCACATGTCATGATTTGAAGCTAGGATTGCCAACACCATCATTCACATGTAACGATGATTTTTATGCCCTGAACATGGAATTTTCAGAAACTACAATGGACAACATGCACCCGATCGACAAAAATGTTAGTCCATATTTATTAAATTACATGTTTGCTTTCTTTGACCGGTCAATTATAACGTTTGAAACAATTTTTATTCCTTATTAGAAGTAGTAGTAGGAAGTATGGATGAACGACTGTGGAGCTTCAAACAATCCTAGCCAAACCGAGGAACAAGTTTATCATCTATTTCAAGGTGTTTGAACGGTATGTCATTATATGTTGAAGGATAATTATGTAGCCGTACGTATTTTATTGCACACCTAATATTGCAAATTCGAGATAGTGTTTGCATACTAGGACAATAAATGACCTAAAGAAAGTATTGTAACTTCAACTTAGTGTTTCGATACTACTTAACTAGAGTTTTGGGACTTGTATTATGTGTTTCGATATGTATGCATTATTAGGCCTATTTATGTTATATAGAGCATGGGAACAACATACATGAGTTCAGGGACTTCGAGTTCTTATGATTGAAATGACTTACAATGGAGTATCACAAATTTGACATAAAGTTTGCATACTACGTACGATCATAAATATTGCAACTCGAATCATGAATCTCGGTACTTAGAACTTGGAATAGTATTCGATCAAATGACCTAAAGGGAGTATCGTAACTTTTACATAATGTTCCAATACTATTAAATAGAGTTTCATGACTCATCTTACGTGTTTCGATACCTTAGCATTCATAGGCCATTCTCTATTATACACTGTAACACCCCTTACCCTGGGTTAGTAGTAACCCAGTTCAGGAGCATTGCCAAAGCAAGAACAAGGCAAGAAACAAGAGAACTCATCCTAATAATAAGTTCCTTAACTAACAAGCAACCAAGCAACTTGACTTATCTAACAATGAATTCCATTTAATTAACAAGACAAGGCAATTAGGTGATTCATTTTAAACTTCCAATAGCATGAACATACTTACAAGCATTCGAACACATGTACGAGCAAAAGGGATTCATTTCAAACTTCTTAACTTCTATTTCAAGGCATGTCAATTCCTTTAAGGCTTAATTATACATGATTTAGCATCATAGTTCAATACATTCAAGGCTAGATCTTAGACAAGATTTCATGTTCAATTTCGTCTTAAGCGTGTTCTAGAGGAAAACATATAGTCATGGTTTTCAAGCAACATTTAAAACATATTTGATAATCTTACATAAACATACATTTGATCATACTCAAATTATCTAGCATTGTTCTTTCATACCATTCGGCAACCACAAGGTTCACTATACATACACTACCCATTCAAGCATTTGGAATCAATCTACATATCATTCAATTCAATGCAAGATAGACTATATTGTAAACATTTCAATCCAACAACATCATATGCACAACAACATTAACCATTCATACTAAAATTGTAACATTTGCAAACCAAGGTTCTAGTATAAAGCTTAGTTACATGATAGGCCCAAACAAGAACATACTTATACAAAACATCCAAGATACCAAAATGCATGATTGTTCACTTCTATATGTATGACTAGTGCCACCTCCTAGGAGAATACAAAAGATGTATGAAATCATACTTTAGTTTCTTGCTTGTGAGATTGCTTCAAGATCAAGATGTCTAGCTTCCATGGCTAGAAATGATCAAAAACTTTATCCTGTTTTTGAGGGAATGATGAAAGACAAGAATGATAAGTACAAGACTTGTACTTAGTGAGGTAACTCCTAAATCTAGTCAAGTTTAAGTTTGTATAGTCTTTAAACAAGTCAACCTAGCTAAGGCTTGCAAGAGTGGATTCAAGAGATGGTCATAAAGGCATGTAGTACTCGTTTTAAGTATCTATCAAACATTCAAGTGAACATTAGACATAGGTTACCATTCGATCAAAAAGATATCAATAGGCATGGAACACATTTCGATTAACTTAGCATCAATGGCATGGAATACAGTTTGAACAATCACGTAACAATAAGCATGTAATACAATTCGTACAGCCACGAAACAATAAGCAAGGAATTCAATTCGAACAACAAGGATCACTAGGCATGGATTTCAATTGAAACATCAACGTGGTAGAATATCAAGTTATCATACTTATACAACAAGTAAACAAGAGGTTCATGCCTTTGGTAACAAGTAAACAAGGTTTTCAAGTTCAATTAACTTGTTTATTATCTTAACACAATCATTGGTTCATAGTTTGTCTAGGTATTCGAGTCTCCAACCAATTGTCGCCACAAGATGAACCGTAGTGCTGGTCAACCCTCCTACTATCGTCAAAGACCACATACGTACCCTCCGCCTGTCGCCAAATAGGGGCCTTAGCCCTAGACCGTAGTCCACCCTTACACAAGAGCTATATACTCTAAGGCATGCCTTCCTACCTATACAACTAGTAACCAAGGCTGTCCAAGCTTTTATTTCAAGTTTCAAGTTTACATATTCAAGTTAAAGTCAATCAAGGTCTTATTCAAGTATTCATTCGAGCAAAAATTAAGGTAATTTCATTCATGTAAAAGGTCCTTAGACCATTAGAGCCTTAGCTCATCATTCAAGCATTAGTAGTATCAATTAGGCTAGCATTTCATGTCTTTGATATACGAGAAGCAATTCATTCTAGATGCTAAATACATCAAGTTTCAATGAATTAACTATACATGCTAGCAATTGAAAACACAGATCAAGAAAATCATCAAACATAAATCATGCATTCATCCTAACTCATACTTTCCCCAATTTATCAAATCATACTCGTTTTCATATGCATGATGCATCAAGTTAATATGTCAAGCAAGGTTGGTTAGGACCTAGTCCTAACCCTACGGTTAGTTACACTCACAAAACATCCAAGCTTAGTCTTGAATAGCTATCCCCTTTTGTCTATCTTTTGGATGCTCAACTCTAGTGCCTTCACCACAATCCTTTACTTCTTGATCTAACAAGACATACACAAAACCATAGAAATATTGTTAGAATCAATTCATCAAGACAAGCTATATATTCAAGCATATGTTGCTCTACAATTACTAGACTGTTTTTCTGCTTATGGCAGTTTGCACACCTCTTACTAAACTGCTCATATCTTTTAATCTATACATCAGAATTAAAATCTGTTTACATCGTTAGAAAGCTTATTTAATCCTCTTTCTAGTCATTTAGACTTTACATTTTAATTTTTTTTTTCCATATTATACAGTTTATTATTCAAAGACAGAGCAATTTTTGATTCTGGACGATTTGCACTGTTCAGAGGTTTTCATTTACAGCTTTCTGCTCACAATCTAGAATTCAACTATGGTTTCTCCCAATGAAAATATACATATCAAAGAATCATCCATTAAATTTTCAGCCCTAAATTCTTTGTATACCAATTATGGTGAATTTTTAAAGTTGCTACCCAGAACAGAGTATTCTGGGCAGAATTGCACTAGGTCATGTTTAGCTTCTTAGATTCATTTAAACCAAGTCCTATAATTAAAATCAAGCTTTCATACATTTCTATACATGATTTGGTCAGTCCATTTATGCTTATCAAGGTGATCTAAACATGGCATGATGATCAATTAACTTAATTAAGCATGTTTGTATAATTCCAATCTATCAAAACAGTTTCAACTTAAACCATTCTAATTCATGCTTGTAATTCTTTATTTTCCAGCATATAACACAAAAACTCAACATGCATTACAACCTAAACATGTCATCTAACAGATTTAAGATCAATTCCAACAATTCACATAGACTGATTATACATTCATGACATTTACAACATCTATTCACTCAAGTTTCCTATTTCTCATTCAATTCAACCAATTCAAACATGAAATTACAAGAGGAACAAGTGGTCACCTTACTCACAATGCTATCTAGACTTAATTTGGAGCTAAATCAAAGTTCCATTTCCATGGATTCAAGCTTTCTCCCTCAAGTTCTCTCTTCTCTCTTTTCCCTAGTTGAATTCGGGTAGAATAGTGAAGGAGAAAGGGTTGGCTAATTCATTCATCTAATTTCCTTTAATGAATGGACCATTTTGTCCTCAGTTTATCCACTAACTAAGGGCTAATCAAGGACATTCAAGGAATATTAGGATTTTAGCATGCATTCCTCTAGTTTATTAGAGTTTCCAATTTAGTCATCTTAATTTAGTCACTTGTTCTTTCAATCTTTCGCTTAAGTCATTTAATCATTTGTCTTTTGGATTCCTTTTAATTCGGCACTTCAATTCCTTGATTTTGCATTTTGATCCCTAATTAGGTTCTATTCAATTGTGAATTGTTTAACTGTTTAGAGATTCTAAATAGTAGCAATATTCCTAGGCCCGATTTAGGGTGTTACATACACAATATTAGAACACCTAACATGAGTTCCGGGACTTCAGGTACATGTCCATTAACTGAATTACAATGGGGTATCACAACTTCGGCATAGAGTTTGCATACTACGATCATAAATATCGGAACTCAGATCATGAATTTCAGAACTTAGATCTCATGAAGAGTAATCGATCAAATGACCTAAAGGCAGTATCACAAATTCTAGTTAGTGTTTCGATACTAATAACATTACTATCGGGACTCATTAAATGGTTTCGATATGATAGGTTTCGATACTAATAACAATGGGGTATCACAACTTCGGCATAGAGTTTGCATTCTAAATGGTTTCGATACTAATAACATTTAGAGTAATAGTTTCGGAACTTTAACAAAATTTTCAATATATTAAAAACATAACATAACAAGATGTGGCCAATACATAAACATTAATCTCAAAGCAGATGTGGCCAATGCATAATAAGGATTCAACCCATAATCTTTCTCACATACTAGTCAAAGCGCTAAGGATTCCTCTTGTAAATCAGAGGAACAATCTAGATGAGGCTCGTATGGGTTTGGAGCAAACATCAAACCCAGTATAACCACAAGAATCTTAACAACAGTGATATAAGGGCTCCACCTTTCATGGAGGATGTCCAGCTTAATTCTGCCAGACTAACTAATGTTGAGATGGAATAAGTTCCCATCAAATTTATGGTAAACTACCTGGGTGACCACCCAATTATTGGGCCTGTCTTATTTTGACCACCCAACTAAAAAACTGAAAATTTGACCACTGGACTATTTAATTGGTCCTATCAGATGGTGACACATGTCACCTAATTGGATAAGAAAAAAAAACAAAAAGCTATTTTACTTTAGCTGGAATCAAATCCAAGTTCCCTTGAGAGTAAATGGAGTGGGTTTACCAATGAAGCAAGTGATCATTTGTGATATAAAATATAAAATGTAATATATATTTTAGTTTGTTGTTAATGCAAGGGAAAAAAAGTAAATATGGATTAAGGGGACTCGAACATGACAAACTTGAGACGCATAAAAACATTTAAAGCACTGTAGAAATATAATATTTAAATTAAAGTTGACAACATTTTATATATATTTATATATATATAATTTTAAAATAATAGTTCATTCATGATTTGAAATAAAAATTTTAAATTTATATTAAATATTCATTTAATGAATTCAAACTCACGAATATAACTCTAATCATTAGATAAGTTTGATTTTGTTAAATGAATTTTTAATATAATTTAAATTTTTTATTTAATTAATTTTTTTAAAAAATAAAAATATAATAATTAAATTAAAGTTAATACCATGAATAAAGAAATAAATAAGATTAACAACAAAATTAAAGTTGACTCGAATATAATTTTTATTTTCAATATAACTTAAAATATATATATATAATGTTGTCAACTTTAATTTAAATATTATATTTCTACTGTGGTTTAAGTGTTTTTTATGCATCTCAAGTCCGTCATGTTGGAGTCATTTAATTCATATTTATTTCATTTTCCTTGCATTAACAACAAACTAAAACATATACTAGAATATGTATTTTATATTACAAATGGCCAATTGGTTTAGTGGCAAACCCATGACATTTAAT
The DNA here is from genome assembly GCA_030270665.1 of Hibiscus trionum. NCBI lineage: Eukaryota > Viridiplantae > Streptophyta > Magnoliopsida > Malvales > Malvaceae > Hibiscus > Hibiscus trionum. The sequence continues at coordinate 5,492,199 of BSYR01000010.1, read as the reverse complement.
CTTAGGGAACCTGGGTATGATTCCCATTGAAGGCAAAACATCACTTTGTTTCATTTTCCTCATACAATCAGGGACCAAATGTGTAGTTATACAAATTTCCATTAACAACCACGTCACCCCTCCGTTAGATTTTAACGGCTGGTGGTCAAAATATGACCAATTAAATAGTTCGGTGGTCAGATTTTCAGTTTTTTTAGTTAGCTGGTTACCCAAGTAGTTTACCCTCAAATTTAATAGCAAACTACAAAACAAAAAACCATTATCCATGAAATGCTTTAGTGTAAAAAAATGAACAAGATAAAAACAACAATCTTGAGAGGTTAATTATATTACCTTAGGAGGATAGAGATGGTATTTAGGTGGGAAAAATTAAAACATCAAATACATGCCCTAAATGTAACCCCTAAACCCAACCCAGAAGGAATGGGCCGAATCTAGAAAGTAGCGATTGGAACTTGTCCCTCAAGAAACAATTTAGGTTAAAATATTTCGTAATTCAAAAGGATCGATTAGATAAGTAAAACTTAACAAATATTCTGATTAAAATAAAACTCAATCTTTTAAACGATGTTCCGATAATTAATTAAAATTCTGAAAATAACTTCATAGATGCATGCATTTAATAAAGCTCAAATTAAAAAAAGTAAACAGTCCCAATGTCCGAATTACATAAATGTTCTAAAATATTTCAAAACAGTAGTCTGAAACAATTAAAAGAGAGTTCATACTGAATTATAATTTATCTGAATAAACAAGAGATGCTCCAAGTACCGATCACCTAAACAGTCTGAGATATCTGAAAAAGTAAAAACTAAAGGGTGTAAGCTAAAGAGCTTAGTGTGTCTCTAAAGTGCAAAACAAAACAAAACAATATTTTTTTTTCTGATAAAGACTTTTCTGAAAACACAACAAAACCAAATCATGATGATATGATGTCTGATGCACATGAATCATAGTACCCACCTCCGATACACCGAAAAGTAAGGTTCCCCAGAACCTACTTTCTCCATCATCACCATCCGAAGTGGAACTCAGCCCGAAGGGTGGAACTACTGATCCGAAGCGGAATTCAGCCCCAAAGGGTGAAACCACTAATCCGAAGCGGAATTCAACACGAAGGTTGAAACCACTGAACTTCCCCGAACAAATCTCAAACCATATACCCACAATGATATGATGCAGATTTTAAAATCCGAGTCTCATCCGAAACTTGAATTATGAAAATTCAAGTTGCCCAAAACTATAAATCCGATGTTTTACGATTCCGAAAATCTGATATTTCACTTAAATCACAGTATGACATGTTATGCATGATGTCTGAAAACATTCACCCAATCACAACCGAGTATGCATACAAAATGTACAAAACATTTACTTATATTAATCCAGAAAAGCACATAAAATTTATAGCACAGAAAGAAACACATAAGTTTATAAAACATGAAGAGACACACCTTAAGCAACAGAAGCTCTAATGCCGAGAAAAGCGCGTCTTACGCTCAGATCTAGCTGAATCAGGACCTACGAGGTATGAATACTATATTAGTATTTATTACTAACACTAAGCCACCGACTAAAACACTAAGAACTAAACTGAAAATATACTCACGTGAAGATCTCGGAGAACGTGCACGATCGGTCTGAACAACTGGAGGTAACCCAACGGTCCCAAAGTCGGAACCTGAACACGAGAATATTTCGAATCAGATTCTGAAACCACCACTTACTATATTCCAATAATAAAACTTAAAATGAGCAAAACTGAGCTTTCGGAAACTAATTAGGCAAAACGGGCAGCGGATACGAACTCAAGACGTCGAGAAAGGTTAAAAGGAAGGATGTCCGAAAAAGTCAACTCTTGGTCAACTCGGGTCAAAGTCAAAGTCAAACCGGTCAATATCAAACCGGTCCAACTAGTCAAAGTCAACGGTCAACTCTGGTCAAACTAGTTAAATGAGTCGGTCAAAGGTCAAAAGTCAACTGTAGAGTCAAACGGGTCAAGGTCACAAGTCAACAGTCCGGTTCAAAACTTATGGTTCGGTTCGGTCCAAGGTTCACTGATCTGATTCGGTTCTGGAATGGTTCAGTTCATAAGACCGGTTCAGGTCTGCCGGTTCAGTTTACTGGTTCAGGTTACTCATAGATCAGGGCTCACATAACACCTATTCACATGGGCCTCACCATCCAACTAACTTCAAAAACCCACAACTCATACTCACACCACAACCACCCACACGGCCAATCACCAAGCCCAAACCACATACCCACACTCAAACAACCCACACACAAACACCAAGGTTGGGCTCAACCAACAACACTCGGCCCAACCGCTCAACACACTTAGCCCATCACTCCCAAACCTAGCATCAGATATGGGGCTAGGGTTTCAGCACCCGAAACGACGGCTCAACATCACGGCGGCAGCAGCAGTTCCACTATGCAGCGGCGACACAAGAACGTCGACGACAATGGCTCAGCAATGAGGCGGCAACATGGTAATGAACAACCACAATGAACAGAGAATGACGGTGGAGGCGCAAGAAAGGGACAAGAGGACGACGGCATGAATGCAGATCGATAGCGGCAGTGCAAACTCAACACGACGCATGGGTGGCGGCATGACCAAACAATGACGGCAGCACCAGACGGCAGGGACAAAACTGACTGCAAGGGAAACCGCAACGCTTTAACAGAAATACAACCCCCAACTCAAAATCACTAGAACATAAATTGGAAGCATACGTTCAAGGCTTACCCACACACGATCGGAGCAGTGAACAACAGTGTGAGGACGAACGGAGCAAGGAAAACGAACCGTTTCCCTTCAACTTAACACAACAACAAACGATGCACGGAGGAGGAGCGGCGGAGCACGACGGCGCAAGGGGAGATTCAAACGGTTCTTTGCCGTTTCTTCTCTAACGGTGGCCGACACGAATAAATATGGGATGGATTTTGGTCGGACGGCGAGGGGGATTCGAATGATGGTGGTGGCGCTTTGAATGGACAATAGTAACGCCCTCGTCGGAGCTTGATCGGAACTGAGGGTTGGGGACGTTATTTGCAAGAGAGAGGTGAGGGGTGCGGCTATTGATGCTCATAACAGATGACAAAAGCCTTTAGGGCTAAAAGTTTGGTTAAATATCAAGCTCAAAAGGGTAAATTACAAGGGAAGGGTCCCTAATAATTCCTACTTTTCACATTGGACACCAACATACCAAATTAATTTAAGTAGGTCACCGAAGTTCTAATTTTAACAATTAGGTCACTAGAATCATAACCAAAATTCAATTTAATTTGCACATTAATTCCCCAATTCTAGGGTTTCCGATTTAAGGATTTCAAAATTAGAGATTTTTGAATTGGGTAAAATTTGGGGTGTTACACTACATAAGGGTTGTCAACATGTGCATTCATTTAAACTTGAAAATGAGACGACATCCATCACTTTTTGGCATTACTAAGGAAAAATAACGATAATTAGAAACTTAATGAAAACGAAACCATCAAATTAAAGGACAACGTAATAGAGGGATGTTTACCAAAAAGCATATTATGGTTTCGAAGCTTATTAATAACAAACCTAAAATGATACTGCATGTTCTGACATTTTTAGTTCGTCTTTTATTATATTAGTACTGAACCTTATTTTGGAGTTTCTAAATTGAGGTTCAGAACGTGTGTACTTACATTTATAACTTTGGAACATGTTTTGATATGTCATCACCCAATCGTTATGGTTTCGAACGTTTTAAAAAAATTAAATTGGCAGCTCAATGGTTTTCAAATTTCAAAAGACGCATGTTCCCAATAAGTGTCTTTTGACTGTCAGTTTCGAATCTCTGTACCCAGTTCCGATACGTCAGCAACATATAAGTTTTTTCAGCTATTGCATTGGCCAGAAAAGTGTTTCGAAACTTGTCTTTGGGTTCTTATACTTTGCAAGAACATTGAATAAATTCTATATGGAAATTTCAAAACTGGTTGTCAAATTCCAATACCCAACCTACCAACACAAAATTCTAACTGGAATTTGAAGATTTTCGGTTGAAGTCACAAGAACATTGATCCGAAACCTGTTTAAGAGTATCAAAACTTGTTGTAAATATAATAATTGTAAGCATATCCTAGTCAAATTTAAGAACACAACATTTAACAAAGTAAACAAAACACATATAATCACATTACATAATCGGATCATAATCTGATAGAATAAATGATGCAAATGTGGGGTTTTCAACTACAACGGATCGAGAAATGCGTTCATGATGTATATTATAAAACATTTCTCTATCAACAACAAGCATCAAAATAATATTTTTGTTGTAAAATGACATAGCCTTGGCATAGCCGATTTCCTCCATACAACCTACAAGATCAATACTATATTTATTGTTCCATAACTTTTGTGGGTAGTTATTCATCATCCAAATCTCCAACCGAGCCATATTTCGTCTTATTAACATTATTGTCAGCTTCCCTTCATGCTTGCTGAGATTGATCGAAGAAAATTTTCTAGAATTGCACGATTCAGGCATCGATATCGATTCCCAACTCTCTTTTTCAGGGTCAAAAGCTAGTATTCTATATTTTCCACCCGTCCATGACAACCAATGCAACCTACCACTCACAGATATATTGTGCATGAATTTTGCTCGAAATACTCAGAGGCTGGTAACTTCAAATCATCCAAGCGATGCCAAGTCCAACCATTGATATCTAAGATTTTGCAACGGATAGCTTTAAAACCTTTAACGAAATCATAAATTGAATGATCAGAAAGCCACACAATTTTGAACTCCAAAGGGATTGATTTGAGAACAATCATGTCGGTCGTCAATAGTGGATATTCAGGCTTTGGAGGTTTGGGTTGTGGACTTGGCATAATTTTCCATTGCCTTTCTCGTGGGTTTACAAATATAATGGTTATTTTCTGGCTGACCTTTGCAAAACACTGAACTTGTATACACAACGTCTAAGATCTTCACTTCGTAAGGAGGTAGAAAATCAAACGTTATTTTTCGATCATCACGACCTGATTGGTCTTCGCTTGCAGAAGTACAAGACTGACATTTGTGATACTCGCCTGCAATCAAGTAGCTGCATATTGTGTTTATTTTTACGGTATAAGATCCAATGAAGTCAGATTGGTACGTTAGAGCATTACTGTTTTATTACAACATTCGACACTTCTTAATAGTCTTCAAATCAGTTCTTGAAAATATTTTAGATAACTTGTCAATAGTGAAACTGAAAGATGCTATTGATGGCTTGAAAAAAATGGAAAGGGGAAAGTTTAGAAAAAAGTTGTCGGTTCAACTTCTTTTAAAACAGAAAAAATGGCGGTTTAAATAAAATAAAATATTAAATGTGGCATAAATTTCATTTAACTTGAACAAAGTGTCTTTTTAGTAATACGACGAGCATCGAATGTTTTCATTTTAAAACCTAAATTCTAACATGTATTCATAACGATTTCAGTTTAACTTTTGCATTTCAAGTATCGAAACCAACATCTATAGTTCCGACACTATTTAAAATTTGTCCTTCTCACTTGAGACTATCTTTTAAGTAATAATATTAAATTTGCAATAAAATTCATTTAACTCGGACAAAGTGCCTTTTCAATAATACGATGAGTATCAAACGTTTACACAGAGTTTCGAACTCATCACGTGAAACCTAAATTCTAAGAGTTTCAAATTCATCACGTGAAACCTAAATTCTAACATGTTTTTCTAACCATTTCAGTTTAACTTTTGCATTTCAAGTATCGAAACTCACATCCATAGTTTCAAAACTATTTAAAATTTTTGCTTCCTGCCAGAAGCTGTCATTTCAATAATAATATTAAATTTTCCATAAAAGTCATTTAACTCGGACAAAGTGTATTTTAAGTAATACAACACGTATTGAACGTTTACATAAAGTTTCGAACTCATCACGTGAAACCTAAATTTTAACATGCTTTCCTAACCATTTCAGTTTAACTTTTGCAATTCAAGTATCAAAAAACACATCCATAGTTTCGACACTATTTAAAATTTGTGCTTCCCGCCCAAAACTTCTTTTCAATAATAATATTAAATTTTCCATAAAAGTCATTTAATTCAGACAAAATGTCTTTTCATTAATGCGGCGAGTATCGAGCGTTTACATAGAATTTTAAACTCATCATGTGTAACCTAAATTATGAATGTTGTCCGAAGTTTAGGAATCGAAGCAGAATATGTTGTCATTCTGAGCGCAAATGGTATATAGGGACCAATTCTCAATGCTAACATGTCATTTGTAAATAAACAAATATATTTTCACCACTGTCTTAACTGCTTCAGTCCTATGCGAAGTCTCCGTACTCTTCGGTAAGTTATCTAGTATCCAAACTTCTCGACGTACTATATGAATCACACACAAGTACCAGTGCTGACACAAATATTTCATGGGGATGAATATCTGCATAAATCCACAAAAAAATGTCTCCTCATACAATATAAAATTGTCTCATAATACAATAAAAATATTACATCTCATAAAACAAGTTAAGATTTCACGTTAAGAGATTTCTACTTAATATATCACAGTCAGTCATGTCCTCATAAAATTGCATTGATGGTGCACACCAATCAACAAAATTTGACCCTTTCCCAATTGCACCCTGCATTTGTATGAACGTCGACTACAATTAACAATGGTACTTATTTACAAAACCGTAACAATTTATTAACATACAAACATGGAATTAACATTGTATAGGACGGTAACGAAAAATTTATTAACATACATGAACAAAACAAGACATAAAGGCTATTTGTCGTTGCCTTCTTCGCTTCTCCTCACGATTCAACGACAAGACCACCAAATCAATAATCTTGCCAAGTTAAAAAAAACAATAAAGACCACGTAGAAAAAAGGTACAAAATGTTTCATAAAATTTCAAGCCATACGCGATATTTATTATTCTTATTGTATCTGTGAGCCATTTCGAGGGTCGTAATGAATCCAGGTCTCCAACAGTGCCATAAATGTTGTCTCGTGTAATGACGACATGGTTTCATACAAACATGGTATTAATTTTTTGACGCTACGTTTTAGAATATCATAAATTAAACGTTATAGTTGAAGCCTTACTTTTCCGCCAACGGGGTATTTCATATATAGTAAATGATGGCCTGTACTGACTCACAGATCCCATCGGGTATTACTTCATATAAAACTTCGATTGAATCTCTAACCTTTCACAAGAAAGATATGATCATAACAACGAATTAAATTCGATGGGCTAAAAGCCCAACATTATGTTCAAGTCAAAGGGTTAAAATCCCAACATTGTATCTACCAACATTATGTCCAAGTCGATGGGCTATTATTATAGTAAACCCACCCACATTATGAATGGTAATCACACTGAAATTATTTGGACATAACCAACAAACTTTGAAAATTTTTGGGTTTCAATGTTTCGAAACTCTTCAAGCATTACAACGTTTATTCTTTTGAGAGCCGAAGGGATTTTGGACTAACCTGGATGCCAATTGTCTTATCCTATAATAAAACATTAAACTAGTCAAGCATAGAAAACAACATGAACATGATCTTTAAAAAAACTTATATGCTTTTACCTTTCCCTTCTTTGGTGCTAGACAATCAGAGTTTGTAACTTTCATCTTAGCGCTACATTAAGGTGTTTTGAATTTAGGAGGAAGGGTTGTATCAATAATGGCACTATCATTATCTCTCCTATGTGAGGAGGCAAATCCGGCATGGTCACGCCTCACAATTTCATTAATCACACACTCCACATCCTTTGGCATTTGGTTTAAGATCTTCCCAAATTTGCAATTCATTTCGTCCTACATTGCTTTGACGTTGTCACAAACACCGTCGATTTTCACTTCAACACCATTGAATTTGAATTCAAAATCCTTCATTTTGACGTCGGCAAAATCACCATCGATTTGGACTTCAACACCATTGATTTTGACTTCAAAATACTCCATTTTGACATCAAAATTGTTCACCTTCTCTTCCAAACTCTTCAAGAAGTTCATGTCGGCATGCACTTCTGCGACGTCTTTAGAAATAATAATGAATTTCTCTCCCAACATTTTATCATCAACCGCCCTCATATTGTCCAATTTCTCCTCAAGTTTAATTTGCTTCTCGATTCCCGTAGTGACAACATCTTTTAGCCCATTCACCTCAGAAATTACTTGTTGAAGCATCTCCAACATCGTTTTGCCTCGTACCTGATACTCTTACACCACTATCGTTGCATTCTATTACATCATTCTCTGTGAAAGTAACCTTACAAATTAAATAAATATTAAACATTCACCTTCCATATAATAAATGATTAATAAAATGACTCAGAAAGTATTACCTTACGTCTCTTCAAAGCTTTCCTGGCTTTGGGTGCTTTCATGTCTTCTGGAGATTCCTTGACATTAGGTGATTCCCTGTCTTCAGGTAAAGAATGCTTCCAGGCAATAATCTTCAGAGTGAAAAATATATAATTAACCATAACATCATTTAACATACTAGATAAATAATAATCCAACAGATACCTTTGGTCTATTCGAAGATCGCTCGCTCTTCAAGCGGGAATAAACAGACGAGACCTCTGACTTCTCCTAGTAAAGAATATGAGGCACACCATTAGAAGATGCAATGGTTATTCTATCAAATCCAGACCTATAATCATACAACCGAACCTGAATTTCATATCATTCACAACACAAAATATATATGATAAAACTCAATTCCACTCAATTGTCATAACTAATGATAATTTAACTTTACCTCTAAGATTGCAATACACCCTTTTAGGTAAATGTGCCTTCCTGGCTGTTGTAAACAATTTATTACCTCAATAAGCGTATCGTAAACATACTTGCCCAATTCACTTTACCTTGTAAGCAATCGTCATACAATAACTTCAAATATCTGCACATGGGCGTATCTCACCAGCGGGACACAAAAAACTCCAATAATGTACAAAAACACTCTTGCTTTCAAAGCATCCTCTTCAAAAGCACCAGAAACTATATCTCGCTTGATTTGTGCATGATTAACATATCTTGAGATATTTGATTTTGATATAAATTAAACGAAAAATGTTTTTGGACTTAAACTAATTTGTAAAAATACTCCAAAAGTCTATTAACTTGAAAAATATGTTTGAAACGTTTTTAAAGGGTTTTAACTTGTTTAAATGCTTTCAAAATAAATAAAAAGTCAAAATCAGACTCTATGTATCAATACAGTTTGTCATGTACCGATACCAGAAGAGCCCGTACTGGTACAACTAGGCTGTGTACAATACACCCTTGTATTCCCAAATGATCAGATTTTCCAGTAGCCAAAATGGGCATCGATACGGCTTAGACCGTACCGATACACTAGGGTTTGTACTGATACACTAGTATTGTGTATAGATACCCTTTGTAAAAATGGCCAACAACTCTTTCTATTTAAAGCATGTGTACCAATACCCTTGCATGTGAACTGATAACGACGATCCTAGAAGTGCATTTAATGTTGGAAATAAAGTCCCCAACAGCTCTAATCAACCCCCAATGGCTAGTAACAGTCATGAAGCCATTGAAGGGTTAAAATACCACTCCAAGCATCCATGAAACAAAAAAATAAACAACTTACCAACATTTAATGATAGAGAAAGTGTTCTAAAGCTTAATTTTGTCATATTTCTTGTAGAAAACACTTGTGAGCTTAATTGTTAAATTTGCTCAAATATTAGGATTTTGGGTGAGTGCTTAAATTGCAAACACATTTGCCTAGAGAGGTTTTCCTTGTTCGCTAATTTGTTTTCTCTTTGTAAGAGAGTGTTTTTCAAGACTTTGGGGGTATAAGTCTTGTTTGTAAGGGTTATCTTTTTTATCACGGAAAAATGAAAGACAAATTAGTGAATTTGTGGAAAATCCTTAGTGTGGGTAGCTAAGGTAGTGGAGGTAGACTTGGTTTAGAAGTCGAACTACTATAAATCTTCGTGTTACATTTTTATTGCTTAGCTTTTCATCCACCAAAGCAAAGACCCAATTCACCCCTCTTGGCACATTCGGTTGATTGTTCGAGCTATCAACAACATATGTGCTGAGGTTATACTTTGCACCGAGTTCTCTACCATTCTCCCTCAAAAACACTTCATGAACATCAACACCCTCATTATTCAGGGCCATTATAGCTTCTACATCCTTAACCGATATAGTAATGTTATGTCCTTTAAACTCAATAACACTCATTCAAGCATCGAAACTTTCCATCAATTCCCCATACAGGTCCTGACATATTAGTCGATATTTTATAAAAAATAAAGACCCAAAACCAATTTCTTCAAGAACATGATCAATCTCTATCGTCTTCATTTCTTTCATCAATTCGTACAATTGTTTCTGACTACACCTTGTCTTAAAAGAAGTCTACATGGGATAAGATAACAATTATTACGTTAATCTTAATATAAACTTATACTATATCAAACAAAGAATGTCTTTATACTGCTATTACCTCCTTCGGAACGCATGATTTATTGTCTTTTTATGTTGCCTTCTTCTTCTGTTGAGTGGACCAAATAAATGTGATTTAGCCAAGAGAGGGTGAATTGACTTTTTAAATTTGGAGAGAGCAAACTGGAAATTAGAAATTGAAAAATGAAGAACAAGGCAAATTATAGTGGTTCAAGCTTCTAACAAGCTCTACATCAACTACCTTAGCTCCTACTATGAATTTTCAACAATCTCCACTAGATGTTATTCCCCTTTTCTAGGCTAAGGAGATAACCTTTACAATCAGTCAATCTTACTACCAAAAGATTGACCCAAAAGACTCTCTTTACAAAGAAGAAATTTGGCAAATGGAAATATCTCTCACAAGACTGAAAATTTGCCTAATTACAATCAAACACTCCCCCAAACTTGAACTAGTGATTTACAATAAGGATTACAACAAGTTGGGTACAAGATATGACTCTTATGAAGCTCAAAGGTTTGTAATAAAGGTTGGATGTTGCAAGAAGGTTCAATAGTTGTTGCTGAGACTTTGGAGGCCTGCTTCTATACCCTTGCATTGATTTCTAGTCGTTTTGGTGGTTGAGGTCATCAATAGAGACGTTGGAGCCTTTATTTCCCACCATGAATGCACTTCTGCACATGTCCATATCAAAACGTGAAGGCCCGTACCGATCTCTATCTCAAAACAGAAAGAGTCGTTGCAGGTAATAAAGAGGGGCATATCGAAACGCGGGAAGGCGTATCGAAATGCTGTAAGGGGTCGTATCGAAACAGATTTGGCCATACCGATATAATTTTTCTCACTTGAGCTACTGCCAATCTCCGTATCGAAACGATCCTAAGGCGTACCGATACGGGTCAACTGCTTTTTAAAAACTAGTCATTCCCAATAACTGACAAGTAACGATTAAAAATAACAAATGTCAAGATTTTACAAATCTTTCAAACTGTATCAAAACTGCTGAGACCGTATTGATACGAAATGCCTAAAATTCTTAAACCCAGAAGAAGATCGTATCGAAACAGAATAAGTTGTATCAAAACACATTGTCAAAATTTTATCTTTTAAAGCAGCTCGTATCGAAACTGTATAAACTGTATTAGAACAATTTCTTCTAGTAGCCAAATAAAGTTTTGGCCATATTGAAACGACTGTACGTTTTTGTAAAGTTTGGCTTAAAAACACTTAGAAAATTTTATAGGGTTTAAGTTTTGACTTTGGAAAATAATTTGGGCTTAAAATTACTTGTCAATTGTGAGACTTTAAAGTACTTAAAAATTTATTTAAATTGCAAATAAGTCCTAAACACAATTTGTTATATCAAAAATTAAATATAGGTTTTACGATCTCCCCCTTTTTGATATAACAAAACCAAAGAAAAATTTTAAGTACTTCCCCTTACTTTAAGCTATGTTTTTGAAAAACTTTGTAAAAATTTAGCTTAAGTCATTCTCCCCCTTTTTGTTAGATCAAAATCGATGATAAGCAAGAGATAGCAATATAAAGCAAACAACATAAAGCAACAACTTAAAGCATAAAGCAACAACTTAAAGCAAAACATGGAATCCAAACTTAAATCTTAAAAACATAATTCAAAAAAACAAAGGACAAAGCATAAGTTCAAAGGAAATAACATAGGCGCAAAATAGAAATCCTAAATGATATGCCATAATATGAGATGCAAGTAAACATTGTTTGTCTTCACCGTCATCTTCATCTTCACCATCATCATCGTTCTTCCTAGATTGCCTTCACTCATGATGAAAAGCCGCAAGAGACATGTCCAAAGAAGTTTGTTTAGTAGAAATCAAACCAACACGGTCATCAATGGACTTGTTACGATTCTGAAGGACGGTGACTCGCTCTTCCAAAGATGTGAGGCGAGTATCAATGGCGGCAAATCTGACATTTATGGTGGTGTCCATCGAGCCAAGAGATGTGTGCAAGCTTGTGAATTGCTCGGTGAGAAAGACCATGAGTGCTGCATTGTTCGGTTGAGCGCCTTGAGGTTGTGCCGCTTGGCGAAGTTCGTCAGGAATAGCATCGGGTGGTAGCTCGGCAAGATGAACCCACTCATTGCTGAGGTAGTGAAACTTACAACGAACGAGGGAGGTCTCATTGATTGGATCCTTGAGACGCGAGGGTTCATCATGAGAGAAATCTATCTCTAATTGAGTAAACAAGTAACTCAAGGCGGTGACATAGGTGAAAGAAGTAACATGATCGATGTGACGATATTGAACGAGGTAAACCATCTCAAAAATCATGATTTGAGCAAGATTTGGGCATTTCTCTTCATGGAAGCATCAAAGCCAAAAATCATCAACTTGGCGGATGGTTGAGAATTTTCCACCGGAAAGGAAAAACCATCAAGTGATCATCAAGTGAATAATGCGATCACGAGCATCGAGAACGGTAATGGAGCCACTCAAAGTATGTTATAATGAGTCCTTATCGGCTATACCCGCATCCTCAAAACCAAAAGCATCAATCAAAGTTTTACCATTAACCTAAATTTTCTTCCCCATCAAATAGGATTCAGTAGCAACCACGGTCTTTTTGTCGAGACCAACAATGCACTTGCCATTGACATAAAAAATCAAAACAAGATTTTTGTAATCAATGGGAGGTAAGGCCAAAAATTTCATGAAGTTCCAATGCCTCAAAAGATGAAGATATCGAAATTTAAAACACTCATAATTTAAAAAGGGAAGAGAAACAACCCGATCGCGATGGATATCATGAGTTTGAAATTGGCAAAAATAATCCATCTCGTCTGTGGTGTAAAAACACCTTGGGTAAATAATCACAATATTAGGGTGAGCAATCCCATCATTCTCAACATTGGAGGATTCTCCAACTTCATTAGTTCTTGCTCTCTTTTTAGGACCCATAATAAAATCTGAAATAAATCAAGGCACAAAAAATTAATGTATGCATAAATCATCACATTCGATCCAAAAATAATCCAATTGATCAAGTTAGTAAAAGAAAAATCTATACAATATAGTTTAAAAGCATATACATATATTAAAAAGAATTTTGAAAAAAAGTAAGATAAAATATACTGTATAATTTTATATTTAAAATGAAAATTTCGAATTTTGAAAGAAATTTTGCAAAATCTTGAAAACTCATACTATATATGTATTTTATGTGCAAAAATTAACATAAAACAGTATAGTAAAATAAACGAACTTGAAAAGAAAAGATTTTTACATTAATAAGGGATTAAGGATGAATGCTTGAAGATGATGCACAAACTTGATGATATAGCCTTGAATTTTGAGTTGTGGAATAAAAACCCTCAAAGATTTGTGTGAAAAACAAAGAGTTTTGATGGGTATTTATAGATTGAAAAACTAGTGTTTTGGGGGAAAAGAGGTTGAGTTTTAATTAAAGTAGGTTTGAAGATGGAAACCAATTAATGACTCAAAATATAATATGTGGCTGGGCATACTGATACACCAGGAGGTGCATCGAAATAGGTGTATTGGAACATGTTTACGCGTACCGAAACACCCTACCGTACCAGTACATGTTTAACTATACCGAAACACGATTAAGCCCCCGTATTGGAATGTGTTTAACCGTTTCGATAACACTTACCCATGATTTAAGCTCTGGGATATGCTCAAGCATGTCGTATCGAAACAACCTTGCCTGTTTCGATACACCTTTCCCAGAAGGTAAATTTTAGGCACAATAGAGTCCAAAAATTTGATTTTAATCAAACCTAAATGCTTGTTTATGATGAGTGAGCAACAAGTATAGTCAAACATAGATACATACTCCCCTTAGCAACAAGCATCGATGCATTAAGAGGCAAAAACACATAAGCACAAACATCAATCAATTCAAGCTAATTTTTGACTTAAAAAAGGCTCTAAAGGGTCAAGAAAGACTGGTTAAACCTAACTCTCTCCTAAGAGTGCAAAAACGCTCTTTGTCAAGTGGTTTGGTAAAAATGTCCGCTAGTTGGTTCAAGGTGTCAACATCCTCTAGAACAACATCATTTTTCAAGACATGATCTCTAATGAAATGATGTCTAATTTCTATGTTCTTGGTTCTAGAATGTTAGATGGGATTCTTAGTGAGACATATGACACTAGTGTTGTCACACTTAAGGGGTATGGTACCTACATCAACTTCATAGTCTAGAAGTTGTTGCTTCATCCAAAAGACTTGAGCACAACAACTTCCAGCTGATATTTATTCCGCTTCAGTGGTAGATAAGGCTACACTATTTTGCTTCTTAGAGAACCAAGATATGAGCATACTACCTAGGAATTGGCATGTTCTGAAGGTACTATTTCTATCTATCTTATATCCCCCATAATCCGCATCGGAAAAGGCATGAAGGTCAAAAGATGAGTCTCTAGGATACCAAAGACCTAAACAATGTGTGTCTCTAAGATATCTAAAGATTCTCTTAATGACTATAAGGTGTGATTCTCTAGGAGCAGCTTAAAACCTAACACACAAGCAAACACTAAACATGATATCGGATCTACTTGTGGTAAGGTAAAGCAAAGATCCAATCATAGAATGATAAAGCTTAGAATCAACACACTTACCTCCTTCATCTTTGTCAAGCTTAATTTATGAGCTCATTGGAGTGGCTTGAGGCTTCACATTCTCCAAGACAAACTTCTTGAGCATACCTTTGATGTACTTTACTTGATTAATGAAGGTGTCATCCTTCATTTGTTTGATTTGGAGTCCCAAGAAGAATGAGAGCTCCCCCATCATGCTCATCTCAAATTCACCTTGCATTAGCTTAGAAAATTCTTAGCAATAAAACTCATTAGTAGAACCAAAGATTTTATCATCAACATAAATTTGTACTACTAAGATGTCATTGTCATTTCTTTTAATGAAAATTGTAGTGTCCACCTTCCTTTTTTAAAAAAACCTTTTTCAATCAAAAAGTTTGAAAGTATTTCATACCAAGCTCTAGAAGCTTGTTTCAAGCCGTATAAAGATTTAGTCAACTTAAATACATGGTTTGGAAAATGTGGATCTTCAAAAGCAGGTAGTTTTTCAACATACACTTCTTTATTTACAAAACCATTTAAAAATACAATTTTAACATCCATTTGAAAAAGCTTGAATTCATGATAGCATTCAAATGCAAGAAGCATCATAATAGCTTCCATTCTAGCTACGGGTGCATATGTTTCATCAAAATCAATTCCCTCTTCTTGAGTGTAACCTTGAGCAACAAGTCTAGCCTTGTTTCTCACTAGGTTACCAATCTCATCTAGCTTGTTTCTAAAAACCCATTTAGTTCCTATACTAGATATATTACTAGGCCTATCAACTAATGTTCATTCTTAACTCCTCTCAAATTGATTAAGCTCTTCTTGCATGGCCAATATCCAAAAGTCATATTTTAATGCTTCTTTGATATTTTAAGCCCAATGCATAAAATGAATGCAACATGGTTCATTAATCTAATAGAGGATTGAGTAGTTACCCCCTTGGATGGATCACCCAAGATCTCACCACCTTTAACATAGTTGAGTTCCCTTTGGTAGCTCACTTACTTTTCCCCAATTGTCATGTCCTTTAAAGCTTCAATGTGAGGATCTTGTGTTTCTTCCTTGGTTGGAACCTCATCCACCTTTGATGATTGTCCACCATCAATGGCTTCAATGATCCCTACATCATCATCATCATCACTAGAATCCTTCCTCGGAATGAGGTTATCATCGAAAACCACATGTATAGACTCTTCTACAACTAAGGTTCTTTTGTTAAAAACTCGACTGGCTTTAGAATTTAAAGAGTAACCAAGAAAAATTGCTCCATCACTTTTTGCATCAAATTTACCTAAATGATCTTTTCCATTGTTTAAAACAAAACACTTGCATCCAAAAGGATGAAAATAGCTAATGGTAGGCTTCTTTGACTTTAAAATCTCATAAAGAGTTTTCATTAAAATTGGTCTAATAATTACACGATTTATGATATAACAAGTGGTGTTTGTTGCTTTTGCCCAAAAATACTTAGGTAAATTATTTTCACAAAGCATGGTTCTAGCCATTTCTTCTGAAGTATGGTTTTTCTTCTCAACTACCCCATTTTGTTAAAGAGTGCGAGGTAGGGGAAAATTGTGACTAATACCATTAGAGTTACAAAAATCCTCAAAACCTAGATTTTGAAATTCCATTCCATGGTCACTTCTAATATGAGTTATGTTTTGACCAAGGTCATTTTGAGTAACTTTTGAAAATGTGATGAATTTTTCTAAAGCCTTATCTTTTGTACTTAAAAAGAGAACCCAAGTGTATCTAGAGAATTCATCAACTAAAACATAAGCATATGATTTTCCACCCAAGCTAGTTGTCCTAATAGGCCCAAAGAGATCCATATGGATCAATTGTAAAACCCTACTAGTTGAAACATCATTAATGGATTTAAATGAGGTACGTTTTTGTTTACCCTTAGCACAAGCATCGCAAATTTTGTCTAATGAAAATTTTAGCTTAGGTAAACCTATAACTAGATTTTGGGAAACTAATTTCTCTAAAACACTTATGCTAGCATGCCCTAGTTTCCTATGACACAACCATGCATCATTTTCATCACTAGCAACCAAACATGCATGAGATGTATGTATGTCATCTAGATGCACCATGTAAATATTACCTAGGTGATGACCAATGAGCATTATTTCATTTGTTTTAATGTTCAAAATTTTACACCCATTAACATCAAAATGAACATTAAACCCTTTATCACACAATTGACTAATGCTCAACAAGTTATGCTTAAGACCATTGACAAACAAGACATCTCCAATGAGAATAGATGAAAGATTACCAATAGAGCCAATACCCTCAATGTGGCCTTTGGAGTTGTCACCAAATGTTACTACTCCACCACTCTTTTGCTTGAGCTTCATGAATCTACTCTTGTCGCCGGTCATATGTCTTGAGCATCCACTATCAAGGTACCAAGTGTTTTGACTTGAAGCTTTGGCCTTGTAGCAATGCTCCCCCTACAAACAAAGATCAGTTCTTGATTTTTGGTACCCAAACCATCTTTGGTCCATGTGAGTTAGCTCCCAAATACTTGGTTCCCTTAGGAATCCAAGAAGAAATAGCATGTATATTATTAGAGACTACAAGTTCCTTAGGAACCCATGCACTTCTAATCCTTTTAGCTTTAGGATGCTTTTGAAAGCCTCTTTGTTTGTAGCCATTAAAGTTCCTTTTCAAATAGTTGGGTTTTGAAGAACTTTCTTTTTCAAAACTTGATTTCCCAACAACGTTTAAAGAAGCTTTAAGCTCATTCACCACCTTGTGGTGATCATCATGAACTTTGGAGAGAAGATTTTTTAAATCAACATTTTCATCTTGAAAATATTTTAAATCATATTTTTGTTGGGTTTATAGCACGCTCGAATCGACCACTGAAACTGTCAATGAGGGTTGTAAATGTTTGGTGGTTCAATTGGCTAAAATCGAAATAAAGGTAGACAAGTGAAACAATGATTTTAGAGTGATTCGGTCTTCTAACAAGAACATACGACCACTACCTTAGCACACAACTAAGGATTTCCCAATTCACTCAACAATGAATTCGTCCCCTTTTCCCAGTTTAGGAGGAAACTATTACAACCCTATCTTTTGGACTTGGCTAAGATAGAACCAACTTTAGTTTTTCTCTCAAGGCTAAACTAGAACCTCTCCTTTTACAAGAGATT
The DNA here is from genome assembly GCA_030270665.1 of Hibiscus trionum. NCBI lineage: Eukaryota > Viridiplantae > Streptophyta > Magnoliopsida > Malvales > Malvaceae > Hibiscus > Hibiscus trionum. Next base: position 5,473,958 of record BSYR01000010.1, on the reverse strand, counting down.
TGTTTGGTAAACTTAATACCTCACAAGGTGGGTATTTACACAAATTTAAGCTCACAAGAGTACAAGGATTTACACTAAAGCTCACTCTCTAAAGACTATGTACAAGATAATAGTAAAATAAAGATTTAGACTCTAATTCTCTTGACCATGTTGCTTGGATGTTGTCTCTAAAATTCTTCAAGTGTTCCAGCATTCAATTTATAGTCCCAATTGAGTTTGTGGTCGTTACTAGCCGTTAGGGATGTTTTGGAGCCGTTGGAGACTTTATTTCCCACCATAAATTCTGTTATGCAGACATCCGTTTAGAAACACTCGAGCCTGTTTCGGGACGCCCTTCTTCAGAACTAGCCGTTGAAGTCATATGCAGCAGGCCGTATCGAAACGCTTATATCTGTTTTGAAACCCTTCTAGCCGTATCAAAACAGTTACAGCCCGTCTCGGTACGAGTCATAGTTATGCTGCAATTTAAATTACCGTTGCGAAAATAACCATTGGAGAGGTTTTGACCGTTGGGCATATTCAAACACCAAAAGGGTGTTTCGAAACGATAACCCTTCGTATCGAAACGAGCAAGCCCTGTTTCGGTACTGGTTTTGGCAGTTTCAAAATATTTCGATATAGGTTCCCCTGTTTCGAAACAAGTACCTTGAAAACTCTGGTTTGGTTACTTAAAAACGTTTCAAACATCGCCAAACCATTTAAAACATCCACAAACTTATTTTCAAGTTGTTTGGACTGAAAGGCATTTTTGAAATCTTTTCAATTTAGTCCAAAACTATTTTTCAATTATTATATCAAAACATTAGTTCTACAATCTCCCCCTTTTTGATATAATAAAACGAACTTGAAAATTGTTTGGGATTCTCCCCCTTTGTATTTTAAAATTTTAAATAAGAGATTTCAAAAAATAAATGAAGTTAAAGCTCCCCCTTATTCTCTTGAAAAAACAATTTTTCAAACCATTTCTCCCCATTTTTGTTATATAAAAAGAATTTAAATAACTTTAACTTCAAAATAACTTAGGAGGTTAAAAAATTGACACAAATAAGAATTTTGGTTTTAAAATGGCTCCCCCTTACTCAAGCATCATTGTTAGGCTTAACAAATAATCCAAGACTTTAAAACGAAAATTTGATAACCAAAGATAAAAGAAAATAAAAGTTATAAGCTTAGAGGTTACCCAATTTCTTCATTTGTGTAACTAGAGCATTTTCATGTCTTTGCATTTCTTCCCATTGCTCCAACACACCTACAAAAGACATTCACTTGATTTTTGGTATCCAAATTGCTTTGGATCCATTTACGTTAGTCACAATGTCTTTAGTTCCCTTAGGAACCCATACTTGTCTAATCCTATAAGATTTTCTCTTCTTAATAGGACAAGTATGTAAGGAATGGTCATGATAATGGCAATGTGAGCATTTTGCCATTATGTGACAAGATGAATTATTAAAAATGATTTCTTTTTCTTTTGTTAAGATTTCAAGCTTAACATTCAAATCAAGATTTTCTTTTTCTAAAACATCTTTACTTGTTTTTAAAAACTCTAAATCATTTTTCAAAATTTTATTTTGGTTTTCAAAATCCAATTTTATTTTCAAAAGAAAATCATTTTCAAATTCAAGTTTTGAAATCATTTTCTTAAATTTGGAATTCATGGTCTCAAATTCCAAAAATAATTCATCGAAAGCATCTTGCAACTCATCGAAAGAGTAAGAATAAAGCTCACTTGAGTTAGAAGATACCTTAGGCTCACCGAGAGCCAAAACACCATCCACATTTGGATTGGAGAGAAGGTTTGCACATGATTGATCATCATCTTTCTTTTCTCCCTTCTTGTTTCCATAAAGCTTCTCAAGTTTCTCCCACAATTCTTTGGCACTTTTGCATTTGGAGATCCTCTTGGAAACTTCTTCGTTAAGGCCACAATAGAGAATGTGCATCGCCTTGGTGTTTAGCTTTGCCTTCGTCTCGTTGGCACTCATTTGCTTTTTCTTCTTTTTCGAAGCTTCCAAATACCCATCTTCAATGATGTCCCAAACCTCATAGTCTTGAGACTTGATGAATAATTTCATGATATTTGGCCATTGGAAGTATGTTTCTCCTTCGAAGAGCGGAGGACACGTGATAGAGCAGCCTTATTCAAATCTTGCCATTTTCTTGAACGGTGGACTTCGAGCAAATGATCTTTACTCCCATATGTTAGTCCTTCGATGTAGACGACGCTCTGATACCAATTGTTGGGTTTATAGCACAATCGAATCGATCACCGAAACCATCAAAGAGGGTTGTAAATGTTTGATGGTTGAATTGGCTAAAATCGAAATAAAGGTAGACATGTGATACAATGATTTTAGAGTGGTTCGGCCTTCTAACAAGCACCTACATCCACTACCTTAGCACACCACTAAGGATTTCCCAATTCACTCAACAATGAATTCGTCCCCTTTTCTCGATTTAGGAGGAAACCGTTACAACCCTATCTTTTGGACTTGGCTAAGATAAAACCAACTCTAGTTTTTCTCTAAAGGCTAAAATAGAACCTCTCCTTTTACAAGGGATTTGTTTGGTAAACTTAATACCTCACAAGGTGGGTGTTTACACAAATTTAAGCTCACAAGAGTACAAGGATTTACACTAAAGCTCACTCTCTAAAGACTATGTACAAGAGAATAGTAAAATAAAGATTTAGACTCTAATTCTCTTGACCATGTTTCTTGGATGTTGTCTCTAACATTCTTCAAGTGTTCTAGCCTTTAATTTATTGTCCCAATTGAGTTTGTGGCCGTTAGGGATGTTTTGGAGCCATTGGAGACTTTATTTCCCACCATAAATGTTTTTTTCTGCAGACGTCCGTTTCGAAACACTCGAGCCCGTTTCGGAACGTCCTTCTTCAGAACTAGATGTTGAAGTCTGATGCAGTAGGCCGTATCGAAACACATATGGCCGTTTCGAAACCCTTTTAGTCGTATCGAAACGGTTACAACCCGTTTTGGTACGAGTCACAATTAAGCTTCAATTTAAATTATTGTTGGGAAAATAGTCGTTGGGGAGGTTTTGACCGTTGGGCGTATCAAAACACCAAATAGGTGTTTTGAAACGATAACCCTCCGTATCGAAACGGGCAAGCCCTGGTTCGGTATGGGTTTTGCCAGTTTCAAAATGTTTCGATACAGGTCCCCCTGTTTCGAAATGGGTACCTTGAAAACTCTGGCTCGGTTACTTAAAACGTTTCAAACAATGCCAAAACCATTTAAAACATCCACAAACTTATTTTCAAGTTGTTTGGACTTAAAGGAATTTTTGAAATCTTTTCAATTTAGTCCAAAACTATTTTTCAATTATTATATCAAAACATTAGTTCTACACTTTTAAATCCAAAATCTTCTCTTCAAGTTCCCAATTGGTTTTGGATAAAGAATCATTTTGGGCTTTTAAATCAAAAATCAACTTTTTGTTTTTCAAAACCGATTCTTTATATTTTTCAACTAATTCGTCATAAACCTCTTGTAGCTCATCATAAGCTTCTTGAAGCTCATCAAATGTAAAATGAAAGCTAGATGAGTTAAGGTTTACCTTAGGATCTTTATCAATGGCCATGAGGCAAAAATTTGCTACTTCGTACTGCTCTCCATCAGATGATGATTCTTCGTCGCTCCAAGTAGCAACATGGGCCTTTTTCTTCTTCTTCTTATTGAACTCCTTCTTCTTGAGTTGAGGGAAATCTGTAGAACTAATGTTTTGATATAATAATTGAAAAATGTTTTGGACAAAGTTAAAAAGAATTCAAAACCTTTTCTAAAGTCCAAACAACTTGAATTTATGTTTGGGGCATCTTAAAAGGTTTTTGGAAAAGTTTTTCATGCTTTAAAATAGCCAAACTTGAATTTTCAGGTTGCCCATACCGATACGGTGTAACTCGTATCGATACCTTTTTGCCCAGGTTTGGTTACTTCCAAAACCCGTATCGAAACATGCTTTTTCGTTTTGATACGGAGAGGGATCATTTCGATAAGCCTGGTAAGCGTACCGATCCCCGTTTTAACAACCCCAATGGCTAGTTTCCCAACGGCCTTTTAAATTACATACCGTACCGATACGCCCTCAAGCGTATCAATACGCTTAGGCTGGCAAGAGCCCAACGACTAGTTTCTGAAGAAGGTCGTACCGATACAGGTCCACGCGTATCGATACGGAAGGCTGCAGAACAACATTAAAGATGGGAAATAAAGTCTCCAACGGCTCCAATTCATCCCCAAGGGCTAGTAACGACTACAAAATCAAAGAGGAGTATAAAAGGGACCTCCAAGCATCTAGTAATGGTTAATGCTTCAATTTTAATACAACATATGATCAAGAAATTGTCTTAGTGCTTAATTTTCATTTCCTTGTATAGACAAACACTAGTGAGCCAAAATTGTTAGATTTGCTCAAGTGTTTTTAGGATTGAGTGAGAGCTTTATTGTGCAAACAAATACCTATTAGAGGGATTTGAGTTTGCTTATTTTTATCTCTTGTAAAGAGGGTTTGATCAAGGCTTTTGGTAGAAAGCTTGATCGGTGTGTAAGGGTTTCCTCCTAAGCCTAGAAAAGGGGACGAATAAATAATGGATTGATTGGAAATCCTTAGTGGGAAGCTAAGCTAGTGGATGTAGACCTTGGTTAGAAGGTTGAACCACTATAAATCATCTTGTCCTTATCTATTCTAGCTTCCACATCTCTTACACCCAAAATTCCACTTCTCCCCCACTTGGCGAGTAAGAACGGTTGAAGGAATCGAGCACTAAATAACCCAACAATTGATATCAGAGATTAGCTCAATTGAAGAGGATTAACATCCTATTGAGAAGATCTGGCAAGCTCGATCATCATTTCAAACAACCGGCTTAATGGTGCAATCCATCGATAAACCGCCCTTCTTCGACGGAACTCACTATGCCCGTTGGAAGACAAGGATGAAGTTCTTCATAAAGTCAAAGGACTAAAAGCTTTGGGACATAGTTGAAGATGGTCTGTTCGTGCCTCAATAAAGCAAGGCAGATTGGAGTGTCGAAGATCGCAAGAAGATGGAGCTTAATTGCAAAGCCTTGCATATCTTATTTTGTGTATTTGGCCCAAACATCTATGAGAAGATGTCTTCTTGTGAGAGTGCCAAGGAGGTATGAGACAAGCTTGAAGTCACATACGAGGGAACCAACGAAGTAAAGGAGACCAAGATCGGGCTCCTCAACCTAGAGTATGAAAACTTCAAGATGGATCCGGAATAGGACATTGAGAAGATGTTCGATAGGTTCTCCACCATCACCAATGGACTTAAAGGTTATGGAGAAGCCACCCCGGAGGAGAAACTTGTCCGAAAGCTCATCTACTCCCTTCCCTAGTCATGGGACTAAAAAAGGATTGCCATCATCGAAGCCAAGAATCTCAAAACTTTGAAGCTTGATGAGCTCATTGGGTCACTTCTCACTCACCAAATAATGAAGAAACACAAAGAAGATTAGAAGAAGAGGGAAGAAATTAGAGCTATGGGGGAGAAGAAGCTCAAAGGGCTTGGCATCAACACAAATGTCATTGCTCTTAAATCCTCCACTTGCCACCATGTAGATTCAAGTGAAGAAGAGGATGATGAAGAAGAGATAGTTCATCTCTTCAAGAACTGTGCCCCTTTCATGAAGAAAGCTTTGAAAGAGCTTGAACGAGAATCCATGAAAAAGAAGAGGGCAAGCACATCAAGCCATAAGAAGAAGGCATATGTGGCTTCTTGGAGTGATAAAGACTCCACCGACGATGAACAAGCCAACCTTTGCCCTATGGCCATCGAAGAAGATTCAAGGGTAACTTCTAATTCATCTACTTCATGTTCATATTCTTTTGATGAATTACAAGATGCCTATGATGATTTGGTTTTAGAGTTTAAAAATCACATTTTGAAAAACAATAAAATGATTTCCAAGTTGAAAATTCAAAATGATTTGATTTCTAAAACCAAACTTGAACTTGAAGCAAAACTCGAAGAGTTTGAACAAAAATGTTTTGATTTACAAAATTTGCTTCATAAAGTTCAAGAAGAAACAGATTTGATTTCCAAAGAGCTTGAAAAGAAAAATAATTTATGAAAATCAAACTTTTATGTAAGAAAATCTAGTGCCCTTAGATTTGTAAATGGTAAATGTTTTAGAAGTGTTTGGGTCCCAAAAGGACTAACCACTTCAACCAAAAAGGATGAAATTGAAAAATGGATTCCTATGGGGACTAAGTTTTGTGCTATTAACGTCTATGGATCCAAAGCAATTTGGATACCAAAAATTACTTGATTGTCTTTTGTTAGGTGTGATGGAGATTGATCAACAAGTCAAACATTGAGGGGGAGCTCCATGCACACAAAGAAAGACACTTGAAGAAGGAAGGCTTCACATCCTCCCTTGGATTCAAGTGTGGTAAAAATCTAGTTGTTTTTTTGCTTTTATTTGATTTTTTTTAATTTCAACTAGATGATCATATATGTTGGACTAACATTTCGACGATGCTTTGAGTAAGGGGGAGCCATTTTAAAACCAAAATTCTAAATTCTTGTCATCTTTTCAAACCTCCTAATTTATTTTGAACTTAATGTCTTTTGAATTCTTTTTGATATAACAAAAAGGGGGAGAAATGGTTTGAAAAATTGAATTTTCAAATGAATAAGTGATACAGGGGTGTTGATGGTGAAAACAACATTCCTCGTTCATTCACGGATCTAGGATAATAGCAAGTATTTCTCTGCAACAGAAAAAAAAAACATGGTTTTGTATTTAGATGTCAAAAATAAAGAAAAGAAGAAGAAGAAAATCAGAAATGGGAAAAGAAGAAAGTTGCCGAAATAATTTAAGGGCTAGGTGAAAGGTTGAAGATGATATCTTCAAGCATTCAACAATGGCAACAACGTTCTTGGACTTGACACGATGAACTCGAAAGAACCTGCATAATCTGTTATACAAACCCGAATCGAAACTGTTCTTCGTAGTCGAAAGATGAACAAACTCCAAGGAAGAACTCGAACAATCTGTTGAACGAACCCGAACCTTATCTTGAATTTGTTCGAACAAAGTACTTGGACCCTTCAACTATCTAACAATTGAGAACCCGAAGTATCAAAGAAAAAGTTCTAAAAAGAACTAAATTTGAGAGAAAATCTCACAAATAATTTTATTCATCCGATGTCTAACCTTACAAAGTTGTTCGGATGACATATATATAGGATACATAGGTAGTTGCCAAAATAAAATTGGTGGCTGTTAATTATTTGGTCATTTGAAATTAATTTTCAAAGTGAACAAAACTAATCAAATGAGGCGGCAATGCACCTTGGTCGTGCATTTAATTTTGGTGCGCCAAAGGGATAAACATCACATGTTAAATGTGTTGTGTTACAAACAACACATGTTAAATTTCGCGTCCTTGATCATAATCTTGTTCTCTGCCGCTGAATTGAAAATGAAAAATGGGCAGCACGTGACACAATGAGCACATGTCTAATTGTGCTTGAAATTTGGGAACTTCAAAATGTTGAACCGGTTGCACTTATCCATTCTGCCGAAATCTTGCTTCAAATATGTGAGGGGTGGCGCGTCTTATTCAGCTCATGCTGAAAATCAAAGTAATGCACGTAAAGATGTGTAATATGTGTAATATTTGTTGTCATTGCGGCATAGGCTTTCCCGAGCTAATGCCCTTCTAAGTGCCTATATGAAAACAAAGCAAACACACATAAATATACTACATACATAGTTAAACACACGAATAAGTAGTATAAGTATAAGAAATGTTACACATCAGTATGTAACAAATGAAAAAATAAACTTCCCTGAAAGTTTTAAGTTGCATCGTTGGGTGGTATAATCGTGCTCACATCATCCCCTTCTTTAATGCGATTTGTCCCCAAATCGACCCTCATTATATAAGGGAACAATTTTGACTTTCGCTTGGCAGGGAACTTCTTCAGTCGTCTTGCTCGGCACATATGCCATCCTCTCGAATCAAGTTCTGTTACAAAGAACACAAATTGAAATGCCTTCTTTCTTGTACCTTTTCGAATAATGCACAACATAAAGTCAGACAATGCTCGTCGTGCATTCGTAATCCTGCAAACAATGACATACAAAGGCAACTCCAAAGAAAAACAAGAATCTCGACGATCATCCAGAATCACAACACAAGGTTGTTCACTATCCAATGTACAACCAAAAAATCAGCATATAAAAAGGAAAAATCAATAGCACAATGGAAAGAAACGTCAAACCGTGGTAAAGAAGATTGCTGAATTTCTGGAAAGAATTTAAATGCACTAGACATACCAACAGTAGCAACCTTGGGAACTTCACATGGCATCACCTTATTAACCTACAAGTTAGAAGAAGAAATAGAAGAAAATGTCGAATCAGATAATACCTGTGAATTTGCTTTCTTCTTTTCGCATTCATTCTTCTCTTTGTTAGCCTTCCAAGCTGCAGTACTCGCTTTCAAACAAACTTCATCTTCATATACTTCACTTGGAGTCATAGGTGCCAAAGTTACCTTTTTGCCCTCATGAGTAAAAGAGTATCGATTGGTGTAACAATCGTGCAAAACTCTCTTATCATACTGCCATGGTCTTCCTAACAACAAATGACAAGTATCCATAGAATAAACATCACAAGTTACCTCATCCTTGTATTTACCAATGAAAAATGGTATAACAACTTGTTCGGTAACTTTGATTTCAACACCATCATTCAACCATTGTAACTTGTACGAATTGGGATGCATGGTCGTCTTCAGTCCTAACTTGTCAACCATGAGAGTACTAGCAACGTTAGCACAACTACCACTATCAATAATCACAATACATACCTTGTCGTTCACGTTGCATCTCGTATGGAAGAGGTTGTTTCGTTGCGGTTTATCCTTTGATGGTTGATCATTCAGACTTCTCTTGTCAACAAGTGCTTCACCGGTAGCCAATGTCTGCACATTGTCATCATTTATCTCTTCATGGACAGAATGGGAACCACCCCTATCAAGTCTATCCATTCGAGAATGTATAGGCTTCAATACATTAGCAATCACTCGTTGCATCATGCGCTCTAAGGCTTGCATCTGGAGATTCGGTGGTTGTTGTTCATCAGAACCTGTCATTTTCACACAAAGAAAACAAACAAACAAACAAACAAAAACAAACAAACAAACGGGTTAAAGGTTAGAAAAAAAGTAGTCCTCACCAATCACACAACAAAAATCCTCACTAGTCACTCCAAAGAATTGCACTCAAGAAAATAAGGAATTAACACTCAGCACTCGTGTTTCACTCGGGAGAATACTTGAATTGCTCTTTTTGTCTCCCCTTCTGTTCTCACATGCTCTGTTTGCCTTTTCCCTCAATCTCTCGTACTTAGTTCTTTAAAGGAACTGATTCCGATGTTCAGATTCTGCAAGTGTTGTCAAATTGAAAGAAAACAACGGGTGACGGGTGAATATTGTTAGAACAAAGATAAGGGTTAGGAGAAAAGAAATAAAAAAATTAAAGTTGAGAATTGGGCTGAAAGAAAAAAAAGATAACAATATGAAATGAAAGAAAGGATGCTAAAAGAACAAGAATTTAGCAACTCACGCAGTAGAAATGCTTACCACCATCCTATCTCCGGAACAAACAAGAAAAGTTGATTTCGGGTGATTACAAAGCATTTCAAGGTAAGATAACACATCAGTCAACATATCAAACATTTCAACACTGTTATTTTTCATTCTACACAATTCAACACTCTTTTTTCTTCTTTTTTTTGAATTTCTAATTTTTTTTAATTCGATTTCTTTTACTTTTTTTGGTGGTCAAACGTTGACTTTGACTTTTGGGAATTTCCAGAATTTCGAAACTGACTTTTTTGAATTTTTTTAATTTTTCCGAATTTTTTGACTTTGACTTTTTTTAGTTTTTTTTTTCGAATTTTTTTTTTGACTTTTGTATATATATATATTTTTGATGTCTGGTAGTGCAGAAAGTGCTAAATTCCGACCAAAGCTCTGATTACCATATGATACAGTGGTGTTGATGGTGAAAACAACATTCCTCGTTCATTCACGGATCTAGGATAATAGCAAGTATTTCTCCGCAACAGAAAAAAAACATGGTTTTGTATTTAGATGTCAAAAATAAAGAAAAGAAGAAGAAAAAAATCAGAAATGGGAAAAGAAGAAAGTTGCCGAAATAATTTAAGGGCTAGGTGAAAGGTTGAAGATGATATCTTCAAGCATTCAACAATGGCAGCAACGTTCTTGGACTTGACACGATGAACTCGAAAGAACCTGCATAATCTGTTATACAAACCCGAATCGAAATTGTTCTTCGTAGTCGAAAGATGAACAAACTCCAAGGAAGAACTTGAACAATCTGTTGAACGAACCCGAACCTTATCTTGAATTTGTTCGAACAAAGTACTTGGACCCTTCAATTATCTAACAATTGAGAACCCGAAGTATCAAGGTCAAAGTTCTAAAAAGAACTAAATTTGAGAGAAAATCTCACAAATAATTTTATTCATCCAATGTCTAACCTTACAAAGTTGTTCGGATGACATATATATAGGATACATAGGTAGTTGCCAAAATAAAATTGGTGGCTGTTAATTATTTGGTCATTTGAAAATTAATTTTCAAAGTGAACAAAACTAATCAAATGAGGCGGCAATGCACCTTGGCCGTGCATTTAATTTTGGGGCGCCAAAGGGATAAACATCACATGTTAAATGTGTTGTGTTTCAAACAACACATGTTAATATCCACGTCCTTGATCATAATCTTGTTCTCTGCCGCTGAATTGAAAATGAAAAATGGGCAGCACGTGACACAATGAGCACATGTCTAATTGTGCTTGAAATTTGGGAACTTCAAAATGTTGAACCGGTTGCACTTATCCATTCTGCCGAAATCTTGCTTCAAATATGTGAGGGGTGGCGCGTCTTATTCAGCTCATGCTGAAAATCAAAGTAATGCACGTAAAGATGTGTAATATGTGTAATATTTGTTGTCATTGCGGCATAGGCTTTCCCGAGCTAATGTCCTTCTAAGTACCTATATGAAAACAAAGCAAACACACATAAATATACTACATACATAGTTAAACACACGAATAAGTAGTATAAGTATAAGAAATGTTTCACATCAGTATGTAACAAATGAAAAAACAAACTTCCCTAAAAGTTTTAAGTTGCATCGTTGGGTGGTATAATCGTGCTTGCATCAATAAAAGGGAGCTTTAATTGATTTTTTCAAATTGATTTCAAATTTTTCATCTTTTATTCACATTTTTAAACTTAAAGGGGGAGAATCCCAAACAATTTTTCAAGTTGGTTTTATTATATTAAAAAGGGGAAGATTGTAGAACTAATGTTTTGATATAATAATTGAAAAATGTTTTGGACAAAGTTAAAAAGAATTCAAAACCTCTTCTAAAGTCCAAACAACTTGAATTTATGTTTGAGGCATCTTAAAAGGTTTTTGGCAAAGTTTTTCGGCAAAGTTTTTCATGCTTTCAAATAGCCAAACTTGAATTTTCAGGTTGCTCGTACCGATACGGTGTAACCCGTATCGATACCTTTTTGCCCAGGTTTGGTTACTGCCAAAACTCATATCGAAACAGACTTTTCCATTTCGATACGGAGAGGGATCGTTTCGATGCACCTGGTAAGCGTACCGATCCCCGTTTCAACAACCCCAACGGCTAGTTTCCCAACGACCATTTAAATGACATAACGTACCGATACGCCCTCAAGCGTATCGATACGCTTAGGCTGGCAAGAGCCCAATGGCTAGTTTCTGAAGAAGGTCGTATCGATACGGGTCCACGAGTATCGATACGAAAGGCTGTAGAACAACATTAAAGATGGGAAATAAAGTCTCCAACGGTTCCAATTCATCCCCAACGACTAGTAACGGCTACAAACTCAAAGAGGAGTATAAAAGGGACCTCCAAGCATCTAGTAATGGTTAATGCTTCAATTGTAATACAACATATGATCAAGAAATTGTCTTAGTGCTTAATTGTCATTTCCTTGTATAGACAAACACTAGTGAGCCAAAATTGTTAGATTTGCTCAAGTGTTTTTAGGATTGGGTGAGAGCTTTATTGTGCAAACAAATACCTATTAGAGGGATTTGAGTTTGCTTATTTTTATCTCTTGTAAAGAGGGTTTGATCAAGGCTTTGGCTAGAAAGCTTGATCGGTGTGTAAGGGTTTCCTCCTAAGCCTAGAAAAGGGGACAAATCAATAGTGGATTGATTGGAAATCCTTAGTGGGAAGCTAATGTAGTGGATGTAGACCTTGGTTAGAAGGTTGAACCACTATAAATCATCTTGTCCTTATCTATTCTAGCTTCCACACCTCTAACACCCAAAATTCCACTTCTCCACCACTTGGCAAGCAAGAACGGTTGAAGGAATCGAGCACCGATAACCCAACAAAATCCGATCAAATTTGTTCCGGTTTCTTGCATTCATAACAAATGAGTTGATCATTTTCTTCTTCTTTTCTCTTGTTCTTGAAGTCTCTTCTTCTTTGGAACTTCCTTCTCCGGTTGGACATCATGAACTGAGAGAATCTTTTCACTATCATAGCCAATTCTTCAAATGCATCTTCATCACTTGAATTGCTCTCCTCTTGTGGTAGTGAGGCTTTGAGAGCAATCCCTTGTTTCTTCTTCTCCACCTCTTGCTTCTCTACTCTTCTTTCTTCTCTTTTCTTTTCTTCTTTCTGTAACCCCTTAGCCCGGCCTAGACGCTTGACCCGAACAACGAAGATTACACGGGGAAAACCAAAGTCAACCCGAAAGTCAACCTTGATTAATGACCATTTTTATTCTTTTTTTCTTTTCTAGATGCAGATTAAGCCTATGTGAACACTCAAGAACCATAAGAGAGAAAGTCACAGCAATCGGAAATCATTTAGGGACTCGATTGCATGAATTACACCTTTAGGGACCAAAATGTAATTTGTAGAAATTATAAGGACTTTGCAGATTTTAGGTTAACCAATATGTAATTAGTCATATTGCATACTCCTCTGTTAGATTTCAGCTTAAAAGGACATTCCAAGCTCAAGCAATTGCATCCATAACATTTAGGACTAAAACGTAAAACATGGAAACTTAAAACAATTCAAAAACATCATCCAACGGTCAGCCATTTCGAAACACCAATCCTCCGTACCGAAACGCCCGTATCGAAACAGATTTGATCGTTTCGGTACTCGGGTGCGTTCCGAGACCGGTATCTAAACAGGCCTCACCAGTAGCCAAATTGTTTCGAAACATCTTCAGCTGTTCCGAAACACTATGGCCATTACAGGCCCCGTTTCGAAACAGTTGAGGGTGTTTCGATACACTTTGCCCAGTGACAGCAGAAATTGCTGGTTTTTCACCTTTTAAACCACTCAAACATGCTTCAAAGAGCATCATAACATACCTGCAACCCATTTTGATACTAAAGAACATATTTTATGACCTTAAGCTAGAGCATGGCATCAAACACATAGTCACCCAATCTATATGCATGCTTCCTAGCCACAAAACCAATATAAGCTATCAAACCTCAAACCAAACCTTTAATATCATTTACAATCCATAAAAGCCATCACAAACATGCTACAAACTTAGGGAGTTCAAAACACATCTCCCAAAACAACCTTGAAGTCCCATTGCCAAATATCAAAACCAAAGTGTATAAAAACATCACCATACATGAGCTTTGTACTTCCTTGGATGTTATTAACCTTCTTGCTGCCCAAAACACCTCAATTATCTGCATTATTGGTAAAAGAGAGCGTAAGCACATTTTCTTAGTGAGGCATGCTCTAAAGAAAACCAACACAATAATGTATTAATCAAAACACTTTCTCAAAAGCCTTTTCTACAACATGCTCATTCTATCTCATACTTGGAAACCATTTCAAAGCAACTCTTCATTGAAAACACATGTACCTCAATTCTATCTCATGCATTTAAACCAATGCAAATCTCATGGCAAGGCCATACACATGCATGTAAAAACCAAAGCATTTCATATACAAATCTCATATACATTTCTCATAGCATAAATCATCTCATCAATAGGTACATGTGAATCAAAAGCATTTTCATATATTATATTGGCATTTCACATCTCATTACTACTCGGATATGCGGACACATTCTCAAACCACTAGACGCTTCTGGTGGAATCTCACATCACCGTACTCACTTGTCTAGTAAACATAATTTCTGGTGGAATCTCACATCACCTTACTCACATGGCGGAATCTCTCTCATTGCCACAAAGCTTGGGTATTTCACCAAGTCCTACCCGATGGAATGCCCATCAACGGTCTCTCCCTTTAGATTAACGAAAGAGCACGTACAAATTTTTAGTTTATAGTGCACTCTCATCCTTTTGATCGATCAATTATATTTGGTAAGTATCTCATCTTCTATGCCAATATATTATATCAAAATATCATCTCACCTACTGTTTTTCATGCAACATTTCTCAAATCTTTCTCATCTCATTTCAAAACCATAACATTTGTCATGCTTTAAAACAAAAGCTCAAAACTCATCAATGAAACATGTTATTTAATGAAATCATTTCAAGCATCATCTCATGCTACAAATCATGCATAAAAACAGTAGGAATTTATCTATCTCAAACCATGAGCATGCAAAAACATTTTAGTGTCAACCACCACATATATGAGAGCAATCTAGCCAATACTTACTTCCGGACTTAGGAAGGTGTTTCAAACCTTTCCTAAATCCCCAAACCTTTTTTCTTTGTCCCTCAAGGACTTCTAAAACCATACGCACTCACCGATTATGTTTCACTTGCTCGCCGAAACACTGATTAAGCTCCCGGATCAACACCAAAGGCGTCTGTGATAAGGTTTTTTTGGGAGAAAATCGCTAAGTGAGGCCTTATCATTATTTTCTTCTTGAAAAGGGGTTTTTATTTAAAAAGGGGGGAAATTCATATTTTGGAAAACTGTAAAAATTTGGAGTCGCCACCGGCCACTAAGGTAGGCCGGACACCACAAAACCAGAGATTCGTTTTAAAACGGGTTCGGGAGTTGGTTACGTGTGGGGAAGGGTTAGCACCCCCATCACGCCCGGAGATCAGTACCAAATTGCTTGTTGCCTTTTGATCGATAGAAATTACTTAAAAACCGAAGTGAATTTAATAAAGATGTTCTTAAATGAAAATGTGACTTAAATAGCAGGGGCTTTATCGAATAGTGGCATTTAGAATTAATTAGACATTTAATTAAAAAGATGACGGTACACCGGACCATAGACTAAACCAACATCAAATAAGGCTGACTGCCGTGTTAGTTTAGGGTTCGGATCTCGTACGTCACCTTTATGCATGATGTGAGCAAATAAGGGATGATGCGTGTTATTTCCATTTTTATGCTTTCGCTTACCTAGAGACGGTGAAAATTAACCTAAGTATTCGATAGACATCCATTAAGCTAGGACTGTCGTTTTCGGATACCGAGGTTAATTAATACCTCTCTTGAGGTTGATTTTTAGGTCCGATTACCATGCTTAATTATTGGGTCATATGGATGACAAATATATATACACATGCATGCCATAAAAGTGTTCAAAAAAGGCATGTAAAGAAAAGGTCTATAATGATAAAAGCAAGCCCAAACATACTTGACCCAAATAACTTTTAAGGCCCAAAAGCTCAATTTAAGAGATACACATTTAAATACCATGAAGCCCAAACTTATCACCCAAAATTATCTACTAATCAATTTAATTAAGGAGACAAATTACATTAGTAATGGGTTAATAATCATGGCAACACATACATATTCGATTCATATTATTGCTTGAGATAACCATGAAATCCTAATAACTCTAAGCATTTTTGACCACATAAATAATCCCAAAAGAGCATATATTCGATCCAATGGTAACAAATCATACGGGACCCACTAAACTTGAAATAAACGGACAAACATGCATATATTCGATTCACAAAGCCATAACAAACATATAACAGAACATACATATTTTCATATAAATTTAAACTTTATTAAAGCATCAAATAAATGGCATTCGAATGGTGACTAAAATGAAAGAAAATAAAAAACAGAGGCTGAAATCGAAAAAACAAAAAAGACTCAAGATTATGGGGACTCGATTGGACACGGGGTAAACAAGGGAGGACCAGACGCATAAATAAACCCTAAATAGACTCAACCTAGGACCGAAAGATGAACCGACCTAAACTACCAGGGACCTAGGACGCTATTTACCAATGCGGAAGCCCTTAAAATGTTATTTACTTGACGCGGAGGGACTAAAGACGCTAATAGACCAAAAACATAACCCTAAAACTCTATAAATACCCCACCTAATTGAACCAGACACCCTTTTGCCTAACCTAAACCCTAGCCACCCTTAAAAAAACAAACCTTTCTCTCGACCTCGAACGCCGGCCGGTGCTAACCACCGTCCGGCGAATCCTAAACACTCTCTGACCAGCGAACCAAACCCAAAAAAGACCCCAAAAAAACACGACACAACACTCCCCGAAACCAAAACACCCTTCCCTTTGCTCTCTGAAAAAACGAAACCCTAAAGCCCCCTATAAACTATTTTTTGAAAACGATTTACAAACAAAAACAAGGGTTTTAGGCCCCTTCTCCGACTCACCCTTCGAAGCCGTGGAACGGCCGGGATTATCGCCGAGATGAAGAAGGCACCAGTTTAAAAAGATGGAGATCGGAAAGAGGTAAAAAAAACTTTCTTTTTTATGCCCTCGACTGTTTTCTTTTACATGCAATGATGGTAAATGATATACCTGAAATTCTCTGGTGTGGTATTGCTTTCCGTGTTTTCTTGAGGGAGAGCACGAATCCCTTTTACAGTGATATTGCATCTGGCTTTATAGCCGGAATTTGATGCTTTTTTACATTTGGTTAATGCAATGGAAAATACCCATTGGTTCGTATCTATTTTGGTCAGATTCATGTGCGGCTCTGCTCTGTCATTCCTCTGCCATTTCCGTTTTTGCCTTTTGTTTTCTTTTCTTTTTGGTTTTTTCATTTTGCTGACCCTCGTCCTTTTTGTGTATGGGTTGTACGGTTGTGGACGACGTGGCTGCTGAGACGAGGATGGAATCGGCATCGTGGATGAATCCGAGCCATCGGGTGAATCTGGACGTTCGGGAGGGGACTCGAAAAGGCACGCGTGAATTTCACACGCTCGAGGGGCCTCCGAAGCGTCTGGCACGCGCACGTGAGGGGATCCGAATAGCCGCGAGTGAAGCTCTCCCCGCATCCAAGCCGTTAGATCGTGCCTCGATCTAACTGTATGGGTTCGTGCGGCGCAGCATCATCTGGGAGAGCAAATCTGGGCCGTTCAAACACCTGGATCAAATCTGCATCTGACGGCTGGCGTGTTGTGCGGCGCGGATCCGGATGAACCCTCTCCTAGGGTTTCTCCTGTCTTCACATCTGGGCCATTGATCTGGTGCCTAGATCCAACAGCCAGATCTGGTGGTGGCTGCAATACACAAGGCACATATTAGGGTTTTCTGGTACCCGGTTAGGGCTTGTGTTTTTGGCTGGGCCTATCAAGCTTGTATGTATTATTTGGGTTTTATGTAATGGACTTTTAATAAATACATTGGGCTCTATTTATTTATATTGGACTTGTTCATATTAATTTGGGCTGGTTGTTTATTTAGCATGTGTTCATATATATATAATTTTTGTGTTTTTATGATTCAATTCAAAAATAATAATAATAATGATAACAACAAATAACACTAACAAAAAGATGATAATAAAAGCATGATGGGGTAAAGACGAGGATAATAATATAATATGGTAGTAATGTTAATGAATATGATAATACTAGTGGTGGTAATAAATATAATAACAATAATATATAGTGTACAAATAACACTAATAATAATAGAAGTGATGATGATAGTAAATAATAATAACACTAATAATATGATATCTAAGTATTAACTAGACCAAGCCCAACGTGAATGAACAAAACCCAATGTGAAGAAACAAAGCCCAATATGAATAAACAAAACCCAATGTGAATGAGCAAAGCCCAATATGAATAAACAAAGCTCACTCTTATTTAAGCATATTCAAGGGCTAATCAGCCCGGAAAAAATTAGTGAATACAGTTGCCCCTCTTTGCTTGTACTTGTGAAACAAGAGCAAAGCAAAGACTATAAGCACTAATTTTGTCCAACTTCCCTGTTTGGGTGGTTTGCTCCTCCGAAGCGGCAGCAACAATGCGGGTCGTTGGCATGTCCTCCCAGAATGGCAAAGGACACAGTCGATTCATTCTTTCGAAGTGGTAAAGAATGAACTCCGAATAACGTGCTTTCCCGGAGCGGCGAAAGCAAACTGAACAGGCCTTTTAGCTTTTCTGTCCAGGGATCCTTGAAATCTTTTGCTCTCAGATCAGGATGCGGCGAGTATGAAATTCTTCGCCTGAAACTATATTTGCTCCTCCAGAGCGGTAGGAACCAAATTGGTAGGGTTCGTACGTCTTTCCGAAGCGTCAAAGGACATAGTTGTCTCATTCCTCCGAAATGGCAAGGAATAAGCCCAGAGAATTTGTTTCCCCGTAGTGGCGAAAACACTGAGCAGGCCTTCTGGCTTTACTGCCCAAAAATATTTGAATTCTTTCACTCTCTGATTCTGATGCGGCGAGTCTGAAATTCTTCGCCTGAAACTACATTTGCTCCTCCGGAGCGGCAGGAACAAAATCGATAGCGTTCGTATGTCTTTCCGAAGTGGCAAAGGACATAGTCGTCTCATTCCTCCGACATGGCAAGGAATAAGCCCAAAGAATTTGTTTCCCCGAAGTGGTGGAAACACTGAGCAGGCCTTCTGGCTTTACTGCCCGAAAATCTTTGAACTCTTTCGTTCTCTGATTCTAATGCGGCGAGTCTGAAACTCTTCGCCTGGTCTTTGCTTCTTTGGCGTTTTTGCTTCTTTTTGGCGGCAAAATGCCTCGGTGTATCTATAAAGAAAAATGCCATGATGTTATGTGTTAGTATGAACCAAGCACATGTATGCCTATGATGATGCATGAGTGAGCATGCCTCATATGGGCCTGATGCCACAACTTCTGTTTCCGCTCTCTTCTTGATCTTCTGCTTTATCTTCAAAGCCGATGTTTGTCTCACACTCGGGTCTAAACATTGGCTCTTCTGGGAAGCCCTATTGTGGATTCTAGTTTCGGGTTTTTCTTTCCCAAAACGCCTTTTCAGGTTTTCACTTTGGTATTTTTTTTGGTCTGTGCGACACTTATCTCATCAAAGCCTGGTTGCGGTCAGCTGCTTGGAATTTTTTCTCGGTCCTTGTCACTTATCTGATATCAGGCCAAATTAGCTGTCTCTTGTTCACCTGCATTCAAAAGATCAAACCACAGATATACCAAGAAATATTTTTCTTTGTAAGTCTATTTCAAGCTGCTCGAGTAATTCTTTGAAAAGAGATAAATGAAGAAGCCAGGTAATACTTATTAATATATTTCGAAGTTCATGAGAATTCATGTGTCATGCATGGAGGGAACAAATGATGCAATAGCCTAAGCATTTTCCTCGTGAATGATGTGGGAATCCATCGACCGTAGGCAGACCCTTTGCTAGCATTATCATGTCCATTTCTGGATCCTGAGATATTTTGCTGGCTGAGCGTGTACTTATCGGTACTCCGTTGCGGATATTTTCCTTCAATTCTTAACTCCCCCTCTTATCGTAAGACGCCCTTTTCGGGTTTTTGTCCTTCGATTCCCCCTTTTCTCCGTTTTTTTCTTGTGGAGCGCCCTTTTCGGGTTTTCACTCCACTTTTTGTTTTGTGAAGCGCCCTTTCGGGTATTCACTCCACCTCTTTTTTTATTTTTTTATTTTTTTTACTTGAAGTGCCCTTTCCGGGTTTTCACTTTAAGTATTTATTTTCCGCGATGCGCCCTTTCGGGTTTTCACCCCACTTCATCTTTCACGCATAGTACTTTTTGACCGAATCCGAATTCACTGGATTGCCCAACTCTTCCCCATCCATTTCCATCAGAATCAGTGCCCCTTCAGAATAGGCCTTTTTAACCACGTAGGGCCCTTCCCAATTAGGCATCCATTTTCCTCGAGAATCTCTTTGGGTGGATAATACCTTTCGCAGTACCAAGTCTCCTTCCTGAAACTCCCTCGGACGAACTTTCTTGTCATAGGCTCACATCATTCTTTTCTGATACATCTGACCATGACAAATAGCTCTCAGTCGCTTCTCTTCAACTAGGTTCAACTGATCAAACCGAGCATGTATCCATTCAGCTTCCTCCAGTTTCACTTTATTCAGTACCCTGAGAGATGGGATTTCTACCTCCACAGGCAAAACTGCTTATGTACCGTAAACCAGAGAGTACGGTATTACCCTAGTCGAGGTACGTATGGACGTCCGGTATGCGAAGAGGGCAAATGGCAACTTCTCATGCCAATCCTTGAACGTGTTCGTAGTCTTGGCTATAATTTTCTTGATGTTCTTATTTGCAGCCTCTACTGCCCCATTCATTTTCGGGTGATATGCAGTGGAGTTATGATGCTTTATCTTGAACTGCTCACATACTTCGTCCATCATCTTATTATTTAGATTGGACGCATTGTCAGTAACGATTCTTTCCGGTACCCCGTATCGACAGATAATTTCCCCATTCAGGAACTTGCATACCGCTGCCTTGGTAACATTGGCGTAAGAAGCAGCTTCTACCCACTTAGTGAAGTAGTCTATGGCAACGAGAATGAAGAGGTGTCCATTGGAAGCCTTGGGGTGGATCTGGCCAATCACGTCCATTCCCCACATGGCGAAGGGCCATGGCGCATTCATGGTATGCAGTGGTACCGGCGGTGCATGTATTTTGTCTGCATATATCTGGCATTTGTGACACCTCTTGGCGTAGTCAACACAGTCCCCTTCCATGGTCAACCAAAAGTAACCATACCTCGTGAACTTTTGGGCCATTGAGAAACCGTTTGCATGGGTCCCGCACAACCCATCGTGAACTTCTGCCAGAATACTCTTGGCTTCCCGGGCATCAACGCACCTCATCAGTACTTGGTCTTTTCCCTTTTTATACAAGATTTCCCCGTCCAGGACATAACTGGCTGCCATTCTCCTAATGGTCCTCTTATCATTCTCATTAGCCTCTACGGGGTATGTCTGGTATCTGATGTACTGCAGAATGTCATAATACCATGGATTGTCGTCCTCCTCCTCTTCTATGTTGTAGCAGTGAGCTGGTACTTCCAACATTCGCATCTTAATCGGTCTCATTTCTGCACCTAAGCCTGCCTTGAATGTGGCTGCTAAGGTTGCTAGGGCGTCTGCCATCTGATTATCCTCCCTGGGGTGGTGAGTGAAACTGATCTTCTCAAAATTCTTGACCAGTCTCTGGACCAGGTTGTAGTACTTAACCAGCTTTGGATCTCTGGTCTCCCATTCATCCCTGAGCTGATATATCACCAAGGAAGAATCTCCAAACACATGGAGTTTCTTTATCCTTCTTTCAATGGCTGCACGCAACCCCATGATGCATGCCTCATATTCAGCCATGTTGTTAGTACAGAAAAAGTCCAGTCTACTGGTGAAAGGGTAATATATCTCCTCCGGGGAGACTAGTACTGCCCCGACCCCATGACCTAAAGCGTTAGATGCTCCATCAAAGTATAGCCTCCATGATTCTTCTTCATCGGTATCATTTTCTCCCAGAGTTATACACATCAGATCTTCATCCGGGAAGCTAAAGTCTAATGGTTCATAATCATCTGAGGCTCGGCTCGCCAAGAAGTTGGCTATAGCGCTCCCCTTTACTGCCTTCTGACTTACGTACATGATATCAAATTCAGACAACAACATTTGCCACCGGGCTAACTTTCCTGTGAGCGCTGGCATCTCCATCGGAAATTTTAGAGGGTCCAGTTTGGATATCAGCCACGTGGTGTGATACAACATGTATTGTCTGAGTCTCTTGGTTGCCCACACTAAGGCACAACATAACTTCTGGATTTGCGGGTATCGAGCCTCGCCATTCGGTAAACTTTTTACTCAAGTAATAGACTGCCCTTTCTTTCTTGCCTGTCTCATCATGCTGCCCTAGGACACACCCCATCGAATTCTCAAAAAATATCAAGTACAGGATCAGTGGCCTATCTGGTACCGGGGGTACTAAGATTGGGGCGTTGGTCAAATACTTCTTGATCTTGTCTAGAGCCTCTTGGCATTCTTCATCCCAAACCCCGGGGTTATTCTTCCGGAGTAGTCTGAAGACAGGGTTGTATTTATCGGTTAATTGGGATATGAATCGGGATATGTAATTCAACCTTCCTAGGAATCCTCGGACTTCCTTTTGGGTCTGAGGCGGCGGGAGATTTTGGATAGCTTTTACCTTGTCTGGATCGATCTCAATTCCCCTCTTGCTAACCACAGAGCCTAGAAGCTTTCCGGATGTGACGACAAAAGTGCACTTTGCTGGGTTGAGTTTCAACTGATACTTTCTCAACCTCTAGAATAATTTCTTCAAGTTCTGAATATTCCCCCCTTCAGTCTGGGACTTTGCTATCATGTCGTCCACGTAGACCTCGATTTCTTTATGCATCATGTCATTGAAGAGCGATACCATGGCTCTTTGATATGTTGCCCCGGCATTTTTCAGGCCAAAGGGCATTACCTTATAGCAAAAGGTTCCCCACATCGTCACAAATGTCGTCTTGGTCATGTCATTAGGATCCATCTTTATTTGGTTGTACCCTGAAAAATCGTCCATGAAGGAGAACTAGGAATGGCCGGTTGTGTTGTCTACTAGGGTATTGATATGAGGCAGAGGGAAGTTATCCTTCGGGCTTGCCTTGTTAAGATCTCTGTAATCCACACACATACGAACCTTTCCATCTTTCTTGGGGACAGGTACTATATTGGCCACCCATTCTGAGTACTCGACCACCTTTAGGAACCCTGCCTGATACTGCTTTTGTACTTCATCCCGGACTTTTAACAAAGTATATGTTCTCATCCTTCCCAACTTCTGTTAGACCGGCTTGCATTCTGGCCTGATTGGTAGCCTGTGTTACTGTGTACTACAATTCTTGTGTCTAGGCCTGGCATATCATGGTAGGTCCATGCAAAAATGTCCTTGAATTCTATCAATAGGCCTATTAACTCCACCCTGGTCTCGGGCGAAAGTGTTGTGCCAATCTTGACCTCCTTCCGATCCTCACCATCATTCCCCAAATTTAAGATCTCCATCTCCTCTTGATGAGGGACTATCTGTCTATCCTCACTCTCCATTAGCCTGAGGAATTCTTCCGGAATTTCATACTCCTCATCCTCTTTGCCAATTTCGGCAAGATACAATGGTTGCTCAAAATCCACCTCGAGATTAAATCCGGCATCATTCACAAGGTTAATAATAGGGGTCCTGCAACATTTATGAAAAGAATGTGTATTGGGAAACGAGCGTACATATTATTTATAGAGTAGGTGGAATAATAAATAATAAACGAATAATGAATGAAATGAATGGGATGCTTGCAATTTTGGAAAAGCGTCTTTTTATTGAATTTAAAACAAGTAGGTTAACATAGATGCCCTTTACAAAAGATCCCTATTGCTCGCAGGCACAAGCAAACAGGGTGGGTTATGAGCATTACTTTGGCTTAGACCTAAAGATTACAGGCACATCATGAGCAGTCCAATTGCCAAGAGCCTCTCCAAGAAGACAAGGGCGGATTCCTGCCAAGTAGGTCGAGCTTTCATCATTTTCGGATATCACATTAATAGCCATGCCTTATGATGCCTCACTAAGCTTCTCCTCCTCACAAAGCTTGGCGTTTTCCACATTGGCCTCGTGCACCATCTGCTCGGGGTTGATGACTCCTCCCGACACAAAAATGTTTTCATATCGGTATAGACAATTGGCTCCACTGGCATGTCTTCCCCTCGGAGTCTAGTCATTCTCCGCTTAGCTCTCCTCCTCCATTCCAATTTCTTTTGCTGAAATGTAGGCTTATGACCAAGCCCAAACCTATCTTGCTTGTTAATGACACTCCTGACACCCAGACATCCTTGCAAATTTCTTCTGAGTCCTCTTCCTTTCTTTGCTCCCCATCCCAAAGTCTGCCATACTTGCATCTTGGCACACTTAGATAGTTTCGGGCATGGGATCTTGCTTCCCTCCGCCACGAACGTTGCATTTACGAATTCAAGGGCTCTAAAGGCACATTCAACCGCCTCCTCGTTGGCTTGGACATATAAAGCATCGGTAGCTACAGACGCTATAATGTCTTGTTCAGCGGACACACTCACCAACTTCCCCTCAATGATGAATTTCAACTTCTGGTGCAAGGAGGAAGGCACGACTCCCGCTGAATGGATCCAAGGCCTTCCTAACAGACAATTGTAGGTTGGCTTGATATCCATCACAACAAAATCGATCATGTATTCGGTAGGTCTGATTAGCAACGGTACCTCGATCTTCCCCACAACTTCCATCTGGGTTCCATCAAAAGCTCTGACTGAATTCAGACAAGGCTTTATGTGTGAGCTGTCAATGGGCAACCTTTGCAAAGTTGTCGTTGGCATTACATTCAAAGTTGAACCATTATCCACAAGCACCCCTGGTAAGACGTACCCCTTGCAATGTGTGGTTATATTCAAATCCTTTGTTGACCTCATTCCTCCATCCGGGATCTCGTCATCACTGAAGGTGATGAAATTATCCGTAGCGATATGACCTAAAATTCGGTCTAGCTTGTTGACCGAAATGTCGTCTGGGACAAACGTCTTGTTTAGTACCTTTAGGAGTGCATCGCGGTGCTTCTCTGAGTTTAACAACAGCTCTAACACTGAAATTCGGGCTTGTTGCTTTCGGAGCTACTCGACAATGCTATACTCACTATGTTTCAGAAACTTCAAAAACTCTTGAGCCTGTGCTTCCGTCACTGGTTCATTGATTTTGGGAGGAGGGTCCTCTCCAAACAACTTTTCGGTCTCCGGCTCGGGAAACTTTCCCTTTCCCTTCGGATCTACCTCTTTGGGAGTGTCTGGAGAATAACACCTCCCACTTCTTGTAAGATTCCCCACCTCGTCTACTACTTCCAATTCTGACTCCTTTGGATTACCCTCCTTCTTGGGCTCTTCCTCACTGGGCGACCCGCTATCTTTCATCAGATTTTCCGGCACTGAGACATGGGCAGTTTAGTTCCATGGAACCTTCCTCTCGTCCTTGAAAGGAAAGGACTTCAGGCGAGATATTCTTAACTTCGGGGCTAGTTTAGGGCTTTCTCCTTCGTCTTGCGAGGTATAACAAAGGGTCGGTCTAGGCCAAACTTGACTTTAGCGTCATCAGACGCGCACACCTCTAGGTTCCTACTTTCTTCATCCCCCTCAAAAAATTCAATTTCTTTACTGTTCATCAATTCTTGGACCACTTGCTTGAACTCTTCACAACACTGAATGTCATGCCCCTCTTGTTGGTGGTATTCGCAGTAGGGTCCGCACCCATTCAACACAACCACCATCCCTCGGTCAATTAGACGTGCCATGCATAGCTGCTGAAATACCCACTGTAACGGGGACCTGACCTTAGACACACAGGTTTTAGCCTTCCTAGTGCACTGCTCCTCAATTGCGTTCACTCCCCGACCCGCATGATTTGGCAATGGGTTAGTGGTGGTATTCGGCTCATCTAGCTGTAGTACCCCAGTTTTAATCAAACGCTGCACAAACTTCTTAAAGGCTATGCAATTCTCGATTGTATGCCCCAGAACACCACCATGATACTCGTAGTTGGCATTCTCATCGTACCAAGCCGGGAATGGCGGCTTGAACGGAGTGACGTGGTAGGGTCGAACCAGTTCTGCCTCGTATAAGTGAGTGTACAAGTCAGCGTAGGACATCGGGATCAGAGTGAAGTTCATCTTCTCATTCTCTTTCTTGGGAGGCCTAATCTCCCTCTTACTCGAACTTTGTCCTCCACCTGATGTGGCTTGATGGGCCGAAAGGGTAAAACTTTTCAGGGCTGTGTAGGTGTTTACAGTATTCACCTCATTTTCCTTCTTCTTATAGCTCTTCCGATGACTTTCCCCACTATCTATCCTCCCACTTTTGATTGCCACTTCGATTGACTCTCCAGTCTTTACCATATCCGCAAATCTTTGAGTGGTGTTATTTATCAATCGGTCAAATAATGCCCCTTTCAAAGTGTTAATAAACATTGGGGTGATCTCATGCTCCGGGATAGCAGGTTGGATTTGGGCAGCCACGTCTCGCCATCTCTGGGCGTATTGGCGCAGACTCTCATTCACCCTCTGTTCCATTCCCTCCAACATGATTCGATTCGGAGTCATATCTATCACATGCTTATAATGATCTACGAAGGCCCTTGAAAGGTCCTTCCATGTCTTGATATTTTCTCGGCTGAGCGAAGTATACCATCTGATTGCAGAGCCAGTCAAGTTGTCCTGGAAACAGTGGATGAGCAGCTTCTCGTCCTTGACAAAAGCGGCCATCTTCCGACAGTACATCGTAATGTGCGCTGACGGGCAAGTAGTGCCATCATACTTATCAAAATCAGGGACCTTGAATTTGGGCGGAAGCACTAAATCTACCACCAAACTCAAATCACTGGCATTGTTCCCTTGCTCATCCACTTCTTGGATATTTCTGAGCTTTTCTTCAAACAACCGAAACTTCTCCTCATACTTCTTCTCTAACTCAACCCTGAGTCTTTCCACTTCTTCCATCAGGCTCAGATCTGGCACCTCGTTCTCCTGGTCGCCTTCTATGTCAACAGGCTGACTTGTTGTTACTCCTCCGGGGCGACTAGCAGATGCCCCGCCAAGGTTGATGAATACCTTCTTTCCCATTTTTGGCCCTTCTGGGTTGACCCTTGCGTGAGACGAAACACCCTCGTGGTCTTCCACGTGCGAACTGTCAGTAGGAATTCCTTCTTTCCCTTTCATCTTGGCTAGCAGACTTGTCATCTGAGCAATGATAGATACATGCGACTGTGCTATCTGGTCGCTGATGTTCTGGTTAACCCCATCCAAGCGACTTTCCAGATCCTTCTGGCCTTTCTCTACCTTGGCTAACCTCTCCTCCATGACCCGATACTGTGACCGTGTACCGTACGAGTGTGGAATGGTTGGTAATTTTTAATGTAGCAAAATGCAATGTTTATCTGAAACTGAAAATCTCTTAGTTAAGATCAAATTATTTAAATGGTATGTGCAAATAAATGTATAATGTATGGATGTCCAAATGAATGTATGTATGTCTTAATAAATGCATAATGTATAATGTATGAATATGAAGAGCAACACTGGGTTTGGCAAATATCCTCGTTAAACAACTTATCAATGGGAACCTTGGTCTGTTACAATGATCGGATGAAACCCACTACATGTAATTCTTGAGCTGGCGTCCAGGCCGACGATTTTCTCCTAGACTCACACAATCCCTTCTTCTTTCTTGAAATGATCTTTTGCTAGGAATCGAGTGTTCTATCATATCCACGTTAACAAATAAGCCAATTCTCGGTTCTGCCCCCAAGTGGTATAGGCGACGAATTATGATTAATCCATTGTCGATATTTGGTGCTCTTGTCTTGCTCTTTGAAAGGTTCCCACTGAGCCTAACCTTCAAAGCTTAACGGAGTTGAGGTCGGAATTCCCTCCGACTTGAAATATTTTTCCTTGTTCTAGGTTGTGACTTGATTGTCGACTCAAGGCGGCGAAGTTCCCGAGAAACTTCCGATCTTGCCCCGGAAAGCTTGGTTGTTGTTCAGTGTGGTTCTCGCTAATTTCCTTGCAAGACTCGATATTTCCCAACTGTTGTAGTCAAATCAAAGCTGCCAACCGTGGAATAAATGTAGGTTGAACTCCAAAATTCGAAGTAATGGTCACTTGCCTGGGACATCTAACAAATAAGTGAGGTGGCCTTTTCTTGTTTTTGAAAGCCTTTCTTGTCTCGGAATCCCAACCATGTAGTCGTTCTCCTTGTGGCTACATTTTCGTCGTGGTCCTTCTCATTATTGTTACAGACCATATTCCCCACTAATCAAGTCTTTAATTTCAAACTATTTCCAACTCAATGCGCTCTTTATGCAATGATGAAATATGCAAAATAAGAGGAAAAAGGGGAAGGAAAGAAAAGGCGTTAGTCACATGATAGACATAAATCATAAGGAAAGCAAAGAAAATCAAGCGTTAATGACAAGGAAGCATAGAATAAAATAGATAGCAAACAAAAGCCTAGACACTCTAAACTCTAGGGTTATCCGCATGGCTCTAATGGGGTGGGCTTTCTTATATTCTCACACATGAATTTGGTTCTAATAAAGGGTACCCGAACCTATCTTGCCACCTACTAAGGCGATAAGAACCCCAATTCTGGCCCATTACAAGCTTGCAAATTGGTTTCGGCTCGAGGGAAAGCACGACCTAATGATGTGGAGGGCTGCTCACGTGTCAAAAGGCATGGATTCTGAAAGTGAATTACCAACCCGTGGAGGGATGCTCACGTGGGTATGGGCGTTTCACTTTCACTTAAAAGGGTAGCTCGGGTATAAAGCTTGATGACATGATGCAACACATGTCGGTGACTTCCTTAATAATTAAATGGAAAATTAATTCGAATGCCACAAATTTCCAAAGCCCGTTCAACTTAAGTCGTATTTTCATAAAAGAACAAACTCATTAGCTTCACTTCAAATTTCAAATATTTTTTATGGCAACAAGTGTTTTATTGGCTTAACTCTCTTTTTTGTTTTGTAAAAACAAAAAATTTGTCCCCAGCAGAGTCGCCAAACTGTGATAAGGTTTTTTTTTGGGAGAAAGCCGCTAAGTGAGGCCTTATCACTATTTTCTTCTTGAAAAGGGGTTTTTATTTAAAATGGGGGGAAATTTGTATTTTGGAAAACTGTAAAAATTTGGAGTCGCCACCGGCCACTAAGGTAGGCCGGAGACCACAAAACCAGAGATTCGTTTTAAAATGGGTTCGGGAGTTTGTTACGTGTGGGGAAGGGTTAGAAATTACTTAAAAACTGAAGTGAATTTAATAAAGATGTTCTTAAATGAAAATGTGACTTAAATAACACGGGCTTTATCGAATAGTGGCATTTAGAATTAATTAGACATTTAATTAAAAGGATGACGGTACACAGGACCATAGACTAAACCGACATCAAATAAGGCTGACTGCCGTGTTAGTTTAGGGTTCGGATCCCGTACGTCACCTTTATGCATGATGTGAGCAAATAAGGGATGATGCTTGTTATTTCCATTTTTATGCTTTCGCTTACCTAGAGACAGTGAAAATTAACCTAAGTATTCGATAGACATCCATTAAGCTAGGACTGTCGTTTTCGGATACCGAGGTTAATTAATACCTCTTTTGAGGTTGATTTTTAGGTCCGATTATCATGCTTAATTATTGGGTCATATGGATGACAAATATATATACACATGCATGCCATAAAAGTGTTCAAAAAAGGCATATAAAGAAAAGGTCTGTAATGATAAAAGCAAGCCCAAACATACTTGATCCAAATAACTCGTAAGGCCCAAAAGCTCAATTTAAGAGATACACATTTAAATACCATGAAGCCCAAACTTATCACCCAAAATTATCTACTAATTAATTTAATTAAGGAGACAAATTACATTAATAATGGGTTAATAATCATGGCAACACATACATATTCGATTCATATTATTGCTTGAGATAATCATGAAAGCCTAATAACTCTAAGCATTTTTGACCACATAAATAATCCCAAAAGAGCATATATTTGATCCAACGGTAACAAATCATGCGGGACCCACTAAACATGAAATAAACGGACAAACATGCATATATTCGATTCACAAAGCCATAACAAACATATAACAGAACATACATATTTTCATATAAATTTAAACTTTATTAAAGCATCAAATAAATGGCATTCGAATGGTGACTAAAATGAAAGAAAATAAAAAACAGAGGCTGAAATCGAAAAAAATAAGACTCAAGACTGTGGGGACTCGATTGGACACGGGGTAAACAGGGGAGGACCAGACGCGTAAATAAACCCTAAATAGACTCGACCTAGGACTGAAAGACGAACCGACCCAAACTACCAGGGACCTAGGACGCTATTTACCCATGCGGAAGCCCTTAAGACATTATTTACTTGACGCGGAGGGACTAAAGACGCTAATAGACCAAAAACATAACCCTAAAACTCTATAAATACCCCACCTAATTGAACCAGACACCATTTTGCCTAACCTAAACCCTAGCCACCCTTAAAAAACAAACCTTTCTCTCGACCTCGAACGCCGGCCGGTGCTAACCACCGTCCGGTGAATCCTAAACACTCTCCGACCAGTGAACCAAACCCAAAAAAGACCCCAAAAAAACACGACACAACACTCCCCGAAACCAAAACACCCTTCCCTTTGCTCTCTGAAAAAACGAAACCCTAAAGCCCCCTATACACTATTTTTTGAAAACGATTTACAAACAAAAACAAGGGTTTTAAGCCCCTCCTCCGACTCACCCTTCGAAGCCGTGGAACGGCCGGGATTATCGCCGAGAGGAAGAAGGCACCGGCTTGAAAAGATGGGGATCGGAAAAAGGTAAATAAAACTTTCTTTTTTATGCCCTCAATTGTTTTCTTTTACATGCAATGATGGTAAATGATATACCTGAAATTCTCTGGTGTGGTATTGCTTTCCGTGTTTTCTTAAGGGAGAGCACGAATCCCTTTTACAGTGATATTGCATCTGGCTTTATAGCCGGAATTTGATGCTTTTTTACATTTGGTTAATGCAATGGAAAATACCCATTGGTTCGTATCTATTTTGGTCGGATGCATGCGTGGCTCTGCTCTGTCATTCCTCTGCCATTTCCGTTTTTGCCTTTTGTTTTCTTTTCTTTTTGGTTTTTTCATTTTGCTGACCCTCGTCCTTTTTGTGTATGGGTCGTACGGTTGTAGACGATGTGGCTGCTGAGACAGGGACGGAATCGGCATCGTGGATGAATCCGAGCCGTCGGGCGAATCTGGAAGGTCGGGAGGGGACTCGAAAAGGCACGCGTGAATTTCACACGCTCGAGGGGTCTCTAAAGCGTCTGGCACGCGCGCGTGAGGGGATCCGAATAGCCGCACGTGAAGCTCTCCCCACATCCGAGCCGTTAGATCGTGCCTCGATCTAACGGTCTGGGTTCGTGCGGCGCAGCATCATCTAGGAGAGCAAATCTGGGTCGTTCAAACACTTGGATCAAATCTGCATTTGACGGTTGGCGTGCTGTGCAGCGTGGATCCGGACGAACCCTCTCCTAGGGTTTCTCCTGTCTTCACATCTGGGCCGTTGAGCTGGTCCCTAGTTCCAACGGCCAGATCTGGTGGTGGCTGCAATACACAAGGCACATATTAGGGTTTTCTGGTACCCGGTTAGGGCTTGTGTTTTTGGTTGGGCCTATCAAGCCTGTATGTATTATTTGGGTTTTATGTAATGGACTTTTAATAAATACATTGGGCTCTATTTATTTATATTGGACTTGTTCATATTAATTTGGGCTGGTTGTTTATTTAGCATGTGTTCATATATATATAATTTTTGTGTTTTTATGATTCAATTCAAAAAAATAATAATAATGATAACAACAAATAACACTAACAAAAAGATGATAATAAAAGCATGATGGGGTAAAGACGAGGATAATAATATAATATGGTGGTAATGTTAATGAATATGATAATACTAGTGGTGGTAATAAATATAATAACAATAATATATAGTGTACAAATAACACTAATAATAATAGAAGTGATGGTGATAGTAAATAATAATAACACTAATAATATGATATCTAAGTATTAACTAGACCAAGCCCAACGTGAATGAACAAAACCCAATGTGAAGAAACAAATCCCAATGTGAATAAACAAAACCCAATGTGAATGAGCAAAGCCCAATATGAATAAACAAAGCCCACTCTTATTTAAGCATATTCAAGGGCTAATCAGCCCGGACAAAATTAGTGATTACAGCGTCCGTAGATGTATCCCATGTTTATAACACATAAGAGCAGAGGATTAATGCATCATCATGCATTGAAATCATCTGCCACACACCTAAACTCGCTGCTCTACTCAAAAACCTCATTTCGGCTACCAAACACAACCGAAATCATCTCCAAACTCTTCCAAAACAAAGCCCAGCCGAGATCTATCACTTCTAAACATTTCTAAACATCAATCAACATCAAAAACCACCACAAACTCGTCCTTATACCTCCAGCTATAACAAAACACCAAAACCACCCCAAAAACCACCATTCTAGCATACAAAACTTAGGAATCCAAGCCTATTCGGGATTTGTTTGATAAAACCTCGTTTATAACATCAATTAACATCAAAGATACATTAGAAAACAACCTCAAAACAGAGCCTAACCATCAACCACGAAAATCATCAAGATTTCACCAAAAACCTTGAGTTTTAATACAATTTCTTGTTTCTAACATTAAAGCAACTCAAAAATCATTAACAAATGATTGATAACTTGGGAATTTCAGTAAAGAACTGATAATTAGAGGAGAAGGACGAAGCTTACCTCTAATGGTTGATTTCTCCTTGATTTGGGCAAGTTTTCTTGAAAATCCAATGTGAAAACAAGAGGATTTGATGAGGAAAATATTAGGAATCAAAAGGAGATTGAAATCTCATCAAAAGAAATGAAAATCAAAGGCTAATTGATGGAGGAAATGTGTTTGGCTGAAAGGAAATTGAGAGAAAATGAAATGAGAGAAAATTGACGTAAGGTAGTTATGAAAAGTCAAAGATAGTTTTTCCTTTAATCAATCTTTATTTCCTTTAATTAAAACATTACTAAAATCACCCAAAATAAGAAGAAATCTGATTAAAAACATTTTTTTAAAATTAGCTCCTTAAAGATTCAAAGTTCCAATCCTTTACAAAACAGTCACTATTTAACTTTTGCAAAAACTACAATTTGGTCACTACACCGAAATGTAGTATTTCCAAACCTTATTTTGTAAAATTGTTTTCACCATAGTCATTCATATAATAAATGAGGATTTTAAGATACTTTTCCATATTTTTAAAGCATCTCGAACTACGTGTTCCCTAAATCTCCCTTTAAGATTCGAACCATTCTCAACCGGTACGATTCAAACTCTAAAACATCTAGTCCCAAATTTGGGGCGTTACACTTCCCTTCCTTGATTCATGATCTCATAAGTAAGGAGAGATCCTACTAACTCATCGAGCTTCAAAGTCTTCAAGTTATTAGCCTCGATGATTACGGTTCTCTTCCCATCCCATGATTCGGGAATAGAGTAAAGTAGCTTCCGGACAAGTTTATCTTCGAGAATGATCTCACCAAAGCCCTTAATATAACACCCCTACCCGGTTTAGGAGTAAACCGGCTAAGGAGTGTTAGGAAGACAAGAAAACACGAACCAATTTAAAACTTTTCGAACTCATCACTAATAGATGAGTTGATTAATTAACAAGGAACATAGACACTAAAATTTCAAGCACACAAGCATGAGCATGTTACTTAATCATTATAGGTTACCAATTTGATTACTCACATTCAAGCTTCATCCGAGGAGGTTCACTACCTATCCAAGTTCATTCAAGAAAGCATCAGGTCAATCATTGGAGCAAACAAGATGATCGAAAGGTATAAACCAGGGCATAACATGTTTTTTTCATTTTTTCAAACAAATCTCAAATAGGCCCAGCTGGAACCAACATAGAAGAGCAAAACTACATCACTTATGGCTACTTCATAATTCGAACAAGACTACATGTGACACACGGTTACTCAATTTCAATTACATAAGCATGAACATGCATTTATACTTCATGTGTTATTACTTTAGTTAATTTACTTCTAATCTACATTTAAAGAAAGAGCATAGTTATTTAATTAAGCAAGAGTAGCAATCGAATGGTACCTAAATCATGTTATCATTCATTTTCATGGTATTTGAATGAACCTTCTAAACAAGAATATGTTCATTTCATTCTATACGAATGATTCACCTAGACTAAGTTTTGGTTATTTCAATCTAATCTCATACAAGCTCGTTTAGATTATATAACATTTCATGTTAGTTTAACTATGCAAGATCACACATGAACATATTTGAATCATTAACTCAAGATTCATAACATCCTACTAAGATAACATTACCAGCAACCATGGGTAACAAGCATATTTCTTAGCATTCAAACTAGGAATATGTCATCAAGTAAGCATCCGAACTTCACTCTTATACATGTAAGACATTCATGCTATTTAGATATCAATTTACATTCGATTCAAGCATGATCAATGTACCATGTATCATGTTCATCATTCATTCAAGACATACTTATGTCATTCACATATAAATTGAGACATTTCAAGCTTTAACTCTTCTAAACAAGTATTTACAATAATTAACCATCAAGATCTTAACAACCTTAATTCCTCAAGTATTAGACATCAAAGACATATACATACAAACTTCCAAATAGACAAAAAAAAATGCATGAACTGGCATAACCTATGAACAAGTCTAGGTGCCACCAACTAGGAGTATACAAAAGGAAGTATGAAACCATACTCTTGCTTTGCTTATGTCTTGCCTTCGGTTCGATAATTTGGCTTTGGAATCACTTTAACATGTAGGGTGGGAAGAATCGAAACAAGAGTGCTAAGTACAATATGTACTTAGTGAGGTAGCAACCTATTGCTATCCAAAGATTAAGACAAGTATCCTTTAGCAGGTTTTAAACCTAGTCGAGGTTGATAGCCTTTTTAATTTAAGTCTAGGATATAGTGTTCAGGTAATCTTACTCAATCATATAGTCACATAGCCATGTATTTCTAACATCTTTTATAGCTTACGCTTCCATTATGTAAGCATACAAACAAGGATCATAGTCTCAAGCAAGTTCAATCATGCTTTTCTAAAAATTACAATTCGAATAGCATATTTTAATAATAATCATTGAGTTTCAATTCAAGTTTAAGCAAGTTTCATGTCAAGTTAAGTAGCATATACAAGAAATACACATACTTCTCAAGTCAGGTATTTTCAAGTTTCTTTTCAAGTTTGTCATCCAAATAATGCTTGCTAGTGATTTTACCTATATTACAATCCATAGGTTATCACTTTAGATCATTTACTTACAAGTTACATTCAAGGATTGATTATACTTGTCTAATTTAGCAAGTATAGCATTCGAACAAGTTTTTAGTTCAAGACATATCCATTTCATTAATCTCATATAATGTATGTGCAGCCTAGCTTCCTTATAAAATCAATAACTAACATGTTTACTAATGTCTATTTAATTCAACCAAGGCTTACAAGGTCATGCAACAATTCACATTAATTTTAGCCAAGCAAACTCTATCAAGCATGCATTCGAATCATAGATCAAGGAGCCTAAAATCTGCAAGCATTTGAATCTCATTCTTACTTACATTAAGCATCCCTACTACTTAATTATCAATACCCATTCCTCCCAAGCATGATCAAGCATATGAAGCATTATTTCATACAACCATCAAGTCATGATCATATCATATACATGGAACTTATAGCATATCAAGTGTCAAGTATCAAATTTCAAGTATCAAGACATATTAACCATATCCTTACAAGCTATGAATATCAAACCATGATTATACAAACTTTTCAAGATAACAAATGCATGATCAAGCTTAACTATATACAAATATATGTCATACTTTCTAGCACTATTCGAATAGCATACCAACAAGGAGCTTTGATTTCATTTCAATCTTAATCATGTTTCAAGCCAAGACAAGAAGCATATACAAGTATGACACAAGTTTTCACAACTTAAGCATAATCTGGATTCAATACATGTTTGTCTTTCAAGCAATGTTCACAAGTAGTTTCAAGCATATTGTTTCAATTGAAATTACTTCCCATTTCATGTAACAATTCGAGTAACATGTGAATCAAGCATGTACAATAACCATTTCAAGATATCATGTCGAGTTACAAGTACGATTTATGCTTTATTTCTTTCTTGCTTGATTAATTTAGATTGGGCCTTAGTACTTAGTTGACTAGGTAATCGAGTCACCAACCAAACTGTCGCCAAACAAGAAATTGGTCATATCCCTCCTACTATCGCCAGTGACCATAACACACATCCCTCTTACTATCGCCAAATAAGGGCCTTGGCCCAGGGCTATATTCCACCCGAATACAAATGAGCTCTAGACTCTATGGCATGCCATCCTACCTAAGACCAACTAGCAACCAAATATTTGATTTACTTATCAATTAGTCAAGTATTTCATGTTCAAGTCAAGACAAGAAAGCATTTCTTATTCAAGTCAAGACATTATCTTATTCAATGATCACTTTCAAGTGATGTATATCAAGATCATATTAGCCCTTCGGCCAATTGAGCCTTAGCTCTTCATTTCAAGATTCACTTGTCATTCATATTATCATTAGACATATGCCTTATTGGAACATTCTCAACAATAGACCAATTCAAGCTTTAGGTAATACATACAAGTATTAACTTCACAATTCTCAAGCAATCGTTCGATTGAATCACTATAAATTCAAGATATCAAGAAATTGTTTATGGTTTCATTCTAGTCAATATATCAAGGTTCATGCAATTGTTTAAGCCCTTAGACTAGTTGAGCCTTAGCTCTTCATTTCATGAATCAATTTGCTTTTCATGTCAGTTCTTGGTATATTCCATTTTCAAGTATTTAGCAAGACTTTAATTCAAGTTCAATGTTATATGGGTAAACTACATAAATGGTCCCCCGATTATTCTCCAATTATCTTTTGCGTCCCCCAACTATCAGAAGTTACAAACTGGTCCTCTGACTTAAAAAAAGTAACAAATTGGTCCAACGCCATTAAAATTTTAACGGTTAATGACGTGGAAATTAATATAAATTTATGTAATTACATAATTAGCCCTCAAGTTCTACACTTATTTTAATTTGACCCCAATTCAAAAAATTAACCCACATAATTTTAATAATCTATCAATTTAGTCCATCTTCTTTTCCATTTCTCCTCTCCTTTTTTCTTTAATTCATTTCCCCCAAAATCTATTTAAGAGCTCAAAAAATATAGATTCTTCAAAGGAGAAAAGACGGTACCCAAAATGGGTTGAAAAACAAAGCAGAAAATGGGAAAAAAGATTGTGTGATGCAAGTGGTGACTCGATTTTACTAGTAATGGAACATTACGTACTTGGGGACTCAAAAAGCTTTCACAGATCTTCTTGGATCGGTTCCACAACTAAATCTCCACATATCTATCGACCAGAACCGGAAGGCATTGTTTCCAGTTCCCTCATTTTAGTCCCCTTCCCAATCCCCTGAGTCTTTTAACTCGAAATGCATTAGACTCCATCACCCGCCATAAACTCTGAAAATATGTCAAACCCAAATAAAGGAAAATGATACATCATTGTAGAACCAATGTTTTGATATAATAATTGAAAAATGTTTTGGACTAATTTGAAAAGAATTTAAAACTTGTTTTTAAGTCCAAACAACTTGAAATTATGTTTGAGGTATTTTAAGAGGTTTTTGACAAAGATTTTTCGTGTTTTAATAAGCCAAACTTAACTTTTCACGTCACCAGTATCGATACGGTTGTACCCGTACCGATACCATTTTGCCCTGGTTTGGCCACTGTCAAAACCCGTATCGATACGAGGGTTTAGTGTATCGATACGGAGGGGGTCGTTTCGATACGCCACGTCAGCGTACCGATCCCATTTTAACTACCCCAACGGCTATTTCCCAATGGCCATTTAAACGTCAAAGGGTACCGATACACCCTCAAGCGTATCGATACGCCTATGCAGGCAAAAGCCCAACGGCTAGTTCCTATGAAGGCCGTATCGATACCATTCCACGTGTATCGATACCGTTAGCTGCAGAACAACATTTATGAAGGGAAATTAAGTCCTCAACGGCTCCAATTCATCCCCAACGGCTAGTAACGACTACAAACTCATTTGGGAGTATAAAAGGGACCTCCAAGCATCAAGAGAAGGCTAATGCTCATATTGTCAAACATCAAATGATCAAATATTGTCTTAGTGCCTAAATTGTCAATTCTTGTATAGACAAACACTAGTGAGCCAAAATTGTCAAATTTGCTCAAGTGTTTTAGGTTTTGGGTGAGTGCTTCATTGTGCAAACAAACTCCTATTAGAGGATTATAAGTTTGCTTTGTTTATCTCTTGTAAAGAGGGTTTCAATCAAGGCTTTGGGTAGAAAGCTTGATTGGTTGTAAGGGTTTCCTCCTAAGCCTAGAAAAGGGGACGAATCAATTAGTGGATTGATTGTGAAATCCTTAGTGGGGAGCTAAGGTAGTGGATGTAGGTGCTTGTTAGAAGACCGAACCACTATAAATCTTTGTGTCACATTTCTTTTTAAGCTTCCTTAACCCCTCCGCCCAAATATCCACCTCTCCACCACTTGGTGAGCTAAATTGGTTGATCGAATCGAGCACCACACAACTCAACAATTGGTATCAGAGCTTGGCTCAATCGAAGATGATTCACATCCTATTGAGAAGATCCGGCAAGCTTGATCACTTTTTCATCAACCGGCTCAAATGGCGCAATCCATCGACAAACTGCCTTTCTTCAACGGAGATCACTATGCCCATTAGAAGACAAAGATGAAATTCTTCTTGAAGTCAAGAGATTACAAGCTATGGGACATAGTTGAAGATGGTCCGTTCGTGCCTCAAGGAAGCAAAGCGGAATGGAGTGCCGACGATCGCAAGAAGATGGAGCTTAATTGCAAAGCCTTGCACATTTTATTTAGTGCATTTGGTCCATCCATCTATGAGAAGATGTCTTCTTGTGAGAGTGCCAAGAAGGTATGGGACAAGCTTGAAGTCACATACGAGGGAACAAATGAAGTCAAGGTGACCAAGATTGGGCTCCTAACTCTTGAGTATGAAAACTTCAAAATGGATCCGGAAGAGAACATCGAGAAGATGTTTGATAGGTTCTCCACAATCACGAATGGTCTTAAAGGCTATGGAGAAGCCATCCCGGAGGAGAAGCTTGTCCGAAAGCTCATCTACTCACTTCTCGAGTCTTGGGACTCAAAGAGGACCGCCATCATCGAAGCCAAAAATTTGAAGACTTTGAAGCTTGATGAACTCATGGGGTCACTCCTTACTCATCAAATCATGAAGAAAAATAAAGAGGATGAGAAGAAGAGGGAAGAAATTAGAGCTATGGGAGAGAAGAAAATCAAAGGGCTTGGCATCAATGCAAGTGCCATGGCTCTCAAGTCCTCCACATGTCATCATGAAGATTCAAGTGAGGAGGATAGTGAAGATGAAGAGATGGACTATCTCTTCAACAAATTTACCCGGTTCATGAAGAGCGAAATGGAAAAATCCAAGCATGAATCGAGGAAGAAGATGAAGGAATCCCACAAGTAAAACAAGAAGGGATCATCTTCTAAACAAGCATATGTGGCCACATGGAGTGATGAAGACTCCACCGATGATGAAGTAGCCCACCTATGCTTGATGGCCCTCAATGAGGGGGAGGTAACTTCTAACTCATCTATTTCAAATTCTTATACATTTGATGAGTTACAAGATGCCTATGATGATTTGCTTTTGGAATTCAAGGCATCATTTTCTAAAAACAAAAAGTTGATTTCAAAAATAAAAATTGAAAATGATTTGCTTTCTAAAACAAATCTTGAACTTGAAGCAAGATTAAAAGATTTTGAACAAAAATGTTTTGATTTACAAAATTTGCTTCTAAAAGTTCAAAAAGAAAAAGATTTGATTTCAAATGAACTTGAAAAGAAAAATAATTTTCAAAAATCAAATTTTTATGTTAGACAATCTAGTGCCCCTAGATTTAAAAATGGTAAATGTTTTAGAAGTGTTTGGGTCCCAAAAGGACTAACCACTTCAATTAAAAAGGATGACATTGAAAAATGGATTCCTAAGGGGTCAAAAATTTGTGCTACTAACGTTCATGGATCCAAAGCAATTTGGATACCAAAAGTTACTTGATTGTCTTTTGCTAGGTGTGATGGAGATGTTCAACAAGTCAAACATTAAGGGGGAGCTCCATGCACACAAGGAAGAACACTTGAAGAATGAAGGCTTCACATCCTCCCTTGGGTTCAAGTGTTGGTAAAAATTCTAGTTGGTTTTGATTTCATTTGTTTATTTTTTAATTCAACTAGATGATCATATATGTTGGACTAACATTTTTGATGATGCTATGAGTAAGGGGGAGCCAAATTTTAAACCAAAATTTTTAGTGTGTCAAATTTTTTTTACCTCTATTGTTATCATTGAACTTAATGTTTTAAATTCTTTTTGATATAACAAAAATGGGGAGAAATGGTTTTGAAAAATTGAATTTTCAAATGAATAAGGGGGAGCTTTAATTGACTTCATATCTTTAATCTCTTATTCACTTTTTTTTAAAGTTAAAGGGGGAGAACCCAAACAATTTTTCAAGTTAGTTTTATTATATCAAAAAGGGGGAGATTGTAGAACCAATGTTTTGATATAATAATTGAAAAATGTTTTGGACTAATTTGAAAAGAATTTAAAACTTGTTTTTAAGTCCAAACAACTTGAAATTATGTTTGAGGTATTTTAAGAGGTTTTTGACAAAGATTTTTCATGTTTTAATAAGCCAAACTTAACTTTTCACGTCACCAGTATCGATACGGTTGTACCCGTACCGATACCATTTTGCCCTGGTTTGGCCACTGTCAAAACCCGTATCGATACGAGGGTTTAGTGTATCGATACAGAGGGGGTCGTTTCGATACGCCACGTCAGCGTATCGATCCCATTTTAACTACCCCAACGGCTATTTCCCAACGGCCATTTAAACGTCAAAGGGTACCGATACACCCTCAAGCGTATCGATACGCCTATGCAGGCAAAAGCCCAACGGCTAGTTCCTATGAAGGCCGTATCGATACCGTTCCACGTGTATCGATACCGTTAGCTGCAGAACAACATTTATGAAGGGAAATTAAGTCCTCAACGGCTCCAATTCATCCCCAACGGCTAGTAACGGCTACAAACTCATTTGGGAGTATAAAAGGGACCTCCAAGCATCAAGAGAAGGCTAATGCTCATATTGTCAAACATCAAATGATCAAATATTGTCTTAGTGCCTAAATTGTCAATTCTTGTATAGACAAACACTAGTGAGCCAAAATTGTCAAATTTGCTCAAGTGTTTTAGGTTTTGGGTGAGTGCTTCATTGTGCAAACAAACTCCTATTAGAGGATTATAAGTTTGCTTTGTTTATCTCTTGTAAAGAGGGTTTCAATCAAGGCTTTGGGTAGAAAGCTTGATTGGTTGTAAGGGTTTCCTCCTAAGCCTAGAAAAGGGGACGAATCAATTAGTGGATTGATTGTGAAATCCTTAGTGGGGAGCTAAGGTAGTGGATGTAGGTGCTTGTTAGAAGACCGAACCACTATAAATCTTTGTGTCACATTTCTTTTTAAGCTTCCTTAACCCCTCCGCCCAAATATCCACCTCTCCACCACTTGGTGAGCTAAATTGGTTGATCGAATCGAGCACCACACAACTCAACAATCATCCACTTCAAATCCTGGTGGTGGTATTGGTATTTGGACAGTAAGGGATTTATTTGAGAAGGTGGGTATCTATTGATTGCATAACCACTTGTGAATTTTTGACACTTGTTGTTTCCATTTGCCATGTCGAGTTATGGGATTGGGTGGTAGTGAATGGGAAATGAGGAGCGGCATGGAGATGGATGATGAATCATGTGATTTTCCTGTTTTTTGATGTTTTCTTATTCAAACCTCAAAATCTATGTTTTTTATGTCTAATTCTAATTTGAAGAATCAAGCGCTTAGGTTTTAAGAAAGATTTGAAGAATCAAGCACTTAGGTTTGCACAAGCACTATACTAGGGGGAAAAGATGCATAATCTATATTTTTTGGGTCTTTTAAATAGATTTTGGGGGTGAAAATAAATTGAAAAATTGAAGGAGATGAGAAATAGAAAAGAAGATAGACTAAATTGATAGATTATTAAAATTATATGGGTTAATTTTTTAGAATTGGGGTCAAATTAAAATAAGTGTAGAACTTGAGGGCTAATTATGTAATTATATCAATTGATAATAACTGCCACGTCATCAACCATTAAATTTTTAACAGCTTTAGACCAATTTATTACTTTTTTAACTCATGGGACTAATTTGTAACTTTTGATAGTTGGGGGACGCAAAAGATAATTGGAACACAGTTTGTGACCATTTATGTAGTTTACTCATGTTATATTAACAAGCAAGATCAGCACAAGGTACACATAAACATTAGTAATTCTCCTAAACACAAGCAAACAATTCGAATGCTCACTCAAGGTATAGGGAATCAAGCATTTGTTTATATGTTCCATTTCATTTATCATACTATGTAGCAAACTAGTATTTAATAACAAGTTTCCACTTAAATCCATTCCTCCCTTTTATCCATTATCAAGCATAGTAAAGTTTAATAAAATAGCATAAATGTATCAAAAAGAATCATAGACATGATTAGGACCTAAGTCCTAACCCTATGATAGGCTACACTCACAAGTTCTCTAAGCTACTTTTGATCTTGGACCCACGTCTCTTTTTAGCTTGCCACTTGCTTGGCAAATTCTTTCCTCTTCACCAAGATCCACTCCTTGGTCTAGAATTCATTTCTATACAATAGACTAAAAATCAGCAACATACAATACACAATTCAATCACTCAATCCACAATGAAGATGAGGTCAAGCAATATGAATTCTTTACGTTATCACCTATGTGCTTCTTTAGTATACATTTATATGCACATGTACAAAACAAAAACAAATCAATCCTTATACTTTCTTTCATGCTTTCAAAATATTTTAAGCCACATATAGAACTGCTATCGGGCAGACTGTACATCCTTCATTTAAAATTTTATAATTTGTATTTCGTACATCGAAATTTCAAATTGTTTATGTAACCCCCTTAACCCGGCCTAGACGGTTGACCCGAATTAAGAAAGTCACACGGGGAAAACCAAAGTCAACCCGAAAGTCAACCTCGATTAACGACCCTTTTTTTTCTTTTAATCTTGTCTAGATGCACTTTAGACCTAATTGTGATCACACAACCATCATACCAAAAGATCACAAACATCAGAGATCAAACAGGGACCCAATTGAACAAATTACAACTTTAGGGACCAAATTGTAAATTCTGATAATTATACGGACTTAACCCAAATTGAAGTTACCATCTTGAAATTAATCATGTTTCATGCTTCTCTGTAAAATTTCAGCTCAAAAGGACTTCCCAAACTCATACAATTGCACAAACAAGTTTCAGGACCAAAACGCAAACATTCCAAAACATATAACTGCCAATGTCAGCCCCCAACGGTCACCCGTTCCGAAACAGGCATAGCCCGTTTCGAAACTCGGGGCCGTTCCGCAACGCGTACCGAAACGGGGGTCTGGCAGTGGCCTTTCCGTTTCGGAACGGCCCCTCCCGTTTCGGACGCCTGGGCACAATTAAGGCACCCGTTCCGAAACGGTAGGTGCTGTTCCGAAACACCCTGCACAGATTGCCTAAAAATGCATACTTAAACATGCAATTGACCAACCAATCATTCTCCAAATGCCACCAAACTTTGCCAACATGCAATTCAAAATATATGAGACATACTTGCATCAACAATTCATCAAAACATCCACATATATGAAAAGCCCCAAATCTATAGGCATGCTTCCTACACAAGTAAGCCATTCAAGCATAAACTTCCAATTCAAGCATATAAAGGCCAACCACAATAACCAGCATTCTCAACAACATTTAACATACTTAGGGAGTTCAAAACATCTCCCAAAACATATACATTGGTCCCCCATTGCCAAATTACCAAAAGCTAAAATGTACTTAGAAAACCTTCCATACTTAGAGCTTTGTTTCCACTTGGATGCTTGCCCTCCTTGCTGCCCTCAAGTACTCTAATGCTCTGCATTATTGAATTAAGAAAACGGAAGAGAGCGTAAGCAAAAGCTTAGTGAGGAATGCTCAATAAAACCATCCAATAATGCATTAACAAAACATTTATAAAACATGCTTCAAATCATCATTTACACATGCTCAAAAGCATACTTTTACAAGCATCTCATGCTTCATTTCATTACATGTCATATTGGCCACAAGTGATACAATTCATTTCTTTGAAAACAAGTTCATCAACTTTCACCCCAAGGACTTTTAAACACCTTGGACCCCAAGGACTTTTAAACACCTTGGCCATGGACTTTTAAACACCATGAATTAGATCACCTCAAGGACTTTTAAACACCTTGACCCCAAGGACTTTTAAACACCTTGGCCTATGGACTTTTAAACACCATAGAATGGACCACACAAGGACTTTTAACCACCTTTGTGTCCGTAACAAGAACCATCCAAGGACTTTTAACCACCTTGATGTTCTTAAGTAAACA
Organism: Hibiscus trionum; assembly: GCA_030270665.1. NCBI lineage: Eukaryota > Viridiplantae > Streptophyta > Magnoliopsida > Malvales > Malvaceae > Hibiscus > Hibiscus trionum. The sequence continues at coordinate 5,429,321 of BSYR01000010.1, read as the reverse complement.
AGGCTCACTCAAGGACTTTTAACCACCTTAGTGACCTTAACCTTTTCAAAACATCACTTGCCAATATACATCATTATCATCAATTTATCCACTGTTTTAAAGCATTAAACCAAGCCATATTCATCATGCATTTAAAAGCATCAAACCACATTTAATCAATGTTCAAAAACAAGGAACTCTTACCTTGAGCTTCCTTTAACATATGGCTTATCAAAACAGCAAATACCATGCTAAATCATGCTTTCAAAACAGTAATCAAAACATGCAATAAACCACATTGCATCACAACAAAATCATGGCCACCACTAGAGAGAATTTCTGAAAACTTACACTCGAGCTTAGCAAAGTTGTTTAGACTTAAACTAAGCTCCCAAGACATTGGTTTCAAAGCCGAAAACCCAATTTCACTCACCGATTCCACTTCGCCTCTTGCCGAAGCACCAATTCAAGCTTCCGGATCAACAACTCTTGGATCCAAAGATGCCTCCCCTGATTAAACACATTAAAGCAGAGATTTAATGCATCATCATGCATCAAAAGCTTCAATGAAAGCACTCAAACTCGCTGCTCTCATTCACACTCCAATTTCGGCCACCAAACACAACCGAAATTGCATCAAAACCACTTCTCAACAAAGCCCAGCCATAAACCAGCAAAACCTAACATCCATTAACACCATTTAACATCTAAAAACAACCTATAAACATCCTTATACCTCCAGCAACATCAGATCCACAAGATCACCACAAAAACATCCAAGAATCACAAGCTAAACTTAGGAAACACAACCTATCCGGGATTGCATTAATCAAAACTCATTTCCTTATCAAATTAACATTCATTAATCATCATTTTAGCACCTTAAAACACTGCTTAAACAGATCCAACGAAATTTCATCAAAAACACACCAAATCTTGCATTTTAAGCCAAGATCCACTAAACAATCTTAAAAGCCATTTATAAAACATCAATTAGGGATTGAGAACTTAGGAATTTCATTAAAGAACTTGAAGTTCAGAGGAGAAGGACGTTCTTACCTCCAAACTTGAGTTTCTCCTCTTTTAGAGCCAAAAAGCTTGATGAATCAAGTAGCAAATACAAAGGTTTTGATGAGAAGATGATTAGGAATCAAATGAGGATTGAAAAGAAGTATTTAGGTGATAAAAATCAGAGGAAAAGATCTGGAGAGAATGTGTTTGGTTTGAGAGAAAAGATGAGAGAAAATGGGAATGGAAAATTAGAAAGTTAGTTAAAAATGACTAAAAATATCTTTCCCTCCTTTTTACTTTTATTTTAAACCATTATTAAATCATTTAATATTCTAGAAAATATGGAGAAACTCCCCTTTGGGTAATAGCTCCCTAAAGATTCAAAGTTTCAATCCTTTTTAAAACAGTCACAAAACTTTCAAAAATTACATTTTGGTCACTAGCCAAAATGTCGCTCTTCCAAAACCCATTTTTCAAAATTGATTTCACAGTTCACTTAATTATATTAAAAGATGATTTTAGAACATTTTTCCATATTTTTAATGCAACCCGAACTAGGCTTTCCTAATTTCACCTCTTTAGATTCGAACAGCACTTTGACCAAACCGGTCAACGCCCAAAACTTCTAAGCCCAAAACCGGGGCGTTACAACTCTCCCCCCCTTAAGAAATTTCGTCCTCGAAATTTACCTGAAGGAAAGAGATAAGGAAACTGCTTCAGCATGTCTTCCTTCCGCTCCCACGTAGCTTCCTCAACACCGCGATGCTTCCACAGCACCTTCACCAACTCAATGGTCTTGCCACGAAGAACCTTGCTATCCGAATCCAGAACCTTCACCGGTTCCTCATCATAGGTCAAATCCGGATTCAAAACCACTTCCTCCACAGGCATCACATGCGAAGGATCAGATCTATACCTCCGGAGCATAGAGACATGGAACACATCATGAATCTTCTCCAACTCCTGAGGTAACCTCAACCGATACGCAACAGGACCCACACGCTCAACCACCTCATATGGTCCAATGTACCTAGGGCTCAACTTACCCTTTCGGCCAAACCGCATCACCTTCTTCCAAGGCGAAACCTTCAAGAACACATGGTCACCCACCGCATACTCTATCTCCTTACGCTTCAAATCCGCGTAAGACTTCTGCCGATCAGAAGCAGCCTTCAACCGCTCACAAATGAGCTTTACCTTCTCTGTGGTCCCTTTTAACAAAGCCGGCATTGAAACCAACTTTTGACCAGTCTCAGCCCAACAAAGAGGAGTCCTACACTTCCTCCCGTACAAAGCCTCATAAGGTGCCATCTGTATACTTGCCTGATAACTGTTGTTATAAGCAAACTCAACCAAAGGCAGATGCTTTTCCCAAGAACCTTGGAACTCAATCACGCAGCACCTCAACATATCCTCCAAAATCTGGATAACTCGCTCAGACTGACCATCCGACTGAGGATGATAGGATGTACTGAAATGCAACCTTGTACCCAGAGCTTGATGTAAACACTACCAGAAACGCGATGTGAACCTCGGATCCCTATCCGACACAATCGACTTAGGCACACCATGCAGCCGCACAATCTCAGCAATATACAGCTCTGCCAACCTATCCAAAGAAAACGTGGTATGCACATGCAAGAAATGCGCACACTTCGTCAGGCGATCCACAATCACCCAGACCGAATTCTTCTTCGATGGAGACAAAGGTAAACCAGATACAAAATCCATGGTAACCCTCTCCCACTTCCATTCAGGGATTTTCAACGGTTGCAACAACCCTGAAGGAAACTGATGCTCAGCCTTAACTCGCTGGCACACCAAACACTTGCTCACAAACTCCGCAACATCCTTCTTCAAACCCACCCAATAGTACTCATCACGAAGATCACGGTACATCTTAGTACTACCAGGGTGCATAGCAAAAGGACTACTATGACCTTCAGTCAGAATAGCACGCCTCAACTCAGCATCAGCAGGCACTACTATCCGACTCCCAAAACACAGCACACCATCATCATTGAAACAGAAATCCGAAGGTCTACCCTCCGCGATATCCTGAACATGAGACACCAAGGAATCATCCAACAACTGCTTATCCTTGATCAACTGAACCAAAGAGGGTTTCACTTGCAACTCAGCAACGAGACCACCATCTTGCGATATGCTCAAGCTAGCAAACATAGCCCTCAGCTCAACAGCTACCTTCCTACTCAAGGCATCCGCAACAACATTAGCTTTTCCAGGATGATATTCAATCGTCAGATCATAATCCTTGAGCAACTCCAACCAACGCCGCTGCCTAAGATTCAACTCCTTCTGAGACATCAGATACCTCAAACTCTTGTGATCTGTGTACACAGTACACTTCTCACCATACAGATAATGTCTCCAGATCTTCAGAGCAAAAACCACTGCAGCCAGCTCAATATCATGCGTAGGGTAATTGCGCTCATGCACTTTCAACTACCGCGATGCATAAGCCACCACCTTACCCTCCTGCATCAGCACACACCCCAAACCAACATAGGATGCATCACTGTAAACCACAAACTCTTTCCCTGATTCAAGCTGAATCAAGATAGGAGCTTGCGTCAAAGCCGCCTTAAGCTTCTCAAAAGCCTGTTGTCTCGCTTCCGTCCACTCATACTTAACATCCTTTTGCAACAGCTTCGTCAAATGAGCAGCAATCTTGGAAAAACCATCCACAAACCTTCGGTAGTATCCCGCCAAACCAAGGAAACTACGGACCTCATGAACAGACTTAGGAACTTTCCAATTCATCACCGCCTCAATCTTCTGAGGATCAACACGAATCCCCTCAGCTGAGACCACATGCCCAAGAAACACCACCTCCCTTAACCAGAACTCACACTTACTCAGCTTAGCATAAAGCTGATTCTCCAACAAAGCTTGCAACACAATCCTCAAATGCTCTTCATGCTCCTCCTCAGTACGCGAGTACACGAGGATATCATCAATGAACACCACAACAAACTTGTCCAGGTATTCATGAAACACACGATTCATCATGTCCATGAAAGCAGCAGGAGCATTTGTCAACCCAAACGGCATCACAAGAAAAACATAATGCCCATATCTTGTCCTGAAAGCTGTCTTAGGCACATCCACATCCTTCACCTTTAACTGATAATACCCTGACCTCAAGTCAATCTTAGAGAACACAGCAGCTCCCCGAAATTGATCAAAAAGATCATCAATCCTCGGCAAAAGATACCGATTCTTGATAGTCAACTTGTTCAGCTGACGGTAATCAATGCACATTCTCATAGTGCCATCCTTCTTCTTCACAAACAAGACCGGTGCTCCCCAAGGTGACACACTCGGCCGGATGAAACCACGATCAAGCAACTCTTGCAACTGCGTCTTCAGCTCCTTAGGTGCCATTCTATAGGGAGTAATGGACACAGGAGTTGTATTCTCATACAGCTCAATTCCAAACTCCACCTCGCGGTTAGGAGGTAAACCAGGCAACTCCTCAGGAAAAACACCAGGAAACTCCTTCACAACTCTGATATCTTGCACCCTCAACTCTTTAGAGCTAGGATTCATCACAAAAGCTAGATAAGCTTCGCAACCTTGCCTCAGCATCCTGCTCGCCTCCAAGGTAGACACCACATTGGCAAGAAACTTCACATTCTCGCCAACCACAACAACTTCATAATCATCCGCAAGCTTAAGCGAAACCCGCTTGTTCTCACAATCCACAACAGCACGATGCTCAGCAAGCCAATCCATACCAAGGATCACATCGAAACCATAGAAGGGCAACTCCATAAGATCAACATGGAAAACATGTTCTTGAACAACCAAGGGACACCTTCTATAAAGCTTCCTAGTCACAACAGTCTCACCAAAAGAACTAGTGACTCGAACACCAACATCCAAAGACTCAACAGGCAAACCAAGCAATTCAGCATGCTCACGCAAAATGTATGAATGCGTACATCCAGAATCTATCAAAGAAAGCAATGACAAGGACTGCAAAGTAAAGGTACCTGCAATCACATCCGCATCATTCCTGCCCTCTCGCTGAGCATACACCCTCGCTTGGCCTCCACCCTCAGGCTGAATAGCCACAATATGGGCCACTCCACGACCACCTTCCTCTCTCCTCTGGAAATTACCACGGCCGCGCCCACGACCTCTCTGCGGTGCAGCAACAACAGGAGCACGCACCTGATCACCAGCCAACCTCGGACAATCCCGCCTCAAGTGGTCTGCGGAACCACAACCCCAGCACCCGTTACCAGCAGCCGCAATAGGAGCTTGCACCACTCTCACGGCACGAGGACAGTCACGTTTCACGTGACCACGTGAACCACAGATCCAACAAGTACTCGGATCAGCTCTAGCATTGCCTCCTCTAGCAGGTGCACCACCACCTCTCTTAGCTGAAGACTGATACTTCTGATCACGTCCCCTCTTGTTCCGTCCACCTCCGGAACTAAACTCAGCTGATCGCTTCCCCGCACTTGCTCCAGCACCTCTCACAGATAAACCCAAGTTCATCTCAACATCCTTGGCTCGGCCCACCAACACGTCAAAATCATCATACTCGGCGGCCAGCAAATACATCTTTACATCCGTCTCTAAACCATAACGGAACCTCTCGCACCTTGCTCGCTCATCAGGTACCAGCTCCGGTGCATACTGACTGAGTCGAACAAACTGCACCTCATACTCAGCCACACTCATGCTCCCTTGGGTAAGAGACATGAATTCACGCTTCTTCTCATCAAGATATCTCACACCAAGATATCTCCGCTTGAACACATTCTGAAAGAATGTCCAAGTCACATCAGCTTCTGCCATCCCAGCAACAGTGGTTGTCCACCACGTATACGCATCCTTCTGCAGCAAGGACACAACACAACCCAGCTTCTGCACATCAGTGCAACTCATCTGGCCCAAGATTCGCTTGGTACTCTCTAGCCAAGCTTCAGAACTCTCAGCAGACATACCCCTGAACTCAGTCCCACCAAGACTGCGCAAACGCGCCAAAGGTAGTCTGACACCAGCATCTTCCTGATGCCCCGCTCCACGAGCCCCAGCTACCGCTGCTTGAAAAGAACCAGCAATAGCTTGCACTAACATCGTCATATCAGGCATAGCTTGCCCCTGACCAGCCCCAGGTCCAGCAGCTCCAGCGCCAGCTGCAGCTCCAGCTTCCTCAGCCCCAGCACCACCACCACCCGGTGGAGGAGGAGGTAACACCGCACTACCCGTGTTTTCCTCATTCTCATTCTCATTAGGAGCCGTAGCTCGCACATTACCTCGTAACTCTCTACGTGGTGCCATACTTTTACCATGCAATCACAACACAAATAAAACAAAGTCAGGCCCAGCAAGGTAAGCAATCCAAGTATTCAAGCTCAATTTCATTTCAAAACAACATCCTTTCTTTAGCTTTGATTTGGCAATGGGTACCCACAACATGCTACATCACAGCACATACTTCAATTGCATCAAAATCACAAGCCATTAAACATGCTTTCACTCAACAAGCATACAAGGCATACATACTTCAATCATGCATACATACATTCCCAATTACTCGAGAACTCAGCTCTGATACCACCAAATGTAACCCCTTTAACCCGGCCTAGACGGTTGACCCGAATTAAGAAAGTCACACGGGGAAAACCAAAGTCAACCCAAAAGTCAACCTCGATTAACGACCCTTTTTTTTTCTTTTAATCTTGTCTATATGCACTTTAGACCTAATTGTGATCACACAACCATCATACCAAAAGATCACAAACATCAGAGATCAAACAGGGACCCAATTGAACAAATTACAACTTTAGAGACCAAATTGTAAATTCTGATAATTATACGGACTTAACCCAAATTGAAGTTACCATCTTGAAATTAATCATGTTTCATGCTTCTCAGTAAAATTTCAGCTCAAAAGGACTTCCCAAACTCATACAATTGCACAAACAAGTTTCAGGACCAAAACGCAAACATTCCAAAACATATAACTGCCAATGTCAGCCCCCAACGGTCACCCGTTCCGAAATAGGCATAGCCCGTTTCGAAACTCGGGGCCGTTCCGCAACGCGTACCGAAACGGGGGTCTGGCAGTGGCCTTTCCGTTTCGGAACGGCCCCTCCCGTTTCGGACGCCTGGGCACAATTAAGGCACCCGTTCCGAAACGGTAGGTGCTGTTCCGAAACACCCTGCACAGATTGCCTAAAAATGCATACTTAAACATGCAATTGACCAACCAATCATGCTCCAAATGCCACCAAACTTTGCCAACATGCAATTCAACATATATGAGACATACTTGCATCAACAATTCATCAAAACATCCACATATATGAAAAGCCCCAAATCTATAGGCATGCTTCCTACACAAGTAAGCCATTCAAGCATAAACTTCCAATTCAAGCATATAAAGGCCAACCACAATAACCAGCATTCTCAACAACATTTAACATACTTAGGGAGTTCAAAACATCTCCCAAAACATATACATTGGTCCCCCATTGCCAAATTACCAAAAGCTAAAATGTACTTAGAAAACCTTCCATACTTAGAGCTTTGTTTCCACTTGGATGCTTGCCCTCCTTGCTGCCCTCAAGTACTCTAATGCTCTGCATTATTGAATTAAGAAAACGGAAGAGAGCGTAAGCAAAAGCTTAGTGAGGAATGCTCAATAAAACCATCCAATAATGCATTAACAAAACATTTATAAAACATGCTTCAAATCATCATTTACACATGCTCAAAAGCATACTTTTACAAGCATCTCATGCTTCATTTCATTACATGTCATATTGGCCACAAGTGATACAATTCATTTCTTTGAAAACAAGTTCATCAACTTTCACCCCAAGGACTTTTAAACACCTTGGACCCCAAGGACTTTTAAACACCTTGGCCATGGACTTTTAAACACCATGAATTAGATCACCTCAAGGACTTTTAAACACCTTGACCCCAAGGACTTTTAAACACCTTGGCCTATGGACTTTTAAACACCATAGAATGGACCACACAAGGACTTTTAACCACCTTTGTGTCCGTAGCAAGAACCATCCAAGGACTTTTAACCACCTTGATGTTCTTAAGTAAACAAGGCTCACTCAAGGACTTTTAACCACCTTAGTGACCTTAACCTTTTCAAAACATCACTTGCCAATATACATCATTATCATCAATTTATCCACTGTTTTAAAGCATTAAACCAAGCCATATTCATCATGCATTTAAAAGCATCAAACCACATTTAATCAATGTTCAAAAACAAGGAACTCTTACCTTGAGCTTCCTTTAACATATGGCTTATCAAAACAGCAAATACCATGCTAAATCATGCTTTCAAAACAGTAATCAAAACATGCAATAAACCACATTGCATCATAACAAAATCATGGCCACCACTAGAGAGAATTTCCGAAAACTTACACTCGAGCTTAGCAAAGTTGTTTAGACTTAAACTAAGCTCCCAAGACATTGGTTTCAAAGCCGAAAACCCAATTTCACTCACCGATTCCACTTCGCCTCTTGCCGAAGCACCAATTCAAGCTTCCAGATCAACAACTCTTGCATCCAAAGATGCCTCCCCTGATTAAACACATTAAAGCAGAGATTTAATGCATCATCATGCATCAAAAGCTTCAATGAAAGCACTCAAACTCGCTGCTCTCATTCACACTCCAATTTCGGCCACCAAACACAACCGAAATTGCATCAAAACCACTTCTCAACAAAGCCCAGCCATAAACCAGCAAAACCTAACATCCATTAACACCATTTAACATCTAAAAACAACCTATAAACATCCTTATACCTCCAGCAACATCAGATCCACAAGATCACCACAAAAACATCCAAGAATCACAAGCTAAACTTAGGAAACACAACATATCCGGGATTGCATTAATCAAAACTCATTTCCTTATCAAATTAACATTCATTAATCATCATTTTAGCACCTTAAAACACTGCTTAAACAGATCCAACGAAATTTCATCAAAAACACACCAAATCTTGCATTTTAAGCCAAGATCCACTAAACAATCTTAAAAGCCATTTATAAAACATCAATTAGGGATTGAGAACTTAGGAATTTCATTAAAGAACTTGAAGTTCAGAGGAGAAGGACGTTCTTACCTCCAAACTTGAGTTTCTCCTCTTTTAGAGCCAAAAAGCTTGATGAATCAAGTAGCAAATGCAAAGGTTTTGATGAGAAGATGATTAGGAATCAAATGAGGATTGAAAAGAAGTATTTAGGTGATAAAAATCAGAGGAAAAGATCTGGAGAGAATGTGTTTGGTTTCAGAGAAAAGATGAGAGAAAATGGGAATGGAAAATTAGAAAGTTAGTTAAAAATGACTAAAAATATCTTTCCCTCCTTTTTACTTTTATTTTAAACCATTATTAAATCATTTAATATTCTAGAAAATCTGGAGAAACTCCCCTTTGGGTAAATAGCTCCCTAAAGATTCAAAGTTTCAATCCTTTTTAAAACAGTCACAAAACTTTCAAAAATTACATTTTGGTCACTAGCCAAAATGTCGCTCTTCCAAAACCCATTTTTCAAAATTGATTTCACAGTTCACTTAATTATATTAAAAGATGATTTTAGAACATTTTTCCATATTTTTAATGCAACCCGAACTAGGCTTTCCTAATTTCACCTCTTTAGATTCGAACAGCACTTTGACCAAACCGGTCAACGCCCAAAACTTCTAAGCCCAAAACCGGGGCGTTACAGTTTACACCGTTAGAAAGCTGACTCAACTAGCTTTCTAACCATATAGGTCTTACATTTTTAAATTTTATTAATTAATACAGTTTTTTAATCTAAAGACGCACCAAATTCTGCCACTAGGCAGATTACACTTTCTTTAAACAATTGTCTCTACAAGTTGTTACAAAACTCAAAATTCAGTTTTGATTGTTTTAAATAAAACTAGACATAACAAGCTTTCCAACCATATGAATTGCATATTCTAATTCCACCAATTCAATTTATGGAAAAAAAATTCAAATTACAGCTAATGCAGATTTTAATTCTGTTTTCAGGGTACAAAGCAGGGCAGTTCTTTACAATTCATCTCCAGCCCTTTCTTTCCTATTAACAAGACTTCCAATTACCTTGATTTTAATCCTAATCTTTCAAATTGTTTTATGAACACAATTATATATCCATTTCCATGGAAATAGTCCCCATTCATACTTGGCAGCAACAATCCAAAAACAGGGCATCAAGTCCTTTTTCCATATATATATATATATATATATATATATATATATATATATATATATATATTCAATCAAACAATCTTATATTCATTTGATCATCATTTTTATTCGAATGAAACATGCACATATATATGATAGTTTCCATAAAAATTCGTTTGTACAATCATACAAGAAATCCAACTATCACAAGTACACATTATCATATTGGTAAGCAAACAAACATTCAAGTGAACCAAAGAGATTTCCCAATTCAAAGAACTCATTCACAAGCCATACACATAAATCACTTAGGCAAGAAGAGATCGAATAATTACCTCTTTTTAACTAGAATAGTTTCGGTTCCACCATTTAAAACTAGGCAAGCATCATCATTTTTCTTTGTCCCTTTATCTCCTTCCATTTGATAGATAGAAGATGATGAGAATTGTTCTCCTCCAAGACTTAGTGGCTTTTGCAAAGTCACTCTTCTTTCAAACTTGGCATGGTTCAAAGCTAGCCAAGTGTCTAGGTGTTTCAATTCTTTAAATTTTACCATGCAATTATAGGGTTTGATAATTCTTTCTTTTTGGTTCGTTGGTTTCGGTTATAACATTAATATTACCTTCTATTTTAGTCACAAATTTAATTAATAGCAATTTAGGATCAAAGCAATGAAACTAATTTTTTTATCTTTTTGGTATTACACTTAAGCATATTTTCGGGGTATTACACTTAAGACCATTTACTATAAATGAGAATCGGTCGAACATTTTGGAGACACTCTTATTCAGCTTCATCTTGAAGTTCTTATAACTTAAGTTGAGGATCTCAATCTTGGTCTCCTTCACATCGTTGGTGCCTTCGTATGTGGTCTCTAACTTGTCTCACACCTCTTTTGCACTTGTGCATGATGACATTTTGGCATACCTGTCGGGTCCAAGTGCACAAAACAACATATATAGAGCCTTGTCGTTTACTTGGAGTCTTCTTTGATCTTCATCGGTCATCTCCACCTTGGTCTTCGAAACAAGTCTCCCTTCATCATCTCGTTTCATAGGAATTGTCGGTCCGTCTTGTACTACGTCCCAAAGGACATAGTTGTTAGATTTGATGAAGAGCCTCATTCGGTTCTTCCAAAAGGGATAGTTATCCCTATTGAAGAATGGTGGTTTAGTGATGGATTGTGACTCGTACAAGCTAGGCCCGAAGGTAGATGTCATGGCTTAGATTAGATGTTGATCAACACTCTCTTAGGATCTTCTTTTGTGGATGTGAAGTCTTCAAAGAGGTAAGCTCTGATACCAATTGTTGAGTGGATCAAATGAATTTGATTTGGCCAAGAGGGGGTGAATTGGCTTTTTAAATTTGGAGGGAGCAAATTGGAAATTGAAAAATGGAGAACAAGGCAAATTATAGTGGTTCAAGCTTCTAACAAGCTCTACATCCACTACCTTAGCTCTCACTAAAGATTTTCAACAATCTCCACTAGATGTTCTTCCCCTTTTTCTAGGCTAAGGAGGTAACCTTTACAATCTGTCAATCTTACTGCCCCAAAGATTGCCCCAAAGATTGACCCAAAAGACTCTCTTTATAAAGAAGAAATTTGGCAAATGGAAATATCTCTCACAAGACTGAAAATTTGCCCAATTACAATCAAACACTTCCCAAAACTTGAACTAATGATTTACAATAAGGATTACAACAAGTTGGGTACAAGATATCACTCTTATGAAGCTCAAAGGTTTGCAATATAGCTTGGATGATGCAAGTAGGTTCAATAGTTGTTGATGAGGCTTCGGGGGCTTGATTGTATACCTTTGCATTAATTTCTAGCCATTTGGGTGGTTGAGGTCATCAATAAAGATGTTGAAGCCTTTATTTTCCACTATAAATGTACTTCTGCACATGTATGTATCGATTGAGGTCATCAAAATTTTATCTTTTAAAGCAGCTTGTATCGAAACTGTATAAACTGTATCAAAACGGTTTCTTCCAGTAGCCAAATCAAGTTTTGGCCGTATCGAAACACCATTGGGTGTATCGAAACACATGTATGTTTTTGTAAAGTTTGGCTTAAAACACTTAGAAAATTTTATAGGGTTTAAGTTTTGACTTTGGAAAATAATTTGGGCTTAAAATTACTTGTCAATTGTGAGACTTTAAAGTACTTAAAAAATTATTTACTTTACAAATAAGTCCTTAAAACAATTTGTTATATCAAAATCAAACATAGGTTTTACACCTTCTCAACCAAATCAATGTAAGGTTGTTTTTCTTCCTTCGACGTGTTCTCCCATTTGTTGCCTAACTCTTTCCTAATATACGAATGATAAAATGAAAGGGTGAGTCTAACAAAAATCATTAACTAGTGCAACCTACAGCTTAGTCATTTTTTTCTCAATTTACTTCATCCTCATCCATTCAGCTCTACTGTAAAACATTAAAATAACAAAGGTATCCATCCAATCATTCATTGTGAGATGAAATAACATACATACTTCAAATATCAACTTACTAAAACTTAAGGAATTGAGGGCATGTTTTTTGTGTGTATGGCCTATCATATATGACCAACATCTCACTACCAGCTTCATTAGCAACTTCCTCAGCAACTTCATCGAAAACGAAATTTAAATTTGCAGTTGTCATCCTAAGAATTAAATCTTCACATGAATCAGTGTAGAAACAAACCAACTCACCCTAAACAAATTGATAAATAATTCACATCCTCATTCAGGAGCGGATGCACCATGGTGCATGGTGGGTCACTTGACCTACCATTAAAAAATAGAATAAATTACTTTAGTAATTATTAAATTTTTAAGGTTCTTTCATTTTAGCCATTGAAATCGAAAATTTTTCATTATAGTCACTAAACTTTTAATTTAAATTCATTATGATCATTATTGTAGTGTTGTTAACCCCATTAAAAAAAGGAAAACTACCCCACTGACCACCAAATAAATTGGGGATACCTATTTGGACCACCGAACTATAGAAAACGTCAATCAGACCACGGAACTTATAAAATCAACCTATTTTGACCACCGTCGTTAAAAACCTAACGGTGGAGTGACGGAACTGCCACGTGGCAATTGACGGACAAATTTAAAAATTACACATTTGGTCCCTATTATTTACACATTCTTTCAATTTAGTCCTAATTTTAAATTAATAAAATAATAAATTATTTAATTAAATGGTGACACGTGTCAACACCAATTTAGAGGAGAAAAATAAATTTCTCTTCTTTGCGTTTAGCAGGAATCAAACCTAGATCTCTCAAGTGTAAAGCCAATGGCTTTGCCACTGCACCAAGCACAGCTTTGTGCTATAATTCTCCAGATATAATATATACCTCTTATTAGTTTCCACATTTATAAGCCAAAAGCTCAAACCTTAAACACTAATTTCACATATGTATAAATCTCAAACCCTAAACTCAAACCCTAAATATTTCAAATTAATTTCACGCTAAATATTTTAAATTAAACCTCAAAGCCCTAAAAAATTTAAATTGATTTCACACTAAATATTTCAGATTAAACCCTAAACCCTAAATATTTCAAATTAATTTCACGCTAAATATTTCAAATTAAACCCTAAACCATCGATCCAAACATTAAACCCTAAAATTTTCAAATTAATTCCATGCTAAATATTTTAAATTAAACCCTAAACCCTAAAAATTTTCAAATTGATTACATGCTAAATATTTCAAATTAAACCCTAAACCCTAAATATTTCAAATTAATTTCACGCTAAATATTTCAAATTAAACCCTAAACCCTCAACCCAAACCTTAAACCTTAAAAATTTTAAATTAATTTCACACTAAATATTTAGGGTTTAATTTAAAATATTTAGCGTGAAATTAATTTGAAATATTTAGGGTTTAATTTAAAATAGGGTTAACTACTGGAATAGTCACTTATGTTTTTCTCTAGTACAAAGTTGGTCACCGATTTTGAAAAACGACCAGTAAGGTCACTTACGTTTTCGGGGCGTAAACTTTTGGTCACCCAGTCGTTTATTGCCGTTAAACACTGACGGATTGTTGACCTGGCAACGAAAAATAAGGGTAAATTACTGCAATGGCCATTGAAGTTTATCTTTTGTACATTTTTATTCCCCAATTTTAAAAAATAAACATTATAGTCACTAATAAAAATGTTTCTTTATAATTTCACTCTTAAATTTTTAAAAATTCATTTTTCAACCCTAAAACTTTACAATCAATTAGTACAATAATATTATAAATGCTTAGATGAAAAATAGGTGCTCAAAGTATACCCTTTTTAAACTTAGGTGCCCAAATTGCTCCTATTTAATAACTAAACTTTCAAATTTCTCCTATTTTTCACTCTGAATTATTATTATTATTATTATTATTATTATTATTATTATTATTATTATTATTATTATTATTATTATTATTATTATTACATGTCATGTCATTTTTTTATTTTTAAATTTGAAATAATTTTTTATTATTATTAAATATAAAATATTTTAAAAAATATTATTTTTAAAATAATTTAGGTGTCTAAAGTATTTTTTTAATAAAAATTGGTGCCAAAGTTTCTATAGGTACAATTTTAGGTGCTCGGTTGTTAAATGGGTGTTTAAAAAATTGTCAATCAATCGGTGCTTCACACGTGGCATTAAATTTATTTTAAATTTTTTTAAAGGAAAATACTTAGAATTTTCAAATTATTATAAAATCTCAAAATTTTACAAGCTTCACAAAACAATCCTTAAATCCCTAAAAATTCTCAAACTTTCGTCGTCGACTGTCGTCACTTCCGCCGTCAGTTGTCGTCGCTGACCGCACCCACTTGGTCGTCGGGCCAAGGAGACATTTTTCCCTAACACAGCGTCGCTGGAAACGCCCAACGGTGTGCAGCCAAACGTCAAACGCGAACGTCGATTTCGTGTTTGACGTTTGGTTGCACGCCGTTGGGCGTTTCTGACGACGATGTGTTGGGAAAAATGATCGTCTTAGTCCAACGACAAAGTGGGTGCGGTCAGCGACGACAACTGACGGCGGAAGCGGCGGCAATCGATGACGGAAGTTTGAGAATTTTTAGAGATTTAGAGACTGTTTTGTGAAACTTGTCAAATTTTGAGATTTTATAATAATTTGAAAGTTCTAAGTATTTTCCATTAAAAATTAATGACATGTGTCAAGTACCGATTGGTTGACAATATTTCTAACACTCATTTAACAGTCGGACACCTAAAATTGTAACTATGGTAAATTTAGGCACCTATTTTTACAAAAAAAAAATACTTTAAACACCTAAATTATTTTAAGAAGTAATATTTTTAAAATATATATATATATATATATTAAATTTAATAATAATAAAAATGAATTTATTTTATTTTAAAATTATTTTTAATTTAACAATAATAAAAATAACATGTCATGTTACAATGATATTAAAAACAATCCATTGTAAAAATAAATAGGAGCAATTTGAAATACTAGTTATTAAATAAGAGCAATTTGAGCACCTAAATTTAAAAAGGGTATACTTCAGGCACATATTTTTCATTTAAGCCTTTATAATATTATTATACTAATTGATTGTAAAGTTTTAGGGTTGAAAAATTAATTTATAAAAATTCTAGGGTGAAATTATAAAGAAACATTTTTATTAGTGACTATAATGTTTATTTTTTTAAATTGGGGAGCAAAAATGTACATGAGATAAACTTTAATGGTCATTGCAGTAATTAACCCTTATTTTTTCATTGCCAGGTCAACAGTCCGTCAGTATTTAACGACAACAAATGACTGAGTGACCAAAAGTTTACGCCCCAAAAACGTAAGTGAC
This sequence comes from Hibiscus trionum, assembly GCA_030270665.1. Lineage (NCBI taxonomy): Eukaryota > Viridiplantae > Streptophyta > Magnoliopsida > Malvales > Malvaceae > Hibiscus > Hibiscus trionum. Next base: position 5,413,266 of record BSYR01000010.1, on the reverse strand, counting down.
CTTACTGGTCTTTTTTCAAAATCGATGACCAACTCTGTACTGGGGGAAAACATAAGTGACTATTCTAGTAGTTAACCCTTTAAAATATTTAGCATGGAATTAATTTGAAATTTTTAGGGTTTAAGATTTGGGTTTAGGGTTTAGGGTTTAATTTGAAATATTTAGCGTGAAATTAATTCGAAAGTTTTAGGGTTTGGGGTTTAATTTAAAATATTTAGCGTGAAATTAATTTGAAATATTTAGGGTTAGAGTTTAGGGTTTAGGATTTATATATGTGAAATTAGTGTTTAGGGTTTGAACTTTTTGCTTATAAATGTAGAAACTAATAAGAGGTATATATTATATCTGGAGTATTATAGCACAAAGTTGTGCTTGGTGTAGTGGTAAAGCCATTGGCTTTACACTTGAGAAACCCAAGTTTGATTCCTACTATATGCAAAGAAGAGAAATTTATTTTTCTCCTCTGAATTGGTGGTGACACGTGTCACCACCTGATTGGAGGGGGAAAATAAATTAATAAAATCAAATATAAATAATTAAAGTCCTTCAATAAGGTGTTAACACGTGTCACCACTTAATTAAATATTTTATTATTTTATTAATTTAAAATTAGGACTAAATTGAAAGAATGTGTAAATAATAGGGACCAAATGTGTAATTTTTAAATTTTTCCGTCAATTGCCACATGGCAGTTTCGTCACTCCACTGTTAGTTTTTTAATGGCGGTGGTCAAAATAGGTTGATTTTATAAGTTCGGTGATCTGATTGACGTTTTCTATAGTTCGGTGGTCCAAATAGGTATCCTCAATTTGTTTGGTGATCAGTGGGGTAGTTTTCCCTTAAAAAATATCGATGTAGCAAAGAAGAACCTTAATTTTTCAAAGTTACAACTATTGTCGATGCTATAATTTTGATTAATGGAACAATGGTCAATCGATCCCAACTGTAGGAAAGATTTGTTTTGCCAGAAGTTTAACATAGCTTAGTTTCAAGTTGATCTGATGGCTAACACAATTACATTCGTGTAAGATAGTTATAATCTCTTAAACATATTTACATGGATTAGTTCTTCAATGTCAACATGTTTCTGACTATAAACCATGTTTGTTTGCTTGTACAACAATTATGACTAATTAATACATTATTACAACAGAGTAAATTGATTTTAAATTATTACAAAAATCGGTGAACTACCAAGTTTAAATTTCTAGATCCGCCCATGTCCTCATTACAAACAAATCTAACCTTTTTAGGTTCAGAAAGATGGAAGCAAATAAACAAACTTAGGGTTTCAATTGTTACCTTCGCTTTGTTCAAAATGGAGAAACTTCAATGAGGATGCATAGATTTTTAGTCACATACTTAAATTGAGGTTTCGATCCATTATACTGGTCGAACTTTTTTCTACAGATTTACAGTGCAAAAATTAGTTCTAACACTAAAATGTTATTAAACAAATGAAGATTCAATTCTCATTTTAAGAAGGGCTTTAATCAGTACGAGTATCGAAACGACTAAATAAATTGCGAGACCTAGAAAAAATTAAAAATATAACTCGTTAAACCAAAAACATTATATTTAACTAGTAAAGGTTGCGATACTAGTTGATGAATTCTGATACGTGACGCTTCAACCTAATATGTTATCTACTTTCTTTATATTTGCGGTTTCAACATTTAATTTATCCATTCAACATATTGTATGAAAAATTTCGGTACTGCATTGTACGTTTTGATACTTACTATACAAACATGTATTGTTTAAAGCATTTTTAAACATTTGTAGTTTACACATTTTTTTACAGGTACCAGTACATGTACTAAAGTTTCGAAACCAGAAAATAAACGTTAAATGTTACACATTAAACTTAAAATGTTACTTTCACAACTAAAAGTTTTGGTACCTTATTTCAAATTCCGATACCTCTTTTGTCAACGTTTATTGCCACGAGCTTTACTAACAATTTAGGTTTACACATTTCTCTACAGGTTCCGGTACATGTTTTAAAGTTTCGAAACATTACCTAGCCATCTTAAATGTTATGCGTAATTATAACATTCTAGGTTGCAACAAGAAATGTTATCCCCATCAAGTTCCGATATTGCTTACTAAATTTTGAAATTTACCGGCAACAACCTCTTCCCGGTTTCGCTAATTTTTTTTTTAATTTAAATCTAACAGTCAAAATCAAAAGTTTTAAAAAATATACAAATCCAGCAGTTCTATAAACTCACCGTTTATTAGTCGTATCTTAACATGCCTTTCTTTAAAATTCTCCTCATAGACCTCTCGGTTTTGTTTGCTCTCGTTCTCCTTTTGTTACACTTTGTCTATTTTTTAGGGAAAAGGAAAATTTTCATTTAACTATTAATCGCATTACTCAGTACACAGACATTAATACAATTCGAATAGTCCAAATCAAAGTAAATTGGTACATGAACATTTAAAGATTAATTTGACTATGTACTACTGAGTTTGCTAACCTATTAACATAAAAAAAACACGTAAAACTGATGTATGGAGACTTTTTTTTTTTGAGATTCTATCGTTACTGGTTATTTTGGGACAGACATGTTCCGTACTCACTACATCAATTGTTATGGGTGAAAAAAAGATGGTTAGAGGTCTTTAGGCGGTCACCCGGTAAACATAGATGAAGAGTCGCAATCAGTGGCTTCCCATGCAATTTAAAAAAAAAACCCAAAATATTTTATCTATTTTTTAATAGATTAATTAATTCATTTTAGATACATTACAATGAGTTATTATTTCATGCACTAACAATGTCACGTATAATTAGTGGTGTGCAAAATTCAATTAAAAAATTAATTATTCAACTCAACTCAATACAAAAACACTAAAATTGTCTTGATTTAGCTCGTAATTTCATAAACTCGACTAAAAATTTTCAAATAATATTTGTATTATAAAATAAAATTTTAATAACTCAAAATTTTAATAATTAATGGATCAATTTTTAAGTACGAGCTGAGTCTCTCAATTCTGCTATATATATATATGGTTAGAATCCACTTACATTTTTTACACCTTTTTTTTTTTTTTTTGAAAGAAGGTCTGGTTTTATTGAAGTAGACAAGGAGAGAAGTACAATGAGAGACAATTTACATGATTGATAACTTCTCTTAGACGTAGGATTATATCAAAATACCCATAAACCAGGCCTGAAATCTAGGAGATCCCGGGTTGCATCAGGAGAATGCAGATGATAAAGATCCCGAGAATTCAGCGAAGACAAATAAACACTGATAAATCAATGTGATAAGACTGGTACAACAAGTGTTCGAACGTAATCCTTGGTGAAACTGGTTATGAAGAGCTGTGTAGACGTTGTTGATCGTTGGCTACAACTACTAGGACCGCAGTGGGAGCGTCTTCAACCCAGAATGTTGGTGTAGTATGCTGACGACCATACTGAGCCATTGCATGTGCTGCTAAATTACCCTCACGCCTAATATGAGTGAAAGTTACAGACCTGAAGTTTAAAGTGGTCTGTTTGATGTCATTTATGACGACCCGTAGTGGAGAAAGGTCTTCCTCATTAGATCTCAACTTCTTGATCACAGAAAGAGAGTCACCTTCAAAAACGACCCTGTCAAAACCCATATCTAATGCAAATGACACAGCATCCCTACAAGAGAGAGCTTCCGCTAAGAAGGCATCGCAGACGTGAGTATGTTGCATGGAGCATGCACCCATTATTAGACCATCATTGTTGCGACAGATTACACCTGATGTAGAAATTTTGGAATGTGTGCAGTATGCAGCATCAAAGTTGGTCTTAATGAGGTTACTTTGTGGAGGACTCCAATATTGAGATTGTATGGGAGCTTGTGGTTTGACTGCAGACTGTAGGGTTTCTTGTTCACAGATATAGGCCTGAATGAAGGCAACTGATTCCTGGACAGTGGTCTTAAGGTCATCGTGCACTGCCTTATTTCGGGCATACCAAATCGCCCAACAAGAAACGACAAAGGTTTTCCGTTCAGCATCATTTAAGGAGTCAAAGAAATGAGCTATCCACTCCTGCCACTGTAGATTGGGAAACGAAAGAGATGGAGTAAGACCCTGGCCCTCGAAGATAGCTTGTTGTTAACATAATGTCATGAGTCCTCTTCATATGCAAGCTCAACAGGCCCAATGCCCTCGATGCTTCGAGAGTTTCTGCCTAGATGGTTCGAGAGTTTCTGCTTCAATCTTTCTCCAGAATCATCTTCAGGTTTCTCCAGATGCATCTTCAGGTTTCTCTAGATTTAGTTTGTTAGCTTCTTCTAGTGATTTCTAGCTAGTCTCCAGAGCCTTTGTTTGTTAGACTCTGTTAGTATAAATAGGCTATTTGGGCTCAACTCAGATTGACCCGATTATCATTGTATACCCATATTATTTTGTGAAGTTTAATAAAATGAGTAGGCCCATTTACCCAAATGTTTTTCAATTCTAGGGCTTAATCAGTTTTTCCCTTTCTTTCCCGTTTCGTTTCCTTCGCCGTTCACCAGCTCAGTTCATCCTTCCGTCCAACAATTGTCTTCACCGGAGGCTCTTTCACACTTGTGAGTACCAGCACTCTCGAACTAAGTGTAAAAATAAGATTAACCGTAGAAAATGTAAAAATTATCACTTCAAAAAAAAATAACCTTAGCCGTTTATTACCATCATCCAACAGTCTAAAAAAGTGTAAAAATAATTTAGTTTTACACAATATAAAAGTTTTATGCGTTTTACACATTTTCAAATTTTTCAAGTAATAATCTTCACATGTTCTACAATTTTTTCAAAATTTTCAAGTGATAATCTTGGCATGTTCTACTGTTAAACTCAGGCATCCTGAGTAACAATTACAATCCAAAAATGACAATAGCAGTCACCATATATTTAAATTTATCTGGCCATTAATTTAGTATTATTTTTTTCAGGAAAAAAAGGGGATCGCTTATTATTATAGTACAGCTATCCCCTATTCCAGAAATAAAATTTTACAATAGCCACATGAAACGCACCCCGTTTGAGAGTGGACAACTTTTTATTAAAACTCACACAGATATGTCTTTACCAAAAAGTCCAGCTATTCCTTTTCCAGGGTCGCTTTGCTTCACTATTGATTCCCCAACCAAAACCTGTGTTAATGGAACAATCTCCTCTATAAGTATATGATTATGCAGGCAGCATAGAAGATGCATTCATAGCTGTTGATACCAATTTAACTTCAAATTCCCACCTATCTTGCAAATTGCAGTCATAAAACTTTCTTTTTCTCACAAACCAAATTACTTCTTGGATGATCATACATCCAAAAGTAGGATTATCAGTTCTACGAGGTTGATGATCATCATCTTCACCTTGTAACACTTCCTTAAAGTAACTCAGTGCTACTCCAACCCCAAACCAAAAGGAATCTTACTCTTAACTCTTAAGGTTTTCTTCCCTTGCCTAACTCTAACATGGTAATGCAACAGATAGGAAAATACTTTCTTGTTGCTCCAAGATCATCAAGAAAAAAAAAACATTTTTAATATCGAGAAAAAGATGCAAAATGCATAATGTAACTTACCGCTTTAACACCAGCTTCTTGCACATAAGCAACATGATCCGGTGTAAACAGCCCGGATTCTCCTACAACCTGATGTGGTAAATTTAACAACAGATTATTTAAACAATATATATGAGTTGCATGTACGTGCAATAACTTCTAATCTTTTAATGCATTGAAATGAATATAGTGAAGGTTGCTGGGCTTTCAAATAAAAAAGGTGAAGGCTCACAGCTCACTTACAATTATATCTTTCTGACGGATCAATTGGCCACGTTCTCCTTCAAGAAGCTTCTTTGTGTTACTGATATCTACCTCAAATGTTTCTGAAGAAAAGAAAATAGAGGACCAAATATAGCTGTTAGGACCAAATTTTCTCTTATGAGATACAATGATTTCAAAGGCATGATAAGACTCAACCTAATAAAATTTGATATCATCTGCTTCCTACAACAGATGCAGGTGATTGTTATTCACTTGCACCCTTGTTTCTGAATATCAAAAGTCAAACAAATTTATTTTGAAAATTAAATATTTAAAGTTTAGAAAATGTTACCAAGAAATTTTGTTAGAATTTAAATTGGACTGTTGGATGGTTGGTGGCTGCAAGGATAAAAGAACCTGCAACTACTCTTCACTATATTGCACATTTTGATTTTAACTACAGGAAATATTATCCAGGTATATATTCAAAGGGATGTGGTATTAAGTGATGGATTAATCTTGGATTTTAGATTTGGAATTCATTTCCCCCTTCTACTCTACAACCAAATGCCGTCTAGCATTGTCTCTAGTAAGCCGGTTGTCAAAATATTGACTATGGACACTTGCTAGGGGGACCAATAATACAGAGCAAGGTTCTTATAAGGCAAAATGAATCAATTAACACACTTTGTATATATTCTCAGACAGGTCTAGAAGTTATGACAAAGAAGAAACTTTAAACTACAAGGATTAGAAATCTCATGAGGCAACTCAATTAGCAATTGCAGAAACTTGCAAAACCTTACCAAGGTTACGATTGTTGATACCAATAAGTTCAATTCCCTCTATACCAAGAACGCGATCCATTTCCCTCTCATCATGCACCTATAGAAAAACAATAGAAGCAACAATAAAAAATATGAATATTGGAAAGAAGTATCCATAAATAAAAATTTAGTAATAGTAAAAGCTCATTTTGAAGCCATGGGTTCAATTATATAACTCATAAAAGACTTAAATATGCTTTCTAATTGAACCGAGGGGGGAAGAGATTTCAAAATGCTCAATAAATTATGGAAATTCAACTCCCAAGTAAAATCCATTTCATAACCCAAAAAACACCTCACCAACTCAAAACAAAAGCAATAGAAAAATGATGATAATAATAATAATAAAGAAGCTCTAACCTCTACAAGCGCAGCCAAACCAAGCATCTTGCATATTTTAACCATATATCTGATGTCAAGATCAGGCAAGACAGCAGCAATTAAAAGTATTGCATCTGCTCCTTTGATTCGGGCATAATAGATCTGCCAAGCATCTATCACAAATTCTTTGCACAGTAGAGGACACTGCACTCATTATAAGGGCAAGATTTATACAGGTTTACTGAGTGTACATATAAGAATAAATCTAGATTACAGATTGAGTTAAAAAAATTGCTCATACAACAGACCTTAACTCCAGCATTTCTTATCGCCTCCAAATTTTCAAAGCTTCCCTAGATTGAATAGGAGATAAAAAGCAAGTCATAATATTAATATACAGACCAGATAAATTTTCAATATATATATATATATAGAGAGAGAGAGAGAGAGACCAGGGAAGTGAAAAAATCTTCAGAAGTATCGTGTACCTTAAAATACTTTTCATCAGTCAAAACACTGAGACAAGCAGCTCCACCCTTCTCATATGCCTGTGCTATCTCAACCTACAATGAGAAACATTTATATTTATATATGATAATCACTAGCTAATAAAAAGGATTGAATTATCAAAGAAAAATACATAGTTCATTCAATTTACTCTTTCTCGATGGAAACTCTAAAATTTGAAAATTTCCTCCCTACCATAATTTCTAGAAGAAAACCTTAATTTTTTAGAGTATATATACTTGAATGATTCTTCTTCTTCTTCCATAAATGAAGTGGAAACAGAAAGTTGGCACTTGTTTATTTAATAATATATTTATTTATCAACTTTCATAAGTATGCATAATAAGGCCTTGATCTATACTCCAGCCTCTAACCTAATGGAGCTCAAGCCTCTAACCTTGTTCATGGAAGAATCTTGATTTAATAAAAAAATTCAATCAAACTTTTAGCATCAAAAGTTTCAATAAGAATTTCACAAGAAAAGTTAGAAGATTGATAAATGCCCCATAAAGTGTATTTGTAAAAGTTAATAATAAATTCATCATCAAATATACACAATTCAACTTTCTAACACCACAAACAACCAGAATGAAGCTAATGATGCTAATAGTAGGATAATTTCCAATCCATCATGATTAGAATAAGAATAAAGAAAAGGACGCCCAATCATTATAAAAGAAAAGAAAAAGAAAAGTCCTTTACTGGATCAAAATTCTCTCTCAGAATTCCTCGGCTAGGGGAAGCCTTCTTAACTTCAGCAATTAAACCAGGCAATCCGGTCCGCGAATGTGCAGCCTTAAGGGCTCCAACAAAGTCTCGAGTCGGAGGTGCATTATCAATAAACTTCTTCAATGAAACCAAAGGCTTCTTCCCTTTCATCTGCCAAATAATTTAGACATCATCGTCACACATTTTAGAAATGTAAAAGCATATGAATTTCAAATTAAATTAAAAAACTGTAAATATTACTTGGGAAACTTCGACATCCTTGTGCCAAACAATTTCCTCGAGTATGTTACGGGGAGTGTTGCCCTCATTCTGCAGACGGAACTCGAAGGGACCCACGTAATGCAACGGCGGACCCGTGGAAGGCCGTCGCCGTATTCTTATACCCTGACTTGCTGCCACTTCGTTCTGGAACATTCCGACTTCCCATTCCTTTACTTTCAAAGCATCTCCCCCCTCTCCCCCTTTCGGGGATATCGTCTCGGGCTACACACACCAGAAAAGAAATCGATTGAAGACATAAAATTGAATGTTTATATTGAGATTACTGTTATTGTAACTAACCTGCTGGGCTCGAATGGCGGGAAAATTGGAGCGACGGAGAGGAAGGTCCATTGAGGAGCGTCTGACAAAGAACTTGGGTGGCTGATTAAAGGAAGGAAATGACTGGAAAGAAAGTCCAGGAATTGACTTCAGCGAAATCAGTCCCTCCATTTTTACAATTGGAAAACCCTAGTTTTTGCCTTTTCTCTCTCTTCTTTTTTAAACGGTTGTTTCGGGGAGAGAGGTGATATTATACGGGGGGATGGATGCAGTTTAGTAAAAACTGAGTTTGTTTTTTGTTCTTGTTTTTGTTTTAAATCTATATAAAAGTCGGTAAAAGTTAGCGCCGAAAAGAGAGGTGACACATTTAGTGGTAGTGGGCGTTCGATCAAGTCGATTTCATTCGAGTAAAAAATTTTTGAGTTGTTCGAGTTGACACATCATATTTTACAACTCAAACTTTATCTGAAATTTTTTCGATTCGAGTCGAGTTTATGAAATTCAAGTCGAGTTTTGGAGTTCCTATACAAGTTTAATTGTAATTATTTATCATGTTATAGTATAGTTTGATTTCAATTTAAACGACTTTTTATAGTCATATAAGATATGCATGTATATTTCATCATAATTTTTCATATATGACATATATTTCTTCATATTATATATATATAGGGATAGGATTCAGTTACACAGTGTAAAACTCTCTAAGTTTTACACGTTTTTTGGATCGTTGGATGGATGAGATTAATAGTAGAATATGTAAAGATTATCACTTGGAAAAAAAAGTAAGGAGTTAATCCCAGCCATCCATTTCCCACATCCAACGATCTAAAAAATGTGTAAAACTTAAAGAGTTTTACACTGTGTAAGTTGATCCTAACCCATATATATATATATAAGGAGGAAAAAATTAGGGATTCAACTCGAACTTAAAAATCAAACCACTAATTACTAAATTTTTTGAGTAATTCGAAATTCCATTTTACAACTTAAATTTTATTTGAAATTTTTTTGAGTCAAAAATTTTAATTTTTTAAGTTGAGTCGAATTTTACTCACCCTAGATAATACATGCTGATTTTTTTAATATAAAATTTCGGTAAAAATTGAATTGATAGTTGATTCGTTAAACTAAAACCGTCAACTTTGAAACGAACTTAAAAACATTACTAAAAAATTTGAAACTAAAATTGAATTTTAATTCGAGTTGTCTATGAAAAATCAACAATTCACAGCTGCACAATCTAAATCTAAAATTAACATGGATTTCGACTCAACTGTATAACTTGAAATGATTAAATTCAAACTAAATATAATTTTTAAAATATAATTGAGTTAACTTGTTAATTGTAATTATCATTAACATCTTTGTAATAATCGTATTTTGTCCGGATAACCGTATATATATAATCTGATATAAATAAAATCGTAAATAAATAAATATAACAAATTCAATATAAAAATAAATAAATAATCTAAAACAATCCACAATATATCATAAAAAGTCTATTTTACATATCTAATATCCATTTTCATTATACAGAACCCAAATACAATATCAAGCCCAAGATACATTTTGCCAACCCATTTACAGCTTATACCCATCTGTCAACCCAAACAAATACACATTTGACCCAAATTCTAATATTCCCGCCCAAATTCGGCCCAAACCATGTGCTTTCTCAGCCCGCTAAAATGGCTACGTGGTGTGCCGCCATTGGTCCAAACTTTTTCACGCGGATTCCAACCCTCCACTGACGTCAGCCGTTTGCCAGCTATAAATTGTAACCCCCTTAACCCGGCCTAGACGGTTGACCCGAATTAAGAAAGTCACACGGGGAAAACCAAAGTCAACCCGAAAGTCAACCTTGGTTAACGACCCTTTTTTTCTTTTTAACCTTGTCTAGATGCACTTAAAACCTAATTGTGATCACACAAACATCATACCAAAAGATCACAAACATCAGAGATCAAACAGGGACTCAATTGAACAAATTACAACTTTAGGGACCAAATTGAAAATTCTGATAATTATAAGGACTTAGCCCAAATTAAAGTTACCAACTTGAATTTAATCAGGTTTCATGCTTCTCTGTGAAATTTCAGCTCAAAAGGACTTCCCAAACTCATTCAATTGCACAAACAAGTTTCAGGACCAAAATGCAAACAATTCAAAACACATAACTGCCACTGTCAGCCCCCAACGGTCGACCGTTCCGAAACGGGAGACAGCCCGTTTCGAAACGCGGGGCCGTTCCGCAACGGGTACCGAAACGGGGGTCTGGCAGTAGCCTTGCCGTTTCGGAACGGTCCCTCCCGTTTCGGACGCCTGGGCTCATTTAAGGCACCCGTTCCGAAACGGTAGGTGCTGTTCCGAAACGCCCTGCACAGATTGCTCCAAAATGCATACTTAAACATGCAATTGACCAATCAATCATGCACCAAATGCCACCAAACTTTACCAGCATGCAATTAAACATAGAAGGGACATAAAAGCATCATCAATTCAACATATTAACATCATATGAGAAAAGCCCCAAATCACTAGGCATGCTTCCTACACAAGCTAGCCATTCAAGCATAAACTTCCAAAACAAGCATATAAAGATCCAACGCCAAAACCAACATTCTCTACATCAAACAACATACTTAGGGAGTACTAAACATCTCCCAAACATATACATTGGTCTCCCATTGCCAAATTACCAAAAGCTAAAATGTACTTAGAAAACCTTCCATACTTAGAGCTTTGTTTCCACTTGGATGCTTGCCCTCCTTGCTGCCCTCAAGTACTCTAATGCTCTGCATTATTGAATTAAGAAAACGGAAGAGAGCGTAAGCAAAAGCTTAGTGAGGAATGCTCGTAAAACCATTCAATAATGCATTAACAAAACATTTATAAATCATGCTTCAAAACAACAATTGTACATGCTTAAAAGCATACTTAAACATGCATCTCATGCATCACATCACAACACGTCATATTGGCCTCAAGTGATAAGTTCCATTACTTTAAAAACAAGTTCATCAACTTTCACCCCAAGGACTTTTAAACACCTTGGCCATGGACTTTTAAACACCATGAAATGTATCACATCAAGGACTTTTAAACACCTTGATCCCAAGGACTTTTAAACACCTTGGCCATGGACTTTTAAACACCATGAAATGTATCCCATCAAGGACTTTTAAACACCTTGATCCCAAGGACTTTTAAACACCTTGGCCCATGGACTTTTAACCACCATGGAAGGACCACACAAGGACTTTTAAACACCTTTGTGTCCGTAGCAAGAACCATCCAAGGACTTTTAACCACCTTGATGTTCTTAAGTAAACAAGGCTCACTCAAGGACTTTTAACCACCTTAGTGACCTTAACCCTTTTCAACTCATCACTTGCCAACATACATCATTATCATCAATTTATCCACTATTTTAAAGCATAAAACCAAGCCATATTCATCATGCATTTAAAAGCATCAAAACACATTTAAACAATGTTCAACAACAAGGAACTCCTACCTTGAGTTACCTTCAACATATGGCATACAAAAACAGCATTAACCATGCTAAATCATGCTTTCAAAACAGTGTTAAAATCATGCAATAAACCACATTGCATCAACAATCAAATCATGGCCACCACTAGAGAGTATTTCCGAAAACTTACGCTTGAGCTTAGCAAAGTTGTTTAGACTTAAACTAAGCTCCCAAGACAATGGTTTCAAAGCCGAAACCCAATTTCACTCACCGATTCCACTTCGCCTCTTGCCGAAGCACCAATTCAAGCTTCCGGATCAACAACTCTTGGATCCAAAGATGCCTCCCCTGATTAAACACATTAAAGCAGAGATTTAATGCATCATCATGCATCAAAAGCTTCAATGAAAGCACTCAAACTCGCTGCTCTCATTCACACTCCAATTTCGGCCACCAAACACAACCGAAATTGCATCAAAACCACTTCTCAACAAAGCCCAGCCATAAACCAGCAAAACCTAACATCCATTAACACCATTTAACATCTAAAAACAACCTATAAACATCCTTATACCTCCAGCAACATCAGATCCACAAGATCACCACAAAAACATCCAAGAATCACAAGCTAAACTTAGGAAACTCAACCTATCCGGGATTGCATTAATCAAAACTCATTTCCTTATCAATTTAGAGTTCATTTAACATCAAAAACACATCTCAAATCACAGATTAATCAGATCTAACGAAAATCATCAAAAATCACCAAATCTTGCATTACAAGCCAAGATCCATTTCACCACTTAAAATCCTTTAATAAAACTTCAATTAAGAGTTGAGAACTTGGGAATTTCAGTAAAGAACTGATAGTTTAGAGGAGAAGGACGTTCTTACCTCCAAACTTGTGTTTCTCCACTTTTTGGAATCAAAAACCTTGTTGAATCAACTAGCAAATGATGAGGTTTTGAAGATATGATGTTTAGGAATCAAAAGAGTGTTGAAAGGAGGATTTTGGGTGAGAAAATCAGAAACAATTCTCTGGAAAACAAGTGTTTGGATTGAGAGAAAATGAGAGAAAGAAAATAGAAAAGTTAGTTAAGAAAATAGCCAAATGGCCTTTCCCTCCACTTTTGACATGTTTTAAAATCAGAATAAATCTCAAAATATCTTAGAAAAATCTGGAGAAACTACTTTTGGAATAATAGCTCCTTAAAGATTCAAAGTTTCAACTCTTTATAAAACAGTCACAAAACTTTCAAAAATTACATTTTGGTCACTAGCCAAAATGTCACTCTTCCAAAACCCATTTTTCAAAATGGATTTCACAGTTCACTTAATTATATTAAAAGATGATTTTAGAACATTTTTCCATATTTTTAATGCAACCCGAACTAGGTTTTCCTAATTTCACCTCTTTAGATTCGAACAGCACTTTGACCAAACCGGTCAACGCCCACAACTTCTAAGCCCAAAACCGGGGCGTTACAACTCTCCCCCCCTTAAGAAATTTCGTCCTCGAAATTTACCTGAAGGAAAGAGATAAGGAAACTGCTTCAGCATGTCTTCCTTCCGCTCCCACGTGGCTTCCTCAACACCGCGATGCTTCCACAGCACCTTCACCAACTCAATGGTCTTGCCACGAAGAACCTTGCTATCCGAATCCAGAACCTTCACCGGTTCCTCATCATAGGTCAAATCCGGATTTAGTTCCACTTCCTCCACAGGCATCACATGCGAAGGATCAGATCTATACTTCCGGAGCATAGAAACATGAAACACATCATGGATCTTCTCCAACTCTTGAGGTAACCTCAACCGATACGCAACAGGACCCACACGCTCAACCACCTCATATGGTCCAATGTATCTAGGGCTCAACTTACCCTTCCGACCAAACCGCATCACCTTCTTCTAAGGCGAAACCTTCAAGAACACACGGTCACCCACCGCATACTCTATCTCCTTACGCTTCAAATCCGCGTAAGACTTCTGCCGATCAGAGGCCGCCTTCAACCGCTCACAAATGAGCTTCACCTTCTTAGTGGTCCCTTTCAGCAAAGCAGGCATCGAAACCAACTTTTGACCAGTTTCAGCCCAACAAAGAGGAGTCCTACACTTCCTCCCGTACAAAGCCTCATAAGGTGCCATCTGTATACTTGCCTGATAACTATTGTTATAAGCAAACTCAGCCAAAGGAAAATGCTTCTCCCAAGAACCTTGGAACTCAATCACGCAGCACCTTAACATATCCTCCAAAATCTGGATAACTCGCTCAGACTGACCATCCGACTGAGGATGATAGGATGTACTGAAATGCAACCTTGTACCCAGAGCTTGATGCAAACACTGCCAGAACTGCGATGTGAACCTCGGATCCCTATCCGACACAATCGACTTTGGCACACCATGCAGCCGCACAATCTCAGCAATGTACAGCTCCGCCAACTTATCCAAAGAAAACGTGGTATGCACAGGCAAGAAATGCGCACACTTCGTTAGGCGATCCACAATCACCCACACCGAATTCCTCTTCGATGGAGACAAAGGTAAACCAGATACAAAATCCATGGTAACCCTTTCCCACTTCCACTCAGGGATTTTCAACGGTTGCAACAACCCTGAAGGAACCTGATGCTCAGCCTTAACTCGCTGACACACCAAACACTTGCTCACAAACTCCGCAACATCCTTCTTCAAACCCACCCAATAGTACTCATCACGAAGATCACGATACATCTTAGTACTACCAGGGTGCATAGCAAAAGGACTACTATGGCCTTCAGTCAGAATAGCACGCCTCAACTCAGCATCATTGGGCACTACTATTCGACTCCCAAAACACAGCACACCATCGTCATTAAAACATAAATCCGAAGGTCTACCCTCCGCGATATCCTGAAAATGCGGTACCAAGGAATCATCCAGCAACTGCTTATCCTTGATCAACTGAACCAATGATGGTTTCACTTGCAACTCAGCCACAAGACCACCATCACGCGATATGCTCAAGCTAGCAAACATAGCCCTCAGCTCAACAGCTACCTTCCTACTCAAGGCATCCGCTACAACATTAGCTTTTCCAGGATGATACTCAATCGTCAGATCATAATCCTTGAGCAACTCCAACCAACGCCGCTGCCTAAGATTCAACTCCTTCTGAGACATCAGATACCTCAAACTCTTGTGATCCGTGTACACAGTACACTTCTCACCATACAGATAATGTCTCCAGATCTTCAGAGCAAAAACCACTGCAGCCAGCTCTATATCATGCGTAGGGTAATTGCGCTCATGCACTTTCAACTGCCGCGATGCATAAGCCACCACCTTACCCTCCTGCATCAGCACACACCCCAAACCAACATAGGATGCATCACTGTAAACCACAAACTCTTTCCCTAATTCAGGATGAACCAAGATAGGAGCTTGCGTCAAAGCCGCCTTAAGCTTCTCAAAAGCCTGCTGTCTCGCTTCTGTCCACTCATACTTAACATCCTTCTGCAACAGCTTTGTCAAAGGAGCAGCAATCTTGGAAAACCCATCCACAAACCTTCGGTAGTATCCCGCCAAACCAAGGAAACTACGGACCTCATGAACAGACTTAGGAACCTTCCAGCTCATCACCGCCTCAATCTTCTGAGGATCAACACGAATCCCCTCAGCTGAAACCACATGTCTAAGAAACACCACCTCCCTTAACCAGAACTCACACTTGCTCAGCTTAGCATAAAGCTGATTCTCCAGCAAAGCTTGCAGCACAATCCTCAAATGCTCTTCGTGCTCCTCCTCAGTACGCGAGTACACGAGGATATCATCGATGAACACCACCACGAACTTGTCCAGGTATTCATGAAACACACGATTCATCATATCCATGAAAGCAGCAGGAGCATTTGTCAAACCAAACGGCATCACAAGGAACTCATAATGCCCATACCTTGTCCTGAAAGCTGTCTTAGGCACATCCACATCCTTCACCTTCAACTGGTAATACCCTGACCTCAAGTCAATCTTAGAGAACACAGCAGCTCCCCGAAATTGATCAAAGAGATCATCAATTCTCGGCAAAGGATATCGATTCTTGATAGTCAACTTGTTCAGCTGACGGTAATCAATGCACATTCTCATAGTGCCATCCTTCTTCTTCACGAACAAGACCGGTGCTCCCCAAGGTGACACACTCGGCCGGATGAAACCACGATCAAGCAACTCTTGCAACTGCGTCTTCAGCTCCTTCAGCTCCTTAGGTGCCATTCTATAGGGAGTAATGGACACAGGAGTTGTATTCTCATACAGCTCAATTCCAAACTCCACCTCGCGGTTAGGAGGTAAACCAGGCAACTCCTCAGGAAAAACACCAGGAAACTCATTCACAACCCTGATATCTTGCACCCTCAACTCCTTGGAGCTAGGATTCATCACAAAAGCTAGATAAGCTTCACAACCTTGCCTCAGCATCCTACTCGCCTCCAAGGTAGACACCACGTTGGCAAGGAACTTCACATTCTCGCCCACCACAACAACTTCGTAATCATCCGCAAGCTTAAGCGAAACCCGCTTGTTCTCACAATCCACAATAGCACGATGCTCAGCAAGCCAATCCATACCAAGGATCACATCGAAACCATAGAAGGGTAACTCCATAAGATCAACATGGAAAACATGCTCTTGAACAACCAAGGGACACCTTCTATAAAGCTTCCTAGTCACAACAGTCTCACCAAAAGAACTAGTGACTCGAACACCAACATCCAAAGACTCAACAGGCAAACCAAGCAGTTCAGCATGCTCACGCAATATGTATGAATGCGTAGATCCAGAATCAATCAAAGAAAGCAATGACAAGGACTGCAAAGTAAAGGTACCTGCAATCACATCCGCATCATTCCTGCCCTCTCGCTGAGCATACACCCTCGCTTGGCCTCCACCCTCAGGCTGAATAGCCACAACATGGGCCACTCCACGACCACCTTCCTCCCTCCTCTGGAAATTACCATGGCCGCGCCCACGACCTCTCTGCGGTGCAGCAACAACAGGAGCACGCACCTGATCACCAGCCAACCTCGGACAATCTCGCCTCAAGTGGTCTGCAGAACCACAACTCCAGCACCCGTTACCAGCAGCCGCAACAGGAGCTTGCACCACTCTCTCAGCACGAGGACAGTCACGCTTCAAGTGACCACGGGAACCGCAGATCCAACAAGCACTCGGATCAGCTCTTGCATTGCCTCCTCTAGCAGGTGCACCACTACCTCTCTTAGCTGAAGACTGATACTTCTGATCATGTCCCCTCTTGTTCCGTCCACCTCCGGAACTATACTCAGCAGCTCGCTTGCCAGCACCCTTAGCAGACAAACTCAGGTTCATCTCAACGTCCTTAGCTCGGCCCACCAACACATCAAAATCATCATACTCGGCGGCCAGCAAATACATTTTCACATCCGTCTCTAAGCCATAACGGAACCTCTCGCACCTTGCCCGTTCATCAGGTACCAGCTCAGGTGCATACTGACTGAGTCGCACAAACTGCACTTCATACTCAGCCACACTCATGCTCCCTTGGGTAAGAGACATGAATTCACGCTTCTTCTCATCTAGATATCTTACACCCAGATATCTCCTTTTGAACATACTCTGAAAGAATGTCCAGGTCACATCAGCTTCTGCCATCCCAGCTATGGTGGTCGTCCACCACGTATACGCATCCTTCTGCAGCAAGGACACAACACAACCCAGCTTTTGCACATCCGTGCAGCTCATCTGACCCAAGATACGCTTGGTACTCTCCAACCAAGCTTCCGAACTCTCAGCAGACATACCCCTGAACTCAGTCCCACCCAGACTGCGCAGACGCTCCAAAGGTAGTCTAACACCAGCATCACCCTGATGCCCAGCTCCCTGAGCTCCAGCTACTGCTGCTCGAAAAGCACCCGCAATAGCTTGTACCAATATCGTCATGTCAGGCATAGCTTGCCCCTGACCAGCCTCAGGTCCTGCAGCTCCAGCATCAGCTCCATCTCCCTCAGCTCCACCACCACCAGGTGGAGGAGGTAAAACCGCACTTTCCTCATTCTCGTTCTCATTAGGAGCCGTAGCTCTCACGTTACTCCTTAACTCTCTACGTGGTGGTGTCATACTTTTACCATGCAACAACAATGCAAATAAAACAAGTCAGGCCCAGCAAGGTAAGCAATCCAAGTATTCAAGCTCAATTTCATTTCAAAACAACATCTTTCCTTTAGCTTTGATTTGGCAATGGGTACCCACCACATACTACATCACAGCACATACTTCAATTGCATCTAAAAACACAAGCCATTAAACATGCTTTCACTCAACAAGCATACTAGGCATACATACTTCAATCATGCATACATACATTCCCAATTACTCGAGAACTCAGCTCTGATACCACCAAATGTAACCCCCTTAACCCGGCCTAGACGGTTGACCCGAATTAAGAAAGTCACACGGGGAAAACCAAAGTCAACCCGAAAGTCAACCTTGATTAACGACCTTTTTTTTTCTTTTTAACCTTGTCTAGATGCACTTAAAACCTAATTGTGATCACACAAACATCATACCAAAAGATCACAAACATCAGAGATCAAACAGGGACTCAATTGAACAAATTACAACTTTAGGGACCAAATTGAAAATTCTGATAATTATAAGGACTTAGCCCAAATTAAAGTTACCAACTTGAATTTAATCAGGTTTCATGCTTCTCTGTGAAATTTCAGCTCAAAAGGACTTCCCAAACTCATTCAATTGCACAAACAAGTTTCAGGACCAAAATGCAAACAATTCAAAACACATAACTGCCACTGTCAGCCCCCAACGGTCGACCGTTCCGAAACGGGAGACAGCCCGTTTCGAAACGCGGGGCCGTTCCGCAACGGGTACCGAAACGAGGGTCTGGCAGTAGCCTTGCCGTTTCGGAACGGTCCCTCCCGTTTCGGACGCCTAGGCTCATTTAAGGCACCCGTTCCGAAACGGTAGGTGCTGTTCCGAAACGCCCTGCACAGATTGCTCCAAAATGCATACTTAAACATGCAATTGACCAATCAATCATGCACCAAATGTCACCAAACTTTACCAGCATGCAATTAAACATAGAAGGGACATAAAAGCATCATCAATTCAACATATTAACATCATATGAGAAAAGCCCCAAATCACTAGGCATGCTTCCTACACAAGCTAGCCATTCAAGCATAAACTTCCAAAACAAGCATATAAAGATCCAACGCCAAAACCAACATTCTCTACATCAAACAACATACTTAGGGAGTACTAAACATCTCCCAAACATATACATTGGTCTCCCATTGCCAAATTACCAAAAGCTAAAATGTACTTAGAAAACCTTCCATACTTAGAGCTTTGTTTCCACTTGGATGCTTGCCCTCCTTGCTGCCCTCAAGTACTCTAATGCTCTGCATTATTGAATTAAGAAAACGGAAGAGAGCGTAAGCAAAAGCTTAGTGAGGAATGCTCGTAAAACCATTCAATAATGCATTAACAAAACATTTATAAATCATGCTTCAAAACAACAATTGTACATGCTTAAAAGCATACTTAAACATGCATCTCATGCATCACATCACAACACGTCATATTGGCCTCAAGTGATAAGTTCCATTACTTTAAAAAACAAGTTCATCAACTTTCACCCCAAGGACTTTTAAACACCTTGGCCATGGACTTTTAAACACCATGAAATGTATCACATCAAGGACTTTTAAACACCTTGATCCCGAGGACTTTTAAACACCTTGGCCATGGACTTTTAAACACCATGAAATGTATCCCATCAAGGACTTTTAAACACCTTGATCCCAAGGACTTTTAAACACCTTGGCCCATGGACTTTTAACCACCATGGAAGGACCACACAAGGACTTTTAAACACCTTTGTGTCCGTAGCAAGAACCATCCAAGGACTTTTAACCACCTTGATGTTCTTAAGTAAACAAGGCTCACTCAAGGACTTTTAACCACCTTAGTGACCTTAACCCTTTTCAACTCATCACTTGCCAACATACATCATTATCATCAATTTATCCACTATTTTAAAGCATAAAACCAAGCCATATTCATCATGCATTTAAAAGCATCAAAACACATTTAAACAATGTTCAACAACAAGGAACTCCTACCTTGAGTTACCTTCAACATATGGCATACAAAAACAGCATTAACCATGCTAAATCATGCTTTCAAAACAGTGTTAAAATCATGCAATAAACCACATTGCATCAACAATCAAATCATGGCCACCACTAAAGAGTATTTCCGAAAACTTACGCTTGAGCTTAGCAAAGTTGTTTAGACTTAAACTAAGCTCCCAAGACAATGGTTTCAAAGCCGAAACCCAATTTCACTCACCGATTCCACTTCGCCTCTTGCCGAAGCACCAATTCAAGCTTCCGGATCAACAACTCTTGGATCCAAAGATGCCTCCCCTGATTAAACACATTAAAGCAGAGATTTAATGCATCATCATGCATCAAAAGCTTCAATGAAAGCACTCAAACTCGCTGCTCTCATTCACACTCCAATTTCGGCCACCAAACACAACCGAAATTGCATCAAAACCACTTCTCAACAAAGCCCAGCCATAAACCAGCAAAACCTAACATCCATTAACACCATTTAACATCTAAAAACAACCTATAAACATCCTTATACCTCCAGCAACATCAGATCCACAAGATCACCACAAAAACATCCAAGAATCACAAGCTAAACTTAGGAAACTCAACCTATCCGGGATTGCATTAATCAAAACTCATTTCCTTATCAATTTAGAGTTCATTTAACATCAAAAACACATCTCAAATCACAGATTAATCAGATCTAACGAAAATCATCAAAAATCACCAAATCTTGCATTACAAGCCAAGATCCATTTCACCACTTAAAATCCTTTAATAAAACTTCAATTAAGAGTTGAGAACTTGGGAATTTCAGTAAAGAACTGATAGTTTAGAGGAGAAGGACGTTCTTACCTCCAAACTTGTGTTTCTCCACTTTTTGGAATCAAAAACCTTGTTGAATCAACTAGCAAATGATGAGGTTTTGAAGATATGATGTTTAGGAATCAAAAGAGTGTTGAAAGGAGGATTTTGGGTGAGAAAATCAGAAACAATTCTCTGGAAAACAAGTGTTTGGATTGAGAGAAAATGAGAGAAAGAAAATAGAAAAGTTAGTTAAGAAAATAGCCAAATGGCCTTTCCCTCCACTTTTGACATGTTTTAAAATCAGAATAAATCTCAAAATATCTTAGAAAAATCTGGAGAAACTACTTTTGGAATAATAGCTCCTTAAAGATTCAAAGTTTCAACTCTTTATAAAACAGTCACAAAACTTTCAAAAATTACATTTTGGTCACTAGCCAAAATGTCACTCTTCCAAAACCCATTTTTCAAAATTGATTTCACAGTTCACTTAATTATATTAAAAGATGATTTTAGAACATTTTTCCATATTTTTAATGCAACCCGAACTAGGTTTTCCTAATTTCACCTCTTTAGATTCGAACAGCACTTTGACCAAACCGGTCAACGCCCACAACTTCTAAGCCCAAAACCGGGGCGTTACATAAATAGAGAGAGAAAATTAATTAAACAAATAATTACACAATTATTGTCGGTCATAATTGAAGAGAGAAATAAGAGAAGTTGAGGAGGCTTACCAAAGGTGAACGGTCGCCGAAATTGCTCGTCGTGAAAGTCATTGGAGTACGTCGGATATACCAGGAGGTATATTTCGATTTCCTCTTTTACTTTCCTACAATAATAACATAAAAAAGTTAGGTTTGAGTCTTAAAACCTTAAAAAACAGTAACCTAAAAGTCTAAAACCTAGATTTAGGAAAAGTCAAAGTGAGATTCAGAGGTTATCTAATATTTGCAAGGCTGAGATGGAAATTTGAGAAGCTTTAGAGCTTTTGGCGGAGTCGAAGAGGTGGTTTTAGGGTTCGTATTTTCGGGTAGATAGTCTAGGATTGGAAGAAGGGGGTCGATTTTGACGAATCTGGGAGTTGATTAGGATTTAGGCTTGAAAAAGGAAAAAAAATAAAAGTTCTAGGGTTTCGGTGCGGTGGCAGACGGTGGCCAGAAATCGGAGTTGCAAGTTTGGTCCGAAGGGATGATCGGAAACCTAGGTTAGGCTGGAGAAGATGATCGGAAATAGCAGAGGTGAACGGAGAAAGGTTAGGGGTGACCGAAAGTTGCAGAGGTGATCGGAGAAAGGTAGGGGATAATTGGAGACGACGATCGGTGACCGGCGTCACCTTCAGCGGCCGAGAAACATGTTGAAGTTAGGGCTTGTGGTGGCTGAAGATCAAAGTGAGACTCGAGGAAGTTCATGTTGTGTTCTTGGGTTTTTTCGAGATTTTGATTTTCAAAAACATGAAATGGATGAAGTTTTGGTATTTGTGGGGATTGATGTTTGGAAAAAGAAGAACAAAGGATGAACAGAGTGGGAAAAGTGGGATTTGATCCGAAAGAAAAAGAAAACGAAGGTGTTTAGGTGTTTTTGTTCGATTAAATCATGAAAAAACGAAGAACGATGGATGAACAAGGGAGAAATGAGTGAGTTTGATCGAGAAACATAGGAGAAGTATTTTGGTGTTTGAGTTGAGAGATTTTAGAGAGAGAAAGGGAGTGAGGAGAGAGAGAGAGAGAGTGGTTTTGGAAAATGGTTGAGTCGACTCGGTAACACCCCTTTTATGGGTGAGTCAATACGACAATGTTTTGGTGCTAGGTTGAGAGTGGGATCCGCGCTTTTAGAACGGGTTTGGATACGGGTTTGCGACCCGGTCGAGCATAGGCTAGGTATTTTGGGCCAAATTCGAATTGGGTTGGTGGTTTTGGGCCAAACTTAAATCGGGTTTGGGCTGTTCTTTTAGGAGAATTAAACTTGGGCTCGTGAGTTTACCTTTTCTTACAAAATAGTCACTAATTTTTTGTAAGTTAGCTTTATAATTTTGAATTTAATGCAATTTAGTCCAGAAATCAGTTTAATTGCTCTTGTTTAATAATTTTAATTTATTTGTTTAATTTATCTTATACATGTCTTTTTAAATAAGCATGTAGTATAGTTGTTTAGGAGACTTTAATTCACTTAGTGTAATAAAATTATAGCCTTTTAGGACTAAATTCTCTAATTAAATTTAATTAATTTGATAGATAAGATCATTTTAGAAAATAAATGAGTATTAAATGAATACTTTAATACTCTAATTTGATTAGTGTCTCATTTCAATGAGATGTTAATCAATGGAGTATTTTAGTGAAATATTTAATATGTCATTTAAACTTAGAAAATGGAAATTACACATTGTTAGCTTAAATAAAATTAAAAATAGGATTAAATAACTAGTGATACTAAATCTAGGAATATTGTTATTTTTGGGCCTAATGTGTGTAGTGTCTAATTATTTTGATGTTACCATAAGAGTCCAAAAATTAATAATATTCATAGAATTTTAATTAATTGAACCAATGGAGCCTTAACTAGGTTTTTACTTAAAAATGACAAGACAATAATTGGACATGCATTAAACCTTTTATATTGAGATACATTTTGAATATAAATTGAAGTGTCCTAATGTATTTGGACGTTTCAAAACTTATATTCGTCCAAAATGTATTTTCTTGTAAAAGGATATCCACATTCGAAACAGAATCTATTTAATGATTAAAAGATTTAATTAAATTCATATTAATGTTCAAAATGCCAAAATGCCACGTGGAATTAATGAGGTACCGATAACGGGGTTTGTAGGGGTGCTAACCCTTCCCTACACGTAATCGACTCCCGAACATGAATTTTATAAAAAGAATTTTTGGTCAATTTTTATAGTGTCTGGTCTACCAAAGTGATTGGTGGCGACTCCAAAATGATTTTTAAGAAAATAAAGGAAATTTGATTAAAATTAGAAAAACCATAATTTCAAGATCAAATTAAAATGAAAACCTCGATTTTCAAAAACCTTAATCGTCGGGCTTTTTTTCCATAAACATGTCTTAAAAAACAGTCGCGACAGCTTGACGACTTCGCTGGGGATAAAATTGAGAGTCAAGCCTATTAATTAATTCCACGTGACATTTTGACATTTCGAACATTAATCTGAATTTATTTTTTTCTAAACAATTGTTGGATGGACTTCTAGGAGAATGGGGATAGTTTTTGTGTATGATATATTTGTCATTCATGCATAAACCCTCAACCCGAGTTTTTCACCCTTAAGTGGGAGTAAGACAATATCCGACGTGATGCTCTCCAACTCCAAGATTGGATCTTTGTCTTCTTCCGGTATACTAACCTTATGCGTCGTGGGGCCCACGCCTCCATTATAAGGGACCTATACTACCGAATCGATGTCTTACTGTCGCATTAAACGGTAATGACAGTTCGGGAACCGAGAGTCTAGAAGCCCACCCCGCTAGAGCCAGACATGGACCTAGGACAGGTGCTGCCGGTTTCAATACATTTCTCTGGTTATTTTCCTTACTATGTATTATGTGTTTCTCTGAATTAATAATTTACTTACTTGCTTTTCGTATTAATTCACAGTACTAACACGAGTTTTTTTGTTTTATTTGGATAAATCCTGTCATGAATTGCATTTGTTTTGGCATCAAATCGGGAGTCAGTCAATTTGGAAGTATTCGATATGTTTCGAGAGTTTAAGATAGGAGAAGATAATACAACAGTCTGGACCTAGTCCGAGCAAACTCAGAACGAGAAGGGGGACAACCTCGGTAAGAACGAAGTGTCCAAGATAAAGGGTTATGTAAAGATAAACACTAATCAGAATACATGTTTACCAGAATTAATATGGGATCAGTGAGATAATGAAATGAAGGAGCAATTTAAGAAGGAATTTGGAGACATAGCCTTGCTATTAAGTGTAAAGATTGATCAAGAGTTGCTTAGAGCCATGGCACAATTTTGGAACCCAACGTACAATTGTTTCACCTTCGGACAAGTAGACATGACACCAACACCGGAAGAATATGAGATACTTGTTAACTGTCCAATAATTAAAAGTGACAAGATTTATACCAGACCCGTCAATAATCCAAGCTTCATTAGGAAATTAATATCATTAACTGGAAAGATAAAAGAGTGGTTGGACAGAAAAATGGCAAATAATGACAACACAGATCAAAATGAAGATAGACAACAAATCAATTGGAGGAGCCTTAAAGAACTAATATTGGCAAGTAATGATGAGCCTGCCAGGATGAGAAGCCTATTCGCCTTGTGTATCTACGGTTTGGTTCTATTTCCAAGGACTTCGGGGCATATTGATTAGTCAACTATGGGACTATTTGAGCGACTAGATAAAGGAGTCAACCCAGTGCCCATTATCTTGACAGAAACTTACAGATCGATGACTGCTTGCAAGAAATCAAGAGAAGGAAGGTTTTGGGGATGCGCACAGCTGCTTGAAATCTGGTTTAGGGGTCACAGGTGGAACACATTTTATAGAGGAATTAGATATCTTGACACATATTCACCGATTGAAGAACACATAGCTAGCTGTCCTTTAGAGGAAAAAAAGTGAAAAACACTGGGAAAAATACTTCAAGGACTTGAAAGATACTGACGTGGTATGGAAGGCTCCATGGTTGAATACATGAACAACTTTCTTATATCGGTGTGGAGATAGAGACCGGGTCCCATTGCCGGGAATTTGGGCAGGAACGACTTATTGCCCTTTGCTAGTATCTAGACAATTTGGTTCAAGACAATGTATACCGGCTACTGTGGGAATGGCAAAGTTTGAGTACGCACACAAGACGAATGACTACAAGGGGGTAGTAGTTAAGACTGCAAGTGCATGGGAAAAGCCGAGAGTGGTCCAACTATATCAAGAACTCAAGAGTGATGGGAAGATACAATGAATGGAGAATGCAAAGGGTCAACGACAACACATTCCATGAAAGGGCGGTAAATTCTAGTTCCTCCACTCAGACTGCTAAGGAAGCACCCTCGGCTTTAGAGAAGCTTAAACATGACCGTGAGCTAGATTTGAAGAAGTAGGAAAAGGGAATCAGTGATCTCACCGAAGAACTGACTATGGCAAAGCTACAGGTAAGCGTGCATGAGGGAAAGGAAAAATAATTGATGGAACAAAACAATAAGATTAGTCGTGATTTGAAAGAGTTGCAGAAATTGCACAATGATTACAAAGCAAAGCAAAAGGAAGGAGCGAGCAATGTAGTGAAGAGCTTGTCGGAGAAACTGGGCACAATGACCAATGACAGATACGATTATAAAAAGATGTATGAAAAGAAGTTTAGGGCAAGCAAAAAATTAAGCAGTAAAACGAAAAAGAATCTGGAAGAGGAACAAGCTAGGAATTTTGATCTAACAAGTCAAATAACGCAGCTAGAGCAACTAATCACAAAGTATCACAATGAGGACAAAGTACAATTGGAAATAGAGAATGAAGGACTACAAAAAAAGGTAACGGAGCTAGAAAATGTTGTACAAGACCTGAAGGATAAACTTGCAAGTTATGAAGGAGCGTTGACTGTAGAAAGTGGAGCATGAAAAGACAAGTACGAAGCGGCGTGACGTACTGTTCAAAGCCATAATGATGAATTGGTGAATTTCAAGAAACAAGTCAGGAGTGTTGCCTCATACGTCTAGATATTGTCAAGGCAAGCTACGAGTTTGTTAGAGCAACCCAACATCGAGCAGGAGCATAGAGAAGTTATCACTCTCTTGCTACACGAGTTGGTCAACCTAGGAATTAGGGCTAGCAGCTTCCTGTAGGAAAATTATCTTTTCTTTGTATTTGAACTTTCTAACAAATGGATGTTTCCAAAAGACTAGTTCCTAAAATTTGATGCCTTCTTTTTTTGTATTCATGCATACATTCATACATCCATGCATTTAAAACTTCATAATATATTACAAAATAAGGAATTTAACAAAGAAAGGTTTAATGGCAGTTTGCTTTTAAGCCGCAATCATACCACATTCATACGGAACTCGTCTCCGCTCTAAAGCCATGGTTGTTGAAGATAGAATTGCCAGTCTAGAGAATGATCGGGTAGAGACACAAAATCGTTTTGATAGAATGGAGCAATCTATCAAAGACCACTTCGCCCAAACACAAGCAGAGATTATTGGTCAGCTGACTGCCCTCTTAGGACCGAAGGAGTCTAGAAAAGCTAAAGCTCCTGAAGGTGCTTCAAGCGACATGAATGATCAAGATGAAACTACATATCACATCAAAATGCATCATGAAAAACCTCCTCCTGCGAAGGAGGTCCACATTAACTTGGCAGTAACAACGCCCAGTCATCCAGTGCATGTTGGGGCAAATTTTGGAAGTGGCGATAAAGTCCCCGATCTAAATACTTTGAATGCGATAGAAAAGGTTTGTGCTGAAATTGAAAGAAAGTACGAAAAGCGCTGCAAAGCATTAGAAGACCGTTTGGTGGAGTTACAAAAAGTAAACGAGTTGGGCCCAAGCGCTGCTGAAATGAGTTTAATGGCTAATTTGATACTGCCTCCAAAATTTAAGGTCCCAGGTTTCAAAAAATATGATGGAACTACTTGTCCAAAGGCCCACCTCACAATGTACTGCCAGAAAATGGCTGCCCATTTGAAGGATGAGAAGTTGCTAATATATTGCTTCCAGGATAGCTTGATTGGTTCAGTGGCCCGATGGTACATATAGCTGAGCCGTGTGAACATACGATTGTGGAAGGATATTTCAGGAGCCTTTGTAGAGCACTACAAACATGTGACAGAAATGGTCACTGGCCGAGTTATGATGTAAGTAATGGAGCAGAAAAATGATGAAAGCAGCGGCAATATGCTCAAATATAGAGAGATGTCACAACGCAAGTACAACCTCCACTAATGGAAAATGAGGTTGCCTATAGGTTTGTTCAAACTCTGAGAGGGCCGCTTTTCGAGAGGCTGATCAGTAACACTACTCAAAATTTTGCTGATATTTTGATGACTGGGAAGTGATAGAAGTGTGATAAGGTTTTTTTCTTTTGAAAACTTTCAAAAAAAAAACTTCTAAGTGTCCTCACTTTTTGAAATATTTGATTAAAAGGGGAAAATCTCGTGTTTTTAAAAAACCTTAAAAAAGTCTTTTTTTTTGGGTCGCCACCGGCCACTGAGGTAGGCTGGACACCGTAAAAACCTAAACCAGAGATTTGTTTGAAAGGGTTCGGGAGTTGGTTACGTGTGGGGAAGGGTTAGCACCCCCATCACGCCCGGAAATCGGTACCAAAACAATTGTTGCCATTAATTGATGGAAATCATCTGAAATTTAAAATGAATTTAATTAGGGGTTCTTAATTGAAAATCGGACTTTAATTATATGAGCCTTATCGAATTGGTAGTTTCGAATTAACTAGACATTTAATTAAAAAGGATGACGATACACCGGACCAAAGACTAAACTGACATCATATAAGTATGACTGTCGTGTTAGTTTAGGGTTCAGTTCCCGTACGTCAACTTTATGCATGATGCAAGCAAATAAAATATGGTGTCACGGTCTTGTTTGTTTTAATTGTTTACGAGTTTACCTTTAGACGATTCGAATTAATCTGCATATTCGAGGAATATCCAATAAGCTAGGATATTTCGACCCGAATACGCGAATTAATAAGTACCTCCTTTTTATATTTAAAAAAATCAATTATATGCATATCAAAACATTAAAGGTCACATGCAATGGCATATTAGAATGCATGTCACATATATTCGATCAACATAAAAACTAACTATGCCATATTAAAAAAAATATATATTATATATGTACATTAAACGAACACAATAACATGCAAAAACATATATTCGATATAATCATAAATAAAAAGGTAAAAAAGCATGAATAACAAAATGTAACATAACAAAACAAAAATGCTAAGTTAATGATTAACATGCAAACTGTCAGGGACCAAAACTGTAATAAATCGATTTAGAAAACTGATTAAAATGCAAAATATGGACTCGATTAAAAGGAAACGGAAACCTACAAGGACCAAAAGGGGAATTAACCCATTCGGAAAACTGATTAAAAATCAACCAAAACGACACGGGGACGAGATTGGAAAAACTCAAAAAATATGAGGGACCTAGAACGAGGTTTAAAATTGCGGAAGCCCTGCGCGCGTAATAACAATATGCGGAGGGACTTAAAACGTAATTAAACCTATTTTATGTTTTAAAACACTATAGAAACACGTTTAAAAAACAATTTAGCCCTTTTATCATTTTTGATAACCCTAAAAATTCTAAGACTCCGCGTCCTCTCTCTTTCCCGGCGCCATCAACGTTCTGGTCGTTGTTGTCGGCGCCATAACCCTAAAAAAACCTTCAAAACCCTTTTTTGACTCTCTCTGAAAACCCCTAGAGAAACCAGAAGCCTCGTTTTATGAAATCAAAACCAAAACAAAAACCCTTTCAACTGTTTTTCGTTTTAACCCAAATCGAAACCCAAAACCAGAAAACCCTCTTTAGCGTTTGCTCCCCACCGATTCACCACTTATGGTATCGATAGAGACCAAAGGGCTTGTCACCGGCGAGGGGAAACGAAGCGATGCAAAGGTAAAAAAATAAAGCCCTAACTCTTCTCTGTTGTTTTTTATTTATTTACGATTCGAAATGAAAATGAAATGGAGACGGCGATAATACCTCTGAAGACCTTGAGTTTTTTACTTTGCATTCTCTGATAATTCTTTCGATTACAACTTCATTCTCTTCCTTCTATTACATCGCTGGTTTCGGGTTTTTATAGCCCCGATATTACAAATTTCGGATTACATAAATTGTTCAAAAAATTTGCTATTGGTTGCTCTGATTTGTTTGTATTCGTCTGCTGAAACTGTTGATTTTTTTGCCTCTCTGTGATTATGTTGTTTTCCTCTGAATTTGTTGCCCGTTGCATCTTCTGACATTTTGGTTTTTTGTAGCATGTGAGGCTCGTACGAGGGGGGACCAGAGGGCTTGGGGCGGTCTGAGGATGTGGAGCCGATCCGTGCTGTCGATGGAGATCTAGACGGTCGTGCGGCATTCGAAAGGGCACGCAGTGGATTGCACGCGCGCGTCTGGGCATTGGAGAGTCGCACGTGGATCACACGCACTTGGGGGAGCTGATTTTGGCCGTTCGATGTCAACCCCAATCCAACGGCTAATACGTTGCGACGCCAGGAGAAGGGGAGGTCTGCTAGGGTTTTCTGCTGAAGTTCGATCTGGACCGTTAGATCTATCCCAAATCTAACGGGTGCGAGCCGGCTACGTAAAACAAATAACCAATTAGGGTTTCCTCTTATTTTCGGATTAGGGCTAGGCAAATGGGCCACCGGGCCTTGTATATTTTTTGGGTTTTTGATTGTAATGGACATTATTAATATTAATGTACTTTGGGCTTAATTTTTTCTATTGGGCTTTATTTATATATTAATTTTTTTAGATTTTCATATTTGTTTCGATATGTTAATAATAATAATAAATATAATACCAATAACGCTAATAACAAATATCAGTGATAAATATAATTGTAATAATAATAATAGAAAATAATACTAATATATGATAATAACATAAATAATATAATAATAATAGATAAAGATAATAATAGTAATAATAATTAGTAATATAGTGATAATAATTATTGTAAAAAGACCAATAAGGCCAATAAGGTAATATTCGGATACGATAACAATATGTTAATAATATCGTAATATCATTAATAATAGTAATAATATTAATAACTCTAATAGTAATAATAATGTAAAAATATGTATTCAACATTAATAATATATATATGTACTGTTTTTTTGTTTTTTCTTTTTTTTAGTTTTTATTTTTAATTATTCGATATACATATTAACAAAGTTCATTAGTTAAAAATAAAAATGGGGTGGCACCCTAGACAAAATAGGTGATTATAGCTCCCCCTTTGCTTATACTTGTGGAACAAGAATAAATCAAAGGCCATAAGCACCGATTTTGTCCAACTTCCCTGTTTGGATCCCGAGCCACCATGCACTTGAACTACTGGCGGTTCAGAAGTCAGTACGGGAAAATGCAACGGTCGCGGAGGCTTAGAGTTGTCCTTCTCATTTCAACATTCTTCAACCCTTCGAGGTCTGAATAAAAGCTCCGTTCTCAAAGTGCCCGAACGAATAGGCGGATTCCATTCTCCAAATACCCAAACAGATAGGCGAATTCCATTCTCCAAAAGCCCGAACAGATAGGCGGGTTTCATTCTCCTCATGCCTGAACGGATAGGTGGGTTCCATTCTCCTCATGCCTGAATGGATAGGCGGGTTTCCATTCTTCTCAAGCCCGAACGAATAGGCGGATTCCATTCTCCAAAAGCCCGAAAGGGTTATGCGGATTCCATTCTCCACAAGCCCGAACAGATAGGCAGATTCCATTCTCCAAATGCCCGAACGGATAGGCGGATTCCATTCTCCAAATGCCTGAACGGATAGGCGGATTCCATTCTCCAAAAGCCCGAATGGATAGGCGGATTCCATTCTCCAAAAGCCCAAATGGATAGGCAAATTCCATTCTCCAAAAGCCCGAACAGATAGGCGGATTCCATTCTCCAAAAGCCCAAACGGATAGGCGGATTCCATTCTCCAAAAGCTCGAACGGATAGGCGGATTCCATTCTCCAAAAGCCTGAATAGATAGGCGGATTCCATTATCCAAATGTCTGAACAGATAGGCGGATTCCATTCTCCAAATGCCCGAACGGATAGGCGGATTCCATTCTCCTCATGCCTGAACGGATAGGCAGATTCCATTCTCCTCAAGCCCGAACGGATAGGCGGGTTCCATTCTCCAAAAGCCCGAATGGATAGGCGAGTTCCATTCTCCTCATTCCTGAACGGATAGGCGGGTTTTATTCTCCTCATGCCTGAACGGATAGGAGGGTTCCATTCTCCAAAAGCCTGGATGGATAGGCGGGTTCCATTCTCCTCATGCCTGAACGAACAGACATGTTCCATTCTCCTCATGCCTGAACGGATAAGCGGATTCCATTTTACTGGGAAAGCTTTAATATACCTGTCAAAATAGGCAAAAATGATATGATGATGTGAGTTATCATACCCTTAATCCTAGGGATGCCTAACTACAAATGATGCATGAATTATGACATCAAAATTGCTCGGGCACTTTCACTCCTCGGATTGGTCAATCTTGACCTTTTTCTTCTTCTAAGTCTCTTTTGGCTTTCTCATCTTTATCAAATCTCTCTTTTTGTCCCTTCTCGAAAGATGACTGCTGACTTCCACTGGTCAGGATAGACGTAACACTTCTCGTAGTGCTCGTTCTCAAAACATTGCCCTCTATTCAAGCTGGGTGTTCAACTATTTTCGACGACTTTTCTCTTTTCTCAACATTAGGGGAAGCACATGCCCCAAGTCCCTGAACTTTTCTCTTAAGTTCATTAAGGTCCGTTTTCATTTCTAAACCAATCAAGGCATTTCGATAGAAATTCGCTTCCAGTCCCTGAATTGTAGCGCGTGGAATCTTACTACTATCCTCATCATGGCCACTGGTGAGCTATCATTTACGCTCATGACATTGCATTCTAAACTTTTTCCTTGGAGCAATGAAAGGAAATTATTTTGTGTCCACTAAAAAATTTAGATTGCATCTTCTGACTTCAAAACGAGATGCATTTTCGAAAACTAGACTTTCTTTTCAAATCATGGATATATCAGACTAAATTAAATACCCCGAATATCAAGTGCACGAACGACACTATTTTGGCCTACCAAGGATTGTCTCAAGCAATATGTGTCTAGGAGACCTCGAAAACTGAGCTGATGTCTGAGGATGTGAAATACTCTCCGAGCTATTTCGGCTTTTTAATCAATTAGACTTATCTTTTGTAGGCTTCACCTTTATCATTTTATCTCAATTTTTTATGATTTTGGGGAAGTTAACTCATCACATTCCTTTGGCTCGAAATAATTGATGGAGCAAACAACAAAACCCCGAGCTACTCGGCATTGTCATGATTTGAAAATATTACCATCACTCATGTAGCTAAAGTTTTTGATTTGAATGGTGCGCAGCAACCTTATTGGTCTTTTTGCTACAGCGAAGTGCCCCAAAAATTCCACACTCATATCCGAAAATGCATATTACCAGGTTTCGAACATTGGAGTGCTTTTGTTACGCTTTTAGTATTCTCTCTCTTTTGTCTTTTCTTTTTCTTTATTTCTTTTTTATTTCTTTCTTTTCTCTTTCTTTTTTTTCTTTTTCTTTTTCTCTCTCTCTTTTTTAGCACGGACGATTTTCGGTTGTTCTCCCGAAGGACCTAATGCTATGTGTACTCAATAGACGACCAAATTAGCTCGGAGTGTAAGCCACATATTCATTATCTTCACAGCTTTCGATTTGCACTAGACACATGTTGCTTGAAATCAACCTTTAGGGTCAAGGTCAATGTCCCTTGTGCAATTGATATACGGGGACTCAATAGACAAATATATACACGAAATGGAGAGATAACTGATATACCAAAACAGTGCATCCTTTCATTGAAATTTTAAAACATGCAGTATTAGCCCCTTACAAAAAAATCTTTGCTACCTTCGGGCAAATAGTAGCAAAGTTGATTCCACACATTACTTCAAGGAAAAGATTAAAATGTAATAAAATGAAAACAAGCAAACTTGGATGCACTAAAAACTCTTGACTACTGCTAAGTTGGCCATCCATCCCACCCCTTTAAGCTTCTTCGAGGAACTTGATCTCCTTATTGTCCATCATTTTCTGAATGAACTACTTAAATTCTGGACAATTCTAAATCTCATGCCCCGGAGTCTGATGGTACTTACAAAAGGATTCATGGCCATCACTTGCTCCCTTCGTACCGCTCTCAAATCAGCTTCTGACTTAGCAAAACTCTCCTTCATTTGCTTCCTTTGATGGCGAGTAAAGTGTGGGTGCGGAATCTTCGGTAGTCAAAAATACTGTCATGACCTCGAACAATTAATTCCGTGACTTAATGATGTAATGCATGCAATGTCGTATGCATAACAGAAATAGATGATTGAAGGCAATAAATTAAAAACATAATCGAATGCAAGAAAAAGTTGATTCGACGAACATCCTCATTAAACAACTTCTCATAACGGAGATCAAGTCGTGTTACAACGAGGCAAGAAAATAAATACATAGGGTCCGATTTTCAATATGTTTTGCTCGTCCCCTTAGCGCGTTCCGGAAACTCCGTTGCTATAGCCTCTTTTCTCCCGTTATGAAAGTTTTCAACTTTAGACTGTTCTCGAATCAACACTTCGTGTGAAAATGCGATGAATATGCAAAAATAAGCAAAACAAAACAAAAAGGCAACTGGATTAGTAACAACAACAATGAATACTAAATACAACAAACCAATAAAAACACACCAAAGCAGATTAACGATGCAAGACCTATTAGCATGAATTCTTATTCTACGGTTATCCGCATGACTCTAATCGGGGTGAGCTCCCTAGATTCTCACACATGTGGTTTGGTTCTAACGAGGGTACTCGAACCTATCTTATCACCTACTAAGATGACAAGAGCCCCAATTCTGGCCCATTACAAGCTTGCGAATTGGTTTCGGTTTGAGGGAAAGCACGACCTAGTGATGTGGATAGCTGCTCACATGTCAAAGGCGTGGATTCTAGAAGTGAATTACCGACCCGTGGAGGGATGCTCACATGGGTATGGGCGTTTTATTCCCACTTAAGGGACGAAGCTCGAGTATAGAGCTTAATGATCATGATGAAACACATGTCGGTGATCCCTTTGAAATTAAATGAAAAATTAATCCGAAGGCTACCAATTATCGAAGCTCGTATAATTAAAGTTCCATTTTCAAGGAAGAACCACCTTGCTAAAGTCAAATTTAATTTCAAAAATTTCCATCATTAAGAGCAACAATTATTATTTTTTGGCTTAACTCTCTTTTTGTATTGTAAAACAAAATGTCCCCAGCGGAGTCGCCACGATGTGATAAGGTTTTTTTCTTTTGAAAACTTTCAAAAAAAACTTCTAAGTGTCCCCACTTTTTGAAATATTTGATTAAAAGGGGAAAATCTCGTGTTTTGAAAAAACCTTAAAAAAGTCTTTTTTTGGAGTCGCCACCGGCCACTGAGATAGGCCGGACACCGTAAAAACTGAAACCAGAGATTTGTTTGATAGGGTTTGGGAGTTGGTTAGGTGTGGGGAAGGGTTAGCACCCCCATCACGCCCAGAAATCGGTACCAAAACAATTGTTGCCTTTAATTGATGGAAATTATCTGAAATTTAAAATGAATTTAATTAGGGGTTCTTAATTGAAAACCGAACTTTAATCGTACAAGCCTTATCGAATTGGCGGTTTCGAATTAACTAGACATTTAATTAAAAAGGATGACGATACACCAGACCAAAGACTAAACTGACATTATATAAGTCTGACTACCTAGTTAGCTTAGGGTTCGGATCTCATATGTCACCTTTATGCATGATGCAAGCAAATAAAATATGGTGTCATGGTCTTGTTCGTTTTAATTATTTATGAGTTTACCTTTAGACGATTCGAATTAATCCGCATATTCGAGGAATATCCAATAAGCTAGGATATTTCGACCCAAATACGCGAATTAATAAGTACCTCATTTTTATATTTAAAAAAATCAATTGTATGCTTATCAAAACATTAAAGGTCACATGCAATGGCATATTAGAATGCATATCACATATATTCGATCGACATAAAAACTAACTATGCCATATTAAAAAAAACATATATTATATATGTACATTAAACGAACACAATAACATGCAAAAACATATATTCGATATAATCATAAATAAAAAAGGCAAAAAAAGCATGAATAACAAAATGTAACATAACAAAACAAAAATGTTAAGTTAATGATTAACATGCAAACTGACAGGGACTAAAACTGTAATAAATCCATTTAGAAAACTGATTAAAATGCAAAATAGGGACTCAATTAAAAGGAAACGGAAACCTACAAGGACCTAATGGGGAATTAACCCATTCGGAAAACGGATTAAAAATCAACCAAAACGACACGGGGACGAGATTGGAAAAACTCAAAAAACAAGAGGGACCTAGAACTGGGTTTAAAATTGCGAAAGCCCCTGCGCGCATAATAACAATACGCAGAGGGACTTAAAACGTAATTAAACCTATTTTTATGTTTTAAAACACTATAAAACGAGTTTAAAAAACAATTCAACCCTTTTATCATTTTTGATAACCCTAAAAATTCTAAGACTCCCCGACCTCTATCTTTCCCGACGCCATCAACGTTTCGGTCGCCGTTGCCGGCACTGGAACCCTAAAAAACCTTCAAAACCCTCTTTTTTGACTCTCACTGAAAACCCCAAGAGAAACCAGAAGCCTCGCTTTATGAAATCAAAACCAAAGCAAAAACCCTTTCGACTGTTTTTTCGTTTTAACCCAAATCGAAACCCAAAACCAGAAAACCCTCTTTAGCGTTTGCTCCCCACCGATTCACCACTTATGGTCTCGGGAGAGACCAAAG
Source organism: Hibiscus trionum (assembly GCA_030270665.1). Taxonomy (NCBI): domain Eukaryota; kingdom Viridiplantae; phylum Streptophyta; class Magnoliopsida; order Malvales; family Malvaceae; genus Hibiscus; species Hibiscus trionum. The sequence goes on along the minus strand of BSYR01000010.1, from coordinate 5,376,536 downwards.
GGCTTATCACCGGCGAGGGGAAACGAAGCAATGCAAAGGTAAAAAAGAAAGCCCTAACTCTTCTTTGCTGTTTTTTTATTTATCTACGATTCGAAATGAAAATGAAATGGAGAGGACGATAATACCTCTGAAGACCTTGATTTTTTTACTTTGTATTCTCTGATAATTCTTTCGATTACAACTTCATTCTCTTCCTTCTATTACATCACTGGTTTCGGGTTTTTATAGCCCCAATATTACAAATTTCGGATTACATAAATTGTTCGAAAAATATGCTATTGGTTGCTCTGATTTGTTTGTATTCGTCTGCTGAAACTGTTGATTTTTTTGCCTCTCTGTGATTATGTTGTTTTCCTATGAATTTGTTGCGCGTTTGCATCTTCTGACATTTTGGTTTTTTGTTGCATGTGAGGCTCGTACGAGGGGGACCAGAGGGGGAGCCGACCCGTGCCATCGATGGAGATCTGGACGGTCGTGCGACATTCGAAAGAGCACGCGGTGGATTGCACGTGCGTGTCTGGGCATTGGAGAGTCGCGCGTGAATCACACGCGCTTGGGGGAGCTGATCTTGGCCGTTCGATGTCAACCCCGATCTAACTGATGATACTTGCGGCGCCAGGAGAAGGGGAAGCCTGCTAGGGTTTTCTGCTGAAGTTAGATCTGGACCGTTAGATCTATCCTAGATCTAACGGCTGGGAGCCGGCTGTGCAAAACAAATAACCAATTAGGGTTTCCTTTTATTTTCAGATTAGGGCTAGGCAATTGGGCCAACGGGCCTTGTATATTTTTTGGATTTTTGATTGTAATGGACATTATTAATATTAATGTGTTTTGGGCTTAATTTTATTCTATTGGGCTTTATTTATATATTACTTTTTCAGATTTTCATATTTGTTTCGATATAATAATAATAATAATAATAGTAATAAATATAATACCAATAACGCTAATAACAAATATCAGTGATTAATATAATAGTAATAATAATAATAGAAAATAATAATAATATATGATAATAACATAAATAATATAGTAATAATAGATAAAGATAATAATAGCAATAATAATTAGTAATATAGTAATAATAATTATGGTAAAAAGACCAATAAGGCCAATAAGGTAATATTCGGATACGATAACAATATGTTAATAATATCGTAATATCATTAATAATATTAATATCTCTAATAATAATAATAATGTAAAAATATGTATTCAACATTAATAATATATATATGTACTTTTTTTGTTTTTTTTCTTTCTTTTTTTAGATTTTAATTTTAATTATTCAATATACATATTAACAAAGCCCATTAGTTAAAAATAAAAATGGGGTGGCACCCCGGACAAAATAGGTGATTACAAGAAGCTGCAATCAAGAGTGGTCGAATTGAGAGTGGAGAGAGCTCCCGAAGGAATTATAAGAGGAAGGATAGTGAAGTGAACAATACACGTATATATGAGGCTCCGAAGAATGTGACCATTACCTCACCTGGAACTACAGCAGGAAACTCACAGAATTCGAACAAAAATGACTCATGCGGGCTGAGCAATGACATGATGAATTTTACACCCATTCCGATGACATATGCCAAATTATATCCCCAGTTGCATGAAGTAGATTTGGTGAGGCCATATCATTTGAAACCCTTGCAGCCTCCTTACCCTCCATGGTACAAATTAGATGCCCATTGTGAATTTCATGTTGGGATACCGGGGCATTCGATTGAGACATGCACGATATTCTAGAAGGTGGTGCAGAATCTGATCAACACGGGGATCTTAAAGTTTGACGAGCGAAGCATTGCTGCAAACCCTTTTCCAAGTCATGGTGGGCGAAGGGTGAATGCTATTGAAGTAGATTATGAAGCAAGACGATTGAAGAATGATGTTTCAGAAATAAGATCTCCGCTGAAATGGGTGTTTGAACAGTTATATAATGCCAAGATGATTGAAATGGGCATGAAAGTGGAATTGGAGAAAAAACCTGAGGTGTATTGTGAGTATCATCAAGAATGTGGTCATGAGATTCAGTATTGTCAAGAGTTCAAGGACTTGATTCAGAAAACAATGGATAACAAAGAGATTGAATTCTTTGAGAAAGCAAGAATGAGGAAAGAAGTTGAGGTGTGCACCTCTGAGTGTTCCGGAGTTAAATACGGGGTCCATAAGCCCTTGGTTCTCTCTTTCAAACCAAAGGCTGGAAGTGCAAAACTGACAGTAATCCTGAAGGTTGTGATCTCGACTCTTGCACCGTTTGCTTTCAAAAGTACTAATCCAGTTCCCTGGAATTACACAGCCAATGTGACCGTACCAGAAAAAAAGAGGCCACAAGAAGAAAAAAGTCAAATGATGGAAAGAAGGATGAGTTAGAGGAAAAGAAGGATAAACAGCTTGATACATGTGCAGTAAATGAAGTCGGTCACTTTACCTGAAGTGGTATATGCTATTCTTCTCCGGAAGCACTTAAATAAGTGGAGAAGGTTAAAGGGAAAGCTGCGGTAACACCAGAAAGGACTTTTGGAGAGGATCCTGCTCCAAAGATAAACGAGCCAGTAACAGAGGAACATGCACAAGAGTTTTCGAAGTTTCTGAAACACAGTGAGTAGTTAAAGAGACAACAAGCGAGGCTTTCTGTCTTGGAGTTACTGTTGAGCTCCGAAGGGCACCATAATGCTTTGATGAGGGTGCTAAACCAGAAATTTATACCAAATAATATATCCGTGGACAAATTAGACAGAATTGTGATTCATTTCAATGCTGACAACTATATCACATTCACTGATGATGAAATTTCTGAATGAGGAATGGGGTCGATAAAGGCTTTGAACATTACCACACATTGCAAAGGGTGTGTGTTACCAATAGTTCTAATTGACAACGGATCGACGCTGAATGTTATGCCAATGGCAACTCTGCAGAGGTTGCCCAATGATGACTATCATATGAAAACATACCAGAATATTGTAAGGGCCTTTGATGGAGTAACACGAGATGTGTTGGGGAGGATTGATGTATCCCTGTTGATATGGTAGTTTATATGTAACACCCCCTTCCCAGTCTGGTCAGAAACCGGGCCGGAAGGTGTAACCGACGTTCGAAATAGAAATCAGTACAATAAAATTTCATTTTTATTACTAACATTTTAAACCATGTTATACAGCTAATAATCACAACAGATAACTCAGACCAGATTACCCAATTAAGCAACAAATAATCATCCATGGGCCATTTCGCAACTATTACAAGTTTTAGGGACCAATTTGTAATTTTGGCAAACTAGAGGTCCTACGATGTAACTGACTTTACCATATTGAAATTCACTACTCAAAAGTCAGGTCTACAAAATTTCATTCAATTTGGTGGTCATTAACCCATTCAAATTACCTTACAATATTCAGTGACTAATTCGTGAATCAAGCAATCTGTTCAATAAGCCTTTAACTAACTTACCTAATCCCATATCGAAAAACCCTTAAGTTGTTCCGAAACAGGTGGACGTAGATCATCCTCTGTTGACTTTTCCCTTTGACCGTATCGATACATGCTTGACCTGTATCAGAACTGATTGACCTCTTTTGACTTTGACTTTGACTAGTTTTGATACGCTATGAACCCGTACCGAAACGTTGGTCTCCAGAGACAAAATGTTCCGAAATGGTTCAATTCCATTTCGATACACCCTTACCCTTAGGTTCAATATTGTACACCCGTTTCGATACGGCCTGACCTGTAATGAAAGATTTTTGCTAGTTTTTATTTGATTTAACCTATCGAACGATGTCCAAATGCAACGAAACTTTACACGCAATATTTCAATGGTATAAACTACTAACATGCCAAATTTCATGACCATATGAATACATTTACTATGTTTTTACCTTTTTGAGCCATGTATGCAATTTCCATCCATTTTAAACTTCACCAAAGAGCCATTTTAAGCTATATAACTTATTACAACTTAGGCAATACACCAACATATCAAAATAGGCACAAATGAATAGTTCGAATACTTTGCCACCTTCCTAGGAGTTTATAAGACAAAAACACATTACTTGGGGCTGGTAGTGACTTGTCTTGCTTGCCGATCCGATCCTCCGACACACAAACCTTCTTAACCTGAAACATGCATGAGATGAGACACATTAGGCATACTTTGCCTAGTGAGGTAGTCATAAACAATATGAATAACAACAATGCCATGAATCTTATTAATCAATATCTCATGCCAACAATATCAATGTTATACAATAATATGCAATGTATAAACATATTCATTTTATTCTTAATCCTTGGATTGAATAAAGATCGTGGATACATGAATTCCTACGCCTCGCCAAGTCAGTGAATGGTCTAGTCCCTCCGCCTTGCCAATATGACCAATATTCATACTCATCCCTCCGCCTCGCCAAATCAATATAGGTCGTAGCCTTAGGACCGTAGTCCACCCGAACATTGAGCTCCTGAATTATATGGCATGCTAATTGTATCCAATGTCCATTCCAATCCAAGGTTGCAATTTTCATATCCATTTCAGTAACCAATAGTATTCCGATGTCCCATGATTTCAATATTACCAATGACAAATATATGTATCTCATCATCAATATTTCATAATTCAATGTCAATAACAATGTTCAATGATCTCAATACAATAATTCGATGATAATGACTATATCAATGACAATGCACCATGACAAGAACAATGACTATGTCCAATGCTCATTAACAACTTACCGACACTTACCAAAGTGTCCGATTAACCATCCAATGTAATTTCTTCAACAAAAATATTAGCGATGCAATCTAAAATATCAAATAATGATCCGGAAAGGCCTTTCGCCTGAACCCGAGACTCCGACTACAATCACCTTGACACTCTGAAGATTTCAAGGCTCTCGGATGACAATCCTCTTGTTCCTAGCTTTGGATGGAGACGATGGATACTCTTTATTAATGTCTTGAGCTAGGAAATCAATAGAAAGCTATTAGGATCGATATTTCGATATCAAAATCAATATAACAATATCAAAATCGATAACCGATCTCAATAGAGATGACAACGATGAGATATCCATGGATAGTTAAAACCCTAGCTTAAAATTAATCATGTTTAATCCATGGAATTCAATAATCGATTGAGGATTATAGCTTACCCGATCGATAGCAACGATTCGATATTGATAAAATGAAGAAATTGAAAAGCTTGAAATTCCTCCAATGGAGGTGTATGCTTGTAGGTAAGTGATGAAGATGATAAGGATAGAGTGGTGTTAGCTTTCTCTTAAAATCAGGTAAGCCAATTTTGTTATTTCTTTAGTCTTTAATTAAGGTAGCTTTCCTTCAATTGAAGAAAACTCTGCCGGTGACTCCACATAGAAAGTTATAAAGGAAAAGGGGCTAATCACAAGGTTAGTCCCTCATTTCTCATTCAACTATAGTTTTGACCTCCCACTCGCACTTTCTTCAATTTAGTCACTATATAGGTTCAATATCATTCAATAAAGTTCGATGACGATCTTTTTAGCTCAATTAGGGTTCGATATCAATAATTAACTAATCGATACAATATTTAAGCTTCATCAATATATGATTTCTGATCATCAGAATTTAATTCTGACTAGACCAGATTTCGGGGTGTTACACCTCTCCCCCCTTAAGAAAAATTCATCCTCGAATTTTTACCTGAACTGAAGAGATGCGGATATTGCTGTCTCATGGTCTCTTCAGGTTCCCAAGTGGCTTGTTCAACGGTGTGGCTCCTCTAGAGCACTTTAACCAATGATACTGTTTTGTTGTGAAGCCTCTTGACTTCCCTTGCAAGAATCTGAATCGGTTATTCCTCGTAGGATAAATTTGGTTGAAGTTCTACAGATTCAGGTTCCACAACGTGTGAGGGATCATATCGATACTTCCGAAGCATCGATACATGAAAGACATCGTGGATTTTACTCAATTCCGAGGGTAGCAATAGCCGATATGCCAATGGGCCAATCCTTTTAATGATTTCAAAGGGTCCAATGAATCGGGGACTCAATTTTCCCTTTTTTCCTAATCTTAAGACTTTCTTCCACAGTGAGACTTTGAGGAAAGCCTTCTCACCAACTTCGTATTCATAAGCTTTTTGTCGATCAAAGGCAGCCTTTAAACGATCATGGATAATGGTGACTCGTTCTTCAGTCTCCCGAAGCAAGTCAGGGCCTAACATCTTGCCCTCGCCAAGCTCCGACCAACACAATGGATTTTTACATCGTCTACCATACAATGCCTCATACGGGGCCATTTGAATGGATGCTTGGTAGCTGTTATTGTAGGCAAATTCAACAAGAGGCAATGATTTCTCCCAAGTTCCACCAAAGTCAATAATGCATGCCCGAAGCATGTCTTCTAAGATTTGTATAAAGAGATTCAATGACAATGCAAATTTCTATGATTTCAAAGGACAGATTGTTCAATGATTTACCTGGATTGCCCTTTCTGACTGACCGTCAGTTTGAGGGTGAAAGGCTGTGCTAAGATTAACTCTAGTGCCCAGAGCTCCTTGTAAGGTTCTCCAATATCAAGATGCAAATCGAGGATCTCAATCGGAGATGAGAGACTTAGGTACTCCGTGCAGTCAGATTACTTCCTTGATATACAAGTCAGCTAGCTTAGGAAGACTGTAGTCCATCCTAACTGGTATAAAATGAGCTGACTTCGTGAAACAGTCGACAATGACCCATATAGCATCATGCTTTGCAGGGGTTAACGGTAGACCACTAACAAAGTCCATAGTTATCTCTTCCCATTTCCATTTTGGTGGATCAATAGGTTGTAACAACCCAGTAGGGACACAATGTTCCGCCTTAACGCGTTGGCACGTGAGGCATTTGGAAATGCAATCAACTATGGCATGCTTCATGCCTGGCCACCAATAGAGCTCACGTAGGTCTTTATACATCTTAAAAGACCAGGGTGAACAGAGAAAGAACTCGAATGAGCTTCTGAAAGGATATCGGTGTGAGAAGACTTATCATTAGGTACACAAACTCGATCATGGAAACATAAGAGTCCTTTAGAATTAATTTTGAAGTCAGGGTTGTTTGATAGCTTAGAGACAATAGTTAGAAGCTCAGGATCTTACTCTTGCAAATCCTTAATCCGTGAAATGATGGTAGACTGAACTTGGAGTTCAGCTACAAGACAACGATGCTTCAGAAGTCGTAGATGAGCGTTAATTGCTCGAGTGACTACAATATAGCAATATTACGATGAGTTAAAGTACTTCACAATACTAATAACTTCAGGTTTATTATCAATTCTTACCAGGCAAATGTTTTTGGCTGAGCGTATCAGCTACAACATTGGCCTTGCCTGGATGGTAATCAATGACCAGATTGTAATCTTTAAGAAGTTCCATCCACTTCCGTTGCCAAAGGTTCAACTCCTTTTGAGTCAACAAATATTTGAGGCTTTTATGGTCGGTGAAAAGATAGCATTTCTCCTCGTAGAGATAATGCCTCAAGATTTTCAATGCAAAGACAACCACAACAAATTCAAGGTCGCGGGTGGGATAATTCATCTTGTGTGGCTTAAGTTGTCTCGAAGCATAAGCAATAAATTTTCCTTCTTGCATCAAAACACATCCTAACCCAAGATGCGATGCATCACTGTAAACTGTATAGTCTTTTCCAGACTCAGGCTGGGTCAAGACAGGTGCATGGGTCAGAACTTGTTTCAACTGATCAAAACTTCATTGTTGAACCTTGGTCCAAACAGAAGGAGTTTCTTTCCTCAATAACTTGGTTAAAGGAGCGGCTATCATAGAAAACCCTTTCACAAATCTGCGGTAATAGCCAACAAGTCCAAGGAAGCTTCTAACTTCACCAATGTTCTTCGGTGGATGCCATTCTACAATGGCTTGAATTTTCTTCGAGTCTACTTGAATGCCTGAAGCTGACACAATATGCCCCAAGAAGGCAACTTCGGTGAGCCAAAACTCACACTTAGAGAGCTTCGCGTACAATTGTTTCTCTCTTAGATTCTGAAGTACAATGTGAAGATAATCTCGATGCTCCGCTTCATTCTTGGAATAGATCAAGATGTCATCGATAAACACCACTACAAATTTATCAAGATAGGGTCTAAATACCCGATTCATCAAATTCATAAAAGCTGTCAGTGCATTAGTTAGCCCAAAAGGCATCACTAAGAATTCGTAGTGTCCATATCTTGTACGGAAGGTAGTTTTGGCACATCACACTCCTTAACTCTCATTTGATAGTAGCCCGACCTTAAATCAATCTTTGAAAACACAGGGGCATCTTTTAGTTAATCGAACAAGTCGTCTATTCTAGGCAACAAATATTTGTTCTTGATGGTTACTTTATTCAACTGTTTGTAGTTGATGCACAATCGCATAGAACCATCCTTCTTCTTAACAAAGAGAATTGGTGCTCCCTAAAGGGAAGAGTTCGGTTGAATGAAACCCTTGCTCAAAAAGTCTTGAATCTGAGCCTTTAATTCTTTCAACTCCACAGCTGCCATCTGATATGGTGCAATAGAAACCGGAGCAGTCCCAGGTTGCACCCCGATGTCGAATTCCACTTCACGGGTTGGGGGCAATCCCAGAAGTTCATCAGGAAAAACATCAAAAAATTCGCATACGATGTCAATGTCTCGTAGTTGCGGCTCACCTTTGGTTTCTAATGACAAAGTATACAATGATGGATTCCTCTCATTCATCAGTACAAAACTTTCTTTACCCAAACCCCTAAGATACAATTTTCTTTTACAACAATCTACCCAGGCTTGATGTTCACTAAGCCAATCTAAACCTAGGATAGCGTCGAGTTCATGGATCGGTAAATTCAACAAATTGGCCGGAAAAGGAATCCCTTGAATCATTAAGGGACAATTCTTGCATACTACCCTTACGTTGACACAATCTCCTAGGGGATTGGTTACATAAATTCTCGATGCTATTGGTTCAGAAGACATGTTATACTTTTTAACCACATTGGTACTTATGAAAGAATGAGTAGAGCCACGGTCAATCAACGCATATAAAGGATGCAAATATAACTCAATGGTACCTGCAGTAACATCAAGTTCATCCTCTTCTTCCCTACTCCTCACATGGTACATTTGAGCATGAGCCTTCGAATCTTGTTTGTTGAAGGGCTTCTCTGGACCACTCGATCGTCTAAAAGTCCCTGATGATCCTCGCTTCGATCCCTTACCTCGGAAGGATTGAGTAGGAGAAGAAGCAGTAGTCGGTGTGACCACAGATTCAGTTGCATTCATATGACAGTCACGAATAAAGTGACCTTGCTCACCACAGTAATAACAAGATCCAGTCTGCTTACGACAATGTCCCACCGGATGCTTGTTTTGACAATAATTACACAATGGATGCTGGTTGCCTCAGTTTGAATCTCCAGTACTATCAACGGACGCTGCTTTGGCAAAAGACTGCGTCACAGACTGAGGTCTCTCAATGTTCCCGGAATGTGAAGGCTGTTTGTAAACATTCTGCTTGGGGCCTTGATATCTCCCCTTTTTGTTCCATCTCGGAGGTCGCGAATCATCCCTGAACCTCTTCTCAAATTTTCCAGACCCACCAGCTCGTTGAGCTCTCTAGGTAGCTTTAGTGGCCTTGACTCGGTTCACCAAATCCTGAAAGTTGGTGATACTAAGGGCCGTAAACATAGGTCGTAATTCATCACTAAGACCATCTATGAACATTCTGCACTTATCTTCCTCTTTCTTTATAAACTCTGCTCTGTATCGGCAATATTTACAGAAACCATGGATATATTACTCGATAGGTCGCCCTCCTTGCCTCAAGTGAATGAAGGTGTTTCACCTTTCCGCAAGATAATACTCACTGATGTATTTATTTCATAATTCTCAGAGAAAGAACTCCCAGGTAACTGATTCTTCAGGAGCTGTGAGAATAGTAGTTTCCCACCACATAAGAGCTTCATCGGTCAATAATGCGATAGCATATTCCAACTTGTGTTCATCTGAACACTGCAACTGTTTATTCAAGATACGTAGCGTGTTGTCCAGCCAATATTCAACAACTTTAGGATTATCATCATCCTTTCTGGTGAAAGAATAGGCTCGGAGTAAAGCCATCTTTTCCACAGGGGCTCGAACATACTGGACAATAGGAGGGGTAGGCTGAACTGATTGTATTGCTTACACCGCAACCATAAACTGTTTGAACATGTTAGCCATGTTCAAATAGCATTCAGCCTGAGCGGTAGGTGCTGCAGGCTTAGTACCCTGAACAGGAGAGTCCTATAGTTGCGGTGGATTCTGAGGATTTCCTCCTCTTATCTCCTCGCCATGTGTCGAGGATCCAGTAGCGAGCTCGTCAATATGAGCTTCGTTTATCTCATACATATCTATATGAAAGATCAGATTACTCGACAAGTCACAATATACACAATATAAAACTCCTAGGTGGCAAAGTAACACAATAGCAATGCAATAATCTTCGGTTTAGTCCTAGAATCGACTAAACTCGAGCTTTGATTCCACAAATGTAATAACCCCTTCCTGGTCTGGTCGGAAACCGGGTCGGAAGGTGTAAACGACGTTTGGAACAAAAATTAGTACAATAAAATTTCATTTTTATTACTAACATTTTAAACCATATCATATAGCTAATCATCACAACAGATAACTCAGACCAAATTTCCCAATTAAGCATCAAATAATCATCCATGGGCCATTTTGCAACTATTACAAGTTTTAGGGACCAATTTGTAATTTTGGCAAACTAGAGGTACTACGATGTAATTGACTTCACCATATTGAAATTCACTACTCAAAAGTCAGGTCTACAAAGTTTCATTCAATTTGGAGGTCATTAACTCAATCAAATTAACCTTACAATATTCAGTGACTAAATTGCGAATCTAGCAATCTGTTCAATAAGCCTTTAACTAACTTACCTAATCCGAAACGGGTGGACGTAGATCATCCTCTGTTGACTTTTCCCTTTGACCGTATCGATACATGCTTGACCTGTATCAAAACGGATTCACCTCTTTTGACTTTAACTTTGACTTATTTCGATACGCTATGAACCCGTATCGAAACGTTGGTCTCCAAGGACAAAATGTTCCGAAACAGTTCAACTCTGTTTCGATACACCCTTACCCTTAGGTTCAATATTGTACACCCGTATCGAAACGCCATCACCCGTTCTGATACGGCCTGACATGTAATGACAGATTTTTGCTGGTTTTTATTCGATTTAACCTATCGAACGATGTCCAAATGCAACGAAACTTTACACACAATATTTCAATGGCATAAACTACTAGCATGCCAAATTTCATGACCATATGAATACATGTACTATGTTTTTACCTTTTTGAGCCATGTATACAATTTTCATACATTTTAAACTTCACCAAAGAGCCATTTTAAGCTATATAACTTATTACAACTTAGGAAATACACCAACATATCAAAATGAGCACAAATGACTAGTTTGACTACTTTTCCACCTTCCTAGGAGTTTATAAGACAAAAACACATTACTTGGGGCTGGTAGTGACTTGTCTTGCTTTCCGATCCGATCCTCCGACACACAAACCTTCTTAACCTGAAACATGCATGAGATGAGACACATTAGGCATACTTTGCCTAGTGAGGTAGTCATAAACAATATGAATAACAACAATGCCATGAATCTTCTTAATCAATATCTCATGCCAACAATAACAATGCTATACAATAATATGCAATGTATAAACATATTCATTTCATTCATAATCCTTGGATTGAATAAAGATCGTGGATACGCGAATTCCTACGCCTCGCCAAGTCAATGAATGGTCTAGTGCCTCCACCTCGCCAATATGACCAATATCCATACACATCCCTCCGCCTCGCCAAATCAATATAGGTCGTAGCCTTAGGACCATAGTCCACCCGTACACTAAGCTCATGAATTATATGGCATGCCAATTGTATCCAATGTCCATTCCAATCCAAGGTTGCAATGTTCATATCCATTTCAATAACCAATAGTATTCCGATGTTCGATGATTTCAATATTACCAATGAAAAATATATGTATCTCATCATCAATATTTCATAATTCAATGTCAATAAAAATGTCCAATGATCTCAATACAATAATTCGATGACAATGACTATATCAATGACAATGCACCATGACAATAACAATGACTATGTCCAATGCTCAATAACAACTTACCGACACTTACCAAAGTGTCCGATTAACCATCCAATGCAATTTCTTCAACAACAATGTTAGCGATGCAATCTAAAATATCAAATAATGATTCGGGAAGTCCTTTTGCCTGAACCCGAGACTCCGACTACACTAACCTTGACACTCTGAACCTTTCAAGGCTCTCGGATGACAATCCCCTTGTTCCTAGCTTTGGATGGAGACGATGGATGCTCTTTATCAATGTTTTGAGCTAGGAAATCAATAGAAAGCTATTAGGATCGATATTTCGATATCCAAATCAGTATAACAATATCAAAATTGATAACCGATCTCAATAGAGATGACAACGATGAGATATCCATGGATAGTCAACACTCTAGCTTAAAATTAATCATGTTTAATCCATAGATTTCAATAATCGATTGAGGATTATAGCTTACCCAATCGATAGCAACGATTAGATATCAATAAAACGAAGAAATTGCAAAGCTTGAAATTCCTCCAATGGAGGTGTATGCTTGGAGGTAAGTGATGAAAATGATAAGGATAGATAGGTGTTAGCTTTCTCTTAAAATCGGGTAAGCTAATTTTGTTATTTCTTTAGTCTTTAATTAAGGTAGCTTTCCTTCAATTGAAGAAAGCTCTTCCAGTGACTCTACATGGAAAATTATAAAGAAAAAGGGGCTAATCGCAAGGTTAGTCCCTCATTTCTCATTCAACTATAGTTTTGACCTCCCACTCGCACTTTCTTCAATTTAGTCACTATATAGGTTCAATATCATTCAATAAAGTCCGATGACGATCTTTTTAGCTCAATTATGGTTTCATATCAATAATTAACTAATCGATACAATATTTAAGCTTCATCAATATAGGATTTCCAATCATCAGAATTAAATTCCGACTAGACCGAATTTCGGGGTGTTACATTATAACATAGATTTTTTGGTAATGGACATTAAGCCTGCATACAATTGTTTGTTGGGAAGACCCTAGATTCACTCAGCTGAAGCAGTCTCATCGTCCTTACACCAGAAGCTCAAATTTGTTATAGAATAGAAGCTGGTTATTGTCGGTACAGAGGAAGACATTATTGCCCTAATAACTACTGACGCCCCGTACATCCAAGCAGATGAAAATGCCCTTGAGTGTTCTTTTCGGGCCTTGGAATTTGTAAATGCTACCTTTTTTGCTAAGGGCAAGCCCTTCCCGCGACCAAGGTTATCAAATTGCACTAAAATGACTATGCATGAAACACTAAGAAAGGGCGTGAAGACGGGAAAATGACTTGGGAAACACTTGCAAGGACACCTACGTCCGAGGCCCATTATCATAAAGAATAACCATTTTGGGCTAGGGTTCAGTCCAAACATGCAAGACTGGATGAGGGAACTGAAGGAAAGAAAGGAACAGAGGAAAGCTCATTTATTGGGAACTGAAACTTTTTCTAAACTGGTAACTTCCTCTGACATGACGAAGATTTTCAAGTCCTTGGGATTTGTAATGTTGAGAAACGACTGGAAGAGGTTAATCAAGAGACAGTAAAGCTACACGAGGAAGAGATTTTTGGCAATAACTTGATTGGGCTCGTCATTGGTGGAATTTTCGAGGGGGTTCGACATTGAGAATTTTTGGAACAGATCCGCCCCTGTCTCCCTGGTGAGATGTTGAACAATTGGACTGCCGAAGACTTCCTTCTTGTAGCTATGTATAAAACAAAGTAAATGCCAAGAACCACCTTATACTTTTGCACACAAGTATAAGGGATTGTCTGTAAAGGGCCGTTATACCTATCCATTTTAATAAAGATGCTTTTCATGCTAATTCACAAATGGTAAACATGTTTCTTTAATTTTTTTTCACATCCTTTCCAAAATATATTATTATTTCCTTTGCAGGTCTCCAATTATCGACTGCGTGAATGATCCTAAACCTAATCTTGGAGTAGGTTTTGAACCACCAGTGTGTTTAGTGGAAGTCAATGAAGTCGAGGATGAAATAGAATGTGAAATCCCTAAAGAATTAATAAGGTTGGTGGAAAAAGAAGACATAGATTTTACCTCATAAGGAAGAGTTGGAAGTTCTCAACTTAGGGACAAATGAAATCAGAAGAGAGGTAAAAATAGGAACAACATTCCCATTAAAGGAGAAGCAAAAGATGATTGACCTACTACAAGAATTCAAAGATGTCTTTTCTTGGTCCTACCAAGATATGCCAGGATTGAATACTGACATAGTGGTACACAAGTTACTTATCACGCTAGAATGTAAACCGGTTCAGCAGAAGCTTAGAAGATTGAGACCGAAAATGGTATTGAAAATAAAGGAAGAGGTACAAAAGCAGATTGATGCTGGTTTTCTCGCAGTATCGCAGTTTCTTGAGTGGGTCACCAATATAGTCTCCGTGCCAAAGAAATATGGAAAGGTACGCATGTGTATGGACTATAGAGATCTGAATAAAGCCAGCCTAAAAGATAATTTTCCTTTGCCACATATAGATATTCTGGTTGACAACACGTCATGACATTCATGGTTTTCTTTCATGGATGGTTTCTCAGGGTACAACCAGATAAAGATAAATTCGGAGGACATGGTCAAAACAACATTCATAAATTTATGAGGAACATATTGCTATAGAGTGATGCCTTTCGGATTGAAGAATGCCGGAGCAACGTATCAACGGGAAATGGTTACCTTGTTCCATGGCATGATGCACAAAGAAGTTGAGGTGTATGTGGATGACATGATTGCTAAATCCCATACTGAGGAAGAGCATATTTAATATTTGAGGAAATTGTTCTTGAGATTGAGGAAGTAACAGCTAAAACTCAATCCCAACAAGTGCACTTTTGGAGTAACACCCGGAAAACTTCTGGGGTTTATGGTCAGCAGAAAAGGAATCAAGATAAATCCAGATAAGGTGAAGGCCATTCAAAATTTGCCACCACCCAATTTTCAAAAAGAAGTTTGTGGATTCCTTGGCAAGTTAAATTACGTTTCTCAGTTCATTTCACAATTGACTGATAAATGTGATCCAATCTTTAAGCTGCTAAAAAGGAACAACCCTTGAGAGTGGAATGAAGAATCTCAAGAGACATTTGATAAAATCAAGAAATATTTGACAAATGCTCCAGTATTAGTCGCGCTAGTCCCCGAAAGACCGTTGATCCTCTACTTGACGATCTATGAGAATTCAATGGGATGTGTGCTGGGGCAACATGATGATACATGAAAGAAAGAAAGAAAGAAAGAAAGAGATGTCTACTATCTGGGCAAAAAGTTTACCAAATGTGAAGTATGGTACTCGCCAACCCAAAAGTTATGTTGTGCTTTGGTCTGGGTAACTCGTAGGCTCATACAATATATGTTGTATCACACTATATGGTTAATTTCCTGCCTTGATCCATTGAAATTTATGATGGAAGTGTCGGCATTGACTGGAAGGTTAGCACGTTGGAAAATGTTGTTTTCAGAATTTGATATTGTGTATGTGATCCAAAAGGAAATAAAAGGAAGCACCATAGAAGATTTCTTAGCCAGCCGTGCATCGGAAGATTATGAGCCCCTGAACTTTAATTTCCCAGATGAGGATGTGATGAATGTCTCCATGATGGAAACTAGAATCCCAGATAATGAAACTTGGAAATTATATTTTGATGGAGTAGATATGGAATTGGAGCAATATTGATCTCTCTAAATAATGTACATTACCCGTTCACGAGAAATTTAAAATTTATTTGCACCAACAATAAGGCAGAATATGAAGCTTGTGTCATGGGCCTGCGAGCTTCTATTGAAAGGAAAATAGAAATATTGAAAGTATATGGGGATTCAGCGTTGGTGATCTACAAACTTCATGGAGAATGAGAAACGAAGGATATAAAATTGATCGAGTATCAAAAACTGATCCTGAAGCTAATGAAAGAATTTGAAAAAATTACCTTTACATATATCCCTAGGGAAGACAACCAAATGGCGGATGCCTTAGCTACACCGGCTTCGGTATTCCTAGCAAACAAACCAAAAGATATGAAGCCGATTCGAGTACAAAGTTATGAAACCTATGCCCATTGTTGCAGCATAGAAGAAGAAGTCGGTAAGTATCCTTGGTATTATGACATTCTACAGTACCTAAAATATCAGACTTATCCATTGGGGGCAAATGAAAATGACAAGAGAACAATTAGAAGGATGGCTTCAGGATACGCGTTCGATGGAGAGATGCTTTATAAAAGGGGAAAAGATCAAATTCTGTTTAGATGTGTTAATGCCAATGAAGCAAAGAACATCATGGTAGAAGTGCAAGACAGAATATGTGGAACACATGCTAATGGATTCTCGATAGTCAGGAAAATCATGAGATACGACTATTATTGGGCAATCATGGAAGAAGATTGCATTGAATATGCCAAGAAGTGTTATAAGTGTCAAATATATGCTGACAAGATTAATTCTCTACCAGTACCTCTTCATACAATAAACTCGTCATGGCCTTTTGTTGTATGGGGTATGTATGTTATCAGACAGATCCACCCTAAAGCTTCTAATGGACACCGTTTCATTCTTGTGGACATAGACTATTTTACCAAGTGTATAGAAGCAGCTTCTTATGCCAACATCACAAGAACAACACTTTACAAGTTCTTGAAGAAAGAGATAATTTGTTGTATGGTTTGCCAGAAAGAATCGTCACTAATAATGCTACCAACTTCAACAACAAAGTTATAACAGAAGCATGTAAGCAATCCAAAATCATTTATCACAATTTTGTGACTTACCGCCCTAAGATGAATAGGGCAGTGGAGGCAGCCAACAAGAATATCAAGAAGATCATATCAAAGAAACAGAAACTTACAAAGATTGGCATGAGAAACTACCCTTCGCATTGTTTGCATATCGAACTTCAATATGAACCTCAACTGGGGCAACACCTTATTATTTGGTCTACGAGACAGAAACGGTACTTCTTATTGAGGTCAAATTCCCATCTCTTCGTGTTTTGTCCGAAGTGAATTTAGATGATGCAAAATGGATACGAGTTCGATTCGAATAGTTAAATCTTATTGAGGAAAAAAGGTTGAAGGTAATCTGTCACAGTCAAATGTACCAAAAAAGAATGATGCGGGCATATGATAAAAAGGTGCGCCCAAGAGAATTTTAAGAGGGAGATATTGTGTTGAAAAATCTCTTGCAAATACATCGAGATGATCATGGAAAATGGATGCCTAATTGGGAAGGACCTTATGTTGTCAAAAGGGCCTTCTCTAGAGGAGCGTTGATTTTGGCTGAAATGGACAACAAGGAGTTGCATAAGCTAGTGAACTCTAATTCAGTCAAAAAGTATTATGATTGAAGAATTCAAAAAGAGAATGAAAAAAAAGAAAAAAAGAAAAAAAGCAGAGTGAAAACCCAAAACGATGCTTTCGTAAAATGAAAATATCTATGGTGAAAACCCAGAAAAGGGTGCCTTAGATATCTTAAAAAAAGAAGATAAAAATAAAAGGGGGTTCAAGGTGAAAATTCGTAAAAGGGCACCTTGAAACCAATGGAGGATCTGAGTTGAAAACTTGTAAAGAGCGGCTTAGATAAATGACGTTCGGCATTCGACAGCCAAAATCTCTCTAATACCTGGTATTTTGGAAGGGATTCCACATTCGAAAGCATTCTGGCAACGTTTGAGGACTGTTGGACATGAGTGCGAGTTTAGCCCTATATCTGGTCGATGTGGTGGTTGTATCCTTTATGCCTTGGATGCTTGGAGATCTAACCTTGTTTCTTGATTTTGTTGTTTCAGTTTGCCATGAATGTTTTAAATTCTATTATATTTCAATTTATAAGCTTCAATAAAGTTCATGAATTCACTTACGAGCTTTCTTTTTCATTCCAAGGCATCAATAAAATGGTTGATATAATGTATAAAAACAGACAATTTCCTGGTATTACTATGTTTTTTTTAAGTGCAGGTTAACCTTATCACTCCGGGATATTGAAGAAGAGTGTACAGGACAAGCTGGTGTGAACTTGGAAACAGACTATAAAGATGTTAACAGAGTCTGTCACCCGAAGAACAATGATTTTATCTCTGTGTTCATGTTGAGATGAACAGAACCACACGACCAACACATTATCATGTTCTCTTGAATCAGCAACTTAGTTGAAACAGTTTATGAAGTGTGAAAATAAAGAGGAATGTCCACAGCCTCATGATCTACTATTGAGAACCATCATTTTGTAAAGTACCTTGCATTTGGGAAAACTTTAACATTGAAGGATTGGGTATTTGTAATGTTGCCAAAACAAGGTGACGTATGATTGGAGATGAAAATATTTCGTCAGCTATAATACCTCTCATTTATTCTTTATCAAAAAAGGGAAAAGAATCAAAAAAGAGAGAGAAAAAGAAGAAAAAAAAGAAAAAAGAAAATCGAGGTGAAAACCTGAAAAGGCGCCTCTAAAAAAGCCAAAGTGAAAACCCGAAAGAGCACTTTAGAGCGAGGGGATAGAAACGTAGAAAGGAGATTGTGATGGCCGACTCTGAATCTGAGATGGGAATTTAAAAAAAGAGTGTCAAAAAGGGGTCCTAAAAGGGGAGAAGCCGATTAATGAATCTCAGCAAGTCACGGTTCATGCATCATGTAGGAAATTAAGGTCATGTTAACCCTTATATTTTAGTTTGTTTTGACAGAAAGTAGATGGAAAACAGAGCTCTTAATGAGAAGAGTTCCCCAAGCAAAGAAGGATTCCTAATGAGAAGAGTCTGCCCCAGCAAAGAAGAACTCCTAATGAGAAGAGTTCGCCAATAAAGAAGGGCTCCTAATGACAAGAGTTCACCCACGAAGAAGGATTCCTAATGAGAAGAATCCACTTTGACAGAGACAAAATTCCTAATGAGAAGAATTTATCCAACAAGGAAAAAGAGTTCGATCAGCGAAGGAAGAATTCCTAATGAGAAGAGTTCATCCCCAGCTAACAAAGGAGATAAAGAAAGATTGAAGAATTTCATAATGAGAAGAACAACTTCAAGATTCCATGAATGGACGGTACGAATAAAATTTCTGTCTTTTCAGTCTTTGCCCTATTCCTGTTCTACAACAATGAGCAAAATGGGGCAGCTGTAATAACTGTATTTTGTCTGGGCACCTGAATATATATATATATATATATAATTCGATATAAATAAAATCGTAAATAAATAAATATAACAAATCAAATATAAAAATAAATAAATAACCCAAAATAGTCCAAAATATATCATAAAATTCCATTTTACATATATATTATCCATTTCCATTATACAGAGCCCAAATACAAATATCAAGCCCAAGATACATTTTTCCAACCCATTTACAGCTCATACTCATCTGTCAACCCAAACAAATACACATTTGACTCAAATTCTAATATTACCGCCCAAATTCGGCCCAACATAACACACATGTGCTTTTTAGCACGTCAAAATTGTAACCCCTAAACCCGGTCTAGGAGAAAATACCGAATTTAGAAAGTTACGATTGAAAACTTTTCCCTCATGAAAACTAATTTTAAAAAGATATACTTAAAATTAAAATAAAATAACATAAATTTAATAATAAATAAAAATAAAATATCATAATAAATATTCGAATGATTATATAAAATCTTTGAATTAAAGTAACAATAAATGAATGCTAAAATAACCCCAAAACGCAAATAGTCTAAAATTATATCCATGTCCCAAAATAATAAATATTCATCTGATTAAACTAAAATATTTTTCGTACTGAATAATAAAATAACCGGATAAAATCTGAGATCCTCCAAGTACCACATCGCCTAAAGTCCAAAGATATCTGTAAGAGGAAACTATGAGGGAGTAAGCTAAAGAGCTTAGTGTGTCTCTAAAGTGCAAGAAAATCATAGTCGTAAAAACATAGTAATATTTTCTTAGAATTCTTTAAAACATAAAACAAATGGTACAATATCACAAGCGTAATGCAATGCACTCAACTACGTCCGCCAAAAAATGAGGAAGGTTCCCATAACCTCCTCCCTACGTCCGCCAAATTCGAAGTAGAATTCAACCCGAAGGGTGAAACCACTAAACTTCCTCCTTACAAATCCCAACCCATATTCATACACATATGATGTTTAAAATTCAAGTTTCATAAAAACCAATTTTGTAAATCCGATATTCCATAAACATAATTCATAAATCATAGTCCATAAATCCATAAATCATAGTTCCATAAATCATAGTTCCATAAATCTGATGCTTCATAAATCAATGTTCGTAATACATAACCAAAATAAATTATGAAATCGTATGCATATGATGTCAACCATACAAGTCATAATACATATAAATAATCACACAAGAGGTAAAACACCAACACATAGAAAAATAGCATATAATTTAATTATAGCATCGGAAGAAAACACACCTCAAGCAACAATAGCTCTAACATCTTGAAGAACTCCTCTCATGTTCGGATCTAGTTGAACCGAACCTATGATATAAAATTCTACATCAAAATCTAACATTATGCTACCAATTTAACACTAATACTAATCTAAAGAATACTCACTTGTAGTCCTTGTGGTACGTGCACGGTTAGATCGAATAGGCGAAGGAGGTGGTAGTTCGTCTTCCTCAAAATCGATGTCGTCTAAAACACATATTTAAACTGTATCAGATCTTATATCCAAATCCTTCAAAAATTAAGGTTGTGCGATGCTAGAGACTCACCAAAGTTCGATTAAAATAAGAAACATAAAAAAGAAGATGTCGAGAGAGAGGGAGAGAACGACGTGCGGATGTTGAATTGAAAACAAGTTTTAGGGCTGGTGGGGTTTAAATAACCAATTTGATGGGTAAATTGCACTATAAGCCATCCCACTATTTAAGGGTTTGTATAATAGCACCCAAACTTTACTTAATTTATATAATGGCCCCTAAAATTCTAAATTAACTCAATTAAATCCTTTATCAACAATTAGGTTCCCAAATTTAAATTCCTAAAATTAATTTAGGGCTTTTAACCTAAATTCTCAAATTTCTTAATTAAGGTTTTATATTAAAATTCTCAATTCCTAGGGTTTTAAATTTAGTGATTTTAAAATTATGGTTTTTAATTTGAGGCTAAAATTTGGGGCGTTACAAAAATGGCCACGTGGCGCGTCGCCATTGGTCCAAACTTTTTCATGCGAATTCTAGCCCTTCGCTGATGTCAGCCGTTTGCTAGCTATAAATAGAGATAGAAAATTAATTAAACAAATAATTACACAATCATTGTCGGTCGTAATTGAAGAGAGAGAGAATAGAAGTTGAAGAGACTTACCAGAGGTGAACGGTCGCCAGAATTGCTCGCCGTGAAAGTCACCAGAGTACGCCGGATATACCAGAAGGTATATTTCGATCTCCTCTTTTACTTTCCTGCAATAATAACATAAAAAAGTTAGGTTTGAGTCTTAAATCCTTAAAAATAGTAACCTAAAAGTATAAAACCTCGAGTGAATTGGGAGAGGATCTCGTTAATTATCTATTTGTCTAATATCGGGAGAGTTATACTCACGAAATAGATAAGCATGGTTTTCATCCCAATCGGTGAAAATTAACTCAGCTTAGGGATAAGTTCGAGTTTCAATGGATAAAAGAAGCGTAAGATTGGTTGGTGTTCATCCTTGGTTCACGTTGAGAGGTATTATCAAGGAATGCACATCAACACGGTTTCGACTTAGGGATAAGAAGGAGTCACTGAAGGACGCCTTATCGAACCTTGACGTTGTTCGTTGCCGCCCAAGCAAGGGATTGCCGAGGTAGATACTCAACCCGTTGCCACAACAGCGACTTTGGTCTTTGCCAAGGCAATCCGGTGTTCGTTGCATTCAAAGACTGAGACAGTTCAATTGGTTTCTGTTGAGTGGATCGATTGAATGATCAAGACCAAGAGGGGGTGAATTGGGATTTTAAAACTTTGTTAGAGTGAATGGACAATTAAAAATGAAGAACAAAGGATTTTAGAGTGGTTCAAGTTCCAAATGAACTCTACATCCATTACCTTAGCTACCACTAAGGATTTGCAACAATTCACTAATAAACCCTCACAAATAAACAAAGAAGAAATTGGACAAGAAATATATCTCTCAAATACAATTTTGTCCCTTGAAGTACAACACTCAACCTAAATTTGAAGATAGAATAAGAATTGAATACAACTCAATTTGGGGTTTACAAGAAATTGGAAAATAGGCACACTTGAGGTTGGATTTTTGCTTGGATGTTTGTCTTTAATGCAATAGTTGTTGCTGGTCTTCAAAGAGCTTCAATTTATACCTTCTCTATCAATTCTAGCCGTTTGGGTGGTTAGGGTATTGATTGTAGCCGTTGGGACCCTCTCTTTCCACCATAAATGCACTTCTGCAGCTATCCGTATCGGTACACGGGGAGCCGTATCGATACCTGTCTCAAAACAGAAAGAGTCGTTGTACATAATAAAGAGGGCGTATCGAAACGCACGTAAGCGTATCGGTACAGGACAGAGACCGTATTGAAATGGATAAGACCGTATCGATACTTTTTTCTCAACTTAGCTCACTGGAAGTCTCCGTTTCGATACGTGGGTTCACCGTATCGATACGGGACAACTGCCACTTTAAATGTTAGTTACCTAACGACTGACACCAATGGTCGAAAACATTTAAAACACTTCGAATTAAAAATTCAATTAAAATCGTATCGATACGGGTCAAGCCGTATCGGTACACCATTCAAACTCCTTCAGTTTTGCAGAGGGGCGTATCGATACAAATTGAATCTGTTTTGATACGATGTTTCGATACGGTTAAGAGCGTATCGAAACGCGTCTTTCCAGTAGCCAACTTTGTAAAAAAGGTATCGATACGGCTGGAGGCGTATCGATACACCTGGACGATTTTCAATACTTTGGCCTTGGAACACTTAGAAAATATTTGGAGTTTGAGTTTTTAAAATGTTGGTGATTTATAAATTATTAAAGGGACTTAGAAATCAATTTCAAGTTTTCAATTTAATCCTTAACAACTTAATTATATCAAAATCAAACATAGGTTTTACAATCTCCCCCTTTTTGGTATAACAAAACCAAAACTTAAAATTTTTGACACTTTGAAAAACTTTGCAAAATAACCCCCTTAATATTAGCTAGATAACTTTTAAGTTGAAAATCAAAATTTTTATGTGTGTGAGCTTCCCTCTCCCCCTTTTTGTTAGATCAAAAAATAATTGAGACATAATGTAAAGTGCATAAATTAGGCAAAAGGTATAAATAGGCAAGCAACATAAATATCATTAAGTTCAAATAAATGATAACATCAACTTAAAAATCCAAACAACATAAAATCAAAGCATAGGTTTAAAATAATTCAAACTTAATCCTAAAAACATAAAACAAAGGTGCATAAAATAAATATCCTAGATGATATGAATGGTATGCAAAGATAGGCTACTATGCATCTCCATCGCCTTCTTCATCATCTTCATCAATTGGATCATCATTCCTCAAGGTTTGACGCCACTCGTCATGGAAAGCGGTAAGAGAGATATTCATTGAGTTATGACCGCCTTCAAGAGAAGTGAGTCGAGTCTCCACGTTCGTCATCCGTTCTTCAAGGCTTGTGAAACGAGTATCAATCGTGGTAAACCCCGAAGCCATATTCGTGCGCAATCCCGTGAATTGCTCATTGAGAAAAGTCATTAGAGCATCCATGGAAGGTGAAGGAGGAGGAGCTTGAGGAACTTGTTCAACTTGAGGATTAGCAATTTGTTCCGCGACCTCACTAGGGAGATCGGATAGACGTAACCAATTACCATTAAAGTAATGGAACTTACCCCTTGCAAGAGAGCGTTCATCGATAGGATCGGTGAGGGGAGTTGGGAAGTCATGCGAGCAATCAATCTCCTTTTGTTGGAAAAAATAGCTTAGGGCCGTGCCATAGGTGAAGGAAGTGACAAGTGTGGTGTGGCGATGTTGTACGAGATAGACGATCTCCGCAAACATGATACGAGCAAGGTTCAGACGTTTTCTCTCACGGAAGCATCGGATCCAAAAGTCATCCACTTGACGGATAGTAGAATACTTCCCTCCCGAGGGCCTAAACCACCAAGAGACCATCAAATGGAGGATCCGATCCTGAGCATTTACGGCGGTGACGGAACCACTAAGAACATGGCCAAGAGCATTCTCATCATCAAGGCCTTCATCCTCCAACTTAAAGACATCAAAAATAGATTTAACATCTATAGTGACCTTTTTACCCATAAGATAGGAATTAACAGCCGTAACAACACCATCTTGATTGGCACAACATTTGGCATTAGCATAAAAGATTAAAACCAAAATGCGAAAGTAAAACCTGGAAATAGTGAGAAAATCCATAAACTTCCATTCTTGGAGTAAAGGTAGATATGCAAATTTGAATCGCTCCGAGTTAAGAAAAGGAATAGAGATTACCCTCTCCGGACGGATCTTATAGTTTTGGAATTGACGAAAATAGGTGAGAGCTCCGGGGGATTGAAAAGAGTGTTGATAGATTTGAGTGAGATTCGGACGAGCACCATCTCCGGTATTGGATCCTTCACCGGCTTCATTAAGACGTGATCTCTTCCTAGAAGGTGCCATGAACTAGAGAAAACAATGTATGCTTTAAGATTTCTTCATTCAACTCATTGAAAAACCAAGAATTAAGGTAAAAAAAAAATTAAAACCAAATCTTGAAAAGAGAGTTTGGTTGAGAAGACAAAATAGATAAAAACAAAACAAGAAAAAGTTTGAAAATGAAAATAATAAGAAAAATTAAAAGAAAAAGAAAGAGTTTTACCTTAATATTGATTAGAGGGGAATGGAAGAAAAGCTTAGCACCAAATTGATGAAAAAACCTTAGAGCTTTGCTTGATTTTGAAACCCTCTTGATATTTTGAGTTGTGGTGTGAAAATAGGAGGGAGGAAGAGGCTATTTATAGAGTGAAAATGGCTAGGGTTTTTAGGGTTTTGAGAAATTTTAATTTTGGTAAAAGTTGAACTCTTAAATGCTAAATTAAAGCTGTCTGCGCAATCGCGTATCGATACACCTGAGGGTGTAACGATACGGGGGTAAAAACATAATTCCAATAAAAATGCCCGTTGAAGGATCATATCGAAACAGATGAAATCCGTATCGAAATGATTGTAGCTCATATCGAAACGGGTTTAACCGTATCGATACCCGTTTAAGGCAAAATGAAGTCTGAGAAGCTAATATAGTATTTGTATCGATACATGTAGGGCTGTATCAATACCCTATACCCACAAATAAATTTTAGGCCTAAAGAACAACCAAAAGCTCGATTCTAACATCTCCTAAATGAATGCAAATGATGAATGAGCAGTTCTAAGCATATTTTAACATAATCATACTCCCCCTAGCTATAAGCATGGATATTTTCAAAAGCTACAACACACAAACATGCAATTTCACAAGATCAAGCAATTATAAGCACAAAAGAGGTCCTAAAAGGTCAAGATAGGCTAGTTAGACCTAACTCTCTCCTAAGGGACCAAAAACGCTCTTTATCTAAAGGCTTTGTAAAGATGTCCGCTAGTTGGTTTAAGGTGTCAACATACTCTATAACAACATCTTCCTTAAGGACATGATCTCTAATGAAATGATGCCTTATTTCTATATGTTTGATTCTAGAGTGTTGGATGGGATTTTTTGTCAAACATATGGCACTAGTGTTATCACACTTAAGGGGTATGGTTTCAACTTTAATACCATAATCTAAGAGTTGTTGCTTTATCCAAAGGACTTGAGCACAACAACTCCCTAAGGATATGTACTCGGCTTCGGTGGTAGATAAGGCTACACTATTTTGTTTCTTAGAGAACCAAGATATGAGCATACTACCTAAGAATTGACAAGTTCCCGAAGTACTTTTCCTATCGATTTTACACCCTCCATAATACGCATCCGAATAAGCATGAAGGTTGAAGGTGGAGTCTCTAGGGTACCAAAGACCTAGACAATGGGTATCTCTAAGGTACCTAAAGATTCTCTTAACGGCTATAAGGTGAGACTCTCTAGGACTAGATTGAAACCTAGCACACAAGCAAATACTAAACAAGATATCTGGTCTACTTGCGGTAAGGTAAAGAAATGATCCAATCATAGAATGGTAAAGCTTAGAGTCAACACACTTACCTCCTTCATCCTTGTCAAGCTTTGTAGATGAGCTCATAGGTGTGGCTTGAGGCTTTTCATTCTCCAAGCCAAACTTCTTGAGCATATCCTTGATGTACTTTGCTTGATTGATGAAGGTGTCATCCTTCCTTTGCTTGATTTGGAGTCCCAAAAAGAATGAGAGCTCCCCCATCATGCTCATCTCGAATTCACCTTGCATTAACTTAGCAAACTCTTTGCAATGACATTCATTAGTAGATCCAAAAATAATATCATCAACATAAATTTGTACTATTAAGATGTCATTTTTATACCTTTTTATGAAAAGTGTAGTGTCCACCTTACCTTTTTCAAAACCTTTTTCAATTAAAAAGTTTGAAAGTCTTTCATACCAAGCTCTAGCAGCTTGTTTTAAACCATAAATAGCTTTAGTAAGTTTAAAAATATGATTTGGAAATTTTGAGTCTTCAAAACCTGGTGGTTGTTCCACATACACTTCCTCATTTATAAAACCATTTAAAAATGCGCTTTTAACATCCATTTGAAAAAGCTTAAAATCATGATAACATGCATATGCAAGAAACATCCTAATGGCTTCCATTCTAGCTACGGGAGCATAGGTTTCATCAAAATCTATTCCCTCTTCTTGAGTGTAACCTTGTGCTACTAGTCTAGCTTTATTTCTCACAATGTTACCACTCTCATCTAGTTTGTTCCTAAAGACCCATTTAGTTCCTATAGTAGATTGATTACTAGGTCTATCAACTAATGTCCAAACATTACTTCTCTCAAATTGATTTAACTCTTCTTGCATAGCCATAATCCAAAAATCATCTTTTAATGCTTCTTTTATATTCTTAGGCTCTATGCATGAGATAAATGCAACATGGTTCATAAGCTTAAGAGAAGATCTAGTGGTTACCCCCTTGGATGGATCACCCAAGATTTCACCATCTTTGACATAGTTGAACTCCCTTGGGTAGCTCACTTCCTTTTCCTCAAGAGCCAAGTCCTTCAAGGCTTCAAGAGGTGGATCTTGTGTATCCTCTTCTTTTGATGGAATCTCATCCTCCTTTGAAGTTTGTCCACCATCAAAGGCATTTATGATTCCTACATCATCATCATCACAAGAATTCTTCCTTGGAAGGAGGTTATCATCGAATACAACATGTATAGATTCTTCTACTACTAAAGTTCTCTTGTTAAATACACGATAGGCTTTAGAGTTTAAAGAATATCCTATGAAAATAGCTTCATCACTTTTTGCATCAAATTTACCTAAGTTATCTTTTCCATTATTCAAAACAAAGCACTTGCAACCAAATGGATGAAAATAGCTAATGTTAGGCTTTTTAGATTTTAAAATCTCATATGGTGTTTTCTTTAAAATTGGCCTAATCATTACTCGGTTTACAATGTAACAAGCGGTGTTTGTGGCTTCCGCCCAAAAATATTTTGGTAAATTGTTTTCACAAAGCATGGTTCTAGCCATTTCTTGTAAAGTTCTATTTTTCCTCTCAACTACCCCATTTTGTTGAGGAGTTCGAGGAGCCGAAAAATTGTGGCTAATACCATTTTCATTTAAAAATTCTTCAAACCCTAAATTTTGAAATTCGGTTCTATGATCACTTCTAATATGGGAAATTCTAAGTTCAAGATCATTTTGGGTTAATTTTGAAAATGTGATGAATTTTTCTAAAGCCTCATCTTTAGTACTTAAAAATAGAACCCAAGTAAATCTAGAAAAATCATCAACAAGAACAAATGCATAAGATTTACCACCCAAGCTCATAGTCCTAACTGGCCCAAATAAATCCATGTGGATAAGTTGTAAACACCTACTTGTAGAAACATCATTAATGGATTTAAAGGATGACTTATGTTGTTTACCCTTAGAGCATGCATCACAAATTTTATCGTTTGAGAACTTAATCTTGGGTAAACCTCTAACTAGATCAAGGGAAACTAATTTTTCTAAAACACTAATGCTAGCATGGCCTAGTTTCCTATGCCATAGCCATGCATCATTTTCATTTTGAGCTACTAAACATGCATGAGATGTATGTATGTCATCTAAATGCACCATGTAAATGTTACCTATGCGATGACCTATGAGCATAATATTATTAGATTTAATGTCAACAATTTTGCACCCATTTTTGTCAAATAATACATTAAATCATTTATCACATAATTGGCTTATGCTCAACAAATTATGTTTAAGATCATCGACATACAAGACATTTTCAATAAGAATGGTAGAGTGATTACCTATGGAGCCAATACCTTTAATGTAGCATTTGGAGTTGTCACCAAATGTCACCACTCCTCCACTTTTTGGCTTTAAGTCAATTAATCTACTCTTGTCTCCGGTCATATGCCTCGAGCATCCACTATCAAGGTACCAAGAATTTTGACTTTGTGCTTTGGCCTTGTAGCAATGCTCCCCCTACAAACAAAGATATTAAACTTTTGTTTATGGTACCCAAATCATTTTGGGTCCACGAGTGTAAGCTTCCAATAGCTTGGTTCCCTTAGGAATCCAAGGTGACATAGCAACAATATTATTAGATTTTACAAGTTCTTTAGGAACCCATACACTTCTAATCTTTTTAGTTCTACTATGTCTAGGAAAGCTACTTTGTTTGTAGTTATTAGTCTTTCTCCTAGGTTGGTTTGTTTTCGATGATTCACCTTTTTCATGCTTCACACTACCAACATATTTAAAAGACTCTTTGAGAAAGAAGATTATTTAGGTCTACATTTTCATCTTGGAAAACATAAGTTCATCTTTCAAACCTAAAATCTTTTTCTCAAATTTTAAGTTAGCTTGAGAGAGTGAGTCATTCTTATCATTTAATTCCGAAATAATTTTCTTATTCATAATGACCGACTCTTTGTATTTCTCAACTAACTCATCATAAACCTCTTGCAACTCATCATATGCATCATTTAATTCATCAAATGTAAATTCAAAGGATGATGAGTTAGAGGTTACCATGGAGGAATCTTCCTCAAGTGTCATGAGGCAAAGGTTGGCCACTTCTTGTTCGTCATCCTCGGATGACTCCTCATCACTCCAAGTAGCAAGCTTGGCTTTGAGCTTCTTCTTCTTCTCAAAGCCCTTCTTCTTGAGTTGAGGGCACTCCGAACGAATGTGACCGAGCTTTTTGCACTCAAAGCAAATGATTTGATCCCTCTCTTCTTCTTTGCTTTTACCTTTGAAGTCCATCTTTCTTTGTATTTTCCTTCCACGGTTGGACCTCATGAATCGAGAGAAATTTTTGGCTATCATAGCCAATTCTTCAAGGTCATCCTCCTCGCTAGAAGAGCTCTTCTCACGTAATGAAGCTTTGAGAGCCACTCCCATTTTCTTCTTCTTTTCCACCTCTAGCTTCTCTACTCTTTTCTCTTCCTTCTTCTTTTCTTCTTCTCTTCCTTGCTTCATAATCTCATGAGTAAGGAGAGAACCCACTAGCTCATCAAGTTTTAGAGTCTTCAAGTTTTTGGCCTCGATTATGGCGGTTTTCTTCCCATCCCAAGATTTGGGAACTGAGTAGAGTAGCTTCCAGACAAGCTTGTCTTCCGGAATAGTCTCTCCAAAGCCTTTAAGCCCGTTGACGATGGTTGAGAAGCGATCAAACATTTTGGACACCATTTCGTCGGGCTCCATCTTGAAATTCTCATAACTAAGATTGAGAATTCAAATCTTGGTTTCCTTCACATCATTGGTTCCTTTATAGGTGGTCTCTAGAGTATCCCACACTTCCTTGGCACTCTCAATGGAGGAGACTTTGGAGTAGATGTCGGGACCGAAAGAACAAAAGAGCATGTGAAGAGCTTTGTCATTTATTTGGATCTTTTTTTCTCTCTTCTTCACTCATCTCCATCTTTTTCTTTAGAATCATCCTTCCTTCATTATCTTGCTTCAATGGAATGTAGGGACCATCTTCAATGACATCCCAAACCAAGTAATCTTTGGACTTGATGAAGAGGCGCATCTGATTCTACCAAAACGGATAGTTGTCACCATTGAAGAAAGGCGGTTTTGTAATGGATTGAGACTTGTACATGCTAGATCCGGAGGTAGATGCCATGCCTTGATTTTTGGATGATCACACTCTTCCTAGGAACTCCTCTTGTGGTTGTTAATCCTTCAAAGAGGTAGGCTCTAATACCAATTGTTAAGTGGATCGATTGAATGATCAAGACCAAGAGGGGGTGAATTGGGATTTTAAAACTTTGTTGGAGTGAATGGACAATTAAAAATGAAGAACAAAGGATTTTAGAGTGGTTCAAGTTCCAAATGAACTCTACATCCACTACCTTAGCTACCACTAAGGATTTGCAACAATTCACTAATTTGTTCTTCCCCTTTTCAAGGCTTAGGAGGTAACCTTTACACAACCGGTCAAATTTTCTACCCAAAATTTGACCAAACCCTCACAAATAAACAAAGAAGAAATTGGACAAGAAATATATCTCTCAAATACAATTTTGTCCCTTGAAGTACAACACTCAAACCAAATTTGAAGATAGAATAAGAATTGAATACAACTCAATTTGGGGTTTACAAGAAATTAGAAAATAGGCACACTTGAGGTTGGATTTTTGCTTGGATGTTTGTCTTTAATGCAATAGTTGTTGTTGGTCTTCAAAGAGCTTCAATTTATACCTTCTCTATCAATTCTAGCCGTTTGGGTGGTTAGGGTATTGATTGTAGCCGTTGGGACCCTCTCTTTCTACCATAAATGCACTTCTGCAGACTGCAGCTATCCGTATCAGTACACGGGGAGCTGTATCGATACATGTCTCAAAACAGAA
Organism: Hibiscus trionum; assembly: GCA_030270665.1. Classification (NCBI taxonomy): domain Eukaryota; kingdom Viridiplantae; phylum Streptophyta; class Magnoliopsida; order Malvales; family Malvaceae; genus Hibiscus; species Hibiscus trionum. Next base: position 5,345,338 of record BSYR01000010.1, on the reverse strand, counting down.
AGAGCCGTTGTACATAATAAAGAGGGCATATCGAAACGTACGTAAGCGTATCGGTACGGGACAGAGACCGTATCAAAACAGATAAGACCGTATCAATACCTTTTTCTCAACTTAGCTCACTGGAAGTCTCTGTTTCGATACGGGGGTTCACCGTATCGATACAGGACAACTGCCACTTTAAATGCTAGTTACCTAATGACTAACACCAACGGTCAAAAACATCTAAAACACTTCGAATTAAAAATTCAATTAAAACTGTATCGATACGGGTCAAGCCGTATCGGTACACCATTCAAACTCCTTTAGTTTTGCAGAGGGGCGTATCGATACAGGTTGAATCTGTTTCGATACGCTGTTTCGATACGGTTAAGAGGGTATCGAAATGCGTCTTTCCAATAGCCAACTTTGTAAAAAAGGTATCGATACGACTGGAGGCGTATCGATACACCTGGACGATTTTCAATACATTGGCCTTGGAACACTTAGAAAATATTTGGAGTTTGAGTTTTTCAAATCAGTTTAAAGTGTTGCTGATTTATAAATTATTAAAGGGACTTAGAAATCAACTTCAAGTTTTCAATTTAATCCTTAACAACTTAATTATATCAAAATCAAACATAGGTTTTACAGTTTCCAAACTACGACACAATATAATCTAGCCCATTCTCTCATCTTGATTACTCAACTTTTAATTTACTGGCTTATATTATTTCATGTCATTTAGATTACTCCAAAAACCCAATTATTCACTTGTGTTCTTTACTTTTATTTCTTTTTTCAGTGCAAGAAGATAACATTGAAGGTTTCACCAATCCCTGTGGAGACGATACTCAATACCTATCACTTTATTACTTGAGACGTGTATACTTGCACAATTGCGGGGTACTTTACATACGCAACAGGGTATTTAATGAAAAGCGCTAGAATGGGAGAGAGAATGCCAGGGTTTTTATGGCTAGGGTTTCACCATATTAAATAAAGAAAAACAAATATTCTCCCATTTTTGCTTTTTCATGCTTCCACCCCCAAACTTTGGAGCTTCCTTTCACCCTTTTAATTCCCCTTAGTATAAAGACAAATCCATATCCTTTACAAGGAAAACCTTTTAACTGCCACTTTTTAAGCGTACCACCTACCACCTACGAGTAAAACTCGCATAGGGGTGATAAAAACAAATACACAGAAAAGGACACAAACATAATTAAAGGACGAAAAGCCTAGTAAAAAAACTAAGTTATTTATGAACATCAAAACAAGAAAATGCTATAGCATAATAATGGTAGAGGAAAGGTTGCAAACTCTCAAGGGTCATTGAGGGTCAAAGATGATTTGTCTTGCAAGATTGGAGCTCCATTGTACACCTCCAGCCTCTAACCATTAACCTTGAAGGGTGTTTCATCGTCAAGCTTTCTGATTTCTACTGCACCATGAGGATAAACCTTATGAACAAGGAAAGGTCCTAACTATCTAGACTTGAGCTTCTCAGGAAAGTGCTTGATCCTGGAATTGTAGAGAAGCACATGTTGTCCTTCTGAAAAATGTTGTGGCGTAATATGCTTATCATTCCATTTTTTTGTTTTTTCTTTCTACATCCTTACATTCTCATATGCATGGGCTCTAAATTCTTTCATCTCATTAAGCTCTAGTAGCCTTTTCTCACCAGCCAACTGTGCATCCATGTTGAGCTTTTTTATAGCCCAATAAGCCTTGTGTTCTAGCTCGACAGGGAGATGGCAAGCCTTGCCAAAAACAAGTTTGATGGGGGGACATCCCCAAGGGTGTTTTGAAGGTTGTTCGATAAGCCCATAACGCTTCATCGAGTCTTTGCGACCAGTCTTTTCATGTGGGATTAACCACCTTCTCAAGTATCTATTTGATCTCACGATTAGAAACTTCCGCTTGTCCATTGGTCTGGGGATGATATGTCGTAGCTATTTTGTGCCAGACTCCATATCTATACAATGCCTTGGCAATAAGCTTGTTGTCGAAGTGTGTTCCTTCGTCACTAATGGTGGCCCTAGGTGCTTCAAACCTGGTGAATATGTTCTTGTGCAGTAACTTCAAAAATGTCTTGGAGTCATTCTTTGGTGTGGCCATTGCTTCTACCCGTTTCGACACATAGTCGACTGCCAAAAGAATGTAGAGATCTCCAAACGATAAAGGGAATGGTCCCATGAAGTTAATCCCCAATACATCAAAGAGTTCTACTTCTAATATGCCTTGCAATGGCATTTTATTCCTCCGAGAAATGTTCCCCGTTCTTTGGCATCTATCACAAGTTTTACAAAACTCGTGGGAATCTTTAAAAAGTGTTGGCCAATAGAATCCGAATTGTAGCACTTTTGCAGTTGTTCTTGTTCCACCAAAATGACCTCCACATGGCGATGAATGGCAATGGAATAAGATATCTTTTTGTTATTTTTCTGGGACGCATCTTTGTATTATTTGGGTCAAAACATTGCTTGAACACGTAGGGTTCATCCTAAAAGTAGGATCTCACGTCATGCTTGAACTTCTTTCGACCCTGGCTATTCAAATCAGAAGGCAAAACACCACTAACAAGATAATTAACAATGTCAGCATACAATGGAATTGCCATAGCATATAAAATTTTCTCATCAGGGAATTTCTCCTTAATTTCTTGTGTATTGCCATGTTTAACCAGGTTCTGTAGCTTAGAGAGGTGATCAGCTACTTGATTCTCACATCCCTTCCTATCCCTAACTTCCAAGATGAATTCTTGTAAGAGAAGTATCCACCTAATAAGCCTAGGTTTAGCATCCTTTTTAGCCACTAAGTATTTAATAGCCGAATGATCCGTATGAACAACAACCTTAGTGCCTATCAAGTATGACCTAAGCTTGTCAAAGGCAAACACAACGGTCAACAATTCTTTTTCAATGGTGGTGTAATTAATTTGTGCATCATTTAAGGTGCGACTAGTATAGTAAATAACATGAAAGAGTTTACCTTGACGTTGCCCAAGCGTTGCCCCCACTATGTAGTCACTCGATCACACATCAATTCAAATGGCTTGTTCTAATCAGGTGGGACAACAATGGGTGCTGAGATGAGCTTCTCCTTTAGTGCCTCGAATGCGCTATGACAATCCTTATCAAACACAAAGGGATGATTTTGATGTAACAAATTACAGAGTGGCTTGGAAATCTTAGAGAAGTCTTTGATGAATCTCCGATAGAAGCCAACATGGCCTAAGAAACTCTTTATGCCCTTGACAGTGGTAGGAGTAGGTAGCTTCTCAATTACTTCGATTTTTCCCTATCTACCTCTATGCCTTTCTTTGAGATTTTGTGACTTAAAATTGTTCCTTCGGTTACCATAAAGTGGCATTTCTCCCAATTAAGAACTAGGTCAACTTCTTCACACCGCTTCAACACCTTTGCCAAGTTGCCCAAACATTTTTCGAAGTCATCTCTGAAGACTAAGAAGTCGTCCATGAATATTTCCAAAAATTCCTCAACCATGTCTGAAATATGGCAAGCATACACCTCTGAAAAGTTGTTGGAGCATTGCACAATCCAAACGGCATCCTTCTGAAAGCATAGGTACCATACAGACATGTGAAGGTTGTTTTCTCTCGGTCATCAGGTGCTATAGCAATCTGGTTGTACCCTGAGTATGCGTCAAGGAAACAATAGAATGCTTTACGCGCCAATCTATCTCAGTTGCCTTGTTGAGCTTCCGATAGTCCATACAAATCCTCCATCCCGTGACAGTCCTTGTTGGTAACAACTCATTATCCTCATTACTGACCACGATCATGCCTTCTTTCTTAGGCACACATTGGACAGGGCTAACCTACGAACTGTTGGATATAGGGTATATGACACCAGCGTCGATCCACTTGATAATCTTCTTCATAATGGGATTGAGCCTTCTTTAGGGTTCAACAGAATTGATGTGACAATCATCAAGCAAAATTTTGTACATACAAATAGTAGGGCTTATACCCTTCATGTTAGCCATTGTCCAACCTAAAGCTCTTTTATGTTATGAAAACATATTTATTAAGCTAGATTCTCGCTTAGGCGTAAGACTAGATTAAATTATCATAGGTAGAGTTTCATTACTTCCCAAATAGGCATACTTAAGATGAGATGGTAATGGTTTTAATTCCAACGTGGGAGCATGCTTGAGTGAGGGCTTAGGAGGAATAAATTTTGAAAAGTCAAGAGGTTCGAAGTGCATACCTAGTTTAGCTTCAAGTAAGCTAGATTGCTCCATCTCCTCTGGAAATTCCTTGAACTTCTCATAATCAACCTCATAGTCTTCCTCATGGAGTTGCTCATATTCATCCATCTCCAAGAAATTGCTGCAGCAAAGATCTGCAGTTTCTCTTTCTGCTACAACATCCATGTACTAACACTCCTCATGTTCGTTCACATATCTAAGAGTGTTGAAGACATTGATGGTCACCTTTTGATCAACCACTCTCATGGTGAAGTAATCTTTCTCACAGTTAACAGAATTCGACCAGTGGTTAGAAATGGTCGTCCTAAAATAATAGGTGCTTTATCGTCCACCTCACAATCAAGAATAAGGAAGTCGACTGGGAAGACGAATCTGTCCACCTTCACCACTACATCTTCTATTTTTCCTTCTGGACGTACATGAGATCGGTCGGCCAATTGCAAGATGACAGAGGTTGGCCTTACGTCTCCTATACCAAGCTTCATGAAAACTAACTTGGGCATGAGATTCACACTAGACCCCGGGTCACATAAGGCCTTTCCCACATAGCTTTCACCTATGGAGTAAGGGATAATAAAGTTGTCAGGATCCTTTCTCTTAAGAGGTAGCTTGCTCCACACAGAATAACATTCATTTGTTGTAGCAATAGTCTCATATCGCTCAACCTTCCTCTTCTTGGTGACAATGTCCTTGAGAAATTTTGCATCAGTTGGCATTTGATCGATAGCTTCTAAGAACGAGACTTGGATCTATAGCTGGTCGAGAATGCCTACAAATTTCTTGAACTAAAGGTCTTCACCTTGCTTCTTAAGTCTTTGAGGGAAGGTTGGTGGGGGTCTGACTTCTTCCTCTACTAATGGGGTTTTTTCCTTTGCTAAAGCATTTTTCCCTTCCTTGATAGGTTCATTCATCAAATCCCCATCTTTATCTTTCTCACATGATGACTCCTTTTGAAAATCAGGTTCCTCTTACACCTCCCTAGGAGCAGATTCTTCTTTCTTCTTTCCCACAAACTTATCCTCTTTGTGAAGTTGGGTTCCACTCCTCAAAGTGAGTGCACTGCATTGCACTTTGTCGTGGTTTTTAGTGACTTCAGTATCCCTAGATAGATTTCCTTTGGGTCGTACATGCAATGCTTGAGCAATTTGACCCACTTGGGTTTCTAATGATCGCAAGGATGAACTATGATTTGTAGCAAGGCCCCTGGATTCTTTATAGACATAGAGTGGTCTTGAAGCAGTGTCTTTGTAGTTGACATGGAATCCTTAGTGGATGTCATGAAGTCCTTGAGTGTAGCTTCCAAAGAGTTGTTGTTCAATGAAGATGCAAAGCCTCTATTGTTTTGCCATGGCATATTCTGCTGGGAACCTTGTGGTTCAGGCAGATTATGTTGCTAATTCGAGCTGCCATAGTTTTTGTTTCATTGATTCCCCTAAGAAAGGTTAGGATGTTGATGCCATCCTGGGTTATAGATATTCGAGTAGGGGTTATTATTCTTATTGGAATTCCCTACATAGTTGGTAGATTCTTGATTATCCGGGCACTCGCTCAAATGATGGTTTCCATCACAACGAAGACAAGTGGATGCCATTTTTACTTCCTTCACCTCATTTGAACGTTGGAGATTCTTCAACATGCTTGTAATGGCGGATAGCTGAGCCGAAACTAAGGCATTCGCGTCTGTGTCACGTGTTCCTTGAGTACTTCTCCCCGTTCCAAGTCTTGATGCTAGGAATTGGTAGTTGTTGTTAGCAATTCTACCAAGAATGTCAAATGCTTCCTCTAGTGACTTGTCCAACAAAGTTCCATTTGCTGAAGCATCTAGCATCATTATGGTGGGAGCATTAACACCATTTTAGAACATTACTACTTGTGTCCAATCATGAAACTCGTGATTAGTACACTTGTGCAGCAGTCCCTTAAATCTGTCCCAACACTCATACATTGATTTATCATCAGATTGATGAAAAGAGGCAATATCATTCCTCAACTGAGTGTTCATGTTTGGTGGATTATACCGCAGCAAAAACTTTTGCACAAATCTGTCCATGTTTCTATTGATCCGGCTAGTACACCACTCAACCATTCTCGTGCTCGGTCATGCAAGGAATAAGGAAAAAGCTTGAGTTTTAGCACATCTTCACGTACCCCTTGTTGTCGAAAAAAGTCACAAACTTCTAAGAAAGCACGGATGTGTTGCCTAGCATCTTCATGAGGCGAGCCTCCAAATTGACCAATCGAGTTCAACATGTTGAACATTACGAGTTTAAGCTTAAAGTGGGCTGCCTAAATTTCAAGAGCTACAATCCCTAGGTTGAGGTCATCCAAGATAGGATTCAAGTGATCTCTAATAGCTCGTGGTCGAACCGCAAGTCCACCATTTCCTGTAGCATCAGGATCTGCCTGATTACCAGCTGGTAAACCTCCTTGGTTTTGAACTCCGTTCATGACTCTAAGTGCTTCTTGTATTCGCCTCCATTGACGAAAAAGATGTTCAATTTCAGAAATATACGTTAGTATGGGTTCGTCGGGTCTTCTTCGGGTCATGCACTAGCACACACACCTGAAAAGACAAACAAAATCAACAGGTAAGTAAAATAAGAAAAATTAGAATAATGCAAAGGCTAAAACTAAAATGACCAATTGGCAATCCCTGAAAACGACGGGAAAAACTTGTTGCGATGTGTGATGTACTATAAATGATACGCAAATAGTGCAAGTGTACACGTCGAACACGTAGTAAAGTGATGAGTGAGTATCGTCTCCACATGGATTGGAGGTATTTCACTTTTTAGCTTAAGCGTGAAAAACACAAACGAAAAATAGAGAAATGCTTTGGCAAGTTGAAGTAAGTTGATAAATGATGTGGCAATAGATATAAATAAAACTTGGTGAAATCAGTAGACTTAATTAGTCCTCACTCGTGTGCGAAACTCACTTTGGGAATGACTGACTTGGTTGTTCAGCTTTGGATAGCCTATACCTAGCTCTCTATGATAGCTTAGTTGTTCAGCTTATTCTATGCTCGGTAGGATATACTAAGAGTGCTCCTAAACTATCTCTAGCAAGGAGTCTGGGAGTCAAAAATGCTATAGCAATACCTCTCAGCGTAAACTCTAACACTCCCCTTCCCACGAGGTTCTATCCTTTTTAGTCGTTGAAACCCCTCATTTATCTCTAAGGTGGGTTAGAGTTGTGCCTCTCAGCAACCATCTCAATTGCCTATGCGATTTAAGGTTAGCACTCTTGACCACTAACCTAAGCTCACTCCGAAAGAAAGGCCAACTCTCGAAGGCTCCTACAACCTTAGGTATTTAGCAAACATAGAATGAAACTACAAAACATAAACATTCATTGAAGAAACTAAAAAGAAAACATAAAGCATCCAAACAACCCAAGCCACCTAAAGTCAGTTCATGGCTGGGCAATAAACATCCAAAATTAATATGTTCATACAACTCATATCCAGAAATAATAAGAAATGCTGAATCAACAGAAGAGGTAAAGAAACTCATGATCTGCGATGGACTGCCACGAACCATCCTAGGCTTGCTGCCTCTCTCAAGGCCAGCAAGGTTACCCCTTGGAGCTTCAATGATGGAGCACACCAAGTTGAGGAAGAAGAAGATGGAAAAAGAGCCGCCTTTTTTTCTCTCCCTAGCTTTAAGACACCTTTTCACGCTCGCCCCCAAACGAGGGTATATTGTCCTTTATATAGTGAAGGCTTCTAGGGTTTTGTGTCCTACATAATTCCTTGTGATCCTAAGGAATATTCTCTAACACTTGTTGGCACCAGCGACAAAATGGGAGATTTTACACGCGAGTTGGAAAATTTCTTCTGTGTGTTTTGTCCTTTTCTGCACCAGCCAACTTCAGTCCATAATGCTACAGCATTTCCAGTTGTGTATCCCTGCTCATCTGCACATCATGAAACCAGACCAAACCTTTCTCAAGTAGCACTATTTTGCACTCACTCTACACCAACCAAAGCTACGAAAAGAATTGGCAACCATATGAACTAAATGCAACCTAAATGCCATAGAATACGCTTAAAAGCAAGCAAATATCAGAGTAAGGAAGCATGAAACATAGGTAATTTGCAGAGTTATCAACCTCTCTCTCATGATTTCCCTACCCTACGGCAACAACAATCGTATCAGATCGCAACTCTCTCCTCGGTCCCATTGTGCTATTCTAACTAAGGCATGATAATAAAACAAGACAAAATAATCAAGCCAACTTCAAGTAAGGATCCAAGACTTCCAATTCAATTTAAAATATTTCAACTATAGTAACAAGGCAATGGGTACCCCAATTTCCCCCAAGCATGGCATAAGGCAATCAACATACATATCGCAAACATTGTGCACATCAATCAAAAGGATACAACTCACATCAACATGTATATAGCCATCACCGGGCATAACAATCAACAATTTATAATTCTCTATTATTTCACACTAACTTACCAACCATTTACCGACATCCCAATCTTTCGAAACTTGGCTCTGATACCACCAAATATAACCCCCTCGACCCGGCCTAGACGTCCGACCGAACCGAAAGGGTCACACGAGGAATATTAAAGTAAAATGGGAAGTTTATCTCAATAGACGACCCTATATATTTTTTCTTTTTATCTTGTCTAGATGCACATTGTTACCCTAAGTGTTTAGACTCGCAGTGGAAAAAACATCAACTCAAACAGACATCGATTTGACATTCAATTGATTACAACATACGATAAGGACCAATATGTAATTTTAGCAAATTACAGGGGCTTCGTACAATTTTAAGTTACCATCCTTTAATTAGTCACATTACATACCACTGTGCCAAATCTCAGCTCAAACCGATCATCTAAACACATTTAATTGCACCCACAACAGTCAGGGGCTAAAATGTAAAGAACCAAAACTTCAGAAAGATTGATGACAACCAAATTAACTGCCATAGTATCGATACACTAGGTACCGTATCGATACGGTTGCTACGCCCAAAATTCCAGTAACTCAAAATCGTACCGATACCCCCTCACGTACCAATTCGCCCAGTCGATTACACTAAGACCGTATCGATACGGATCTCACTGTACCGATGCGTTATGCCTAAAATGGCTTTACCGTACCGATATGGGTTGTCGCGTACCGATACGCCTGGGCCTGAACCCACTTTTGCTGGTTTTTCACTCTTTAATGCACCCATAACCACTCAAGCATGCTTCCAACATATATACATCATATCCAAGTGTCAAACCTCAATCGTCCATGGCATATTCAACATCATATCATGGCAATTTGCATCAAAGGTAAACTATAGGCATGCAACCTAGTAAACAAGCCAAGCAAGATACCAAAATGCATAGCAAAGCACAAACCAAATACCAAAGGCCATTTACAAGTATAAAACATCATTATAAACTCGCTCAAATAGGGAGTATACACAAATCTCCCAAAAACATAACGAATCCCCCATTGCCCTTATTATTTATAGTCTAAACCGAAACACACTTTTAAGAATGAAGTCTCTTTTGATCCCTTGCTCCATGTTGCCTTTTCGAGCCTCAATTATCTGCATTGATGGACAAAATAGAGCGTAAGCACACAACGCTTAGTGTGGAGTGCTCAAAAACAAAACATCATCATTGCATTAAAACCATTTTCCAAGTCCACATTGATATCTCATTTCAATTGTTTCAAATCATCATTTGAAAACCACCATACCTCTAAAACCATGCACTTTCCTTAATCAAAACCAATATAATAAACCTTATGCAACATGTATCATGAATCAACATTAAGTCTCATTGCTAACATTCAATTTAAGCCATCCCATGCATAACTACCATATGCAAATCTTAATGAGTAAAATATGCATAAACCACATCTTTCAACATAAACCACTTCATAATATATCATCAATTATATTGGCTTACACGTGATCATTAACAAGTTCCTTTCAAGAACACAACATCGGATACACATATTCACAAGTGTTGTCCCAACACTTCATACATTCTCAACGGCATCTCAAGGTTCACACACGGGAGCTAACCTCCACCATTGTGACACTCGTGGTGGAGTATTTGGTACACCGTATAAACACCTCAACACCACTCGTCGGTAGATGTATAACCCCACTAACGAGAGACAGGACACCACGCACATTCCTCAATTGTTAGGGTACTTGGATGGAGTATTCTGTACACTGTATAAACCCCTCAACATCCAAGGCGACTTGTTTATATGGCACTCAATCCTATAGCCAGCTAACTATATTCGATAGCATTTATAAACGATTTTCATAACACCACTTGCCAATATAATTCACATTTAAGCACATACCTCACTGTTTTCAAAGCATCATCATTACATCATTTTCCAAAGCATTAAACCTTGCTTTAAATCACATGTATAAAACGTATTCTTACATGTGCATACTTCATCAATACATCATTAAATACAACAAGCCATATGCTTTAAACATGCTTTAGCAGTAGGTAACATGAATTCAAAACCATGTGCATAAAAACCATTTCATAATAGCACAACCGAGAGAGGAATTCCTTATACTTACTTCCGAACTTAGACAAGAATTTCAAGCTTACATCTAAGTTCCCAAAACCACCTTTAAAACATTTCAAAGATGAAATCCACGTTCTCACTCACCGACACGCGAAACATTGACTAGCCGACGCGAAACTAAGCATTCAAAGCTCCCAAAACTTCACTGGTTGCTTCCGAAACGTTCTCCTCTATTTTAACCGCATAAGAATAGAGGATTAATGCATCTCAATGCACTCAAAACTCCAGCAAGAAAACCTACCACGTTGCCTTGCCCAAAACCACCAAAACCCCCATCTAAAATAACCGAAAACATCATCAATTACTATACAAACTCAACTCGGCCAAACCTAACACTTCCAACCATTTATTATCATTGATTAACATCCAAAATCATCCTATTATCAACCTTATACCTCCAGCATTCATAAAATCATATTAACACCACAAAAAACCCAATTCTAACATCATAATCAACTAGAGATCCAAATAGTTTCGGGATTACCATGCTTAAACCTCAATATCAACTTCAATAAACCTCCAAAACATGATTAAAATGAATCATAAACCAACCAAAACAGATCCATTATGAAAATTACACAAAATCATCATTTAAAGCTTGATTTAGCCATTTTCTTCAAATCAATCATGAAACCTTGTGAAGAAACATAATTAAAGAGCCAAATACTTGGGAATTTCATGAAAGAACCTTGATTAGAGGAGAAACCTGAAAATTACCTCTAATCCCTTGCTATTCCTTCAATTCACAAGATTTGATTGAAAGTCTTCAAGAAACCATTGAAACTAATTGAGGAAACTCCATAAATATCTTTTGGAAATCAAAGTAAATTGGAAAGGAAAAGATCTCTCGAAGTTTTGAAAGAAAATAGGTATTTGGGTGATGAGAAAATAGAGAGATACGGAAGTTACGTCAAAATAAGTTTATAAAGCTTAATTCCCTTTTTATCAAAATCTTTTTAATTTTTCTAATTAAAACACAATTAAAACATGTCAAATTAAGGGAATATCTGATTACAATTGCTTTAGCTCCCTAAAGATTCTAAGTGTTGGCTCTTTGCAAATTAGCCATTAAAAACAATTTTCAATTTTTTTTTACAATTTAGTCACTATATCAAAATGTCCACCTTCCAATTATAATTTTCCAAAATTGACTTCACCACTCCCTTAAATATATTTAAAAAGGATTTTTAGAAAATTTTCTCATATTTTTATCACTTCCCGAACTAGATTTTCTCTGAACCAATCCGAACTAACATGTATCTCTAGTCTCGGTCCAACGGACCCTAAACCCAACCTACAAACTCCTAGGCCCAAAAACCAATGTGTTACAAAAACCTAGTAAATGGATTCATATGACTAAGAAATTTGGATATTGTTTCATTGGCTACCGATTGGTTTTCTTGTTTACCAATTGGCTTTCTTGGTTTCCAACTAGTTTTCTTGGTTTCCAACTGGTTTTCTTGATTACCAACTTGTTTTTTGGTTAATTTCTATAAAAGTTGCAAATTGGTCACTGATTGTTAATTGGCTTAATTGAATGAATAGTTGAACTTGAAATGACATGAAAATTTGCATGCCCCGTCATCCCAAGTCGAATCTCATGGAAATAAGGCTAATTCTAGTAAAGGACCTTTAAAATACTAAAATTTTAGATTAGTCCCTTAAACATTGTAAAAGTTTAAAACGAGTCCAAAATTGAAAACCATAATTTTGCATAGAGTCACCGACCTTTCCTTACTGCATAGTATTGTAATGTTTTATCGGTACTGATTAAAAGTTGCATTGATTACTGTATTGTTCATCGGTAACATACTCTGACCCGGTTCCCTACTAGGTCGGGAAGGGGTGTTACATCGAGGTTGAATCAACGTTTCTTCATCATCGCTGTCACATCCTGCACTCACATCCCAACTCTTCGCATCGTCTGTGTCATCATCCTGCTCTTGAGTCATACGACGCGGTTCATTGAACATACAAGGACCAACTCCCCCAACACCATCCAAGAATATATGACTTGAGATGGGCGTTGTCGACATTATTGATGTCATGTACTCAATATCATGCAGCTGCCCCTCATAATATTGCGTTTGCGGGACCATAGACTTTGGCACATAAATATTTTCAAAATTACATGCAAATCTTTTTTACTTGTGTTGTAGATCCTTGTCCTTGAGTGCCCCAAATACCAGGTCCACCTCTCCACATACCAGCTTTATATGGAGTCTACAAATTCTATGGCCCATGCGTACTTTGCAGAGCTTACTTCCAACTCGAGGACCCATCTGATGGTGGATAAGAGCCAACATCAAAAGCTTCAACGGCCACATCAAGCTGCAATGAAGGTTCAAGTTCAGGTTCCGGTTCAACCTCTCTTCTTAAGCATCTACCTCTACTTCTAAATCTACCTCTAGATCTCCTCCTGGATCTGCCTCCAAATGACCTACTCCCGATGATGACTCACTTGATGCTCTCTCCCCTCTTAGGTTTTTAAACAAAATAATATAAGCTTATTGTTGGACTTGGGTCGTCAAGCATGGTTTTTTTGTTTGCCACAAACCACTGATGGTACTCAGACCTTTCATGCCACCATGGTATGTATGACGAATATTTGTTTAGCCAATTCGCTTCACTCTTACCACGTAAGTCTACCTGTTCCATATCATCCATATTGACTGGATCCTCCAGCATATGCTAGTGGTATCTAAACTGCCTAAGGACCCAACTACCGTAAAATAGCTTAACAATCGCAAAATGTATCAACGACATTACGGAACACCAATTTCGGCATCTTCGTAGGCATCATATAAAATCACCGTTCGACTATCATCATCCAAATATGGCATCCATTGGAACTACAACAATACACGCATAATAAAAAATTGGTCGAATATAAATTAATTGAATATTGAAACTATCAACCAAAAGCAAATTTATGTTACCTGCTCTGTCCAATACTTGTCAATCTTCGTTCTAACTTCGAGGATTAAATTGAACTGCAACACCTTGTTTCTAAATATTCGGCTCCATCTGCATAATACAAATACCTATATCATGCTTTCCATTAATAACATCTAAAATTATTATGTGAATGAACATTATTACCTTGAAGCGAGTGGGAACTCAGATGGAGCATCGCAAATTGGTGTCAGGAATAGAAGCTTGTACCATGCCCAAGACTGTAGCAGCACCACACACCCACTAATATCAACATTCAACAATCTTTCGTTGAAGCCTGACTGTGTCACTGCCTTGCACAACTCGCGGTAGAGGAAACCTAATATTACAGATCCCCAACTATATCTTATTGCTATGAACGAAGTCTCCAAGAACATGAGGTATTGTGTGTGCGCATGAGAACTCGATTTGTCCAATAGTAGCATACCACCGAGAAGGCGCAATATATATGCTTGAGCAGCGCATTCAACTTCTACCGATGTGGAATGTTCATCCACTTAAAACTGACTCTTTAGCCATGTCAGCGTCACACATTTATAAGAAAGATCATTCGCATCTGGTGTCTTCCCCAAATAACTGTCACAATAAACTTCAGGAAAATACTTGTTCTGAGCAATGATTGGACTGCCCTAAATTGGGACACCAAGATGCATAGCCACATCTTCCAGGGCGATTGTGCACTCCCCGCACGGCATGTGGAAGATATGCATCTCTGATCTCCAACGCTCCACCAACCCATTAATCAACTATGGCATGACTTGAAAGTCGCGAATCTTTGAAGCATAATTATAACCAGTTAACTCTATAAATCCTCTTATATACATGCTTGGCTGATTGCTCCATATCAAGCGAGGCTGAAACTTTGCCTCTTCGATCTACAAACACAATATTTAAATTAAATTAGTACTTATCATTTGCAAACAACAAATTAAAAATCGCAAAAATTAACTATGATTACAAATAATTCCATGTTCTTCGTGATTTGAGAATCTTCAAGTCTTAACAACGCCTTTCTTTTCTAATAATTTTGCGCAAAAAAATCCCTAAACTGTCACAAATCAATAGAATAAAAAATTTCAACACTATTTAATATTCCAATTAAAGAAAATAACTCATAGATAAAAATTTCATTCAACTAACCCTAATCCCACAATATTTTTTACCAATAAAGACTCACAAACACCTTAATCTAAAGACATAAAAATTGTTATCTTCAATCTTTCGAAATATTTGAGTGGTTGCTTTTTTCGGGGCTCTAAGAAAATCACACGACTTCACAATCTTGCTTGCTTTGCTCAAACTGGAGAGGTTGAAAAATGTTTGGGTGCTCAATACTCTAAACCAAACTATCTATTTATAGGAAACAAAGTCTTCTATTTTCAAAACCGATGTTTTTAGCTCTCGTCAGATTCAACTTTTTGGTTTTAACAACAACAACCCCAATAACAATCCAAAAATGGATAATGGCACCAATGACACATGTACGTTGACAGAAATTTCAATGTAGTTCTTAAACTTTGAATGCATTTAATGTCCCCCTAAACTTTACCTCTGTCATATAATATACCCCTCGGCTATAACGTTGTTATATGGTGACATGGCTTGACACGTTGACTAATGACAATGGGGTAATTCTAGCTCTGTTAGTGTTTTCTTACTAAATGAGAGATAAATCCAGTTTTGTTAGTGGGTCTATCGATTCGGGGGTTAGTCTAGCTCTATAGCGTAAGATTGGTAAGAGGTTCTGGGAAACTCACTTTGTTTGGTGATTAGAGGATGGATTGGGTAGTTAGGGTTTACTAGTCTGCATTGCATAATGACATTTACCATGTATGATATGTTTTCTTGTATGATTTTTTTTAGTGCAACAATTTTATGATATATTAACAAAAAATAGCATCATCTATAATATATGAGAGATAACTCCAGTTTTGTTAGTGGGCCTATCGAGAGATGTTGAGCTAGTAATGTTGGGACATGTCGGCACGCCCCGTGGCGCAGGTAAAAAATTAATCCGACGTAATCCAGCCAGGATCCATGTACAAGAACGAATCCGGGGTGAAAAGATGAAGAGTTACCTTTTAAAACTCCGGAAACTAGAAAACCGACGGTATGTCGAAATAACCACGTCAAGTAAAATCGGAATCGTCACAGGTTCGCAACGACCTCTACGGAGTCCACCCGAACAAAACGAACAAAGTTTCCGCCTCCCTAACACTTAGGGATAAGTTTCGACAGGTTTGAACACCTTCTAGGGAGAAGTCGAAATCCTTTTAGGGATTCCTGAGGGAGTTTGAAATCGACCAGGAGTTCAATCGGGACTTGCAATCGAGCAAGGGAACATTCAGAGATTTGCCAGGGGTAAGTAGAACACCAGAAAAATATCAAACAGCTTCTCAGAGAGCTTTCTGGGATATGTCGAATTCCAGTGGGGAATCCCTAGGGGTGTTGTCGAAATCTTCAAGAGGAGGAAGAGGGATGATTTGGTTGCTAGCCCTTGTCCCTTTAAATAGTATTCAGAGACTTAATTCTAGTTGAATATCTTAAATCCAAGTTCAACCAAAATTCATAGAATCTAATTCTACTTGAAATCGGTTTATATTAAATATACATTATATTTAATAATATTAAATGAAATATATATATTTAATTATGTAGAATCTTATTCTACATAATACATGGATTTAAATATACATTATATTTAATCCAAATATATATATTTTTATTATGTAGAATCTCATTCTATCTTTACTTGGATTTAAATATATTTAAATATATGTTTTTAATTATGTAGAATCTAATTCTACATAAACTTGGAATTAAATATACATTATATAAATTCCAAATATATATTTAAATTTCTAGAATCTTATTCTATAATATTTAAGTCTCTAAATATTTTCCATACTCTAAATAATATTTGATAAATACAATATTTATCCATTATTATTCACATTTAAGGGAGTTGCTGATTTCCCCTATCCCATAGGGGATTTTCGGCAACCTCCCTAAAATAGGGAGTATGGTTTCCAATTTTTGTTCGTTTCATTCGAAGGGTGTGACCCTTGTAGGTTCATGCAACGTTAGCAGCAAAATTAGAACTGTTCTAATTTTACAAACAATGGGTGGCATCTAGCAATACATCATTGCTACCTAAGTTGCATGAAGTCATGGTTTGACTTTCCTAATTCCTGAATAAACTTCCTTTATGTATTTCATCCTTTTGTCCTTTATATCTTAGATGAACACAAGTCATGGGTTAGTCACACTTGCGTTGTCCATCTTGTGTTTCTTGATGTCTTGAGTAGATTATGATAAACGAATCTCTATGATATCTCATATCATAATATTCGAGCATGGCCATGCATTTTCTAATCTCACTCAATCAAGTGGCCGAAGATATTTCTCCCATTATGTAGGAGGGACAAATCCTTTCTTGATCAACCATATTTCACTACATAGGTCATCACATATCCAATCATCAGTCTTTATAATGTAGTCACTTATGACACACGTTTGACTATGTCAAAATACGTTTGACTATGACAATGGGGTAATTCTCGCTCTGTTAGTGTTTTCTTGCTAAATGAGAGATAACTCCAGTTTTGTTAGTGGGTCTATCGATTCGGGGGTTAGTTCTAGCTCTATAGCGTAAGATTGGTAAAAGGTTCTGGGAAACTCACTTTGTTTGGTGATTAGAGGATGGATTGGGTAGTTAGGGTTTACTAGTATGCATTGCATAATGACATTTACCATGTATGATATGTTTTCTTGTATGATGTTTTTTAGGGCAACAATTTTACGATATATTAACAAAAAATAGCATCATCTATAATATCTGAGGTAATACATTCTGGAATATCAAAGGAGAAAATAAAAGACTCGTTACAATTAAAAATCCACTGTGCTAAAGAGTGTGCCATGTGAATTGCTTCTCGACCCATATGCCCTACGCTGATCGAGAGATGTTGAGCTAGTAATGTTGGGACACGTCGGCAAGCCTCGTGGCGCAGCGAAAAAATTAATCCGACGTAATCTAGCCAGGATCCATGTACAGGAACGAATCCGGGGTGAAAAGATGAAGAGTTACCTTTTAAAACTCTGGAAACTAGAAAACCGACGGTATGTCGAAATAACCACGTCAAGTAAAACCGGAATCGTCACAGGTTCGCAACGACCTCTACGGAGTCCACCCGAACAAAACGAACAAAGTTTCTGCCTCCCTAACACTTAGGGATAAATTTCGACAGGTTTGAACACCTTCCAGGGAGAAGTCGAAATCCTTTCAGGGATTCCTGAGGGAGTTTGAAATCGACCAGGAGTTCAACCGGGACTTGCAATCGAGCAAGGGAACCTTCAGGGATTTGCCAGGGGGTAAGTAGAACACCAGAAAAATATCAAACAGCTTCTCAGAGAGCTTTCGGGGATATGTCGAATTCCAGTGGGGAATCCCTAGGGGTGTTGTCGAAATCTTCAAGAGGAGGAAGAGGGATGATTTGGTTGCCAGCCCTTGTCCCTTTAAATAGTATTCAGAGACTTAATTCTAGTTGAATATCTTAAATCCAAGTTCAACCAAAATTCATATAATCTAATTCTACTTGAAATTGGTTTATATTAAATATATATTATATTTAATAATATTAAATGAAATATATATATTTAATTATGTAAAATCTTATTCTACATAAAACATGGATTTAAATATATATTATATTTAATCCAAATATATATATTTTTATTATATAGAATCTCATTCTATCTTTACTTGGATTTAAATATATTTAAATATATGTTTTTAATTATGTAGAATCTAATTCTACATAAACTTGGAATTAAATATACATTATATAAATTCCAAATATATATTTAAATTTCTAGAATCTTATTCTATAATATTTAAGTCTCTAAATATTTTTCATACTCTAAATAATATTTGATAAATACAATATTTATCCATTATTTTTCCCATTTAAGGGAGTTGCTGATTTCCCCTATCCCATAGGGGATTTTCGGCAACCTCCCTAAAATAGGGAGTATGGTTTCCATTTTTTGTTCGTTTCATTCGAAGGGTGTGACCCTTGTAGGTTCATGCAACGTTAGCAGCAAAATTAGAACTGTTCTAATTTTACAAACAATGGGTGGCATCTAGCAATACATCATTGCTACCTAAGTTGCATGAAGTCATGGTTTGACTTTCCTAATTCCTGAATAAACTTCCTTTATGTATTTCATCCTTTTGTCCTTTATATCTTAGATGAACACAAGTCATGGGTTAGTCACACTTGCGTTGTCCATCTTGTGTTTCTTGATGTCTTGAGTAGATTATGATAAACGAATCTCTATGATATCTCATATCATAATATTCGAGCATGGCCATGCATTTTCTAATCTCAGTCAATCAAGTGGCCGAAGATATTTCTCCCATTATGTAGGAGGGACAAATCCTTTCTTGATCAACCATATTTCACTACATAGGTCATCACGTATCCAATCATCAGTCTTTATAATGTAGTCAGTTATGACACACGTTTGACTATGTCAAAATACGTAAATCTTTATGTTGAAATCATGTTGATCTCAAGTCTGAGGATTATACATATGTTTATCATGAGCAATGTTGTGACTGTCACATAATTACCAAAGAAACATGCTCATAGCGGGTCAACCCAGTATGTTGTTCTCTAACAAATACTTATGTGTTGATTTTGACATCTCTATGTCAATGACAACGCTTTTCATCAACCACATATTAGTCTTTATATATTATCATTGTCCATACCTGTAATAATATTCGACTAAGGATCCTATTTAACAATAATCGTATTATTGTATGGACATTATTATCCAATGGTTAGTTTGATGCACAGAAACATACCAAATGATAATAACGGCAATGACATTACTTGATAAATCTAGTAAAATAGTATGTCTATTCAATCATCATATGATTGGTCTTTGGGCATACTCCAACAATCTCCCACTAGCACTAAGACCAATCATTCTTGTATCTAATACGATATGGCTTAGTGTAACTGACATGCTTATGCTGCGTCAAAAGCTTTGTCAGGGAGTTGACAAAGTTATCAACTTTGTGCATATGTTGCATACTTTCACATCTCCAAGATGTAAGTACTTTAGAATATGTTTGGATTTATTGATGAGATCTGGGTTTTATTTGCTTACGCAAAGGTTCCATCATAACAGAGTTGTGTAGCATCTAATATGCTGGGAACAACCCTTAGTTCAGAAGTGAACCCTTTAGATCCAAACATCCTTCTTTATTACTATGTCGACTGTAATATATTCAGCCTATGCTGTAGAGTTAGATACTGTCTCATGTTTCTTACTCGTAGTATCTTTTTTAATGCAAAACGGATTGCGATCTTTAGTTCCTTTTGATGAGTATGTCATCTACATACAATACTTAGGAAAGTAACAATGCTCCCACTAGCTCTTTTGAAAACAAGACTCCCATTTGTTTCTAGATAAACCAAACCTTTTGATTGTATCTTTTGAAACGAATATCCCAACTTCGAGAAGCTTGCCTTAGTATACGGATAGACCTTTGTAGCTTACATACCTTCCAAGTGTTTACTGGAGTGACAAAATGTAACACCCCAATTTTGGGCTTAGAAGTTTAGGGTTTGAACCGGACTGGTCTGAGAAACGGTTTGAATATAAAAGGAGTTTTGGGGAAAGCCTAGTTCGGGATGCTTTAAAAATATAGAAAAATATTTAAAAATCCTCATTTAATATATATAAGAGAGTGGTGAAATCAATTTTACAAAATAAAGTTTGGAAATACTACATTTCGGTGTAGTGACCAAATTGCGATTTTTGCAAAGTTTAGTAGTGAATGTTTTGTAAAGGATTGAAACTTTGAATCTTTAAGGAGCTAATTTACCCAAAATGTTTTCTCCAGATTTTTCCTTAATTTGGGTGATTTAATTAATGATTTAATTAAATAAAAGAAAGGTGTTTAACTACTTTTTACTTTTATAACTACTTTTCTCAAATTTTCTCTCAATTTTTTTTCTCTCAAAATCCTATCATCCAAACACTCTTTCTCCAGAAAAATTCACTTTGATTTCCACTTCATTTGATGAGATTTTCATTACTCAATGATTCCTAATCAATCTTGCAACAAATCCTTGTGATTTCTACATTGTATTTTCATGGAAATTTGCCCAAATCAAGGAGAAATCATCTTTTAGAGGTAAGATTGTTCTTCTCCTCTAAATACTCAATTCTTTACTGAAATTCCCAAGTTGTCAATCCTTTATTAAAGATTTATGAATGGTTTTAATGTTAGAAACAATATTTTGGCTTAAAACTCAAGATTTTGGAAGATATCTCGAGGATTTTCGTTGTAATTGATTAGGCTCTATTTTGAGATGGTTTTCTAATGTATTTTGGATGTTAAATGATGTTTGAAATGAGGTTTTATCAATCCAATCCCGAAAAGGTTGTGTTTCCTAAGTTTTTGCTTATGAAAATGGTGGTTTTTGAGGTGTTTTTGGTGTTCTGTTATAGCTGGAGGTATAAGGACGAGTTTAGGGTTGTTTTTGATGATAATTGATGTTTAGAAATGTTTAGAAGTGATGGATCTTGGCTGGGTTATGTTTTGGAAGAGTTTGGAGGTGATTTCGGTTGTGTTTGGTAGCCGAAATGTTGGGTTTAAGTAGAGCAGCGAGTTTTGGAGTGTTGGCTGAAGATTTCAATGCATGATGATGCATTAATCCTCTACTTTTATGTGTCTAAAACAGGGGAGACATCTTCGGACACTTTTGGAGTTGGTCCGGAAGCTTAATTGGCATTTCGGCAAGCAAGCGAAACGAAATCGGTGAGTGCGATTGGTTTAGAAGTCCACGAGGACACAAAAATACAAGGTTTGGGGGTTTAGGAGAGGTTTGAAACACCTTCCTAAATCCGGAAGTAAGTATGGTTTGATTTGGTCTCTCTAAAGTGGTGTTTGCCCCTAAAATGCTTTTACATGCTCATGATTTGAGATTGATAAATTCCTACTGTTTTTATGCATGATTTAGAGCATGAGATTATGCTTGTAGAGATGTCATGAGATGGTATGTTGCATTGAATAGATTTGAGCTTTTGGTTTGAAGCAAAGTATGTTTGGTGATTTGAAATGTGGTGAGAAAACCTTTGAGTTATATTGCATGAAAACAGTAGGTGTGATGATATTTTAACACATTATATTGGCATAGATGTTGAGAAACTACCGGATATAATTGATCGATCAATAGGATGAGAGTGCACTATAAACTAAAAATCCGTACGTGATCTTTGGTTAAGCCAAAGGGAGATATTCCGATGATGGGTATTCCATCGGGTAGGACTTGGTGAAATACCCAAGCTTTGTGGCGATGAGAGATTCCGCCATGTGAGTACGGTGATGAGAGATTCCACCGAAAACTATGTTGCTAGACAAGTGAGTACGGTGATGCGAGATTCCACCGGAAGAGCCTAGTGTAGAAATGTGTCCGCATATCCGAGTATTAATGAGATGCTAAATGCCAATATAAATGATGAAATGATTTTTGTTACACATGTACCTTCGATGTGATGATTTATGCTATGAGATATGCATATGTGATTTGTTTAGAAATGCTTTGGCAATACAAGCATGTAAATGGTCTTGTCATGAGATTGGCATTGGTTTTAATGCATGAGATAGAATGGAGGTACATGTGGTTACAATGAGTTTTTCTTTGAAAGTTTTCCAAGCATGAGAAAGAGATGAGCATGTGGTTTTAAAGCTTTGATGAAAGTGTTTTCTAAATGTGCATTATTGTGTTGGTTTTCTTTAGAGCATGCCTCACTAAGCATTTGTGCTTACGCTCTCTTTTACCAATAATGCAGATAATTGAGGTGTTTTCGGGCATCAAGGAAGCTAAGTCCATCCAAGGAAGTCCAAGCTCATGTATGGTGAAGTTTTCATACACTTTAGTTTTGATAAATTGGCAATGGGAAACCAAGTTTTGTTTTTGGAGATGTGTTAAACTCCCTAAGGTTGTGGCATGTATGATTTGGTTGATTTGAATTGTAAATGGCCTTAATTACTTTTTTTGAGGTTGATTTGTCCATTTGTGATTTGATGTTAGGAAGCATGCCTCTAGACATGTGAGATTTCATGTTTGATGCTATGAATGTGTTTAAGAGTGCCAAATATGTACCTTATATGGTTGTTGACTTGTTGGTATGATTGGAGAGTCTTTGGGATGTGTTTGAATGTGTTTATGGATGAAAAACCAGCAAATGTTGCAGTTTCTGGGCAAATCGTATTGAAACACCCTCTGGCGTTTCGAAACGGGGGCCTGTAATGGCATTCGTGTTTCGAAACGGTTGGAGGCTGTTTCGAAACGTTTTGGCTACTGGAGAGCCGTGTTTCAGAAAAAGTTTCGAAACGGGGGAGTGTTTTGCCCTAGCGTTTCGATACAGCTGGTAGGTGTTTCGAAACAGGTGACCGTTGGTCACAGATTTGAATTGTTCTGAAGTTTGCATGTTTTACATTTTAGTCCTAAATGTTGAGATTGCAATTGCTTGAGCTTGGGATGTCCAATTAAGTTGAAATTTGGCAGAAAAGCATGTAACATGACTAATTTCATATTGGTAACTTTAAAATCAGTAAAGACCTTCTAATTTTCAAAAATTACATTTTGGTCCCCAAATTTGTATATTATGCAATTGAGTCCCTTTTTGAAATCCGATCGCTGTGCCTTTCTCTATCGTATCCCGTGAGTACTCACTTAGGGTTAACAATCATCTAGACAAGATTAAAAAGAAAAAAAAGGTCGTGAATCAATGTTGACTTTCGACTTGACTTTTGTTTTCCCCGTGTAACCTTTGTAGTTCGGGTCAACCGTCTAGGCCGGGCTAAGGGGGTTACATTTGGTGGTATTAGAGCCAGGTTCTCGTATAATTGGGGGTTGTTGTGTGGGTGATGTTTGTTTAATTGCATGATGTGCCTTTTGGGTGAAAGAATGTTGTGTGAATAGTGATGTATGATATCAATTGTGATGTTTTTGTGGTATTATGCTATGTTTAGAGTGTGATAGGGGATCCCATTTCCAAGTCAAAACTAATGAGAGGAATTGTTTTCGAAAATGAGCTTGAGTACTTGGATTACTTACCTTATTGTGCCTAATCGTGTTTATTGCATTTTTGTTCAATGCATTGTTTTTCATTTAATGGGGCCACGTAGAGAGATGGGGATAAATACAAGAGCTATGGCTCAGAATGAGAATGAGGAGAATACGGAGAATGTTGAGAATTTACCTCCTCCCCCAGGTGGTGGACCACCCGGTGGTGGTGGTGCAGGAGCTGGTAATGATGGTGCTTGTGCTGGGGTTGTTGGACCCGAGGGTGCTCAGGGGCAAGCTGCTCCTGACATGACCCTGTTGATTCAGGCTATTGCTGGAGCTTTTCAGGCGGCGGTAGCTGGAGCTCATGGAGCTGCGCATCAGGATGATGCCAATGTGAGATTGCCTTTGGAACGTCTTCGTAGTCTGGGAGGGACTGAGTTCAGAGGTTTATCTCCGGAATGATCTGAGTCTTGGTTGGAGAGCACCAAGAGGATTTTGGGTCAGATGAACTGCAATAATGTGCAGAAGCTGGGTTGTGTAGTATCACTGCCGCATGGTGATGCTTATACAAGGTGGACGACAACTATCTCTGGGATGGAGGATGATGAGGTGACTTGGACGTTCTTCCTGAATGCGTTCAAGCGGAAGTATCTGGGTGTGCGTTACCTAGATGAGAAGAAAAGAGAATTTATGTCTCTTATGCAAGGTAGCATATCTGTAGCCAAGTATGAAATTCAGTTTGTCCGCCTTAGCCAGTATGCACCTAAGCTAATCCCTAATGAGCGGGAGAGGTGTGAACGATTCCGTTATGGGTTGGTAACATATGTGAAGACTTTTGTGCTAGCGACTGATTATACAGATTTCGATGTCTTGGTCACTAGAGCCAAGGACATTGAGTCGAACCTTGTTCTGACTAGTCGAGCGGGAGGATCTAGCTCTGGGAAGCGAGCGGCTGAACGCGATTATGGGAGAGATCGCAACAAGAGGCATAAGGATCGGAGGCCACAGTATGATGCTAGGCGTGGGGGTTGTAACCCTATGAGAGGTCAGCAAGGACCTAATGCTGTACAAAGGACTCTTGAGTGTAACCGTTGTGGTAGACGACATGGTGGTGAGTGTTGGGGTAACCTTGGGACATGCTGGAATTGTGGGAACCGTGGACATCTAAAGAAGGATTGTCCTCAACCTTTGAGAGAGGGACAGGCTCCGGTGAGAGCAGCTGAGCCACAGAGAGGTCGTGGGCGCGGCCGTGGTAATTTTCAGCGCAGAGATGATGGTGGCAGGAATGTAGCACATGTTGTGGCCGTTCAACCTGAGGGTGGAGGTTAGGCTCGAGTGTATGCCCAGCGTGAGGGAAGGAATGATACGGATGTGATCGCCGGTACCTTCACTTTGCAATCCTTATCATTACTTTCTTTGATTGATTCTGGATCTACACACTCATACATATTGTGTGAACATGCTTAAATGCTTGGTTTACCTGTTGAGTCTTTGGATGTTGGTTTGCGTGTGACTAGTTCCTTTGGTGAGACGGTTGTAACACGAAAGTTGTATAGAAGGTGTCCCTTGAAAGTGCAAAACCACATTTTTCTTGTTGATCTCATGGAATTACCATTCTATGGCTTTGATGTAATCCTTGGTATGGATTGGCTTGTTGAGCATTGAGCTATAGTGGATTTTGAAAGCAAGTGAGTTTCGTTGAAACTTGCAGATGATTATGAAGTAGTGGTGGTGAGTGAGAATGTGAAGTTTCTTGCCAATGTGGTGTCTACGTTAGAAGCAAGTCGGATGCTAAGGCAAGGTTACGAGGCTTTCCTAGCCTTTGTGATGAATCCTAGTTCCAAGGAGTTGCGCGTTCAAGATATCAAAACTGTACGAGATTTTCCTAGAGTGTTTCCGGAGGAGTTACCTGGTTTGCCGCCTAGTCGAGAGGTGGAGTTTGGAATTGAGCTGTATGAAAACACAACTCCGGTGTCCATTGCTCCCTATCGCATGGAACCTAAAGAGCTAAAGGAGTTAAAGACGCAACTTCAGGAGTTGCTTGACCGTGGGTTCATTCGGCCAAGTGTGTCACCTTGGGGTGCACCGATCTTGTTTGTAAAGAAGAAGGATGGCACTATGAGAATGTGCATTGATTATCGTCAGCTGAACAAGTTGACTATCAAGAATCGGTATCCTTTGCCGAGGATTGATGATCTTTTTGATCAGTTTCGGGGAGCGGCTGTGTTCTCCGAGATTGACTTAAGGTCAGGGTACTATCAGCTTAAGGTGAAAGATGTGGATGTGCCAAAAACAACCTTTAGAACGAGGTATGGGCATTATGAGTTCCTTGTAATGCCGTTTGGCTTGACGAATGCTCCTGCAGCTTTTATGGACATGATGAATAGAGTGTTCCATGAATACATGGATAAGTTTGTTGTGGTGTTCATTGACGATATCCTTGTGTACTCTCGTACTGAGGAGGAGCATGAAGGTCATTTGAGGGTTGTCTTGCAAGCGCTTTTGGAAAATCAGCTTTATGCTAAGTTGAGCAAGTGCGAGTTTTGGTTAAAGGATGTTGTGTTCCTTGGTCATGTGGTTTCGGCTGAGGGGATTCGTGTTGATCCTCAGAAGGTTGAGGCGATGATAAATTGGAAGCCTTCTAAGTCTGTTCATGAAGTCTGTAGTTTCCTTGGGTTGGCAGGGTACTACCGGAGGTTTGTGGATGGATTTTCAAAGATTGCCGCCCCTTTGACGAAGTTGTTGCAAAAAGATGTTAAGTATGAGTGGACGGAAGCGAGACAGCAAGCTTTTGAGAAGCTTAAGGCAGCTTTGACGCAAGCTCCTATCTTGGTTCAACCTGAACCAGGAAAAGAGTTTGTAGTGTATAGCGACGCATCCTACGTTGGTTTGGGGTGTGTGCTAATGCAAGAAGGTAAGGTGGTGGCTTATGCATCGCGACAGTTGAAAGTGCATGAGCGCAATTACCCTACGCATGATATTGAATTAGCTGCAGTGGTTTTTGCTTTGAAGATCTGGAGACATTATCTTTATGGTGAGAAGTGTACTGTGTACACGGATCACAAGAGTTTGAAGTATTTGATGTCTCAAAAAGAGCTAAATCTTAGGCAACGACGTTGGGTGGAGTTGCTTAAGGATTACGATCTAACGATAGAGTACCATCCGGGAAAAGCTAATGTTGTGGCGGATACCTTGAGCAGGAAGGTGGCGGTAGAATCAAGGGCTATGTTTGCTAGCTTGAGCATTTCACGAGATGGAGGTCTTGTGGTTGAATTGCAATTGAAACCATCTTTGGTTCAGTTGATAAAAGATAAGCAGTTGTTGGATGATTCTTTGGTGCCACATGTTCAGGATATTGTTGAGGATAGACCATCGGATTTCTGTTTTAATGATGATGGAGTTCTATGTTTCGGAAGACGGATAGTAGTGCCGAATGATGTAGAGTTGAGGCGTACTATTCTGACCGAGGCTCATAATAGTCCTTTTGCTATACACCCAGGTAGTACAAAGATGTATCGTGATCTGATGGGATGAGTACTATTGGGTGGGTTTGAAGAAAGATGTTGCAGAATATGTGGGTAAGTGCATGGTTTGTCAGCGGGTTAAGGCTGAGCATCAGTTTCCTTCAGGGTTGTTGCAACCGTTGAGGATACCTGAATGGAAGTGGGAAAGGATCACCATGGACTTTGTGTTTGGTTTGCCCTTGTCGCCATCGAGGAAGAATTTGGTGTGGGTGATTGTGGATCGCCTTACGAAGTGTGCGCATTTCTTGCCCGTGCATACTATGTATACCTTGGATAAGCTTGCTGAGTTGTACATTGCTGAGATTGTGCGTTTGCATGGTGTACCAAAGTCCATAGTGTCGGATAGAGATCTGAGGTTCACATCGCGTTTTTGGGAGTGTTTGCATCAAGCTTTGGGTACGCGGCTGAATTTCAGTACTTTTTATCATCCGCAATCGGATGGACAGTCTGAGCGTGTTATCCAAGTGCTTGAGGATATGTTGAGGTGCTGTGTGATTGAGTTTCAAGGCTCTTGGGAGAAGCATTTGCCTTTGGTGGAGTTTGCTTATAATAATAGCTATCAGGCAAGTATTCAAATGGCACCTTATGAAGCCTTGTATGGGAGGAAGTGTAGGACTCCTCTTTGCTGGACCGAAACGGGTCAGAAGTTGGTCTCAATGTCGGCTTTGTTGAAGGGAACCACTGAGAAGGTGAAGCTGATTTGTGAGCGGTTGAAGGCAGCTTCTGATCGACAGAAGTCTTATGCGGATTTGAAGCGTAAGGAGATTGAGTTTGCGGTGGGTGACCGTGTGTTCTTGAAGGTTTCACCTTGGAAGAAGGTGATGAGATTTGACTGGAAGGGTAAGTTGAGCCCTAGGTATATTGGGCCATACGAGGTGATTGAACGTGTGGGTCATGTTGCTTACAAACTGAGGTTACCTCAAGAGTTGGAAAAGATTCATGATGTGTTTCATGTCTCTATGCTTCGGAGGTATAGATCAGATCCTTCGCATGTTATGCCTGTAGAGGAAGTTGAGTTGAATCCAGATTTGACCTATGATGAGGAGCTGGTTGAGATTCTGGATTCGGACAGTAAAGTTCTTCGTGGTAAGACCATTGAGTTGGTTAAGGTGTTGTGGAGGCATCGTGGTGTTGAGGAAGCCACGTGGGAAAGGAAAGATGACATGAAGAAGCAGTTTCCTTATCTTTTTCCTCCAGGTAAATTTCGAGGACGAAATTTTTTTAAGAGGGGGAGAGTTGTAACACCCCAATTTTGGGCTTATAAGTTTAGGGTTTGAACCGGACCGGTCTGAGAAATGGTTCGAATATAAAAGGGAGTTTTGGGGAAAGCCTAGTTCGAGATGCTTTAAAAATATAGAAAAATATTTAAAAATCCTCATTTAATATATATAAGAGAGTGGTGAAATCAATTTTACAAAATAAGGTTTGGAAATACTACATTTCGGTGTAGTGACCAAATTGCGATTTTTGCAAAGTTTAGTAGTAACTGTTTTGTAAAGGATTGAAACTTTGAATCTTTAAGGAGCTAATTTACCCAAAATGTTTTCTCCAGATTTTTCCTTAATTTGGGTGATTTAATTAATGATTTAATTAAATAAAAGAAAGGTGTTTAACTACTTTTTACTTTTATAACTACTTTTCTCAAATTTTCTCTCAATTCTTTTTCTCTCAAAATCCTATCATCCAAGCACTCTTTCTCCAGCAAAATTCACTTTGATTTCCACTTCATTTGATGAGATTTTCATTACTCAATGATTCCTAATCAATCTTGCAACAAATCCTTGTGATTTCTACATTGTATTTTCATGGAAATTTGCCCAAATCAAGGAGAAACCATCTTTTAGAGGTAAGATTGTTCTTCTCCTCTAAATACTCAGTTCTTTACTGAAATTCTCAAGTTGTCAATCCTTTATTAAAGATTTATGAATGGTTTTAATGTTAGAAACAAGATTTTGGCTTAAAACTCAAGATTTTGGAAGATATCTCGAGGATTTTCGTTGTAATTGATTAGGCTCTGTTTTGAGATGGTTATCTAATGTATTTTGGATGTTAAATGATGTTAGAAATGAAGTTTTATCAATCCAATCCCGAATAGGTTGTGTTTCCTAAGTTTTTGCTTATGAAAATGGTGGTTTTTGAGGTGTTTTTGGTGTTCTGTTATAGATGGAGGTATAAGGACGAGTTTAGGGTTGTTTTTGATGATAATTGATGTTTAGAAATATTTAGAAGTGATGGATCTTGGCTGGGTTATGTTTTGGAAGAGTTTGGAGGTGATTTCGGTTGTGTTTGGTAGCCGAAATGTTGGGTTTAAGTAGAGCAGCGAGTTTTGGAGTGTTGGCTGAAGATTTCAATGCATAATGATGCATTAATCCTCTGCTTTTATGTGTCTAAAATAGGGAAGACATCTTCGGACACTTTTATAGTTGGTCCGGAAGCTTAATTGGCGTTTCAGCAAACAAGCGAAACGAAATCGGTGAGTGCGATTGGTTTAGAAGTTCATGAGGACACAAAAATACAAGGTTTGGGGGTTTAGGAGAGGTTTGAAACACCTTCCTAAATTCGGAAGTAAGTATGGTTTGATTTGGTCTCTCTAAAGTGGTGTTTGCCCTAAAATGCTTTTATATGCTCATGGTTTGAGATTGATAAATTCCTACTGTTTTTATGCATGATTTAGAGCATGAGATTATGCTTGTGGAGATTTCATGAGATGGCATGTTGCACTGAATAGATTTGAGCTTTTGGTTTGAAGCAAAGTATGTTTGGTGATTTGAAATGTGGTGAGAAAACCTTTGAGTTATATTGCATGAAAAACAGTAGGTGTGATGATATTTTAACACATTATATTGGCATAGATGTTGAGAAACTACCGGATATAATTGATCGATCAATAGGATGAGAGTGCACTATAAACTAAAAATTCGTACGTGCTCTTTGGTTAAGCCAAAGGGAGATATTCTGATGATGGGCATTCCATCGGGTAGGACTTGGTGAAATACCCAAGCTTTGTGGCGATGAGAGATTCCGCCATGTGAGTACGGTGATGAGAGATTCCACCGAAAACTATGTTCCTAGACAAGTGAGTACGGTGATGCGAGATTCCACTGGAAGAGTCTAGTGTAGAAATGCGTCTGCATATCCGAGTATTAATGAGATGCTAAATGCCAATATAAATGATGAAATGGTTTTTGTTACACATGTACCTTTGATGTGATGATTTATGCTATGAGATATGCATATGTGATTTGTTTTGAAATGCTTTGGCAATACAAGCATGTAAATGGTCTTGTCATGAGATTTGCATTGGTTTTAATGCATGAGATAGAATGGAGGTACATGTGGTTACAATGAGTTTTGCTTTGAAAGTTTTCCATGCATGAGAAAGAGATGAGCATGTGGTTTTAAAGCTTTGATGAAAGTGTTTTCTAAATGTGCATTATTGTGTTGGTTTTCTTTAGAGCATGCCTCACTAAGCATTTGCGCTTACGCTCTCTTTTACCAATAATGCAGATAATTGAGGTGTTTTCGGACATCAAGGAAGCTAAGTCCATCCAAGGAAGTCCAAGCTCATGTATAGTGAAGTTTTCATACACTTCAGTTTTGATAAATTGGCAATGGGAAACCAAGTTTTGTTTTGGGAGATGTGTTAAACTCCCTAAGGTTGTGGCATGTATGATTTGGTTGGTTAGAATTGTAAATGGCCTTAATTACTTGTTTTGAGGTTGATTTGTCCATTTGTGATTTGATGTTAGGAAGCATGCCTCTAGACATGTGAGATTTCATGTTTGATGCTATGAATGTGTTTAGGAGTGCCAAATATGTACCTTATATGGTTGTTGACTTGCTGGTATGATTGGAGAGTCTTTGGGATGTGTTTGAATGTGTTTATGGATGAAAAACCAACAAATGCTGCAGTTTCTGGGCAAACCGTATCGAAACACCCTCTGGCGTTTCGAAACGGGGGCCTGTAATGGCCTTCGTGTTTCGAAACGGTTGGAGGCTGTTTCGAAACGTTTTGGCTACTGGAGAGCCGTGTTTCGGAACAAGTTTCGAAACGGGGGAGTGTTTTTCCCTAGCGTTTCGATACAGCTGGTAGGTGTTTCGAAACATGTGATCGTTGGTCACAGATTTGAATTGTTCTGAAGTTTGCATGTTTTACATTTTAGTCCTAAATGTTGAGATTGCAACTGCTTGAGCTTGGGATGTCCAATTAAGTTGAAATTTGACAGAAAAGCATGTAACATGACTAATTTCATATTGGTAACTTTAAAATCAGTAAGGACCTTCTAATTTTCAGAAATTACCTTTTGGTCCCCAAATTTGTATATTGTGCAATTGAGTCCCTTTTTGAAATCCGATCGCTGTTCCTTTCTCTATCGTATCTCGTGAGTACTCACTTAGGGTTAACAAGCATCTAGACAAGATTAAAAAGAAAAAAAAGGGTCGTGAATCAAGGTTGACTTTCGGGTTGACTTTGGTTTTCAACGTGTAACCTTCGTAGTTCGGGTCAACCGTCTAGGCCGGGCTAAGGGGGTTACACAAAACCTTCTGGATGTGTCATGTACACATCTGTTTCAAGTTTTCCCTTAGGAAAGTGGTTTTGACATTCTTTTATTTGATTCCATAATCATCGTATGTAACTACTTGCAAGTGAGATTAAGATGGATTAAACATAGCTACAAGGAAGATGATTTATCATAGTCTATACTATGAAGTTTGTCGAAAACTTTTAGCGATGAATCATCCTTTGTATGTTTTATCATCCATGTCGGTTTTTCCTTTTTGAAAAACTCATCCATACCTCTTAGGTTTTACCCTTTTAGGTAACCAAAGTCTATACTTGGTTTTAGACATGGATTCCATCTCATGGCTCTTAGCCATTTCTCGAATTTTGGGCTCACCATTGCTTTCTGGTAAGACCTAGTCTTTATCTTGATCCGAAAAGAAGAGTGTTTCCATGTACGGATAGTGAGAAATCCATATTTCTCAAGTATATGGTATTCTCTTAAGGATCAACACAATGGTTGTGTTTTGTTCCAATGTTCCTTGATCATTTGTGGAACATTCTCAATCTTTGGTTCATAAATTTGTTGTCTAAAATTTCTTCACATTCCAAATTCCATTTTTTTTTCTTTTGTGAGAGGTAATCTCTTTCGAGAGAAACTCTCGTTTGAGCAACAAACATTTTGTTCTCGTTGAAAAATGAAATCCCTTTGTATGTTTTTCTAGTGTGTAAAGAAGTCGAAAATGACTTGTTCTGAATCAAAACATGTCTAACATATTTGATTCTCTTTCAAAGACTTTTCGTTTCACTTGTGGGATTTAATTATGGGACAATCTCATATTCTTTGAAAGTTCATCAAACTTTAAATATTCTTGAATTTGATCTCATCAAATTACCTTAATACTTTTTATGAGTTTGAGATTAGTCATTTGTTTTATTTATCTTATAAATATTATTGATTTGATTAGTTTAAAGATCATTGATTCGTTGTGTCATAAGAGATTAAAAGAATAACATTTATTTAAATAATCTCAAAATTAAAATATCTTGTCCTTACAAGATAACTAAAACTTAGGCACAAAATAATAATCTTAAAAACTAAAACAAATCTATTTAAGCAAAAACACATGTCCTAATGGATGATGTAGCAACTCTTGCTTTATTTCCATTCGTAGGTCCGTGTCTATTCTGATGCCTTCTCTTTAGAAGCCTCTGAGGTTGATGCCTTACTCGTTTTTGCTTTCTTGACTTCTTGTAGGTGTGTGGGGCAGTTTCTCTTCCAATGTCTGGTCTTGCCGCAATGGAAACAATTTCCATCCTTCTTGATTCCCTTCTTAGGTTTCAATGCCTCCTTTCCATCGGTTTTGGTCTTACCATCACCTTTAGACTTTGTTGTCGATTTACCTTTCTTCTTGCCCTTGCGGACCATCAGAACATGTTTAGGTCCTACCTTCTTCAGGTTGATTTCAGCAGTTCTCAACATGTCGAGCAACTGTGGCAGCGTCTTGTTAATTTCATTCATATTGAAATTAAGGACGAACTGATTGAAACTATCCGACAACGATTGCAGGATGACCTCAGTAGCTAATTCGTCTTTCAGCGGAAAGCCGAGCTTCTCCAACGTTTGGATGTAGCCCATCATTTTGATGACATGAGCTCCTACGGGAGATCCCTTACTCATCTTGCATTGAAACAGAGCTTTAGAGGTCTTGTACTTCTCTTGACGAGCTTGCCCTTCATAAATCTCCTTGAGATTTTGAATCATATCATAAGCTACCATGTTCTCATGTTGCTTCTAAAGCTCAGGGTCATGGAGGCAAGCATAAGACAATCGACATCTAGCATGTCGTCCATGTGTTTCTTAAACTTGTCTTTGTCAGCTCTGGAAGCAGTGGCAACCGGTTCATCAGGAACAGGTTCTTCAATGACATATTCCTTCTTTTCATGTTTGAGAACAATTCTCAAATTGCGGAACCAGTCAAGGAAGTTTATGCCATTGAGCTTATCCTTCTCAAGGATAGATCGCAGAGATAGAGTATTATTTGCCATTAATACTACAACAAAGAAAATATGCTACATAAGTTTTACTAAATTTTAAAATTTATAGATAGGTCTTTACTATAAATTTACTCCCACTATTTTCTTCAAAATTAAAAATCCTCTAGTTTTAATTTCGGAAAAATGTTTCGATAGTTTTTCTAGTGAGTGAGGATCCGTATTTCACCATTCCTAAATCAACTTTGGCCAGTCTTTTAGGAAATGGTTATTTAGGTAAGTAACACCTTACTAATTACATCTCATGTAATTCCTCATCTTTTGGCGAACAACTCTTGTTCTTTAAATCATCTTATGATTATCCAAAACTTTTAACCACTAGGTTTTCTAATCCTATTAGAACAACCCAGCTAAGTCAATACCAATATCTCAATAGGCGAATATCACTAGCTTATTCTTCGCGTTTAACTAAGATAGATAAATGTGACATTGCTTTGACAAAGCTCGCATTATATCGATCGAAGCTTTAACGAGGGTAAATATTGGATGGTTAAAACAGACTTGGAATTATAGTGAGGGATTTACTTAATTATCTCATCATTTTAACATTGATCCTATCAATAGAACTATGTTTAATCATGCTTATAAAACATCCATTGCATCACATACAAGGTAAATATAAGCGGTAAATAAATATGCAATGATTATAGCCCTTCTTAACCTAAGGCGACCCGTCCCAAGCCAATGGGAGGATCATTCTACTAAAGATAGAATCTGCTTCTGAAACGCCCGGTCCACCAGGGAAGGCCCACCACGCTGCTACCTTGGTTCTTGCTTTATCTCCATGAGTATTTACAATTTTCAGAAACTTGCGTTACATGCGAGGGAGTGAGATGAGAAGAGAAGTACAATAGAAGATAGAGAAAGGCACGACACGCAGGCCGTATTTATAAAAACCAAAACTATAAAGGCTATGGGCTATAACCATGCAAAACAAACACCGTGCAATCTAACATGCATTTCAAACATCATGCGAACAAAGTAACGACATGTTTACGGAGTTTTAAACTGATTATCCCTATGTTGTGGTTAATGGGCCAAAGAAGGATCAAGAGGTTTCATAAACCATTTGCGTTAACGAACAAATACACCAGGTAGGTCAACATGAAAGAGAGGTGGCGTACTAGGCACACTTAAGTACCAGGTCTTTGATGATGCCAATCATAGACATGCACTTTTCATAACGTCTAACCATAACTCTTATGGATTCACCGTGAAAGATAGTTTGATAACTTTTATCAAATTAGAAGCCCTTTCAGAGATTTCATAAATCTATGAAACTACGAACAACTACTTGTTCTCTAGACTAACTATTAGTCTCAACATGTTAACATTTAACATTGAAGCAACCTAACATAGTTATGATTAACTCTTAATCATTCAGTGATAATCGAAATAAGTCTTTATTAGGTGTGATACGATAAACGATAAATATCTAAATCGAATCAAACAGCATGCATCTCATACATAAACATCACCCAAGAATTTAAGTCCGAATTCGTATGATACAAGTGTCTCTAATACCACTGTTTGGGACACTGTAACGCCCCGGTTTTGGGCTTGGAAGTTTTGGGTTTGGACCGGACCGGTCGGGTTGCGGTTCGAATATATAAAGGTGAAATTAGGAAAGCCTAGTTCGGGTTGCATTAAAAATATGGAAAAATGTCCTAAAATCCTCTTTTAATATATATAAGTGAACTGTGAAATCAATTTTACAAAATGAGGTTGGGAAGGGTGACATTTTGGCTAGTGACCAAAATGTAATTTTTGAAAGTTGCGTGACTGTTTTAGAAAGGATTGAAACTTTGAATCTTTAAGGAGCTATTTACCCAATGGGAGTTTCTCCAGATTTTTCTAAAATATTAAAGGTTTATTAAATGGTTTTTAAATAAAAGAAAAGTGGAGGGAAGATATTTTGTCATTTTCTAACTAACTTTTCTCTCAATCTTCTATTTTCTTTTCCCTCATTTTCTCTCAACCCAAACATCTTTTCTCCAGAGATTTTCTTCTGATTTTGTCACCTAAACATCTCTTTTCAATCCTCTTTTGATCTCTAATCATTTCTTCAACAAAACCTCACCATTTGCTAAGTGGAATTTTCAAGATTTTGGTTCCAAAAAGGGAGAAACTCAAGTTTGGAGGTAAGAACGTCCTTCTCCTCTAAACTCTCAGTTCTTTACTGAAATTCCCAAGTTCTCAATCCTTGAATTATAATTTATTAAAGGTTTTACAATGGTAATCTTGATTTTGGCTTTAAAATGCAAGATTTGGTGATTTTTGGTGAAATTTCGTGAGATCTGTTTGGGCAGTGTTTTGAGGTGTCAAATTGATGTTAAATGAATGTTAAATTGATAAGGAATTGAGGTTTTATCAATGCAATCCCGAATAGGTTGAATTTCCTAAGTTTTGCTTGATGTTTTTAGTTGTTTTTGGGGTGTTTTTGATGATCTGTTATAGCTGGAGGTATAAGGACGTGATTGTGATCATTTTGGATGTTAATTGATGTTTAAAAATGGTTAGAAGTGATGGATCTTGGCTGGGTTAAGTTTCGGAAGTGTTTGGTGGTGATTTCGGTTGTGTTTGGTAGCCGAAATGTTGGATTTGTGATGAGCAGCGAGTTTAGTTGTGTTGCTGGTGTTTTTAATGCATAATGATGCATTAATCTTCTGTTGTTATATGCTTGAAACAGGGGAGGAAGATCCGTGAGCATTTGAGGTGGTGTGGAAGGTTTCGGATGCTTGGAAGGCTTGTTGGCTAGCCTTGTTTTGTGTATCGGTGAGTGAAGTTGGGTTTTCAGCTTTTAAACCAAGGTTTGAAGGTTTGGGAGCTTAGTTTAAGTCTAAACAACTTTGCTAAGCTCAAGAGTAAGTAAATGGATTTTCGCTCTTGGTTTGTGTTGTGAATTGGCTTTTTAAGCAATTGTGGTTGATGGTTGCAATGCATATGATTTGCATGTTTTAAATTCTGTTTGGAAGCATGTTTTAGCATGGTTTAATGCTGGTTTTGAAAGCCATATGTGAAGGATGCTCAAGGTAAGAGATCCTTGGTTTTGTACATGGAAATTGTGGTTTTGATGCATGGTGTTGCATGTTGTTTAATGGCTTTGTGTAATGCTTTAAAAACAGTGAATTGATGATGGTAAATGATGAATTTTGCATTATGGTTATGCATGTGAATTAAAGGATTAATGTGGTAAGATGGTTATATTGGTAAGTGATGTAAGTGGTTCTTGGTTCTTTGATCGGATATAGTTAGCCGGCTATAGGATTGGGTGCACCGTGAATAAAGTCGCCTTGGGTGTGGAGTGGTTAAGTGAGAACCGGTAAACTCCATCCAAGTATCCTAACGAGATGGTTAAGGTTATAATGGTGATTGGAATCCCATTCGAGGACCTTGGGTAAGCAAAGGTAATAATGGTGGTTAAAATTCCATTGGTGGACCTTGTGCTTGTTAAGATCACAATTGTGGTGTAAAGTCCATGTGTGGATCTTGTATAGGGTGTCCCGGATCTCGTTAGGGATGTTATACAACTACCAATCGGTGATGCTAAGGTTATATGGTGTTTAAAAGTCCATATATGGGAACCTTGTGCATGTTAAGGTTGTATGGTGGTTAAAATTCCATACATGGGAACCTTGTGAAAGTTAAGGTTGTATGGTGTTTAAAAGTCCATACATGGGAACCTTGTGAAAGTTAAGGTTGTATGGTGGTTAAAAGTCCATACATGGGAACCTTGTGAAAGTTAAGGTTGTATGGTGTTTAAAAGTCCATACATGGGAACCTTGTGAAAGTTAAGGTTGTATGGTGTTTAAAAGTCCATACATGGGAACCTTGTGAATGGTAAGGTCAAATGGTGTTTAAAAGTCCATTTGGGGACCTTGGATTGGTAGGGTGTATGAAGCGTGGGGACAACGCTTGTGATCCGCGTATCCGATTGGATGTTGAGTTGAAAAGTGGATTTGGTTGATCACTTGGAAGCCAATATAATGTTCTTGAATTTAATGAAGCATGAGATGCTTGAATTGATGCATGGTTGCATGAGATTTGCTTAATGTATTATGAATGCATGTGTACTTGTTAGTTTGAACAAGTGTTGATTATCTATTGAGGATGGTGCATGTGTGCATGAGATCTCTTTAGTGCATTGAAGTCTTGTGAAGACTTGTTTTCAAAAGCATGAGTTGCAAATATTGATGTTGTGGTTCATATGTTGCATTTGTAATGCATGTGTTTTAATGAATGAGAAAATGGTTTAAAAGGTTTATTGCTTAAAGTGATAATCAAGGATGAGAAAGGTATGTTGTGAATTGGAAGTGACTTCCAAGGGTTTGAATTTAACCTTGCATATGGTGTTTATGCATGGTGTGGTTAAATTGATGGTTTTGCAAGTTTATGTTTTGAAAAGGCTTGCTTAGCTTTCTAAGCTAAGGATTGGTTTTCATGATTGAGCAATGCATGGTTTTAAGCACGTTGTTGAAAAGGGGTTTTCAAACAATGCTTTGGTTTATGAAATCGAGTTGCTTTTAAAAGTGGTTTTATGATTCGCTGCATTGATGGTGTTTTGGTTTTGAGCATTCCTCACTAAGCATTATGTGCTTACGCTCCTTTTTGTCCATCAATGCAGACATTTGAAGTTGGAGCAGCGAGAAGCAAGGGATTCAAGGGGGAACTCCACTTGAGATGTATGTCTCGGTTAATAGCTATAGATAATAAAGGCAATGGGGGAAGAATCTCTTATATTGTTTTTTAGAGAGGATTTGTATGTTGGACAAGTTTGGTTTATGATTTTGAACTATGTGGTGTAAGCTTGCAACGTTTGAATCTTCTTATGCTTAAGTTGTTATGCTATGCTTCTTGTTTGAAAAGCATGATTGAGTGTTGGATGTGTTGAATGAGTTGGTGCATCTAGGGGTGGTTTTGTATCTAGTTTTTGATGCAAATTGGTAGGTTTGATGTTTGGCATGTTGTTGATTTATTGTGGAATGGTTTGGAGCACGTTTGATGGGGTTTAAAGGTGTTAAAACAGGCCAAACTGCTGTTTCTGGGCAGGGTGTTTCGAAACACCCTTGCCTATTTCGAAACAGGCCCTTGTTTTGGCTAGGGTGTTCCTGAACGGCCTAGCCCGTTTCTGAACACTTTGGCTACTGCCAAGGGGTGTTCCTGAACGGCCTAGACCCGTTTCTGAACACCTGATGGTTTGCAAGCTTTACGTTTTAGTCTCGTTTCTTGTTTGTGCAATTGCTTGAGTTTGAGATGTCCGTTTGAGATGAAATTTTGCAGAGAGGCATGAAACATGACTAATTTCATAATGGTAACTTAAAAATTGGTAAAGTCCTCTTAATTTTCAGAATTTACAATTTGGTCCCTAATTTCGTATTTTGTGCAATTGGGTCCCTTATCGTTTTCCGATTGCTGTGATTTTTGAGTATGCTTATCCCAAGAGTATGCCTAGGTTAAATGTGCATCTAGACAAGTTTAAAAAGAAAAAAAAAGGTCGTTAATCAAGGTTGACTTTCGGGTTGACTTTGGTTTTCCCCGTGTAATCTTCGTAGTTCGGGTCAACCGTCTAGGCCGGGCTACGGGGGTTACAGACACGTCGGCATGCCCCGTGGCGCAGCGGAAAAATTAATCCGACGTAATCCAGCCAGGATCCATGTACAGGAACGAATCCGGGGTGAAAAGATGAAGAGTTACCTTTTAAAACTCTGGAAACTGGAAAACTGACGGTATGTCGGAATAATCACGTCAAGTAAAATCGGAATCGTCACAGGTTCGCAACGACCTCTACGGAGTCCACCCAAACAAAACGAACAAAGTTTCCGCCTCCCTAACACTTAGGGATAAATTTCGACAGGTTTGAACACCTTCCAAGGAGAAGTCGAAATCCCTCCAGGGATTCCTGAGGGAGTCTGAAATCGACCAGGAGTTCAACCGGGACTTGCAATCGAGCAAGGGAACCTTCAGGAATTTGCCAGGGGGTAAGTAGAACACCAGAAAAATATCGAACAACTTCTCAGAGAGCTTTCTGGGATATGTCGAATTCCATTGGGGAATCCCTAGGGGTGTTGTCGAAATCTTCAAGAGGAGGAAGAGGGATGATTTGGTTGCTAGCCCTTGTCCCTTTAAATAGTATTCAGAGACTCAATTCTAGTTGAATATCTTAAATCCAAGTTCAACCAAAATTCATAGAATCTAATTCTACTTGAAATTGGTTTATATTAAATATACATTATATTTAATAATATTAAATGAAATATATATATTTAATTATGCAGAATCTTATTCTACATAAAACATGGATTTAAATATACATTATATTTAATCCAAATATATATATTTTTATTATATAGAATCTCATTCTATCTTTACTTGGATTTAAATATATGTTTTTAATTATGTAGAATCTAATTCTACATAAACTTGGAATTAAATATACATTATATAAATTTCAAATATATATTTAAATTTCTAGAATCTTATTCTATAATATTTAAGTCTCTAAATATTTTACATACTCTAAATAATATTTGATAAATACAATATTTATCCAATATTATTCCCATTTAAGGGAGTTGCCGATTTCCCCTATCCCATAGGGGATTTTCGGCAACCTCCCTAAAATAGGGACTATGGTTTCCAATTTTTGTTCGTTTCATTCGAAGGGTGTGACCCTTGTAGGTTCATGCAACGTTAGCAGCAAAATTAGAATTGTTCTAATTTTACAAACAATGAGTGGTATCTAGCAATACATCATTGCTACCTAAGTTGCATGAAGTCATGGTTTGACTTTCCTAATTCCTGAATAAACTTCCTTTATGTATTTCATCCTTTTGTCCTTTATATCTTAGATGAACACAAGTCATGGGTTAGTCACACTTGCGTTGTCCATCTTGTGTTTCTTGATGTCTTGAGTAGATTATGATAAACGAATCTCTATGATATCTCATATCATAATATTCGAGCATGGCCATGCATTTTCTAATCTCACTCAATCAAGTGGCCGAAGATATTTCTCCTATTATGTAGGAGGGACAAATCCTTTCTTGATCAACCATATTTCACACATAGGTCATCACGTATCCAATCATCAGTCTTTATAATGTAGTCAGTTACGACACACGTTTGACTATGTCAAAATATGTAAATCTTTATGTTGAAATCATGTTGATCTCAAGTCTGAGGATTGTACATATGTTTATCATGAGCAATGTTGTGACTGTCACATAATTACCCAAGAAACATGCTCATAGCAGGTCAATCCAGTATGTTGTTCTATAACAAATACTTATGTGTTGATTTTGACATCTCTATGTCAATGAAAACGCTTTTCATCAACCACATATTAGTCTTTATATATTATCACTGTCCATACCCGTAATAATATTCGACTAAGGATCCTATTTAACAATAATCGTATTATTGTATGGACATTATTATCCAATGGTTAGTTTGATGCACAAAAACATACCAAATGATAATAACGGCAATGCCATTACTTGATAAATCTAGTAAAATAGTATGTCTATTCAATCATCATATGATTGGTCTTTGGGCATACTCCAACAAGTAACAGTATCGCCTCGGTAAGGTGTACATTAGCAACCGAGAGATCCTAGCTTTGGTAGGAAAAGTTGTTAACAATGGCCATCGAATTGCCCTCAACCATGACTCGATCCCAACCATTTGCTACTGCATTTTGATGCCTTTCGAGAAAGTGCAAGCTTCATCAGTCTCAGTAGAGTGAACCCCATGAAGAACTTGAGCCCTTCCATCGATCATGAGTTTGTGGCAATTCCGAACAACCACCCCTATAGATGTTTTACCAAAGACTGCACTGTATTATCCATCCACGTTAATCTTAATGACCTCAGCACTAGGAAATACCCATATATTAACTCCATCGCGAGAAACTTGTTGAGACTGAGGATCCTATTGCATGGAGAAGCTGGGCATCATGAACCATCTTATTTCTCTTGTATGGTGTTTTACTTTGTCTGGTTTATTATGTTTTTTTTTTAAATTTTCGCACGTTGAGCTCGTTAAATCACCTCTTGTTTTCACGTCTTTCCCCGCTCAGCTTTCTCATATTTCTAGAAATGTTTCAATATTGGAGGATTGAAGTCTCGATTCTCTTCTTCGCTAAATTATTTTATGGTTATTCTTAAATTTAACTTTTAGAATGTGGCATGAGTTATTTTTCAGAAAGTTTTGATTATTTTTTGCATGCGATGTGTCACTTAATTTAAGTGCTTGTTTTTATGTATTTTTTGCTCGATTATTGGTTTAAAAATGCTTTAATGTTTTCAAGGTCACTTTAGTGTCCAATGTGACCTTCAAGGTCGGTCGTAATGTCTGGACCGAGTTTAGAGGGTTACAATGTTGTTAGTTTATAATTTATCGATCTATAGTAGTCCCTTGTTTATTATATTTTTGTCCAAATAAATCCTTGAATTCCTTTTATACTTTCATTCTCAACTAACCTACTTTGAGCACTTATAACTCACTATATGCAATGAATCTATAAGTGTATTTTTATACTCAAATGAAGCTCACATATCTCACTTCAAAAATTAAAGTATAATATTCTCTTTCCCATTAAATTTATCACATATTAACTCTCAATAGTCAATTTATTTAAATTATGATCATATTTATTTTAAATATCTTAAGTTATTAAATTTATAAAATATACTTCTAAAAATTATTTGATTGAGTTTTTAAAAATACATTTTCTCGAAATTTTATCAATAATACAATTTAAATGATAAGAAGTTGAAGTTAAAAAATGACCACAAAAAATCAATAAGTGACAATTTTAGTGGGATAAAGTGAGGACTAGAATTATATATGTTAGAGATGTTTACGAAGGCCAAAAGTTGGTTACTCAAATATGTCATACCCACATTACTAGGTTTTCATTTTCAAGTAGAACATTTAGAGCCTTCCATTCTTTAAAACATAAAATCCTATTTCGATCCATCATTACGAAATTGAAATTCACACTTTTGTACAATATATTTTATCCATGATCTAACTTATTCTAACATTGTTTGGTGAAGTTCCAACATCCTACAATTAGATATATTTGAAGTTATGTTGATTTTGTTCATGTATTTTTCTGTTATGAACAATCAACTTTAGGATGTCAAAACTTCACTGTACGGTGTTAGAATAAGTCAAATAATGGGTATAATTTATTGTACAAGATATGACCTTTAATTTGGTTATAATGGATCGATTAAATTAAGATTATATGTTCTAAGAGAACTAAAGTCTCAAAGTATGCTACTTGAAATGGGAAACCCAATAATTTAGGTATGGTGGTTTTAAGTAGCCAAAACTCTTAAATAGCATCCCAACATCCATAATTCTAATATTATATTCCATGTTTGAAGTATGATATGTAAAATACACCTCTAGATCTTTTTACACATTATTAATAGTAAGTGATAGAAGTAGGCTAGTTGAACATGAATATATATAAAAGGAATTCAATGACTACTATGAGAAAAATAATCTATTTAGGAATTAAATCAAGGTTTATCCCTATAAA
Organism: Hibiscus trionum; assembly: GCA_030270665.1. Classification (NCBI taxonomy): domain Eukaryota; kingdom Viridiplantae; phylum Streptophyta; class Magnoliopsida; order Malvales; family Malvaceae; genus Hibiscus; species Hibiscus trionum. Next base: position 5,301,854 of record BSYR01000010.1, on the reverse strand, counting down.
CATATATAAAAAGGTATATAACACTTACATACGGATGAAAATCATCTGCCCCCAAAGTATGCCCCCATTTGTGCCCCTACTTTAAAATAGTGGGTTTAGGGTTTAGAGTTTGGGGTTTAAGGTTGGGGCTTAGGGTTAGGGTGTAGTGAATTAGGGGTAGGGTGTATTTTTTTAGGGTTTAGGATATGAAAATTAGGGTTATGGGGCAAAATTTAATTTTTAAGTATTTTTAGGCAAGGGCATAGAAGGAGGCATGGTTAGGGGGCAGGAGATTTTTACCCCATACATACAAGTGATTTATTTTGTTTTATTAGTACACATGTTTACCAACACTTAAATCATAACATTAAAAAAGCATCAGAACTATTTTGAACCGACACACGCATGATTAACGCGTGTGGGAACACATTTGAATTAAACAATAAATATTAAAATGCATTTACTATAATTGATGAATCTACCATATATGTATTTAAAAAAGATAGAATGACCTTTTTACCCTTAAACTTTTTTAGTTTAACCATTTTAGCCCTTAAACTTTTATTTATGTTCCTTAAATCCTAAAACTCTTTTTTGCTAATCCAAAGTCTTTCCATGGAAATCAAAACAATGCTCGGTCTTTCTTCACCTCTTGCTTTAGCTCGAGCTATTTCATACCTTTCAATCGAGACTTTTAGTACCTTTTTTGTTCAATTTCACTATCGTGTCTAAATTGATCAAAATATGATAAAAAAAAATAAAGACTCCTTTAAGACGATGTCAATATTTTGAACTTTTCTACCCATCATCAAAAATTCAAACAATTGAAAAATAACTAATATGCCCTTATTGAAATGCTGATTTCATCTTTAACTTTTACATTTTTGTAGTTTTTAACTGATGTGCAAGAAAACGACAAAATAACTAACGTCAACACTTATATAAGATAAAATAATATTATTGTTGTTTCACATATGGATCAATTTAACAAATAATTATAGTTGTAGGCTATAAAAGTATGCAATAAAATATAAGAGTAAAATGACTAAATTAATAAAGTTAAGGTGCCAAAAAGTCATTCTACCTAAAAATATTATTTATATTTAAATAATTAAGAATGTTAACTAAACACCATGTTTTTTTTTTATATTTTATGTATGTTTTATAGTTTATATGATTTCATAACGTCTTTATCTTCTCTAATATTCAAACTTAAATTCTCTCTTTAAAATATAAGATTTCTTATAATAAATATCTCTTAATAATAATGACATTCATTTGATTACAATGTTATCAACATGTAAAAATATTCTTTTAGGTCATGTGTTCTAAATTAATTTCATCACATTTTTTTAAAATAGAGCAAGCACATTTGTTCGGTTAGCCAAACTACTCATCTTTGTTCCCTCATATTTCTTTAGGTCATGAGTTCTAGACCCACTAAGAGCACACTCTTCCTTTCTCTAGAGTCTCCCTTCCCCTCCCCTTTAGCTACGCTTAAGATTAAAATTAGAATTTGTCAAAAAAAAAAACAAAAAAATAAAGTGTTAATTGCAATGCATGTTCCCAAACTATGATTCTTGTTGTAAACTAGTTATCAAACTTTTTAAACAGTCAAATTTCACCCTCAAACTATCTTAAAATATTCATTTTGACCATCTAATTTTTAAAAATTATAAAATGGCCATTAAACTTTGGCTTTTGCTACATAATGGCCATCGAGTCGTTAACTATCGTTAATGGGTGATGTGGTAGTTAAACAAATATATATAATATTATATTTAGTCTTACATATTTGTAGATTCAATCAATTTAGTTCTTATTTGAAAAATCAATAATAATATATTTTAAACTATAGTTAACTGTAAGATACTAAAATATATTAATATTGATTTTTTAAAATTATAACTAAATTGATTAAATTTATAAATTAGAGGATTAAATGTGTTATTGTACAAAAAGTTTAATTGTTATGTCACCGTTACAACTAAGTGATATTTTGTGATAAAAACTAAAATTTAATAATTATTTTATAATATTTAAAAGCTTGATGGTTGAAATGCATATTTTAAAGTATTTGATGATCATTTGTGAACAAAACATAATTTATGTGAACCCAAGAGAAAAAAAATAAAGTCTAGATTTTGCTCCCTCCCCCCTTCAGTCTTCCACTTTCCTCGTGCTTTTCATTTCAGATCAATGAAAAAAATACCCAAAATTTCTTTTCCCATTTAAGGATTTTGATTTCTTCCTTGCTTTATCTTGAGTGCCTCCCTTCAGTCTCTGCTCTCCGTCTCTCTCATTATTTATACACTTCCAAAAAATAAAACACAAAACAGTTATTATTGTTATATACTAATAATCTGGAAATATAGTTGCTAGTGGAATACAAACGTAAAGGGAAAGGGAAGGAGAAAGAGCTTTGTCTGAAGGGGGAAGTGGTGAAGAACGGAAAGGAAAATCGATTTTCCTGAGAAGATGAGCAGTGGGGGGTTTAGGGTTTCATCAATTCCGAGCAGCGTGAGGAAAACGATCCAAAACTTAAAAGAGATCACGGGTAATCACAGTGAAGATGAGATTTATGCAATGCTTAAAGAATGTTCCATGGATCCCAATGAAACCGCTCAGAGGCTCCTTCTTCAGGGTACTCCTTTCTCTTCATATTCTACTTTTAAGCCTCTTGCTAGCTAAGTTTCCATTTCTTTATGATTTTTAATGGGGGTTCTTTTGGATTACTAAATGGGGCTGATCTTATACTTTTTGGGTGTTATTTTTTTGTATGTTTTGTTGTGATCTGTGTTTCCTCGAGCTTGTCTTTGATCATAATTTCATTTTTGGTGATTTGGGTTTTGTGATGGGGACTGTAGTAGGTTATTTTTTACTTTTTTTTTTAAACTATTGGAGTGTAATGAGTTTGCACTGTCCGTGGTATTATTACAATTTGATTTGATATGCTTTCTCTGTCTTCTCTTTTATTCCTTTATACATATGTTATGCATACATGTTAATGCGAGGTTTGGTTTTTAATATTTGTTTTTCCTTTACAAATTGCGTGATTGTTGGTGTTCAGAATTCTTTTGCTTAGTTTTCATTTTTCCCGAGGGTTAGGGGTTTAATGTGTATGTATTGTCTTTACTTAGCTCTCTAAAAAGGAGGTTTTGATTCAATTGCTTCTTAAATGGCCTTGTCTGCTGCAAATTTTATTATTCTGAAGTTCATTGTTTAGTTTTCCCGCTTTCTGTTCAATAGTTAGACATTATCTGTCGGCACTTTTATGATGCTATCAGTTTCTGTTCCAGTATTCTCATTTTCTTGTTTTCTTTCACTTACTAGCTTTCCCTATGCCTTTTTAAATCGTTTTATTCCAAAGTTGTTTATATTTTGATGTTGTAGTTGCTTCAGTGTGGTGCCTGGTTCTGAAATGCTATCATATCATGGCCTTCTATGTGATGTAAGCTTATCAGTTTTCACTACTTATGAAGCATGGCTTTGTTTTGGGCCAAAAGCTGTCATGTCAGATATATGTTTTTCTTGGTAGATGTTACTCTCTTGTTTATGCCTCTAACTGCCTTTTGCTAGTACATTACCATTTTACTTGGTGCCATCCTTTGTGAACACTGTATTTTGCTTATCATGGTTTTATTCCAAATAGATGACACATTTTATATTGTCCTTCAGATCCTTTTCGTGAAGTCAAAAGAAAACGTGACAGGAAAAAAGAGGTAAGAGACTCCGCTGCAAATTGCACAAGATTTTACTCTCTTTTTGAATTGCTGTAAGTTCTGCATTTTTCTGTTTTCACAATGTTAGCCTTCTTATTGTTAAGATTTTGGTTTGGAAAAGTCGCAGTGGTTTTAAATGCAAGTAAGCAATTCATAAATTGAGTAGGGGATGGAGAGAAGTAGATAACTCCTACCGATTTTTGTTTTACCCATGGCAAATTTCTTTTGCCTTTAAGGTTTGTCTCAAGGTTGGAGAGTTTGGGCATGAAGTGGTGGGAGTGTATAGGATTGACCGGAAACCGCAGGATGAGAGGGTGAAGGAATACAAAATGTAATAGCAAGATCCATGATTTGAAGAAAGTTGATCTTCCATAGTGTTTACATGATTCATTTTTAAATTATTATTGGGAGGGGGTTGAGACTGCTTGAAAGTAGTTGATCAAGAATGCCTTTTATTTCACCTGTATAGTACAGTACGGAAGATTTCCCCCCCTGTTTTGTTTGGTTCAGGCTCTGTTTAATCATTGCAGTTCATATGACTTTATTATTCATTGTTGCAGAGTTTGAACACTAAAGAGTCCACAGACTCCCGGTGGAGATCTGGTTCACAGGGAAGGGGGAGTAGGGGTGGCCGGGGAAATTTCCCTCCTCGTTATGCAGCACATGGTAAACAGAAATTTGGAACAAAAATCTATTTAACATAATCAATTCTTGTATAATGTTGGGCTTCTGAAATAAGGAATTGATTGTAATGCATACTTGTGTTTGTTTCAATCATGTTACTAATTTAGTATGAGGTCAATGAACAAGTTCACTAATTTTGTTTTAAACATTTTCTTCTTTTCCCCTTCCCTTGCATTTTGTTGAGTTTTGTGTCAGATGTGGTTTTTGTTACAGCTTGTGTGGTGCTGAACTGCTGATGCTTGTTGACTTGCTGTTGTCATTATATTTGCCCTCTTTCAGTTTGATAAATAAAATTTCCGCGGCTCTTGTGCTAGACTTTATAAATTTTGAATTATTGTCAACAATTATCTTCATGCAAATTTTGCCTGGTTATCCTATCAGAAACTGGCGTTTCCAAGAGTTCTGGTCCTGGGAGAGAGAATGGAACAAATCAAGTTGCAGAAAAAGGCATTGGTAAATCTTCATCAACCTCACTGGAGACAAAAACTAATGAATCAACTATGGTAGCCAGGTGGACAGAATTTGCAGATCTACTATCTTATATGATTCTCTTTTTATGCTTTTTGTTGTCTATTGATTAAAATGTGGCTTCAATTAAATGCAGTTTGTTACATTTTCATTGTTATGTTTTATAGCCCTGTACCTGTCATGGTCGATGGTCCTACTGGTGTAGTGGCTGAAACCTCCTCTGCACCTGCAAGAAATGCTGCCAATCAACCTCAGGAAAATTCATCTGTTGTGAGCTATGAGTACGGAAGTGCACCATCCCCTGCTGGTGCAATAAACAAACTCAACATTGCATTTGAAAGTGGAGACATGAGTGGGCCGCCTGCAGAAAGCCCTAGTGACTGCTCCATGTCAACTACTCCAGCATCTTCATCGACAATCTGCTTCTCATCCTCAGACCCTGCACTAGTTCCATCCTGTGATTCTCAGCCCCCTGGCACTTCGGGCACAATCAAGCGTGAAGTGGGAGGTGGCCGGGCTTCTGTAGAACCAAATGCAATTGTCCCTACTGAAAGAAAATTAGCTTCTGGTCAGGATTCTGGAAAAAAATTAATCAGTTTTGGAGAGTTATATTCCTTATACTGATCTATCTGATTAGTTTTTTCTATTACTTATGGCAGCTACTGAGATTAGTAGCACTTTCATGCAAGGAAAGATGCCAAGCAAATCTTCTGGAGTAGTGAAAAATCTGCCGACTGAGTCTGCCCAACCTTCATATGCTGCAACCCATGGTTCCTCTATGAGTCGGCCTTCATCCAATTATGGTAGCCGCTTACAAGTAATTGGCCCTCAGAAAGGTAATTGGAATGAATATTGTCTTGATTTTTTATGTATTGGTAATTGCTGAAAAAACTTGAGATGGGCTTGTTGGTTTTATGGCTTAATTGGATACAACCTGAGAAACATTATGGATTTTGTGCTATAATCCTTGCTTCTGATACACAGAAAAAAGTGGATTTTCGGCATTTTGCTAGACGGTACATGGATGGTTATGTTGTCTCGATCTAGCCTAGGTATCAAGATATGTGGGTTATTTCTTGGAGACAGGATTTATGTAACTTCACTTAGACTAGGAAATTTTACTTGAATATTTCCCCGTGTTTGCTTGACAAATGATGTTCAGACTCACTATGTTACCCCTTCTAATCGTTAGAATCTATAACTATTTTTGGTAAATGGATATCGGTTACCTTTTCCTTTGAGAAAACAGATTTCAGATGCATGTTTGTTTCAAGTTTGAATGAAAATCATCATTATAACTGAGAAGGATGGATGAATTGTCCTGTAAATAGAAGTAGCTCCTAAAATAACAGTGAAAGTTGTAACTGTGAGAAACAATAAGGAAAGTTTTTAAAACTTAAGATATCTTTAGCACAAATTTACTTGGTTTTTCATTCTTTTAGTTTACTTACAAATGGTTTGATAACATTAAATGAAAACGTGTGCTCTTGAACTTACTTTAGCTGATACATACAAATATTTGGACTACTTTATGTTCTTACCTGAAGATAGTTGAAGGCTTGATAAATATATGCAAAGTATTAATTCCTATATGTCATCGACAGTTGGTTCTAATAAAGAGTGGAAACCAAAGCCAATCAGCTCTAATGTTGGGCAGGGTTCTGGAACAGCTGGTGCATCTGATGTTCCTACTAGTTCAGTTGAAGCCAGTGCTCATTCGCAGCCTGTTTCAAGAGTTATTGACTCCGAAGAAACAACTTCAAAATTGCAGAAGAAGCTAGAGGAGTTGCATCTCCCACAACGTCAACATGTTATAATTCCAAACCACATCCATGTCCCTGAATCTGAAAGAACCAAGCTGAGTTTTGGAAGCTTTGATGCTAGTTTTGGAGTAACATTGAGCAATGTTGGTTGTCAGGAGATTGCTAACAGTCCTACACCTTTATCTGAGGCTTCTCAAGATGTTGATGAAACTCCAGAGGAGCAGGCTTCAAGGTTTGTTAACTTTTGACTTCTAAGCAATCTTGAACCCTTTTTTCTACGGAATAAGCAATGATAACCTTTCTAGGGATCACAATCTTGCTGCTATTTGGTGTGTTTTCGTATGCTTGACTCATGCTATTTTCTTGTATGTTTCTGTTTCTAGCAATCAAAATGCATTGGCAACTGCTGAGGAAGGAGATTACTCTGATCATCCACAATCACCTGCACATGCTCCTGAAAATTTGTCCGGTGATGGTGGTGTATCTAGTTCAATTCCAGAGTATAATGAAAACAAGCAAGAGAATGCATTGCTCTCTGGAGGCCATCAATACTCTGTGGTCCATACACCTCCTAACTACAATTTAGGACTCGTCCCTCCTATTTTAGCACCACTTGAAAACCTTGAATCTCAAGCACATGAAGTTTCTCGCCTTTCAAGCTTTGTTGTAAGCATCCCCCTACTTAATAAATGATGCTCAACTATTGTCTTTGTATTATTCAAGCTCAAGATTCTTTTAGCTTGATTTTTTATGTAAAAAGTAGTAGAAAGTTTCATACATATGTTGCTAGATTTTGTTAAATTCTTGGTTTACGTTTTGCTTTTGGTCATTTTGCTGATTTCTATAATATTGTTTCCCTAATGTCAATTTCAATTGTGCTAGTTGATGGCTCTGATCTGATACTTCTTTCTTGTGTTATTAAATGCTTTGATGTGTAGGTTCAACAGCCATTTGATCCAGCAACTTATTATGCCCAATTCTATCGCCCAAGTGCTGATAATGATGGTCGTCTTTCTCCCTTTCCCTCTGCTGGAATTGCCACAAAATACAATGGAAACGTTGCAGTACTTCCTCCACAGACTTCTTCGTCTCCACAAGAGGTGTGTAGAGATTAAGATTAGGAACCTTGCATATTTTTACACTGAAAAGGTGTATTTTACGATAGAAATATACTTTTTGAATAAATCATGTAATCTGCTAATTGAATGAGCATAATGCTTTTCCTTTTCTAATTGACTAATTTGTTTGAGGTAATATACCACAGTTCTATTGGACTTTGATCTATTGCCTAGAATTTTTAGTTGCTTATAGGTACCCAGCTTTTGAACATTCTAGATAGATGATTCTCTGTTCACCTACTTGGTGACTACAAAAGCAGGTATCACTTATTTGGTGTTTATTGTTGGGAAGGTAGATGGTTTGGCTATAGCAACAATAAAACCCTCTACATGTTTGTTTTTTGGATCTCCTTTGGGTGAGCTGAGAAGTTGGACTTGGTGAAAATCATAGTGGTATCAAGACATGATTGTCAGACAAGGCAGTTGATTGCTTTTATACTTCATCTTTCTGTGCTGTATTACATGCTAATACTGAATTTGAATATGATGTTACTGCTGGACGCATCCAAACTCTAAACACATGCATTTTGCATGTGTATTAGTTCAATTTAGTAGGAATTTGGAGCTTATTTGCATCTATTGGCACTTGGCAGGGTGGAAACACTTTGGTACCAACAACAGCAAGTCCAACTCCAGCAGTTACTCAAGCTGCTGGGCTGATGCAAAGTTCTATACCTGCAACTCAACAACCAGTCCCTGTCTACCGCTCAGCAGCTGGGGTGCATTTACCACATTATCCTCCAAACTACATTCAATATGCCCCCTTTTACTCTCCTTTTTATTACCCTTCTCCTGCAATCCACCAGTTTATAAACAATGGTGCTTTTCCTCTACAACCTCAAGCTGGAACTGTTTATCCTTCTGCTCCAGCAGCGCCTACTACAGGAGTCAAATTTCCGCTTCCTCAATTTAAACCTGGAAATAATATATCGAATTCTGTGCATATTGGAATGCCAAGTGGTTATGGGCCATATGGCTCCTCCCCAGCTGGTTATAATCCCAGTTCTGCTGCGACAACTGGAAACTCAACCACAAGTGAGGATCTTGGTGCATCTCAGTTCAAGGAAAGCAATGTCTACATTACGGGGCAGCAGGTTAGCAACATGTTCTCATTTTTGTCATTTTTTTATTTCTTGAAGAAATAATGAAACAAAAATTTTGTAATGGCTTGTAGGTTCATGCCCCAGTTTGTTCTTAGTTTATTTTTCTATGTGATGGTTACATGTATCTTTGGACACAAGTTTTTTTTTTCATTATAGAGTATACTGCAAATTATTGGTATAAATAAGACAAGAATATAAGAACTCTCTATCAGGTTCACATCTCAATTTCTTATGCCAGTGTCGAGATTAAAGTAGTTCTTTGCAGAGGGGGTATTATCTTTGGTGTTTGAAATTGAATTTTGCACTCATACTCTGATGATTTTGCTTCCCGTTTCCATCTCTTCACATTACTGTTTTGAAAAGCCTGCAAATGTCAATTCTTGTTTTTCTGTTTGTTCCAGTTTAGGGGGAAACACTTTGGTGTGGTTGATAAGTCTTCTTCTTAATCATGATAAATTCCTATCCTTTTTGGATCAAAACAATGCCTCATTGATGCATTAAATTCATGGTAATTTAATGCCTAAAATGGTGATCATGCTCTTATCGGTTGATTTAATTGTCTGTTATGGTTCTACATGATACACTTATCTGCACCTGTCTTCCTTAAGCATTCTCTGTTCTAATATGGATAAACATAGGTCTGGGAAAGTGTCATTTGACATTTACCATTCTTGACTAGTTTATTATGTGCCTTTAAAAAAATTATTTTCCTTCTATTATCATTTTTCACATATTTGCTTTGCTGCAGAGTGAAGGTTCAGCTGTGTGGATTGCTCCCCCTGGTCGAGACATATCCAGTCTACCAGCTAATTCATTCTATAACCTTCCCCCTCAGAGTCAGAATGTAACGTTTGCTCCAGCACAGGTTGGTCCTGGCTCCTTTGCTGGTATCTATCATCCACAAGGAGTAGCAGCAGGTGTTCATCCTCTTCTACAACAGGCTCAGACTATGGCTGGAGCTGTTGACATGGGGGGACCTGCTGCCAATGTTTATCAGCAGCCTCAACATGCACAGATGAACTGGCCCAGTAACTACTGAAACAAGGATTGGATATGTTCTTTGTTTTTCTTCTTTTTTTGTAAATCAACCAAACAAGACAATTCAATGTCTCCAATCTTGTGTTACTTTTGGGAACTTCAACAGGTTTGAATGGAGAGGAGCATCAAGAAGATACACCATTAGCCAGAGTTAAGATTGTAATTCTGTTCAAGGAGTCCAAAAAAATGCCAATGGTATCTTCTGTTTGCTTGGCTTGAAGGCATAAAGGATTCAGTTTCTCCTTTAACTGATTTTGACCGTTTAAAGTTAGTGAAGGTAGGCATGTGCAGGTCTGTCTCTTGCTATATGGTTTTTACCCGATTTTCCTTTTCATAGTTTAAAGCTTTTACCCTTCATATCTTCCTTTTCAAGTTCTTGAACTAGTGGCATTTACTATTAAGGGTGAGAATCTTTTGCTTCTTTTTTTTTATTGTTCCCTTTTATTTAAGGTTTAGGGGGTTCTGGAAGTTAAGATTTAGGTTGGTGGAAATTTATTTTCCATCTCGCCATCTATTTCTTCTCCTGTTTCCTCAGTCTTACCTGTAAAGTTAATTTTGATAGCAAGAAAAGGATGTACTGAACTGTTGTAATTGGTATAAGCAAAGGCCAACAATTTTTCAATTGTTTCATTTCACTTGAGGCTTTTGACTTAAATTATGTCCTAAATGCTGTTTTCATAAGTGAAAGGCTTATCTTATGCAATTGTAGTTGTCTGTTTTCTTGGCTTGTATATATATTTGTGTTGTCGAAAGTGTTTCTTTAGCTTCACTTGTAAAGGCACTAGTAATACTAGTTATTGTTTAGGATTGTAGATTGAACAAAAGCTGAATCATATCCAAATATCTTTGGTCTACAAATTTACAGTTTTGTTGATGCTGATCAGTTTGGTGTGTAAGTAGCAGCAGAATATTTGTAAGTTTTGTTATTGCCGGTGTCTGCCATGTTTACCAAATTATTCATTGCCCATAAACTTTGTGCAAATATCTTCTTTTTTTAGGCTAAGAAATATATCCACATATATAATAAAAATATTAGATGTATTAAAATTTTACATGTTAATACCATATGTTTAGTGAAGGTTTTTTCTTCATTGTATTTAAATGTATTGCTTATAATGAATCATTACAAAGCACTAGTAGATGTAATCTGGATATGACCCACAAATAGGGGTGAGCGTTCGGTCGAGTCGAGTCAAAAAATTTCGAGTTATTCGAGTTGACGCGTCATATTTTACGACTTGAACTTAATTTGAAATTTTTTCGATTCGAGTCGAGTTTTCGAGTTTCTATACAAATTTAATTGTAATTATTTACCATGTTATAGTACGATTTGATTCAAATGTAAACAACTTTCTCTATTCATATAAGATATATATATATATATTTCTTCATATTATTTTTCACATGCATAAGTAAGATTAGTAATGTTATTTAATAAAAAAATACCATCTAAACTTCTAAAATATATTTATAATATTATTTTTAAATAAGGAACTTTTAAGGATAAAGTACTGATGGGGGTATAAATGAGTCAATGAATTGATGTAAAGAAAAAAAATACAAAAAATTCGGTTGAATGATCAAATTGAATAAAATATAAAGTTAAAGGGCTAAATTAAAAAAAATAAATTTGTTAAAAATATGAATTGAAGTTATATAGATATTATATAGTGTTAGTAAATCATGTGGTTTAATTTTGGTAAAAAATAGACTTAAAACGAAAGAGAAATTAAAGAAATGGGAAACATTCAAAGTTGAGGGGCTAAATTACAAAAGTAGGAAATTTAATTTAAAAATATGAATTGAAGCTAAATAGGTATTCTAGTTTCTACATTGGTTTAGGAGCATGTGGTTCAATTTTGGTCAAAATTGACTTAAAACGAAGGAGATATTGAAGAAATGAGGTAATCATACAAAGTTAAGGGGCTGAATTGAAAAAATATGAAATTTATTTTCAAAAATATAAATTGAAGATAAATATGTATTCTACGCTGGTTTAGGAATACGTGGTTCAAATTTGGTTAAAATGGACTTAAAATGAAGGAGGAATTGAAGAAAAATGAAATCAGTGACTAAATTGTAAAACTGTAAAATTCGGTTTTTCGATTTTTCGAGTAGGGCAAATTCCAAACCGACTCGAAATCGAATTTTTTTGAGTTAATCGAGTTGACTCGAATAACTCGAACAACTCGAATAACTCGACTTGAATAACTCGAAATTGAATAAAAATATCGATTTTTTCGAGTCGAGTCGAATTTTGCTCACCCCTACCCACAAATAGTGAGATTTGAACTTAACGAGATCAAATATATGAGATGATGGTACTAGGAGTTTTATTGGAGTTTTATCAAATCTATATTTTTTTGGGAAAATCACTAGTTAATTTGGACACTAATTTTGCTTGGAATTCGACTTGAAAAATTTAAAGTGCCACCAATATTATTGTAAGTAGGAGTTGAATAATAAAATAGGACTTGAAAAATTTAAAGTGCCACTAATTTTGCTTGGAATTCGACTCGATTTTTTTTAATAAAATTTGAATAATAAAATAGGATTTAAATACCTATATAACTTCAATTCTATTTTTTTTAAAATAAATTTTCTCTTTTTGTAATATAATTTTTTAACTTTATAGTTTATTCAATTTAGTCCTTTGACCACAACTCTATGCAAATTATTTTTTCATCAATTCTTTGACTCCTTCATACTTCATTTCCTCAAAATGTATTCTTAACAAAAATATTATATAAATATATTCTATAATTTTAAAGGAATTTTTTTTGATACATGACCTTTTAGTTTTAGGGCTTAGGGGTTTAGTTTGAGGTTTAGAGTTTATGAGTTTAGGGTTTAGAATTTAAAGTTAGTGTTCAAAATTTATGGTTTATGAGTTAAAGTTTAGAGTTTAATTTTTAGGGTATAGTGTTAGGAATATAGGATTTAAATTTTATAGTATGAAAATATAACCTTATTTTAAACGGTATTTGATTTATGTATCACATTACAAATCTTACACACTTGTGAAAAATGAAGAAATATATGTATATCGTAAATGGATATAAAATGTCATTTAAATTGAAACAAATCAATACCATAATATTATAAATATTTATAGTTGAATTTTAACAAAAAATTGAACAACTCGACTTAAATTTCATAAACTCGACTCAAAAAAAATTTCACATAAAGTAAGACTCGTCAATTCGACTAACTCAAATTTTTTTGACTCAACTTGATTGAATATTCACCCCTAATTGTAAGGGTGTTGTCTTTTCACACTCTTGTGTATGTTTAGATAAAGAGTAAATATTTGATGCACTACTAGTGTAGATGAAGGTGTAAAAGTTTCATCTTTGAAAAAAAAAAGATAAAAGAAAAAAAATTGATTTATTTATTCACAGAAACATGTGGCTGCCATGTAATAAAAAAATTCACAGAAACATATGTGACTGCCACATCGTCTTTATGTGTCGATTTATCAAACAAGTGATCAAAGATTTATTTAAATGTATTGCTAAATACTAATCTAAAAATTATGTGTTATGAATATTTATCTATGTGGATGTCTATCATGATAAGAACTTTACCAAAGAGATTTGATTTATTTATTCTTAGGAATATTGTCTCTATTAATTAGAGTTTAATGTATTATGTACTTCTTATGCCTATAAATAGATAAAGCCATTGCACACAATTCTAGTAATTGAGAACAATATGAATCTCCCACTTTCTCTTATCTCTTTGTTCTTTTATTGTTCTTCGTTCTTATTCTTGCTCTTCTTTATTTTATTCACAACACGTTATCAGCACGAGTTCCCTCGAAAGATTTCAGTGCTCTTCGTTCGAATCTCAAAGGAGTTACTGGGAACAATTCGATTCTATGTTGAACTGAGATAAGTGTTTTCTCCTTATTTTTTTAATTACTGATTCCCTTTATCTCAATATTTTAATTTGGTCTTTAATTTTTGAAAAAAAACATGATGACATATAGACGCGGGTCTGACAATCACGATGATTGTTGCGCGAGAGCCGTAGATTTTGATAATCAGATGTGAGACCAATTCCGTTCGACTAAGTTTTGGAGGAGTCATTCGCAGATAGAAAGAGGAGAATAAAAACAACTTATTGATTTATTACACAACAAGGGTTTCATATCCCTCTTTTATATTAAACTTACTATTATATTTTTATAATTAAATATCAATATTTGTAGAACTAATGTTTTGATATAATAATTGAAAAATAATTTTGGACTAAATTGAAAAGATTTCAAAAATGCCTTTAAGTCCAAACAATTTGAAAATAAGTTTGTGGATGTTTTAAATGCTTTTGGCAAGGTTTGAAACGTTTTTAAGTAGCCAAACCGGGTTTTTCAAGGTACCCGTTTCGATACAGGCTAACCTGTTTCAAAACATTTTGAAACAGCCAAAACACGTACCGAAATAGGGCTTGCCTGTTTCAATACAGAGGGTTTCGGTTTCGAAACACCATTTGGTGTTTCGATACGCCCAACGGTCAAAATTTCCCAATGACTTTTTAAATGCAGCTCAACGGTCACTCGTACCGAAACGGGTTGTAACTGTTTCGATACATCTCAATACCATTTCAATACGGCCAGAGACGTTTCGATATGGCTTGCTGCATCAGGCTTCAACGACTAGTTCTGAAGAAGGTCGTTCCGATACGGGCTCGCCTGTTCCGACACTGACAGCTCATAAACTGCAATTAATGAGGGAAATAAAGTCTTCAACGGCTCCAATTCAATCCCAACGGTCCTCAACGGCTACAAACTCATTTGGGAGTATAAAAGGGACCTCCAAGCTTCAAGGATATGTTAATGCTTCAATTGTAACAACACTATGATGAAATATTGTCTTTAGAGCTAAATTGTATATTTCTTGTATAGACAACACTTGTGAGCTTAATTGTCAAATTTGCTCAAGTGTTTAGGTTTTGGGTGAGTGCTTAATAGTGCAAACAAATACCTATTAGAGGGATTTCAAGTTTGCTTAGAATTTCTCTTGTAAGAGAGTGCTTGATCAAGCTTTGGGTAGAAAGCTTGATCGTTGTAACGGTTTCCTCCTAATCCGAGAAAAGGGAAAGAAATTGTTAGTGAATTTGGTTGAAATCCTTAGTAGGAAGCTAAGGTAGTGGATGTAGGCTTTGGGTTAGAAAGCTGAACTACTCTAAATCCTTGTGTTCAATTCTTATCTTTTAGCTTCCACTTAAACACCCAAAAATCAACCTTCTCCACCACTTGGCAAGCATCTCGGTTGTGACCATCGAGCTCAACATTTGGTATCAGAGCTTGGCTCAATTGAAGAGAATTAACATCATATTGAGGAGATCCGGCAAGCTCGAACAACATTTCAAACAACCGATTCAATGGCGCAATCCATCGACAACCCACCCTTCTACGACGGGACCATCTATGCTTATTGGAAGATGAGAATGATGTTCTTTGTCAAGTTCAAAGACTACAAGCTTTGGGACATTATTGAGGATGACCCGTTCGTACCACAAAGAAGCAAGGCGGATTGGAGTGCCGACGATCGCAAGAAGATGGAACTAATATGCAAGCCTTTGCAATTCATCTTTTGTGCACTTAGTCTCAACATCTATGAGAAGATGTCTTCTTGTGAGAGTGCCAAGGAAGTATAAGACAAGCTTGAAGTCACATACGAGGGAACAAGTGAAGTAAAAGAGACCAAGATCGGACTCCTCTACCTCAAGTATGAGAACTTCAAGATGGAACCGGATGAAGACATCATGAAGATGTTCGATCGTTTCTCCACCATCACTAATGGACTCAAAGGCTACAGAGAAATCATTCCGAAAGACAAACTTGTCTGTAAAATCATCTACTCTCTTCCCGAGTCTTGGGACTCGAAGAAGACGACCATCATCGAAGCTCGATGAACTCATGGGGTCACTCCTCACACACGGAATCATGAAGAAATGGAAAGAAGAGGAGAAAAAGAAGGAAGCGATAAGGAAGATGGGGGAGAAGAAGATCAAGAGGCAAAGCATCGATGTAAATTCCATTGCCCTTCCATCCTCTACATGCCAACACGCTTATTTGAGCGAAGAGGATAATGAAGATGAAGAGATGACCATTTTCTTCAACAAATTTGTTCGGTTCATGAAGAAGGAGAAAGGAAAATCCAAGTATGAATCGAGGAAGAAAGAGTAGACAAGCTCTTCAAGCCATAAGAAGAAGGCATATGTGGCTACTTGGAGTGATGAAGACTCCACCGACAATGATCAAGCCAACCTTTGCCTTATGGCCATCGAAGAAGATTCAAGGGTAACTTCTAATTCATCTACCTCATGTTCATATTCTTTTGATGAATTACAAGATGCCTATGATGATTTGGTTTTAGAGTTTAAAAGTCACATTTTGAAAAACAAGAAAGTTGTTTCAAATTTGAAAATTCAAAATGATTTGATTTCTAAAACCAAAATTGAACTTGAAGCAAAACTCAATGAGTTTGAGCAAAAATGTGTTGATTTACAAAATTTTCTTCATAAAGTTCAAGAGGAAAAAAAATTGATTTCCAAAGAGCTTGAAAAGAAAAATAGTTTTGGAAAATCAAACTTTTATGTGAGACAATATAGCGCCCCTAGATTTTTGAATGGTAAAGTTTTTAGAAGTATTTGGGTCCCAAAAGGACTAAGTACTTCAACTAAAAAGGATGAAATTGAAAAATAGATTCCTAAGGGGACTAAATTTTGTGCCACTAACGTCTATGGATCCAAAGAAATTTGGATACTAAAAATTACTTGATTGTCTTGTTTAGGTGTGATGGAGATTGATCAACAAGTCCAAATTTGAGGGGGAGCTCCATGCACACAAGGAAGAACACTTGAAGAAGGAAGGCTTCACATTCTCCCTTGAGTTCAAGCGTGGTAAAATATAGTTGCCTTATTTGCTTAATTCGATTTATTTTATTTTTAATTCAACTAGATTATCATGTGTTGAACTAACTCTTAATGATGCTTTGAGGAAAGGGGAGCCAATTTTAAAAATGATCATTTTTGTCAAATTTGTTTTAAAAACTCTCCATTGTTATGGACTTTACAGTTTCAAACATAGTTTGAACCATTTTTGATATAACAAAAGGGGGAGAATGTTTTGAAAAATTGAATTTTCAATTGAATAAGGGGGAGCTTGAATTGATCTTGAATTTTAATTCTCTTATTCAAAATTTATTTCACTAAGGGGGAGAATCCCAAACAATTTTTTCAAGATTGGTTTTATTATATCAAAAAGGGGGAGATTGTAGAACTAATGTTTTGATATAATAATTGAAAAATAGTTTTGGACTAAATTGAAAAGATTTCAAAAATGCCTTTAAGTCCAAACAACTTGAAAATAAGTTTGTGGTTGTTTTAAATGCTTTTGGCAAGGTTTGAAACGTTTTTAAGTAGCCAAACCAGGTTTTTCAAGGTACCCGTTTCGATACAGGCTAACCTATTTCGAAACAGTTTGAAATTGCTAAAACACGTACCAAAACAAGGCTTGCCCATTTCAATACGGAGGGTTTCGATTTTGAAACACCCCTTTGGTGTTTCGATACGCTAAACGGTCAAAACCTCCCAACGACTTTTTAAATGCAGCTCAACGGTCACTCGTACCGAAACAGTTTGTAACCGTTTTGATACAGCTCAATATCGTTTCGATACGGCCAGAGGTGTTTCAATACAGCTTGTTGCATCATGCTTCAACGGCTAGTTATGAAGAAGGTCGTTATGATACGGGCTCGCCTGTTCTGATACGGGCAGCTCCAAAACTGTAATTAATAAGGGAAATAGTCTCTAACGGCTCCAATTCAAGCCCAACGATCCTCAACGGCTACAAACTCATTTGGGTGTATAAAAGGGACCTCCAAGCATCAATGATATGTTAATGCTTCAATTGTAACAACACTATGATGAAATATTGTATTTAGAGCTAAATTATATATTTCTTGTATAGACAACACTTGTGAGCTTAATTGTCAAATTTGCTCAAGTGATTAGTTTTTGGGTGAGTGCTTAATAGTTCAAACAAATACCTATTAGAGGGATTTCAAGTTTGCTTAGAATTTCTCTTGTAAGAGAGTGCTTGATCAAGCTTTAGGTAGAAAGCTTGATCGTTGTAACAGTTTCCTCCTAATCCGAGAAAAGGGGACGAAATTCTTAATGAATTTGGTTGAAATCCTTAGTAGGAAGCTAAGGTAGTGGATGTAGGCTTTAGGTTAGAAAGCCGAACCACTCTAAATCCTTGCGTTCAATTCTTATCTTTTAGTTTCCACTTAAACACCTAAAAATCAACATTCTCCACCACTTGCTAAGCATCTCAGTTGTGACCATCGAGCTCAACAATATTTATTTATGATATTTGATTAATGAGAGTTAATATTTTTAACTATGTTTTGAGTTTTACATGATATGTTTAAATGGCTTGGAAGAGACACGACGTAAAGATATTATGAGAAGCTGTTTTGGTCGTTTGCTATGCTTTCATTGCCCTTGAGAGGAAAATCAATATCGACAAATTCTGATTTTATTTTTATTTTTTAAATTATTATTTTAAAGTGCGACAAATTTTTGCTCGAAAGTAATTTTCTTCTACATCGAAAAACTCAAATATAGACTTCTCCCAATGTTAGATTACAAAAATTAATCTTGACAAGAATTTTGTGGGAGACATTCCTTGAAGTGAATGCAAGCATGATGTTTATTCCGTGCGATTATCAATGATGAGGCATTCCCTAAAGTGAATGCACGCATGATGTTTATTCTATGCGATTTGATCTGTTTCATTCCCTGAAGTGAATGCAAATATGATAATTCACTATTTAATTGGTAACATAACTTCGATATAATCCAAGTATATTGGCTGGACATCCCATTCTGCAAGGCTACTGGTCTCAAAGGAGGTTTTTAAAGGACCTTGTGAACTGTTTTAACAATGCCGCGTACGGGGATTAAATCTTAGTTATCTGTGATGAAGATATGTTAATAAAACATACTCCACTTTTAACGACAAACAATGTTGTCCTTTAGACACAATATCGTGGAAAAGGCTTTAAGAAATATTCTGAGTTAATTTCTTGTCTTATTGTGGTTGAGCAAAATAGTGAAATACTGATTAAAAATCATGAATAGCTCCCAACTGGCTCCGCTCTATTCCCTGAAGTGAATGTTACATTTTATAGCGGAAATAATAAATGCCACATTACCAATTGTGGTTGCAATTGAGGCCATGAACATATACATTGGCAAGATGATCATTTTAAGAATGTTTATAACCACTAGAAGTGGGTTTATAAAGATGACAAAAATATATTAAGAATGTGATTTTTTATGCAATGGTACAAACTATTGATCTCGTACTTGTCATACGCCGAAACATTATGGACTTGTATCCACAATCATGAATGATAAAGGAAAGAAAATATAAACAAATTTTGTTTACAAAAATGGTGAAAATAATTATGGCGTTGTTGGTCCAACTCAATTGAATATTGTTGATTTCCTCATAACCCTTGAAAGGAATAATTCGCCATTTATTTTATTTCCTTATAATCTCTAAAGGGAATTATTGATATTTTAATTTATTTTGTTTTATGTTAATTTATTTTTTATATTATTTATTAATGATTTTATATTATATATTTAAATATGTTAAAACATTCATTTATTTTGCTTTATGTTAATTTGCTTTACATATTATCCTTTGAAGAATGTATTTACTTCCAGAATAAAATATGGAATGAATTGTGGTGATTTATGCTTAGCAGACAGTGCAAGTACTCATACTATACTTAAGCATAAGAATTATTTTCCCATTTAAATGCAAGGGGAAATGTGAGTACTATATCTCAAAATACTAAAATATCAATGCTTTGGAAGAGTAATAAGTTATTGTGACATTATCTTTGATAGGTAATTGATTTTATATGTGCTATATTTAATATTTTTCTTTCTCTGAAGTGAATGGTACAAAGCACATATTTTTCATTCACCGAAGTGAATGAAACAAATCACATATTGAAAGGTGCATAATTATGCATATTTTCCCATTTAAAATCCAAGAGAATAATGTGAGTATTATATCCGAAAGTACTAATATCATAAAAGGCTCCGGAAGAGCAAATATGTTATTGCCAAATGGAACTCTATTCCATATTTAAAATACGTTATACTCGTCAAAGTTGCAAAGAGACTTATTGAATTTTAAAGATATTCGTAGAAAATGAATATATATTGAGACTATTAGTCAAGGGGATATTGATTATCTCCATATTATGAGTATAACCCAAGACAATAAGAAAATCTTGACAAAATTACATGCACTGCCATCCGGATTGCACTACACAAGAATTAGTACAAATTGAAGCTAATGCTATTATAAATCAGAAGTTTACTGATAACTTTATTATTTGACATGACCGGTTAGGCCATCCCGATTCAATTATGATGCGAAAAGTTATTGACACTTCATGTGGTTATTCATTGAAGAAATGATAGATTCTTCAAAGTAATGTTTTCTCATGTGATGCTTGCTTTCAAAGCAAATTGATTATTCAACTATCACTAGATAAGATAGATTATGAATCTATTAATTTTCTAGAACGGATACATGGTGATATATATGGGCCCATACACCCTTCTTATAGATCATCTAGATATTTTTACGGTTTTAATCGATGCACCGACTAGATGGTCATACATATCATTGTTATCAACCCGCAACTTGGCATTTGCGAGGTTACTTGCTCAATTGATAAAATTACGAGCACATTTTCCAGATTATAGACCATCACTCTTGATAATGCTGATAACATGCCATTTTACATGCAACATCACTAATTCGCATCAAGCCAACAAATTATCATAAGTTCTCCCCATTACAAATGGTTTTTGGTTAGGAACCAAATATTTCCCATCTTAGAATTTTTTGATGTGCGTTATATATTCTAATTGCTCCACCACAACGCACAAAGATGGGCCCTCAAAGAAGGTTGGGAATATATTTCAAATTTGAATTCCCCTCGATAATTAAATATCTCGGGCTTCATATGGTAAATTTATTTACAACTCGATTTACTGATTGTCATTTTAATAAGTCAATTTTCCCAACATTAGGGGGGAGAAAATACACATATGGGTAAAGAAATAAGTTGGGATGAATTATCATTATGATCCACGTACCCAACAATGTCAATGTGAACTAGAAGTTCAAAGGATAATTCATGTACAAAACTTAGAAAATCAATTGCTAGATGATTTTGTTGACCTTAAAAGAGTGACTAAGTCACATATACCAGCTATGAATGCTCCGATTAGATTTAATGTTCCAAAAGGACAAACTCTAGTTGCTAATGAGTCTAACTTACGCCTGTAGCGTGGTAGACAAGTAGGTTTCGAAGATAAAAATCATCAAAAAAGAAAAGAAGCTATATTTTATGATTGTCTGATCGAGGAATCAACATATTATAAAAATCTCTAAAAGAGATTAAAAGGTCTCCAACAGAAACATTGACATGACTTAGGTACCAAATGATAAAGAAATCTCAATAGATTATGTCATATCTGGTAATAAGTGGAACCGAAATCAAATCGACGTTGATAATATATTTGCATTCAATATAACACTAGAGATTTTGGATGATAATGTGGATCATTAACCATTGTCAATTGGACAACGTAAACAAAGAAATGATTGGCCAAAATGGAAAGAGGAAATTGAGGCGAAACTAAAATCTCTTTCGAAAAGAGAAGTATTCGGGCCTATAGTTCATACACAGGAAGGTGTAAAGCCCGTGGATATAAACCAGTCTTTGTGAGGAAAAGAAATGAAAAAGGGAAAATTGCGAGATATTATAAACTCGTTTGATTGCATAAGGATTCTCACAAAGACCTAGAATTGATTATGAGGAAACATACTCCTCGGTGGTGGATGCAAAATATTTTTATTAGTATGGAAATAAAAGAATTAGTTTTCGCCTAATAGATGTTGTTACATCTTATTTGTATGAGCCTCTTGATAATAACATTTACATGAAACTTCCGGAAGAGTTTAGGCTGCAGAATTAGTTAATTCAAGTTATGGAGAACATTATTAAATCAAATTGAATATATCTATTTATGGATTAAACAATTTGGGCGCATGTTGTATAATCGTCTTAGTAAATACTTATTAAAGACAAGCTATAAGAATTATTTAATTTTCCCAAGCATTTTTATTATGATGTTTAGCTCCGGATTTATTATTATTGTGTATGTTGATGATTTGATTATCATTGGGGCTCATGAAGAGATATCCTTGACAATAAAATCCTTGTGCATCAATCGACATACGTAGAAAAGTGCTTAAAGAGATTTACATGCATAACGCACATCCGTTGAGCACGAGGCAAAGCCGAAAAATAATTGCTATGAGGTCATTACCTTAAGATCTTTCAAAACTCAGTGCCTCTCCAAATCATGTAAATAGTTGCTATGCACGAGGCAATGCCGAAATATGTGATTGGATAAACATATCTAAAAGATATGTGAATTGCTTTCACAAGATAAGATGTAAGCTATCTTGTGTAGAAATAATGAAAAATTTACATCTCAAGGTTGATACATCAAATGTGACACAAACGAAACATATTTCTTCAAACTTTCGTCCCTCGTGATCTTCAAAAGAATAGTATTCGATGAATCCTTTCAAGCAATAATTTGAAAGATCTATTCATTAATGCATAGTCTACTTCAACATTTGAAGATTATATTCAAGATTGAATTATGAAGATTCAAAGATCTTATGTAATATTTTCATGAGGGGGAGTAAATACGCGTTGCACTCTTTTCCCCTTAACTGAGGTTTTGTCCCAATGGGTTTTCCTGTTAAGGTTTTTAATGAGGCAACATGTTATGCGTATCAAAGATGTGCGTACTCTTTTTCCTTCACTAAAGAAAATTTTTTCCCACTGGGTTTTTATCTTAGTAAGGTTTAACGAGTCACATTATCTTTATAGACATCCAATGGGGAATGTTATGAATATTTATCTATGTAGATGTCTATCATGATAAGAACTTTACCAAGGAGATTTGATTTATTTATTATTAGGAATATTATCTCTATTAATTAGAGTTTAATGTATTATGTACTTCTTATACCTATAAATAGATGAAGGCATTGCACACAATTCTAGTTTTTGAGAATAATATGAATCACCCTTTTTCTCTAATCTCTTTGTTCTTTTATTGTTCTTCGTTCTTATTCTTGCTCTTCTTTATTTTATTCACAACATTATGAAGAAATAAATTAACATTTTAATGTTAGCCTACACCGTTTTGATATTAGTAAAAGCGATCAAAGACAAAACAAAGACAATTTTCTCAAACTTCCCAAGTTCAATAAGCATTATGGAGTCTGCTATTGGTCCAAATCACTGTCCAATCACCCTTCTCTTGCAAGCTAAAAAAAGATTTCAAATTTGAATCAAGATGGATTGAGGATGCCCAATGTAAACAAAGGTGAGAGATTCATGGTCCTTTTGACTCAACAACCGATTTTCAAAATACTCAAAATTAACTAGCATCAACCTATCTAAATGAAGCTACAAAAGTTTGGGAAGGAGGAGAGAATATCTCAGGAAATTAGCGAGATTATTGGACTTGCCTTTGTCGGATGTTTCTATGCAGGAAATTAAAGTCTTAAAAGATGAATTGAAAAGATATTAGAAGGCGAACAAAAAATTATGGCACTAAAGACTAAGAATCAATTGGTTGAATTTCGGAGAAAAATATATTAAGTTCTTCCATTCTATCATTATTAAGGGTGTTTAAAACTGGGTACTCGAACCATTATTACGGGTATTCAAAATTGTGTACCCGGATTATGCACTCCTATTTTTTTCTCCTTAAAAATCTCATTGTTTTTAACTTTTCATCTCATCCATCTATTTCACTCATACAATGTCCATGGATTAGTGTAAACTAAATGAGTTTTACACCATATAAGTGGATATATATATAGGGTTAGGATCAACTTACACTGTGTAAAACTCAATTCCTTTTACACTGTTTTTAGACCGTTAGATGATGGTAATTAATGGCTCAGATTATTTCCTTATATTTTTTTCCAAAGTGATAATCTTCACATTTTTTACTGTTAATCTCATCCATCCATTTCCCTTATCCAATGGTTCTAGATTAGTGTAAAACTAAATGAGTTTTACACTATGTAACTTGATCCCATCCCATATATATATATATATATATATATATATATATATATATATAGGATCTAGTTAGACAATGTAAGAGTATTTAACTTTTACACGTTTTTTGGATCGTTGGATTGGTGAAATGGATGACTGAGATTAATAGTGGGTTATGTAAAAATTAATCTCAGCCATCCATTTCACGCATCCAACGATCTACAAAACGTGTAAAACTATGAGTTTTACATTATGTGTAAGTAGATCCTAGCCCACATATATACATTAGAATTTATCAACATTAAAAATATTAATCTCGTTTTTTCCTTTGAATCTTGTATTAACAAACTAATACAAATATTTTAGAAAAATTTAAAACTTAAAAGTACATAATACAAACATAAAAGTAACTTAAATATTTAAATTTAGTTTTAGGGTAAAAATATTAAGGAATCTAAAATAAAATATAATTTAAAATTAAAAAGAAATATAATAAAAGTACCGGGTTAGGTACCCGGTTACAAAAAAAATTCAGCTCAGACTCGACCCAACTACCCGAAAAAAATCTCGGGTCGAGTAATTTTTAAAAAAAATACCCGACTTTTAAACTTTAGGTCGGTGGGTCAACCAGGTCGGGTATTTTTGAACACCCCTAACCACTATCCAAAAGCACAAAATATATTCTATTTCTAAGCTAAAAACTAGAGATGAAATATGGATTGATGATGAATATGAAATAGTTTTCCATATGGAGCAACACTTCAAGAACTTGTTTACAAAGGATCCTTCGATTTTTGAGTGCACCCCCTTCAATTTCTGATGAGATTAACCACAAGCTTTGCAAAGAGGTTTCTTATGAGAAAATTAAAAATACATTGTTTAATATAGGAGCTCTGAAAGCCCTAGGATTGGATGGATTTTTGGGGGCCTTTTATCAATCCTTTTGGGAAGTGGTCAAGATGATGTTGTGAAGTTGGTCATCAATTTCTTTCATACATGAATTATGCCTAAAGAAATCAATAAAACGAATCTAGTGCTCATTCCAAAGATCAAGAACTTGGATGAAATGAATAACTTCAAGCCTGTTAGTTGATGCTTGGTAAATAGTGTTACACTTTAGAGCAAGTATACTTGTAGATCAAGTAATAAAGTGATGAAGTAGAGTGTCGAACCCACGAGGATTTGATAAATAAATATGAAGCGATCGTACTTAAGGATGGTTGAGCAAGTATTGGTTAGATGGTGATTTATCAAAATTAAATGCAACTAAAGTAAAATAGCTATGATCAAGACAAACAGATGTTGCAGCAAATATTCAAATAATTATGGAAGCGGAGTTTATTGCCTAGGAATTAATGTTTGATTACTTATTTCAATGCTATAGTGACTGTCAATACATGTCTGTGCAAAACAATAAAGATCTTTATCTACTTGACAATATTTTCTAATTAACTTTTGACTCTCTCGATGTCTAGAAGTTAATAACATTGTAGCTAAGGTAATACATGTTTGCGTGAACCGTAACAACTCTATTATCTTTTCAAGTTCCCCTTATTAGTCGTTAAACCCTAAACTTATGTCTAAGCCGGATTAAGACGAAGTTAACAACTTAGCCTCACTGTTCACATTTGTTTAACCTAACTCTCTCAATATTAAACCACAAATCTATAACCCCCTCAACCCGGCCTGGCAAATGATCGAACCGAACGAGCCACACAGGGAATATTGACATAAACCGGGAAAGTTTACCTTAATAAACGACCCTATTTTTTCTTTTTATCTTGTGTAGATGCACATTGTTACCTTACCTGTTAAGACTCGCAGCGGAAGTGACATCAACTCAAACGGACATAGATTTAGCATTCAATTGATTACAAACGTGTGATAGGGACCATTTTGTAATTTTAGCAAAATACAAGAACTTCATCAAATTTTAGGTTTCCATCCTTCAATTAGTCATGTTACAAGCTATTGTGTCAAATCTCAGCTCAATCCGATCATTCAAACACATTTAATTGCATCCACAACATACAAGGATAGAAACGTAAAGGAACAAAACATCAAAAGAATCTAATTAACTAGCTTAACAGCTTCGTGTATCGATACACTTAGCCATGTATCGATACACCCTATTTCGGAACAGGTCTTGGTGTTTTAGAACATGAGCCCGTTTCGATACAGTCTCCAAGACGTATTGATACACAAAATTCCAGTAGCCAACTTAACCAAGCCTGTTTCGATACACCCTTCCATGTTTCGATTCCCCATGCCCATTTTAAGCTCACCGTTTCGATATAGCCTTAGGCGTACTGTGAAACCGATATTTTAATTTTGATATAAATAAAGAACCTAAGGACTAAATTGAAAATGTCACAACGAATTTTTAAGTCCTCAAACATCCCCATATAATTTTAAGAATATGCCAAAGTTAAAAACCAAAGTTTTCAAATATTTTCTAAGTGTTTTAAAGCCTAGACAGTGTTTTTCAAGTCCCTGTTTCGAAACGACCTAAGGCGTTTCGAAACGTTTTCACCACTGTCGACCCCTATTCCGAACGCGTATCGAAACAGCTTTAGAACATATGAACCCGTATCGAAATGGCTTTAAACGTTTCGAAATGGTTCTTCATTTTGATTGGAAAATTATGACCGTTACAATGTTTTTTAACTGATTCTTTGGAAACCGTTAGGGTGTTTCGAAATGGGCTCAAGCTGTTTCGAAACAACCCTTGACAGTGGCAAAAGTGTTTCGAAACGGTTTCAACACGTTTCGAAACGGGCTCTTAAATGCAACCCCAACGACTCTTTCTATTTTGGTCCGTTTCGAAACAGGTTCCCGCGTTCCAAAACGGGTGGTTGCAGACTGCATTTATGGAGGTGAGATAACACTCCCAACGACTCTATTGATGAATGCAACAACCACAACGGTTAGAAATCAATGAGAAGGTATAAAAGGGACCTCTAAAAGCTCCAGCAACAACTATTGATCCAAAAGAAAACATCCAAACATCAAATCCAAGCATTTGTGCCTAAATCCCAAATTGTCTAGAAACCCCAATTGTAATTTTAATTCTTATCTTTTTCAATTGGGTTGAGTGCTTGTAATTGGGCTACAATTTGTATTGAGAGATACTATCTTAGCCATCAAACTCTTTGTTTTCTTTGCGTGAGGATTGGGTTAAATTTTGGGTAGAAAATTTAACCGAAATTGTAAGAGTTGCCTCCTTAGCCTAGAAAAGGGGAAGATCAATTAGTGGAATTGTTGCAAATCCTTAGTGAAGCTAAGGTAGTGGATGTAGAGTTCATTTGGAACTTGAACCACTCTAAAATTCCTTGTCCATCCTTTTAATTTACAATTTCCACCACCTAATCCTTTAAAAATCCAATTCACCCCCTCTTGGTTCATATCGATCATTCGATCCACTCAACAATTGATATCAGAGCCTACCTCTTTGAGGATTAACAACCACAAGAGGAGTTCCTAGGAAGAGTGTGATCATCAAATATCAAGAGATGGCTTCAACCTCCGGTTCGGGCATGTATGAGTCTCAATCCACTACAAAGCCCCCTTCTTCAATGGTGATAACTATTCTTTTTGGAAGAATAGAATGCGTTTATTCATCAAGTCCAATGACTACTTAGTGTGGGATATCATTGAAGATGGACCTTACATTCCATTGAAGCAAGATAGTGAAGGCAAGATGGTTTTGAAGAAAAAGGTGGAGATGAGTGAAGAAGAAAGGAGAAAGATTCAAGTAAATGACAAAGCTCTCCACATGCTCTTTTGTTCATTTGGTCCGGACATCTATTCCAAAGTGTCATCCATTGAGAGTGCCAAAGAAGTGTGGGACACTCTGGAGACTACCTATGAGGGAACCAACGATTTCAAAGAAACTAAGATTGGAATTCTCAATATTAGTTATGAGAATTTCAAGATGGAGCCCGATGAGACGGTGTCCAAGATGTTTGATCGGTTCTCCACTATAGTCAATGGGCTCAAAGGTTTTGGAGAGATCATACCGGAAGACAAGCTTGTCCGGAAGTTACTCTATTCACTTCCCGAATCATGGGATGGGAAGAGAACCGCCATCAGAGAAGCTAAGAATTTGAAGACTTTAAAGCTTGATGAGCTAGTGGGTTCTCTCCTTACACATGAGATTATGAAGCAAGGAAGGGAAGAAGAGAAGAAGACAGAAGAGAATAGAGTAGAAAAGCTATAGGTTGAAAAGAAGAAGAAGATGGGAATAGCTCTCAAAGCTTCACTACTTGAGGAGAGCTCTTCTAGTGAGGAGAATGATCTAGAAGAATTGGCTATGATAGCCAAACGATTCTCACGCTTTATGAGGTCCAACCGTGGAAGAAAAATTCAAAGGAAGATGGACTTCAAAGGCAAGAACAAAGAGGAAGCAAGGGATCAAATCATTTGCTTCGAGTGCAATAAACCCGGCCACATACGTTCGAAGTGCCCTCAACTCAAGAAGAAGGGCTTTGAGAAGAAGAAGA
This sequence comes from Hibiscus trionum, assembly GCA_030270665.1. Taxonomy (NCBI): domain Eukaryota; kingdom Viridiplantae; phylum Streptophyta; class Magnoliopsida; order Malvales; family Malvaceae; genus Hibiscus; species Hibiscus trionum. The sequence goes on along the minus strand of BSYR01000010.1, from coordinate 5,273,273 downwards.
ATCTCAAAGCCAAGCTTGCTACTTGGAGTGATGAGGAGTCATCGGAGGATGACGAACAAGAAGTGGCCAACCTTTGCCTCATGGCACTTGAGGAAGATTCCTCTATGGTAACCTCTAACTCATCAACTTTAGATTTTACATATGATGAATTGAATGATGCATATGATGAGTTACAAGAGGTCTATGATGAATTAGTTGAGAAATATAAAGAGTCGGTCATTAGGAATAAGAAAATCATTTTGGAGCTAAATGAGAAAAATGACTCACTCTCTCAAGCTAATTCAAAATTTGAGAAAAAGATATTAGGATTGAAAGATGAACTTAAATTTTTTCAAGATGAAAATGTTGATCTTAATAATCTTTTATCTCAATGCAATAGTGAACACCAAAAGGTGTTAGATGAGCTTAACAAGCTCAAGGAGTCCTTTAAAAATGTTGCTAGTATGAAGCATGAAATTGGTGAATCGTCTAAAACAAACCAACTTAAGAAAAGGACTAATAACCACAAACAAGGTAGTCTTCCTAGACATAGAAGGACTAAAAGAATTAGAAGTGTATGGGTTCCTAAGGAACTTGTAAAATCTAATAACATTATTGCTATGTCATCTTGGATCCCTAAAGGAACCAAGGTTTTGGGAGCTAACACTCATGGACCCAAAATGATTCGGGTACCAAAAACAAAAGCTTAATATCTTTGTTTGTAGGGGGAGCATTGCTACAAGGCCAAATCACAAAGTCAAAACTCATGGTACCTTGATAGTGGATGCTCAAGGCATATGACCGGAGACAAGAGTAGATTCATGGATCTAAAGCCAAAAAGTGGAGGAGTGGTGACATTTGGTGACAACTCCAAAGGTCACATTAAAGGTATTGGCTCCATAGGTAATCACTCTACTATTCTTATTGAAAATGTCTTGTATGTCGATGGTCTTAAACATAACTTATTGAGCATAAGTCAATTGTGTGATAAAGGATTTAATGTTTTATTTGATAAAAATGGATGAAAAATTGTAGACATTAAATCTAATAATATTATGCTCATAGGTCATCGCATAGGGAACATATACATGGTGCATCTAGATGACATTCATACATCTCATGCATGCTTAGTAGCACAAAATGAAAATGATGCATGGTTGTGGCATAGGAAACTAGGACATGCTAGGATTAGTGTTTTAGAAAAACTAGTTTCCCTTGATCTAGTTAGAGGTTTACCCAAGATTAAATTTTCAAATGATAAAATTTGTGATGCATGCTCTAAGGGTAAACAACATAAGTCTTCCTTTAAATCCATTAATGATGTTTCTACTAGTAGATGTTTACAACTTATCCATATGGATTTATTTGGGCCAATTAGGACTATGAGCTTGGGTGGTAAGTCTTATGCATTTGTACTTGTTGATGATTTTTCTAGATTTACTTGGGTTCTATTTTTAAGTACTAAAGATGAGGCTTTGGAAATATTCATCACATTTTCAAAACTAACCCAAAATGATCTTGAACTTAGAATTTCACATATTAGAAGTGATCATGGAACCGAGTTTCAAAATTTAGGGTTTGAAGATTTTTTAAATGAAAATGGTATTAGCCACAATTTTTCGGCTCCTCGAACTCCTCAACAAAATGGGGTAGTTGAGAGGAAAAATAGAACTTTGCAAGAAATTGCTAGAACTATGCTTTGTGAAAATAATTTACCTAAATATTTTTGGGCGGAAGCCACAAACACCGCTTGCTATATTGTTAATCGAGTAATGATTAGGCCAATTTTAAAGAAAACACCTTATGAGATTTTAAAATCTAAAAAGCCTAACCATTAGCTATTTTCACCCTTTTGGTTGCAAGTGTTTTGTTTTAAATAATGGAAAAGACAACTTAGGTAAATTTGATGCAAAAAGTGATGAAGCTATTTTCATAGGATACTCTTTAACATCTAAAGCCTATCGAGTATTTAACAAAAGAACTTTAGTAGTAGAAGAATCTATACATGTTGTATTCGATGATAACCTCCTTCCAAGGAAGGATTCTTGTGATGATGATGATGTAGGAATCATAAATGCCTTTGATGGAGGACAAACTTCAAAGGAGGATGAGACTCCAACAATAAAAGAAGAGGACACACAAGATCCACCTCTTGAAGCCTTGAAGGACTTGGCTCTTGAGGAAAAGGAAGTGAGCTACCCAAGGGAGTTCAACTATGTCAAAGATGGTGAAATCTTGGGTGATCCATCCAAGGGGGTAACCACTCGATCTTCTCTTAGATTAATGAATCATGTTGCATTTATCTCATGCATAGAGCCTAAGAATATAAAAGAAGCATTGAAAGATGACTTTTGGATTATGGCTATGCAAGAGGAGTTAAATCAATTTGAGAGAAGTAACGTTTGGACATTAGTTGTTAGGCCTAGTAATCAATCTACCATAGGAACTAAATGGGTCTTTAGGAACAAGCTAGATGAGAGTGGTAACATTGTGAGAAATAAAGCTAGACTTGTAGCACAAGGTTACACTCAAGAAGAGGGAATAGATTTTGATGAAACCTATGCACCCGTAGCTAGAATTGAAGCCATTAGGATGTTGCTTGCATATGCATGTTATCATAATTTCAAGCTTTTTCAAATGGATGTTAAAAGCGCGTTTTTAAATGGTTTTATAAATGAGGAAGTGTATGTGGAACAACCACCGGGTTTTGAAGATTCAAAATTTCCAAATCATGTTTTCAAACTCACTAAAGCTCTTTATGGTTTAAAGCAAGCTCCTAGAGCTTGGTATGAAAGACTTTCAAACTTTTTAATTGAAAAAGGTTTTGAAAAAGGTAAGGTGGACACTACACTTTTTATAAAAATGTATAAAATGACATCTTAGTAGTTCAAATTTATGTTGATGATATTATTTTTGGTTCTACTAACGAATGTCATTGTCAAGAGTTTGCTAAGCTAATGCAAGGTGAATTTGAGATGAGCATGATGGGGGAGCTCTCATTCTTTTTGGGACTCCAAATCAAGCAAAAGAAGGATGGCACCTTCATCAATAAAGCAAAGTACATAAAGGATATTCTCAAGAAGTTTGGCTTGGAGAATGCAAAGCCTTAAGCCACACCTATGAGCTCATCTACAAAGCTTGACAAAGATGAAGGAGGTAAGTGTGTTGGCTCTAAACTTTACCGTTCTATGATTGGATCATTGCTTTACCTTACCGCAAGTAGACCGAATATCTTGTTTAGTGTTTGCTTGTGTGCTAGGTTTCAAGCTAGTCCTAGAGAGTCTCACCTTATAGCCGTTAAGAGAATCTTTAGGTACCTTAGAGATACTCCTTGTTTAGGTCTTTGATACCCTAGAGACTCCACCTTCAACCTTCATGCGTATTCAGATGCGGATTATGGGGGTTGCAAAATCGATAGGAAGAGTACTTCGGGAACTTGTCAATTCCTAGGTAGTATGCTCATATCTTGGTTCTCTAAGAAACAAAATAGTGTAGCCTTATCTACCACCGAAGCCGAGTACATATCCTTAGGGAGTTGTTGTGCTCAAGTCCTTTGGATGAAGCAACAACTCTTAGATTATGGAATTAAAGTTGAAACCATACCCCTAAAATGTGACAACACTAGTGCTATATGTTTAACAAAAAATCCCATCCAACACTCTAGGACCAAACTCATAGAAATAAGGCATCATTTCATTAGAGATCATGTCCTTAAAGAAGATGTGGTTATAGAGTATGTAGACACCTTAAATCAATTAGCGGACATATTTACAAAACCCTTAGACAAAGAGCGTTTTTGGTCCCTTAGGAGAGAGCTAGGTCTAGCTAGCCTATCTTGACCTTTTAGGACCTCTTTTGTGCTTAAAAGTGCTTGATCTTGTGAAATGCCATGTTTATGTGTTTTGACTCCTAATTTCATCCATGCTTATAGCTAGGGGGAGTATGTTTATGTTTGCATATGTTTTGCCTGCTCATTCATGTCATTCATGCAAGTTAGGCCTTAGAAAAACTCAATTTTCTGCACTTTTAGAGCCTCATCTGCACTTCCAGGCCCAGGTGTATCGAAACGGGTCAACCTGTTTCGATACGGATGCCTTAAAATCATGTCTGAGAGAAGGGCGTTTTGAAACGCCTCAAAAGGGTTTCGAAACGTTTTTGCTACTGCCAAGGGGTGTATCGAAACGAGTTTCGATACGAGTCAACGGGGCTTCGATACGGTCAACACCGTATCGAAATGGTCAGCTGCAATTCTTAAAACGGTCAAACTCTCTTCCTCGCGTTTCGAAACGGCCAGGACCGTTCCGAAACGGTTTCACGGAAAGCTTTAAGTAGGGCTTTTAATGTTAAAGTTCTCTTTTAATTAAAACTCTTTAAAACCCTAAAAACCCTAACCCGACTTTTTCCCTATAAAAACCCTCTAAACCTCCTTATTTTTCATCAAATCTTGAGGGGTTTTTCTCTAAAACACAAGTCTAAGCAAGATTCATCAACATTGTGCAAGGATTTTCTTCCATTCATCCAAAATCCCAAACTAAGGTATTTTTCCTCTTTTTCTTTTTCCTTCAATTTCTATTCGAATCTTAGGTTAGAAAAATTTATTTATGTATAGTTTATATGTTTTTATGCTTGGGTTTTCAATATCTTGTAAAAATTTTTCAAACTCTTAATTTTTCTGATTCGAATATAAAAATTTTCAGTCGTATTTTTTTTCTTCTGTTTTCTCTAATTTTTTTTCGTTTTCTATTTTTTGAGTTGTTTACTGTTTTAAAAACCTTTTTACACCTAAGTGGGATTTATTATTGGATTGAATTACGAAATCTATGCATACACTTAAATTTTTCGCTTGCTTGCTTATGTTTTTAGGATGTCAGATAATTTTAGCAAAAAGCGTAAGTCCGTTCAATCCGGTGACTCGAGTGTGCGTCCGAATCTCGCTCAGCTCTTTCAAAAATCCCTTCGAACTCCAGAGATGTATGCTCGTTTCAAATATGTCAAGGATTTCGAAGTTCGACGTGAGCGTGTCATTGATCTCGAATTTCTTAACTCCGAGCGATTCCTTTTCCGTTACCTTGAGCGTTTGAGCGACTGGAATCTTCTTCCTTTGTTGAGCATCCCGGATATTCGCTACAAACATATGGTACTCATCTTTTACTCCAATGCTCGTCTTCTTAATGATGAAACAAACACCAAGGTTGTTGGGATTGAATCTTTTATGTTAGGGAAAAAGTTTGTTGTTGATGTTTCTCTCTTGGAGTCTACTTTTTCCCTTAAGGATGAATGAATTGAGAATGAACGTCACTTTGGTACTAACACCGGTCAAGTGCTTACCTTGGATGCGCACGATCGTTTTCTTCACTTGATGGTATCATGGTTCCTTCGCCCCTCCGAAGGTAAATATTCTCATATCCGTCAAGTTGATTACTTTTGGCTTGAATGTTTCCGTCGTGGTGAGCGCCCTAATGTTGCTAAGATCATATTTGCTGAGATGGTTAATAATGTTAAGCTTATTGACACCGATGCCTTGAAGTCCTTTACTTATGGCACGATTTTGAGTCACATCTTTAGCAAGATTGGTCTCGATTGCTCCTACGACTCTCCAGAACCTCGCAAGTCCAAGATTGGTGAGTCCTCTCTTCGCAAGTCCGGTTTTCACTATGTGAACCATGTTTGGGAACGTGTTGATAGAGCCGCACCTCCTCCTGCTCCTCCCATTGAACCTCAACCGCAAGCTCAAGTTGGAAACAATGAAGCTCTTACGGCTCTCATTACCGAGCGGTTCAATGCCATGGATACTAACATCGCTTCGGGTTTTGGTGTCATCAACACTCGCTTATGTGGAGGATCGTCTCCAATCTCTTGAGGCTTCCCACTCGAACTTGGATTTGTCCTTCTCTACTCTCTATGGCCAATCGACGAAGTTTCGCCATTCTCAAGTCAAGAGCGATGATGAGACTTCGGATGATGATGATGGTGGTGACGAGGCCTATGATATTCATATCATATCATATCATATCATATCATATCATATTATCTATGCATTTTAGGTTTAAGTTTGCATCTTTATGTTTCATTATGTTTTAGGAACCTATGCTTTTGATCTTATTTGGGATTATGTTTTTGAACTTAATGTTGATTTATGTTTTGGATATTTTAATTTTATGAATTAATATTATTGTTGCTTATTACTTAATGCTTATTGGTACTAACCCTTTCTCTTCTCTATGAGCTTTACTTACTATTTCTGATCTAACAAAAAGGGGGAGAAGAAATTTAAGCGCCACAAAAATTCGTTTTAAATGTTTAAAGGTTTTTAAGTTTTAAAACTTGAATTTCAAAGTTAAAATATTTTTAAAACTTTAAAAACCTATCTTAAATTAAGGGGGAGTTAGAATATGTTCAAAATCATCAAAACTCTTAAAAATTCTAACTTTGGTTTTGTTATATCAAAAAGGGGAAGATTGTGAAACCGATATTTTAATTTTGATATAACTAAAGAACCTAAGGACTAAATTGAAAATGTCAAAACGAATTTTTAAGTCCTCAAACATCCCCATATAATTTTAAGAATATGCCAAAGTTAAAAACCAAAGTTTTCAAATATTTTCTAAGTGTTTTAAAGCCTAGACAGTGTTTTTCAAGTCCATGTTTCAAAACGGCCTAAGGCGTTTCGAAACGTTTTCACCACTGTCGACCCCTGTTCCGAAACGCGTATCGAAACGGCTTTAGAACATATGAACCCGTATCGAAACGGCTTTAAACGTTTTGAAACGGTTCTTCATTTTGATTTGAAAATTATGACCGTTACAATGTTTTTTAACTGATTCTTTGGAAACCGTTAGGGTGTTTCGAAACGGGCTCAAGTTGTTTCGAAACGACCCTTGACAGTGGCAAAAGTGTTTTGAAACGGTTTCAACACGTTTCGAAACGGGCTCTTAAATACAACCCCAACGACTCTTTCTATTTTGGTCCATTTCGAAACAGGTTCCCGCGTTCCAAAACGGGTGGTTGCAGACTGCATTTATGGAGGTGAGATAACACTCCCAACGGCTCTATTGATGAATGCAACAACCACAACGGTTAGAAATCAATGAGAAGGTATAATAGGGACCTCTAAAAGCTCCAGCAACAACTATTGATCCAAAAGCAAACATCCAAACATCAAATCTAAGCATTTGTGCCTAAATCCCAAATTGTTTAGAAACCCCAATTGTAATTTTAATTCTTATCTTTTTCAATTGGGTTGAGTGCTTGTAATTGGGCTACAATTTGTATTGAGAGATACTATCTTAGCCATCAAACTCTTTGTTTTCTTTGTGTGAGGATTGAGTTAAATTTTGGGTAGAAAATTTAACTGAAATTGTAAGGGTTGCCTCCTTAGCCTAGAAAAGGGGAAGAGCAATTAGTGGAATTGTTGCAAATCCTTAGTGAAGCTAAGGTAGTGGATGTAGAGTTCATTTGGAACTTGAACCACTCTAAAATTCCTTGTCCATCCTTTTAATTTGCAATTTCCACCACCTAATCCTTTAAAAATCCAATTCACCCCCTCTCTTGGTTCATATCGATCATTCGATCCACTCAACACGTACCGAAACACCCGGGCCTGTAATGTCACATTTTGCTGGTTTTTCATACTTTAATGCACCCATAACCAATCAAGCAAGCTTCTAACATATATATATATATATATATATATATATATACTTTAATGCACCCATAACCAATCAAGCAAGCTTCCAACATATATATATATATATATATAACATATCTAAACATCAAACCTCAATCATTCATGGCATATTCAACATCATATCATGGCAATTTGCATCAAAGGAAAACTATAGGCATGCAACCTAGTAAACAAGCCAATCAAGATACCAAAACACATAGCAAAGCACAAACCAATTACCAAAAGCCATTTACAAGTATAAAACAAAAATGAACACTTGCTCAAATAGGGAATTTGTACAAATCTCCAAAAAACACAACGGATCCCCCATTGCCCTTATTACTTATAGTCTAAACTGAAACATACATTGTCAAATGAAGTCTCTTGTGATCCCTTGCTCCACGCTGCCTCCAAAACCTCAATTCTCTGCATTGATGGAAAAATTAGAGCGTAAGCACACAAGGCTTAGTGAGGAGTGCTCAAAGAAAAACACCATAAATGCATTTAAAACCGTTTTCCGAGTCCACATTGAAATCTCATTTCAATTACTCTAAATCATAATTTGAAAACGATCATGCCTTTAAAACCAAGCACTTTCCTTAATAAAAAATCATTATAATAAACCTTATACAACATGTATCATGAATCAACAACAAGTCCTATTGCTAACACTCAATTTAAGCCTTCCCATGCATAACTACCATATGTAGAGCTTAAAAAGTAAAACATGTATAAACCACATTACTCAAAATAAATCATTTTATAATACATCATCAATTATATTGGCTTACAAGTGATCATTAACAAGTTCCTTTCACAAAACACAACATCAGATACACGGATTCACAAGTGTTGTTTCAACACTTCATACATTCTCACCGACATCTCAAGGTTCACACACAGAAGCTACCCTCCACCGTTGTGACACTCGTGGTGGAGTATTCGGTACACCATATAAACCCCTCAACGCCACTCATCGGTAGATGTATAACCCCGCTAACGAGAAATGGGACACCACATACATTCCTCAATCGTTAGGGTACTTGGATGGAGTATTCCGTACACCATATATACCCCTCAACATCCAAGGTGACTTGTTTATAGTGTACTTAATCCTATAGCCGGCTAACTATATCCAATTTCATTTCTAAACCATTTTCACAACATCACTTGCCAATATAATTCACATTTAACCACACACCTCACTGTTTTCAAAGCAACATCAATAAATCAATTTCCAAAGCATGAAGCCATGCTTTAAATCACAAGTATAAAACATATACTTACAAGGATCACTTACCATGTACATCCTTCATCATCTTAACATTAAAAACAACAAACCACGTGCTTTAAATATGCTTTAACAATAGGTAAACATGTATTCAAAACCAAGTGCATAAAAACTATTTCGTAAATAGCACAACCAAGAGAGAAATTGTAATGCCCTGGTTTTGGGTCTAGATGTTTTATAGGTTGAATTGGGCCGATCGAGAACGGTTTGAAACTTTAAGGGTGATTTAGGGAACACCTAGTTTGGGATGCTTTAAAAATATGGAAAAATATCTAAAAATCCTCATTTATTATATAATTGGTTATGGTGAAAACAATTTTACAAAATTTGATTTGGAAATACTACATTTCGGTGTAGTGACCAAATTGCAGTTTTTGCAAAAGTTGACTAGTGATTGTTTTGTAAAGGATTGAAACTTTGAATCTTTAAGGAGCTAATTTTTCCAAATTGTTTCTATCAGATTTCTCTTTAACTTGGGTGTTTTAATAATGATTTAATAAAAATAATTAAGGGAGAAATCCTATTTTGACTTTTCATAACTACTTTACGATCTTTTTCCCTCTTTTCATTTTCTCTCAACTTCCACTCATCCAAACACAATTCCCTCACCAATTAATCTCTAATTTTCATCTCTTTTGTTGAGATTTCATTCTCCTAAGGATTTCTAATCTTTATCTCATCAAATCCTTTTGTTTTTACTTTGGATTTTCAAGAAATCTTGCCCAAATTGAGGAGAAATCAGCCATTAGAAGTAAGCTTCGTCCTTCTCCTCTAATGATCAGTTCTTTACTGAAATTCCCAAGTACTCAATTTTCTGTTAATGATTTTTGAGTTGTTTTAATGTTAGAAGCATGAAATTGTTGTAAAACTCAAGATTCTTGATGAGATCTTGATGATTTTCGTAACTCTTTGTTAGGCTCTATTTTGAGGTTGATTTCTAATGTATTTTGGAGGTAATTTATGTTAAGAATGAGGTTTTAACTAATGATTCCCGAATAGGTTTGGTTTCCTATGTTTTAGATGCTAGATTTGTGGTTTTTGGAGTGTTCTTCGTGTTCTATTGTTGTTGGAGATATAAGGACGTGTTTATAGTGATTTTTGGTGTTTATTGAGGTTTAGAAATGATTAGAATTGATAGATCTTGGCTGGGCTTTGATTTAAGAAAGTTTGGAGGTGATTTCGGTTAGTTTGGGTAGCCGAAATGATGCTTTTGAGTAGTGCAACGAGTTTGAGTGAGTGGCTGGTGATTTCAATGCATGATGATGCATTAATCCTCTGCTTTTATGTGTAATAAACAAGGGAGACATCTTTAGACACTTTTGGTGTTGGTCCGGAGGTGCCGGAAGCCTAGATATCGTTTCAGCATGCGAGCGAAACGTAATCGGTGAGTGGAAATGCAATTTCCTGCTTTGTAACGCTTCGGGCATGGTCTTGGGAGCTTAGCGTAATTTTGAAACACTTAGCTAAGATCAAGAGTAAGTAGTTCGAATGTTCTCTCTTGGAAATATGCTATGTTTTGATGAAAATGCACTTGAGATAAATGCTGTTTGGTTTATTGTTTTTAAGCATGTTTAAGCATGGTTTAATGCTGGATTTTAATGTCATTATGTTAAGGATGCACTAGGTAAGTGATCCTTGGTTTTCATGTGTTGGATGCATGTGATGTTAAGCATGTTATGCTTGTAGAAATGACATTGTGGTTATGTTTGTAAAACAATGGATTAATGTGGTTAAATGATTATATTGGCAAGTGATGTAAATGATTTTTGATTGGTTTAATCGGATATAGTTAGCTGGTTATAGGAATGGGTGCACCGTGAATAAAGTCGCCTTGGATGTCGAGGGGTTGTGATTGTACTGTATACTCCATCCAAGTACCCTAACGATTGAGGTTAAGATCACAACGGTGGTTGTTAATTCCATGTGTTGATCTTGAATTATGTGCCCGTGCTCTCGTTAGAGGAATTATACAACTACCGATGAGTGGTGTTGATGGGTTGAGATTGTACCGTTATACCCCATCACGAGTGTCACAACGATGGAGGGTTGCTCTCGTGTGTGAGCCTTGTGTAGTCCGGTAGTGTGTATGAAGCGTGTGGGACAACGCTTGTAATCCGCGTATCCGATTGTGCCTTGTGTTGAAATGGTTTATGGATTATCACTTGCGAGCCAATATAATGTAAATGAATAATGTAAAGCATGAGATGGTTGTAAATGATGCAAGGATGCATGAGATGCTTGGTAAAGCATGCACAAAGGTTTATTTGTTGTTTTAGAGTGATGCATATGAACATGTGTTTATAAAGTGCATTGATGTCTTGTGAAGACATGTTTATGAAAAGGCATAAGTTGTAAAATGGTGGTTTTGCCAATAGAGTGAAATGTATTGATGAATGTTACATAGCGGTCCTTACGAAGTTTTGTGCTTACGCTCTTTTGTTTCATCAATGCAGAAAATTAGGCATTCAAGGCAGCAAGTAAGCAAGAAGAATCCAAGCTCATGATCTTGCAAAGTATGTGGCTTTACTCAGGTGTAATAAAAGGCAATGGGTGGGATTTATACTTTTGAATGATTGAGGATGTTTCCCTTTACTTTGAGCATGTTAGTTTGCTTATACTTGAGCTGTAAATGGCCTTTGATGTTTGGATTTTGGTTTGAATGTTTTTTTAGCTCGTCGTGGTTTTGGTGGACTAGGGAGCATGCCTTTAGTACCTACGATTGCATGATATATGCTATGTTTTAGTTGATGTTTCATAGATATGGTCCTTGATGCATAAATGAGTTGTATGTATGTTGTGGCATGTCTAGAAAATGTTTCAGATACGAAAAGACATGAAAAACTTGCAAAATCTGCTGTTACAGGGCAAGGCGTATCAGAACGCCCTTCTCTTTTTCGAAACATAGGCATGAAATGGCTAAGAGGTTTCGGAACGAGAAGGGGTGTATCGAAACAGTTTTGCTACTGAAAAGGGGTGTTTTGATACGGGTCTCAGAATGCACCCGAGTATCGAAACGGTCAACCATGTTTCGAAACGACCGTTTCGGTACAAGGCCATCCGCATCGAAACGCCTGACCGTTGAGTTTAAAATTTGAACTGTTCAGGTTTCTGTTTATTACATTTTGGTCCCTGAGTTATGGTTGCTTTATTTAATGAGCTTGAATGATCCGTTTGAGATGGAAATTGACCTAAAGGCATGTTACATGATTAATTAGGGACTGGTAACATTAAAACTTGTTTAATTCTTATATTTCTGGAAATTTACATTTTAGTTCCTAAAAGACATTTTTCATGCAACCGAATCCATGTTTGAGTTCCATTCGCTGTGTTGTTTCCAATGAAATGTTTTGCTAATCATATAGGCTAATATTGAGCATTTAGAGAAGATAAAAAGGAAAAAAGGGTCGTAAATCAAGGTTGACTTTTGGGTTCACTTTGGTTTTCCTCGTGTAATCTTCATAGTTCGGGTTAAGCGTCTAGATCGGGCTAAGGGGGTTACATTTGTTGGTATCAGAGCCAGGTTACGAAATAATTGGGCATGTTGGTATGAGAAATTGATATGTATTGATGTATGTTGTTTGAAAAGCATGCAATTGGTTGAATTTTGAAGCTTATGCCATGCTTGATTTATGTGAATCGCATTTTGAATGGTTAAGATTGTGTGAGGATGATTGTGATGATGATCCAATGTTGGTATGTGCTGAATTTGAATGATGAAAAGCATGTTGAGCATAATGTGTCAATGTATGCTTTGCCATGTTGGGGGAAATTGGGGAGCCCATTGCCTTATTACACTAATCAAATGTTTTGTGAACTTGGATTCTTGCTTGCAGCTGGCCTAAATGGTTTGACTGTTTTATTGTTATGTTTTGTTTTAAATAGCACATTAAACCAAGGAGAGAGTAGCGATCTGGAATGATTGTTGTTGCCGTTGGGCAAGGAATATAGGAGTGTGTAAAGTCTCCTGGGGCTAGACGCCTCGAGGTGCCTCGATGTTAGTACAACCTGTGTTTGTTGGGTAAGGGTTGAAGTGTATGACGCCAGGTGTATAGGCGATGTTTAGAGCTTGTGAAGCTGTCAATGCTAAGGTGCATGTGACTACACTAGCTGGTGGGTGTTTGTGAACTGTGGTTAGCGTTCACGCAAGTCGAATAGAAGTTGAGTTTGAAGGTTGGCACCAGAGGTATCCAGGGAGTGGATGGCCTGTATGAAGGAGATTGTGGAGTAAATATAGTGTGGTGATACCCATAGTGTAAAAATGGGTTGTATCCTGGTTATATAGAGATGTGTTTAGCTAGTGGACCACTATGGTCGTTGGCATAGAGCCTGATGTTGTGTTCTGAGAGTTCTCTTGAACTGTTTAAAAGGAGAAGTATCTGGGGCTTAGATACTTGGATTTTTGAGGAATACGAGTATGTGGTTTGGGATTGAAAATCGTAAGTTGAGGATGAGTCAAGATACATGCTGTTTAGTTGAGCATGTGTGCTCCTGGATTGGAAGTGGATGTGAGACATCATTGTGTTGGCACCTTTATGGATTGATGCCTGTTGAAAAGCCATAAATGTGGATTTTCTGGCTACACTGTTTCGATGTGTGGGCGACACATGTGAAGTATTTTAGTGGAACCTAAGTTTAAGAGCTCGTACGAAAGGTTCAAGCGCTAGGAAATGAGTTGTGAACTCTAGTTAGTGGTAGCCTGTGTACGAATGGTCATGTTTTAAGAGTATCGCTTGAGTTGAGGCAAGGCTGTGGTACTTTTGGATGTAGGGTTCACGGGAGCAAGGGAGATAGGGTTGCCCTCGTGCGGTTCGTGAGGTGCATGCTTCTGTGGCTGGAGCTAATTCATGTTGGAATTGTGGGTCTGTTGTCCATATGAAGCTTGAGTAATGTTTGATACCTATTGGGTAGGTGGATTGTGTGACCATGTGTGGTGAGCTTATCCACGTGTGATTGGTAGGGTAAAGCTCTTTGCGCCTGTTGTTGCAGGCTGCTCAGGAAGGTTGTAACACCTGGGTCTGGGGGTCGGGTGAAAATAATATTAAAATAATGTTTCCGGTTTCGATTTCATAATTAAAATAATAAAATATTATTATGGGCTTTGTGTTTTCAAAATAATTAAAATCTATGTTGGGCCTATTTTCTAAGTCCAATTTCATGGATTTTAGGAGATGAGAATTTTAGCCATTCATTAATGACATTAGGTAAATATGATATCTTTGGTAAATTAAAATAAAAACAAAAGATAAAGACCATGTGCTCATCTTCTTCCTCACTCCCATTTCAAAACTAACGACCAAGAGAGCTCTCCTTACCCAAAACACTATTCCATCATCTCCCTTGTTCATTGTTGGTGATTTTTGAAAGGTAATTACGTTTTTGACTTGGCCTTACCTTCCTCTTCATTTTGGTACCATTAGTTTTCAATAAAACCAAGTATTTTGTATTTTGGGTTTTTCATAGACTTTGTCAAAGGTTGAAGCTTTATGGATTTTTAACAAAGCTTTTGATTTATTATTGTTAGATAAGTTGTTTGTGAACTATAAGGTCCAACATATATGAATTTTAAAGGGTTTTATGAAGATTCTCGGATTTGGGTTTTAAAGGGGGTTTAAAGGTTGGTTTTGGGGTGTTTTATGTTGGAAATTGAGGGCTGATGTTAGTGTGATAGTTAGGGGATGTTTTGGGAGCATTTAAGTGTGTTAAAAAGGTTGAAATCAAGAGTTTTGGACTGTGCTAAAGGGCTGCTCAGGATTGAGGTTTTGGGAGTTGTACTTAGCTTGAAATCTTGTGTTTTGTGCTTGAATATTGTTCCGGGTTTGCTACCTTTATGTGTGAACTGATTTGAGGTTGTTTTGATTGTGTTGAGTTGATTAGAAACAAGAATTTGTGTTGGTGAAGCCTCGGGATCGAATCCGGAATCATTGGAAGCTTGATCGGCTAGTGTGTTGAGCTTGGAATAGTCGCTGAGTGGTTAAATGTTTTAAATTGATTTTCAAGGTTGGTTCAAGCATGTGGACTAGGTTGGGCTTGGCAGACCCACCTAGAGTTGGGATTAGAGTGGTAGCCTAATCCCAAGCTTTAGTTAGAGACTTTGGTTGAACTCTAATTGTTGATTATGCCTCTTGTTTAATTGTGATTATGATGGCTATGTATATTGTGTTATACATGTATGTTGAGGCATGGTTATGATGCATTGTTATATGCTTGTGGATTGTGCATGATGGTAATCATGGTGAGTACGTGCTAAGAACGGAAGTTGAAATGAAATGATGTTGTGGAAGGTGATGAATTGTGTTTAGTATTGGCACTAGTATGCTTGGGTACAATGATCGATCATTAGGATGTTTAGTGTGCACATGTGAGTCAAATGCGCGCGTGGTCTTGGTGATGGTAGTCATCAAGATGGAGTACGGGTTTGTAACCCCCTTAACCCGGCCTAGACGGTTGACCCGAATTAAGAAGTTTACACGGGCAAAACCAAAGTCAACCCAAAAGTCAACCTTGATTAACGACCCTTTTTTTTCTTTTTAATCTTATCTAAATGCATATTATCCCTAGATATGTTCATACAATCGGCATACTCAAAGATCAGCGCATTCGAAAAACATTTAGGGACTTAATTGCACAACATACAAGTTTAGGGACCAAAATGTAAATTCTGGAAATTAGAAGGACTTAACCCACTTTTAAGTTACCATTATGAAATTAGTCATATTTCATGCTTCTCTGTCAAATTTCAGCTCAAACGGACATCTCAAACTCATTCAATTGCATAAACAAGATTCAGGACCAAAACGCAAAGATTTCAAAACATATAACCAACAATTTCAGTGCCCAACGGTCGGGTGTTTCGGAACAGGGATGATCCGTTCCGAAACGCGGGACCGTTCCGAAACGCGTTGCGCAACAGGGCCTGGCAGTGGCCAAACTGTTTCGGAACGGCTCTGCCCGTTTCGAAACGCCTAGGCCATTTCAGGCCCTCTGTTCCGAAACGGCAACACCTGTTCCGAAACAGGCTGCCCAGATTGCAGAAATTTAGCTAGTTAATGTAACCCCCTTAACCCGGCCTAGACGGTTGACCCGAATTAAGAAAGTCACACAGGGAAAACCAAAGTCAACCCGAAAGTCAACCTTGATTAACGACCTTTTTTTCTTCTTTTAGAAACTTAACTAGATGCATATTAATCCTTAGATATGATCATACAACAGCATACTCAAAGATCATAAACATCAGAGGTCAAACAGGGACCCAATTGAACAAATTACAACTTTAGGGACCAAAATGCAAACAATTCAAAACATATAACTGCCAATGTCAGCCCCCAACGGTCACCCGTTCCGAAACGGGAGACAGCCCGTTTCGAAACGCGGGGCCGTTCCGCAACGCGTACCGAAACGAGGGCAGACAGTAGCCTATCCGTTTCGGAACGGTCCCTCCCGTTTCGAACGCCTGGGCTTGTTTAAGGCACCCGTTCCGAAACGGTAGGTGCTGTTCCGAAACACCCTGCACAGATTGCCCCAAAATGCATACATAAACATGCAATTAAACATCCAATCATGCTCCAAATGCCACCAAACTTTACCAGCATGCTATTCAACATATATGAGACATACTTTCATCAACAATTCATCAAAACATCAACATATATGGAAAGCCCCAAATCTATAGGCATGCTTCCTACACAAGCAACCACTCAAGCATAAACTTCCAAATCAAGCATATAAAGGTCAATTACAAAAACCAGCATTCTCAACAACCTAAATCATACTTGGGGAGTTCAAAACATCTCCCAAAACATACACATAGGTCCCCCATTGCCAAATTACCAAAAGCTAAATGTACTTAAGAAAACCTTCCATACTTTGAGCTTTACTTCCACTTGAATGCTTGCCTTCCTTGCTGCCCTCAAAGTACTTTAATGTTCTGCATTATTGGTTTGAGAAAACAAAGAGAGCGTAAGCAAAAGCTTAGTGAGGAATGCTCAATAAAACCATTCAATAATGCATTTATAAAACACTTTTTAAATCATGCTTCAAATCATCATTTACTCATGCACAAAAGCATACTTAAACAAGCATCTCATGCTTCATATCATTATATGTCATATTGGCCACAAGTGATACATTTCATTTCTAAATAAAACAAGTTCATCAACTTTCACCCCAAGGACTTTTAAACACCTTGGCCCCAAGGACTTTTAAACACCTTGGCCTATGGACTTTTAAACACCATAGAAAGGACCACACAAGGACTTTTAAACACCTTTGTGTCCGCATCAAGTTTCACATCAAGGACTTTTAAACACCTTGATCCCAAGGACTTTTAAACACCTTGGCCATAGACTTTTAAACACCATGATATAAATCACCTCAAGGATTTTTAAACACCTTGACCCCAAGGACTTTTAAACACCTTGGAAAGGATCACACAAGGACTTTTAAACACCTTTGTGTCCGTAACAAGAACCATCCAAGGACTTTTAACCACCTTGATGTTCTTAAGTAACAAGGCTCACTCAAGGACTTTTAACCACCTTAGTGACCTTAACCTTTACAAAACATCACTTGCCAATATACATCATTATCATCAATTTATCCACTGTTTTAAAGCATTAAACCAAGCCATATTCATCATGCATTTAAAAGCATCAAACCACATTTAATCAATGTTCAAAAACAAGGAACTCTTACCTTGAGCTTCCTTCAACATATGGCTTACAAAAACAGCATTAACCATGCTAAATCATGCTTTCAAAACAGAATTTAAAACATGCAATAAACCACATTGCACAACAATCAAATCATGGCCACCACTAGAGAGTATTTCCGAAAACTTACACTTGAGCTTAGCAAAGTGGTTTAGACTTAAACTAAGCTCCCAAGACATTGGTTTCAAAGCCGAAAACCCAATTTCACTCACCGATTCCACTTCGCCTCTTGCCGAAGCACCAAAACAAGCCTCCGGATCACCACCACTTGGATCCAAAGATGACTCCCCTGTTTTAACACATTAAAACAGTAGATTAATGCATCATCATGCATTAATAGCTTCAATGAAAGCACCTAAACTCGCTGCTCTCATCCACACTCCATTTTCGGCCATCAAACACAACCGAAAATGCATCCAAACCACTTCTCAACAAAGCCCAGCCATAAACTAACAAAACCTAACATCCTTTAACACCATTTAACATCTAAAAAGAGCTTAACAACATCCTTATACCTCCAGCAACAACAGATCCACAAGATCACTCCAAAAACAACCAAGAATCATAAGCTAAACTTAGGAAATTCAACCTATCCGGGATTGCATTAATCAAAACTCAATTCCTTATCAAATTAACATTCATTAATCATCATTTTAACACCTTAAAACACTGCTTCAACAGATCCAACGAAATTTCATCAAAAACACACCAAATCTTGCATTTTAAGCCAAGATCCATTAAACAATCTTAAAAGCCATTTATAAAACATCAATTAAGGATTGAGAACTTAGGAATTTCATTAAAGAACTTGAAGTTTAGAGGAGAAGGACGTTCTTACCTCCAAACTTGAGTTTCTCCTCTTTTGGAACCAAAAAGCTTGATGAATCAAGTAGCAAATTGAGAGGTTTTGTAGATGTGATGATTAGAAATCAAAAGAAGATTGAAAAGAGAGAAATGAGTGACAAAATCAGAAGGAAATCTCTGGAGAGAAAGTGTTTGGGTTGAGAGAAAATGAGAGAAAAGAAAAATTGGAAAATATGAGAAATTAGTTACAAAAGCCAAAATGATTTTCCCTCCACTTTTCTTTAGCTTGAAAATCAGAATTAATCATTAAAATATCTTAGAAAAATATGGAGAAACTCCCTTTGGGTAAATAGCTCCTTAAAGATTCAAAGTTTCAATCCTTTATAAAACAGTCACGCAACTTTCAAAAATTACATTTTGGTCACTAGCCAAAATGTCACCCTTCCAAACCTCATTTTTCAAAATTGATTTCACAGTTCACTTATATATATTAAAAGATGATTTTAGAACATTTTTCCATATTTTTAATGCAACCCGAACTAGGCTTTCCTAAATTCACCCTTTTAGATTCGAACAGCACTTTGACCAGACCGGTCAACGCCCAAAACTTCTAAGCCCAAAACCGGGGCGTTACAACTCTCCCCCCCTTAAGAAATTTCGTCCCCGAAATTTACCTGAAGGAAAGAGATAAGGAAACTGCTTCAGCATGTCTTCCTTCCGCTCCCACGTGGCTTCCTCAACACCTCGATGCTTCCACAGCACCTTCACCAACTCAATGGTCTTGCCACGAAGAACCTTGCTATCCGAATCCAGAACCTTCACCGGTTCCTCATCGTAGGTCAAATCCGGATTCAAAACCACTTCCTCCACATGCATCACATGCGAAGGATCAGATCTATACCTCCGGAGCATAGAGACATGGAACACATCATGAATCTTCTCCAACTCCTGAGGTAACCTCAACCGATACACAACAGGACCCACACGCTCAACTACCTCGTATGGTCCAATGTACCTAGGGCTCAACTTGCCCTTCCGGCCAAACCGCATCACCTTCTTCCAAGGCAAAACCTTCAAGAACACACGGTCACCCACCGCATACTCTATCTCCTTACGCTTCAAATCCGCGTAAGACTTTTGCCGATCAGAGGCAGCCTTCAACCGCTCACAAATGAGCTTTACCTTCTCTGTGGTCCCTTTCAACAAAGCCGGCATCGAAACCAACTTTTGACCAGTTTCAGCCCAACAAAGAGGAGTCCTACACTTCCTCCCGTACAAAGCCTCATAAGGTGCCATCTGTATACTTGCCTGATAGATGTTGTTATAAGCAAACTCAACCAAAGGCAGATGCTTCTCCCAAGAACCTTGGAACTCAATCACGCAGCACCTCAACAAATCCTCCAAAATCTGGATAACTCGCTCAGACTGACCATCCGACTGAGGATGATAGGATGTACTGAAATGCAACCTTGTACCCAAGGCTTGATGCAAACACTGCCAGAAACGCGATGTGAACCTCGGATCCCTATCCGACACAATCGACTTAGGCACACCATGCAGCCGCACAATCTCAGCAATGTACAGCTCTGCCAACTTATCCAAAGAAAACGTGGTATGCACAGGCAAGAAATGCGCACACTTCGTTAGGCGATCCACAATCACCCACACCGAATTCTTCTTCGAGGGAGACAAAGGTAAACCAGATACAAAATCCATGGTAACCCTTTCCCACTTCCACTCAGGGATTTTCAACGGTTGCAACAACCCTGAAGGAAACTGATGCTCAGCCTTAACTCGCTGACATACCATACACTTGCTAACAAACTCCGCAACATCTTTCTTCAAACCCACCCAATAGTACTCATCACGAAGATCACGATACATCTTAGTACTACCCGGGTGCATAGCAAAAGGACTACTATGACCTTCAGTCAGAATAGCACGCCTCAACTCAGCATCAGCAGGCACTACTATCCGACTCCCAAAACACAACACTCCATCATCATTAAAGCAGAAATCCGAAGGTCTACCCTCCGCGATATCCTGAACATGAGACACCAAGGAATCATCCAACAACTGCTTATCCTTGATCAACTAAACCAAAGATGGTTTCACTTGCAACTCAGCAACAAGACCACCATCTTGCGATATGCTCAAGCTAGCAAACATAGCCCTCAGCTCAACAGCTACTTTCCTACTCAAGGCATCCGCAACAACATTAGCTTTTCCAGGATGATACTCAATCGTCAGATCATAATCCTTGAGCAACTCCAACCAACGCTGCTGCCTAAGATTCAACTCCTTCTAAGACATCAGATACCTCAAACTCTTGTGATCCGTGTACACCGTACACTTCTCACCATACAGATAATGTCTCCAGATCTTCAGAGCAAAAACCACTGCAGCCAGCTCAATATCATGCGTAGGGTAATTGCGCTCATGCACTTTCAACTGCCGCGATGCATAAGCCACCACCTTACCCTCCTGCATCAGCACACACCCCAAACCAACATAAGATGCATCACTGTAAACCACAAACTCTTTCCCTGATTCAGGCTGAACCAAGATAGGAGCTTGCGTCAAAGCCGCCTTAAGCTTCTCAAAAGCCTGCTGTCTCGCTTCCGTCCACTCATACTTAACATCCTTTTGCAACAGCTTCGTCAAAGGAGCAGCAATCTTGGAAAAACCATCCACAAACCTACGGTAGTATCCCGCCAAACCAAGGAAACTACGAACTTCATGAACAGACTTAGGAACCTTCCAGTTCATCACCGCCTCAATCTTCTGAGGATCAACACGAATCCCCTCAGCTGAGACCACATGCCCAAGAAACACCACCTCCTTAAGCCAGAACTCACACTTGCTCAGCTTAGCATAAAGCTGATTCTCCAACAAAGCCTGCAAAACAATCCTCAAATGCTCTTCATGCTCCTCCTCAGTACGCGAGTACACGAGGATATCATCAATGAACACCACGACAAACTTGTCCAGGTATTCATGAAACACACGATTCATCATGTCCATGAAAGCAGCAGGAGCATTTGTCAACCCAAACGGCATCACAAGGAACTCATAATGCCCATACCTTGTCCTGAAAGCTGTCTTAGGCACATCCCCATCCTTCACCTTCAACTGATAATACCCTGATCTCAAGTCAATCTTAGAGAACACAGCAGCTCCCCGAAATTGATCAAAGAGATCATCAATTCTCGGCAAAGGATACCGATTCTTGATAGTCAACTTGTTCAGCTGACGGTAATCAATGCACATTCTTATAGTGCCATCCTTCTTCTTCACAAACAAGACCGGTGCTCCCCAAGGTGACACACTCGGCCGGATGAAACCACGATCAAGCAACTCTTGCAACTGCGTCTTCAACTCTTTCAGCTCCTTAGGTGCCATCCGATAAGGGGTAATGGACATAGGAGTTGTATTCTCATACAGCTCAATTCCAAACTCCACCTCGCGGTTAGGAGGTAAACCAGGCAACTCCTCAGGAAAAACACCAGGAAACTCCTTCACAACTCTGATATCTTGCACCCTCAACTCTTTAGAGCTAGGATTCATCACAAAAGCTAGATAAGCTTCGCAACCTTGCCTCAGCATCCTGCTCGCCTCCAAGGTAGACACCACATTGGCAAGAAACTTCACATTCTCACCAACCACAACAACTTCATAATCATCCGCAAGCTTAAGCAAAACTCGCTTGTTTTCACAATCCACAACAGCACGATGCTCAGCAAGCCAATCCATACCAAGGATTACATCAAAACCATAAAAGGGCAACTCCATAAGATCAACATGAAAAACATGTTCTTGAACAACCAAGGGACACCTTCTATAGAGCTTTCGAGTCACAACAGTCTCTCCAAAAGAACTAGTGACACGAACACCAACATCCAAAGACTCAACAGGCAAACCAAGCAATTCAGCATGCTCACGCAAAATGTATGAATGCGTAGATCCAGAATCTATCAAAGAAAGCAATGACAAGGACTGCAAAGTAAAGGTACCTGCAATCACATCTGCATCATTCCTCCCTTCCCTCTGAGCATACACCCTTGCTTGTCCTCCACCTTCAGGCTGAATAGCCACAACATGAGCTACTCCTCGGCCACCTTCCTCCCTTCTCTGGAAATTACCACGGCCGCGCCCACGACCTCTCTGCGGTGCAGCAACAACAGGAGCACGCACCTGATCACCAGCCAACCTAGGACAATCTCGCCTCAAATGGTCTGCGGATCCACAATTCCAGCACCCATTACCAGCTGCCGCAACAGGAGCTTGCACCTCTCTCACAGCACGAGGACAGTCACGCTTCATGTGACCACGTGAACCATAGATCCAACAAGCACTCGGATCAGCTCTAGCATTGCCTCCTCTAGCAGGTGCACCACCACCTCTCTTAGCTGAAGACTGATACTTCTGATCACGTCCCCTCTTGTTCCGTCCACCTCTGGAACTATACTCAGCAGCTCGCTTGCCAGCACCCTTCGCAGATAAACCCAAGTTCATCTCAATGTCCTTGGCTCGGCCCACCAACACATCAAAATCAACATACTCGGTGGCCAGCACATACATTTTCACATCCGTCACTAAGCCATAACGGAACCTCTCGCACCTTGCCCGCTCATCAGGTACCAGCTCAGGTGCATACTGACTGAGTCGCACAAACTGCACTTCATACTCAGCCACACTCATGTTCCCTTGGGTAAGAGACATGAATTCACGCTTCTTCTCATCAAGATATCTAACACCAAGATATCTCCTCTTGAACACACTCTGGAAGAATGTCCAAGTCACATCAGCTTCAGCCATCCCAGCTATGGTGGTCGTCCACCACGTATACGCATCGTCCTGCAGCAAGGACACAACACAACCCAGCTTTTGCACATCCGTGCAGCTCATCTGTCCCAAGATTCGCTTGGTACTCTCTAGCCAAGCTTCAGAACTCTCAGCAGACATACCCCTGAACTCAGTCCCACCAAGACTGCGCAGATGCTCCAAAGGTAACCTAACTCCAGCATCTCCCTGATGCCCAGCTCCTTGAGCTCCAGCTACTGCTGCTCGGAAAGCACCCGCAATAGCTTGTACCAACATAGACATATCAGGCATAGCTTGCCCCTGACCAACCTATGGTCCAGCAGCTCCAGCACCAGCTGCAGCTTCAGCTCTTCCACCCTCAGCACCACCACCAGGTGGAGGAGGAGGTAACACCGCACTACCCGTGTTTTCCTCATTCTCGTTCTCATTAGGAGCCGTAGCTCGCACATTACCTCGTAACTCTCTACGTGGTGCCATACTTTTACCATGCAATCACAATACAAATAAAACGAAGTCAGGCCCAGCAAGGTAAGCAATCCAAGTATTCAAGCTCAATTTCATTCAAAATCAACACCATTTCATTAGCTTTTATTTGGCAATGGGTACCCACAACATGCTACATCACAGCATACATCTCAATTGCATCCAAAACACAAGCCACTAAACATGCTTTCGATCAACAAGCATACAAGGCATACATACTTCAATCATGCACACATTCATTCCCAATTACTCGAGAACTCAGCTCTGATACCACCAAATGTAACCCCCTTAACCCGGCCTAGACGGTTGACCCGAATTAAGAAAGTCACACGGGGAAAACCAAAGTCAACCCGAAAGTCAACCTTGATTAACGACCCTTTTTTTTTTCTTTTAAAAACTTAACTAGATGCATATTAATCCTTAGATATGATCATACAACAGCATACTCAAAGATCATAAATATCAGAGGTCAAACAGGGACCCAATTGAACAAATTACAACTTTAGGGACCAAAATGCAAACAATTCAAAACATATAACTGCCAATGTCAGCCCCCAACGGTCACCCGTTCCGAAACGGGAGACAGTCCGTTTCGAAACGCGGGGCCGTTCCGCAACGCGTACCGAAACGAGGGCAGACAGTAGCCTATCCGTTTCGGAACGGTCCCTCCCGTTTCGAACGCCTGGGCTTGTTTAAGGCACCCGTTCCGAAACGGTAGGTGCTGTTTCGAAACACCCTGCACAGATTGCCCCAAAATGCATACTTAAACATGCAATTAAACATCCAATCATGCTCCAAATGCCACCAAACTTTACCAGCATGCTATTCAACATATATGAGACATACTTTCATCAACAATTCATCAAAACATCAACATATATGGAAAGCCCCAAATCTATAGGCATGCTTCCTACACAAGCAACCACTCAAGCATAAACTTCCAAATCAAGCATATAAAGGTCAATTACAAAAACCAGCATTCTCAACAACCTAAATCATACTTGGGGAGTTCAAAACATCTCCCAAAACATACACATAGGTCCCCCATTGCCAAATTACCAAAAGCTAAATGTACTTAAGAAAACCTTCCATACTTTGAGCTTTACTTCCACTTGAATGCTTGCCTTCCTTGCTGCCCTCAAAGTACTTTAATGTTCTGCATTATTGGTTTGAGAAAACAAAGAGAGCGTAAGCAAAAGCTTAGTGAGGAATGCTCAATAAAACCATTCAATAATGCATTTATAAAACACTTTTTAAATCATGCTTCAAATCATCATTTACTCATGCACAAAAGCATACTTAAACAAGCATCTCATGCTTCATATCATTACATGTCATATTGGCCACAAGTGATACATTTCATTTCTAAATAAAACAAGTTCATCAACTTTCACCCCAAGGACTTTTAAACACCTTGGCCCCAAGGACTTTTAAACACCTTGGCCTATGGACTTTTAAACACCATAGAAAGGACCACACAAGGACTTTTAAACACCTTTGTGTCCGCATCAAGTTTCACATCAAGGACTTTTAAACACCTTGATACCAAGGACTTTTAAACACCTTGGCCATGGACTTTTAAACACCATGATATAAATCACCTCAAGGACTTTTAAACACCTTGACCCCAAGGACTTTTAAACACCTTGGAAAGGATCACACAGGGACTTTTAAACACCTTTGTGTCCGTAACAAGAACCATCCAAGGACTTTTAACCACCTTGATGTTCTTAAGTAACAAGGCTCACTCAAGGACTTTTAACCACCTTAGTGACCTTAACCTTTACAAAACATCACTTGCCAATATACATCATTATCATCAATTTATCCACTGTTTTAAAGCATTAAACCAAGCCATATTCATCATGAATTTAAAAGCATCAAACCACATTTAATCAATGTTCAAAAACAAGGAACTCTTACCTTGAGCTTCCTTCAACATATGGCTTACAAAAACAACATTAACCATGCTAAATCATGCTTTCAAAACAGAATTTAAAACATGCAATAAACCACATTGCACAACAATCAAATCATGGCCACCACTAGAGAGTATTTCCGAAAACTTACACTTGAGCTTAGCAAAGTGGTTTAGACTTAAACTAAGCTCCCAAGACATTGGATTCAAAGCCGAAAACCCAATTTCACTCACCGATTCCACTTCGCCTCTTGCCGAAGCACCAAAACAAGCCTCCGGATCACCACCACTTGGATCCAAAGATGACTCCCCTGTTTTAACACATTAAAACAGTAGATTAATGCATCATCATGCATTAATAGCTTCAATGAAAGCACCTAAACTCGCTGCTCTCATCCACACTCCATTTTCGGCCACCAAACACAACCGAAAATGCATCCAAACCACTTCTCAACAAAGCCCAGCCATAAACTAACAAAACCTAACATCCTTTAACACCATTTAACATCTAAAAAGAGCTTAACAACATCCTTATACCTCCAGCAACAACAGATCCACAAGATCACTCCAAAAACAACCAAGAATCATAAGCTAAACTTAGGAAATTCAACCTATCCGGGATTGCATTAATCAAAACTCAATTCCTTATCAAATTAACATTCATTAATCATCATTTTAACACCTTAAAACACTGCTTCAACAGATCCAACGAAATTTCATCAAAAACACACCAAATCTTGCATTTTAAGCCAAGATCCATTAAACAATCTTAAAAGCCATTTATAAAACATCAATTAAGGATTGAGAACTTAGGAATTTCATTAAAGAACTTGAAGTTCAGAGGAGAAGGACGTTCTTACCTCCAAACTTGAGTTTCTCCTCTTTTGGAACCAAAAAGCTTGATGAATCAAGTAGCAAATTGAGAGGTTTTGTAGATGTGATGATTAGAAATCAAAAGAAGATTGAAAAGATAGAAATGAGTGACAAAATCAGAAGGAAATCTCTGGAGAGAAAGTGTTTGGGTTGAGAGAAAATGAGAGAAAAGAAAAATTGGAAAATATGAGAAATTAGTTACAAAAGCCAAAATGATTTTCCCTCCACTTTTCTTTAGCTTGAAAATCAGAATTAATCATTAAAATATCTTAGAAAAATCTGGAGAAACTCCCTTTGGGTAAATAGCTCCTTAAAGATTCAAAGTTTCAATCCTTTATAAAACAGTCACGCAACTTTCAAAAATTACATTTTGGTCACTAGCCAAAATGTCACCCTTCCAAACCTCATTTTTCAAAATTGATTTCACAGTTCACTTATATATATTAAAAGATGATTTTAGAACATTTTTCCATATTTTTAATGCAACCCGAACTAGGCTTTCCTAAATTCACCCTTTTAGATTCGAACAGCACTTTGACCAGACCGGTCAACGCCCAAAACTTCTAAGCCCAAAACCGGGGCGTTACAGTTAAACTCACAATTGACCCATCAAACATGCTCCAAAGGCAACCAAATTATATCAGCAAGACATAACATGTATAAGGAACATAATGGCATCAACAATTCATAAACATGGCATCAAACAAGAAAAGCCCCAATTCTATAGGCATGCATCCTATATTGAAAACCATTCAACACCAAATCACCAAACAATCCTCATAAAGGCCATTTACAAGTTCCATCATCAACAACAACATAAAACCATCTTAGGGAGTCCAAAACATCTCCCAAAACAACAACATAGGTTCCCCATTGCCAAATGCCAAAAGCTAATCAAGTTATGAAAATATTCACCATACATGAGCTTAGTTCTTCACTTGGATTCTTGACCTCTTGATGCCCTTATATGCACTTCAATGCTCTACATTATTGGTTTAAGAAAAGAGAGAGAGCATAAGCACATAGCTTAGTGAGGAATGCTCATTTAAAACAACACAATAATGCATTTATAAACACTTTTATAAATCTCAATTCAAAACAATCTTTAACCATGCACAAAAGCATTTAAAACAAGCATACATGCTTCACATTATTAACATGTCATATTGGCCACAAGTGATAATCATAATCTTCCCATTTCACAATATAATCAACATAAGATTCACACATGGACTTTTAAACACCATTGTGATCTTACAATTCACAAGGACCACACATGGACTTTTAACCACCATTGTGTCCTTAGCACAAGAATCACCCATGGACTTTTAACCACCATGGTGTTCTTAAAATACACAAGGTCTACACAAGGACTTTTAACCACCTTGCGACCTTAAAACAAGAATCACCCATGGACTTTTAACCACCATGGTGTTCTTAAAATACACAAGGCTCACACAAGGACTTTTAACCACCTTTGTGACCTTACAAGGCTCACACAAGGACTTTTAACCACCTTTGTGACCTTAGCACAAGAACCAATCATGGACTTTTAACGACCATGTTGTTCTTAACACAAGAACCACCTATGGACTTTTAACCACCATAGTGTTCTTAGCCTTTCTCAAAACATCACTTGCCAATATGCATCATTTAACAACAATAAACCATTGTTTTAAAGCATTTAACAAGCCATTAATCATCATGCATCCTTATGCAACAAAACCACATTTTATCAAATGTTCTAAACAAAGATCTCTTACCTTGAGCATCCTTCAACACATGGCTTATATAACCAGCAAATAAACATGCTAAGTATGCTTTCAAAACAGAATTTAAAACATGCAAACAATCACATTGCACTCAACCAACTCATGGTTCATCAACAAGAGAGTTTTTCCGAAAACTTACTCTTGAGCTTAGCAAAGTTGTTTAGACTTAAACTAAGCTCTCAAACCTTCAAAACAATGGTTTCAAAGCTGAAAACCAAAATCCACTCACCGATTTCGTTTCGCCACTTGCCGAAACACCAATCAAGCTTCCGGATCAACACCACAAAGATCCGAAGATGTCTCCCCTGTTTTAAACACATCAAAACAGTAGATTAATGCACCATCATGCATTAATACCCTCAACCAAGACATCTAAACTCGCTGCTCACATCAACACTCACATTTCGGCTACCAAACACAACCGAAAACACATCCAAACAACTCCACAACACTACCTAGCCAAGATCCATCAATTCTAAACATCCTTAAACATCAATTAACATCCAAAAAGGATCTAACCACGTCCTTATACTTCCAGCTATAACAGATCATCAAGATCACTCCAAAAACCACCAAAAACTCAAGCAAAACTTAGGAAAATCAACCTATCCGGGATTGCATTGATTAAACCTCAATTTCTCATCAATTATACATTCATTTTACATCAAAATGACATCTCAAAACAGTGCCCAATCAGATCATACGAATTTCATCAAAATTATAGCAAATCTTGCATTTTAAAGCCAAGATCAAGAACACAATTGTAAAACCTTTAATAAAACACAAATCAAGGATTGAGAACTTGGGAATTTCAGTAAAGAACTGAGAATTTAGAGGAGAAGGACGTTTATACCTCTAAACTTGAGTTTTCTCCCTTTTTGGAACCAAGATCTTGAAAATCCAATAAGCAAATGCTAAGGTTTTGTTGTAGATTTGATTAGAGATCAAATGAGGATAGAAATCTCATCTTAAGTTGTCAAAATCAGAGGAAATTCTGCTGGAGAAATGTGTTTGGGTTGAGAGAAAAGTTGAGAGAAAAGAAAATGGAAAATTTGGGAAAAGTTTGTTAAAATGCCAAAAATATCTTTCCCTCCCTTTTACCTTTATTTTAAAACCATTAATTAATTGATAAATATTCAGAAAAATCTGGAGAAACTCTTTTGGGTAAATAGCTCCTTAAAGATTCAAAGTTTCAATCCTTTTTAAAACAGTCACCAAGTTTCCGAAAATTACATTTTGGTCACTAACTCAAAATGTCACCCTTCCAAACCTCATTTTGTAAAATTGATTTCACCTTTCTCTTATATATAATAAAATAGGATTTTAAGACATTTTTCCATATTTTTAATGCAACCCGAACTAGGCTTTCCTAAATTCACCCTTTTATATTCGAACCGCGATCCGACCGGTCCGGTCCAAACCCAAAACTTCTAAGCCCAAAATTGGGGTGTTACAGGGTTCGCCCGAAAAACCTTCTTATATATGTTAGTCGGTGATGAGTGTAATCCCATCGACGGGGCGTGATGATGAGTGGAATCCCCTCCGCGTGAAACGGTGATGAGTGTAATCCCACCGTAAGGTAATAATTGTTGTTGGATGTGAGTTCCAACGTTTATCCGCGTATTCGAGTCATAGCTAGGTGCGAATATGAATTAATATATGTGTTTACATATGATGTGGATATGGACTTGTTGAGCATGGCATATCATTGAGTTTATGTTCATGCATCATATATATTTTGGCTTATGCGATTCGAAGGTAAGATCATGCATTCTACTTTGGTTGTATGCTCGTGCTTAGACCCTGCATTGTCGAGGTTTGTTTTAATGAGCTACCCTCACTAAGCTTTATGCTTACGCTCTCTTTTGTTCGACAATACAGATCCATAGTTCATGGGTTGCTAGTGCAAGAAGGGGACCTCCAAGTGTGCTAGTTTGGCTTTTGAGTTTATCAAGTATGGACTTTTATATTATGAGATTGTAATAGTCAAACAATGGGATTTGAGTTTTTGATATATGTTGATGGTTGGTTTTAGGAGTATGTTTAGACTCCTTGTTTTGTGGATGATATGTATGAGGTTGCTTGCCTAGTGTCTTGGCTTTGTGTCCCTTTATGAATGCTTTATGTATGGTTGTCTAAGGCATGAACCTTTTAAGTGCAATATATGTCTTCTTTTGGTAAATGCATGAATCCTTTGAATGTATGTTCCTTGTTCGTTTTGGTTGTCTTGTATGCTGTCTCATGGATGTTGGATGTTGTATATATGCTTGCGTGTGGCTAGGGAAGTATTATATTGCATATAGAGTCGTGTTTTAGAGTCTTTGGCTGCAAATTTGAGTATTACAGTGTAGGGCGTATCGGTACGCCCGAGGGCCGTATCGATACGGTCCTACACTTTGGGACTCAAGTTTGGCCTAGCGTACCGATACGCGAGGGCGTATCGATACGCCAAAGCCTCTATGGAAATATGAGATTTTGACGAGATTTTGGCATATCGATACATGTCTAGGGTTTATCGGTACGATCTTGTATCGTTGACTGTTAGAAGTTGACCAGTGAGGGTGTATCGGTACGGTCAACCTGTGTACCGATACGGTCTCCCTGGGTTAACCTTGGGCTATTAACCTAGTCAGGGCGTATCAATACCCTCTTCTAGTGTATCGATACGACCTGCTGTGAAAGTTAAAATGGGCTGCTTTAATTAAACGTTCGTTGTTTCGCCGCGCTTGTTTTTGTTCCGATGTTACCTTTTTCATATAGGATATAACAATACATCTAGATAAGATAATAATAAATGAAATAGTTTTCTTGGGTCGGTAACCTAAGTGGAGCCTTAACGGGTTTCGCCTCGGTTATCCCCGTGTAGCCCACTCGGGCCGGTCAGTCGCCCAGACCGGGACGAGGGGTTACACTTGTTGGTATCAGAGCCTGAGGTTTCCGAGACCTTGGGCAGGTAAGTGAGGTAAGTTAATGTTGGAGTATGCCCAAAGACCAATCATATGATGATTGAATAGACATACTATTTTACTAGATTTATCAAGTAATGGCATTGCCGTTATTATCATTTGGTATGTTTCTGTGCATGAAACTAACCATTGGATAATAATGTCCATACAATAATACGAATATTGTTAAATATGATCCTTAGTCGAATATTATTATGGGTATGGACAGTGATAATATATAAAGACTAATATGTGGTTGATGACAAGCGTTGTCATTGGCATAGAGATGTCAAAATCAACACATATGTATTTGTTAGAGAACAACATACTGGATTGACCCGCTATGAGCATGTTTCTTGGGTAATTATGTGACAATCACAACATTGCTCATGATAAACATATGTATAATCCTTAGACTTGAGATCAACATAATTTCAACATAAAGATTTACGTATTTTGACATAGCCAAACGTGTGTCGTAACTGACTACATTATAAAGACTGATGATTGGATACGTGATGACCTATGTAGTGAAATATGGTTGATCAAGAAATGATTTGTCCCTCCTACATAATGGGAGAAATATCTTCGGCCACTTGATTGAGTGAGATTAGAAAATGCATGGCCATGCTCGAATATTATGATATGAGATATCATAGAGATTCGTTTATCATAATCTACTCAAGACATCAAGAAACACAAGATGGACAACGCAAGTGTGACTAACCCATGACTTGTGTTCATCTAAGATATAAAAGACAAAAGGATGAAATACATAAAGGAAGTTTATTCAGGAATTAGGAAAGTCAAACCATGACTTCATGCAACTTAGGTAGCAATGATGTATTGCTAGATGCCACTCATTGTTTGTAAAATTAGAACAGTTCTAATTTTGCTGCTAACATTGCATGAACCTACAAGGGTCACACCCTTCGAATGAAACGAACAAAAATTGGAAACCATACTCCTTATTTTAGGGAGGTTGCCGAAAATCCCCTATGGGATAGGGGAAATCAGCAACTCCCTTAAATGGGAATAATATTGGATAAATATTGTATTTATCAAATATTATTTAGAGTATGAAAAAATATTTAGAGATTTAAATATTATAGAATAAGATTCTAGAAATTTAAATATATATTTGGAATTTATATAATGTATATTTAATTCCAAGTTTATGTAGAATTAGATTCTACATAATTAAAAATATATATTTAAACATATTTAAATTCAAGTAAAGATAGAATGAGATTCTATATAATAAATATAAATATATATATATATATATATATTTGGATTAAATATAATGTATATTTAAATCCCTGTTTTATGTAGAATAAGTGTAACGCCCCGGTTTTGGGCTTAGGAGTTTTGGGATTCGGACCGGTTCGGTTGGATCGCGGTTCGAATATATAAGAGTGAATTTAGGAAAACCTAGTTCGGGTCGCATTAAAAATATGGAAAAATGTTCTAAAATCCTCTTTTAATATATATATAAGTGAACTGTGAAAGCAATTTTGTAAAATGAGGTTTGGAAGGGTGACATTTTGGCTAGTGACCAAAATGTAATTTTCGAAAACTGTGAGACTGTTTTAAAAAGGATTGAAACTTTGAATCTTTAAGGAGCTATTTACCCAATGGGAGTTTCTCTAGATTTTTATAAGATATTAAATGATTTATTAAAGGTTTTTAAATAAAAGAAAAGTGGAGGGAAGATATTTTATCATTTTCCAACTAACTTTTCCATTTTCCATTTTCTCTCAAACCAAACACATTTTTCTCCAGAGCTTTTCCTCAGATTTTGTCACCTAAATATCACATTTCAACTCTCTTTTGATCTCTAATCATCTCTTCAACAAAACCTCACCATTTGCTAAGTGGATTTTCAAGATTTTGGTTCCAAAAAGGGAGAAAACTCAAGTTTGGAGGTAAGAACGTCCTTCTTCTCTGAACTTTAAGTTCTTTACTGAAATTCCCAAGTTCTCAATCCTTAAATTGTGTTTTATAAAAGGTTTTATTGATTTGTTCTTGATCTTGGCTTTTAAATGCAAGATTTGATTGATTTTGATGAAATTTTCGTATGATCTGATTGGGCTGTGTTTTGAGGTGTCATATTGATGTTAATTGAATGCTAATTTGATGTGGAATTGAGTTTTAATCAATGCAATCCCGGATAGGTTGAATTTCCTAAGTTTAGCTTGTGTTCTTGGTTGTTTTTGGAGTGATCTTGTTGATCTGTTATAGCTGGAGGTATAAGGACGTGGTTAGATCCTTTTTGGATGTTATTTGATGTTTAAGGATGCTTAGGTTTGATGGATCTTGGCTGGGTAGGGTTGAGGAGTTGTTTGGATGCATTTTCGGTTGTGTTTGGTAGCCGAAAATGGTGTGTGGATGAGATCAGCGGGTTTTGATGCTTTCATTGAGGGTATTAATGCATGATGATGCATTAATCTGCTATTTTGATGTGTTTAAAACAGGGGAGTCATCTTTGGATCCTAGTGGTGTTGATCCGGAAGCTTGATTGGTGTTTCGGCAAGAGGCGAAACGGAATCGGTGAGTGGATTTTGGTTTTCGGCTTTGAAACCAATGTTTCGAAGGTTTGGGAGCTTAGTCTAAGTCTAAACAACTTTGCTAAGCTCAAGAGTAAGTTTTCGGGAAAACTCTCTTGTTAAGGAACCATGTGATGGTTGGGTGCAATGTGATTGTTTGCATGTCTTAAATTCTGTTTTTAAAGCATATCTAGCATGTGTATTTGCTGAGATTATAAGCCATGTGTAGGAGGAAGCTCAAGGTGAGAGTTCCTTGTTTTGAACATTGTTCTATTGTGGTTTGACGCTTAAAGATGCATGATGTTTATGGCTTTGTTAAATGCTTTAATACAGTGGAATATGGTTGTTAATGATGATTATTGGCAAGTGATGGTTAAGGTCACAAAGGTGTTTAAAAGTCCTTGTGTGAGCCTTGTTTATTTAAGAACAACATGGTGTTTAAAAGTCCATGGTTGGTTCTTGGTTAAGGTTCAAGGTGTTTAAAAGTCCTTGTGTAAGCCTTGTTATTTAAGAACATCAAGGTGTTTAAAAGTCCTTGGATGATTCTTGTTAAGAACAACATGGTGTTTAAAAGTCCATGGTTGGTTCTTGGTTAAGGTTCAAGGTGTTTAAAAGTCCTTGTGTAAGCCTTGTTACTTAAGAACATCAAGGTGTTTAAAAGTCCTGGGATGGTTCTTGTTGAGGACACAAAGGTGTTTAAAAGTCCTTGTGTGGTCCTTGTCATGGCGTTTAAAAGTCTATGGGTTAAGGACACAATGGTGTTTAAAAGTCCATGTGTGGTCCTTGGAATTTATAAGATTACAATGGTGTTTGAAAGTCCATATGTAAATCTTATGTTGAATGTATCACTTGTTGCCAATATGACTTGATAAAGATTGAAGCATGAATTGCTTGTTTTTGAATGCTTGTGAGCATGTTCAAATGTTGTCTTGAAGTATGATTTATAAAGGTGTTTTGTAAATGCATTATTGTGTGGTTTTATTGAGCATTCCTCACTAAGCATATGCTTACGCTCTCTCTTTTCTTAAACCAATAATGCAGAGCATTAAAGTGCATTTGAGGGAAGCAAGTTGGTGAAGAATCCAAGTGGTGAACAAAGCTCATGTATGGTGAACATTTTCTCAAACTATTAGCTTTTGGGTATTTGGCAATGGGGAACCTATGTTGTTGTTTTGGGAGACGTTTTGGACTCCCTAAGTTGTGTAAATGTTGTTAACATTGTTGGTTCTTGTAATTGGCCATTATGGGTTTGAATTAATGGTTTGATGCTTGAATGGTTTGCTAAATAGGATGCATGCCTATAGAATTGGGAATTTTCATAATTGATGCCATGTTGATGTTTGGTTGAGGCAATTATGTTCCTTGAATGTTGTATGACTTGTTGGTAAAGTTTGGTTGTCTTTGAAGCATGTTTGATAGGTTAATTGTGCAATAAACCAGCTATTTTTCTGCAATCTGGGCAGCCTGTTTCGGAACAGGTGCTACCGTATCGGAACAGGGGCCTGAAATGGCCTGGGCGTTTCGAAACGGATGCAGCCGTTCCGGAACAGAAGTGCCACTGCCAGGCACTGTTTCGGAACCTGTTGCGGAACGGTCCCGCGTTTCGAAACGGGTCTCCCTGTTTCGGAACACCCGACCGTTGGGCACTGAAATTGTTGGTTATATGTTTTGTTTTGTTGGCATTTTGGTCCTGAATCATGTTTGTGCAATTGATTGAGTTTGTGATGTCCGTTTGAGCTGAAATTTGACAGACAAGCATGAAATATGACTAATTCCATATTGGTAACTTAAAAGTGGGTTAAGTCCTTGTATTTTCCAAAATTTACATTTTGGTCCCTACAGTCTTAATTTGTGCAATTGGGTCCCTGAATGTTCTCTAATTGTTATGATGTCTGATTACGGTTATCTTGTGAACATACCTAGGGTTAACGTGCATCTAGATAAGATTAAAAAGAAAAAAAGGGTCGTTAATCAAGGTTGACTTTCGGGTTGACTTTGGTTTTCCCCGTGTGATCTTCTTAATTCGGGTCGACCGTCTAGGCCGGGTTAAGGGGGTTACAATAAGATTCTACATAATTCAATATATATATTTCATTTAATATTATTAAATATAATGTATATTTAATATAAACCAATTTCAAGTAGAATTAGATTCTATGAATTTTGGTTGAACTTGGATTTAAGGAATTCAACTAGAATTAAGTCTCTGAATACTATTTAAAGGGACAAGGGCTAGCAACCAAATCATCCCTCTTCCTCCTCTTGAAGATTTTGACAACACCACTAGGGATTCCCCACTGGAATTTGACATATCCCAGAAAGCTCTCTGAGAAGCTGTTCGATATTTTTCTGGTGTTCTACTTGCCCCCTGGAAAATCCCTGAAGGTTCCCTTGCTCGATTGTAAGTCCCGGTTGAACTCCTGGTCGATTTCAGACTCCCTCAGGAATCCTTAGAGGGATTTCGACTTCTCCCTAGAAGGTGTTCAAACCTGTCAAAATTTATTCCTAAGTGTTAGGGAGGCGGAAACTTTGTTCATTTTGTTCGGGTGGACTCGGTAGAGGTCGTTGCGAACCTGTGACGATTCTGGTTTTACTTGACGTGGTTATTCCGACATACTGTCGGTTTTCCAGTTTCCAGAGTTTTAAAAGGTAACTCTTCATCTTTTCACCCCGGATTTGTTCCTGTACATGGATCCTGGCTTGATTACGTCGGATTAAATTTCCGCTGCGCCACGGGGCATGCCGACATGACCCAATAATTAAGTTCTTGTACTGAATTACACGGTGTTTGCTTGCCATGCAAGCATGTTTGCTTGTTTATCAAGTATGCTTTGATGTATGCTTGTTTGATTGTATATGTATGTTGTTTGAAGCATGTTGAGTAGAGTCCCATTGCTTCTATTACATCGGAAAAAGGATTTTTAAGTGAGGGAACATACTTGAGCCACTTGGGACCCTTGCCTTGCTAACCCTATCTTTGTGTATTGTTGTTGTTGTTGTAGTTGTATCTGTGAGCACGTATGTCGAGGCCTAGGGGTAGACCGAGGTTGGTTCGTCAGGAACCACGTGTTGTGGCTCCTGTTAATGAGCCGGTGGCTGGAGTAGAGGCTTCTGTGGAAGAGCCTGTTTTTGGAGTCGGAGCTCCTCCACCACCACCTCCTCAGCCTGAAGCGGGAGGCGAGGCTGGAGCTGAGGGAGCAGGACCTTAGGTTGGACAGGGTGGCCAAGGTCTTTCGGGAATAAGTATGGCTCCGCTAGTTCAAGCTATAGTGGGAGCGTTTCAGGCCGCAGTTGCCGGAGCTCAGGCTGCAGCTCAGCCGAGGGGTGATGATGCTAGCTTACCGTTAGAGAGGCTTCGTAGCCTAGGGGCTGAAGAGTTCAGAGGATCTACACCGGAGAGATTTGAGTTGTGGTTAGAGAAGATAGTCCGTATCTTAGATCAGATGGGATGTGTGGGAGCTCGCAAGTTGGGCTGTGTGATTTCATTGCTTCAGGGTGATGCCTACACCTGGTGGGTCACCATTACTTCTGGTGTGCCTGAGGCTGAGATTGGTTGGGATTTCTTTGAGTATGCTTTCAGAAAGAGGTACTTGGGGCCGAGATATCTTGATGAGAAGAAACGAGAGTTTATGGCTCTTGTTCAGGGAGATGCTTCAGTGACTGACTATGAGATCCGTTTTGTCCGTTTGAGTCAGTACGCTCCAGAGTTGGTTCCTACTGAGAGGGACCATTGTAACTGGTTCAAATATGGGCTTCATGAGGAAGTTAAGAGGTATACCTTAGCTTCAGATTATTCTGATTTTGATGTCTTGGTCGCTAGGGCCAAGGACATTGAGCATAGCATGGGGCTGACCAAGCGTTTGGGAGGATCTAGTTTTGGAAAGAGGAACAATAACTTTGATCGTGGTGATGCCAAGAGGCATCGGGGTGGTGGACAACAGTTTGACCATAGGCGTGGCGGTGGCCACCATGGTAGAGGCCACCGGGGCCATAGAGCTGGAGGGCGTTTGCCTGAGTGTACTCATTGTGGGAGACAGCATTCAGGAGAGTGTTGGGGTAATTTTCATGCTTGCTGGAACTGTTGTTCGAGAGACCACTTCATGAGAGAGTGTCCGCATCAGGCGGCACAGGCACCGAATCTTGCTCAGGCTCCTGCGAGAGCGATTGATTATCAGAGAGGTCGTGGGCGCGGTCGTGGTTACTTCCAGCCGAGGGCTGATGCACCTAGGATAGAGGCACAGAGGAACCTTGCTCATATTGTGGCAGTACAACCAGTGGCCGGTGGACCAGCTAGAGTCTACGCTCAGAGAGAGGCAGGGAATGACACAGATGTGATAGCAGGTAATTTTGAGTTACAGTCCATGTCTTTGCTTTCCTTAGTTGATTCGGGTTCTACGCATTCTTACATTTTGAGTGAGCATGCAAAGGAGTTAGACATACCTGTTTAGATCTTAGATGTAGGTATGCATGTGACTAGTTCCTTTGGTGAGACAGTTGTAGTTAGACGGATGTATAGAGGTGTCCGCTGAAGATTCATGGTCATGTGTTTCCCGTTGATATGATGAAGCTTCCGTTCTATGGTTTTGATATTATTCTGGGTATGGATTGGTTGGTTGAGCACATAGCTAGTTTAGATTTTGAGACGAAGAGAATTTCTTTGAAGCTTTCTGATGACTACGAGGTACTGATTGTAGGCGAGAACGTTAAGTTCTTGTCGATGTTGTGTCATCTTTAGAGTCTCATAGGTTGATGGATTCCGATTGTGGGGCTTACTTAGCGTATGTGATGAATCCGAATATGAGTGAGGTTAGAACGAAAGACATCAGAACAGTTTGTGATTTTCCGGATGTGTTTCCAGAAGAGTTGCCAGGTTTGCCTCTTGACAAAGATGTAGAGTTTGTGATTGAGACTGTTTCAGGGTCTACTCCAGTATCTATTGCTCCGTACCATATGGCTCCGAAAGAGTTGAAAGAGTTGAAGAGTCAGCTTCATGAGTTGTTAGACCGTGGTTTTATTAGGCCTAGTAGTTCGCCTAGGGGTGCTCCTTTGTTGTTTGTGAATAAGAAGGATGGCAGTATGAGAATGTGTATCGACTACAGGCAGTTGAACCAGTTGACAGTAAAGAACAAGTATCCGTTGCCTCGTATAAATGACTTGTTTGATTAGTTGAGGGTGCTTCAGTGTTCTCGAAGATAGATTTGAGATCAGGGTACTATCAGTTGAAAGTAAAAGAGTATGATGTTCTGAAAACAGCTTTTAGGACTAGATATGGTCACTATGAGTTCCATGTGATGCCGTTTGGGCTCACGAATGCACCAGCAACTTTCATGGATATGATGAACAGAGTTTTCAGAGACTATCTAGACCGGTTTGTAGTTGTTTTCATAGACGACATTCTTATGTACTCGAAATCAGAAGAAGAGCATGATGAACACTTGAGACTTGTTTTGCAGAGATTGATGAGTAATCAGTTGTATGCTAAGCTTAGTAAATCTGAGTTCTGGATTCGAGAGGTTATGTTTCTTGGCCATGTTGTATCAGCTGAAGGTATCCGTGTTGATCTGACGAAGATTGAGGCTATTGTTGAGTGGAAACAACCTAAGTCAGTGACATAGATTAGGAGTTTCCTAGGATTAGCCGGTTACTATAGGAGATTTGTTGATGGTTTCTCTAGAATGGATGCTCCGTTGACTAAATTGTTGCAAAAAAGAGTGAAGTTTGAGTGGTCAAATGCAAGACAGAAGGCTTTTGAGAAATTGAAAGAAGCTTTGACGAATGCTCCAGTGTTGGTACAACCATTCCAGGTAAAGAATTTGTGATCTATAGTGATGCTTCCTACGTAGGTGTAGGTTGTGTTCTGATGCAAGAAAGGAGAGTTGTTGCCTATGCTTCAAGACAGTTGAAGGTGCATGAGAAGAACTATCCTACTCATGATATTGAGTTAGCCGTTGTTGTGTTTGCGTTGAATATTTGGGGTCACTACTTGTATGGTGAGAAGTGCATAGTTTACACTGATCATAAGAGTTTGAAGTATTTGATGACTCAGAGAGAGTTGAACTTGAGACAGAGGAGATGGCTTGAGTTGTTGAAAGATTATGATTTGACTATTGAGTACCATCCGAGTAAGGCAAATGTAGTAGTCGATGCGTTGAGCAGAAAAGTTGCAGTTGAGTTGCGAGCTATGTTTGGTAGATTAAGTGTATCCGGGGATGGTGGTTTGATCACTGAGTTGCAAGTGAAGCCTTCTTTGATTCAGTTGATTAGAGAGAAACAATTGCAAGTTGTGTCTTTAGTTCCTCATGTTCAGGACATAGCCGAAGGTAGACCGACTGAGTATAGTTTTAGTGATGAGAATGTGTTGTGTTTCAGAGACAAAGTTGTAGTACCTAAAGATGTTGAGTTGAGACATCTGATTCTGAGCGAAGCATATTCGAGTCCTTTTTCTATGCATTCGGGTAGTACTAAGATGTACCGTGACTTGAAGAATGATTATTTCTGAGTTGGTTTGAAAAAGGATGTAGCCGAGTATGTGAGCCGTTGCATGGTTTGTCAGAGAGTGAAGGCAGAACATCAAGTTCCTTTAGGTTTATTACAGCCTTTGAAGATTCTGGAATGCAAATGAGAGAGAATCACTATGTATTTTGTGTCGAGATTACCGTTGTCTCCTTCGAAGAAGAATTCTGTTTGGGTGATAGTTGATAGATTCACTAAGTGTGCTCACTTCTTAACAGTGAACACTATAGATTCTTTAGACAAGTTGGCGAATTTGTATATTCGCGAGATTGTGAGACTTCATGGAGTTTCGAAGTCTATTGTATCAGACAAAGATCCGAGATTCACTTCAAGGTTCTGAAGTTGTTTACATAGTGCCCTAGGTAGCCGTTTACATTTTAGTACTTCGTATCATCTGCAGTCAGATGGACAGTCAGAGCGAGTGATACAGATTTTAGAGGATATGCTTCGTTGTTGTGTGATTGACTTCCAAGGTTCTTGGGAGAAGCACTTGCCCTTAGTTGAGTTTGCTTACAACAACAATTACCAGGCTAGTATACAGATGGCTCCTTATGAGGCTTTGTATGGTAGACGATGTAGGACTCTGATTTGTTAGGCTGAAACGGGTCAGAAATTGTTACCTATGCCAGATTTGATTAAGGGGACTATCGACAAAGTGAAGTGGATTTGTGACCGTTTGAAGGCAGCTTCCGATCGTTAGAAATCTTACGCAGACTTGAAGAGAAAAGAGATTGAGTTTTCAGTGGGTGAGAAGGTGTTTCTGAAAGTATCTCCGTGGAAGAAGGTAATGAGATTTGGCCGGAAAGGCAAGTTGAGTCCGAGGTTTATTGGTCCGTATGAGATAGTTGAGCGGATTGGGCCAGTATCTTATCGTTTGAGATTGCCTTTAGAGTTAGAGAAGATCCATGATGTTTTTCATGTGTCGATGCTTAGAAGATATAGATCAAATCCGTCTCACGTTATGCTCGTTGAGGAGATAGAGTTGAATTTGGATTTGTCTTACAATGAAGAACCAATTGAGATACTTGCTTCTGATAGCAAGGTGTTGCGTGGCAAGACCATAGAGTTGGTCAAGGTGTTGTGGAGGCATAGAGGTGTGGAAGAGGCCACGTGGGAGAGGAAAGCTGATATGCTTGAGAAGTTTCCGTACTTGTTTCCGTCAGGTAATTTCGGGGATGAAATTCCTTAAGTGGGGGAGAGTTGTAACACCCGGGTCTGGGGGTCGGGTGAAAATAATATTAAAATAATGTTTCGAGTTTCGGTTTCATAATTAAAATAATAAAATATTATAATGGGCTTCGTGTTTTCAAAATAATTAAAATCTATGTTGGGCCTATCTTCTAAGTCCAATTTCATGGATTTTAGGAGATGCGAATTTTAGCCATTCATTAATGGCATTAGGTAAATATGATTTCTTTGGTAAATTAAAATAAAAACAAAAGATAAAGACCATGTGCTCATCTTCTTCCTCACTCCCATTTCAAAACTAACGACCAAGAGAGCTCTCCTTACCCAAAACACTATTCCATCATCTCCCTTGTTCATTGTTGGTGATTTTTGAAAGGTAATTACGTTTTTTACTTGGCCTTACCTTTATCTTCATTTTGGTACCATTAGTTTTCAATAAAACCAAGTATTTTGGGTTTTGGGTTTTTCAAAGATTTTGTCAAAGGTTGAAGCTTTATGGATTTTTAACAAAGCTTTTGATTTATTGTTGTTAGATTAGTTGTTTGTGACCATAAGGTCCAACATATATGAATTTTAAAGGGTTTTATGAAGATTCTCGGATTTGGGTTTTAGAGGGGTTTTTGAAGGGTTTAAAGGTTGGTTTTGGGGGTGTTTTATGTTGGAAATTGAGAGCTGATGTTAGTGTGATAGTTAGGGGTTGTTTTGGGAGCATTTAAGTGTGTTAAAAAGGTTGAAATCAAGAGTTTTGGACTGTGCTAAAGGGCTGCTCGGGATTGAGGTTTTGGGAGTTGTTCTTAGCTTGAAATCTTGTGTTTTGTGCTTGAATAGTGTTTCGGGTTTGCTACCCTGATGTGTGAACTGATTTGAGGTTGTTTTGATTGTGTTGAGTTGATTAGAAGCAAGAATTTGTGTTGGTGAAGCCTTGGGATCGAATCCGGAATCGTTGGAAGCTTGATCGGCTAGTGTGTTGAGCTTGGAATAGTTAGTGAGTGGTTAAATGTTTTAAATTGATTTTCAAGGTTGGTTCAAGCATGTGGACTAGGTTGGGCTTGGCAGACCCACCTAGAGTTGGGATTAAAGTGGTAGCCTAATCCCAAGCTTTAGTTAGAGACTTTGGTTGAACTCTAATTATTGATTATGCCTCTTGTTTAATTGTGATTGTGATGGCTATGTATATTGTGTTATACATGTATGTTGAGGCATGGTTATGATGCATTGTTATAGGATTGTGGATTGTGCATGATGTTAATCATGGTGAGTACGTGCTAATTACGTAAGTTGAAATGAAATGATGTTGTGGAAGGTGATGAATTGTGTTTAGTATTGGCACTAGTATGCTTGGGTACAATGATCGATCATTAGGGTGTTGAGTGTGCACACGTGAGTCAAATGCGCGTGTGGTCTTGGTGATGGTAGTCATCAAGATGGAGTACGGGTTCGCCCGGAAAACCTTCTTATATATGTTAGTCGGTGATGAGTGTAATCCCATCGACGGGGCGTGAGGATGAGTGGAATCCCCTCCGCTTGAAACAGTGATGAGTGTATTCCCACCGTAAGGTAATGGTTGTTGTTGGATGTGAGTTCCAACGTTTATCCGCGTATTCGAGTCATAGCTAGGTGCCAATATGAATTAATATATGTGTTTACATATGATGTGGATATGAACTTGTTGAGCATGTCATAACATTGAGTTTATGTTCATGCATCATATATATTTTGGCTTATGCGATTCGAAGGTAAGATCATGCATTCTACTTTGGTTGTATACTCGTGCTTGAACCCTACATTGTCGAGGTTTGTTTTAATGAGCTACCCTCACTAAGCTTTATGCTTACGCTCTCTTTTGTTCGACAATACATATCTGTAGTTCGTGGGTTGCTAGTGTAAGAAGGGGGCCTCATAGTGTGCTAGTTTGGCTTTTGAGTTTATCAAGTATGGACTTTTATATTATGAGATTGTAATAGTCAAGCAATGGGATTTGAGTTTTTGATATATGTTGATGGTTGGTTTTAGGAGTATGATTAGACTCCTTGTTTTGGGGATGATATGTATGAGGTTGCTTGCCTAGTGTCTTGGCTTTGTGTCCCTTTATGAATTCTTTATGTATGGTTGTCTAAGGCATGAACCTTTTAAGTGCAATATATGTCTTCTTTTGGTATATGCATGAATCCTTTGAATGTATGTTCCTTGTTCGTTTTGGTTGTCTTGTATGTTGTCTCATGGATGTTGGATGTTGTATATATGCTTGCGTGTGGCTATGGAAGTCTTAAATTGCATCTAGAGTCGTGTTTTAGATTCTTTGGCTGCAAATTTGAGTATTGCAGTGCAGGGAATATCGGTACGCCCAAGGGCCGTATCGATACGGTCCTACACTTTGGGACTCAAGTTTGGCCTAGCGTACCGATACGCGAGGGCGTATCGATACGCCAAAGCCTCTCTGGAAATCTGAGATTTTGATAAGATTTTGGCGTATCGGTACAGGTCTTGGGTGTATCGGTACGGTCTTGTATCGTTGACCGTGAGAAGTTGACCAGTGAGGGCGTATCGGTACGGTCAACCTGTGTACCGATACGGTCTCCCTGGGTTGACCTTGGGCTGTTGACCTAGTCAGGGCGTATCGATACCCTCTTCTAGTGTATCGATACGACCTGCTATGAAAGTTAAAATTGGCTGCTTTAATTGAACGTTCATTGTTTCGCCTGGCTTGTTTTCTTCCGTTGTTGCCTTTTTCACATAGGATATAACAATACATCTAGATAAGATAATAATAAATGAAAAATTTTTCTTGGGTCGGTAACCGAAGTGGAGCCTTAACGGGTTTCACCTCGGTTATCCCCGTGTAGCCCACTCGGGCCGGTCAGTCGCCCAGACCGGGACGAGGGGGTTACAAAGGTGAGGCTTGATATGCCTGCTGAGTTGCTTGAAGTAGGAATGCAAGGGACTAGTTCTTTTGGTGAGACCGTAGTCACTAGGAAGTTGTATAAAAGATACCCTTTATCTGTACAAGGACATGTTTCCCTTGTGGATTTGATGGAGTTACCTTTCTACGGATTTGATGTAATCCTTTGCATGGATTGGTTGTTGAAGCATAGAGCGGTGGTTGACTTTGATGCCAAGCGAGTCACCTTAAAGCTAGCCGATGATTACGAAGTAGTACTAGTAGGCGAGAATGTGAAATTCTTGTCGAATGTGATTTCGGTTTTTGAAGCAAACCGTATGAAGAGGTTGGGTTGCGAGGATTACCTTGCATATGTGATGAATCCTGGCACCAAGGATGTGCGTGTGCAGGACATCCGAACTGTTCGCGATTTTCCGGGTGTCTTTCCAGAAGAATTGCCTG
Source organism: Hibiscus trionum (assembly GCA_030270665.1). Taxonomy (NCBI): domain Eukaryota; kingdom Viridiplantae; phylum Streptophyta; class Magnoliopsida; order Malvales; family Malvaceae; genus Hibiscus; species Hibiscus trionum. The sequence continues at coordinate 5,228,420 of BSYR01000010.1, read as the reverse complement.
GTTTGCCATCAAACAGGGAAGTGGAGTTTGGTATAGAGTTGTACGAGAATACAACTCCGGTGTCCATTGCTTCTTATTACATGGCACCTAAAGAGCTAAAAGAGTTGAAAACGCAATTGCAGGAGTTGTTGGACCAAGGTTTCATCCGGCCGAGTGTGTCACCTTGGGGTGCATCGGTCTTGTTTGTTAAGAAGAAGGATGTGACAATGCGGATGTGCATAGATTATCGGCAACTGAACAAGTTGACGATCAAGAACAAATATCCCTTTCCTAGAATTGATGATCTCTTTGATCAGTTTCGGGGAGCCTCAGTGTTTTCTAAGATAGACTTGAGATCAGGGTATTATCAATTGAAGGTGAAGGATGTAGACATACCTAAGACATGTTTTCGGATGATGTATAGATATTATGAATTCCTAGAGATGCCGTTTGGTTTGAACAATGCGCCTGCTGCTTTCATGGACGTGATGAATCGTGTGTTCCATGAATTCTTGGATCAGTTTGTGGTGGTGTTCATCGATGATATCCTTGTGTATTCGCGTACCGAGAAGGATCATGATAGACACCTGAGAATTGTTTTGCAAGCGTTGTTGGAAAATTAGTTGTATGCCAAACTGAGTAAGTGTGAGTTTTGGCTTAGGGAGGTGGTCTTCCTTAGACATGTTGTGTCAGCTGAGGGTATTCGCGTTGATCCGCACAAGGTAGAGGCTGTGATGAGTTGGAAAGTACTTAAGTTAGTGACGGAGGTGTGAAGTTTCCTTGGTCTAGCTGGATAGTATCGTAGGTTTGTCGAGGGTTTCTCGAAGATAGCAGCACCTTTGACCAAGTTGTTGCAGAAGAATGTTCGCTTTGAGTGGACTGAAGCGAAACAACAAGCTTTTGAGAAGTTGAAAGAAGCTTTGACGCAAGCTCCTGTTCTGATTCAACCTGAGTCTGGTAAGGAGTTTGTGGTCTATAGTGATACGTCCATTGTTGGTTTGGGCTGCATGTTGGTGCAGAAGGGTAAAGTAGTGGCCTATGCATCTAGGCAGTTGAAGGTGCATGAGTGCAACTACCCTACTCACGATCTTGAGCTTGCGGCGATGGTGTTTTCCTTGAAGATTTGGAGGCATTACATGTACGGTGAGAAGTATGTTGTCTTCACGGATCATAAGAGTTGGAAGTATCTTATGTCTCAAAATGAGTTGAATATTAGGCAGCATCGTTGGGTGGAGTTGCTTAAAGATTATGATTTGACGATCTAATATCACCCGGGCAAGGCTAACGTTGTAGCCGATGCTTTGAGCCGGAAAGTGGCTGTGGAGTTGAGGGTGATGTTTGCTCGCTTGAGCATATCGCGTGATGGTGGTCTTATTGCAGAATTGCAAGTGAAACCATCTCTGATTTCGTTGATCAAAGATAAGTAGTTGTTAGATGATTTTCTTGTTCCTCACGTTCAGGATCTTGCGGAGGGTAGACCTTCGGATTTCAGCTTTAGTGATGATGGTGTTTTGTGCTTTGGGAATCGGATAGTGGTGCCAGTTGATGCTGAGTTGAGGTGCGCTATTCTAACTGAAGATCATAGTAGTTCTTTTGCTATGCATCCGGATAGTACAAAGATGTATCGTGATTTGAAAGGTGAGTACTACTGGGTGGGGTTGAAAAAGGACGTGGCTGAGTTCGTTAGTAAGTGCATGGTGTGTCAGCGAGTGAAGGCTGAACATCGGGTTCCTTCTGGGTGGTTGCAACCTTTGAGAATCCCAGAATGGGAGTGGGAGAGAATCACCATGGACTTTGTGTCTGGATTCCCTTTGCCACCATCAAAGAAAAATTCAGTTTGGATGATTATGGATCGGCTTACAAAGTGTGCACATTTTCTGCCTGTGCATACTACGTATACCTTGGGTAGGTTGGCTGAGCTGTACATAGCTGAGATTTTGCGGTTGCACGGTTTGCCAAAGTCCATTGTGTCGGATAGAGATCCGAGGTTTACAACACGATTTTGGGAATGTTTGCATCAGGCCTTGGGTACACAGTTAAATTTCAGTACTTCTTATCATCCTCAGACGGATGGACAGTCGGAACGTGTGATCCATGTGCTTGAGGACATGTTGAGATGCTGTGTGATAGACTTTCAGGGTTCTTGGGAGAAGCACTTGCCGTTGGTTGAGTTTACGTATAATAACAGTTACCAGGCAAGTATTCAAATGGCTCCATACGAGGCTTTGTATGAGAGAAGATGTGGAACCCCTTTCTGTTAGGCAGAAGCTGAGAAAAAGTTGATTTCGATGCCAGCAATGCTAAAGAGAACCACCGAGAAGGTGAAGCTCATTTGTGAGCATTTAAAAACAGCATCAGATTGGCAAAAGTCTTACGCGGACTTGAAGCGTAAGGAAATTGAGTTCGTGGTTGGTGAACGTGTGTTTCAGAAGGTGTTACCTTGGAAGAAGGTGGTGAGATTTGGGCGTAAGGGTAAGCTTAGCCCTAGGTTCATTGGACCTTACAAGATTGTGGAGCGTATTGGTCCTGTGGCATATCAGTTGAGATTGCCTGCAGAGTTGGAGAAGATACATGATGTGTTTCATGTCTCCATGTTATGGAAGTATAGATCGGATCCTTCGCATGTGATGCCCGTTGAGGAGATAAAGTTGAATCCAGATCTGTCGTATAATAAGGAACCGATGAAGGTTCTGGATGTGAGTAGCAAAGTTCTTCGTGGCAAGACGATAGAGCTTGTGAAGGTGTTGTGGCGACATCGAGGAGTTGAGGAGGCCACGTGGGAAAGCAAGGCGGACATGCTGAAGCAGTTTCCGCATCTCTTTCCATCATGTAAGAATTTCGAGACGAAATTTCGTAAGTGGGGGAGAGTTATCCCTGGTTTTGGGACTAGATGTTTTAGAGGTCGAATCGGGCTGGTCGAGAACAGTTCGAATCTTTAAGGGTGATTTATGGAACACCTAGTTCGGGATGCTTTAAAAATATGGAAAAATATCTAAAAATCCTCATTTATTATATAATTGGTTATGGTGAAAACAATTTTACAAAATGTGATTTGGAAATACTACATTTCGGTGTAGTGACCAAATTGCAGTTTTTACAAAAGTTGACTAGTGACTGTTTTGTAAAGGATTGAAACTTTGAATCTTTAAGGAGCTAATTTTACCAAAATGTTTCTATCAGATTTCTCTTTAATTTGGGTGTTTTAATTATGATTTAATAAAAAGAATTAAGGGAGAAATCCTATTTTGACTTTTCATAATTACTTTACGATCCTTTTCCCTCTTTTCATTTTCTCTCAACTTCCACTCAGCCAAACATAATTCCCTCACCAATTAATCTCTGATTTTCATCTCTTTTGTTGAGATTTCATTCTCCTAAGGATTTCTAATCTTTATCTCATTAAATCCTTTTGTTTTTACTTCGGATTTTCAAGAAATCTTGCCTAAATTAAGGAGAAATCAACCATTAGAAGTAAGCTTCGTCCTTCTCCTCTAATGATCAGTCCTTTACTGAAGTTCCCAAGTTCTCAATTTTTTGTTAATGATTTTTGAGTTGTTTTAATGTTAGAAGAATGAAATTGTTGTAAAACTCAAGAATCTTGATGAGATCTTGATGATTTTCGTAACTCTTTGTTAGGCTCTGTTTTGAGGTTGATTTCTAATGTATTTTGGAGGGTAATTGATGTTAAGAATGAGGTTTTAACCAATGACTCTCGAATAGGTTTGGTTTCCTATGTTTTAGATGCTAGATTTGTGGTTTTTAGAGTGTTCTTGGTGTTCTGTTGTTGTTGGAGATATAAGAACGTGTTTATGGTGATTTTTGGTGTTGATTGAGGTTTAGAAATGATTAGAATTGATAGATCTTGGCTGGGCTTTGATTTGGGAAAGTTTGGAGGTGATTTCGGTTAGTTTGGGTAGCCAAAATGATGCTTTTGAGTAGTGCAGCGAGTTTGAGTGAGTGGCTGGTGATTTCAATGCATGATGATGCATTAATCCTCTGCTTTTATGTGTAATAAATAGGGGAGACATATTTAGACACTTTTGGTGTTGGTCCGAAGGTGTCGGAAGCCTAGATATCGTTTCGGCAAGCAAGAGAAACGTAATCAGAGAGTGGAAATGCAATTTCCTGCTTTGTAACGCTTCGGGCGTGGTCTTGGGAACTTAGCGTAAGTTTGAAACACTTAGCTAAGCTCAAGAGTAAGTAGTTCGAATGTTCTCTCTTGGAAATGTGCTATGTTTTGATGAAAATGCACTTGAGATAAATGTGGTTTGGTTTTCTGTTTTTAAGCATGTTTAAGCATGGTTTAATGGTGGATTTTAATGCCATTATGTTAAGGATGCACTAGGTAAGTGATCCTTGGTTTTCATGTGTTGGATGCATATGATGTTAAGCATGTTATGCTTGTATAAATGACATTGTGGCTATGCTTGTAAAACAGTGGATTAATGTGGTTAAATGATTATATTGGAAAGTGATGTAAATGATTTTTGATTACTTTAATCAGATATAGTTAGCCGGCTATAGGATTGGGTGCACCGTGAATAAAGTCGCCTTGGATGTCAAGGGGTTGTGATTGTACCGTATACTCCATCCAAGTACCCTAACGATTGAGGTTAAGATCACAACGGTGGTTGTTAATTCCGTGTGTGGATCTTGTATTATGTGTCTCGTGCTCTCGTTAGTGGAATTATACAACTACCGATGAGTGGTGTTGAGGGGTTGAGATTGTACCGTTATACTCCACCACGAGTGTCACAACGATGGAGGGTTGCTCTCGTGTGTGAGCCTTGTGTAGTCCGGTAGTGTGTATGAAGCGTGTGGGACAACGCTTGTAATCCGCGTATCCGATTGTGCCTTGTGTTGAAATGGTTTATGGATTATCACTTGCGAGCCAATATAATGTAAATGAATAACGTGAAGCATGAGATGCTTGGTAAAGCATGAGCAAAGATTTATTTGTTGTTTTAGAGTGATGCATATGAACATGTGTTTATAAAGTGCATTGATGTCTTGTGAAGACATGTTTTATGAAAAGGCATAAGTTGTAAAATGGTGGTTTTGCCAATAAAGTGAAATGTATTGATGAATGTTGCATAACGGTCCTCACTAAGTTTTGTGCTTACGCTCTTTTGTTTCATCAATGTAGAAAATTAGGTATTCAAGTCAGCAAGTAAGCAAGAAGAATCCAAGCTCTTGATCTTGCAAAGTATGTGGCTTTACTCAGGTGTAATAAAAGGCAATGGGTGGGATTTATACTTTTGAATGATTGAGGATGTTTCCGTTTACTTTGAGCATGTTAGTTTGCTTATACTTGAGTTGTAAATGGCCTTTGATGTTTGGATTTTGGTTTGAATGTTGTTTTAGCTCGTTGTGGTTTTGGTGGACTAGGGAGCATGCCTTTAGTACCTACGATTGCATGATAGATGCTATGTTTTAGTTGATGTTTCATAGATATGTTTCTTGATGCATAAATGAGCTGTAAGTATGTTGTGGCATGTCTCGGAAATGTTTCGGATACGAAAAGACATGAAAAACCAGCAAAATCTCCTGTTGCGGGGCAAGGCGTATCAGAACGCCCTTCTCTGTTTCGGAACAGAGGCCTGAAATGGCTAAGAGGTTTCGGAACGGGTAGGGGTGTATCGAAACAATTTTGCTACTGGAAAGGGGTGTTTCGATACGAGTGTTGGAACGCACCCGTGTATCGAAATGGTCAACCATGTTTCGAAACGACCGTTTCGGTACAAGGCCATCCGTATCGAAACGCCTGGCTGTTGAGTTTAAAATTTGAACTGTTCAGGTTTCTGTTTCTTACATTTTGGTCCCTGAGTTATGGTTGCTTTATTTAATGAGCTTGAATGATCCGTTTGAGATGGAAATTGACCTGAAGGCATGTTACATGATTAATTAGGGATTGGTAACATTAAAATTTGTTTAATCCTGATATTTCTGGAATTTACGTTTAGTCCCTAAAAGACGTTTTCATGCAATCGAATTCCTGTTTGAGTTCCGTTCGCCGTGTCATTTCCGCTGAAATGTTTTTCTAATCATATAGGCTAATATTGAGCATCTAGAGAAGATCAAAAGAAAAAAAGGTCGTAAATCAAGGTTGACTTTCGGGTTGACTTTGGTTTTCCCCTAGTAATCTTCGTAGTTCGGGTTAAGCGTCTAAACTGGGCTAAGGGGATTACAAAAATTTCTTATACTCACTTCCGAACTTAGACAAGCGTTTCAAGCTTAAATCTAAGTTCCCAAAACCACCTTTAAAACATTTCAAAGCTGAAATTCACGTTCTCACTTACCGATACGCGAAACCTTGATTTGCCGACGTGAAACTAAGCGTCTGAAGCTCCCAAAACCTCACCAGTTGCTTTTGAAACGTTCTCCCTTGTTTAAACCATATAAGAACAGAGGATTAATGCATCTCAATGCATTAAAAACTCCAACAAGCAATTCTACCATGTTGCTTTGCCCAAAACCTCCAAAACACCCATCTGAAACAACCGAAAGCACCATCGATTACTCTACAAACTCAACCCAGCCAAAACTTAACACTTCCAACCATTTATTATCATTGATTAACATCTTAAATAATTCTATTATCAACCTTATACCTCATGCATTCACAAAATCATAATAACACCACAAAAACCCAATTCTAACAACTCAATCAACTAGAGATCCAAATAGTTTCGGGATTACCATGCTTAAACCTCAATCTCAACATTAATAAACTTCCAAAACATGATTAAAATGAATCATAAATCAGCCAAAGCAGATCCATTACGAAAATTACACAATATCATCATTTAAAGCTTGATTTAGCCATTTTCTTCAAATCAATCATAAAACCTTCTTAAGAAACATAATTAAAGAGCCAAATACTTGGGAATTTCATTAAAGAACCTTGATTAGAGGATAAGCATGGAAATTACCTCTAATCCCTTGTTATTCCTCTAATTGACAAGATTTGATTGAAAATCTTCAAGAATCCATTGAAGTAAGTTGAGGAAACTCCATTGAAATCATTTGGAAATCAAAGTAAAATGAAAAGGAAAAGATCTCTAGATGTTTTGAAAGAAAATGGGTGGTTGGCTGATGAGAAAAGAGAGAAATGGAAGTTACGTCAAAATAAGTTTGTAAAGCTTAATTTCCTTTTTAATCAAAACCCGTTTTAATCTTTTTAATTAAACACATTTAAAACATGTCAAATTAAGGGAATAACTGATTATACTTGCATTAGCTGCCTAAAGATTCTAAGTTTTGGCTCTTTTACAAAATATCCATTAAAACAAATTTTCCATTTTTACGATTTAGTCACTAAACCGAAATGGCCACCTTCCAAATGTCATTTTCCAAAATTGACTTCACCAAACCCTTATATACATTTAAAAAGGATTTTAGAAATTTGTCTCATATTTTTATTACTTCTTGAACTAGGTTTTCCCTGAACCAATCCCGAACTAACCCGAATCTCTAGTCTCCGTCCAACAGACCCTAAACCCAACCTACAAACTTCTAGGCCTAAAATCGGGGCGTTACAACTCTCCCCCACTTAGAAAATTTCGTCCTCGAAATTTTACCTAGAGGAAAAAGGTGGGGAAACTGCTTTAACATGTCTGCTTTGCTTTCCCACGTGGCCTCCTCAACTCTTCGATGATGCCACAACACCTTTACAAGTTCAATCGTCCTACCACGAAGAAATTTGCTACTGGAATCAAGAATCTCAATATGTTCCTCATCGACAAATATAGTCGCAACTCAATATCCTCCACTAGCATAATATGCGACAGATCTGACCTATACCCCCGCAAACATCGAGACATGGAACACATCATAAATTTTCTCTAACTCGAGAGGTAACCTCAACCGACAAGCAACAAGACCAACACGCCCCACAACTTCATATGGTCTAATAAACCTTGGAATAAGCTTACCCTTACGTCCAAACCTCATCACCTTCATCCAAGGTGACACTTTCAGAAACACACGATCACCAACCGCAAACTCAATCTCCCTACGCTTCAAATCTGCGTAAGACTTTTGACGATCCGAAGCTGCTTTCAACCGATCACAAACAAGCTTTACCTTCTCCGTCATTCCTCTAAGAAAATACAGAAAAGAAACTAACTTTTTCCCCGCTCCTGCCCAACAAAGAGGCGTCCTACACTTCCTACCGTACAAGGCTTCATATGGAGCCATTTGTATACTTGCTTGATAGCTATTATTATAAGCAAACTCCACCAAAGGCAACTCTTTCTCCCAAGGACCTTGGAAATCTATAACACAACACCGCAACATATCATCAAGCACTTGGATAACTTGCTCAGTGTTGAGTGTGTAAAAGTTCTATATTTTACCCCTTATTTAACCCATATTTGTGCTGCATTCAAGCATAATTCATCGCATTTAGGTACATTTTCACATATACATAACAATTACATAAAATGGCACAGTTGCTACTGATTTTGGCTATTTATTGCAGGTAGCTACTGTGGCAGACTCAGGGTAGTGAAGGAGCAGAGCTGGAACTCAAGACTGGAGTCAAGAAGGGAGATGCTGCCGTGGCCACTGCCGTGGCAGCCATAACGACAGCGTTGGTGGAAGGGAAAAGTGAAGTGGAGCTCGACAGATAGAGGAATTCAAGCCGGTCTGTCGTGGACCACTCCTATATTTTTCTGAGCCCTAAGGCAGAATGAAGGCCAAGCCCGAAGTCCAAGGAAGAAACACAAAGCAAGAAAAGAGGACGAATTAAAGTCATGTACTCAGAAGATTAATTCTCCAATAGAGTTGTACTTTAGTTTAAACTTCTGTTCTTGTCAAAGTAGAAAACTTGGACCCAAGGCCTATATAAAGGCATGTAATTCGACCTAGGGAAGGATATCTCATCTCTAGCCTTCTTCCCCAAAACCCTAGTCGTTTTCCCTCTCTCATCATGTTCTAAACTTCCCCTAGGGCTAAGGGTTGATTCTGTAAAGTAGTTGCAAGGATTGTACTGTTTAGGAATTTTCTGTTCAATAAAATACAACTTCAAGTTTGCTTATTCTGGTTTCAACATCTTGCAAGAGTATCAGGAGAGCATTGTGAGATTATATATTTACTTAATATCAGGAGAGTTGAGTATACAAAAGGAATAAGTGCGGGTTCTCCAGTTTATGGTTGAACTATCTCGGACCTAGGGATAGGATGAGGTTAAGTGGCTAAGGAAGAATTCAACAACATTGGTGTTCACACCGGGAGGTATCATCCGAGAAGTGTCATCAACAGTACTTGGACTTAGAGATAGGACAAGTCACAACAGGGATTCTTGCCAAGCTTAAAGTACAGAGTTGTGTGATCGCTGCCGCGACAACAACAGACTGCTGCCGCGACAGGTGCTGCCGCGACAGGGACGATAACAGAACAAGAGTTCATATACAGTGCAACACCTGCACTACCGAGCAGATCAATACCGACATATTTCTTAACCCTGAAACTTCATTCTCTTATATTCAGTATTCTTCAATATTATTTCCCAACGAATTTAACTCTTTTCTCTATCTCTTGTGCATCAATCCAAGGATAAAGCTATTTCCAGTCCCTGTGGATTCGACATCCGATACTTTGAGTATCACTTTACTACTTGCGTCGTGTACACTTGCACCACATTGCGATAGGACTTTTGACATGCAACAAGTTTTTGGCGCCGTTGCCGGGAACTGGCAACATATCTTTACCATTACTTTTACTGCACTTCTTAATTTTTCTATTTTTATTGGGATTATTTACCCTGTGCTTTTCACAAGGTTTTTCGTTTGCTTATGCGCAGATCAAGACGAGGCAAAGAACCTGAGTACAAACTAGATCCTGAAATTGAATGTTCATGTAACCTCAGGAACCGAGTCCGCCTTTTGATAGCCATAAACGGTTATCTTGAGGAACAGTTAGAAGCAATGCATAACATGGTAAATCACTCGAGGAATCCTGAAGATCCTCCCATCGATGAACGGAACGGACAGCCTGCCGCTGCCGAGGTCGCACGACGATCCTGTCGTGATTACATGATCAATGATCATGTGGAACTGGAGACCACCTTGCCAGACGTGGAAGCTGAGAATTTCGAGCTGAAACCTATTATGTTCAGCATGATCAATTCCGCTGGTCAATTTAGTGGTGCTGCAACAGAGGATGCCCGAGAACATCTAAAAACGTTCCAAGAAATCTGTGGATCATCTAGATTACCAGGAATAAATTCGGAGATACTGAGGCTCCGATTATTTCCTCATTCACTGAGAGACAGAGCTAAAACGTAGTGGAATAAACTAACGTTGGGTTCAATACGAACTTGGGCAGATCTTACTCGTGAATTTTTATCTTATTTTAATCTTTCTCACTTATCTGAGCGAGTACGTAATGAAATTGCTACTTTTCAACGGGAAGATGACGAGCCAATGCACGAGGCATAGGATAGGTTTACAACTCTTCTAAGGAACTGCCCGATGCATGGATTCCCTGTATGGAATCAAGTCATCAAAATTCTACAATGCTGCCAACACACACACTCGTATGAGAACAGATTCAGCAGCAAATGGACTGTTATTGGACAAAGATCTGAACGAAGCCATGGTAGTATTGAAAAATCTAGCAAAGAATGAAGAGCAATTTCCCACAGCGAGAAGAGTAAACGAGTGTTAGCTGTAAAAGATTATGAAGCCGATAATTCCCCGAAGACACAAGTTGCATACCTCACAAAGGTAGTGAAAAATCTGTTAAAAAGACTCAAAACCTGTCTACTCTGCAAAAGAGGTATGTGAAACTTGCAGTGGGAATCACAGTTCGGAAGACTGCCCGTTACAGCTAGAGGAAGGGATGTATGTTGGAAATTACAACAAGCCGAGAAATTACGACTCCAACAATTACAATCCCAACTGGAGGAAAGATCCTAAGTTCTCTTGGAGGAATCCAAGCAACGCACTGAATCCTCAAGTGTAGAACAACCAAAACTAGGGGCACCCAAAATCCTGACACGACAGCAACCAGCATCTGCACCTAGTATACTGGAGCAGACTTTGGCTACATACATGTCACAGACATGAGCTTACCTGGCAAACATGGATCACTTCGTCAAGAAGACTGAGTCATTCATGGATAAAACAAAGATGAGAATGACTAACCATGAGGCTACACTGAAATCACTGGAGACACAGATGGGTCAGGTTTCCCAGCATTTTAAGCCAAGGCAAAACGGAGGATTCCCTAGTGATACTGAAGTCGCTAGAAAACCCACACATGAGAAGTGTAAAGCAATTAAAAATAGGAGTGGGAAACAACTGCAAGGGTCGGAGATGAAAACCATACCGATTGAGGAACCAACCCTAGAAACACCTGCCGCGAACACTGCCCCGAAAGAAGAGGAGAAAACCGCTGCCGACATACCTGTCACGACAGTAGAAGGGTCAGAAGAGAAAGAAAAGTCTGGTGAAGAACCTAAGCCTCCTCAGATCTGAATACCATGTGAAGGACGCCTGGAAGATTACCGTCCTCCATCTCCTTTTCCATAGCGGTTACAGAAGCAGAAACATGAGTACCAGCTCAAAAAGATTTATGATATTTTTAAGCAGGTGCATATCAATATACCACTGTTGGGGGCCATCAATCAGATGCCCAGTTATGCAAAATTTCTCAAGGATGCCATGTCAAAAAGGTCCAGACTTGGGGAATTTGAAACGGTAAAAATGACAGAGGGATGCATGACTATCCTGCACAGGCATCCACCCCAGAAAAAGAAGGTTCTTGGGAGCTTCATCATACCATGCATAATTGGTGACAAATTCGTGGGTAAGACACTTTGTAACACCCCAATTTTGGGCTTAGAAGTTTAGGGTTTGGTAAGACCGGTCTGAGAAACGGTTCGAATATAAAAGGAGGTTTTAGGGAAAGCCTAGTTCGGGATGTTTTAAAAATATAGAAAAATATCTAAAAATCCTCATTTAATGTATATAAGAGAGTGGTGAAATCAATTTTACAAAATTAGGTTTGGAAATACTACATTTCGGTGTAGTGACCAAAATGCGATTTTTGCAAAGTTTAGTAGTGACTGTTTTGTAAAGGATTGAAACTTTGAATCTTTAAGGAGCTAATTTACCCAAAATGTTTTTCTCCAGATTTTTCATTAATTTGGGTGATTTAATTAATGTTTTAATTAAATAAAAAGAAAAGGGAAACTACTTTTTGGATTTTCATAACTACCTATTCCTAATTTTCTCTCATTCCTTTTTCTCTCAAAATCCCATCATCCAAACAAATTTTCTCCAGCAAAATTTACATTGATCTTCATTTCAATTGATGAGATTTCTATCATCTATTGGTTCCTAATCAATCTTGCATCAAATCCTTTTGATTTCCACATTGAATTTTCAAGGAATTTGGCCCAAATCAAGGAGAAATCATCATTTAGAGGTAAGGATGTTCTTCTCCTCTAAATACTCATTTCTTTAGTGAAACTCCCAAGTTGTCAATCCTTTATTAAAGTTTTATAAATGGATTTAATGTTAGAAACTTGATTTTGGCTTAAAACTCAAGATTTGGAAGAGATCTTGAAGATTTTCGTTGTAATGGATTGGCTCTGTTTTGAGACGATTCTTTAATGTATTTTGGATGTCTAATGATGTTAGAAATGATGTTTTATCAATCCAATCCCGAATAGGTTGTATTTCCTAAGTTTTTGCTTATGAAAATGGTGGTTTTGAGGTGTTCTTGGTGTTCTGTTATAGCTGGAGGTATAAGGACGAGTTTAGGTTTATTTTGGATGTTAATTGATGTTTAGAAATGGTTAGAAGTGATGGATCTTGGCTGGGTTAAGTTTGGAAGAGTTGGAGGTGTTTTCGGTTGTGTTTGGTAGCTGAAATGTTGGTTTTGGGTAGAGCAGCGAGTTTAGGAGTGTTGGCTGAAGATTTCAATGCATGATGATGCATTAATCCTCTGCTTTGATGAGTCTAAAACAGGGGAGACATCTTCAGACACTTTTGGAGTTGATCCGGAGGCTTAATCGGCGTTTCGACAAGCAAGCGAAACGTAATTGGTGAGTGGAGACGGTTTTCCAGCCTTGAAATGATTATTAGGAGGTTTTGGGAGCTTAGTTTAAGTCTAAACAACTTAGCTAAGCTCAAGAGTAAGTTTTCGGAAAAACTCCCTCGGATGTGCCAAGTTATGGTTTGATGCATTAGTTATGAAATGCATGTTTAATTACTGTTTTGAAAGCATGTTTTAGCATGATTAATGCTGGTTTTGAAAGCCTTGTATTGAGGGATGCTCAAGGTAAGAGATCCTTGGTTTGACATGTTATTAATATGGTTTTGATGCATAGTGATGCATGATGATAAGTGGCTTTGATTTATGCTTTAAAACAGTGAATTGATGATGGTATTTGATGTATATTGGCAAGTGATGAAATGGTTTTAAAGTGCTTGAATCAGATATAGTTATCCGGCTATAGGATTGGGTGCACCGTAAGTAAAGTCGCCTTGGATGTTGAGGGGTTGTGATTGTACCGTAAACTCCATCCAAGTACCCTAACGATTGAGGTAAGACCACAACGGTGGTTGAAATTCCGTGTGTGGATCTTGTGTTATGTGTCCCTTACTCTCGTTAGAGGAATTATACAACTACCGATGATTGGTGTTGAGGGGTTGTGATTGTACCATTATACTCCACCACGGGTGTCACATCAATGGAGGGATTGCTCTTGAGTGTGAACCTTGTGTAGTCCGGTAGTGTGTATGAAGCGTGTGGGACAACGCTTGTAATCCGCGTATCCGATTGTGTTTTGTGTAAATGGTTATGAACTATCACTTGAAAGCCAATATAATGTATTTAAATGTAAAAGAGCATTAGATGCTTGAAAATGATGCAAGGTAGCATGAGAAAGAGATGAGCATGTGGTTTAAAAGCTTTGTTGAAAGTGTTTTCTAAAAATGCATTGTTGTAGTGGTTTTATTTAGAGCTTGCCTCACTAAGCATTTGTGCTTACGCTCTCTTTTACCAATAATGCAGATAATTGAGGTGTTAAAGGGCTTCAAGGGAGCTAAGTATATCCAAGGGAAGCTAAGCTCATGTATGGTGAAGTTTTCGTACACTATTAGTTTTGATAATTTGGCAATGGGAACCTAAGTTTTGTTTTGGGAGATGTGTTAAACTCTCTAAGGTTGTGGCATGTGTGCCTTGGTTGTTCTGAATTGTAATTGGCCTTTAATGCTTGTTTGGAGGTTTGGTTACTCTATTTGGTTTGGATAATAGGACGCATGCCTCTAGACTTAAGAATTTTCTTGTTTCATTCCATGAAGGTGTTTTGGGGCTCTATATGTGTACCTTGTATGTATGTTGACTTGTTGATATGCTTGGGAAGTCATTTGGATGTGTTGGATCGAGTTTGTGCTTGAAAAACCAGCAATTACTGATGTTTCTGGGCAAACTGTATCGGAACACTCCCTAGTGTTTCGAAACGGGGGCCTGAAATGGCCTTCGTGTTTCGAAACGCCAAGGAATGTTTCGAAACGAATTTGCCACTGGAAGGCCTGTTTTGGAACCAGTCTCGGAACCAACCCGCGTATCGAAACGGTCAACGCCGTTCCGATCCTGCGTTTCGATACGACAGGTGGGTGTTTCGAAATAGGTGACTGTTGGGCACTGATTTGAATGGTGTTGAAGTTTGGAAGCTTTACATTTTAGTCCCAAATGTTTAAGTTGCAATTGCTTAAGTTTGAGATGTCCAATTAGGTTGAATTTTGGCAGAGAAGCATGTAACTTGCCTAATTTCATATTGGTAACTTTAAAATCAGTAAAGACCTTCTATTTTTCAGAAATTACGTTTTGGTCCCTAAATTTGTATATTGTGCAATTGAGTCCCTTTTTGAAATCCGATCGCTGTGTCTTTCTCTATTGTATCTTGTGAGTACTTACTTAGGGTTAATTTGCATCTAAACAAGATTAAAAAGAAAAAAATGGTTGTGAATCAAGGTTGACTTTCGGGTTGACTTTGGTTTTCCCCGTGTAACCTTCGTAGTTCGGGTCAACCGTCTAGGCCGGGCTAAGGGGGTTACACACTTTGTGATCTAGGTGCTAGTATAAATTTAATGCAAAAATCTGTGTTTTAGAAATTAGGTATTGGACGAGCACGACCCACGACAGTCATGCTGCATCTAGCAGACCGCTCTAACGTACAACCAGAAGGGAAGGTCGAAGATATTCTGGTAAGAGTGGATAAGTTCATTTTTCCTGCTGACTTTCTTGTTTTAGACTGTGAAGCAGATGAAAATGCACCAATCATCCTGGGGCGACCCTTCCTAGCCACAGGCAGATCTCTGATTGATGTAGAGAAATGAGAACTGACAATGAGAGTAAATGATCAAGAGATCAAACTCAACGTTCTCCAAGCAATCAAACATGCTGATGCAGAAGAAGAATGCAAGGCTATCACTGAAGTAATCCTTGACCAACCCTGCATCAGGTCGAGCTGCCATGACATAAAATTTGGTCACTGCCACGACAGTCATCTGGAAGACTGTCACGGCAGCAACGACGACAATGACACCTCCGATTCAGACATATCCGACACTGAAGGTCATGAGGAGGTAAATTGGATAGGAAATCGTCCAGGTAAGTTATTCGAGCCCCTTAACTATACCTCGAATGAACACATAATTCAAAAGCCTTCAACTGTAGAACCACCTGTTTTAGACCTTAAGCCCCTGCCAGGGCAGCTTAAATATGTTTTTCTTGGTTTAAATGATACGTTGCCCGTAATCATCTCTTCCAAGTTAATGCAGAAACAGGAACAACAGTTAATTGGGATGCTGCAGCAACATAAGAAAGCTATTGGATGGACGATAGCTGATATCCAAGGCATCAGTCCGGCGTTATCTATGCACAAAATTCTCCTAGAGGATGATCATAAGTCGACAATTGATGCTCATAGACGCTTAAACAATGCTATGCGAGAAGTGGTGAGAAAAGAAATAATCAAATGGCTTGACGTTGGGATAATTTATGCCATCTCGGATAGTAAGTGGGTGAGCCCGGTGCAGTGTGTTCCTAAAAAGGGAGGAATAACCATGGTGACCAACGAAGAAAACGAACTAATCCCAACCAGGACTTTGACCGGTTGGAGGGTTTGTATGGATTACCCGAAGCTTAACAAAGCTACCCGGAAAGACCATTTTCCCCTACCTTTTATTGATCAAATGCTTGATAGATTAGCGGGGAAACCTTATTATTGTTTTCTTGATAGTTACTCAGGGTACAACCAGATAGCTATTGCACCAGAGGATCAAGAGAAAACAACCTTCACTTGCCCATACGTCACTTATGCTTTTCGGAGGATGCCATTTGGATTATGCAATGCATCAGCAACCTTCCAAAGGTGTATGATGGCAATATTCTCTGACATGGTGGAGGACTTTTAGGGAAATATTCATGGATGATTTTTCCGTCTTTGGAGACAATTTTGAAGGCTGTTTAGGCAACCTACAGAAAGTGCCCGAAAGATGCGTGAAAGCGAACTTGGTATTAAACTGGGAAAAATGTCACTTCATGGTGGACGAAGGGATAGTCCTAGGCCACAAGGTAAGCTGTCGCGACATAGAGGTAGACAGAGCAAAAATCGAAGTCATCGAAAAGCCGCCGCCACCCACCACAATCAAGGGGATTCGGAGTTTCTTAGGGCATGCTGGGTTTTATCGAAGATTTATTGCAAATTTCTCGAAGATTACCAAGCTTTTATGCCACTTACTGGATCAGAATCGTCCATTTGATTTCAATGCTGAATCTACTAAGGCATTCAGAATTCTGA
Source organism: Hibiscus trionum (assembly GCA_030270665.1). Lineage (NCBI taxonomy): Eukaryota > Viridiplantae > Streptophyta > Magnoliopsida > Malvales > Malvaceae > Hibiscus > Hibiscus trionum. The sequence goes on along the minus strand of BSYR01000010.1, from coordinate 5,211,619 downwards.
AGAAGAAGCTGGTAACAACCCCGATTGTACAGCCACCAAACTGGAGTTTGCCATTTGAAATAATGTGTGATGCCAATGACTTTGCAGTATGGGCATCACTAGGGCAGAGGAAGGATAAGCTCTTCCATGTGATTTACTATGCCAGTAAAACATTGAACGATGCCCAAGTGAATTACACCACAACAGAAAAAGAACTATTAGCAGTGGTGTTCTCAATCGACAAGTTCCGTCCGTACATACTTGGAACGAAGGTGGTGGTCCATACAGACCATTCAGCATTAAAGTATATGTTCTCTAAAAAGGATGTGAAACCTAGACTGATACGTTGGATTCTACAGCTGCAAGAGTTCGACATTGAAATCAAGGATAAAAAGGGGACAGAGAAGCAAGTAGCAGACCACTTGTCGAGATTAGAGATGGGAAAGAGTCTACAAACAGACAAGAATAACATACTGGAGACCTTCCTGGATGAGCAGCTGTTTGCTGCCACAAGCACTGCCGCGACATCCATAGCGACTGGTAAGTTTTCTGAACTTCCTTGGTACGCTGATTTTTTTTAATTACATTGTTAGCGGATTACTACCTCCTGAACTTAATTACCAAGCAAGGAAGAGGTTCCAAAATGATACAAAACATTATTATTGGGACGAACCTCTTCTTTTCAAACATTGTGCAGATCAAATTATTAGGAGGTGTGTACCACAGGATGAACAGGAAGTTGTGCTTCATCACTGCCATGCCTCCCCATATGGAGGACACTTAGGTGGAAACAAAACCGCTGCCAAGGTTTTGCAATCTGGTTTTTATTGGCCCTCACTGTTCAAGGATGCCCAAGCATTCTACAAAAGCTGTGACAAGTGCCAACAGACTGGGAACATCTCAAGAAGACATGAGATGCCACTGCAAAACATATTAGAAGTCGAAATCTTCGACGTATGAGGTATCGATTTCATGGGACCATTCCCAACATCATGTGGGAACCTCTACATCCTACTGGCAGTGGATTATGTATCCAAATGGGTTGAAGCGATCGCCACACAAAAAAATGACGCCAAGACTGTTCAGAGATTTCTGCACTAAAACATTTTCTCCAGGTTTGGCATACCTAAGGCGATCTTTAGTGATGAAGGGAGACATTTCGACAATAGGGTAATCGCTGCTGCCTTAAGAAAATACGGCGTAAAGCACCAGATTGCAATAGCATATCACCCTCAAACCAATGGACAGGCTGAAATATCCAACCATGAAGTAAAGAATATTCTTGAAAAGATGGTTAAACCTACTCGAAAAGATTGGTCTTTACACCTCAATGATGCACTCTGGGCCTATAGAACAACATTCAAAACACCATTGGGAATGTCACCCTACAAGCTTATATATGGGAAAACATGCCACTTACCTGTTGAGATAGAGCACAGAGCTTACTGGGCTATCAAGGTAGTAAACATGGACTTAGATAAGGCAGGACAAAAGAGGCTACTTGACTTGAATGAAATTGAAGAAATACGAGAAATGGCCTACGACAACGCAAAGATTTAAACGATAAAACCAAAAGGTGGCATGACAAGAAGTTGCTGTCACGACAGTTCTTCCCAGGGCAGCTTGTGTTGTTGTTTAACTCTAGGTTAAAACTTTTCCCAGGAAAGCTTAAATCTAAATGGTCCGGCCCCTTCCAAGTTGTGCAAGTTTTTCCCCATGGTGCCTTCACGATCAAATCCTTAAAAGACGGGCACCAATTCAAAGTCAACGGACAGAGACTAAAGCATTATCAGGGGACTAAAACACCAAGGATGCACGAAGTAGTTACTTTAGGAGATGCCCCTCAAGGCATCCCTAATTTAACTTAATTAATTAATTTATTTTATTTATTTATTAGGAATTAGGAATTATTTTATTTTTAGGAACTAAGGTTTAATTTGAATTATTTTTAGGAAATAAGGGAAACAAGGAGAGGAGAAGAAGTGAACCAGCCCACCATATCAACAGCAGCCCAAAAAGCCCAACGGATGAGTCTGTCGTCACAGCCTGTCATCAGCTGTCGCGATAGACGCAGAAAAAACAGCCTATCACCACGCTGTCCCTGCATACACGCAAACGCGTAACAGACGCGCAGCAGACATGGAAACACGTGACAGACGCGTCAGAAACCGCGTAACAGCTGGCCCCATTATTCGCGCCTGTCGTTACAGCTCCAACGGGCAGAAAATCATTCATCTATATAAACCTCCATTCACTATTCATTTTTCACCTCACTTTTACTCTCTCAACTTGCTCTCTCTAGATCTCAAATTTCTCTCTATTTTCCACAGCCTTGCAACTATGACTAGCAGACAAACTCACAAAAGTGTTGCCTCCAGCTCTGCTACAGCAGTGAGCACACCAAGCCATAGTGCCATCCCAAACCGCTTTGCCTCCACCGAATCTGCCGGCAGGTACTACCACTCTTTCCAGAAGAGGGAAATGTGGGAAGAAAAAGGTTTTCTCTACACCGAGCCCACGGGAGACCTAGGGCTTGAAACTTCAAGTTTTTTTCCCACGCTTTCCCATCCGGCCAGGGCAAGTCTGCCAGTAGCAGCAGCAACAACAGCATCAGCTCCAAAGATGAGGTACAAGTGCTGGACAAGCTACCCCAAATCTCACCCACTCGTATCCAGCCGCTAAGGAAAGCCAAAAAGAAAACTGCCTCTGCCTCCCCTAGCACCCTGCCGGTACCCACAATGAAGGTCACTGCTCGCCGGCAGCTACAAATTAGCAGCAGCAACGATGATAACTCCTAAAATTAAGTTTCTATCTTATTTTTGATGTCTTTTTGTTTTATTTATATTGTTATGTATTTTATTTTTTTCCATGTCATCATGCATTGAGTGCAATGCAACCCTCGAGTTTGGGGGTGGCATCCCTCCAGTAATGAAGTGTCTTTTGTGTCTTAAAATTATGTATAAGTGTTGGTTATTATTTAGTTTATTTTTGTCAAAAAAAATTCATTTGGCAGGTACAATTTAGAGCCTTACTATAGTTCTGATCTTTAAACACCCTTTGTGACTCTTATGCTGTCTAGACTTCTACTGGTAAACTAGAATAGGAAAAGCTTAAATACTTGAGTTGCCCCTAGAGGTGCCTAACACTGGCTCTAGGAAAAGAAGATAAGAAAATTTAGACTCAATACACCTAGAGGTGCCTAAAACCGGCTCTAGGAAGTTAGCTAGAGGTGCCCAAAAAACAGGCTCTAGTCAACTTAAAATAAGAAAAGAAAACTGAGTCTAAGAAAAACTAAAGGAGCCTAAGAATTGCCTCCAAGAAAATGAAAGTTGGCATAAAAATTCAAGTAAGTAGCTTAACTATTCTAGTAAATTAAAGGAGTCTAAGCACATATCTGTTAACAAAGCATGCACACACTACACGAGACCTATAGCATGGTTCCGAATAAATCCAAGAAATGTCCGACAAAGTGTTGTTCGTGATAGAGCATGTGTGGTAGGTAATGAAAAGTTCACTGAATTAAGCCAAACAAATAAAAATTTAGGTCATAATTGCTTGAGGGCAAGTAAGAACTTGAGTTTGGGGGTGTGTTGAGTGTGTAAAAGTTCTATATTTTACTCCTTATTTAACCCATATTTCTGCTGCATTCAAGCATAATTCATCGCATTTAGGTACAATTTCACATATACATCACAATTAGATAAAATGGCACAGTTGCTACTGATTTTGGCTATTTATTGCAGGTAGCGGCTGTGGCAGACTCCAGGCAGTGAAGGAGCAGAGCTGGAACTCAGGACTGGAGTCAAGAAGAGAGATGCTGCCGTGGCCACAGCCGTGGCAGCCATGACGACATCGTTGGTGGAAGGGAAAAGTGAAGTGGAGCTCGACAGGTAGAGGAATTCAAGCCGGTCTATCGTGGACCACTCCTATATTTTTCTGAGCCCTAAGGCAGAATGAAGGCCAAGCCCAAAGTCCAAGGAAGAAACCCAAAGCAAGAAAAGAGGACGAATTAAAGTCATGCACTCAGAAGATTAATTCTCCAATAGAGTTGTACTTTAGTTTAAACTTCAGTTCTTGTCAAAGTAGAAAACTTGGACCCAAGGCCTATATAAAGGCATGTAATTCGACCTAGGGAAGGATATCTCATCTCTAGCCTTCTTCCCCAAAACCCTAGTCATTTTCCCCTCTCATTATGTTCTAAACTTCCCCTAGGGCTAAGGGTTGATTCTGTAAAGTAGTTGCAAGGATTGTACTGTTTAGGAATTTTCTGTTCAATAAAATACAACTTCAAGTTTGCTTATTCTTGTTTCAATATCTTGCAAGAGTATCGGGAGAGCATTGTGAGATTATCTATTTACTTAATATCAGGAGAGTTAAGTATACAAAAGGAATAAGTGCGGGTTCTCCAGTTTATGGTTGAACTATCTCGGACCTAGGGATAGGACGAGGTTAAGTGGTTAAGGAAGAATTCAACAACATTGGTGTTCACCCTTTGATTCACGTCGGGAGGTATCATCCGAGAAGTGTCATCAACAGTACTTGGACCTAGGGATAAGACAAGTCACAACAGGGATTCTTGCCAAGCTTGAAGTACAAAGTTATGTGATCGTTGCCGCGACAACAACAGACTGCTGCCGCGACAGGTGCTGCCACGATAGGGACGATAACAGAACAAGAGTTCTGATACAGTGCAACACTTGCACTACCGAGCAGATCAATACCGGCCTGTTTCTTAACCCTAAAACTTCATTCTCTTATATTCAGAATTCTTCAATATTATTTCCCAATGAATTTAACTCTTCTCTCTCTCTCTCTCTCTTGTGCAGCAATCAAAGGATAAAGCTATTTCCAGTCCCTGTGGATTCGACATCTGATACTTTGAGTATCACTTTACTACTTGCATCGTGTACACTTGCACTGCATTGCGATAGGACTTTTGACACGCAACACTCAGACTGACCATGCGTCTGAGGATGATACGATGTACTAAAATTGAGCCGTGTACCCAAAGCTCTATGCAAACATTACCAAAACCTCACCGGTAACCTCAGATCTCTATCCAAAACTATAGATTTAGGTACACCATGTAACCTCACAACTTCTACAATGTACAACTCTGCCAACTTATCCAACGTATATGTAGTATGCACAACTATGAAATGCACACACTTCGTAAGACGATCTACAATCACCTAAATAAAGTTCTTCTTTGATGGGGTCAAAGCAAACCCGACACGAAAGCCATCGTAATCCTCTCCCATTTCTATTCCGGTATCTTCAAAGGTTGCAATAGCTTGGAAGGAAACTAATGCTCAACTTTCACGCGCTAACAAACCATACACTTACTCACAAAATCAGCAACATCCTTCTTCAACCCAATCCAATAGTACTCATCCTTCAATCTACGATACATATTAGTACTACCAAGATGCATAGCAAAAGGACTACTATGTGCCTCAGTCAGAATAGTGCACCTCAACCCAACATCATCTGGAACAACTATTCGACTCTTAAAACACAAAACACAATTGTCATAAAACAAAAGTCTGTCGAATTATCATTCGTTATATCCTGAACATGCGGTACCAACGAATCATCAAGCAATTGATTCTCCTTAATCAACTGAACCAAGGAAGGTTTCACCTATCTATCTACCATCTCGCGACACACTCACTCGTGCAAACATGGCTCTCAACTCAACCGCTACCTTCCTACTCAAAGCATCAGCCACAACATTGGCCTTACTAGGGTGATACTGTTGAGTGGTATGTGCTCAATTTCCTTCAACCTTTCTAGCTCGCCAAGTGGTAGAGAAGTGGATATTTGGGTGATTTTATTGGAGGTGAAATATAGAAGATAGACACAAGGATTTATTGTGGTTCGACCTTCTATCAAGCACCTACATCCACTACCTTAGCTCCCCACTAAGGATTTCAAACAAATTCACTAAGAATTTCGCCCCCTTTTCTAGGCTTAGGAGGAAACCATTACAACGATCAAGCTTTCTACCCAAAGCTTGATCAAGCACTCTCTCACAAGAGAAATTCAAAGCAAACTTGAAATCCCTCTAATAGGTATTTTTGCACTATAAAGCTCTCACCCAAAACCTAAACACTTGAGCAAATTTGACAATGTTTAGCTCACTAGTGTTGTCTATACAAGGAATTTACAATTAAAGTTCTAAAGACATTTTGACATCATAATGTTGTAACAATTGAAGCATTAACCTATCTTTGATGCTTGAAGGTCCCTTTTATACTCCCAATTGAGTTTGTAGCCGTTGAGGACCACTGAGATTGAATTGGAGATATTGGAGACTATTTCCCTCATTAATTGTAGTTCTGGTGAATTCTGTTTCGGAACAAGCGACCCCGTATCGAAACGGTCTTCTTCAGAACTAGCCGTTAAATCAACTGCAAACACATGAAAAGGCAATTCCATTAAATAAACTGCAAACACATGACCTTGAACAACTAAAGGACATCTCCTAAACAACCTTCTTATAACAACCGTTTCACCAAAAGAACTAGTTACTTGCATTCCCACATCTAACACCTCAACAGGGATATCAAGAAGATGTGGATGCTCACTCAAGATATATGAATGCATAGAACCAGAATTAATCAAAGATAAAAAGGACAAAGATTACAAAGTGAATGTACATGCAATCACATCGGTATCATTGCATCCCTCGCGACGTGCGTACACCCTCGCAGGACCACCACCCTCAAGTTGAAGTACCACTACATGTGTTACAACCCTCTAACAATCCTCCCTATGCTAGAAATTACCACGACCGCGCCCACGGCCTCACTGTGGTGCAACAACAGGTGCTCTAACCTGACCACCTCCAACCAACGACGAACAATTACGTCTCAAATGATCAACCGATCCGCAACTCCAACAAAAGTTAGCCGCCACACCCGCATGAGCCTACCCCTCTCGAGCCAAACAAGGACAGTCCCACCATAAATGCTCACGCGATCCGCAAACCCAACAAGCATTTTTCTTGGACCTCACCCTATTACCATAAACTGGCGCACCACGCCCAACAACACCTCGCCTCTGCCCAGGCCGATACCTACGATCATGATGCCTCTTAAATTGTCAACCACCAGAGCCAAAATCTGCAGCTCTCTTACCCGAGCTGGACCCATCCACACGAGCAGACAAACCCAAACTCTTCTCAATATCCTTAGCTTGTGTCACCAACATATCAAAATTTGTGTAATCAGAGGCCAACATGAAAGTCTTCACTTCCTGCACCAAACCATAACAGAAGCAATCGCAACGATGCCTATCACTAGACACCAACTAAGGAGCATATTGGCTCAAACGTACAAATTGAACCTCATACTCAGCCACAGTCATGCTACCCTGAACCAAAGACATGAACTCGTGTTTCTTATCATCCAAGTATCTAACTCCTAGATACTCCTTCTTAATGGCAGCTTGAAAGAACTCCCAGTTCACTTCATTAGGCTCCAAAGCCACAGTTACAGTTGTGTACCAACTGTAAGCATCGCCTTGCAAGAGCGAAACATCACATCCCAACTTACGTGCATCATTGCACCCCATTTGTTCCAAAATCTGAATCGTACTGGCCATCCAAGCCTCGGATGCCTCAAGCGACAAACCACGATACTCAACACCGCCCAAACTTCGCAAACGTTCTAATGACAACCATGTTTGCCCAGCAGCTGGTGCTTGCACCTACACTCCTGCAACAGTAGCCCGGAATGCTCCAGTCATCGCCTGAACTAAAGGCGCCAAATCACTCAACACGGGCCCAACTTGCTCATGCTGTACTTGCTCCTCACCCAGGTGGAGGGGGTAGAGGAGGTAGATTCCCTCTAGGAGGTACCCCGCTCTCCTGATTTCCCTGCCCTACAACAACAACAATCACACCAGATCGTAACTCTCTTATCGGTCCCATTATGCTATTATAATTAAGGCAAGGAAAACCAACAGAAACCAAACTAAGGTAACTAGAGCAAAGATTACTAAACAAGGTTACCTGAAAACACAACACCTCTCTGAAGCTTCATCAGACGAGCTCTCTTCCTTGCGGAACCATCATCCTCCTGCCGCACCACTGCAGCACTAGCTAACACACTAGGGCCACCACCACCTCCTTGCGGTAAAGAACCTTGACTGTTCCGAGCCAACATCAAACAATCACGTCTCATGTGTCCAGCAGACCCACATTTCCAGCAATTCTCCTTTCCCACACTCTTCACAACTTTCTGCTCTTTCTGCCACTTCTGAACCTTGCCTCGGCCGTGCCCACGACCTTTCTGAGATCCTTTGGCTATCACCAAAGCCGACTTCACTCCAAGAGGACAATCACGCTTAACATGCACTTTGGAACCACAGTTCCAGCAAACACCCGCGCCCCAACAACCTCCAACATGGCGCCTTTCACAACGGTCACACACCGATGGCTGAACTTCCACTCCTTGCTCAAGCAACACTTGCTCCACAACAGCACCACCGTCACTTTGCTCAACCCTTGGGAACTTCCCTCCAAGATACCTTTCATAAAAGGCAGATACAAAGAAATCCCAATCAATATCAGGAATATGTGACGCCACAGCCACTGATGTCCACCAGACACAGGCATCCTCCAACATCAGAGAAACAACACTCCCCAACTTACAAGCAAGATCACAGCCTTCCTGATCCAAGATCAGAACCACACTGGCCAACCAAGCCTCAAACATCTCTGGTGTAGAACCATGATATTCCACAGCACCCAAATCAAGCAAACGCTGCTTCGGCAAACCCACACATCCCACAGCCAGCACATCCACTGACTTTATCTTTACCACAACCTGAGATGTTCCCAACACCTCCTGAACATCAGATGATGAACTCTTCACCGCAGAACTAGCTTCTTTCCCTTGCCTTATCACCTCAACCCCAGGCACAGAAAACTGAGACAAAACACCTCCACGAAAGGGTGAATTCCACGCCTTAACAACCTGCCCCAAGGCAGCAACCATCTCACCCAACTGCCATTCTTTCATCGACTTAGCCATACTACTAACAATAGCAAACATACAATCACAACAAACAAACAAACCAGTTAGACCAGCATTAAGCAAGGATTCAAACTCCAACTCCAAAATAACACAATAGCTATATTAATAAGGCAATGGGTATCCCGAATCCTCCCTTTTACATGACATAACAGTCAACACAACATGGATATCACAACATCAAGCATATCAAACAACACACCTTGATCATGCTTACATCAAACAGCATCCACTTGCAACAGCATATTATTACATAACATACTCACAGCACTTTCATCAGGCATAAAACCAACTCACAGCATCAGCTTATCATCAGCACAAACCACATAAGCTCAACCAAGATTCATAACCATAAAACATGCTTGAAAACATCAGCAACATGCTCAGAAACATCAGCAATTTGCTCAGAAACACCAGCATCATGCACAGAAACACGTGTTTCAACCAACATTCAACCAACTTTCATCCACACAACAAGGTAAACATCAACACACATCACAACAACTCACCGTTTTCCCCAAGCATTCACAACACAGCTCTGATACCACCAAATTTAACCCCCGTAGCCCGGCCTAGACGGTTGACCCGAACTACGAAGATTACACGGGGAAAACCAAAGTCAACCCGAAAGTCAACCTTGATTAACGACCCTTTTTTTTTCTTTTTAATCTTGTCTAGATGCTCATTAACCCTAGATGTGATCACACAAACAACATACTCAAAGATCACAACCATCAGAGATCATTCCGGGACTCAATTGCACAAAACACAACTTTAGGGACCAATTTGTAAATTCTGAAAACTTTGAGGCCTTAACCAGATTTTAAGTTACCAACTTAAAATTAATCATGTTTCATGCATCTCGGCCAAATTTCAGCTCAAACGGGCATCTCAAACTCATACAATTGCACATACAAGATTCAGGACCAAAATGCAAACATTTTGAAACACATAACTGCCATTGTCAGCCCCCAACGGTCAACCGTTCCGAAACGGGAGACAGCCCGTTTCGAAATGCGGGGCCGTTCCGAAACAGGCATAGCCCGTTTCGAAACGGGGGTCTGGCAGAAGCCTTTCCGTTTCGGAACGGTGTCACCCGTTTCGGACGCCTGGGCTGCTTCGAGGCACCCGTTCCGAAACGGTTCACCCTGTTCCGAAACACCCTGCACAAAATGCAGAATTTTGCCTATTTAAACATGCAATTAAACATCCAATCATGCTCCAAAAGCCACCAAACTTTGCCAACATGCAATTCAACATAAAAGAAACTTGCAAGCATCAACAAATCATCAAAACAACATCGTATATGAAAAGCCCCAAATCTAAAGGCATGCTTCCTACACAAGCAACCACTTAAGCACAAACTTTCCAAACCAAGCTCATTTATGCCAATACATGATCCAACAACAACATTAACATAAAAACATCCTTGTTCAAACATAAACGAACACATACACATTAACCCCGAGAGATTTTACCCCCATTGCCTTTATTAACTATAGCTATTCACCGAGACATACATCTCACTTGGAGTCCACCTTGAATCCCTTGCTCCTTGCTGTCCAAACTTCAAGAATCTGCATTGATGGACAAAAAGAGCGTAAGCACATAATGCTTAGTGAGGAATGCTCAAAACCAAAACACCATCAATGCAGCGGGTCACAAAACACTTTTAAAACAAACCCGATTTGTTTACCAAAGCCATGTTTGAAACCCTTTTCAACAACAAGCATCAAAACCATGCATAGCACATACATGAAAACCAACCCTTAGCTTAGCAAGCTAAGAAAACCTTTTTAAAGCACAACTTACAAATCATCCATTTAGCTAAACCATGCATAAACACCATATGCAAAGCTAAAACAAAGCCTTGGAATACACTCCCATTCCATAACATACCTTTCTTAAACTTGAGAGCCATTTCAAGCAAGAAACCTTTTTAAAACCATTACTCAAGCAATCCATCACATGCATTTACCAAGGCAAAAATATAAACCATACTATCATCATCACATGCCTTTTAAAACAAGTCTTCCAAGACTCCAATGCATTAAAGATACATCATGCTCACATGCATCATTTATCAAATGATAATCAACACTTGTTCAACTTAACAAGTAAACATGCATTTACAAGCATTATACAATTTCCATGCAACCATGCATCTTTTCAAGCATTTCATGCTTCACATGCAATTATGCATCTTTTCAAGCATCCCATGCTTCTTCATAATCAAGAACATCATATTGGCCTTCAAGTGATCAATCACATCCACTTTTCAACTCAACCTCCAATCGGATACGCGAATTCCGAGCGTTGTCCCTACGCTCCCTACACCCTACCAATCCAAGGTCCTCGAATGGGCAACACCTCCATTATGACCTCAACATCCTAAGGTTCCCATGTATGGACTTTTAAACACCATACAACCTTAGCTTTTCCCGAGGTTCCCATGTATGGACAACCATACAACCTCAACATGCACAAGGTTCCCTTGTATGGACTTTCAAACACCATACAACCTTTGCATCACCGATTGGTAGTTGTAGAAATCACTAACGAGATCCGGGACACCCTATACAAGATCCACACATGGACTTAACACCGCCATTGTGATCTCAACAAGCACAAGGTCCTCACATATGGACTTTCAAACACCATATAACCTTTGCTCAACCAAGGTCCTCGAATGGGCAACACCTCCATTATGACCTCAACCATCTCGTTAGGATACTTGAAGGGAGTTTCCCGGTCCACTCTTGACCACTCCACCTCCAAGGCGACTTAATTCACGGTGCACCCAATCCTATAGCCGGCTAACTATATCCGATCCAAGAACCAAGAACCACTTACATCACTTGCCAATATAACCATCTTACCACATTAGTCCAATGTTCCATATGCATAACCATAATGCAAAACCATTACCACATTAATCAAATGATTCACATGCATAACCAATATGCAAAAACCATCATTTACCAACATTAATTCACTGTTTTAAAGCATTAAACAAAGCCATTGAACAACATGCAACACTATGCATCAAATCCACATTTTCAATGTATAAAACCAAGGATCTCTTACCTTGAGCATCCTTCACGTATGGCTTTCAAAACCAGCATTAAACCATGCTAAAATATGCTTTCAAAACAGAATTAAACCATGCAAAACACATGCATTTCAATCATCAACCACAATTTCTTAAAAAGCCAATTCATATCATAAATCAAGTAAGAAATCCATTTACTTACTCTTGAGCTTAGCAAAGTTGTTTAGACTTAAACTAAGCTCCCAAAACCTTCAAACCTTTGTTTAAAAGCCGAAAACCCAACTTCACTCACCGATAACCAAAACAAAGCTAGCCACCAAGCCTTCCAAGCATCCGAAACCTTCCGCAACACCTCTAAAGCTCACGGATCAAACTCCCCTGTTTCAAGCACACAAAAACAGCACATTAATGCATCATTATGCATTAAGAACAGCAGCCACACAACCAAACTCGCTGCTCGACACAAATCCAACAATTCGGCTACCAAACACAACCGAAATCACCTCCAAACATTACCAAAACTTAACCCAGCCAAGATCCATCACTTCTAACCATTTTTAAACATCATTTAACATCCAAAATGATCACAAACGCGTCCTTATACTTCCAGGTATAACAGGTCACCAAAAACACTCCAAAAACAACCAAAAACTCAAGCAAAACTTAGGAAATTCAACCTATCCGGGATTGCATTAATTAAACCTCAACTTCTAATCAATTTAGCATTCATTTAACATCATTTTGACACTTCAAAACGCTGCCCAAACAGATCACACGAAAATTTCACCAAAATCACCAAATCTTGCATTTTAAGCCAAAATCAAGATTTCTATTGAAAAGCCTTTAACAAAACACAAACCAAGGATTGAGAACTTGGGAATTTCAGTAAAGAACTTGAAGTTCAGAGGAGAAGGACGTTCTTACCTCCAAACTTGAGTTTCTCCTTTTTGGAGCCAAAAAGCTTGATGAAACAACTTGCAAATTGAGAGGTTTTGTTGATGAGATGATTAGGAATCAAATGAGAGTTGAAATGAGTGATTTGAGTGACAAAATCAGAGGAGGAAATCTGGAGAGAATGTGTTTGGTTTGAGAGAAAAGATGAGAGAAAATGGTTGAGAGAAAAGTTAGTTAGATTTAGGAAAATATCTTCCCTCCACTTTTCTTTTGTTTAAAAACACTTAATTAATCATTTAATATATTTAGAAAATCTGGAGAAACTCCCATTGGGTAAATAGCTCCTTAAAGATTCAAAGTTTCAATCCTTTATAAAACTGTCACCGAACTTTCAAAAATTACATTTTGGTCACTAGCCAAAATGTCAACCTTCCGAACCTCATTTTCCAAAATTGATTTCACAGTTCACTTTTATATATTAAAAGATGATTTTAGAACATTTTTTCATATTTTTAATGCAACCCGAACTAGGCTTTCCTAATTTCACCTCTTTAGATTCGAACAGCACTTTGACCAAACCGGTCAACGCCCAAAACTTCTGAGCCCAAAACCGGGGCGTTACAACTCTCCCCCCTTAGGAAATTTCGTCCTCGAAATTTCAACCGGCGAAAAGAGAACAACAACTTTCTCAAAACACACACAAGGCAACACAAAACCCTCAACCAACACTGAACACTTTCCACACAAAACTCCACTGAACCCAACACCACTACATGCTGTTCACAAACCCAGAACACTCAAAGATAGCCACAACTTAACCTTCCACATCTCCAGACTGTACACAGCCCAACTTCAACCATAAAGAACTTTAGCTTTCACAGCACACACTACTGTAACACACAACTTCCAAGACTGGTTCACACAGGGACTCTAACCAATCCAATTCAACCACCATACAAACTTCTCTGCTTCCAAAACTCTTGCAACTCTCAAACCTCTTCCAAGAATCTTCCCAACAAGCAAAAATTCTTAAGCATCAACTGCTTACCCAAACTCCTCAACAAAAGCTGATAAACCTCCACAACTGTTGCTAACATTACCACCACGACTCACCAGGTCTACTCACCCACAAACCAAAATTACATCACAACCTCAACTCGGCTCCGCCAGCTGCTCCATACACCACTAGCTGACCTCAAAAGAAATTCACATACACACAACCAACCAACCACTTCTCATAAGAATCCTTCCAAACAACACAAGCCTTCGATCCTTCATGATCCTTCCACTTCAACTTAAATGCTAAGCTACCTCAGCACTTGGAAAAACAACCACCAAACTGCAACCTCACTTAGCACCAAGGAACTACCACTCCCACTTAGCTATCAAACCACCTGATCGATTCTAACCTCAACCGGTACCCCTCACCACCAAACCACTAAACTCATAAAGCATCAAACACCAATCCTCTACCAACAGGCTATACCACCCTCACTATTACTAGCAACTAGCTTAACAAACTCCATTACCTCTAACTTCCACCCAACACCAACACAACCTCTAAAAACCCACCATCCAACCTAACCCAACCACCACTCTAACAGATTCGATTAATTATTAGCGAGTGTGAACATCGTATGCATGATCACTTACATGCCCTATCAATGCCTGATGTACATGTATGCAAAACCTCTAATGTCATGCCACACGTATGCATGGACCAACATATATAATATAGCATATAACAATGATTTTAACTGTGCATGAATGCCAGTTCACACCCTCCAATAACATCCTCAAATCCGTCTAAGAACAACCTCCTACCTCACTTCTAACTTAACTACTCCACCATACCAACAACTATTAACCACAAGATTCTCACAAAGCCCTCTTCACATCAAAGACATTTCCAAACTACAACCATTACCCCAAACATGCTAGCAACAAGACTAAACTTACCACGCAAGGAAAACCAACAGAAACCAAACTAAGGTAACTAGAGCAAAGATTACTAAACAAGGTTACCTGAAAACACAACACCTCTCTGAAGCTTCATCAGACGAGCTCTCTTCCTTGCGGAACCATCATCCTCCTGCCGCACCACTGCAGCACTAGCTAACACACTAGGGCCACCACCACCTCCTTGCGGTAAAGAACCTTGACTGTTCCGAGCCAACATCAAACAATCACGTCTCATGTGTCCAGCAGACCCACATTTCCAGCAATTCTCCTTTCCCACACTCTTCACAACTTTCTGCTCTTTCTGCCACTTCTGAACCTTGCCTCGGCCGTGCCCACGACCTTTCTGAGATCCTTTGGCTATCACCAAAGCCGACTTCACTCCAAGAGGACAATCACGCTTAACATGCACTTTGGAACCACAGTTCCAGCAAACACCCGCGCCCCAACAACCTCCAACATGGCGCCTTTCACAACGGTCACACACCGATGGCTGAACTTCCACTCCTTGCTCAAGCAACACTTGCTCCACAACAGCACCACCGTCACTTTGCTCAACCCTTGGGAACTTCCCTCCAAGATACCTTTCATAAAAGGCAGATACAAAGAAATCCCAATCAATATCAGGAATATGTGACGCCACAGCCACTGATGTCCACCAGACACAGGCATCCTCCAACATCAGAGAAACAACACTCCCCAACTTACAAGCAAGATCACAGCCTTCCTGATCCAAGATCAGAACCACACTGGCCAACCAAGCCTCAAACATCTCTGGTGTAGAACCATGATATTCCACAGCACCCAAATCAAGCAAACGCTGCTTCGGCAAACCCACACATCCCACAGCCAGCACATCCACTGACTTTATCTTTACCACAACCTGAGATGTTCCCAACACCTCCTGAACATCAGATGATGAACTCTTCACCGCAGAACTAGCTTCTTTCCCTTGCCTTATCACCTCAACCCCAGGCACAGAAAACTGAGACAAAACACCTCCACGAAAGGGTGAATTCCACGCCTTAACAACCTGCCCCAAGGCAGCAACCATCTCACCCAACTGCCATTCTTTCATCGACTTAGCCATACTACTAACAATAGCAAACATACAATCACAACAAACAAACAAACCAGTTAGACCAGCATTAAGCAAGGATTCAAACTCCAACTCCAAAATAACACAATAGCTATATTAATAAGGCAATGGGTATCCCGAATCCTCCCTTTTACATGACATAACAGTCAACACAACATGGATATCACAACATCAAGCATATCAAACAACACACCTTGATCATGCTTACATCAAACAGCATCCACTTGCAACAGCATATTATTACATAACATACTCACAGCACTTTCATCAGGCATAAAACCAACTCACAGCATCAGCTTATCATCAGCACAAACCACATAAGCTCAACCAAGATTCATAACCATAAAACATGCTTGAAAACATCAGCAACATGCTCAGAAACATCAGCAATTTGCTCAGAAACACCAGCATCATGCACAGAAACACGTGTTTCAACCAACATTCAACCAACTTTCATCCACACAACAAGGTAAACATCAACACACATCACAACAACTCACCGTTTTCCCCAAGCATTCACAACACAGCTCTGATACCACCAAATTTAACCCCCGTAGCCCGGCCTAGACGGTTGACCCGAACTACGAAGATTACACGGGGAAAACCAAAGTCAACCCGAAAGTCAACCTTGATTAACGACCCTTTTTTTTTCTTTTTAATCTTGTCTAGATGCTCATTAACCCTAGATGTGATCACACAAACAACATACTCAAAGATCACAACCATCAGAGATCATTCCGGGACTCAATTGCACAAAACACAACTTTAGGGACCAATTTGTAAATTCTGAAAACTTTGAGGCCTTAACCAGATTTTAAGTTACCAACTTAAAATTAATCATGTTTCATGCATCTCGGCCAAATTTCAGCTCAAACGGGCATCTCAAACTCATACAATTGCACATACAAGATTCAGGACCAAAATGCAAACATTTTGAAACACATAACTGCCATTGTCAGCCCCCAACGGTCAACCGTTCCGAAACGGGAGACAGCCCGTTTCGAAATGCGGGGCCGTTCCGAAACAGGCATAGCCCGTTTCGAAACGGGGGTCTGGCAGAAGCCTTTCCGTTTCGGAACGGTGTCACCCGTTTCGGACGCCTGGGCTGCTTCGAGGCACCCGTTCCGAAACGGTTCACCCTGTTCCGAAACACCCTGCACAAAATGCAGAATTTTGCCTATTTAAACATGCAATTAAACATCCAATCATGCTCCAAAAGCCACCAAACTTTGCCAACATGCAATTCAACATAAAAGAAACTTGCAAGCATCAACAAATCATCAAAACAACATCGTATATGAAAAGCCCCAAATCTAAAGGCATGCTTCCTACACAAGCAACCACTTAAGCACAAACTTTCCAAACCAAGCTCATTTATGCCAATACATGATCCAACAACAACATTAACATAAAAACATCCTTGTTCAAACATAAACGAACACATACACATTAACCCCGAGAGATTTTACCCCCATTGCCTTTATTAACTATAGCTATTCACCGAGACATACATCTCACTTGGAGTCCACCTTGAATCCCTTGCTCCTTGCTGTCCAAACTTCAAGAATCTGCATTGATGGACAAAAAGAGCGTAAGCACATAATGCTTAGTGAGGAATGCTCAAAACCAAAACACCATCAATGCAGCGGGTCACAAAACACTTTTAAAACAAACCCGATTTGTTTACCAAAGCCATGTTTGAAACCCTTTTCAACAACAAGCATCAAAACCATGCATAGCACATACATGAAAACCAACCCTTAGCTTAGCAAGCTAAGAAAACCTTTTTAAAGCACAACTTACAAATCATCCATTTAGCTAAACCATGCATAAACACCATATGCAAAGCTAAAACAAAGCCTTGGAATACACTCCCATTCCATAACATACCTTTCTTAAACTTGAGAGCCATTTCAAGCAAGAAACCTTTTTAAAACCATTACTCAAGCAATCCATCACATGCATTTACCAAGGCAAAAATATAAACCATACTATCATCATCACATGCCTTTTAAAACAAGTCTTCCAAGACTCCAATGCATTAAAGATACATCATGCTCACATGCATCATTTATCAAATGATAATCAACACTTGTTCAACTTAACAAGTAAACATGCATTTACAAGCATTATACAATTTCCATGCAACCATGCATCTTTTCAAGCATTTCATGCTTCACATGCAATTATGCATCTTTTCAAGCATCCCATGCTTCTTCATAATCAAGAACATCATATTGGCCTTCAAGTGATCAATCACATCCACTTTTCAACTCAACCTCCAATCGGATACGCGAATTCCGAGCGTTGTCCCTACGCTCCCTACACCCTACCAATCCAAGGTCCTCGAATGGGCAACACCTCCATTATGACCTCAACATCCTAAGGTTCCCATGTATGGACTTTTAAACACCATACAACCTTAGCTTTTCCCGAGGTTCCCATGTATGGACAACCATACAACCTCAACATGCACAAGGTTCCCTTGTATGGACTTTCAAACACCATACAACCTTTGCATCACCGATTGGTAGTTGTAGAAATCACTAACGAGATCCGGGACACCCTATACAAGATCCACACATGGACTTAACACCGCCATTGTGATCTCAACAAGCACAAGGTCCTCACATATGGACTTTCAAACACCATATAACCTTTGCTCAACCAAGGTCCTCGAATGGGCAACACCTCCATTATGACCTCAACCATCTCGTTAGGATACTTGAAGGGAGTTTCCCGGTCCACTCTTGACCACTCCACCTCCAAGGCGACTTAATTCACGGTGCACCCAATCCTATAGCCGGCTAACTATATCCGATCCAAGAACCAAGAACCACTTACATCACTTGCCAATATAACCATCTTACCACATTAGTCCAATGTTCCATATGCATAACCATAATGCAAAACCATTACCACATTAATCAAATGATTCACATGCATAACCAATATGCAAAAACCATCATTTACCAACATTAATTCACTGTTTTAAAGCATTAAACAAAGCCATTGAACAACATGCAACACTATGCATCAAATCCACATTTTCAATGTATAAAACCAAGGATCTCTTACCTTGAGCATCCTTCACGTATGGCTTTCAAAACCAGCATTAAACCATGCTAAAATATGCTTTCAAAACAGAATTAAACCATGCAAAACACATGCATTTCAATCATCAACCACAATTTCTTAAAAAGCCAATTCATATCATAAATCAAGTAAGAAATCCATTTACTTACTCTTGAGCTTAGCAAAGTTGTTTAGACTTAAACTAAGCTCCCAAAACCTTCAAACCTTTGTTTAAAAGCCGAAAACCCAACTTCACTCACCGATAACCAAAACAAAGCTAGCCACCAAGCCTTCCAAGCATCCGAAACCTTCCGCAACACCTCTAAAGCTCACGGATCAAACTCCCCTGTTTCAAGCACACAAAAACAGCACATTAATGCATCATTATGCATTAAGAACAGCAGCCACACAACCAAACTCGCTGCTCGACACAAATCCAACAATTCGGCTACCAAACACAACCGAAATCACCTCCAAACATTACCAAAACTTAACCCAGCCAAGATCCATCACTTCTAACCATTTTTAAACATCATTTAACATCCAAAATGATCACAAACGCGTCCTTATACTTCCAGGTATAACAGGTCACCAAAAACACTCCAAAAACAACCAAAAACTCAAGCAAAACTTAGGAAATTCAACCTATCCGGGATTGCATTAATTAAACCTCAACTTCTAATCAATTTAGCATTCATTTAACATCATTTTGACACTTCAAAACGCTGCCCAAACAGATCACACGAAAATTTCACCAAAATCACCAAATCTTGCATTTTAAGCCAAAATCAAGATTTCTATTGAAAAGCCTTTAACAAAACACAAACCAAGGATTGAGAACTTGGGAATTTCAGTAAAGAACTTGAAGTTCAGAGGAGAAGGACGTTCTTACCTCCAAACTTGAGTTTCTCCTTTTTGGAGCCAAAAAGCTTGATGAAACAACTTGCAAATTGAGAGGTTTTGTTGATGAGATGATTAGGAATCAAATGAGAGTTGAAATGAGTGATTTGAGTGACAAAATCAGAGGAGGAAATCTGGAGAGAATGTGTTTGGTTTGAGAGAAAAGATGAGAGAAAATGGTTGAGAGAAAAGTTAGTTAGATTTAGGAAAATATCTTCCCTCCACTTTTCTTTTGTTTAAAAACACTTAATTAATCATTTAATATATTTAGAAAATCTGGAGAAACTCCCATTGGGTAAATAGCTCCTTAAAGATTCAAAGTTTCAATCCTTTATAAAACTGTCACCGAACTTTCAAAAATTACATTTTGGTCACTAGCCAAAATGTCAACCTTCCGAACCTCATTTTCCAAAATTGATTTCACAGTTCACTTTTATATATTAAAAGATGATTTTAGAACATTTTTTCATATTTTTAATGCAACCCGAACTAGGCTTTCCTAATTTCACCTCTTTAGATTCGAACAGCACTTTGACCAAACCGGTCAACGCCCAAAACTTCTGAGCCCAAAACCGGGGCGTTACAACTCTCCCCCCTTAGGAAATTTCGTCCTCGAAATTTCAACCGGCGAAAAGAGAACAACAACTTTCTCAAAACACACACAAGGCAACACAAAACCCTCAACCAACACTGAACACTTTCCACACAAAACTCCACTGAACCCAACACCACTACATGCTGTTCACAAACCCAGAACACTCAAAGATAGCCACAACTTAACCTTCCACATCTCCAGACTGTACACAGCCCAACTTCAACCATAAAGAACTTTAGCTTTCACAGCACACACTACTGTAACACACAACTTCCAAGACTGGTTCACACAGGGACTCTAACCAATCCAATTCAACCACCATACAAACTTCTCTGCTTCCAAAACTCTTGCAACTCTCAAACCTCTTCCAAGAATCTTCCCAACAAGCAAAAATTCTTAAGCATCAACTGCTTACCCAAACTCCTCAACAAAAGCTGATAAACCTCCACAACTGTTGCTAACATTACCACCACGACTCACCAGGTCTACTCACCCACAAACCAAAATTACATCACAACCTCAACTCGGCTCCGCCAGCTGCTCCATACACCACTAGCTGACCTCAAAAGAAATTCACATACACACAACCAACCAACCACTTCTCATAAGAATCCTTCCAAACAACACAAGCCTTCGATCCTTCATGATCCTTCCACTTCAACTTAAATGCTAAGCTACCTCAGCACTTGGAAAAACAACCACCAAACTGCAACCTCACTTAGCACCAAGGAACTACCACTCCCACTTAGCTATCAAACCACCTGATCGATTCTAACCTCAACCGGTACCCCTCACCACCAAACCACTAAACTCATAAAGCATCAAACACCAATCCTCTACCAACAGGCTATACCACCCTCACTATTACTAGCAACTAGCTTAACAAACTCCATTACCTCTAACTTCCACCCAACACCAACACAACCTCTAAAAACCCACCATCCAACCTAACCCAACCACCACTCTAACAGATTCGATTAATTATTAGCGAGTGTGAACATCGTATGCATGATCACTTACATGCCCTATCAATGCCTGATGTACATGTATGCAAAACCTCTAATGTCATGCCACACGTATGCATGGACCAACATATATAATATAGCATATAACAATGATTTTAACTGTGCATGAATGCCAGTTCACACCCTCCAATAACATCCTCAAATCCGTCTAAGAACAACCTCCTACCTCACTTCTAACTTAACTACTCCACCATACCAACAACTATTAACCACAAGATTCTCACAAAGCCCTCTTCACATCAAAGACATTTCCAAACTACAACCATTACCCCAAACATGCTAGCAACAAGACTAAACTTACCACGCAAGGAAAACCAACAGAAACCAAACTAAGGTAACTAGAGCAAAGATTACTAAACAAGGTTACCTGAAAACACAACACCTCTCTGAAGCTTCATCAGACGAGCTCTCTTCCTTGCGGAACCATCATCCTCCTGCCGCACCACTGCAGCACTAGCTAACACACTAGGGCCACCACCACCTCCTTGCGGTAAAGAACCTTGACTGTTCCGAGCCAACATCAAACAATCACGTCTCATGTGTCCAGCAGACCCACATTTCCAGCAATTCTCCTTTCCCACACTCTTCACAACTTTCTGCTCTTTCTGCCACTTCTGAACCTTGCCTCGGCCGTGCCCACGACCTTTCTGAGATCCTTTGGCTATCACCAAAGCCGACTTCACTCCAAGAGGACAATCACGCTTAACATGCACTTTGGAACCACAGTTCCAGCAAACACCCGCGCCCCAACAACCTCCAACATGGCGCCTTTCACAACGGTCACACACCGATGGCTGAACTTCCACTCCTTGCTCAAGCAACACTTGCTCCACAACAGCACCACCGTCACTTTGCTCAACCCTTGGGAACTTCCCTCCAAGATACCTTTCATAAAAGGCAGATACAAAGAAATCCCAATCAATATCAGGAATATGTGACGCCACAGCCACTGATGTCCACCAGACACAGGCATCCTCCAACATCAGAGAAACAACACTCCCCAACTTACAAGCAAGATCACAGCCTTCCTGATCCAAGATCAGAACCACACTGGCCAACCAAGCCTCAAACATCTCTGGTGTAGAACCATGATATTCCACAGCACCCAAATCAAGCAAACGCTGCTTCGGCAAACCCACACATCCCACAGCCAGCACATCCACTGACTTTATCTTTACCACAACCTGAGATGTTCCCAACACCTCCTGAACATCAGATGATGAACTCTTCACCGCAGAACTAGCTTCTTTCCCTTGCCTTATCACCTCAACCCCAGGCACAGAAAACTGAGACAAAACACCTCCACGAAAGGGTGAATTCCACGCCTTAACAACCTGCCCCAAGGCAGCAACCATCTCACCCAACTGCCATTCTTTCATCGACTTAGCCATACTACTAACAATAGCAAACATACAATCACAACAAACAAACAAACCAGTTAGACCAGCATTAAGCAAGGATTCAAACTCCAACTCCAAAATAACACAATAGCTATATTAATAAGGCAATGGGTATCCCGAATCCTCCCTTTTACATGACATAACAGTCAACACAACATGGATATCACAACATCAAGCATATCAAACAACACACCTTGATCATGCTTACATCAAACAGCATCCACTTGCAACAGCATATTATTACATAACATACTCACAGCACTTTCATCAGGCATAAAACCAACTCACAGCATCAGCTTATCATCAGCACAAACCACATAAGCTCAACCAAGATTCATAACCATAAAACATGCTTGAAAACATCAGCAACATGCTCAGAAACATCAGCAATTTGCTCAGAAACACCAGCATCATGCACAGAAACACGTGTTTCAACCAACATTCAACCAACTTTCATCCACACAACAAGGTAAACATCAACACACATCACAACAACTCACCGTTTTCCCCAAGCATTCACAACACAGCTCTGATACCACCAAATTTAACCCCCGTAGCCCGGCCTAGACGGTTGACCCGAACTACGAAGATTACACGGGGAAAACCAAAGTCAACCCGAAAGTCAACCTTGATTAACGACCCTTTTTTTTTCTTTTTAATCTTGTCTAGATGCTCATTAACCCTAGATGTGATCACACAAACAACATACTCAAAGATCACAACCATCAGAGATCATTCCGGGACTCAATTGCACAAAACACAACTTTAGGGACCAATTTGTAAATTCTGAAAACTTTGAGGCCTTAACCAGATTTTAAGTTACCAACTTAAAATTAATCATGTTTCATGCATCTCGGCCAAATTTCAGCTCAAACGGGCATCTCAAACTCATACAATTGCACATACAAGATTCAGGACCAAAATGCAAACATTTTGAAACACATAACTGCCATTGTCAGCCCCCAACGGTCAACCGTTCCGAAACGGGAGACAGCCCGTTTCGAAATGCGGGGCCGTTCCGAAACAGGCATAGCCCGTTTCGAAACGGGGGTCTGGCAGAAGCCTTTCCGTTTCGGAACGGTGTCACCCGTTTCGGACGCCTGGGCTGCTTCGAGGCACCCGTTCCGAAACGGTTCACCCTGTTCCGAAACACCCTGCACAAAATGCAGAATTTTGCCTATTTAAACATGCAATTAAACATCCAATCATGCTCCAAAAGCCACCAAACTTTGCCAACATGCAATTCAACATAAAAGAAACTTGCAAGCATCAACAAATCATCAAAACAACATCGTATATGAAAAGCCCCAAATCTAAAGGCATGCTTCCTACACAAGCAACCACTTAAGCACAAACTTTCCAAACCAAGCTCATTTATGCCAATACATGATCCAACAACAACATTAACATAAAAACATCCTTGTTCAAACATAAACGAACACATACACATTAACCCCGAGAGATTTTACCCCCATTGCCTTTATTAACTATAGCTATTCACCGAGACATACATCTCACTTGGAGTCCACCTTGAATCCCTTGCTCCTTGCTGTCCAAACTTCAAGAATCTGCATTGATGGACAAAAAGAGCGTAAGCACATAATGCTTAGTGAGGAATGCTCAAAACCAAAACACCATCAATGCAGCGGGTCACAAAACACTTTTAAAACAAACCCGATTTGTTTACCAAAGCCATGTTTGAAACCCTTTTCAACAACAAGCATCAAAACCATGCATAGCACATACATGAAAACCAACCCTTAGCTTAGCAAGCTAAGAAAACCTTTTTAAAGCACAACTTACAAATCATCCATTTAGCCAAACCATGCATAAACACCATATGCAAAGCTAAAACAAAGCCTTGGAATACACTCCCATTCCATTCCATACCTTTCTTAAACTTGAGAGCCATTTCAAGCAAGAAACCTTTTTAAAACCATTACTCAAGCAATCCATCACATGCATTTACCAAGGCAAAAATATAAACCATACTATCATCATCACATGCCTTTTAAAACAAGTCTTCCAAGACTCCAATGCATTAAAGATACATCATGCTCACATGCATCATTTATCAAATGATAATCAACACTTGTTCAACTTAACAAGTAAACATGCATTTACAAGCATTATACAATTTCCATGCAACCATGCATCTTTTCAAGCATTTCATGCTTCACATGCAATTATGCATCTTTTCAAGCATCCCATGCTTCTTCATAATCAAGAACATCATATTGGCCTTCAAGTGATCAATCACATCCACTTTTCAACTCAACATCCAATCGGATACGCGGATTCCGAG
This sequence comes from Hibiscus trionum, assembly GCA_030270665.1. NCBI lineage: Eukaryota > Viridiplantae > Streptophyta > Magnoliopsida > Malvales > Malvaceae > Hibiscus > Hibiscus trionum. Next base: position 5,186,295 of record BSYR01000010.1, on the reverse strand, counting down.
CGTTGTCCCTACGCTCCCTACACCCTACCAATCCAAGGTCCTCGAATGGGCAACACCTCCATTATGACCTCAACATCCTAAGGTTCCCATGTATGGACTTTTAAACACCATACAACCTTAGCTTTTCCCGAGGTTCCCATGTATGGACAACCATACAACCTCAACATGCACAAGGTTCCCTTGTATGGACTTTCAAACACCATACAACCTTTGCATCACCGATTGGTAGTTGTAGAAATCACTAACGAGATCCGGGACACCCTATACAAGATCCACACATGGACTTAACACCGCCATTGTGATCTCAACAAGCACAAGGTCCTCACATATGGACTTTCAAACACCATATAACCTTTGCTCAACCAAGGTCCTCGAATGGGCAACACCTCCATTATGACCTCAACCATCTCGTTAGGATACTTGAAGGGAGTTTCCCGGTCCACTCTTGACCACTCCACCTCCAAGGCGACTTAATTCACGGTGCACCCAATCCTATAGCCGGCTAACTATATCCGATCAAAGAACCAAGAACCACTTACATCACTTGCCAATATAACCATCTTACCACATTAGTCCAATGTTCCATATGCATAACCATAATGCAAAACCATTACCACATTAATCAAATGATTCACATGCATAACCAATATGCAAAAACCATCATTTACCAACATTAATTCACTGTTTTAAAGCATTAAACAAAGCCATTGAACAACATGCAACACTATGCATCAAATCCACATTTTCAATGTATAAAACCAAGGATCTCTTACCTTGAGCATCCTTCACGTATGGCTTTCAAAACCAGCATTAAACCATGCTAAAATATGCTTTCAAAACAGAATTAAACCATGCAAAACACATGCATTTCAATCATCAACCACAATTTCTTAAAAAGCCAATTCATATCATAAATCAAGTAAGAAATCCATTTACTTACTCTTGAGCTTAGCAAAGTTGTTTAGACTTAAATTAAGCTCCCAAAACCTTCAAACCTTTGTTTACAAGCCGAAAACCCAACTTCACTCACCGATAACCAAAACAAAGCTAGCCACCAAGCCTTCCAAGCATCCGAAACCTTCCGCAACACCTCTAAAGCTCACGGATCAAACTCCCCTGTTTCAAGCACACAAAAACAGCACATTAATGCATCATTATGCATTAAGAACAACAGCCACACAACCAAACTCGCTGCTCGACACAAATCCAACAATTCGGCTACCAAACACAACCGAAATCACCTCCAAACATTACCAAAACTTAACCCAGCCAAGATCCATCACTTCTAACCATTTTTAAACATCATTTAACATCCAAAATGATCACAAACACGTCCTTATACTTACAGGTATAACAGATCACCAAAAACACTCCAAAAACAACCAAAAACTCAAGCAAAACTTAGGAAATTCAACCTATCCGGGATTGCATTAATTAAACCTCAACTTCTAATCAATTTAGCATTCATTTAACATCATTTTGACACTTCAAAACGCTGCCCAAACAGATCACACGAAAATTTCACCAAAATCACCAAATCTTGCATTTTAAGCCAAAATCAAGATTTCTATTGAAAAGCCTTTCACAAAACACAAACCAAGGATTGAGAACTTGGGAATTTCAGTAAAGAACTTGAAGTTCAGAGGAGAAGGACGTTCTTACCTCCAAACTTGAGTTTCTCCTTTTTGGAGCCAAAAAGCTTGATGAAACAACTTGCAAATTGAGAGGTTTTGTTGATGAGATGATTAGGAATCAAATGAGAGTTGAAATGAGTGATTTGAGTGACAAAATCAGAGGAGGAAATCTGGAGAGAATGTGTTTGGTTTGAGAGAAAAGATGAGAGAAAATGGTTGAGAGAAAAGTTAGTTAGATTTAGGAAAATATCTTCCCTCCACTTTTCTTTTGTTTAAAAACACTTAATTAATCATTTAATATATTTAGAAAATCTGGAGAAACTCCCATTGGGTAAATAGCTCCTTAAAGATTCAAAGTTTCAATCCTTTATAAAACTGTCACCGAACTTTCAAAAATTACATTTTGGTCACTAGCCAAAATGTCAACCTTCCGAACCTCATTTTCCAAAATTGATTTCACAGTTCACTTTTATATATTAAAAGATGATTTTAGAACATTTTTCCATATTTTTAATGCAACCCGAACTAGGCTTTCCTAATTTCACCTCTTTAGATTCGAACAGCACTTTGACCAAACCGGTCAACGCCCAAAACTTCTGAGCCCAAAACCGGGGCGTTACAGGACCAATTTGTAATTTTAGTAAAATACAGAGACTTCATCAAATTTTAGGTTACCATCATTCAATTAGTCATGTTACAAGCCACTATGTCAAATCTTAGCTCAATCTTAGCTCAAACGTAAAAGAATAGAACATCAAAAGAATCTGATTAACTAACTTAACAGCTTTATGTATCGATACACTTAGCCGTGTATCAATACACCATGTTTTGAAATAGGTTTGGGTGTTTCAGAATACGAGCCCATTTCGATACGGTCTCCAAGACGTATCGATACACAAAATTCCAGTAACCAACTTAACTGAGCCTGTTTCGATACTCCCTTTCCTTGTTTCGAAACCCCACGCCCATTTCAAGCTCACAGTTTTGATACAACCTTAGGCATACCGAAACACCCGGGCCTGTAATGTCACATTTTGTTGGTTTTTCACACTTTAATGCACCCATAACCAATCAAGCATTCTTCCAACATATATATAACATATCCAAACATCAAACCTCAATCATTCATGGCATATTCAACATCATATCATGGCAATTCACATAAAAGGAAAACTATAGGCATGCAACCTAGTAAACAAGCCAAGCAAGATACCAAAACACATAGCAAAGAACAAACCAATTACCAAAGGCCATTTACAAGTCTAAAACAACAAGGAACACTTGCTCAAATAGGGAGTTTTCACAAATCTCCCAAAAACACAACGAATACCCCATTAACCTTATTACTTATAGTCTAAACTGAAACATACATTGTCAAGTGAAGTCTCTTGTGATCCCTTGCTCCACGCTACTTCCAAAACCTCAATTCTCTGCATTGATGGACAAATTAGAGCATAAGCACACAAGGCTTAGTGATGAGTGCTCAAAGAAAAACACCATCAATACATTTCAAACCATTTTCCAAGTCCACATTGAAATCTCATTTCAATTACTCCAAATCATCATTTGAAAACCATCATGCCTTTAAAACCATGCACTTTCCTTAATAAAAAATTAGCATAATAAACCTTATGCAACATGTATCATGAATCATGTAACACCCCAATTTTGGGCTTAGAAGTTTTGGGTTTGAACTGGACCGGTCGGATTTTCGGTTCGAATATAAAAGGTGGTTTTAAGGAAAGCTTAGTTCGGGATGCATTAAAAATATGGAAAAATGTCTTAAAATCCTCTTTTATTATATATAAGAGAAAGGTGAAATCAATTTTACAAAATGAGGTTTGGAAGAGTGACATTTTGGGTTAGTGACCAAAATGTAATTTTTGAAAACTGGGTGACTGTTTTAAAAAGGATTGAAACTTTGAATCTTTAAGGAGCTATTTACCCAAAAGAGTTTCTCCAGATTTTTTCTGAATATTAATCAATTTAATTAATGGTTTTTAATTAAGTACAAAAGGAGGGAAAAGATATTTTGGCATTATAACTAACTTTTCTCTAAATTTCCATTTTCTTTTCTCTCAACTTTTCTCTCAACCCAAACACATTTCTCCAGCAAAATTCTCTCTGATTTTGACAACTAAAGATTTGATTTCAATCCTCATTTGATCTCTAATCAATTCTACAACAAAACCTTAGCATTTGCTTATTGGATTTTCAAGAATTGTGGTTCCAAAAAGGGAGAAACTCAAGTTTAGAGGTATGAACGTCCTTCTCCTCTAAATTCTCAGTTCTTTACTGAAATTCCTAAGTTCTCAATCCTTGATTTGTGTTTTATTAAAGGTTTTACAATTGTGTTCTTGATCTTGGCTTTAAAATGCAAGATTTGGTTAGTTTGTGATGAAATTCGTATGAAATGGTTGGGTACTATTTTGAGATGTGTTTTTAATATAAAATGGATGTATATTTGATGAGAAATTGAGGTTTAATCAATGCAATCCCGAATAGGTTGATTTTCCTAAGTTTCTACTTGTGAAAATGGTGGTTTTTGGGGTGATCTTGGTGTTTTGTTAATGCTGGAGGTATAAGGACGTGTTTGGGATCATTTTGGATGTTAATTGATGTTTAAAAATGGTTAGAAGTGATGGATCTTGGCTGGGTTAAGTCTTGGAAGTGTTTGGAGGTGATTTCGGTTGTGTTTGGTAGTCGAAATGTTGGTTTTGCAAAGAGCAGCGAGTTTAGGTGTGTTGCTGGTGTTTTTAATGCATTATGATGCATTAATCCTCTGTTGTTATGTGCTTGAAACAGGGGAGAATGATCCGTGAGCAATACAGGTGGCGTTGAAGGTTTCGGATGCTTGGAAGGCTTGTTGGCTAGCCTTGTTTTGTGTATCGGTGAGTGAAGTTGGGTTTTCAGCTTTAAAACCAAGGTTTGAAGGTTTTGGGAGCTTAGTTTAAGTCTAAACAACTTAGCTAAGCTCAAGAGAAAGTAAATAGAATTTCTCTCTTGGTTGTGTTATGAATTGGTATTTAAAGCACTTGTGATTGTTGGATGCAATGCATGTGATTTGCATGTTTTAAATTCTGTTTTGAAAGCATATTTTAGCATTGTTTAATGCTGGTTTTGAAAGCCATGTGTGAAGGTTGCTCAAGGTAAGAAATCCTTGGTTTTGTACATTGAAATTGTGGAATTGTTGCATAGTGTTGCATGTTGTTTAATGGCTTTGTGTAATGCTTCAAAAACAGTGGATTGATGATGGTAATTGGTGGTTTTGGCATTTTGTTTATGCTTGTAAAACAATGGATTAATGTGGTAAATTGGTTATATTGGCAAGTGATGTAAGTGGTTCTTGGTTACTTGAATCGGATATAGTTAGCCGACTATAGGATTGGGTGCACCGTGAATAAAGTCGCCTTGGATGTGGAATGGTTGTGATTGTACCGGTAACTCCATCCAAGTACACTAACGAGATGGTTAAGAACACCATGGTGGTTAAAAGTCCATGGGTGGGTCTTGTGTATGTTAAGGTCATAATGGTGGTTAAAATTCCATTTGAGGACCTTGTGTATGTTAAGGTCATAATGGTGGTTAAAATTCCATTTGAAGACCTTGTGTATGGTAAGATCACAATGGTGGTGTAAAGTCCATGTGTGGATCTTGTGTGTATGTCCCGTGATCTCGTTAGTGATGTTATACAACTACCAATGAGTGATGGTAAGGTTATAATGGTGGTTAAAATTCCATTTGAGGACCTTGTGAATGTTAAGGTCATATGGTGGTTAAAAGTCCATATGAGGACCTTGTGTATGGTAAGGTCATAATGGTGGTTTAAATTCCATTTGGGGACCTTGAGATTGGTAGTGTGTATGAAGCGTGGGGACAACGCTTGTAATCCGCGTATCCGATTGTGTTTTGCGTTATGATGGTTTGTGAATTATCACTTGGAAGCCAATATAATGTTCTTGAATATGATGAAGCATGAGATGCTTGAAATGATGCATGGTTGCATGAGAAGTGTGTAGTGTTCTATGAATGCATGTTTTACTTGTTAACTTGTACAAGTGTTTATCTTCTATTGAGAATGGTACATATGTGCATGGAATCTCTTTAGTGCATTGAAGTCTTGTGAAGGCTTGTTTTAAAAGGCATGTAATGCAAGTGTTGATTTTGTGGTTCATATGTTGCATTTGCTTAATGCATGAGATGGAATTGAGGGTGTAAGTGGTTTTTAAAGGTTTCTTGCTTTGAAATGATTTTCAAGTATAAGAAAAGTATAATGTGAAGTGGAAGTGTTTTCCAAGGATCTTGTATTTAACTTTGCATAGGATGTTCATGCATGGAATGGTTAAATTGATGGTTTTGCAAGGTTGTGCTTTGAAGTGAATTACTTAGCTTTCCTAAGCTAAGGGTTGGTTTTTCATGTTTGAGCAATGCATGATTTAAAGCATGTTGTTAAAAGGGGGTTTTCAAACATTGCTTTGGTTTATCGAATTGTGTTTACTTTTAAAAGAGGTTTTATGACTCGCTGCATTGATGGTGTTTTGGTTATGAGCATTCCTCACTAAGCATTATGTGCTTACGCTCCTTTTTGTCCATCAATGCAGATATTTGAAGTTGGGACAACGAGAAGCTAGGGATTCAAGGAGAGCTCCATTTGAGATGTATGTCTCGGTTAATAGCTATATATAATAAAGGCAATGGGGGGAGAATCTCTTATGTTGATGTTTAATGAGATTGTGTATGTTGGACAAGTTTGGTTTATGATTTTGAACTATGTGGTTTAACGCTTGCAACGTTGAGTCTTCTTATTCTTAAGTCGTTATGCTATGCTTCTTGTTTTAAAAGCATGATTGAGTGTTGGATGTGTTGAATGAGTTGGTGCACCTAGGGGTGGTTTTGTATCTAGATTTTGATGCAAATTGGTAGGTATGATGCTTGGCTTGTTGTTGATTTATTGTGGAATGGTTTGGAGCATGTTTGATGGGGTTTAAAGGTGTTAAAACAGGCCTATCTGTTGTTTCTGGGCAGGGTGTTTCGAAACACCCTTGCCTGTTTCGAAACAGGCCCTTGTTTTGGCCAGGGTGTTCCTGAACGGCCTAGACCCGTTTCTGAACACTTTGGCTACTGCCAAGGGGTGTTCCTGAACGGCCTAGACCCGTTTCGGAACACCTGACCGTTGGGCATAAAATTTGAATGGTTTTGAGGTTTGCAAGCTTTACGTTTTAGTCCCGATTCTTGTATGTGCAATTGCTTGAGTTTGAGATGTCCGTTTGAGATGAAATTTGGCAGAGAGGCATGAAACATGACTAATTTCATAATGGTAACTTAAAAATTGGTAAAGTCCTCTTAATTTTCAGAATTTACAAATTGGTCCCTAAATTCGTATTTTGTGCAATTAGGTCCCTTATTGTTTTCCGATTGCTGTGATTTTTGAGTATGCTTATCTCAAGAGAATGCCTAGGGTTAATGTGCATCTAGACAAGTTTAAAAAGAAAAAAAGGGTCGTTAATCAAGGTTGACTTTCGGGTTAACTTTGGTTTTCCCCGTGTAATCTTCATAGTCCGGGTCAACCGTCTAGGCCGGGCTAAGGGGGTTACATTTGGTGGTATCAGAGCTGAGCTGCGAAAGCTTGGGGGAAATGGTAAATTGTTGTAATAAGTGTTTAATGTTTATTCTGATGTGGGGTTGGAAGTCGGTTGGAAAGTGTGTCTTTGAGCGAATTGTTGATGTTTTTAGCATGCTTTTTGTTTGTGAATCTTCATTGAGTTAATGTGGATCTGTGCTGGTGATATGCTAGTGATGTGAGTTGATTTTATGAATGATGAAAGTGTGATGGGTATGATATGTTGATATTATGCTGTTGCGAGTGAATGTTGTTTGATGAGAGCATGATCGAAGTATGTTGATTGATATGCTCGATGTTGTGATATCCATGTGTTTTTATTGACTGTTATGTCATGTAAAAGGGGAGAATTCGTGATACCCATTGCCTTATTATTATAGCTATTGTGTTATTTTGGAGTTGGAGTTTTGAATCCTTGCTTAAAGCTGGTCTGATCGATTTGTTTGTTTTGTTATGATTGTTTGTTGTTAATAGCATGGTGAAATCGATGAGAGAATGGCAGTTGGGTGAGATGGTTGCTGCTTTAGAGCAGGTTGTTAAGGCGTGGAATTCACCTTTTGGTGGAGGTGTTTCGTTTCAGCCTACAGTGCCTGGAGTTGAGGTAGTGAGGCAGGAGGAAGAAGCTGGTTCTGTGATGAAGAGTTCATCACCTTTTGTTCAAGAGGTGTTGGGAAGATCTCAGGCTGTGGCAAAAGTAAGGCCTGTAGACGTGCCGGCTATGGGACGTGCGAGTTTGTCGAAACAACGTTTACATGATTTGGGAGCTGTGGAGTATCATGGTTCGACGCCTGAGACGTTCGAGGCCTGGTTGGCCAGTGTAATTCTGATTTTGGATTAGGAGGGTTGTGACTATGCCTGTAAGCTGGGAAGTGTGGTCTCATTGATGTTGGAGGACGCTTGTGCCTGGTGGAAATCTGTGGCGGTGGCATCGCACATCCACGATATAGATTGGGACTTCTTTGTGTCTGCCTTTTATGAAAGGTACCTTGGAGAGAAATTCCCAAGGGTTAAGCAACGTGAGGGTGTGGTATCAGTTTATGAAGGTGAGAAAAGTTTAAGCGAGAGAGTTGTGGGTACTGACCTCGAGAGCGGTCAGCGTAAGAGGCTACGTGATAGAAGGTTTTGCTTGAATCGAAGTCTGAGTGGTAGTGCAAATCTGGGGCAAGTGCTGCATGATCAAGGAGTGGAAGCTCAGTTACCAGTGTGTGACCGTTGTGGAAGGTGCCATGTTGGAGGTTGTTGGGGCGCAGGTGTTTGTCTGAACTGTGGTTCTAAGGAGCATGTGAAGCGGAATTGTCCTCATGTGGTGAGATCAGTTTCAGTGGTAGAAAAAGGGTCTCTGAAGGGTCGTGGGCATGACCGAGACAAGGTTCGAAGTTGGCAGGAAGGGCAGAAAGGTGTGAGGAGCTTGCAGAATGAATCTTGTTGGAATTGTGGGTCTGTTGGACATTTGAGACGTAATTGTTTGAAGTTGGCTTGGGGTAGTCAGGGTTCTTTACCGCAGGGAGATGGTGATGACCTTAATGTGTTAGCTGATGTTGCAGCAGTGCGGCTGGAGAATGATGGTTCTGCGAGGAAGAGAGCTCGTCTGTTGAAGCTCCGGGGTAGTGAGGTGTTTACAGGTAACCTTGTTAAGTAATCTTTGCCTTAGTTATCTTAGTTTGGTTTCAGTTGGTATTTCCCTTGTGTAGTGGGTATGGTCTCGTAGCTAGCATGCTTGGGGTAGTAGTTGGTGTTGTTTTGAAAACAACTTTAGTGTGAAGAGGGAATTAGTGAGTATCTTATGGATAGTGGGTTGAAAGAATGATGGAGTTGGTCAAGTTGGAAGTGAGATAGGAGGTTGTTTTAGGTGGATTCTGAGGATGTTATTGGTGGGCGTGAACCGACATACATGCACAGTTAAAATCATTTGTTATATGCTATATTATATATGTACTGGTCCATGCATACATGTGACATGACATTAGAGGTTTTGCATGTATGTACATCAGGCATTGATAGGGCATATTGGTGACCATGCATACGAACGTTCACACTCGCTGATAGTTAATCGGGTCCGTTAGAGTTGTGATAGGGTTAGGTTGGATGATGGGTTTTAAAAGTTGTGTTGGTGCTAGGAGAATGCTAGAAGTAATGGAGGGTATTAAGCGAGTTGTCAGTAATAGTGAGTGCGATATAGCGTGTTGGTAGAAGGAAAGTGTTTGGCGCTTAATGAGTTTAGCGGGATGGTGGTGAGGAGATTACCGGTTGAAGTTAGAATCGGTTAGAGTGGTCGTGAATAGCTGGTAGAAGTGGTAGTTTCTTGGTGTTAAGTGATGTTGTAAGTTAGTGGATGTGTTCCAGAGTGCTGAGGTAACTTGGCATTGATGTAGTAGTAGAAGGGTTGTTTTGTAGGTGATGGTTCGTAGCAACCTTCGAAGAGTTGAGAAGAGGTTGTGTTGTGGGTTGTAGAAAGGGGTTAGCTTGGGAGAATAGAAGTTTCGTAACCTAAATATGTATGTATAAGTTGGGCGATGTTCCAGTAAGGCAAATGTTGTAGTCAAAACTTGAAGTGGAAAGGCAATGTAAGATCAAAGGCCATTGTTGGTTGGACGGGTTCTTGTGAGAAGTGGTTGGCTAGTTGTGTATGAGTAAATTCCGTCTGAAGACAGCTGGTGGTGTATGGAACGGCTGGCGGAGTCAAGGTTGGGGTTTTGTGATGTGATTTTCAGATGTTAGGTGAGTAGTTCTGGTGAATCGTTGTGGTAATGATAGCGGCGGATGTGAAGGAATGTCAGTATTACGTTGAGAAATTTGGGTAAGCAGTTGATGCTTAAGAATTTTTGCTTGTTGTGATAGTCTTTGAAAGAGGTTGAGTAGTTTTGAAAGGAGTTTTAGAAGCAGTGGAGGTTGTGGGTCACCTGGTGGCTGAACTGGATTGGTTGTTGTCACTGTGTGAACAAGTTTTGAGAGTTGTGAGTTAGGGTGGTGTATGCTGTAAAAGTTGGAGATTCTTCAGGTTGTTGTTGGGGCTATGTGTAGTCCGGAAGTGTGAAAGGTTAAGATGTGGTTAACATTTGAGTGTTCTGGAATTCGTGAACAGTATGTGTTGGTGTTGGGTTGGTGGAGTTTTGTGAGGAGAGTGTTCAGTGGTGGTTAAGTCTCATGTGTTGCCTTGTGTGTTGCTTGAGAAGTTTGGTTGTTCTCTTTTCGCCGGTTGAAATTTCGAGGACGAAATTTCTTAAGGGGGGAGAGTTGTAACACCCCAATTTTGGGCTTAGAAGTTTTGGGTTTGAACTGGACCGGTCGGATTTTCGGTTCGAATATAAAAGGTGGTTTTAAGGAAAGCTTAGTTCGGGATGCATTAAAAATATGGAAAAATGTCTTAAAATCCTCTTTTATTATATATAAGAGAAAGGTGAAATCAATTTTACAAAATGAGGTTTGGAAGAGTGACATTTTGGGTTAGTGACCAAAATGTAATTTTTGAAAACTGGGTGACTGTTTTAAAAAGGATTGAAACTTTGAATCTTTAAGGAGCTATTTACCCAAAAGAGTTTCTCCAGATTTTTTCTTAATATTAATCAATTTAATTAATGGTTTTTAATTAAGTACAAAAGGAGGGAAAAGATATTTTGGCATTATAACTAACTTTTCTCTAAATTTCCATTTTCTTTTCTCTCAACTTTTCTCTCAACCCAAACACATTTCTCTAGCAAAATTCTCTCTGATTTTGACAACTAAAGATTTGATTTCAATCCTCATTTGATCTATAATCAATTCTACAACAAAACCTTAGCATTTGCTTATTGGATTTTCAAGAATTGTGGTTCCAAAAAGGGAGAAACTCAAGTTTAGAGGTATGAACGTCCTTCTCCTCTAAATTCTCAGTTCTTTACTGAAATTCCTAAGTTCTCAATCCTTGATTTGTGTTTTATTAAAGGTTTTACAATTGTGTTCTTGATCTTGGCTTTAAAATGCAAGATTTGGTTAATTTGTGATGAAATTCGTATGAAATGGTTGGGTACTGTTTTGAGATGTGTTTTTAATGTAAAATGGATGTATATTTGATGAGAAATTGAGGTTTAATCAATGCAATCCCGAATAGGTTGATTTTCCTAAGTTTCTACTTGTGAAAATGGTGGTTTTTGGGGTGATCTTGGTGTTTTGTTAATGCTGGAGGTATAAGGACGTGTTTGGGATCATTTTGGATGTTAATTGATGTTTAAAAATGGTTAGAAGTGATGGATCTTGGCTGGGTTAAGTCTTGGAAGTGTTTGGAGGTGATTTCGGTTTTGTTTGGTAGTCAAAATGTTGGTTTTGCAAAGAGCAGCGAGTTTAGGTGTGTTGCTGGTGTTTTTAATGCATTATGATGCATTAATCCTCTGTTGTTATGTGCTTGAAACAGGGGAGAATGATTCGTGAGCAATAGAGGTGGCGTTGAAGGTTTCGGATGCTTGGAAGGCTTGTTGGCTAGCCTTGTTTTGTATATCGGTGAGTGAAGTTGGGTTTTCAGCTTTAAAACCAAGGTTTGAAGGTTTTGGGAGCTTAGTTTAAGTCTAAACAACTTAGCTAAGCTCAAGAGTAAGTAAATAGAATTTCTCTCTTGGTTGTGTTATGAATTGGTATTTAAAGCACTTGTGATTGTTGGATGCAATGCATGTGATTTGCATGTTTTGAATTCTGTTTTGAAAGCATATTTTAGCATGGTTTAATGCTGGGTTTGAAAGCCATGTGTGAAGGTTGCTCAAGGTAAGAAATCCTTGGTTTTGTACATTGAAATTGTGGAATTGTTGCATAGTGTTGCATGTTGTTTAATGGCTTTGTGTAATGCTTCAAAAACAGTGGATTGATGATGGTAATTGGTGGTTTTGGCATTTTGGTTATGCTTGTAAAACAATGGATTAATGTGGTAAATTGGTTATATTGGCAAGTGATGTAAGTGGTTCTTGGTTACTTGAATCGGATATAGTTAGCCGGCTATAGGATTGGATGCACCGTGAATAAAGTCGCCTTGGATGTGGAGTGGTTGTGATTGTACCGGTAACTCCATCCAAGTACACTAACAAGATGGTTAAGAACACCATGGTGGTTAAAAGTCCATGGGTGGGTCTTGTGTATGTTAAGGTCATAATGGTGGTTAAAATGCCATTTGAGGACCTTGTGTATGTTAAGGTCATAATGGTGGTTAAAATTCCATTTGAAGACCTTGTGTATGGTAAGATCACAATGGTGGTGTAAAGTCCATGTGTGGATCTTGTGTGTATGTCCCGTGATCTCGTTAGTGATGTTATATAACTACCAATGAGTGATGGTAAGGTTATAATGGTGGTTACAATTCCATTTGAGGACCTTGTGAATGTTAAGGTCATATGGTGGTTAAAAGTCCATATGAGGACCTTGTGTATGGTAAGGTCATAATGGTGGTTTAAATTCCATTTGGGGACCTTGAGATTGGTAGTGTGTATGAAGCGTGGGGACAACGCTTGTAATCCGCGTATCCGATTGTGTTTTGCGTTAAGATGGTTTGTGAATTATCACTTGGAAGCCAATATAATGTTCTTGAATATGATGAAGCATGAGATGCTTGAAATGATGCATGGTTGCATGAGAAGTGTGTAGTGTTCTATGAATGCATGTTTTACTTGTTAACTTGTACAAGTGTTTATCTTCTATTGAGAATGGTACATATGTGCATGGAATCTCTTTAGTGCATTGAAGTCTTGTGAAGGCTTGTTTTAAAAGGCATGTAATGCAAGTGTTGATTTTGTGGTTCATATGTTGCATTTGCTTAATGCATGAGATGGAATTGAGGATGTAAGTGGTTTTTAAAGGTTTCTTGCTTTGAAATGATTTTCAAGTATAAGAAAAGTATAATGTGAAGTGGAAGTGTTTTCCAAGGATCTTGTATTTAACTTTGCATAGGATGTTCATGCATGGAATGGTTAAATTGATGGTTTTGCAAGGTTGTGCTTTGAAGTGAATTACTTAGCTTTTCTAAGCTAAGGGTTGGTTTTTCATGTTTGAGCAATGCATGATTTAAAGCATGTTGTTAAAAGGGGGTTTTCAAACATTGCTTTGGTTTATCGAATTGTCTTTACTTTTAAAAGAGGTTTTATGACTCGCTGCATTGATGGTGTTTTGGTTTTGAGCATTCCTCACTAAGCATTATGTGCTTACGCTCCTTTTTGTCCATCAATGCAGATATTTGAAGTTGGGACAGCGAGAAGCAAGGGATTCAAGGAGAGCTCCATTTGAGATGTATGTCTCGGTTAATAGCTATAGATAATAAAGGCAATGGGGGGGAGAATCTTTTATGTTGATGTTTAATGAGATTGTGTATGTTGGACAAGTTTGGTTTATGATTTTGAACTATGTGGTTTAACGCTTGCAACGTTGAGTCTTCTTATTCTTAAGTCGTTATGCTATGCTTCTTGTTTTAAAAGCATGATTGAGTGTTGGATGTGTTGAATGAGTTGGTGCACCTAGGGGTGGTTTTGTATCTAGATTTTGATGCAAATTTGTAACCCCCTTAACCCGGCCTAGACGGTTGACCCGAATTAAGAAAGTCAGACGGGGAAAACCAAAGTCAACCCGAAAGTCAACCTTGATTAACGACCCTTTTTTTTTCTTTTTAACTTGTCGAGATGCACATTAACCCTAGTTATGATCATTCAAACAACATACTCAAAGATCATAAACATCAGAGATCGAACATGGACCCGATTGAACAAATTACAACTTTAGGGACCAAATTGTAAATTCTGATAAATATAAGGACTTCATCCAAATTTAAGTTACCAACTTGAAATTAATCATGTTTCATGCATCTCGGCCAAATTTCAGCTCAAACGGACATTCCAAACTCATACAATTGCACATACAAGAATCGGGACCAAAATGCAAACATTCTGAAACATATAACTACCAATGTCAGCCCCCAACGGTCATCCGTTCCGAAACGGGAGACAGCCCGTTTCGAAACGCGGGGTCGTTCCGCAACGCGTACCGAAACGAGGGCTGACAGTAGCCTTTCCGTTTCGGAACGGTGTCACCCGTTTCGGACGCCTGGGCTGCTTCGAGGCACCCGTTCCGAAACGGCAGGCACTATTCCGATACGACCTGCACAAAATGCAGAAATTTGCTTGCCTAAACATGCAATTGACCAACCAATCATGCTCCAATTGCTATCAAACTTTACCAGCATCTCATACAACATACAAGAGACATATTTGCAACATCAATTCGACATCATGGCATCAATTATGAAAAGCCCCAAATCTAAAGGCATGCTTCCTACACAAGCAAAACATTCAAGCATAAAACCTCCAAATCAAACACATAATGGCCAATTACAAAAACCAACATTAACAACAACATAAATCCAACTTAGGGAGTTCCAAACATCTCCCAAAACAACAACATAGGTCCCCCATTGCCAAATGCCAAAAGCTAAAAATGTTTAAGAAAACCTTTCCATACTTGAGCTCAACCTCCACTTGATTGCTTGCCTTCCTTGCTGCCCTCAATGCACCTTAATGCTCTGCATTATTGGTTTAGGAAAAGAGAGAGAGCGTAAGCAAAAGCTTAGTGAGGAATGCTCATTAAAACCACACATTAATGCATTTATAAAATTCATTTATAAATCATACTTCAAAATACATTTAGACATGCTCACAAGCAATCTTAAACAAGCATCTCATGCTTCACATCATAACATGTCATATTGGCCACAAGTGATAATTACCATCTTTAACACAAGATCAACATAAGACTCACACATGGACTTTTAAACACCATTGTGATCTTATCCCCAAGGACTTTTAAACACCTTGGCCCATGGACTTTTAAACACCATGGCAAGGACCACACAAGGACTTTTAAACACCTTTGTGTCCTTATCAAGTTTCACCTCAAGGACTTTTAAACACCTTGACCCCAAGGACTTTTAAACACCTTGGCCATGGACTTTTAAACACCATGATATAAATCACCCCAAGGACTTTTAAACACCTTGGCCCCAAGGACTTTTAAACACCTTGGAAAGGACCACACAAGGACTTTTAAACACCTTTGTGTCCGTAACAAGAACCATTCAAGGACTTTTAACCACCTTGATGTTCTTAAGTAAACAAGGCTCACTCAAGGACTTTTAACCACCTTAGTGACCTTAACCTTTTCAAAAACATCACTTGCCAATATACATCATATATCATCAATAATCCACTGTTTTAAAGCATTTAACCAAGCCATAAACATCATGCATCTTTAAGCATCAAACAACATTTATACAATGTTGAAAAACAAGGAACTCTAACCTTGAGCTTCCTTAAACACATGGCTTATAATCTCAGCAAGACACATGCTAGATATGCTTTAAAAACAGAATTTAAACATGCAACAAACACATTGCACCCAACCATCACATGGTTCCTCAACAAGAGAGTTTTTCCGAAAACTTACTCTTGAGCTTAGCAAAGTTGTTTAGACTTAGACTAAGCTCCCAAACCTCCAAAACATTGGTTTCAAGCCGAAAACCAAAATCCACTCACCGATTCCGTTTCGCCTCTTGCCGAAACACCAAACCAAGCTTCCGGATCACCACCACTTGGATCCAAAGATGACTCCCATGTTTTAACACATTAAAACAGTAGATTAATGCATCATCATGCATTAATAGCTTCAATGAAAGCACCTAAACTCGCTGCTCTCATCCACACTCCATTTTCGGCCACCAAACACAACCGAAAATGCATCCAAACAACTCCTCAACAAAGCCCAGCCATAAACCATCAAAACTAAGCATCCTTAAACATTATTTAACAACTAAAAAGGACCTAACAACATCCTTATACCTCCAGCAACAACAGATCCACAAGATCGCCCAAAAACAACCAAAAACCACAAGCTAAACTTAGGAAATTCAACCTATCCGGGATTGCATTAGTTAAAACTCAATTCCATATCAAATTAACATTCATTTATCATCAAAAACACATCTCAAATCACAGCTTTAACAGATCTAACGAAAATCTATCAAAAATCACCAAATCTTGCATTTAAAGCCAAGATCCATTTCACAACTTAAAAAGCCTTTAATAAAACATCAATTAAGGATTGAGAACTTGGGAATTTCAGTAAAGAACTGAGAGTTTAGAGGAGAAGGACGTTCTTACCTCCAAACTTGAGTTTTCTCCCTTTTAGAACCAAAAAGCTTGAAAATCCAAATAGCAAATTGCAAGGTTTTGTTGTAGAGATGATTAGGAATCCAAAGAGAATTGAAAAGATAGATTTGAGTGACAAAATCAGAAAGAAATCTCTGGAGAGAAAGTGTTTGGATTGAGAGAAAATGAGAGAAAAAGGAAAATTGGGAAAATAGGAAAATTAGTTACAAAATAGCCAAAATGATTTCCCTCCACTTTTCTTTAGCTTTAAAATCAGAATTAAACATTAAAATATCTTAGAAAAATCTGGAGAAACTCCTTTTGGAATAATAGCTCCTTAAAGATTCAAAGTTTCAATCCTTTATAAAACAGTCACGCAACTTTCAAAAATTACATTTTGGTCACTAGCCAAAATGTCACCCTTCCAAACCTCATTTTTCAAAATTGATTTCACAATTCACTTATATATATTAAAACATGATTTTAGAACATTTTTCCATATTTTTAATGCAACCCGAACTAGGCTTTCCTAATTTCACCCTTATATAGTCGAACCGCACTTTGACCGAACCGGTCAACGCCCAAAACTTCCAAGCCCAAAACCGGGGCGTTACAACTCTCCCCCCCTTAAGAAATTTCGTCCTCGAAATTTACCTGAAGGAAAGAGATAAGGAAACTGCTTCAGCATGTCATCCTTCCGCTCCCACGTGGCTTCCTCAACACCGCGGTGCTTCCACAACACCTTTACCAACTCTATGGTCTTGCCACGAAGAACCTTGCTATCCGAATCCAAAACCTTCACCGGTTCCTCATCATAGGTCAAATCCGGATTCAAATGCACTTCCTCCACAGGCATCACATGCGAAGGATCAGATCTATACTTCCGGAGCATAGAAACATGAAACACATCATGAATCTTCTCCAACTCTTGAGGTAACCTCAACCTGTACGCAACAGGACCCACACGCTCAACCACCTCGTATGGTCCAATGTACCTAGGGCTCAACTTGCCCTTCCGGCCAAACCTCATCACCTTCTTCCAAGGCGAAACCTTCAATAACACACGGTCACCCACCGCATACTCAATCTCCTTACGCTTCAAATTCGCGTAAGACTTCTGCCGATCAGAAGCTGCCTTCAAACGCTCACAAATGAGCTTCACCTTCTCGGTGGTTCCTTTCAACAAAGCCGGCATCGAAACCAACTTCTGACCCATTTCAGCCCAACAAAGAGGAGTCCTACACTTCCTCCCGTACAAAGCCTCATAAGGTGCCATTTGAATGCTCGCCTGATAACTATTGTTATAAGCAAACTCAACCAAAGGCAAAAGCTTCTCCCAAGAGCCCTGAAACTCAATCACGCATCACCTCAACATATCCTCCAAAATCTGGATAACACGCTCAGACTGACCATCCGACTGAGGATGATAGGATGTACTGAAATTCAACCTCGTACCCAGAGCTTGATGCAAACACTGCCAGAACCGCGATGTGAACCTCGGATCCCTATTCGACACAATCGACTTTGGCACACCATGCAGCCGCACAATCTCCGCAATGTACAGCTCCGCAAGCTTATCCAAAGAGAACGTAGTATGCACAGGCAAGAAATGCGCACACTTCGTCAGGCGATCCACAATCACCCACACCGAATTCTTCTTCGACGGTGACAAAGGTAAACCAGATACAAAATCCATGGTAACCCTTTCCCACTTCCACTCAGGGATTCTCAACGGTTGCAACAACCCTGAAGGAAACTGATGCTCAGCCTTAACTCGCTGACACACCATACACCTGCTGACAAACTCCGTAGCATCTTTCTTTAAACCCACCCAATAGTACTCATCACGAAGATCTCGATACATCTTAGTACTACCTGGGTGCATAGCAAAAGGACTACTATGACCTTCAGTCAGAATAGTACGCCTCAACTCCGCATCATTAGGCACCACTATCCGACTCCCAAAACACAACACTCCATCATCATTAAAACAGAAATCCGAAGGTCTACCCTCCGCGATATCCTGAACACGCGGCACCAAGGAATCATCCAGCAACTGCTTTTCCTTGATCATCTGAACCAAAGATGGTTTCACTTGCAACTCAGCCACAAGACCACCATCACGCGAAATACTCAAACTGGCAAACATAGCCCTCAGCTCAACAGCTACCTTCCTACTCAAGGCATTCGCTACAACATTAGCCTTCCCAGGGTGATACTCAATCGTCAAATCATAATCCTTGAGCAACTCCACCCAACGTCGCTGCCTGAGATTCAACTCCTTTTGAGACATCAGATACTTCAAACTCTTGTGATCCGTGTACACAGTACACTTCTCACCATACAGGTAATGTTTCCAGATCTTCAGAGCAAAAACCACTGCAGCCAACTCTATGTCATGCGTAGGATAATTGCTCTCATGCACCTTCAACTGCCGCGATGCATAAGCTACCACCTTACCCTCTTGCATCAACACACATCCCAAACCAACATAGGATGCATCACTATACACCACAAACTCTTTCCCTGATTCAGGTTGAACCAAGATAGGAGCTTGCGTCAAAGCCGCTTTAAGCTTCTCAAAAGCCTGTTGTCTCGCTTCCGTCCATTCATACTTAACATCCTTCTACAACAACTTCGTCAAAGGTGCAGCAATCTTAGAAAACCCATCCACAAAGCTCCGATAGTATCCTGCCAAACCGAGGAAACTACGAACTTCATGAACAGACTTAGGAACCTTCCAATTCATCACCGCCTCAACCTTCTGAGGATCAACCCGAATCCCCTTAGCAGAAACTACATGCCCAAGAAACACCACCTCAATTAACCAGAACTCGCACTTGCTCAGCTTAGCATAAAGCTGATTCTCCAACAAAGCCTGCAAAACAATCCTCAAATGCTCTTCGTGCTCCTCCTCAGTACGCGAGTACACGAGGATATCATCGATGAACACCACAACAAACTTGTCCAGGTATTCATGAAACACACGATTCATCATGTCCATGAAAGCAGCAGGAGCATTGGTTAAACCAAACGGCATCACCAGGAACTCATAATGCCCGTACCTTGTCCTGAAAGCTGTCTTAGGCACATCCACATCCTTCACCTTCAACTGGTAATACCCTGACCTCAAGTCAATCTTAGAGAACACAGTAGCTCCCCGGAATTGATCAAAGATATCATCAATTCTCGGCAAAGGATACCGATTTTTTATAGTCAACTTGTTCAGCTGACGGTAATCAATGCACATCCTCATAGTGCCATCCTTCTTCTTTACGAACAAGACCGGTGCACCCCAAGGCGACACACTCGGCCGAATGAAACCACGCTCAAGCAACTCTTGCAACTGCGTCTTCAGCTCTTTCAGCTCCTTAGGTGCCATTCTATAGGGAGTAATGGACACAGGAGTTGTATTCTCATACAGCTCAATCCCAAACTCCACCTCGCGATTAGGAGGTAAACCAGGCAACTCCTCAGGAAACACACCAGGAAACTCCTTCACAACCCTGATATCTTGCACCCTCAACTCCTTAGAGCTAGGATTCATCATAAAAGCTAGGTAAGCTTCACAGCCTTGCCTCAGCATTCGGCTCGCCTCCAACGTAGACACCACATTGGCAAGAAACTTCACATTCTCACCAACCACAACAACATCATAATCATCCGCAAGCTTCAGCGAAACTCGCTTATTTTCACAATCCACCATAGCACGATGCTCAGCAAGCCAATCCATACCAAGGATTACATCAAAACCATAGAAAGGTAACTCCATGAGGTTAACATGAAAAACATAATCTTGAACAACCAAAGGACACCTTCTATACAGCTTTCGAGTCACAACAGTCTCACCAAAAGAACTAGTGACACGCATGCCAACATCCAAAGACTCAACAGGCAAACCAAGCAATTCAGCATGCTCATGCAATATGTAAGAGTGCGTAGATCCAGAATCAATCAAGGAAAGTAATGACAAGGATTGCAGAGTAAAAGTACCTGCGATCACATCTGCGTCATTCCTCCCCTCTCGCTGAGCAAACACTCTAGCCTGCCCGCCACCCTCTGGCTGCACAGCTACAACGTGAGCCACACCTCGGCCACCTTCCTCTCTCCTCTGGAAATTACCACGGCCGCGCCCACGACCTCTCTGCGGTGCTGCAACAACAGGAGCACGAACTTGGCCACCAGCCAACATAGGACAATCACGCCTCAAATGATCCAAAGATCCACAGCTCCAGCAACCATTACCAGCTGCCGCAACAGGAGCTTGCACCTCCCTTACAGCACGAGGACAATCACGTTTCATGTGGCCATGCGAACCACAAATCCAACAAGCACTCGGATCAGCTCTAGCGTTGCCTCCCCGAGCAGGTGCTCCACCACCTCGCTTAGCTGAGGACTGATACTTCTGATCACGTCCCCTCTTGTTCCGTCCACCACCGGAACTATACTCAGCTGCTCGCTTACCAGCACCTTTAACAGATAAACCCAAGTTCATCTCAATGTCCTTTGCTCGGCCCACCAGCACATCAAAATCATCATACTCGGTAGCCAGCACATACATCTTCACATCCGTCACTAAGCCATAACGGAACCTTTCACACCTCGCCCGCTCATCCGGGACAAGCTCAGGTGCATATTGACTGAGTCGAACAAACTGTACTTCATACTCAGCCACCGTCATGCTCCCTTGAGTAAGAGACATGAACTCCCTCTTTTTCTCATCTAGGTACCTCACACCCAGATACCTTCTCTTGAACACATTCTGAAAGAATGTCCAAGTCACATCAACTTCTGCCATCCCAGCAATAGTGGTTGTCCACCACGTATATGCATCCTTCTTCAGCAAGGACACAACACATCCAAGCTTCTACACATCAGTGCAACTCATCTGACCCAAGATCCTCTTGGTACTCTCTAACCAAGCCTCAGAACCCTCAGCAGACATACCCCTGAACTCAGTCCCTCCCAGACTGCGCAAACGCTCCAAAGGTAGTCTAACTCCAGCATCTTCCTGATGCCCAGCTCCTCGAGCTCCAGCTACCGCTGCTTGAAAAGCACCAGCTATAGCTTGAATTAACACCGTCATGTCAGGAACAGCCTGCCCCTGACCAGCCTCAGGTCCTGCAGCCTCCGCACCAGCTGCAGCTCCAGCTTCCTCAGCCCCAACACCACCACCACCAGGTGGAGGAGGTAAAACCGCGCTCTCAACGTTCTCCTCATTTTCATTCTCATTCTGAGCCGTAGCTCGCACATTACTCCTCAACTCTCTACGAGGTGTCATACTCTAATTATGCAATCACAATGCAAAATAAACAAAGTCAGGCCCAGCAAGGTAAGCAATCCAAGTACTCAAGCTCATTTCCAATTAAAAACAACATCATTTCATTAGCTTTGATTTGGAAATGGGTACCCACAACATGCTTCATCACAGCATACATCTCAATTGCAACATACATGCAATCCACTCAACATGCTTTCACTGAACAAGCATACAAGCATACACACTTTAAACATTCACATACACATTCCCATTTACTCGAGAACTCAACTCTGATACCACCAAATGTAACCCCCTTAACCCGGCCTAGACGGTTGACCCGAATTAAGAAAGTCACACGGGGAAAACCAAAGTCAACCCGAAAGTCAACCTTGATTAACGACCTTTTTTTCTTCTTCTTTTTAACTTGTCTAGATGCACATTAACCCTAGTTATGATCATTCAAACAACATACTCAAAGATCATAAACATCAGAGATCGAACAGGGACCCGATTGAACAAATTACAACTTTAGGGACCAAATTGTAAATTCTGATAAATATAAGGACTTCATCCAAATTTAAGTTACCAACTTGAAATTAATCATGTTTCATGCATCTCGGCCAAATTTCAGCTCAAACGGACATTCCAAACTCATACAATTGCACATACAAGAATCGGGACCAAAATGCAAACATTCTGAAACATATAACTACCAATGTCAGCCCCCAGCGGTCATCCGTTCCGAAACGGGAGACAGCCCGTTTCGTAACGCGGGGCCGTTTCGCAACGCGTACCGAAACGAGGGCTGACAGTAGCCTTTCCGTTTCGGAACGGTGTCACCCGTTTCGGACGCCTGGGCTGCTTCGAGGCACCCGTTCCGAAACGGCAGGCACTGTTCCGATACGGCCTGCACAAAATGCAGAAATTTGCTTGCCTAAACATGCAATTGACCAACCAATCATGCTCCAATTGCTACCAAACTTTACCAGCATCTCATACAACATACAAGAGACATATTTGCAACATCAATTCGACATCATGGCATCAATTATGAAAAGCCCCAAATCTAAAGGCATGCTTCCTACACAAGCAAACCATTCAAGCATAAAACCTCCAAATCAAACACATAATGGCCAATTACAAAAACCAACATTAACAACAACATAAATCCAACTTAGGGAGTTCCAAACAACTCCCAAAACAACAACATAGGTCCCCCATTGCCAAATGCCAAAAGCTAAAAATGTTTAAGAAAACCTTTCCATACTTGAGCTCAACTTCCACTTGATTGCTTGCCTTCCTTGCTGCCCTCAATGCACCTTAATGCTCTGCATTATTGGTTTAGGAAAAGAGAGAGAGCGTAAGCAAAAGCTTAGTGAGGAATGCTCATTAAAACCACACATTAATGCATTTATAAAACTCATTTATAAATCATACTTCAAAATACATTTAGACATGCTCACAAGCAATCTTAAACAAGCATCTCATGCTTCACATCATAACATGTCATATTGGCCACAAGTGATAATTACCATCTTTAACACAAGATCAACATAAGACTCACACATGGACTTTTAAACACCATTGTGATCTTATCCCCAAGGACTTTTAAACACCTTGGCCCATGGACTTTTAAACACCATGGCAAGGACCACACAAGGACTTTTAAACACCTTTGTGTCCTTATCAAGTTTCACCTCAAGGACTTTTAAACACCTTGACCCCAAGGACTTTTAAACACCTTGGCCATGGACTTTAAAACACCATGATATAAATCACCCCAAGGACTTTTAAACACCTTGGCCCCAAGGACTTTTAAACACCTTGGAAAGGACCACACAAGGACTTTTAAACACCTTTGTGTCCGTAACAAGAACCATTCAAGGACTTTTAACCACCTTGATGTTCTTAAGTAAACAAGGCTCACTCAAGGACTTTTAACCACCTTAGTGACCTTAACCTTTTCAAAAACATCACTTGCCAATATACATCATATATCATCAATAATCCACTATTTTAAAGCATTTAACCAAGCCATAAACATCATGCATCTTTAAGCATCAAACAACATTTATACAATGTTCAAAAACAAGGAACTCTAACCTTGAGCTTCCTTAAACACATGGCTTATAATCTCAGCAAGACACATGCTAGATATGCTTTAAAAACAGAATTTAAACATGCATCAAACACATTGCACCCAACCATCACATGGTTCCTCAACAAGAGAGTTTTTCCGAAAACTTACTCTTGAGCTTAGCAAAGTTGTTTAGACTTAGACTAAGCTCCCAAACCTCTAAAACATTGGTTTCAAGCCGAAAACCAAAATCCACTCACCGATTCCGTTTCGCCTCTTGTCGAAACACCAAACCAAGCTTTCGGATCACCACCACTTGGATCCAAAGATGACTCCCCTGTTTTAACACATTAAAACAGTAGATTAATGCATCATCATGCATTAATAGCTTCAATGAAAGCACCTAAACTCGCTGCTCTCATCCACACTCCATTTTCGGCCACCAAACACAACCGAAAATGCATCCAAACAACTCCTCAACAAAGCCCAGCCATAAACCATCAAAACTAAGCATCCTTAAACATCATTTAACAACTAAAAAGGACCTAACAACATCCTTATACGTCCAGCAACAACAGATCCACAAGATCGCCCAAAAACAACCAAAAACCACAAGCTAAACTTAGGAAATTCAACCTATCCGGGATTGCATTAGTTAAAACTCAATTCCATATCAAATTAACATTCATTTATCATCAAAAACACATCTCAAATCACAGCTTTAACAGATCTAACGAAAATCTATCAAAAATCACCAAATCTTGCATTTAAAGCCAAGATCCATTTCACAACTTTAAAAGCCTTTAATAAAACATCAATTAAGGATTGAGAACTTGGGAATTTCAGTAAAGAACTGAGAGTTTAGAGGAGAAGGACGTTCTTACCTCCAAACTTGAGTTTTCTCCCTTTTAGAACCAAAAAGCTTGAAAATCCAAATAGCAAATTACAAGGTTTTGTTGTAGAGATGATTAGAAATCCAAAGAGAATTGAAAAGATAGATTTGAGTGACAAAATCAGAAAGAAATCTCTGGAGAGAAAGTGTTTGGATTGAGAGAAAATGAGAGAAAAAGGAAAATTGGGAAAATAGGAAAATTAGTTACAAAATAGCCAAAATGATTTCCCTCCACTTTTCTTTAGCTTTAAAATTAGAATTAAACATTAAAATATCTTAGAAAAATCTGGAGAAACTCCTTTTGGAATAATAGCTCCTTAAAGATTCAAAGTTTCAATCCTTTATAAAATAGTCACGCAACTTTCAAAAATTACATTTTGGTCACTAGCCAAAATGTCACCCTTCCAAACCTCATTTTTCAAAATTGATTTCACAATTCACTTATATATATTAAAATATGATTTTAGAACATTTTTCCATATTTTTAATGCAACCCGAACTAGGCTTTCCTAATTTCACCCTTATATAGTCGAACCGCACTTTGACCGAACCGGTCAACGCCCAAAACTTCCAAGCCCAAAACCGGGGCGTTACAAAATTGGTAGGTATGATGCTTGGCATGTTGTTGATTTATTGTGGAATGGTTTGGAGCATGTTTGGTGGGGTTTAAAGGTGTTAAAACAGGTCTATCTGCTGTTTCTGGGCAGG
This sequence comes from Hibiscus trionum, assembly GCA_030270665.1. Taxonomy (NCBI): domain Eukaryota; kingdom Viridiplantae; phylum Streptophyta; class Magnoliopsida; order Malvales; family Malvaceae; genus Hibiscus; species Hibiscus trionum. Next base: position 5,160,961 of record BSYR01000010.1, on the reverse strand, counting down.
GTGTTTCGAAACACCCTTGCCTGTTTCGAAACATGCCCTTGTTTTGGCCAGGGTGTTCCTGAACGGCCTAGACCCGTTTCTGAACACTTTGGCGACTGCCAAGGGGTGTTCCTGAACGGCCTAGACCCGTTTCTAAACACTTTGGCTACTGCCAAGGGGTGTTCCTGAACGGCCTAGACCCGTTTCGGAACACCTGACCGTTGGGCATAAAATTTGAATGGTTTTGAGGTTTGCAAGCTTTACGTTTTAGTCCCGATTCTTGTATGTGCAATTGCTTGAGTTTGAGATGTCCGTTTGAGATGAAATTTGGCAGAGAGGCATGAAACATGACTAATTTCATAATGGTAACTTAAAAATTGGTAAAGTCCTCTTAATTTTCAGAATTTACAAATTGGTCCCTAAATTCGTATTTTGTGCAATTGGGTCCCTTATTGTTTTCCGATTGCTGTGATTTTTGAGTATGCTTATCTCAAGAGAATGCCTAGGGTTAATGTGCATCTAGACATGTTTAAAAAGAAAAAAAGGGTCGTTAATCAAGGTTGACTTTTGGGTTGACTTTGGTTTTCCCCGTGTAATCTTCATAGTCCGGGTCAACCGTCTAGGCCGGGCTAAGGGGGTTACAAATCAACAGCAAGTCCCATTGCTAACACTCAATTTAAACCTTCCCATGCATAACTACCATATGCAAAGATTAAAGAGTAAAACATGTATAAACCACATTATTCAACACAAATCATTTCATAATACATCATCAAGTATATTGGCTTACAATTGATCATTAACAAGTTCCTTTCACAAGACACAACATCGGATACACGGTTTCACAAGTGTTGTCCCAACACTACATACATTCTCACCGTCATCTCAAGGTTCACACACGGGAGCTACCCTCCACCGTTGTGACACCCGTGGTGGACTATTCGGTACACTATATAAACCCCTCAACACCACTCATCGGATACACGGTTTCACAAGTTCCTTGATTTATGTTTTATAAAAGGTTTTATAGATGTATTCTTGATTTTGGCTTTTAAATGAAAGATTTGATTGATTTTGATGAAATTTCATATGATCTGATTGGGATGTGTTTTGAGGTGTCAATTTGATGTTAAATGAATGTTAAATTGATGTGAAATTGAGGTTTAATTAATGCAATCCCGGATAGGTTGAATTTCCTAAGTTTAGCTTGTGTACTTGGTTGTTTTTGGAGTGATCTTGATGATCTGTTATAGCTGGAGGTATAAGGGTTTGATTAGATCCTTTTTGGATGTTAATTGATGTTTAAGGATGATTAGATTTGATGGATCTTGGCTGGGTAGTGTTGTGGAGTTGTTTGGAGGCATTTTCGGTTGTGTTTGGTAGCCGAAAATGGAGTGTGAATGAAAGCAGCGAGTTTAGGTGCTTTCATTGAGGATATTAATGCATGATGATGCATTAATCTACTGTTTTGATGTGTTTAAAACAGGGGAGTCATCTTTGGATCCTAGTGGTGTTGATCCGGAAGCTTGATTGGTGTTTCGGCAAGAGGCGAAACGGAATCGGTGAGTGGATTTTGGTTTTCAGCTTTGAAACCAATATTTTGAAGGTTTGGGAGCTTAGTTTAAGTCTAAGCAACTTAGCTAAGCTCAAGAGTAAGTTTTCGGAAAAACTCTCTTGATGATGAACCATGGATTGGTTGTATGCAATGTGGTTTGTTTGCATGTTTTAAATCCTGTTTTGAGAGCATATTTAGCATGTTTATTTGCTGGGATTGTAAGCCATGTGCTGAAGGATGCTCAAGGTAAGAGATCCTTGTTTTTGAATGTTGTCTTAATGTGGTTTGATGCTTAAAGATGCATGATGTTTATGGCTTTGTTAAATGCTTAAAAACAGTGGAATATTGTTGTTAATGATGTATATTGGCAAGTGATGGTTAAGGTCACAAAGGTGGTTAAAAGTCCTTGTGTGAGCCTTGTTTATTTAAGAACAACATGGTGTTTAAAAGTCCATGGTTGGTTCTTGGTTAAGGTTCAAGGTGGTTAAAATTCCTTGTGTAAGCCTTGTTTATTTAAGAACAACATGGTGTTTAAAAGTCCATGGTTGGTTCTTGGTTAAGGTTCAAGGTGATTAAAATTCCTTGTGTAAGCCTTGTTATTTAAGAACACCAAGGTGTTTAAAAGTCCTTGGGAGATTCTTGTTAAGGACACAAAGGTGTTTAAAAGTCCTTGTGTGGTCCTTGCCATGGTGTTTAAAAGTCCATGGGGTTAAGGACACAATGGTGTTTAAAAGTCCATGTGTGGTCCTTGGAAAGTATAAGATCACAATGGTGTTTAAAAGTCCATGTGTAGATCTTATGTTGAATGTATCTGTAACGCCCCGGTTTTGGGCTTAGGAGTTTTGGGATTCGGACCGGTTCGGTCGGATCGCGGTTCGAATATATAAGAGTGAATTTAGGAAAACCTAGTTCGGGTTGCATTAAAAATATGGAAAAATGTCTTAAAATCCTCTTTTATTATATATAAGAGTTTGGTGAAATCAATTTTACAAAATGAGGTTTGGAAGTGTGACATTTTGGTTAGTGACCAAAATGTAAATTTCGAAAACTGTGGGACTGTTTTAAAAAGGATTGAAACTTTGAATCTTTAAGGAGCTATTTACCCAATGGGAGTTTCTCCAGATTTTTCTAAGATATTAAATGATTAATTAAAGGTTTTTAAATAAAACTAAAAAGGAGGGAAGATATTTTGGCATTTTCCAACTAACTTCCTAAAATTTCATTTCCATTTTCTCTCATCTTTTCTCTCAAACCAACCACTTTTCTCCAGAGCTTTTCCTTCTGATTTTGATGTCCAAACATGAGATTATAATCCTCTTTTGATCTCTAATCATCTCTTCAACAAAACCTCACCATTTGCTAATTGGATTTTCAAGATTTTGGTTCTAAAAAGGGAGGAACTCAAGTTTGGAGGTAAGAACATCCTTCTCCTCTGAACTCTCAGTTCTTTACTGAAATTCCTAAGTTCTCAATCCTTGATTTATGTTTTATAAAAGGTTTTATAGATGTATTCTTGATTTTGGCTTTTAAATGCAAGATTTGATTGATTTTGATGAAATTTCGTATGATCTGTTTGGGCAGTGTTTTGAGGTGTCAATTTGATGTTAAATGAATGTTAAATTGATGTGAAATTGAGGTTTAATAAATGCAATCCCGGATAGGTTGAATTTCCTAAGTTTAGCTTGTGTTCTTGGTTGTTTTTGGAGTGATCTTGATGATCTGTTATAGCTGGAGGTATAAGGGTTTGATTAGATCCTTTTTGGATGTTAATTGATGTTTAAGGATGATTAGATTTGATGGATCTTGGCTGGGTAGTGTTGTAGAGTTGTTTGGAGGCATTTTCGGTTGTGTTTGGTAGCCGAAAATGGAGTGTGGTTGAGAGCAGCGGGTTTAGGTGCTTTCATTGATTATATTAATGCATGATGATGCATTAATCTACTGTTTTGATGTGTTTAAAACAGGGGAGTCATCTTTGGATCCTAGTGGTGTTGATCTGGAAGCTTGATTGGTGTTTCGGCAAGAGGCGAAACGGAATCGGTGAGTGGATTTTGGATTTCAGCTTTGAAACCAATGTTTTGAAGGTTTGGGAGCTTAGTTTAAGTCTAAGCAACTTAGCTAAGCTCAAGAGTAAGTTTTCGGAAAAACTCTCTTGATGATGAACCATGGATTGGTTGTATGCAATGTGGTTGTTTGCATGTTTTAAATTCTGTTTTGAAAGCATATTTTAGCATGTTAGTTGCTGATTTTATAAGCCATGTATTGAAGAATGCTCAAGGTAAGAGATTCTTGTTTTTGAACATTGTTAAATGTGGTTTTGATGCATAATGATTCATGATGTCTATGGCTTTGTTAAATGCTTTAAAACAGTGGAATATTGTTGAAATGATGCACATTGGCAAGTGATGGTTAAGGTCACAAAGGTGGTTAAAAGTCCTTGTGTGAGCCTTGTTTATTTAAGAACAACATGGTGTTTAAAAGTCCATGGTTGGTTCTTGGTTAAGGTTCAAGGTGGTTAAAATTCCTTGTGTAAGCCTTGTTTATTTAAGAACAACATGGTGTTTAAAAGTCCATGGTTGGTTCTTGGTTAAGGTTCAAGGTGGTTAAAATTCCTTGTGTAAGCCTTGTTATCTAAGAACTCTAAGGTGTTTAAAAGTCCTTGGGAGATTCTTGTTAAGGACACAAAGGTGTTTAAAAGTCCTTGTGTGGTCCTTGCCATGGTGTTTAAAAGTCCATGGGGTTAAGGACACAGTGGTGTTTAAAAGTCCATGTGTGGTCCTTGGAAAGTGTAAGATCACAATGGTGTTTAAAAGTCCATGTGTGGATCTTATGTTGAGTGTATCACTTGTTGCCAATATGACATGTTATGAACTTGAAGCATGTATTGCTTGTTTTAAATGCTTATGAGAATGTACAAATGATGATTGGATTTAAGGGTTATAAATGTGTTTTGTAAATGCATTATTGTGTGGTTTTAAATGAGCATTCCTCACTAAGCTTTTGCCTACGCTCTCTCTCTTTTCTTAAACCAATAATGCAGAGCATTAAAGTGCATTGAGGGCAGCAAGGTGGTGAAGAATCCAAGGGGTGAACCAAGCTCAAGTATGGTGAAGGTTTCTTAAACACTATTAGCTTTTGGCATTTGGCAATGGGAACCTATGTTGTTGTTTTGGGAGATGTTTTGGACTCCCTAAGTTGGTTTAATGATGTTAATAATGTTGGAGCTTGTAATTGGCCTTTATGAGATGGTTTTGGTATTTTGATGCTTGAATGGTTTGCTAAGTAGGAAGCATGCCTATAGATTTGGGGTTTTTCATAATTATTGCCATGTTGATGTTTGGTTGTTACAATTATGTTCCTTGAATGTTGAATGACTTGCTGGTATAATTTGGTTGCTTTTGGAGCATGTTTGTTAAGTCAATTGCATGATAAACCAGTAAAATTTCTGCAATCTGGGCAGCCTGTTTCGGAACAGGTGCTACCGTATCGAAACGGGGGCCTGAAATGGCCTGGGCGTTCCGAAACGGGAGGCACTGTTCCGGAACGGTTTGGCCTCTGCCAGGCCATGTTTCGGTACCAGTTTCGGAACGGTCCCGCGTTTCGGAACGGGCCTTCCCTGTTCCGAAACACTCGACCGTTGGGCACTGAAATTGTTGGTTGAATGTTCTGAAATGTTTGCGTTTTGGTCATGAAACTTGTTATTGCAATTGTATGAGTTTGAGATGTCCGTTTGAGCTGAAATTTGGCAAAGAAGCATGAAAGATAATTAATTTCAAGTTGGTAACTTTAATTTGGGTTAAGTCCTTATAATTATCAGAATTTACAATTTGGTCCCTTAAGTTGTAATTTGTGTAATTGGGTTCCTGAATGTTCTCTAATTGTTATGATGTCTGAATATGATTATCTTGTGAACATATCTAGGGTTAACGTGCATCTAGACAAGATTAAAAAAAAGGGTCGTTAATCAAGGTTGACTTTCGGGTTGACCTTGGTTTTCCCCGTGTGATCTTCTTAATTCGGGTCGACCGTCTAGGCCGGGTTAAGGGGGTTACATTTGGTGGTATCAGAGCTGAGTTTTCGAGTAAGTGAGAATGTTTATGTGAATGACTAAAGTATGTAGGCTTTGTATGCTTGTTGAGTGAAAGCATGATGTGTGATTTGTGAATATGTTGCAATTGAGTTGTATGCTGTGATGAAGCATGTTGTGGGTACCCATTGCCAAATCAAAGCTAATGAAATGATATTGTTTTTAATTGAAAATGAGCTTGAGTACTTGGATTGCTTACCTTGCTGGGCCTGACCTTGTTTAATTGCATTGTGATTGCATTGTTAGAGTATGGCACCTCGTAGAGAGTTGAGGAGTAATGTGCGAGCTACGGCTCAGAACGAGAACGAGAATGATGAGAATGTTGAGAGTGCAGTGGATTTACCTCCTCCACCTGGTGGTGGTGGTTCTGAGGGTGAAGGAGCTGGAGCTGCAGCTGGTGCTGGGGTCGCTGGACCTGAGGCTGGTCAGGGGCAAGCTGTTCCTGACATGACAGTGTTGATACAAGCTATTGCTAGAGCTTTTCAAGCAGCAGTAGCTGGAGCTCAAGGAGCTGGGCATCAGGGAGATGCTGGAGTTAGACTACCCTTGGAGCGTTTGCGCAGTCTAGGAGGGACTGAGTTCAGGGGTTTTTCTGCTGAAAGTTCGGAATCTTGGTTAGAAGGTACCAAGAGAATCTTGGGTCAGATGAGTTGCACTGATGTGCAAAAGCTGGGCTGTGTAGTATCATTGTTGCAAGATGATGCTTACACTTGGTGGACTACCTCTATCGCTGGGATGGCGGAAGCTGACGTAACTTGGACGTTCTTTCAGAATGCGTTCAAGAGAAGGTATCTAGGTGTGAGGTACCTAGATGGGAAGAAGAGGGAGTTCATGTCTCTTACCCAGGGGAGCATGACTGTGGCTGAGTATGAAGTACAGTTTGTTCGACTCAGTCAATACGCACCTGAGCTTGTTCCGGATGAGCGGGAAAGGTGTGAAAGGTTCTGTTATGGTTTAGTGACGGATGTAAAGATGTATGTGCTGGCTACCGAGTATGATGATTGTGATGTGTTGGTGGGCCGAGCAAAGGATATTGAGATGAACTTGGGTTTATCTGCTAGAAGTGTTGGATCAAGTGCTGGTAAGCGAGCTGCTGAATATAGTTCTGGTGGTGGACGGAACAAGAGGGGACGTGATCAGAAGTATCAGTCCTCAGCTAGGCGAGGTGGTGGTGCGCCTGCCCGGGGAGGCAATGCTAGAGTTGATCCGAGTGCTTGTTGGACATGTGGTTCGCGTGGCCATATGAAACGTGATTGTCCTCGTGCTGAGAGGGAGGTGCAAGCTCCTGTTGTGGCAGCCGGTAATGCGTGCTGGAATTGTGGATCTAAGGATCATATGAGGAGAGAGTGTCCTATGTTAGCTGGTGGCCAAGTGCGTGCTCCTGTTGTTGCTGCACCACAGAGAGGTCGTGGGCGCGGCCGTGGTAACTTCCAGCGGAGAGAGGAAGGTGGTCGGGTTGTGGCTCATGTTGTGGCTATTCAGCCTGAGGGTGGCGGCCAAGCCAGGGTGTATGCTCAGCGAGAGGGAAGGAATGACGCGGATGTGATCGCAGGTACTTTTACTTTGCAATCCTTGTCATTACTTTCCTTGATTGATTCTGGATCTACGCACTCATACATATTGCGTGAGCATGCTGAATTGCTTGGTTTGCCTGTTGAGTCTTTGGATGTTGGTGTGCGTGTCACTAGTTCTTTTGGTGAGACTGTTGTGACTCGAAAGCTTTATAGAAGATGTCCTTTGGTCGTGCAAGATCATGTTTTTCATGGTGACCTTATGGAGTTACCTTTCTATGGTTTTGATGTAATCCTTGGTATGGATTGGCTTGCTGAGCATCGAGCTGTTGTGGATTGTGAGTAAGCGATTTTTGTTGAAGCTTGCGGATGATAATGAGGTGGTTGTGGTTGGTGAGAATGTGAAGTTCCTTGCCAATGTGGTGTCTACGTTGGAGGCGAGCCGGATGCTGAGGCAAGGTTGTGAAGCTTACCTAGCTTTTGTGATGAATCCTAGCTCTAAGGAGTTGCGTGTGCAAGATATCAGGATTGTGAAGGAGTTTCCTGGTGTGTTTCCTGAGGAGTTGCCTGGTTTACCTGCTAATCGCGAGGTGGAGTTTGGGATTGAGCTGTATGAGAATACAACTCCTGTGTCCATTACTCCTTATCGAATGGCACCTAAGGAGCTGAAAGAGCTGAAGACTCAGTTGCAAGAGTTGCTTGATCGTGGTTTCATTCGGCCAAGTGTGTCACCTTGGGGTGCACCGGTCTTGTTTGTGAAGAAGAAGAATGGCACTATGAGAATGTGCATTGATTATCGTCAGCTGAACAAGTTGACTATCAAGAATCGGTATCCTTTGCCGAGGATTGATGATCTCTTTGATCAATTTCGGGGAGCAGCTGTGTTCTCTAAGATTGACTTGAGGTCAGGGTATTACCAGTTGAAGGTAAAGGATGTGGATGTGCCTAAGACAGCTTTCAGGACGAGGTATGGGCATTATGTGTTTCTTGTGATGCCGTTTGGGTTAACAAATGCTCCTGCAGCTTTCATGGACATGATGAATCGTGTGTTTCATGAATACCTGGATAAGTTTGTTGTGGTGTTCATTGATGATATCCTTGTGTACTCGCGTACTGAGGAGGAACATGAAGAGCATTTGAGGATTGTATTGCAAGCTTTGTTGGAGAATCAGCTTTATGCTAAGCTGAGCAAGTGTGAGTTCTGGTTAAGTGAAGTGGTGTTTCTTGGGCATGTGGTTTCTGCCGAGGGAATTCGTGTCGATCCTCAGAAGATTGAGGCGGTGATGAATTGGAAGGTTCCTAAGTCTGTTCATGAGGTTCGTAGTTTCCTTGGTTTGGCGGGATACTACCGGAGGTTTGTGGATGGGTTTTCTAAGATTGCTGCACCTTTGACGAAGTTGTTGCAGAAGGATGTTAAGTATGAGTGGTCGGAAGCGAGACAGCAGGCTTTTGAGAAGCTTAAGGCGGCCTTGACGCAAGCTCCTATCTTGGTTCAACCTGAATCAGGGAAAGAGTTTGTGGTGTCTAGTGATGCGTCCTATGTTGGTTTAGGATGTGTGTTGATGCAAGAGGGTAAGGTGGTGGCTTATGCATCGCGGCAGTTGAAGGTGCATGAGCGCAACTATCCTACGCATGATATAGAGTTGGCTGCGGTGGTTTTTGCTTTGAAAATCTGGAGACATTACCTGTATGGTGAGAAGTGTACCGTGTACACGGATCACAAGAGTTTGAAGTATCTGATGTCTCAGAAGGAGTTGAATCTTAGGCAGCGACGTTGGGTGGAGTTGCTCAAGGATTATGATTTGATGATTGAGTATCACCCTGGAAAAGCTAATGTTGTAGCGGATGCCTTGAGTAGGAAGGTAGCTGTTGAGTTGAGGGCTATGTTTGCCAGTTTGAGTATTTCACGTGATGGTGGTCTTGTGGCTGAGTTGCAAGTGAAACCATCTTTGGTTCAGTTGATCAAGGAAAAGCAGTTGCTGGATGATTCCTTGGTACCTCATATTTAGGATATCGCGGAGGGTAGGCCTTCGGATTTCTGTTTTAATGATGATGGTGTGTTGTGTTTTGGGAGTCGGATAGTGGTGCCCAATGATGTTGAGTTGAGGCGTGCTATTCTGACTGAAGGTCATAGTAGTCCTTTTGCTATGAGCCCAGGTAGTACTATGATGTATCGAGATCTTCGTGATGAGTACTATTGGGTGGGTTTGAAGAAGGATGTTGCTGAGTTTGTAAGCAAGTGCATGGTGTGTCAGCGAGTAAAGGCTGAGCATCAGGTTCCTTCAGGGTTGTTGCAACCGTTGAGAATCCCTGAATGGAAGTGGGAAAGGATTACCATGGATTTTGTATCTGGTTTACCCTTGTCACCAACGAAGAAGAATTCGGTGTGGGTGATTGTGGATCGCCTGACGAAGTGTGCGCATTTCTTGCCCGTGCATACTACGTACTCCTTGGATAAGCTTGCGGAGCTGTACATTGCTGAGATTGTGCGGCTGCACGGTGTGCCAAAGTCGATTGTGTTGGATAGGGATCCGATGTTTATATCGCGGTTCTGGCAGTGTTTGCATCAAGCTTTGGGTACACGGTTGAATTTCAGTACATCTTATCATCCTCAGTCGGATGATCAGTCCGAGCGTGTTATCTAGATTTTGGAGGATATGTGAGGTGCTGTGTGATTGAGTTTCATGGCTCTTGGGAGAAACATTTGCCTTTGGTAGAGTTTGCTTATAACAATAGTTATCAGGCAAGTATTCAAATGGCACCTTATGAGGCTTTGTACGGGAGGAAGTGTAGGACTCCTTTGTGTTGGGCTGAAACGGGTCAGAAGTTGGTTTCGATGTCGGCTTTGTTGAAAGGAACCACCGAGAAGGTGAAGCTCATTTGTGAGCGTTTGAAGACAGCTTCTGATCGGCAAAAGTCTTACGCGGATTTGAAGCGTAGGGAGATTGAGTATACGGTGGGTGACCGTGTGTTTTTGAAGGTTTTGCCTTGGAAAAAGGTGATGAGGTTTGGCCGTAAGGGTAAGTTGAGCCCTAGGTACATTGGACCATACGAGGTGATTGAGCGTGTAGGTCCTGTTGCGTACAAGTTGAGGTTACCTCAAGAGTTGGAGAAGATTCATGATGTGTTTCATGTTTCTATGCTCCGGAAGTATAGATCAGATCCTTTGCATGTGATGCCTGTGGAAGAAGTGGAATTGAATCCGGATTTGACCTATGATGAGGAATCGGTGAAGGTTCTGGATTCGGATAGCAAGGTTCTTCGTGGCAAGACCATTGAGTTGGTGAAGGTGTTGTGGAAGCACCGTGGTGTTGAGGAAGCCACGTGGGAACGGAAGATTGACATGCTGAAGCAGTTTCCGTATCTCTTTCCTTCAGGTAAATTTCGAGGACGAAATTTCTTAAGGGGGGAGAGTTGTAACGCCCCGGTTTTGGGCTTAGGAGTTTTGGGATTCGGACCGGTTCGGTCGGATCGCGGTTCGAATATATAAGAGTGAATTTAGGAAAACCTAGTTCGGGTTGCATTAAAAATATGGAAAAATGTCTTAAAATCCTCTTTTATTATATATAAGAGTTTGGTGAAATCAATTTTACAAAATGAGGTTTGGAAGTGTGACATTTTGGTTAGTGACCAAAATGTAAATTTCGAAAACTGTGGGACTGTTTTAAAAAGGATTGAAACTTTGAATCTTTAAGGAGCTATTTACCCAATGGGAGTTTCTCCAGATTTTTCTAAGATATTAAATGATTAATTAAAGGTTTTTAAATAAAACTAAAAAGGAGGGAAGATATTTTGGCATTTTCCAACTAACTTCCTAAAATTTCATTTCCATTTTCTCTCATCTTTTCTCTCAAACCAAACACTTTTCTCCAGAGCTTTTCCTTCTGATTTTGATGTCCAAACATGAGATTATAATCCTCTTTTGATCTCTAATCATCTCTTCAACAAAACCTCACCATTTGCTAATTGGATTTTCAAGATTTTGGTTCTAAAAAGGGAGAAACTCAAGTTTGGAGGTAAGAACGTCCTTCTCCTCTGAACTCTCAGTTCTTTACTGAAATTCCTAAGTTCTCAATCCTTGATTTATGTTTTATAAAAGGTTTTATAGATGTATTCTTGATTTTGGCTTTTAAATGAAAGATTTGATTGATTTTGATGAAATTTCGTATGATCTGTTTGGGCAGTGTTTTGAGGTGTCAATTTGATGTTAAATGAATGTTAAATTGATGTGAAATTGAGGTTTAATAAATGCAATCCCGTTTAGGTTGAATTTCCTAAGTTTAGCTTGTGTTCTTGGTTGTTTTTGGAGTGATCTTGATGATCTGTTATAGCTGGAGGTATAAGGGTTTGATTAGATCCTTTTTGGATGTTAATTGATGTTTAAGGATGATTAGATTTGATGGATCTTGGCTGGGTAGTGTTGTGGAGTTGTTTGGAGGCATTTTCGGTTGTGTTTGGTAGCCGAAAATGGAGTGTGGTTGAGAGCAGCGGGTTTAGGTGCTTTCATTGAGGATATTAATGCATGATGATGCATTAATCTACTGTTTGATGTGTTTAAAACAGGGGAGTCATCTTTGGATCCTAGTGGTGTTGATCCGGAAACTTGATTGGTGTTTCGGCAAGAGGCGAAACGGAATCGGTGAGTGGATTTTGGATTTCAGCTTTGAAACCAATGTTTTGAAGGTTTGGGAGCTTATTTTAAGTTTAAGCAACTTAGCTAAGCTCAAGAGTAAGTTTTCGGAAAAACTCTCTTGATGATGAACCATGGATTGGTTGTATGCAATGTGGTTGTTTGCATGTTTTAAATTCTGTTTTGAAAGCATATTTTAGCATGTTAGTTGCTGATTTTATAAGCCATGTATTGAAGAATGCTCAAGGTAAGAGATTCTTGTTTTGAACATTGTTAAATGTGGTTTTGATGCATAATGATGCATGATGTCTATGGCTTTGTTAAATGCTTTAAAACAGTGGAATATTGTTGTAATGATGCACATTGGCAAGTGATGGTTAAGGTCACAAAGGTGGTTAAAAGTCCTTGTGTGAGCCTTGTTTATTTAAGAACAACATGGTGTTTAAAAGTCCATGGTTGGTTCTTGGTTAAGGTTCAAGGTGGTTAAAATTCCTTGTGTAAGCCTTGTTTATTTAAGAACATGGTGTTTAAAAGTCCATGGTTGGTTCTTGGTTAAGGTTCAAGGTGGTTAAAATTCCTTGTGTAAGCCTTGTTATCTAAGAACTCTAAGGTGTTTAAAAGTCCTTGGGAGATTCTTGTTAAGGACACAAAGGTGTTTAAAAGTCCTTGTGTGGTCCTTGCCATGGTGTTTAAAAGTCCATGGGGTTAAGGACACAATGGTGTTTAAAAGTCCATGTATGGTCCTTGGAAAGTGTAAGATCACAATGGTGTTTAAAAGTCCATGTGTGGATCTTATGTTGAGTGTATCACTTGTTGCCAATATGACATGTTATGAACTTGAAGCATGTATTGCTTGTTTTAAATGCTTATGAGCATGTACAAATGATGATTGGATTTAAGGGTTATAAATGTGTTTTGTAAATGCATTATTGTGTGGTTTTAAATGAGCATTCCTCACTAAGCTTTTGCTTACGCTCTCTCTCTTTTCTTAAACCAATAATGCAGAGCATTAAAGTGCATTGAGGGCAGCAAGGCGGTGAAGAATCCAAGGGGTGAACTAAGCTCAAGTATGGTGAAGGTTTCTTAAACACTATTAGCTTTTGGCATTTGGCAATGGGAACCTATGTTGTTGTTTTGGCAGATGTTTTGGACTCCCTAAGTTGGTTTAATGATGTTAATAATGTTGGAGCTTGTAATTGGCCTTTATGAGATGGTTTTGGTATTTTGATGCTTGAATGGTTTGCTAAGTAAGAAGCATGCCTATAGATTTGGGGTTTTTCATAATTGTTGCCATGTTGATGTTTGGTTGTTACAATTATGTTCCTTGAATGTTGAATGACTTGCTGGTATAATTTGGTTGCTTTTGGAGCATGTTTGTTAAGTCAATTGCATGATAAACCAGCAAAATTTCTGCAATCTGGGCAGCCTGTTTCGGAACAGGTGCTACCGTATCGAAACGGGGGCCTGAAATGGCCTGGGCGTTCCGAAACGGGAGGCACTGTTCCGGAACGGTTTGGCCTATGCCAAGCCATGTTTCGGTACTAGTTTCGGAACGGTCCCGCATTTCGGAACGAGCCTTCCCTGTTCCGAAACACTCGACCGTTGGGCACTGAAATTGTTGGTTGAATGTTCTGAAATGTTTGCGTTTTGGTCCTGAAACTTGTTATTGCAATTGTATGAGTTTGAGATGTCCGTTTGAGCTGAAATTTGGCAAAGAAGCATGAAAGATGATTAATTTCAGGTTGGTAACTTTAATTTGGGTTAAGTCCTTATAATTATCAGAATTTACAATTTGGTCCCTTAAGTTGTAATTTGTGCAATTGGGTTCCTGAATGTTCTCTAATTGTTATGATGTCTGAATATGATTATCTTGTGAACATATCTAGGGTTAACGTGCATCTAGAAAAGATTAAAAAAAGGGACGTTAATCAAGGTTGACTTTCGGGTTGACCTTGGTTTTCCCCGTGTGATCTTCTTAATTCGGGTCGACCGTCTAGGCCGGGTTAAGGGGGTTACAGTATCACTTGTTGCCATTATGACATGTTATGAACTTGAAGCATGTATTGCTTGTTTTAAATGCTTATGTAACGCCCCGGTTTTGGGCTGAGAAGTTTTGGGCGTTGACCGGTTTGGTCAAAGTGCTGTTCGAATCTAAAAGGGTGAATTTAGGAAAGCCTAGTTCGGGTTGCATTAAAATTATGGAAAAATGTTCTAAAATCATCTTTTAATATATATAAGTGAACTGTGAAATCAATTTTGGAAAATGAGTTTTGGAAGGGTGACATTTTTGCTAGTGACCAAAATGTAATTTTTGAAAGTTTTGTGACTGTTTTAGAAAGGGTTGAAACTTTGAATCTTTAAGGAGCTATTATTCCAAAAGTAGTTTCTCCAGATTTTTCTAAGATATTTTAAGCTATATTCTGATTTTAAAACATATCAAAAGAGGAGGGAAAGCCATTTTGGCCATTTTGATAACTAACTTCCTATTTTCTTTTCTCTCATTTTCTCTCAACCCAAACACTTTCTTTCCAGAGAATTGTTTCTGATTTTCTCACCTAAATCTCTCCTTTCAACTCTCTTTTGATTCCTAATCATCATATCTACAAAACCTCATCATTTGCTACTTGATTCATCAAGGTTTTTTATTCCAAAAAGAGGAGAAACTCAAGTTTGGAGGTAAGAACGTCCTTCTCCTCTAAACTATCAGTTCTTTACTGAAATTCCTAAGTTTTCAATCCTTAATTGATGTTTTATTAAAGGATTTTAAGTTGTGAAATGGATCTTGGCTTATAATGCAAGATTTGGTGATTTTTGATGATTTTCGTTTGATCTGTTAAATCTGTGATTGGAGATGTGTTTTTGATGTTATTTGAACTCTAAATTGATAAGGAATTGAGTTTTGATTGATGCAATCCCGGATAGGTTGGGTTTCCTAAGTTTAGCTTGTGATTCTTGATTGTTTTTGAGGTGATCTTGTGGATCTGGTGTTGCTGGAGGTATAAGGATGTTATTAGGTTCTTTTTAGATGTTAAATGATGTTAAAGGATGTTAGGTTTTGATGGTTAATGGCTGGGCTTTGTTGAGAAGTGGTTTGGATGCATTTTCGGTTGTGTTTGGTGGCCGAAAATGGAGTGGGGATGAGAGCAGCGAGTTTAGGTGCTTTCATTGAGGATATTAATGCATGATGATGCATTAATCTACTGTTTTGATGTGTTAAAACATGGGAGTCATCTTTGGATCCAAGTGGTGGTGATCCGGAGGCTTGATTGGTGCTTCGACAAGAGGCGAAGTGGAATCGGTGAGTGAAATTGGGTTTTCGGCTTTGAAACCAATGTCTTGGGAGCTTAGTTTAAGTCTAAACAACTTTGCTAAGCTCAAGTGTAAGTTTTCGGAAATACTCTCTAGTGGTGGCCATGGTTTGGTTGTTGTGCAATGTGGTTTATTGCATGTTTTAAATTCTGTTTTGAAAGCATGATTTAGCATGGTTATTGCTGATTTTGTAAGCCATATGTTGAAGGAAGCTCAAGGTAAGAGTTCCTTGTTTTTGAACATTGATTAAATGTAGTTTGATGCTTTGAAATGCATGATGAATATGGCTTGGTTAAATGCTTTAAAACAGTGGATTTAATGATGAAATGATGTATATTGGCAAGTGATGTTTTGAAAAAGGTTAAGGTCACCAAGGTGGTTAAAAGTCCTTGAGTGAGCCATGTTACTTAAGAATATCAAGGTGGTTAAAAGTCCTTGGATGATTCTTGCTAAGGTCACTAAGGTGGTTAAAAGTCCTTGAGTGAGCCTTGTTACTTAAGAACATCAAGGTGGTTAAAAGTCCTTGGATGGTTCTTGTTAAGGACACAAAGGTGGTTAAAAGTCCTTGTGTGGTCCTTGCCATGGTGTTTAAAAGTCCATGGGCCAAGGTGTTTAAAAGTCCTTGGGGCCAAGGTGTTTAAAAGTCCTTGGGAAGAACACAAAGGTGTTAAAAGTCCTTGTGTGGTTCTTGGAAATTATAAGATCACAATGGTGTTTAAAAGTCCATGTGTGAGTCTTATGTTGATCTTGTTTTTTTTTAAAAGATGAAATGTATCACTTGTGGCCAATATGACATGTAATGATATGAAGCATGAGATGCTTGTTTAAAGTTTGCTTGTGAGCATGTTAAAGTGTATCTTGAAGCATGATTTATGAATGAGTTTTATAAATGCATTATTGTGTGGTTTTAAGGAGCTTTCCTCACTAAGCTTTTGCTTACGCTCTCTTTCGTTTTCTTAAACCAATAATGCAGAACATTAAGGTGATTTGAGGGCAGCAAGGAAGGCAAGAAACCAAGGGAAAACTAAGCTCAAGTATGGAAAGGTTTTATCGAACACATTTAGCTTTTGGTGTATGGCAATGAGGGACCTTTGTGATTGTTGTTTGGAGATGTTTTGAACTCCTTGAGTATGTTTAATGTCGCTATTAATGCTGGTTTTGTAATTGGCCTTTACATGTATGGATTGGAGGTTTTATGCTTGAATAGTTGCTTGTGTAGGAAGCATGCCATTAGATTTGGGGCTTTTCATATGTGATGCTAATATGTTGATTGGTTGATGCAAACATGTCTCTTGTATGTTGAATTGCATGCTGGTAAAGTTTGGTGGCATTTGGAGCATGATTGGTTGGTCAATTGCATGTTAAAGTAGGTAAAATTCTACATTTTGTGCAGGCCGTTTCGGAACAGTTCCTACCGTTTCGGAACGGGTGCCTTGAAGCAGCCCAAGCGTTCGAAACGGGCAACACCGTTCCGGAACGAATATTCTACTGCCCGACCCCGTTCCGGTACGCGTTGCGGAACGGCCCCGAGTTTCGAAATGGGCTGTCCCCCGTTTCGGAACGGCTGACCGTTGGGGGCTGACAGTGGCAGTTATATGTTTCAGATTGTTTACATTTTGGTCCTGAATCTTGTATGTGCAATTGTATGAGTTTGGAATGTCCTTTTGAGCTGAAATTTGGCTGAGATGCATGAGACACGATTAATTTCAAGATGGTAACTTTAATTTGGGCTAAGTCCTCATATTTATCAGAATTTACAATTTGGTCCCTAAAGTTGTAAATTGTTCAATTGGGTCCTTGTTTGATCTCTGATGTTTATGATCTTTTAGTATGTCGTTTGTATGATCATTTTTAGGGTTGATGTGTATCTAGATAAGTTTTTAAAATATAAAAAAGGGTCGATAATCAAGGTTGACTTTCGGGTTGACTTTGGTTTTCCCCGTGTGACTTTCTTAATTCGGGTCAACCGCCTAGGCCGGGTTAAGGGGGTTACATTTGGTGGTATCAGAGCTGAGTTCTCGAGTAATTGGGAATGTGTATGTGAATTTTTGATGTATGTCTGCTATATATGCTTGTTGAGTGAAAGCATGTTGAGTAGTATGTGAGTTTGATGCAATTGAGTTGTATGTTGTGATGAAGCATGTTGTGGGTACCCATTGCCATATCAAAGCTAAGAAATGATGTTGCTTTTAAATGAAATTGAGCTTGAGTACTTGGATTGTTTACCTTGATGGGCCTGACTTTGTTTATTTGCATTGTGATTGCATGGTTAAAGTATGGCACCACGTAGAGAGTTGAGAAGTAATGTGCGAGCTACGGCTCCGAATGAGAATGAAAATGAAGAGAATGCGGGTAGTGCGGTGTTACCTCCTCCTCCACCTGGTGGTGGTGGTGCTGGGGCTGAGGAAGCTGGGGCTGCAGCTGGTGCTGGAGCTGCTGGACCTGAGGTTGGTCAGGGGCAAGCTATGCCTGACATGACGATGTTGGTACAAGCTATTGCGGGTGCTTTCCGAGCAGCAGTAGCCGGAGCTCAAGGAGCTGGGCATAAGGGAGATGCTGGTGTTAGACTACCTTTGGAGCGCTTACGCAGTCTTGGTGGGACTGAGTTTAGGGGTATGTCTGCGGAAGGTTCTGAAGCTTGGTTAGAGAGTACCAAGAGGATTTTGGGCCAGATGAGTTGCACTGATGTGCAGAAGCTGGGGTGTGTTGTATCCTTGCTGCAGGATGATGCGTATACGTGGTGGACGACCACTATAGCTGGGATGGCTGAAGCTGACATAACTTGGACATTCTTTCTGAATGTGTTCAAGAGGAGGTATCTTGGTGTGAGGTACCTGGATGAAAAGAAGCGAGAGTTCATGTCTCTTACCCAGGGGAGCATGAAAGTGGCTGAGTATGAAGTACAGTTTGTGCGACTCAGTCAGTATGCACCTGAGCTGGTACCTGATGAGCGGGCAAGGTGCGAAAGATTTCGTTATGGTTTAGTGACGGATGTGAAGATGTATGTGTTGGCCACCGAATATGATGATTTTGATGTGTTGGTGGGTCGAGCCAAGGACATTGAGATGAACTTGGGTTTATCTGCGAAAGGTGCTGGAGCCAGTTCGGGTAAGAGAGATGCTGAGTATAATTCCGGAGGTGGACGGAACAAGAGGGGACGTGACCTGAAGTATCAGTCCTCAGCTAAGAGGGGTGGTGGTGCACCTGCTCGGGGAGGCAATGCTAGAGCTGATCTGAGTGCTTGTTGGATTTGTGGTTCACGGGGTCACATGAAGCGTGACTGTCCTCGTGCTGTGAGGGAGGTGCAAGCTCCTGTTGCGACAGCTGGTAATGGTTGCTGGAATTGTGGATCTGCAGACCATTTGAGGCGAGATTGTCCTAGGTTGGCTGGTGACCAAGTGCGTGCTCCTGTTGTTGCTGTACCGCAGAGAGGTCGTGGGCGCGGCCGTGGTAATTTCCAGAGGAGAGAGGAAGGTGGTCGTGGAGTGGCCCATGTTGTGGCTATTCAGCCTGAAGGTGGAGGCCAAGCGAGGGTGTATGCTCAGCGTGAGGGAAGGAATGATGCGGATGTGATTGCAGGTACCTTTACTTTGCAATCCTTGTCATTGCTTTCTTTGATAGATTCTGGATCTACGCATTCATACATTTTGCGTGAGCATGCTGAATTGCTTTGTTTGCCTGTTGAGTCTTTGGATGTTGGTGTTCGTGTCACTAGTTCTTTTGGTGAGACTGTTGTGACTCGAAAGCTTTATAGAAGGTGTCCCTTGGTTGTTCAAGAACATGTTTTTCATGTTGATCTTATGGAGTTGCCCTTTTATGGTTTTGATGTAATCCTTGGTATGGATTGGCTTGCTGAGCATCGTGCTGTTGTGGATTGTGAAAACAAGCGAGTTGCGCTTAAGCTTGCGGATGATTATGAAGTTGTTGTGGTTGGTGAGAATGTGAAGTTTCTTGCCAATGTGGTGTCTACCTTGGAGGTGAGCAGGATGCTGAGGCAAGGTTGCGAAGCCTATCTAGCTTTTGTGATGAATCCTAGCTCTAAAGAGTTGAGGGTGCAAGATATCAGAGTTGTGAAGGAGTTTCCTGGTGTTTTTCCTGAGGAGTTGCCTGGTTTACCTCCTAACCGCGAGGTGGAGTTTGGAATTGAGCTGTATGAGAATACAACTCCTGTGTCCATTACTCCTTATAGAATGGCACCTAAGGAGCTGAAGGAGCTGAAGACGCAGTTGCAAGAGTTGCTTGATCGTGGTTTCATCCGGCCGAGTGTGTCACCTTGGGGAGCACCGGTCTTGTTTGTGAAGAAGAAGGATGGCACTATGAGAATGTGCATTGATTACCGTCAGCTGAACAAGTTGACTATCAAGAATCGGTATCCTTTACCGAGAATTGATGATCTCTTTGATCAATTTCGGGGAGCTGTTGTGTTCTCTAAGATTGACTTGAGGTCAGGGTATTATCAATTGAAGGTGAAGGATGTGGATGTGCCAAAGACAGCTTTCAAGACAAGGTATGGGCATTATGAGTTCCTTGTGATGCCGTTTGGTTTGACAAATGCTCCTGCTGCTTCCATGGACATGATGAATTGTGTGTTTCATGAATACCTGGACAAGTTTGTTGTGGTGTTCATCGATGATATCCTCGTGTACTCGCGTACTGAGGAGGAGCATGAAGAGCATTTGAGGATTGTGCTGCAGGCTTTGTTGGAGAATCAGCTCTATGCTAAGCTGAGCAAGTGTGAGTTCTGGCTTAAGGAGGTGGTGTTTCTTGGGCATGTGGTTTCTGCTGAGGGGATTCGTGTCGATCCTCAGAAGATTGAGGCTGTGATGAACTGGAAGGTTCCTAAGTCTGTTCATGAGGTCCGTAGTTTCCTTAGTTTGGCGGGATACTACCGAAGGTTTGTGGATGGTTTTTCCAAGATTGTTGCTCCTTTGACGAAGCTGTTGCAAAAGGATGTTAAGTATGAGTGGACGGAAGCGAGACAGCAGGCTTTTGAGAAGCTTAAGGCGGCTTTGACGCAAGCTCCTATCTTGATTCAGCCTGAATCAGGGAAAGAGTTTGTGGTTTACAGTGATGCATCCTATGTTGGTTTGGGGTGTGTGTTGATGCAGGAGGGTAAGGTGGTGGCTTATGCATCGCGGCAGTTGAAAGTGCATGAGCGCAATTACCCTACGCATGATATTGAGCTGGCTGCAGTGGTTTTTGCTCTGAAGATCTGGAGACATTATCTGTATGGTGAGAAGTGTACTGTGTACACAGATCACAAGAGTTTGAGGTATCTGATGTCTCAGAAGGAGTTGAATCTTAGGCAGCGGCGTTGGTTGGAGTTGCTCAAGGATTATGATCTGACGATTGAGTATCATCCTGGAAAAGCTAATGTTGTTGCGGATGCCTTGAGTAGGAAAGTAGCTGTTGAGCTGAGGGCTATGTTTGCTAGCTTGAGCATATCGCAAGATGGTGGTCTTGTTGCTGAGTTGCAAGTGAAACCATCTTTGGTTCAGTTGATCAAGGATAAGCAGTTGCTGGATGATTCCTTGGTGTCTCTTGTTCAGGATATCGCGGAGGGTAGACCTTCGGATTTCTGCTTTAATGATGATGGTGTGTTGTGTTTTGGGAGTCGGATAGTAGTGCCTGCTGATGCTGAGTTGAGGCGTGCTATTCTGACTGAAGGTCATAGTAGTCCTTTTGCTATGCACCCTGGTAGTACCAAGATGTATCGTGATCTTCATGATGAGTACTCTTGGGTGGGTTTGAAGAAGGATGTTGCGGAGTTTGTGAGCAAGTGTTTGGTGTGTCAGCGAGTTAAGGCTGAGCATCAGGCTCCTTCAGGGTTGTTGCAACCGTTGAAAATCCCTGAATGGAAGTGGGAAAGGGTTACCATGGATTTTGTATCTGGTTTACCTTTGTCTCCCTCGAAGAAGAATTCTGTTTGGGTGATTGTGGATCGCCTAACGAAGTGTGCGCATTTCTTGCCTGTGCATACCACGTTTTCTTTGGATAAGTTGGCAGAGCTGTACATTGCTGAGATTGTGCGGCTGCATGGTGTGCCTAAGTCGATTGTGTCGGATAGGGATCCGAGGTTCACATCGCGTTTCTGGCAGTGTTTGCATCAAGCTCTGGGTACAAGGTTGCATTTCAGTACATCCTATCATCCTCAGTCGGATGGTCAGTCTAAGCGTGTTATCCAGATTTTGGAGGATATGTTGAGGTGCTGCGTGATTGAGTTTTAGGGTTCTTGGGAGAAGCATCTGCCTTTGGTTGAGTTTGCTTATAACAACAGTTATCAGGCAAGTATACAGATGGCACCTTATGAGGCTTTGTACGGGAGGAAGTGTAGGACTCCTCTTTGTTGGGCTGAAACTGGTCAAAAGTTGGTTTCGATGCCGGCTTTGTTGAAAGGGACCACAGAGAAGGTAAAGCTCATTTGTGAGCGGTTGAAGGCTGCCTCTGATCGGCAAAAGTCTTACGCGGATTTGAAGCATAAGGAGATTGAGTATGCGGTGGGTGACCGTGTGTTCTTGAAGGTTTCGCCTTGGAAGAAGGTGATGAGGTTTGGCCGGAAGGGTAAGTTGAGCCCTAGGTACATTGGACCATACGAGGTGGTTGAGCGTGTGGGTCCTGTTGCGTACAAGCTGAGGTTACCTCAGGAGTTGGAGAAGATTCATGATGTGTTTCATGTTTCTATGCTCCGGAAGTATAGATCTGATCCTTCGCACGTGATGCCTGTGGAGGAAGTGGAATTGAATCCGGATTTGACCTATGATGAGGAACCGGTGAAGGTTCTGGATTCGGATAGCAAGGTTCTTCGTGGCAAGACCATTGAGTTGGTGAAGGTGCTGTGGAAGTATCGAGGTGTTGAGGAAGCCACTTGGGAGCGGAAGGAAGACATGCTGAAGCAGTTTCCTTATCTCTTTCCTTCAGGTAAATTTCGGGGACGAAATTTCTTAAGGGGGGGAGAGTTGTAACGCCCCGGTTTTGGGCTTAGAAGTTTTGGGCGTTGACCGGTTTGGTCAAAGTGCTGTTCGAATCTAAAAGGGTGAATTTAGGAAAGCCTAGTTCGGGTTGCATTAAAATTATGGAAAAATGTTCTAAAATCATCTTTTAATATATATAAGTGAACTGTGAAATCAATTTTGGAAAATGAGTTTTGGAAGGGTGACATTTTGGCTAGTGACCAAAATGTAATTTTTGAAAGTTTTGTGACTGTTTTAGAAAGGGTTGAAACTTTGAATCTTTAAGGAGCTATTATTCCAAAAGTAGTTTCTCCAGATTTTTCTAAGATATTTTAAGCTATATTCTGATTTTAAAACATATCAAAAGAGGAGGGAAAGCCATTTTGGCCATTTTGATAACTAACTTCCTATTTTCTTTCCTCTCATTTTCTCTCAACCCAAACACTTTCTTTCCAGAGAATTGTTTCTGATTTTCTCACCTAAATCTCTCCTTTCAACTCTCTTTTGATTCCTAATCATCATATCTACAAAACCTCATCATTTGCTACTTGATTCATCAAGGTTTTTGATTCCAAAAATAGGAGAAACTCAAGTTTGGAGGTAAGAACGTCCTTCTCCTCTAAACTATCAGTTCTTTACTGAAATTCCTAAGTTTTCAATCCTTAATTGATGTTTTATTAAAGGCTTTTAAGTTGTGAAATGGATCTTGGCTTATAATGCAAGATTTGGTGATTTTTGATGATTTTCGTTTGATCTGTTAAATCTGTGATTGGAGATGTGTTTTTGATGTTATTTGAACTCCAAATTGATAAGGAATTGAGTTTTGATTGATGCAATCCTGGATAGGTTGGGTTTCCTAAGTTTAGCTTGTGATTCTTGATTGTTTTTTAGGTAATCTTGTGGATCTGGTGTTGCTGGAGGTATAAGGATGTTATTAGGTTCTTTTTAGATGTTAAATGATGTTAAAGGATGTTAGGTTTTGATGGTTAATGGCTGGGCTTTGTTGAGAAGTGGTTTGGATGCATTTTCGGTTGTGTTTGGTGGCCGAAAATGGAGTGGGGATGAGAGCAGCGAGTTTAGGTGCTTTCATTGAGGATATTAATGCATGATGATGCATTAATCTACTGTTTTGATGTGTTAAAACAGGGGAGTCATCTTTGGATCCAAGTGGTGGTGATCCGGAGGCTTGATTGGTGCTTCGACAAGAGGCGAAGTGGAATCGGTGAGTGAAATTGGGTTTTCGGCTTTGAAACCAATGTCTTGGGAGCTTAGTTTAAGTCTAAACAACTTTGCTAAGCTCAAGTGTAAGTTTTCGGAAATACTCTCTAGTGGTGGCCATGGTTTGGTTGTTGTGCAATGTGGTTTATTGCATGTTTTAAATTCTGTTTTGAAAGCATGATTTAGCATGGTTATTGCTGATTTTGTAAGCCATATGTTGAAGGAAGCTCAAGGTAAGAGTTCCTTGTTTTTGAACATTGATTAAATGTAGTTTGATGCTTTGAAATGCATGATGAATATGGCTTGGTTAAATGCTTTAAAACAGTGGATTTAATGATGAAATGATGTATATTGGCAAGTGATGTTTTGAAAAAGGTTAAGGTCACCAAGGTGGTTAAAAGTCCTTGAGTGAGCCATGTTACTTAAGAACATCAAGGTGGTTAAAAGTCCTTGGATGATTCTTGCTAAGGTCACTAAGGTGGTTAAAAGTCCTTGAGTGAGCCTTGTTACTTAAGAACATCAAGGTGGTTAAAAGTCCTTGGATGGTTCTTGTTAAGGACACAAAGGTGGTTAAAAGTCCTTGTGTGGTCCTTGCCATGTTGTTTAAAAGTCCATGGGCCATGGTGTTTAAAAGTCCATGGGCCAAGGTGTTTAAAAGTCCTTGGGGCCAAGGTGTTTAAAAGTCCTTGGGAAGAACACAAAGGTGGTTAAAAGTCCTTGTGTGGTTCTTGGAAATTATAAGATCACAATGGTGTTTAAAAGTCCATGTGTGAGTCTTATGTTGATCTTGTTTTTTTTTTAAGATGAAATGTATCACTTGTGGCCAATATGACATGTAATGATATGAAGCATGAGATGCTTGTTTAAAGTTTGCTTGTGAGCATGTTAAAGTGTATCTTGAAGCATGATTTATGAATGAGTTTTATAAATGCATTATTGTGTGGTTTTAAGGAGCTTTCCTCACTAAGCTTTTGCTTACGCTCTCTTTCGTTTTCTTAAACCAATAATGCAGAACATTAAGGTGATTTGAGGGCAGCAAGGAAGGCAAGCAACCAAGGGAAAACTAAGCTCAAGTATGGAAAGGTTTTATCGAACACATTTAGCTTTTGGTGTATGGCAATGGGGGACCTTTGTGAATGTTGTTTGGAGATGTTTTGAACTCCTTGAGTATGTTTAATGTCGCTATTAATGCTGGTTTTGTAATTGGCCTTTACATGTATGGATTGGAGGTTTTATGCTTGAATAGTTGCTTGTGTAGGAAGCATGCCATTAGATTTGGGGCTTTTCATATGTGATGCTAATATGTTGATTGGTTGATGCAAACATGTCTCTTGTATGATGAATTGCATGCTGGTAAAGTTTGGTGGCATTTGGAGCATGATTGGTTGGTCAATTGCATGTTAAAGTAGGTAAAATTCTGCATTTTGTGCAGGCCGTTTCGGAACAGTTCCTGCCGTTTCGGAACGGGTGCCTCGAAGCAGCCCAGGCGTTCGAAACGGGCAACACCGTTCCGGAACGAATATGCTACTGCCCGACCCCGTTCCGGTACGCTTTGCGGAACGGCCCCGAGTTTCGAAACGGGCTGTCCCCCGTTTCGGAACGGCTGACCGTTGGGGGCTGACAGTGGCAGTTATATGTTTCGGATTGTTTACATTTTGGTCCTGAATCTTGTATGTGCAATTGTATGAGTTTGGAATGTCCTTTTGAGCTGAAATTTGGCTGAGATGCATGAGACACGATTAATTTCAAGATGGTAACTTTAATTTGGGCTAAGTCCTCATATTTATCAGAATTTACAATTTGGTCCCTAAAGTTGTAAATTGTTCAATTGGGTCCTTGTTTGATCTCTGATGTTTATGATCTTTTAGTATGTCGTTTGTATGATCATTTTTAGGGTTGATGTGTATCTAGATAAGTTTTTAAAAGAAAAAAAAGGGTCGATAATCAAGGTTGACTTTCGGGTTGACTTTGGTTTTCCCCGTGTGACTTTCTTAATTCGGGTCAACCGCCTAGGCCGGGTTAAGGGGGTTACAACTTATGAGCATGTACAAATGATGATTGGATTTAAGGGTTATAAATGTGTTTTGTAAATGCATTATTGTGTGGTTTTAAATGAGTATTCCTCACTAAGCTTTTGCTTACGCGCTCTCTCTCTTTTCTTAAACCAATAATGCAGAGCATTAAAGTGCATTGAGGGCAGCAAGGTGGTGAAGAATCCAAGTGGTGAACTAAGCTCAAGTATGGTGAAGGTTTCTTAAACACTATTAGCTTTTGGCATTTGGCAATGGGAACCTATGTTGTTGTTTTGGGAGATGTTTTGGACTCCCTAGGTTGGTGTAATGATGTTAGTAATGTTGGAGCTTGTAATTGGCCTTTATGAGATGGTTTTGGTATTTTGATGCTCGAATGGTTTGCTAAGTAGGAAGCATGCCTATAGATTTGGGGATTTTCTTAATTGTTGCCATGTTGATGTTTGGTTGATACAATTATGTTTCTTGTATGTTGAATGTCTTGCTGGTATAATTTGGTTGCTTTTGGAGCATGTTTGTTAAGTCAATTGCATGATAAACCAGCAATTTTTCTGCAATCTGGGCAGCTTGTTTCGGAACAGGGGCTACCGTATCGGAACGGGGGCCTGAAATGGCCTGGGCGTTCCGAAACGGGAGACACTGTTCCGGAACGGTTTGGCCTCTGCCAGGCCATGTTTCGGTACCAGTTTCGGAACGGTCCCGAGTTTCGGAACGGGCCTTCCCTGTTCCGAAACACTCAACCGTTGGGCACTGAAATTGTTGGTTAAATGTTCTGAAATGTTTGCGTTTTGGTCCTGAAACTTGTTATTGCAATTGTATGAGTTTGAGATGTCCGTTTGAGCTGAAATTTGGCAAAGAAGCATGAAAGATGATTAATTTCAAGTTGGTAACTTTAATTTGGGTTAAGTCCTTATAATTATCAGAATTTACAATTTGGTCCCTTAAGTTGTAATTTGTGCAATTGGGTCCCTGAATGTTCTCTGATTGTTATGATGTTTGAATATGATTATCTTGTGAACATATCTAGGGTTAAGTGCATCTAGACAGGATTAAAAAGAAAAAAAAGGGTCGTTAATCAAGGTTGACTTTCGGGTTGACTTTGGTTTTCCCCGTGTGATCTTCTTAATTCGGGTCGACCGTCTAGGCCGGGTTAAGGGGGTTACAAGTTCACCCTGTTATAGAACATTGATACCCCTGTCCAAGCCGGGAAACCATGTAGCAGGTAGTTGTTCAACATCTATTGGTACTGCTCCCATGCTTCATACATCGGCTCGTCATCCCCTTATCGGAAGGCTGTGATTTTGTTTTACAGTCTGTCTGTGACATTGGATGGGCTGAAACGGTCCAGAAAATCCTTACACAGCTCTGTCCAAGTGTTGAACGATCCTGCTGGTCGGTTGTTTAACCACTATTTTGCCCTATCCCTCAGTGAATAGGGAAATAGTCTTAGGCTCAGTACTTCTTGATGGACTCTGTGTATTTTGAATGCTCTGAAAATATCCAGGAATCCTTTCAAGTGATGCCTTGCATCTTCTGTGGCAGTCCCTCCGAACTGCCCTAACATGTTGATCATGTTAAACATAACGAGCTTCGGCTCAAAGTGATCCGCCTCAATCTCAGGTTCTGTCACTGCCAGATCGAACCCTCTGAAGTCATGTTCCAGATAATCACTGGTGGTTCGAACATACTGTGGCTGCCTGGGCTTCACTTGCTGTTCTTTGAGCAGCGGGTCTTGCTGCCCATCCCTGCCGTTCACAACATTGTTGGCAGGGTTGTCGTTCTCCATGTTTACCTTTACCTTTGCCTTTTCTTTTTCTTCATTAGTTTTCCCAAGGGCTTCTTTGATTTCCTTCTTGAGCTCTCTTGCTATTCGTTCGATATCGTCGTAATAAAGGATTTCTCCTTTTGGGTTTGCCCTGGTCATGCAATAGCAAAGGAAAATGTAAAATTCATTTTTTTTTCTTTTTTTATTAAAAATAAAGACTAAAAATAAAATTAAATGCGAAGATATAAAAGTGTAGAAATTGAAAATGAATTTCATTGTTACTACTCCCCGGCAACAGCGCCAAAAACTTGTAGAGCGTTTGGGTGTTCTCTATTTATGAGCGCAAGTGCACACTCCTCTTAACTTATAGTATAAAAGATATCGTCTCCCACAGGGATTGGACAGCTTGATTCGATTTCTAAATCCTGCACAAGAAAAGAAAATGCACAATTAAGTTGAATCTTTAAAAAGAAGTCTAAAATAAAAACACAAGTAATTAAAGAGGATGTGATTAGATTGATAGAGAGGTCAGGGTTATGTTGTTGCTTAGTGTGAAACTGCATTGAATAGGACATGTTGCTTTGCCCTACCAGATTTTGCTGCCTCGGCGGTGGATGACAGGTAGACTGCTGATACCCTCTCGTTGCCTCGATATGGGAATGGAACCGTGTCTCGGTGGCAAACTCGGTAGAACTACAAGGCTCGGCAGAACGCTTCGAAAGTGACTTCACTTATGTCTAAGTAAGAGTTCTATCGATGCCCATTACATATAATACCAGTCGTGTAACCCCCTTAGCCCGGTCTAGACGTTTCACCCGAACTACAAAGGTTGTACGCGGAAAACCAAAGTCAACTCAAAAGTCAACCTTGATTTACGACCCTTTTTTTCTTTGTATCTTCTCTAGATGCATATTATTGACCTATGAGTTCAGCAAAGCGATTAGGAGAAAACGACACATCGATCGTAGTTCACTTAGGGGTTCAATTGTATACATTAGACTTTTAGGGACTAAACTGTAAATTCCACAAATTATAGAGACTTTCATGATAATAATATTACCAAACCTCAATTAAACACATAACATGCCATCATGTCAAAAATCAACTCAAATAGATCATTCAAACTCATTAATTTAAGCAACCAACAATTAAGGACCAAAATGAAAGAATTAGAAACCCAGGACAACTCAAAATTCAAATCCAACGGTCATCCGTTTCGGAACGCCTACCCTGGTATCGAAACGGTCGTATCGAAACTGAATTGACTGTTTCGATACTCAGGCTCGTTTCGGTACCCGTATCGAAAAAAAGGGTCTTCTAGTAGCCAAAGTGTTCTGAAACACCTTCATTCGTTCTGAAACACTATGACCATTTCAGGCCCCTGTTTCGAAACAGATAAGGGTGTTCCGATACACCCTGCCCTGCAACAACAGATTTTGCTGGTTTTTCATGATTTTTCACATTCGAAACCTACCCGAAACATACCACAACATACATGCGTCACATATACATACCATAGACCATATTTATGAAGCTTGAACTAGATCATGGCATCACTTATGCAATCGTAGGTACTAAAGGCATGCTCCCTAGCTTCCCAAAACCATAACAAGCTATAACTTCATACAAACCAAAATCCAAACACCAAAGGTCATTTACAACTCAAGTATAGGCAAACTAACATGCTCAAAGTAAAAGAAAACATCTTCAAACATTCCAAAGTATAAATCCCACCCATTGCCTCTTATTACACTAAGGGTGAACCACATACATTTCTTTAGCAAAACCTTGGATTCCTCTTGCTTTTGGGATGCCTTCAAATGTTCAATTCTCTGCATTAATTAAACAAAAAGAGCATAAGCATAAAGCTTAGTGACGATCGCTAAACAACATTCATCAATGCATTTAACATGACTTGCAAAGCCACCACTTTTATCACATGCCTTTTCATAAAACATGTCTCCTCAAGACATCGATGCATTTTATAAACACATGTTCAAATGCGACATCATAAACAGCAATTAAACCATTGCTCTTGCTTACTAAGCATCTCATGCATTATTGCATCACACACAACTATCTCATGCAACCTTGCATCAAATACAAGCATCTCATGCTTCATTTTATTCATTTACATTATATTGGTTTTCAAGTGATAGTCACGAACCATTTCAACACAAGACACAATCGGATACGCGGATTACAAGCGTTGTCCCTCACGCTTCAAACAAACTATCGGGCTACCTAAGGTGGAGACAAATGACACAATCACAACCCCTTAACATCACTCATCGGTAGTTGTATAATTCCACTAACAAGAGTATGGGACACATACACAAGACTCACACACGAGACTAACCATTCACCGTTGTGATCTTAACCTCAATCGTTAGGGTACTTGGATGGAGATTACGGCACAATCACAACCCCTCAACATCCAAGGCGACTTTATTCAAGGTGCACCCAATCCTATATCCGACTAACTATATCCGATTAAAGTAACCAAAAACCATTTCATCACTTGCCAATATAATCATTTAACCACATTAAGCCACTATTTTACAAGTATAACCACAATGCCATTTCCACAAGCATAACATGCTTAACATCATATACATTCAACACATGAAAACCAAGGATCACTTACCTAGTGCATCCTTAACATAATGACATTAAATCCAGCATTTAAATCAAACTTACACTAAGCTCCCAAGAACATGCTCAAAGCGTTACAATGCAAAAAATTTCATTACCACTCACCGATATGCGAAGCCTCGTTCACCGACACGGAAATTACACCTTCGGAGCCTCTAAAATCACCTCGTTTGCTTCCAGATCAAGATCCCCTGTTTCCACATCATCAAAATAGAGATCTAAATTCATTAAAATGCATTCTATCACCAGCAACAATTCATAAACTCGTTGCCCACTCAAACTACACCGACATACCCTTCCAAAACAACCGAAAATTCAATCGATTACATCCTAAACCAAGCCCAACCATCATACATCACTTCCAAACAATTATCAACATCAAAACACATCTAATAAACATCCTAACTCATCCTTATACCTCCAGCAATAAAGATTCCACCATTTCACCCCAAAATCTCACTTAAAACTACCAAGAACTCAAGGATCTCAAGGATTTCGGAATCTATGTTATTAACACTTCAATTTAACATATAAACCAACTTAGAAATCAATTAAATCAACACAACACAGAGCCCAACTCATCAAGTCCGAAAATCAAGTTTTCATCCACAATTTCACAAGATTTTGATCTTAAATCAAAACTATATTGAAAACTCACTCAAAAATAGTATTTAGAAGCCAAATATCTTGGGAATTTCAATAAAGAACTTAAATTAGAGGTTGAGAACGGGATTTACCTACAATCCTTACTTCCTTCAATCGATGACAAGTTTTCCTTGCAAATATCTTGAAGAATTAAGGAAGATCTCTTGAAAATGATTTAGGAAATGTTGAGAGAGTTTTTGAGAGGAAGAATTCTGGAAAAAGATGAGAGAAAATGGTGTTTGGCTGCAAATGAGAGGGAATTGGCAGTTACGTAAATGAAAATCCCATTAACTACGTTTTAGTTAATTAATATAAAAATCAAATTAAAAATCATTTAATTAAAAACCCTTTTAAATCACATGTCATATTGAAGAAAGGTCAAATTGACTTAAAGCCCCCTAAAGATTCTAAGATTTGGGCTCCCACCTTGCAAATCACATTTTCTCAGTTTTGAAACTTTACAATTTGGTCACTACTCAAAATAACCATTTTTCAAAACCTTTTTTGTAAAATTGACTTGACCAACCTCTTAATCATATTTTTATATGTTCTTAGCAATATTTATCACAATTTTACCCTATCTCGATCCTTGATTTCCTAAAATCACCTTACACGATTCGAACCGTTCTCGACCGGTCCGATCCGATGTCTAAAACATCCAGGCCCAAAACAAGGGCGTTACAACTCTCCCTCACTTTGGAAATTTTGTCCTCGAAATTCTTACCTGATGGAAAGAGATGCGGAAACTACCTCATCATGTCCACTTTGCTTTCCCATGTGGCCTCCTCAACTCCTCGATGTCACCACAACAGCTTCACAAGTTCTATCGTCTTGCCACGAAGAACTTTGGTACCTACGTCCAGAACCTTCACTAGTTCCTCATCATATGACAAATCCGGATTCAACTCTATCTCCTCAACAGGCATCACATGCGAAGGATTCGATCAGTAATTCTGTAACATGGAGACATGAAACACATCATGTATCTTCTCCAACTCTACAGGCAATCTCAACCGATATGCCACATGACCAATACGCTCCACAATCTCGTAAGGTCCAATAAACCTTGGGCTAAGCTTATTCTTGCACCCAAATCTCATCACCTTCTTCCAAGGCGATACTTTCAAGAACACACGTTCGCCAACCGCGAACCCAATTTCCTTACGCTTCAAATCCGCGTAAGACTTTTGCCTATCTAATGCCGCTTTCAACCGCTCACAAATGAGCTTCACCTTCTCGATGGTTCCCTTAAGCATAGTTGGCATTGAAATCAACTTTTTCCCAGCTTCTGCCCAACAGAGATGGGTTCTACATCTTCTCCCATACAAAGCCTCGTATGGAGCCATTTGGATACTTGCCTGGTAATTGTTGTTATACGCAAATTCAACCAACGGCAAGTGCTTCTCCCAGGAACCCTGAAATTCTATCACACAGCATCTCAACATGTCCTCAAGCACTTGAATTACACGTTCTGACTGTCCATCCGTCTGCGGATGATAAGAAGTAATGAAATTCAACCGTGTACCCAAGGCTTGATGCAAACATTCCCAAAATCGCGTTGTAAACCTCAGATCCCTATCCGACACAATAGACTTTGGCACACCGTGCAACCGCACAATCTCAGCTATGTACAACTCAGCCAACTTATACAAGGTATACGTAGTATGCACAGGCAGAAAATGTGCACACTTCGTAAGCCGATCCACAATCACCCAAACTGAATTCTTCTTTGTCGGTAACAAAGGCAAACCAAACACAAAATCCATGGTGATTCTTTCCCACTTCCAATCTGGAATTCTCAAAGGCTGCAACAATCCAGAAGGAACCTGATGCTCAGCCTTCACTCGCTGACACACCATGCACTTACTAACGAACTCAGCTACATCCTTTTTCAACTCTACCCAGTAGTACTCATCTTCCAGGTCACGGTACATCTTTGTACTACCAGGATGCATAGCAAAAGGACTACTATGAGCTTCGGTCAGAATAGTGTGCCTTAACTCAGCATCATCTGGCACCACTATTCAACTCCCAAAACACAGAACACCATCATCACTAAAGCTGAAATCCGAAGGCCTATCTTCCGTAATGTCCTGAACATGCGAAACAAGTGAATCATCAAGCAATTGCTTATCTTTAATCAACTGTATCAAGGACGGTTTCACTTGCAACTCTGCCACAAGGCCTCCATCACGCGACATGCTCAAACGAGCAAACATCGCTCTTAATTCCACATCCACTTTCCGGCTCAAAGCATCGGCTACAACATTATCCTTTCCCGGATGATACTCGATCGTCAGATCATAATCCTTAAGCAACTCCACCCAACGTCGCTGCCTAAGGTTCAACTTATTTTGAGACATAAGGCATTTCAAACTCTTGTGGTCTGTGAACACAATACATTTCTCACCATACAGGTAATGCCTCCAAATTTTCAAGGCAAACACCACAGCCGCAAGCTCAAGATCATGAGTAGGGTAGTTGCGCTCATGCACCTTCAACTGCTTAGATGCATAGGCCACCACCTTACCTTCCTTCATCAACACGCAGCCCAAACCAACAATGGACGAATCACTTTATACCACAAACTCTTTACCAGAATGAGGTTGAATCAAAACAAGAGCTTGTGTCAAAGCTTCCTTCAGCTTCTCAAAAGCTTGTTGCCTCGCCTCCGTCCACTCAAAGCGAATATTCTTTTGCAACAACTTGGTCAAAGGTGCCGCTATCTTTAAGAAACCCTCGACAAACCTATGGTAGTACCTAGCCAACCCAAGGAAACTTCATACTTCCGTCACTAACTTAGGGACTTTCCAACTCATCACAGGCTCTACTTTTTGTGGATCAAGGGTGAATACCCTCAGCCGATACAACATTCCCAAAGAAGACCACTTCCCTATGCCAAAACTCACATTTACTCAGATTCGCATACAACTGATTCTCCAGCAATGCTTGCAAAACAATCCTCAATTGCATATCAGGATCCTCCTCAGTACGCGAATACACAAGGATATCATCGATGAACACCACCACAAACTGATCCAAGAATTCATGGAACACACGATTCATCATGTCCATGAAAGCAGCAGGCGAGTTGGTCAAACCAAACGGCATCACCAAAAATTCATAATGCCCGTACCTCGTCCGAAAAGCAGTTTTAGATACGTCCACATCCTTCACCTTCAACTGATAATACCCTGATCTCAAGTCTATCTTAGAAAACACTAAGGCTCCCCGGAATTGATCAAAGAGATCATCAATTCTAGGCCAGGGATACTTGTTCTTGATCGTCAACTTGTTCAATTACCGATAATCTATACACATTCTCATTGTTCCATCTTTCTTTTTCACACACAAGACGGGTGCACCCCAAGGTGACACACTCGGCTGAATGAAACCTCGATCCAACAACTCCTGCAATTGTGTTTTCAACTCTTTTAACTCTTTAGGTGCCATGCGATAAGGAGCAATGAACACCAGAGTTGTGTTCTCGTACAACTTTATACCAAACTCAACTTCCCTGTTTGGTGGCAACCCAGGCAATTCCTCCAGGAAGACACCCGAAAAATCCCGAACAGTTCGAATATCCTGCACATGCACATCCATGGTGCCAAGATTCATCACATAAGCAAGGTAAGCCTCACAAGCCAACCTCATCATACGGTTTACCTCTAAAGCCGAAATCACATTCGACAAGAATTTCACATTCTCGCCTACAACTACAACCTTGTAATCATCGGCCAACCTTAAGGTGACTCGCTTAACATCAAAGTCAACCACGACCTTATGCTCCGTCAACCAATCCATACCAAGGATTACATTGAATCCGTATAAAGACAATTCCATCAGATCCACAAGAAAAACATGACCTTGCACAGACAAAGGGCATCTCCTATACAACTTCCTAGTGACTATAGTCTCACCAAAAGAACTAGTCACTTGCATTCCTACCTCAAGCAACTCAACATGTATATCAAGCAAATGTGCATGCTCACTTAAGATATAAGAACGCGTGGATCCATAATCAATCAAAGCCAGCAAAGATAAAGACTGGAGAGCAAATGTTCCTGCGATCACATCGGTGTCGTTGTGCTCCTCGCGCTGAGCATACACCCTCGCCGGTCCACCTCCCTCAGGTCGAACAGCTACAACATGAGCAATACCTCACTGCCACTCATCCCTCCTCTGAAATTTTCCTCGGCTGCGCCCACGGCCTCTCTGAGGTGCAACCACCACAGGAGCACGTCCTTGGCCACCACCAGCCAACAAAGGACACTCCCTCCTCATGTGATCTGCCGATCCACAGTTCCAACAAGAATTCCCTGTCGCCACAACAGGAGTCTGGACCTCTAGAGCTGCTCGAGGACAATCTCGCCTCAGATGGTCCCTCGAACCACATGTCCAACATGTATGCTGCTCAGATCTCAAACGCCCTCCCTAAGCCTGTCCACCTCCGGAACACTACGCCTTCCCTCAGGCTGATGTCTCCTATCACGGCCTCTTTTGTTCAGTCCACCTCTGGAACTGTACTCAGTAGCTCTCTTCCCAGAGCTAGAACCAACACCTCTAGAAGACAAACCCAGATTCTGCTCGATGTCCTTTGCCCGACAAACAAGCACGTCAAAATCTGTGTAGTCTGCAGCTAGAATGTACGTCTTAACTTCGTGCACCAAACCATACCGAAAGCGATCACATCGATGCCTCTCACTAGGTACCAGCTCAGGAGCATACTGGCTCAAGCGTACGAACTGGACCTCGTACTCAGCCACAGATAGATTGCCCTGAACAAGCGACATAAACTCCTGTTTCTTTTCATCCAGGTATCTCACACCTAGATACTTTCTCCTGAAGGAACCTCTAAAGAACTCACAATCAACTTCATTGGGTTCCATACCAGCTATGGTAGTCGTCCACCAGTTGTAAGCATCACCTTGCAACAAAGATACTGCGCATCCCAACTTGCGCACATCATTACAACCCATTTGATCCATTATGCGGATCGTACTTGCTAACCAGGCCTCAGACGCCTTATGTGACATACCATAGAACTCTACAGCTCCCAAGCTCCTCAACCTCTCTAAAGGTAAGCCTGCATGCCCAACTGTAGGGGCCTGCACTTGCTCTCCGGCAACAGCTGCCTGAAACGCTTCGGTGATCGCCTCAACTATTGGTGCCAAATTACCCAAACCAGGACCAGCTTGTCCTTGCTGCACTTGCTCCCCACCTCCAGGTGGTGGCGGAGGAGGTATATTTCCACCATGAGGGACATCAGCCCCCTGCTCACCCTGGTTGTCCTGCTCAGCCGTAGGCACTAGCGTATTGGACCTCAACTCCCTTCTAGGTCCCATGTTCTATTTTAAACAAACACAACAACAAAACAAATTAAACCATTTAAGCCAGCTGTAAGCAAGAATCCAAGTTTACTAAACATTTGATTAGTGTAATAAGGCAATGGGCACCCAATTTCCCCCACAGAGCATATCATACACAAACCATCATGCTCACATACATTTCATCTTCCCAAAAATCAGCACCTATCCACATAACATCATCATCATACCATCATATTCATTCCATATGCAATTCACATAATTCAACATGGCACTAAATTCAAATTTCAACCATTAGCATGCTTTTCAAACATCATATTTCTATTCACATCAATTACACTTACCAACATTCCCAATTCTTTCGAAATCTGGCTATGGTACCACCAAATGTAACCCCCATAGCCCGGTCTAGACGTTTAACCCGTACTACGAAGGTTACACGGGGAAAACCAAAGTCAACCCGAAAGTAGACCTTGATTTACGACCCTTTTTTTCTTTTTATCTTCTCTAGATTTATATTATTAACCTATGAGTTCAGCAAAGCGATTAGGAGAAAACGACACAGCGATCGGAGTTCACTTAGTGATTCAATTACATACATTAGACTTTTAGGGACTAAACTGTAAATTCCAAAAATTACATAGACTTTCATGATTTTAATATTACGAAATCTCAATTAAACACATAACATGCCATCATGTCAAAAATCAACTCAAATGGATCATTCAAACTCATTAATTTAAGCAACCAACAATTAAGGACCAAAATAAAAGAATCAGAAACCCATGACAACTCAAAATTCAAATCCAATGGTCATCTGTTTCGGAACGCCTACCCTGGTATCGAAACGGTTGTATCGAAACTGAATTGACCGTTTCGGTACCCGTATAGAAACAGGGTCCTCCAGTAGCCAAAGTGTTCCGAAACACTATGGCCATTTCGGGCCCCAGTTTCGAAACAGATAAGGGTGTTCCGATACACCCTGCCCCGCAACAGCAGATTTTGCTGATTTTTCATGCTTTTTCACATTCGAAACCTACCCTAAACATACCACAACATACATGCATCACTTATACATACCATAGACCATATTTATGAAGCTTGAACTAGATCATGTCATCACTTATGCAATCGTAGGTACTAAAGGCATGCTCCCTAGCTTACCAAAACCATAACAAGCTATAACTTCATACAAACCAAAATCCAAACACCAAAGGCCATTTACAACTCAAGTATAGGCAAACTAACATGCTCAAAGTAAAAGAAAACATCTTCAAACATTCCAAAGTATAAATCCCACCCACTGCCTCTTATTACACTAAGGGTGAACCACATACATCTCTTTAACAAAACTTGGATTCCTCTTGCTTTTGGGCTACCTTCAAATGTTTAATTCTCTGCATTGATGAAACAAAAAGAGCGTAAGCATAAAGCTTAGTGAGGATCGCTAAACAACATTCATCAATGCATTTAACATGACTTGCAAAGCCACTACTTTTATCACATGCCTTTTCAAAAAACATGTCTCCTCAGGACATCAATGCATTTTATAAACTCATGCTCATATGCGACATCATAAACAACAATTAAACCATTGATCATGCTTACTAAGCATCTCATGCATTCTTGCATCACACACAACTATCTCATGCAACCTTGCATCAAATACAAGAATCTCATGCTTCATTTTATTCATTTACATTATATTGGCTTTCAAGTGATAGTCACAAACCATTTCAACACAAGACACAATCGGATACGCGGATTACAAGCGTTGTCCCTCACGCTTCATACAAACTAAATGGACTACACAAGGTGGAGACAAATGTCACAATCACAACCCCTCAACACCCGTGATGGAGATTAATGGCACAATCACAACCCTTCAACATCACTCATCGGTAGTTGTATAATTCCACTAACGAGAGAATGGGACACATACACAAGACTCACACACGGGACTAACCATTCACCGTTGTGATCTTAACCTCAATCGTTAGGGTACTTGGATGGAGATTACGGCACAGTGACAACCCCTCAGCGTCCAAGGCGACTTTATTCAAGGTGCACCCAATCCAATAGCCGACTAACTATATCCGATTAAAGTAACCAAAAACCATTTCATCACTTGCCAATATAATCATTTAACCACATTAATCCACTGTTTTACAAGCATAACCACAATGCCATTTCCACAAGCATAACATTCTTAACATCATATGCATTCAACACATGAAAAACAAGGATCACTTACCTAGTGCATCCTTAACATAATGGAATTAATCCAGCATTTAAATCATGCTCAAACATACTTAAAACAGTAAACAAAACAACATTTTCATCAAGTGTATTTTCATCATAACATAGCATATTTCCAAGAGAGATCTCTGAACTACTTACTCTTGAGCTTAGCTAAGTGTATCAAACTTACACTAAGCTCCCAAGATCACGCTCAAAGCATCACAATGCAGGAAATTGCATTTCCACTCACCGATACGCGAAGCCTCGTTCACCGACACGGAAATTACACCTTTGGAGCCTCCAAAATCACCTTGTTTGCTTCCAGATCAAGATCCCCTATTTCCACATCATCAAAACAGAGATCTAAATGCATTAAAATGCATTCTAACACCAGCAACAATTCATAAACTCGTTGCCCACTCAAACTACACCAAAATACCCTTCCAAAACAACCCAAAATTCAATCTATTTCTTCCTAAACCAAGCCCAGCCATCATACATCACTTCCAAACAATTATCAACATAAAAAACATCTACTAAACATGCTAACTCATCCTTATACTTCCAACAATCAAGATTCCACAATTTCACCCTAAAATCTCACTTAAAACTACCAAGAACTCAAGCATCTCAAGGATTTCGGGATGTATGTTATTAACACATCACTTTAACATATAAACCAACTTAGAAATCAATTAAAATCAACACAAAATAGAGCTCAACTCATCAAGTCTGAAAATCAAGATTCCATCCACAATTTCACAAGATTTTGATCTTAAATCAAAAATAGTATTTAGAAGCCAAATATCTTGGGAATTTCAATAAAGAACTTAGGTTAGAGGTTTAGAACGGGATTTACCTCCAATCCTTGCTTCCTTCAATAGATGACAAGTTTTCCTTGCAAAAATCTTGAAGAATTAAGCAAGATCTCTTGAAAATGATTTAGGAAATGTTGAGAGAGTTTTTTAGAGGAATAATTCTGGAAAAAGATGAGAGAAAATGGTGTTTGGCTGAAA
This sequence comes from Hibiscus trionum, assembly GCA_030270665.1. Taxonomy (NCBI): domain Eukaryota; kingdom Viridiplantae; phylum Streptophyta; class Magnoliopsida; order Malvales; family Malvaceae; genus Hibiscus; species Hibiscus trionum. The sequence continues at coordinate 5,122,046 of BSYR01000010.1, read as the reverse complement.
ATGAGAGGGAATTGGTAGTTACGTAAATGAAAATCCCATTAACTACCTTTTAGTTAATTAATATAAAAATCCAATTAAAAATTATTTAATTAAAAACCTTTTTAAATCACATGTCATATTGAAGAAAGGTCAAATTGACTTAAAGCCCCCTAAAGATTCTAAGATTTTGGCTTCCACCTTGAAAATCACATTTTCCCAGTTTTGAAACTTTACATTTTGGTCATTACTAAAAATATCCATTTTCCAAAACCATTTTTGTAAAATTGACTTGACCAACCTCTTAATCATATTTTTAGAGGTTTTTAGCAATTTTTATCACAATTTTATCCTATCCCGATCCTTGATTTCCTAAAATCACCTTACGCGATTAGAACTGTTCTCGACCGGTCCGATCCGATGTCTAAAACATCCAGGCCCAAAACCAGGGCGTTATAAGTCGCGGCACGAATCGTGCAAAGACATCAATGTTGATTCGTCCTCTTTTAGCCGCCTTAAACCCTAAACCTATGTATAGGTCAGATTGATCGCACCGTCTATAGATGAAATCGTACATACTCTATTCGTGAGTTTGACTCTCTCGATACCGAACAAATGGATAGAATTCAACTAATCTTTCGCCTTAATTGAAAACTATGAAGAACATGGAATAAGTAAACCTTGTAATTTTATTTTCGAAACAAACTTGAAATCCTAAACAATTGTTCTCACAACTAATTACAACATAACTCAAACCCAAGGAGAAATTTAGAACATGTCGGTGGCAAGAAAACCTAAACTATGCCTAAGAAAAACCTATGCTCTTTTGTACTAGAATTACAGTGGGTATATATAGGCATTAGCTAGGTCTAGTCCTTCTTGAAGTAGAAGTTTTCAAAGTAGCTTTTCACATTAAATGTGACTTTAAACTCTGACTTCTTTGAGTTGAATGTGGACTTTATCATGTTGTCTTGTTCCACAAGTAATCTCGAGATCCTTCTTTGGCGGTTATACCCGCTGATACAGACGTCGGAAAATTGAGTGGACAACATTGATAGAATCAGGATTTCCTGCTCTACAGATCGCACTCTGGTTCCCCAACTTCATAGTCTGCTGTCTTGGGCGGCAAGGTGGGCGGCTACAGCTACTCGACAACTGTTGTCTCTGTCTGGAACTGCATCAGTACAACTCCTTGGTTTGCTGCCTCAACATCAAATCATCAGCTCATCTTTCTCTCTGCCAGCCTCTAGTACCTAAAACCAAAAGAACGCTAAAATAGTACATTTTGTAACCCCCTTAGCCCGGCCTAGACGCTTGACCCGAACTACGAAGAAGATTACACGGGGAAAACCAAAGTCAACCATGATTAACGACCCTTTTTTATCTTTTCTAAATGCTTTATTAAACCTATGTGATCACTCAAGATCATAGGAAGGAAAGGCACAATGATCGAAATTCATCTAGGGGTTTAATTGTAAGAATTAGACATTTAGGGACCAAAACATAAATTTTGCAAAAGACGAGGACTTTGCAGATTTTAAGTTTACCAATATGTAATTAATCATGTTTCATGCGTCTCTGTCAAATATCAGCTTAATTAGACATTCCAAGCTCAACCAATTGCATCCACAATCATCAATGAGTAAAATGTAAGAAGCAAGAACTTGAAACAATTCAAAATTCAGTCCAACGGTCGAGTGTTTCGAAACGCTGACCCTTGTATCGAAACGGCCGTATCGAAACGGAGTTGACCGTTTCGGTAATCGGGTGCATTTCGATAACCGTATCGAAACATGGCTCTCTAGTAGCTATAGTGTTCCGAAACACTCTTACCCGTTCCGAAACACTATGGCCATTTCTGGCCCCTGTTCCGAAACAGATAAGGGTGTTTCGATACACGCTGCCCTGCAACTATATATTTTTCTGGTTTTTCACATCATTACACATTCAAACACATCTCAAATGATAGCATAACACACCAACACCATGATTAAACATCAGAGATCACTAATAGGAGGTTTAAGCTAAAGCATGGCATTCAAGCATATGATCATAGAGTCTATAGGCATGCTCTATAGTCATGAAAACCATATGCAAGCCACAAGCTACAAACTAAACCATATATGGCAATTACAATATTCAAATACCATATAAAACTTGCAACAACCATGGAGAGTTCAAAACACATTTCCCAAAACTAACCATAGGTCCCCATTGCCAAATATCATTACTAAAGCATATGAAAACATCACCATACATGAGCTTCTCACTTCCTTGGATGTCGTTAGCCTCCTTGCTGCCCAAAGACGTCTCAATTATCTGCATTGTTGGTTAAAGAGAGCGTAAGAACATTGCTTAGTGAGGCAAGCTCTAAGAAAAACCAACACAACAATGCATCTTTAAAACTCTTTCTCAAAATCCATTTTTCTACAACATGCTCTTTCTATCTCATGCTTGAAAACCACTTCAAGGCAATTCTCCATTTGAAAACACATGTACCTTTATTCTAACTCATGCATTAAACCAATGCAAATCTCATGGCAAAGCCATACTCATGCTTAACAAAACAAGCATTTCATAAACCACAATCTCATATGCATTTTCTCAAGCATAAAACATCTCAACATCTGGTACATGTGAATCAAATACAATTTCATATATTGACATTTCATATTACATATTTACTCGGATATGCGAATTAGCTTGACTCAAAGTCAAGTCCTACCCCGGTGGAATCTCACAACATCGGACTCTCATTGTGGTATCTCTCTTCGCCACAAAGCTTGGGTATTTCACCAAGTCCTACCCCAATGGTATCTATCATCATCGGATTCTCACTTTGGATCGGGATGGCACTACCCCCATTGCCCGACTCCAAAGAGCACGTACGAATTTTTAGTTTATAGTGCTCTGTCATCCTATTGGTCGACCAATTATATCCGGTAATTATCTCATCATTTATGTAAATATATTAGATTAAAATCATCATCTCACCTACTGTTTTCATGCAACAATTCTGAAATCTTTCTCATCTCATTTCAAAACCATATCTCATGCTTTGCATTAAATCAAAATCTCAAAAATCTTTACTAACACATGTTATCTCATGAAATCAATACATGGCATCAACTCTTGCTATAAATTATGCATAAAATAGTAGGAGTTTATCTATCTCAAAACAAGAGCATGTTAAAAGCATCAACTACATATTGAGAGCAAATCTAGCCATACTTACTTCCGAACTTAGGTTGGTGTTTCAAACAAATCCTAAATCCCCAAACCTTGTTTCTTTGTCCCTCAAGGACTTCTAAAACCATACGCACTCACTGATTACGTTTCGCTTGCTTGCCGAAATGATATCTAGGCTTCTGGCACCTCTAGATCAACACCAAAAGCGTCCAAAGATGTCTCCCCTGTTTATTACACATAAGAGTAGAGGATTAATGCATCATCATGCATTAAATTCACCAGCCACTCATTCAAACTCGTTGCACTACTCAAAAACACCATTTCGGCTACCCAAAATAACCAAAATCATCTCCAAACTTTCCCAAAACAAATCCGAACCAAGATCTATCAATTCTAATCGTCTCTAAACCTCAATTAACACCAAAAATCACCACAAACACGTCCTTATACCTCCAGCAACAACAGGTCACAAAAACCACCCCAAAAACCACAAATCTAACATGAAAAACTTAGGAATCCAAACCTATTCGGAATTTGTTTGATAAAATCTCATTTATAACATCAATTATCATCCAAAAAACATTAGAAATCAATCTCAAAATAGAGCCTAACTAAGATTTACGAAAATCATCAAGATCTCACCAAGAATCTTGAGTTTTACCACAATTTCATGTTTCTAACATTAAAGCAACTGAAATATCATTAACAAATGATTGATAACTTGGGAATTTCAGTAAAGAACTGATCATTAGAGGAGAAGGATGAAGCTTACCTCTAATGGTTGATTTCTCCTCAATTTGGGCAAAACTTCTTGAAAATCCAAAGTAAAAACAAAAGGATTTGATGAAGTAAAGATTAGAAATCCTTAGGAAAATGAAATCTCAGCAAAAGAGATGAAAATCAAAGGTTATTTGGTGAGGGAATTGTGTTTGGCTGAGTGGAAGTTGAGAGAAAATGAAAAGAGGGAAAAAGATCGTAAAGTAGTTATGAAAAGTCAAAATAGGATTTCTCTCTTAATTCTTTTTATTAAATCATTATTAAAACACCCAAATTAAAGAGAAATCTGATAAAAACATTTTGGTAAAATTAGCTCCTTAAAGATTCAAAGTTTAAATCCTTTACAAAACAATCACTAGTCAACTTTTGCAAGAACTGTAATTTGGTCAATACACTGAAATGTAGTATTTCCAAATCACATTTTATAAAATTGTTTTCACCATAACCATTTATATAATAAATGAGGATTTTTAGATATTTTTCCATATTTTTAAAATATCCTGAACTAGGTGTTCCCTAAATCACCCTTAAAGATTTGAACTGTCCTCGACCGGCCCGATGCAACCTCTAGAATATATAGGCCCAAAACCAGGGCGTTACAACTCTCCCCCACTTAAGAAATTTCTTCTTTGAAATTTACCTGGAGGAAAAAGGTAAGGAAATTGCTTCGTCATGTCATCCTTCCTTTCCCACGTGGCTTCCTCAACGCCACGATGTCTCCACAAGACTTTGACAAGCTCGATGGTCTTACCCTGGAGAACCTTACTATCCGAATCCAGAATTTAAATGGGTTCCTCATCATACGTCAAGTCTGGGTTCAGCTCAACCTCTTCCACAGGAATAACATGCAATGGATCCGATCTATACCTCCGAAGCATGGATACATGAAACACATTATGTATCTTTTCTAACTCTTGAGGTAGACTCAACTTGTAGGCAACATGACCCACACGTTCTACCACCTCGTATGGTCCAATGAACCTTGGACTCAATTTGCCCTTCCGGCCAAATCTCATCACCTTCTTCCAAGGTGAAACTTTCAAAAGCACACGCTCGCCCACATCAAATTCTATCTCCTTACACATCAAATCCACGTAAGACTTTTGCCGATCCGATGTTGCCTTCAAATGCTCACGAATGAGCTTCACCTTCTTAGTGGTTCCTTTCAACAAAGCTGTCATCCAGACCAACTTTTGTCTCGTTTCAGCCCAACAAAAAGGAGTTCTGCACTTCCTCCTGTATAACGCCTCATAAGGTGCCATTTGAATACTTTTCTGGTAACTGTTATTATAAGCAAACTCCACCAAAGGCAAGTGCTTCTCCCAAGAGCCTTGAAACACAATAACACAGTACCTCATAATATCATCAAGCACTTGGATAACACGCTCCGACTGTCCATTCGTCTGCGGATGATAAGAAGTACTGAAATTCATCCGCGTACCCAATGCTTGATGTAAACATTCCCAAAACCATGCAATGAACCTTGGATCTCTATCCGACACTATAGATTTTGGCACTCCATGCAATCGTACAATCTCAGCAATGTACAACTCCGCAAGCTTATCCAAGTTATACGTAGTATGCACATGCAAGAAATGCGCACACTACATAAGGCGATCCACAATCACCTAAACAAAATTCTTCTTTGATGGTGATAACGGCAAACCAGACACAAAGTCTATAGTGATCCTCTCCCATTTCCATTCTGGGATCCTCAACCGCTGTAACAACCCAGAAGGAACTTGATGTTCAGCCTTAACCCGCTGACAAACCATGTATTTGCTAACAAACTCAGCGACATCTTTCTTCAATCCTACCCAATAGTACTCATCCTTCAAATCACGGTACATCTTTGCACTACCAGGGTGCATAGCAAAAGGACTACTATGAGCTTCAGTCAGAGTAGTGCGTCTTAACTCAACATCATTCGGCACCACTATCCGACTCCCAAAACATAAAACACCATCATCATTGAAACAGAAATCCGAAGGCCTACCTTCTGCGATATCCTGAACATGTGGCACCAAAGAATCATCCAACAGTTGTTTATCCTTTATCAACTGAACTAGAGATGGTTTCACTTGTAATTCAGCAACAAGACCACCACCTTGCGATATGCTCAAGCTAGGAAACATCACCCTTAATTCCACTTCCACTTTTCTGCTCAAAGCATCGGCCACAACATTGGCCTTCCCCGGATGATACTCGATTGTTAGATCGTAATCCTTAAGCAACTACACCCAACGTCGTTGCCTAAGATTTAACTCATTCTGAGACATAAGGTACTTCAAACTTTTATGATCCGTATACATAGTACACTTCTCACCATATATGTAATGTCTCCAGATCTTTAGTGCAAAAACCACCGCTGCCAGCTCAATGTCATGCGTAGGGTAATTGCGCTCATGCACTTTCAACTTTCGCGATGCATAAGCCACTACTCTACCCTCTTGCATCAACACACACCCCAAACCAACATAGGATGCACCGCTATACACCACAAACTCTTTTCCTGACTCAGGTTGAACCAAGATAGGAGTTTGCGTCAAAGTTGCCTTTAGCTTCTCAAAGGCTTGTTGTCTAGCTTCCATCCACTCAAACTTAACATCCTTTTGTAACAACTTCGTCAAAGTGGCAGCAATCTTAGAAAATCCATCCACGAACCTCCGGTAGTAACCTGCAAACCCTAGGAAACTATGAACTTCATGAACAGACCTAGGAGGCTTCCAATTCTCCACAGCCTCAATCTTCTGAGGATCAACACGAATCCCTTTGGCCAAGAAAAACAACCTCCTTTAGCCAAAATTCATACTTACTCAACTTAGCATAAAGCTGATTCTCTAACAGCGCTTGCAAAATGATCCTCAAATGTTCTTCATGCTCCTCCTCGGTACGAGAGTACACAAGGATATCATCGATGAACACCACAACGAACTTATCTAAGAATTCATGAAACACCTTGTTCATCTTATCCATGAAAGTAGCAGGGGCATTCGTCAATCCGAACGACATCACTAGAAATTCATAATGCCCATATCTCGTTCGGAAGGCTGTTTTCGGCACATCCATATCCTTCACCTTTAACTGATAATATCTTGACCGCAAATCTATCTTTGAAAACATAGTCGCTCCTCGAAACTAATCGACGAGTTCATCAATCCTCGGCAGAGGATACTTGTTCTTGATAGTCAACTTATTCAGCTGACGATAATCAATGCACATCCTTATCTTTCCATCTTTCTTTTTAACAAACAAGACCAGTGCACCCCAAGGTGACACACTAGGCCGAATAAAACCTCGGTCAAGCAACTCTTGAAGTTGCGTCTTCAACTCCTTCAACTCCTTGGGTGTCATGCGATAGGGAGCAATGGACACTGGGGTTGTGTTCTCACACAAATCAATTTCGAATTCAACCTCTCGACTAGGCTGCATACCCGGTAATTCCTCCGGAAACACTCTAGGAAATTCACACACGGTCCTTATATCATGTACACGAGCCTCGTTTGTACTAGGATTCATAACAAAGGCTAGATAAGCCTCGCATCCCGGACGCAACATCCGGCTTGCTTCAAGCGTCGACACCACATTAGATAGGAACTTCACATTTTCTCCCACCACCACAACCTCATAATCATCCGCAAGTTTCAGCAAAACTCGCTTATTTTCAAAATCCACAACGGCTCTATGCTCAACAAGCTAATCCATACTAAGAATTACGTCAAATCCATAGAATGGTAATTCCATAAGATCAACTAGAAACACATGCTCTTGCACCTTTAAGGGGCATCTCCTATACAACCTCCTTGTTACAACCATCTCACCAAAGGAACTAGTCACACGCATACCCACATCGAAAGACTCAACAGGCAAACCAAGCATTTGAGCATGTTCACGCAATATGTACGAGTGTGTCGATCCATAATCAATCAAAGAAAGTAATTACAAGGATTGCAAAGTAAAGGTACCTGTGATCACGTCCGTGTCATTCCCCCTTCTCGATGGGCATACACTCTAGCCTGGCCACCACCTTCAGGCTGAACAGCCACCACATGAGCTACATTCCATACACCTTCATCTATGCGCTGGAAATTGCCACGACCTCTCTGTGGCTCAGCTGCTCTCACCGGATCCTAACCCTCTCTCATCGGCTGCAGACAATCCCTCTTCATGTGCCCACGATTACTGCAATTCCAACATGTACCAAGATTGCCCAACACTCACCAGTGTGCCTTCTTCCACACCGATTACACTCAGGAGTCCGTAAGAAAGCATTCGGTCCTAGCTGACCTCTTCCAGGGTTGCCACCCCCACATCTAGCATCAATATGTGACCTTCTATCCTTAGGTCTCTTGAACCGATCTCTACCAAAATCACGATCAGCAGGTCGCTTCCCTGAGCTACACCCTCCTGCTCGACTTGCCAGACCAAGGTTCAACTCAATGTCCTTGGCTCGAGTGACCAAGACATCAAAATCAGTACAATCTACTGCGAGCATATAAGTTTTCACATCAACCACCAGCCCATATCGAAACCGTTCACATCTCTCCCGTTCGCTAGGAATCAGCTCGGGTGCATACTGGTTGAGGCGTACAAATTGCACCTCATACTCCGCCACTGTCATACTCCCTTGCACTAGGGACATGAACTCCCTCTTTTTCTCATCCAGGTAGCGGACTCCCAAATACTTTCTCTTGAATGCATTCAAGAAGAATGTCCAATTCATCTCATCATCATCCAACCCCGCTATTGTGGTTGTCCACCACGTATATACATCACCGTGCAACAGGGACACAATACATCCCAATTTTTGAGTATTGTTACAGTTCAACTGCCTCAGTATCCTCTTGGTATTTTCTAACCAAGACTCAGAACCTTCCGGAGTCAGCCCCCTGAACTCAGTCCCTCCAAGACTACGGAGTCGCTCCAACGGCAACCTCACACCAGCACCTTCCTGAGGTGCATCCCCATGAGCTCCAACTACTGCTGCCTAAAAAGCTCCAGTAATAGCTTGAATTAACACTGACATTTCAGGAGCAGCTTTCCCCAGAACTCCCTCGGGTCCAGCAACCCTTGCACCAGCTCCCGCAGCACCAACCCCTACTCCACCACCACCAGGTGGTCCACCAGGAGGAGGAGGCGGTAAATCCTCTGTAACCCCCTTAACCCGGCCTAGACGGTTGACCCGAATTAAGAAAGTCACACGGGGAAAACCAAAGTCAACCCGAAAGTCAACCTTGATTAACGACCCCTTTTTTTTCTTTTTAAACTTGTCTAGATGCACATTAACCCTAGTTATGAACATTCAAACAACATACTCAAAGATCATAAACACCAGAGACCAAACAGGGACCCAATTGAACAAATTACAACTTTAGGGACCAAACTGTAAATTCTGATAATTATAAGGACTTCATCCAAATTAAAGTTACCAGCTTGAAATTAATCATGTTTCATGCTTCACTGTCAAATTTCAGCTCAAACGGACATTCCAAGCTTATACAATTGCATCAACAAGATTCAGGACCAAAATGCAAACATTCTGAAACATATAACTACCAATGTCAGCCCCCAACGGTCATGCGTTCCGAAACGGGAGACAGCCCGTTCCAAAACGCGGGGCCGTTCCGCAACGCGTACCGAAACAAGGGCTGGAAGTGGCCTTTCCGTTTCGGAACGGTGTCCCCCGTTTCGGACGCCTGGGCTACTTCGAGGCACCCGTTCCGAAACGGTAGGCACTGTTCCGATACGGCCTGCACAAAATGCAGAAATTTGCTTGCTTAAACACACAATTGACCAACCAAACATGCTCCAAAAGCTATCAAACTTTACCAGCAACTCATATAACATATAAGGGACATAATTGCAACATCAATTCGACATCATGGCATCAATTATGAAAAGCCCCAAATCTAAAGGCATGCCTCCTACACAAGCAAACCATTCAAGCATAAAACCTCCAAATCAAACACATAATGGCCAATTACAAAAACCAACACTAACAACAACATAAATCCAACTTAGGGAGTCCAAAACATCTCCCAACACAACAACATAGGTCCCCCATTGCCAAATGCCAAAAGCTAAAAATGTTTAAGAAAACCTTTCCATACTTGAGCTCAACTTCCACTTGATTGCTTGCCTTCCTTGCTGCCCTCGATGCACCTTAATGCTCTGCATTATTGATTTAAGAAAAAGGAAGAGAGCGTAAGCAAAAGCTTAGTGAGGAATGCTCATTTAAACCATCCAATAATGCAATTATAAAACACTTTTCAAGTCATACTTCAAAATACATTTAGACATGCTCACAAGCAATCTCAAACAAGCATCTCATGCTTCATATCATAACATGTCATATTGGCCACAAGTGATAATTACTATCTTTTAAGAAGATCAACATAAGACTCACACATGGACTTTTAAACACCATTGTGATCTTATCCCCATGGACTTTTAAACACCATGGCCCATGGACTTTTAAACACCATGGCAAGGACCACACAAGGACTTTTAAACACCTTTGTGTCCTTAACAAGTTTCACCTCAAGGACTTTTAAACACCTTGACCCCAAGGACTTTTAAACACCTTGGCCCATGGACTTTTAAACACCATGTCATGAATCACCCCAAGGACTTTTAAACACCTTGCCCCAAGGACTTTTAAACACCTTGGCCCATGGAGTTTTAAACACCATGGAAAGGACCACACAAGGACTTTTAAACACCTTTGTGTCCGTAACAAGAACCATCCAAGGACTTTTAAACACCTTGATGTTCTTAAGTAAACAAGGCTCACTCAAGGACTTTTAACCACCTTGGTGACCTTAACCTTTTCAAAACATCACTTGCCAATATACATCATTTATCATCAATAATCCACTGTTTTAAAGCATTTAACCAAGCCATAAACATCATGCATCTTTAAGCATTAAACCACATTTAAACAATGTTCAAAAGCAAGGAACTCTAACCTTGAGCTTCCTTAAACACATGGCTTATAATCTCAGCAAACAAACATGCTAGATATGCTTTAAAACAGAATTTAAACATGCAACAAACACATTGCACCCAACCATCACATGGTTCCTCATCAAGAGAGTTTTTCCGAAAACTTACTCTTGAGCTTAGCAAAGTTGTTTAGACTTAGACTAAGCTCCCAAACCTCCAAAACATTGGTTTCAAAGCCGAAAACCAAAATCCACTCACCGATTCCGTTTCGCTTCTTGCCGAAACACCAAATCAAGCTTCCGGATCACCACCACTTGGATCCAAAGATGACTCCCCTGTTTTAACACATCAAAACAGTAGATTAATGCATCATCATGCATTAATAGCTTCAATGAAAGCACCTAAACTCGCTGCTCTCATCCACACTCCATTTTCGGCCACCAAACACAACCGAAAATGCATCTAAACAACTCCTCAACAAAGCCTAGCCATAAACCATCAAAACTAAGCATCCTTAAACATCATTCAACATCTAAAAAGGACCTAACAACATCCTTATACCTCCAGCAACAACAGATCCGCAAGATCACCCAAAAACAACCAAGAATCACAAGCTAAACTTAGGAAATTCAACCTATCCGGGATTGCATTAGTTAAAACTCAATTTCCAATTAATTTAACATTCATTTATCATCAATTATACACCTCAAATCACTGCTTTAACAGATCCAACGAAAATTCACCAAAATCAATCAAATCTTGCATTTAAAAGCCAAGATCCATAACACAACCTTAAAACCATTTATAAAACACAATTTAAGGATTGAGAACTTGGGAATTTCAGTAAAGAACTTGAAGTTCAGAGGAGAAGGACGTTCTTACCTCCAAACTTGAGTTTCTCCTCTTTTAGAACCAAAAAGCTTGAAGAATCAAATGGCAATTGGTGAGGTTTTGTTGTTGAGATGATTAGCAATCAAAAGATGATTGAAAAGAGAGATTTAGGTGACAAAATCAGAAGAAAATCTCTGGAGAAAAGATGTTTGGGTTGAGAGAAAAATGAGAGAAAAGAAAATGAGATTTTAGGAAAATTAGTTAGAAATAACTTCCCCCCACTTTTCCTTTTGTTTAAAATCAGAATTAAAACATAAAATATCTTAGAAAAATCTGGAGAAACTCCCTTTGGGTAATTAGCTCCTTAAAGATTCAAAGTTTCAATCCTTTATAAAACAATCACGCAGTTTTCAAAAATTACATTTTTGTCACTAGCCCAAAATGTCACCCTTACAAACCTCATTTTGCAAAATTGATTTCACAGTTCACTTATATATATTAAAAGAGGATTTTAGAACATTTTCCATATTTTTAATGCAACCCGAACTAGGTTTTCCTAAATTCACTCTTATATATTCGAACCGTACTTTGACCGAACCGGTCAACACCCAAAACTTCTAAGCCCAAAACCGGGGCATTACAACTCTCCCCCCCTTAAGAAATTTCGTCCTCGAAATTTACTTGAAGGAAAGAGATAAGGAAACTGCTTCAGCATGTCATCCTTCCGCTCCCACGTGGCTTCCTCAACACCGCGATGCTTCCACAGCACCTTTACCAACTCAATGGTCTTGCCACGAAGAACCTTGCTATCCGAATCCAGAACCTTCACCGATTCCTCATCATAGGTCAAATCCGGATTCAATTCCACTTCCTCCACAGGCATCACATGCGAAGGATCAGATCTATACTTCCGGAGCATAGAAACATGAAACACATCATGAATCTTCTCCAACTCTTGAGGTAACCTCAACCTGTACGCAACAGGACCCACACGCTCAATCACCTCGTATGGTCCAATGTACCTAGGGCTCAACTTACCCTTCCGGCCAAACCTCATCACCTTCTTCCAAGGCGAAACCTTCAGAAACACACGGTCACCCACCGCATACTCAATCTCCTTACGCTTCAAATCCGCGTAAGACTTCTGCCGATCAGAAGCTGCCTTCAAACGCTCACAAATGAGCTTCACCTTCTCGGTGGTTCCCTTCAACAAAGCCGGCATCGAAACCAACTTCTGACCCGTTTCAGCCCAACAAAGAGGAGTCCTACACTTCCTCCCATACAAAGCCTCATAAGGTGCCATTTGAATACTTGCCTGATAACTATTGTTATAAGCAAACTCAACCAAAGGCAAATGCTTCTCCCAAGAGCCCTGAAACTCAATCACGCAGCACCTCAACATATCCTCCAAAATCTGGATAACACGCTCCGACTGACCATCCGACTGAGGATGATAGGATGTACTGAAATTCAACCTCGTACCCAGAGCTTGATGCAAACACTGCCAGAACCGCGATGTGAACCTCGGATCCCTATCCAACACAGTCGACTTTGGCACACCATGCAGCCGCACAATCTCAGCAATGTACAGCTCCGCAAGCTTATCCAAAGAAAACGTAGTATGCACAGGCAAGAAATGCGCACACTTCGTCAGGCGATCCACAATCACCCACACCGAATTCTTCTTCGATGGTGACAAAGGTAAACCAGATACAAAATCCATGGTAACCCTTTCCCACTTCCACTCAGAGATTCTCAACGGTTGCAACAACCCTGAAGGAAACTGATGCTCAGCCTTAACTCGCTGACACACCAAACACTTGCTGACAAACTCCGCAACATCTTTCTTTAAACCCACCCAATAGTACTCATCACGAAGATCTCGATACATCTTAGTACTACCAGGGTGTATAGCAAAAGGACTACTATGACCTTCAGTCAGAATAGCACGCCTCAACTCAGCATCATTAGGAACCACTATCCGACTCCCAAAACACAACACTCCATCATCATTAAAACAGAAATCCGAAGGTCTACCCTCCGCGATATCCTGTACATGAGACACCAAGGAATCATCCAGCAACTGCTTTTCCTTGATCAACTGAACCAGAGATGGTTTCACTTGCAACTCAGCCACAAGACCACCATCGCGCGAAATACTCAAACTTGCAAACATAGCCCTCAACTCAACAGCTACCTTCCTACTCAAGGCATCCGCTACAACATTAGCCTTTCCAGGGTGATACTCAATCGTCAGATCATAATCCTTGAGCAACTCCACCCAACGTCGCTGCCGAAGATTCAACTCCTTCTGAGACATCAGATACTTCAAACTCTTGTGATCCGTGTACACAGTACACCTCTCACCATACAGGTAATGCCTCCAGATCTTCAAAGCAAAAACCACTACAGCCAGCTCAATGTCATGCGTAGGATAATTGCGCTCATGCACAACTGCCGCGATGCATAAGCCACCACCTTACCCTCTTGCATCAACACACATCCCAAACCAACATAGGACGCATCACTATACACCACAAACTCTTTCCCTGATTCAGGTTGAATCAAGATAGGAGCTTGTGTCAAAGCTGCCTTAAGCTTCTCAAAAGCCTGTTGCCTCGCCTCTATCCACTCATACTTAACATCCTTCTGCAACAACTTCGTCAAAGGTGCAGCAATCTTAGAAAACCCATCCACAAACCTCCGATAGTATCCTGCCAAACCGAGGAAACTACGAACTTCATGAACAGACTTAGGAACCTTCCAATTCATCACCGCCTCAACCTTCTGAGGATCAACACGAATCCCCTTGGCAGAAACCACATGCCCAAGAAACACCACCTCTCTTAACCAGAACTCACATTTGCTCAGCTTAGCATAAAGCTGATTCTCCAACAAGGCTTGCAACACAATCCTCAAATGCTCCTCATGCTCCTCCTCAGTACGTGAGTACACGAGGATATCATCAATGAACACCACAACAAACTTATCCAGGTATTCATGAAACACACGATTCATCATGTCCATGAAAGCAGCAGGAGCATTGGTTAAACCAAACGGCATCACCAGGAACTCATAATGCCCGTACCTTGTCCTGAAAGCTGTCTTAGGCACATCCACATCCTTCACCTTCAACTGGTAATACCCTGACCTCAAGTCAATCTTAGAGAACACAGCAGCTCCCCGAAATTGATCAAAGAGATCATCAATTCTCGACAAAGGATACCGATTCTTGATAGTCAACTTGTTCAGCTGACGGTAATCAATGCACATTCTCATAGTGCCATCCTTCTTCTTCACAAACAAGACCAGTGCACCCCAAGGCGACACACTCGGCCGAATGAAACCACGCTCAAGAAACTCTTGCAATTGCGTCTTCAGCTCTTTCAGCTCCTTAGGTGCCATTCTATAGGGAGTAATGGACACAGGAGTTGTATTCTCATACAGCTCAATCCCAAACTCCACCTCGCGATTAGGAGGTAAACCAGGCAACTCCTCAGGAAATACACCAGGAAACTCCTTCACAACCCTGATATCTTGCACCCTCAACTCCTTAGAGCTAGGATTCATCACAAAAGCTAGGTAAGCTTCACAACCTTGCCTCAACATCCGGCTTGCCTCCAAGGTAGACACCACATTGGCAAGAAACTTCACATTCTCACCAACCACTACAACTTCATAATCATCCGCAAGCTTCAGCGAAACTCGCTTATTCTCACAATCCACCACAGCACGATGCTCAGCAAGCCAATCCATACCAAGGATTACATCAAAACCATAGAATGGTAACTCCATAAGGTCAACATGGAAAACATGTTCTTGAACAACCAAAGGACACCTTCTATACAGCTTTCGAGTCACAACAGTCTCACCAAAAGAACTAGTGACACGCATACCAACATCCAAAGACTCAACAGGCAAACCAAGCAATTCAGCATGCTCACGCAATATGTAAGAGTGCGTAGATCCAGAATCAATCAAGGAAAGTAATGACAAGGATTGTAGAGTAAAAGTACCTGCGATCACATCCGCATCATTCCTCCCCTCACGCTGAGCAAACACTCTAGCCTGTCCGCCACCCTCTGGCTGTACAGCTACAACATGAGCTACACCTCGGCCACCTTCCTCTCTCCGCTGAAAATTACCACGGCCGCGCCCACGACTTCTCTGTAACCCCCTTAACCCGGTCTAGACGATTGACCCGAATTAAGAAAGTCACACGGGGAAAACCAAAGTCAACCCGAAAGTCAACCTTGATTAACGACCCCTTTTTTTTCTTTTTAATCTTGTCTAGATGCACATTAGCTCTAATTGTGATCACACAAACAACATGCTCAAAGATCACAAACATCAGAGATCAAACATGGACTCAATTGAACAATTTTACAACTTTAGGGACCAAATTGTAAATTCTGAAAACTTTGAGGACTTAACCAGATTTTAAGTTACCAACTTAAAATTAATCATGTTTCATGCTTCTCAGCCAAATTTCAGCTCAAACGGACATCCCAAACTCATACAATTAAACAAACAAGTTTCAGGACCAAAATGCAAACATTCTGAAACATTTAACTGCCACTGTCAGCCCCCAACGGTCGGCTGTTCCGAAACAGGGAGAGCCCGTTTCGAAACACGGGGCCGTTCCGCAACGCGTACCGAAACGCGGGCTGGCAGTGACCAATCCGTTTCGGAACGGTGTCACCTGTTTCGGACGCCTGGGTTCATTCAGGGCACCCGTTCCGAAACGGTGTCATCTGTTCCGAAACACCCTGCACAGATTGCAGCATTTTGCTTACTCAAACATACAATTGATCATCCAATCATGCTCGAAAAGCCACCAAACCTTACCAACATGCAATTCAACATATAAGGGACATACTTGCATCAACAATTCAACAAAATGTCAACATATGTGAAAAGCCCCAAATCTATAGGCATGCTTCCTAAACAAGCAACCATTCAAGCATAAACTTCCAAATCAATCTCATATTAGCCACAACATGATCCAACAACATTATCAACAACATTAAAACATCCTTGTCCGAACATATACGAACACATACACATAACCCGAGAGATTCTACCCCCATTGCCTTTATTAACTATAGCTATTCACCGAGACATACATCTCAAATGGAGTCCTCCTTGAATCCCTTGCTTCTCGCTGTCCAAACTTCAAGAATCTGCATTGATGGACAAAAAGGAGCGTAAGCACATAATGCTTAGTGAGGAATGCTCAAAACCAAAACACCACCAATGCAGCGAGTCTTAAAACCTCTTTGAAAAGCAACTCGATTTGTTTACCAAGCAAAGTTTGAAAACTCTTTTTCAACATCATGCTTAAAACCATGCATTGCTCAAACATGAAAACCAACCCTTAGCTTAGCAAGCTAAGAAAACCTTTTCAAAGCATCATTTACAAAATCATCCATTTAACCATTCCATGCATAAACACCATATGCAAAGCTAAAATCAACCTTGGAAAAACACTTCCACTTACATCATACCATTCACATACTTGAATGCCCTTTCAAATTAAGAAACCCTTTTTAAACCATTTACTTAATCAATTAACACATGCATTAAACCATGCAACATATTACCACATCATTCTCATTTGCGTCTCATGACCTTAAAACAAGTCTTAGCAAGACTCCAATGCACTAAAGAGATTTCATGCACACATGCAACATTCTCAATAGATAATCAACACTTGTTCAAACTAACAAGTAAACATGCATTCTCAATTCATTAAGCAATTCTCATGCAACCATGCATCAATTCAAGCATCTCATGCTTCATTATATCAAGAACGTTATATTGGCTTCCAAGTGACCAACCAAATCCACTTTTCAACTCAACACCCGATCGGATACGCGGATCACAAGCGTTGTCCCCACGCTTCATACACACTACCAATCCAAGGTCTCCCAAATGGACTTTTAAACACCATTTGACCTTACCATTCACAAGGTTCCCATGTATGGACTTTTAAACACCATACAACCTTAACTTTCACAAGGTTCCCATATATGGACTTTTAAACACCATATAACCTTAACATGCTCAAGGTTCCCATGTATGGACTTTTAAACACCATACAACCTTAGCATCACCGATTGGTAGTTGTATAATCATCTAACGAGATCCGGGACACCATATACAAGATCCACACATGGACTTTAAACCACCATTGTGATCTTAACAAGCACAAGGTCCTCAAATGGAATTTTAACCACCATTATTACCTTTGCTTAACCAAGGTCCTCGAATGGGATCCCATCAACCATTATGACCTTAACCATCTCGTTAGGAAACTTGGATGGAGTTTACCGGTTCACTCTTAACCACTCCACACCCAAGGCGACTTTATTCACGGTGCACCCAATCCTATAGCCGGCTAACTATATCCGATCAACGAACCAAGAACCACTTGCATCACTTGCCAAAATAACCATCTTACCACATTAACCTTTAATTCACATGCATAACCATAATGCAAAAACCATCATTTACCTTAACCAAGAACCAACCATGGACTTACAAACACCATGTTGTTCTTTAATAAACAAGGCTTACACAAGGACTTTCAACCACCTTTGTAACCTTAAGCATCACTTACCAATGTACATCATTAACAACAATAATCCACTGTTTTAAAGCATCACACAAAAGCCATTAAACAACATGCAACACTATGCATCAAAACCACAATTTCAATTTACAAAACCAAGGATCTCTTACCTTGAGCATCCTTCACATATGGCTTTCAAAACCAGCATTTAACCATGCTAAAATATGCTTTCAAAACAGAATTTAAACCATGCAAAACACATGCATTTCAATCATCAACCACAATTGCTTTAAAAGCCAATTCACAACGCAACCAAGAACGAAAATCCATTTACTTACTCTTGAGCTTAGCAAAGTTGTTTAGACTTAAACTAAGCTCCCAAAACCTTCAAACCTTGGTTTAAAAGCTGAAAACCCGACTTCACTCACCGATACACAAAACAAGGCTAGCCAACAAGCCTTCCAAGCATCCGAAACCTTCCGCACCACCTCTAAAGCTCACGGATCAAACTCCCCTGTTTCAAGCACACAACAACAGAAGATCAATACATCATTATGCATCAAAAACACCAGCAACACAACACAACTCGCTGCTCATCACAAATCCAACAATTCGGCTACCAAACACAACCAAAATCACCTCCAAACACTTCCAAAACTTAACCCAGCCAAGATCCATCACTTCTAACCATTTTTAAACATCAATTAACATCCAAAATGATCACAAACACGTCCTTATACCTCCAGGTATAACAGATCACCAAAAACACTCCAAAAACAACCAAAAACTCAAGCAAAACTTAGGAAATTCAACCTATTCGGGATTGCATTAATTACACCTCAACATCTAATCAATTTAGCATTCATTTAACATCAATTTGACACTCCAAAACACTGCCCAAACAGATCACACGAAAATTCCACCAAAATCAAGCAAATCTTGCATTTTAAGCCAAAAATCAAGATTTCAATTGAAAAGCCTTTAACAAATCACAAATCAAGGATTGAGAACTTAGGAATTTCAGTAAAGAACTGATAGTTTAGAGGAGAAGGACGTTCTTACCTCCAAACTTGAGTTTCTCCTTTTTAGAACCAAAAAGCTTGATGAAACAACTTGCAAATGGTGAGGTTTTGTTGTAGAGATGATTAGGAATCAAAAGAGAGTTGAAAGGAGAGATTTAGGTGACAAAATCAGAAGAAATTCTCTGGAGAGAAAGTGTTTGGGTTGAGAGAAAATGAAAATTGGGAGAAAATGAAAAGTTAGTTACAAATAGCCAAAATGGCTTTCCCTCCTCTTTCCTTATGTTTTAAAATCAGAATAAAGCCTTAAAATATCTTAGAAAAATCTGGAGAAACCACTTTTGGAATAATAGCTCCTTAAAGATTCAAAGTTTCAACCCTTTATAAAACAGTCACGCAACTTTCAAAATTTACATTTTGGTCACTAGCCAAAATGTCAACCTTCCGAACCTCATTTTCCAAAATTGATTTCACAGTTCACTTTTATATATTAAAAGATGATTTTAGAACATTTTTCCATATTTTTAATGCAACCCGAACTAGGCTTTCCTAATTTCACCTTTATATATTCGATCAGCACTTTGACCGAACCGGTCAACGCCCAAAACTTCTGAGCCCAAAACCGGGGCGTTACAACTCTCCCCCCCTTAGGAAATTTCGTCCTCGAAATTTCAACTAGCAAAAAGGGAACCACAACCCAACTTCTCAGAGCAACACACAAGGCAACACAAAAGCCTCAATCAGTACTGAACACTTCCCACACAAAACTCCACCAAACTCAACACCACCACATGCTGTTCACAAAACCCAGCACACACAAAGATAACCACAATTTAACCTTTCGCACTTCCGACTGCCCACAGCTCTAACATCAACCCGAAGAACTCAATTTTTTTACAGCACACATCACTGTAACACACAAGTCCCAAGACTTGCTTACACAGTGACATTAACCAATCCAAATCAGCCACTATGCAAACCTCTCTGCTTCTAAAACTCTTGCAAACTCCCAAACCTCTTCCAAGAATTTTCCCAACAAGCAAAAATTCTTTAGCATCAACTGATTACTCAAACTCCTCAACAATGCTGATAATCCTTCACATCTGCCGCTAACATTACCATAACGACTCACCAGGACTACACACCCAGATTCCAAAATTACATCACAACCCCAACTAGACTCCGTCAGCCGTTCCACACACCACCAACTGACTTCAAACGGAACTTTCTTAACCACAACCAGCCAACCACTTCTCACAAGAACCCAAACAACCAACAATGGCCTTCAACCCTTCATTACTTTTCCACCACAAGCTTGACCACAACACTTGCCTCGCCAGAACATCGCTTAACCCAAACATACATAACAACTTCTCAAAGGTTGCTAAGAACCAACACTTACAAACACAACCCTTCCACAACAACTTAAATGCTAAGCTACCTCAGCACTTGGAAAACAACCACTAAACTGCAACATCACTTAGCACCAAGGAACTACCACTTCCACTAACTATCCAAACCACTTGACCGATTCTAACTTCAACTGGTACTCTTCACCACCAACCCACTATCCTTCTACTAACAGGCTATACTACCCTCACTATCACTAGCAATTAGCTTAACAAACTCCATTACTTCTAACTTCCACTCAGCACCAACACAACCTCTAAAAACTCATCATCCAACCTAACCCAACCACCACACTAACAGATTCGATTAGTTATTAGCGAGTGCGAACATCGTATGCATGATCACCTACATGCCCTATCAATGCCTGATGTACATGTATGCAAAACCTCTAATGTCATGCCACATGTATGCATGGACCAGCACATATATAATATAGCATATAACAATGATTTTAACTGTGCATGAATGCCAATTCACACCCTCCAATTACATCCTCAAAATCTGTTCTAAAAACAACCTCCTACCTCACCTCTAACTTATCTAACTCCATCATACCATCAACCATTAACCACAAGATACTCACTAAAGCCCTCTTCACACCAAAGATGCTTCCACAACTACAACTATTACCCCAACATGCTAGCAACAAGACTAAACTTACCACGCAAGGAAAACCAATAGAAACCAAACCAAGGTAACTAGAGCAAAGATTACTAAACAAGGTTACCTGGAAACACAACACCACCCTGAAGCTTCATCAGACGAGCTCTCTTCCTCGCGGAACCATCATCCTCCTGCCGCACCGCTGCAGCACCAGCTAACACACTAGGGTCACCACCAACCTCTAGCGGCAAGGAACCTTGGCTGTTCCGAGCCAACATCAAACAATCGCGTCTCATGTGTCCAGCAGACCCACATTCCCAGCAATTCTCATTTCCCAAACTCTTCACAACCTTCTGCTCTTTCTGCCACCTCTGAACCTTGCCTCGGCCGTGCCCACGACCTTTCAGAGACCCTTTGGCTATCACCAAAGCCGACTTTACCCCAAGGGGACAATCACGCTGAACATGCATTTTAGAACCACAATTCCAACAAGCACCCGCGCCCCAACAACCTCCAACATGGCGTCTTTCACAACGGTCACATACCGGTGGCTGAGCTTCCACTCCTTGCTCAAACAACACTTGCTCCACAACAGCACTACCTTCACATTGCTTACCCCTTGGAAACTTCTCCCCAAGATACCTTTCATAAAAGGCAGATACAAAGAAATCCCAATCAATATCATGGGTATGTGACGCCACCGCCACAGATGTCCACCAGACACATGCATCCTCCAGCATCAAGGAAACAACACTTCCCAGCTTACAAGCATAATCACAACCTTCCTGATCCAAAATCAGAATCACACTGGCCAACCAGGCCTCAAATGTCTCAGGTGAAGAACCATGATACTCCATAGCACCCAAATCCAACAAACGCTGCTTCGGCAAACCCACACATCCCACAGCCAGCACATCCACTGACTTTACCGTCGCTACAGCCTGAGATGTTCCCAACACCTCCTGAACAACAGATGATGAACTCTTCATCACAGAACCAGCTTCTTCCTTCTGCCTTAACACCTCAACCCCAGGCACAGAAGACTGAGACGAAACACCTTTACAAAAGAGTGAGTTCCCTGCCTTAACAACCTGCCCTAAGGCAGCAACCATCTCACCCAACTGCCATTCTATCAACGACTTCGCCATACTACTAACAACAACAAACAACCACAACAAAACAAACAAACCAGTTAGACCAGCTTTAAGCAAGGATTCAAACTCCAACTCCAATATAACACAATAGCTATAATAATAAGGCAATGGGTATCCCGAATCCTCCCCTTTACATGACATAACAGTCAACAAAAACATGGATAACACAACATCAAGCATATCAATCAACATACTTTGATCATGCTTACATCAAACAGCATCCACTTGCAACAACATATTAGCAACATAACATACACATTACACTTTCATCAAGCATAACACCAGCTCACAACATCAGCACATATCCACATTAATTCAACGATGATTCATAAACACAAAGCATGCTTGAAAGCATCAGCAACTTGTTCAGAAACACGTGTTTCAACCAGCTTTCAACCACACAACAAGGTAAACATCAAACACACCTTACAACAACTTACCGTTTTCCCCAAGCATTCGCAACACAGCTCTGATACCACCAAATGTAACCCCCTTAACCCGGTCTAGACGATTGACCCGAATTAAGAAAGTCACACGGGGGAAACCAAAGTCAACCCGAAAGTCAACCTTGATTAACGACCCCTTTTTTTTCTTTTTAATCTTGTCTAGATGCACATTAGCTCTAATTGTGATCACACAAACAACATGCTCAAAGATCACAAACATCAGAGATCAAACAGGGACTCAATTGAACAATTTTACAACTTTAGGGACCAAATTGTAAATTCTGAAAACTTTGAGGACTTAACCATATTTTAAGTTACCAACTTAAAATTAATCATGTTTCATGCTTCTCAGCCAAATTTTAGCTCAAACGGACATCCCAAACTCATACAATTGCACAAACAAGTTTCAGGACCAAAATGCAAACATTCTGAAACATTTAACTGCCACTGTCAGCCCCCAACGGTCGGCTGTTCCGAAACAGGGAGAGCCCGTTTCGAAACACGGGGTCGTTCCGCAACGCGTACCGAAACGCGGGCTGGCAGTGACCAATCCGTTTCGGAACGGTGTCACCTGTTTCGGACGCCTGGGTTCATTCAGGGCACCCGTTCCGAAACGGTGTCATCTGTTCCGAAACACCCTGCCCAGATTGCAGCATTTTGCTTACTCAAACATACAATTGATCATCCAATCATGATCCAAAAGCCACCAAACCTTACCAACATGCAATTCAACATATAAGGGACATACTTGCATCAACAATTCAACAAAATGTCAACATATGTGAAAAGCCCCAAATCTATAGGCATGCTTCCTACACAAGCAACCATTCAAGCATAAACTTCCAAATCAATCTCATATTAGCCACAACATGATCCAACAACATTATCAACAACATTAAAACATCCTTGTCCGAACATATACGAACACATACACATAACCCGAGAGATTCTACCCCCATTGCCTTTATTAACTATAGCTATTCACCGAGACATACATCTCAAATGGAGTCCTCCTTGAATCCCTTGCTTCTCGCTGTCCAAACTTCAAGAATCTGCATTGATGGACAAAAAGGAGCGTAAGCACATAATGCTTAGTGAGGAATGCTCAAAACCAAAACACCACCAATGCAGCGAGTCTTAAAACCTCTTTGAAAAGCAACTCGATTTGTTTACCAAGCAAAGTTTGAAAACTCTTTTTCAACATCATGCTTAAAACCATGCATTGCTCAAACATGAAAACCAACC
Source organism: Hibiscus trionum (assembly GCA_030270665.1). Classification (NCBI taxonomy): domain Eukaryota; kingdom Viridiplantae; phylum Streptophyta; class Magnoliopsida; order Malvales; family Malvaceae; genus Hibiscus; species Hibiscus trionum. The sequence continues at coordinate 5,097,877 of BSYR01000010.1, read as the reverse complement.
CTTAGCTTAGCAAGCTAAGAAAACCTTTTCAAAGCATCATTTACAAAATCATCCATTTAACCATTCCATGCATAAACACCATATGCAAAGCTAAAATCAACCTTGGAAAAACACTTCCACTTACATCATACCATTCACATACTTGAATGCCGTTTCAAATTAAGAAACCCTTTTTAAACCATTTACTTAATCAATTAACACATGCATTAAACCATGCAACATATTACCACATCATTCTCATTTGCGTCTCATGACCTTAAAACAAGTCTTGGCAAGACTCCAATGCACTAAAGAGATTTCATGCACACATGCAACATTCTCAATAGATAATCAACACTTGTTCAAACTAACAAGTAAACATGCATTCTCAATTCATTAAGCAATTCTCATGCAACCATGCATCAATTCAAGCATCTCATGCTTCATTATATCAAGAACGTTATATTGGCTTCCAAGTGACCAACCAAATCCACTTTTCAACTCAACACCCGATCGGATACGCGGATCACAAGCGTTGTCCCCACGCTTCATACACACTACCAATCCAAGGTCTCCCAAATGGACTTTTAAACACCATTTGACCTTACCATTCACAAGGTTCCCATGTATGGACTTTTAAACACCATACAACCTTAACTTTCACAAGGTTCCCATATATGGACTTTTAAACACCATATAACCTTAACATGCTCTAGGTTCCCATGTATGGACTTTTAAACACCATACAACCTTAGCATCACCGATTGGTAGTTGTATAATCATCTAACGAGATCCGGGACACCATATACAAGATCCACACATGGACTTTAAACCACCATTGTGATCTTAACAAGCACAAGGTCCTCAAATGGAATTTTAACCACCATTATTACCTTTGCTTAACCAAGGTCCTCGAATGGGATCCCATCAACCATTATGACCTTAACCATCTCGTTAGGAAACTTGGATGGAGTTTACCGGTTCACTCTTAACCACTCCACACCCAAGGCGACTTTATTCACGGTGCACCCAATCCTATAGCCGGCTAACTATATCCGATCAACGAACCAAGAACCACTTGCATCACTTGCCAAAATAACCATCTTACCACATTAACCTTTAATTCACATGCATAACCATAATGCAAAAACCATCATTTACCTTAACCAAGAACCAACCATGGACTTACAAACACCATGTTGTTCTTTAATAAACAAGGCTTACACAAGGACTTTCAACCACCTTTGTAACCTTAAGCATCACTTACCAATGTACATCATTAACAACAATAATCCACTGTTTTAAAGCATCACACAAAAGCCATTAAACAACATGCAACACTATGCATCAAAACCACAATTTCAATGTACAAAACCAAGGATATCTTACCTTGAGCATCCTTCATATATGGCTTTCAAAACCAGCATTTAACCAAGCTAAAATATGCTTTCAAAACAGAATTTAAACCATGCAAAACACATGCATTTCAATCATCAACCACAATTGCTTTAAAAGCCAATTCACAACGCAACCAAGAACAAAAATCCATTTACTTACTCTTGAGCTTAGCAAAGTTGTTTAGACTTAAACTAAGCTCCCAAAACCTTCAAACCTTGGTTTAAAAGCTGAAAACCCGACTTCACTCACCGATACACAAAACAAGGCTAGCCAACAAGCCTTCCAAGCATCCGAAACCTTCCGCACCACCTCTAAAGCTCACGGATCAAACTCCCCTGTTTCAAGCACACAACAACAGAAGATCAATGCATCATTATGCATCAAAAACACCAGTAACACAACACAACTCGCTGCTCATCACAAATCCAACAATTCGGCTACCAAACACAACCGAAATCACCTCCAAACACTTCCAAAACTTAACCCAGCCAAGATCCATCACTTCTAACCATTTTTAAACATCAATTAACATCCAAAATGATCACAAACACGTCCTTATACCTCCAGGTATAACAGATCACCAAAAACACTCCAAAAACAACCAAAAACTCAAGCAAAACTTAGGAAATTCAACCTATTCGGGATTGCATTAATTACACCTCAACATCTAATCAATTTAGCATTCATTTAACATCAATTTGACACTCCAAAACACTGCCCAAACAGATCACACGAAAATTCCACCAAAATCAAGCAAATCTTGCATTTTAAGCCAAAAATCAAGATTTCAATTGAAAAGCCTTTAACAAATCACAAATCAAGGATTGAGAACTTAGGAATTTCAGTAAAGAACTGATAGTTTAGAGGAGAAGGACGTTCTTACCTCCAAACTTGAGTTTCTCCTTTTTAGAACCAAAAAGCTTGATGAAACAACTTGCAAATGGTGAGGTTTTGTTGTAGAGATGATTAGGAATCAAAAGAGAGTTGAAAGGAGAGATTTAGGTGACAAAATCAGAAGAAATTCTCTGGAGAGAAAGTGTTTGGGTTGAGAGAAAATGAAAATTGGGAGAAAATGAAAAGTTAGTTACAAATAGCCAAAATGGCTTTCCCTCCTCTTTCCTTATGTTTTAAAATCAGAATAAAGCCTTAAAATATCTTAGAAAAATCTGGAGAAACCACTTTTGGAATAATAGCTCCTTAAAGATTCAAAGTTTCAACCCTTTATAAAACAGTCACGCAACTTTCAAAATTTACATTTTGGTCACTAGCCAAAATGTCAACCTTCCGAACCTCATTTTCCAAAATTGATTTCACAGTTCACTTTTATATATTAAAAGATGATTTTAGAACATTTTTCCATATTTTTAATGCAACCCGAACTAGGCTTTCCTAATTTCACCTTTATATATTCGATCAGCACTTTGACCGAACTGGTCAACGCCCAAAACTTCTGAGCCCAAAACCGGGGCGTTACATTCTCTGTGCCGCTGCAACAACAGGAGCACGAACTTGGCCACCAGCCAACATAGGACAATTACGCCTCAAATGATCCGAAGATCCATAGTTCCAGCAACCATTACCAGCTGCCGCAACAGGAGCTTGCACTTCCCTCACAGCACGAGGACAATCACGTTTCATATGGCCATGCGAACCACATATCCAACAAGCACTCGAATCAGCTCTAGCGTTGCCTCCCCGAGCAGGTGCTCCACCACCTCGCTTAGCCGAGGACTGATACTTCTGATCACGTCCCCTCTTGTTCCGTCCACCACCGGAACTATATTCAGCTGCTCGCTTACCAACACCTTTAGCAGATAAACCCATGTTCATCTCAATATCCTTGGCTCGGCCCACCAACACATCAAAATCATCATACTCGGTGGCCAGCACATACATCTTCACATCCGTCACTAAACCATAACGAAAACTTTCACACCTAGCCCGCTCATCAGGGACCAGCTCAGGTGCATATTGACTGAGTCGAACAAACTGCACTTCATACTCAGCCACCGTCATGCTCCCTTGGGTAAGAGACATGAACTCCCTCTTTTTCTCATCCAGGTACCTCACACCCAGATACCTTCTCTTGAACACATTCTGAAAGAATGTCCAAGTCACATCAGCTTCCGCCATCCCAGCAATAGTGGTTGTCCACCACGTATATGCATCATTCTGCAGCAAGGACACAACACAGCCAAGCTTCTGCACATCAGTGCAACTCATCTGACCCAATATTCTCTTGGTACTCTCTAACCAAGCCTCAGAACCTTCAGCAGACATACCCCTGAACTCAGTCCCTCCTAGACTGCACAAACGCTCCAAAGGTAGTCTAACTCCAGCATCTTCCTGATGCCCAGCTCCACGAGCTCCAGCTACCGCTGCTTGAAAAGCACCAGCTATAGCTTGAATTAATACCGTCATGTCAGGAACAGCTTGCCCCTGACCAGCCTCAGGTCCAGCAGCCTCAGCACCAGCTGCAGCTCCAGCTTCCTCAGCCTCAGCACCACCACCACCAGGTGGAGGAGGTAAAACCACACTCTCAACATTCTCCTCGTTTTCATTCTCATTCTGAGCCGTAGCTCGCACATTACTCCTCAACTCTCTACGAGGTGCCATATTATGAATATGCAATCACAATGCAAATAAACAAAGTCAGGCCCAGCACGGTAAGCAATCCAAGTACTCAAGCTCATTTCCAATTAAAATCAACATCATTTCATTAGCTTTGATTTGGCAATGGGTACCCACAACATGCTTCATCACAGCATACATCTCAATTGCAACATACATGCAATTTACTCAACATGCTTTCACCCAACAAGCATACAAGGCATACATACCTCAAACATTCACATACACATTCCCAATTACTCGAGAACTCAGCTCTGATACCACCAAATGTAACCCCCTTAACCCGGCCTAGACGGTTGACCTGAATTAAGAAAGTCACACGAGGAAAACCAAAGTCAACCCGAAAGTCAACCTTGATTAACGACCCCTTTTTTTTCTTTTTAAACTTGTCTAGATGCACATTAACCCTAGTTATGAACATTCAAACAACATACTCAAAGATCATAAACATCAGAGACCAAACAGGGACCCAGTTGAACAAATTACAACTTTAGGGACCAAACTGTAAATTCTGATAATTATAAGGACTTCATCCAAATTAAAGTTACCAGCTTGAAATTAATCATGTTTCATGCTTCACTGTCAAATTTCAGCTCAAACGGACATTCCAAGCTTATACAATTGCATCAACAAGATTCAGGACCAAAATGCAAACATTCTGAAACATATAACTACCAATGTCAGCCCCCAACGGTCATGCGTTCGGAAACGGGAGATAGCCCGTTCCAAAACGCGGGGCCGTTCCGCAACTCGTACCGAAACAAGGGCTGGCAGTGGCCTTTCCGTTTCGGAACGGTGTCCCCCATTTCGGACGCCTGGGCTACTTCGAGGCACCCGTTCCGAAACGGTAGGCACTGTTCCGATACGGCCTGCACAAAATGCAGAAATTTGCTTGCTTAAACACACAATTGACCAACCAAACATGCTCCAAAAGCTATCAAACTTTACCAGCAACTCATACAACATATAAGGGACATAATTGCAACATCAATTCAACATCATGGCATCAATTATGAAAAGCCCCAAATCTAAAGGCATGCCTCCTACACAAGCAAACCATTCAAGCATAAAACCTCCAAATCAAACACATAATGGCCAATTACAAAAACCAACATTAACAACAACATAAATCCAACTTAGGGAGTCCAAAACATCTCCCAACACAACAACATAGGTCCCCCATTGCCAAATGCCAAAAGCTAAAAATGTTTAAGAAAACCTTTCCATACTTGAGCTCAACTTCCACTTGATTGCTTGCCTTCCTTGCTGCCATCGATGCACCTTAATGCTCTGCATTATTGATTTAAGAAAAAGGAAGAGAGCGTAAGCAAAAGCTTAGTGAGGAATGCTCATTTAAACCATCCAATAATGCAATTATAAAACACTTTTCAAGTCATACTTCAAAATACATTTAGACATGCTCACAAGCAATCTCAAACAAGAATCTCATGCTTCATATCATAACATGTCATATTGGCCACAAGTGATAATTACTATCTTTTAAGAAGATCAACATAAGACTCACACATGGACTTTTAAACACCATTGTGATCTTATCCCCATGGACTTTTAAACACCATGGCAAGGACCACACAAGGACTTTTAAACACCTTTGTGTCCTTAACAAGTTTCACCTCAAGGACTTTTAAACACCTTGACCCCAAGGACTTTTAAACACCTTGGCCCCAAGGACTTTTAAACACCTTGGCCCATGGACTTTTAAACACCATGGAAAGGACCACACAAGGACTTTTAAACACCTTTGTGTCCGTAACAAGAACCATCCAAGGACTTTTAAACACCTTGATGTTCTTAAGTAAACAAGGCTCACTCAAGGACTTTTAACCACCTTGGTGACCTTAACCTTTTCAAAACATCACTTGCCAATATACATCATTTATCATCAATAATCCACTGTTTTAAAGCATTTAACCAAGCCATAAACATCATGCATCTTTAAGCATTAAACCACATTTAAACAATGTTCAAAAGCAAGGAACTCTAACCTTGAGCTTCCTTAAACACATGGCTTATAATCTCAGCAAACAAACATGCTAGATATGCTTTAAAAACAGAATTTAAACATGCAACAAACACATTGCACCCAACCATCACATGGTTCCTCATCAAGAGAGTTTTTCCGAAAACTTACTCTTGAGCTTAGCAAAGTTGTTTAGACTTAGACTAAGCTCCAAAACCTCCAAAACATTGGTTTCAAAGCCGAAAACCAAAATCCACTCACCGATTTCGTTTCGCTTCTTGCCGAAACACCAAATCAAGCTTCCGGATCACCACCACTTGGATCCAAAGATGACTCCCCTGTTTTAACACATCAAAACAGTAGATTAATGCATCATCATGCATTAATAGCTTCAATGAAAGCACCTAAACTCGCTGCTCTCATCCACACTCCATTTTCGGCCACCAAACACAACCGAAAATGCATCTAAACAACTCCTCAACAAAGCCCAGCCATAAACCATCAAAACTAAGCATCCTTAAACATCATTCAACATCTAAAAAGGACCTAACAACATCCTTATACCTCCAGCAACAACAGATCCACAAGATCACCCAAAAACAACCAAGAATCACAAGCTAAACTTAGGAAATTCAACCTATCAGGGATTGCATTAGTTAAAACTCAATTTCCAATTAATTTAACATTCATTTATCATCAATTATACACCTCAAATCACTGCTTTAACAGATCCAACGAAAATTCACCAAAATCAATCAAATCTTGCATTTAAAAGCCAAGATCCATAACACAACCTTAAAACCATTTATAAAACATAATTTAAGGATTGAGAACTTGGGAATTTCAGTAAAGAACTTGAAGTTCAGAGGAGAAGGACGTTCTTACCTCCAAACTTGAGTTTCTCCTCTTTTAGAACCAAAAAGCTTGAAGAATCAAATGGCAATTGGTGAGGTTTTGTTGTTGAGATGATTAGCAATCAAAAGATGATTGAAAAGAGAGATTTATGTGACAAAATCAGAAGAAAATCTCTGGAGAAAAGATGTTTGGGTTGAGAGAAAATGAGAGAAAAGAAAATGAGATTTTAGGAAAATTAGTTAGAAATAACTTCCCTCCACTTTTCCTTTTGTTTAAAATCAGAATTAAAACATAAAATATCTTAGAAAAATATGGAGAAACTCCCTTTGGGTAATTATCTCCTTAAAGATTCAAAGTTTCAATCCTTTATAAAACAGTCACGCAGTTTTCAAAAATTACATTTTGGTCACTAGCCCAAAATGTCACCCTTCCGAACCTCATTTTGCAAAATTGATTTCACAGTTCACTTATATATATTAAAAGAGGATTTTAGAACATTTTTCCATATTTTTAATGCAACCCGAACTAGGTTTTCCTAAATTCACTCTTATATATTCGAACCGCACTTTGACCGAACCGGTCAACACCCAAAACTTCTAAGCCCAAAACCGGGGCGTTACATCCTCAACATGATCAACATTATCATTCTTAGTCGTAGCACGAGTATTAATTCTAAGCTCTCTACGCGGCCCCATGTGTAAACAATGCAACTGACAAAATATAATAAATTCAATTAGGCAATATAAGGCAAGTAATCCAAGTACTCAAGCTTATTTTTTTTAAAACGATTCTTTCCAATAGTAATGATATGGAAATGGGAGCGCCAACTATACCCCAAAAATAGCATAGAGTCGCAAAATCATCTCAACCTAACATCTTGTATACATTACATCTCACTAGAGTTAGAACATCAACAATCATCCATCATGCTTTCACCAAAAAGCCATAACCATTCATACTCACACACATAAACCACTTACCAAGCCCCAAATATTCGTAAACCTGACTCTGATACCAACAAATGTAACCCCTTTAGCCCGGCCTGAACGCTTGACCCGAACTACGAAGATTACACGAGGAAAACCAAAGTCAACCCGAAAGTCAACCTTGATTAACGACTCTTTCTTTTCTTTTTATCTTTTCTAAATGCTTTATTAAACCTATGTGATCACTAAAGATTATAGGAAGGAAATGCACAACGATCGAAATTCATCTAGGGGTTTAATTGTAAGAATTAGACTTTTAGGGACCAAAACGTAAATTTTGCAAAAGACGAGGACTTTGCATATTTTAAGTTTACCAATATGTAATTAATCATGTTTCATGCATCTCTGTCAAATATCGACTTAATTAGACATTCCAAACTCAACCAATTGCTTCCACAATCATCAAGGACTAAAATGTAAAGAGCAAGAACTTGAAACAATTCAAAATGCAGTCCAACGGTCGGGTGTTTCGAAACGCTGGCCCTTGTATCGAAATGGCCGCATCGAAATGGAGTTGACCGTTTCGGTACTCGGGTGCATTCTGAGACCCGTATCGAAATATGGCTCTCAAGTAGCTAAAGTGTTCCGAAACACTCTCACTCTTTCCGAAAAACTATGGCCATTTCAGGTCCCTGTTCCGAAACAGATAAGGGTGTTTCGATATACCCTGCCCTGCAACTATTTTTTTTTCTGGTTTTTCACATCTTTACACATTCAAACACATCCCAAATGATAGCATAACACACCAACAACATGATTAAACATCATAGATCACTATTATGAGGTTTAAGCTAAAGCATGGCATCAAGCATATGATCATAAAGTCTATAGGCATGCTCCCTAGTCAAGATAACCATATGCAAGCCACAAGCTACAAACTAAACCATATAGGGCAATTACAATCTTCAAATACCATATAAAACTTGCAACAACCATAGAGAGTTCAAAACACATCTCCGAAAACCAACCATAGGTCCCCATTGCCAAATATCATTACTAAAGCATATGAAAACATCACCATACATGATCTTCTCACTTCCTTGGATGTCCTTAGCCTCCTTGCTGCCCAAAGACGTCTCAATTATCTGCATCGTTGGTAAACGAGAGCGTAAGCACATTTGCTTAGTGAGGCAAGCTCTAAGAAAAACCAACACAACAATGCATCTTTAAAACTCTTTCTCAAAAACAATTTTCTACAACATGGTCTTTCTATCTCATGCTTGAAAACCACTTCAAAGCAATTGTCCATTTGAAAACACATGTACCTTTATTCTAACTCATACATTAAGCCAATGCAAATCTTATGGCAAAGCCATACTCAGGCTTAACAAAACAAGCATTTCGTAAACCACAATCTCATATGCATTTTCTCAAGCATAAAACATCTCAACATTTGGTACATGTGAATCAAATACAATTTCATATATTGGCTTTTCATATTACATCTTTACTCGGATATGCGGATTAGCTTGACTCAAAGTCAAGTCCTAGCCCGGTGAAATTTCACATCACCGGACTCTCATGGCAGTATCTCTCTTCGCCATAAAGCTTGGGTATTTCACCAAGCCCTACCCCGATGGTATCTCTCATCATCGGATTCTCACTTTGGATCGGGATGGCACTACCCCCATTGCCCGACTCCAAAGAGCACGCACAAATTTTTAGTTTATAGTGCACTTTCATCCTATTGGTCGACCAATTATATCCAGTAATTATCTCATCATTTATGCCAATATATTAGATTAAAATCATCATCTCACCTATTGTTTTAATGCAACATTTCTCAAATCTTTCTCATCTCATTTCAAAACCATATCTCATGCTTTGCATTAAATCAAAATCTCAAAACTCTTTACTACCACATGCTATCTCATGAAATCAATACATGGCATCAACTCATGCTACAAATCATGCATAAAATAGTAGGAATTTGTCTATCTCAAAACAAGAGCATGTTAAAAGCATTTGAGGGCATCAACCACATATTGAGAGCAAATCTAGCCATACTTACTTCCGAACTTAGGTTGGTGTTTCAAACCAATCCTAAATCCCCAAACCTTGTTTCTTTGTTCCTCAAGGACTTCTAAAACCATTCGCACTCACCGAATACGTTTCGCTTGCTTGCCGAAACGATATCTAAGCTTCTGGAACCTCCAGATCAACACCAAAAGCGTCCAAAGATGCCTCCCCTGTTTATTACACATAAGAGAAGAGGATTAATGCATCATCATGCATTGAGATCACCAGACACTCATTCAAACTCGCTGCACTACTCAAAAACACCATTTATGCTACAAAAAATAACCGAAATCATCTCCAAACTTTCCCAAAACAAAGCCCAGCCAAGATCTATCAATTCTAATCATCTCTAAACCTCAATCATCACCAAAAATCACCACAAACACGTCCTTATACCTCCAGCAACAACAAATCACCAAAACCTCCCCAAAAACCACAAATCTAACATATAAAACTTAGGAATCCAAACCTATTCGCGATTTGTTTGATAAAACCTCATTTATAACTTCAATTATCATCCAAAATATATTAGATGTCAACCTCAAAACAAAGCCTAACCAAGAGTTACGAAAATCATCAAGATCTCACCAAGAATCTTGAGTTTTACCATAACTTCATGTTTCTAACATTAAAGCAACTAAAAAATCATTAACAAAGGATTGATAACTTGGGAATTTCAATAAAGAACTGATCATTAGAGGAGAAGGACGAAGATTACCTCCAAAGTAAAAACAAAAGTATTTGATGAGGTAAAGATTAGAAAACCTTAAAAAATGAAATCTCGGCAAAAGAGATGAAAATCAATGGTTATTTGGTGAGGGAATTGTGTTTTGCTGAGTTGAAGTTGAGAGAAAATGAAAAGAGGGAAAAAGATCGTAAAGTAGTTATGAAAAGTCAAAATAGGATTTCTCTCTTAATTCTTTTTATTAAATTATTATTAAAACACCCAAATTAAAGAGAAATCTGATAAAAACATTTTGGTAAAATTAGCTCCTTAAAGATTCAAAGTTTCAATCCTTTAGAAAACAGTCACTAGTCAACTATTGCAAAAACTGTAATTTGGTCACTACACCGAAATGTAGTATTTCCAAAACACATTTTGTAAAATTGTGTTCACCATAACCATTTATATAATAATTGAGGATTTTAGATATTTTTCCATTTTTTTAAAACATCCCGAACTAGGTGTTCCCTAAATCACCCTTAAAGATTTGAACCGTCCTCGACCGGCCCGATGCAACCTCTAGAACATCTAGGCCCAAAACTATGGAGTTACACCTTTTCCTCACCAAATAAAAGATAATCACTACAAAGCATGGCAAAGTAAAGAATAATGTAAAATGCAATGCATGAACCTAACCATGCCTAAAATGTACTGAAAAACAACAATAACATAAGATGGAATGTGCAAACGTTCTATTGGTAAGAATTGAACCTTAGGCAAAGAAGATGTATAGAATTACTTAAGGACTATGACCTGATTACCGACTATCACCCGGGGAAGGCGAATGTAATGGCTGATGCACTCAGTCGCAAACGTTCTATTGGTAAGATTTCATACGAATTATGCTTGGTTTATCCTTGTTCGGAAGTTTGAGCTTATTTTTCCTAATAAAATATCCTTGAATTGTAGCCCCATCAATAATCAATGCACACTTTAGGGTTCAAAAAGATTAGAAGCACCTTGTCGAGCTCCAAATCCAATCTGAATTGGAATCGAGAATCAGAACACTCCAGCAATTCGATCCTGAACTTCAAAAGATTTTAAAAATGATTAATTTTAAATCCAATACTATATTTTCTCTAAAGACGAATGACTTGGTCTATTTTAGGAATAGAGTTTGTGTGCATAATGATCAAACTTTAAAAGAAAAATGCTTCAGGACACTCATAACAGCCCTTTTTCAATTCATCCAGGATCAATCAAAATGTACAAGGACTTAAAAGAGGTGTAATGTTGCCAAAGATGAAATCAGCCATCACAGAATTCGTATCCAAATGTCTAACTTGTCAAAAAGTGAAGGAAGAACATCAGGTACCATCGGGCTCCTACAACCTATTGAGTTACCTAAATGGATATGGGAACGAATTACTATGGACTTCATGACTAGATTACCCATATCACCAAAAAGAAATGATGCTCTATGAGTGATTGTAGACAGATTTTCCAAATCAACACATTTTATACCAAATCTGATGAACATGAGTTTAAATCAAATAGTTGAATTGTAAATAAGGAAGATAGTTAGACTACATGGTGTTCCTACCTCCATTATTTTAGATTAGGATTCTCGATTTACTTCGAGATTTTGGAAGTCATTACAAGAAGCAATAGGAACTAAGGTGAACATCAGCAAAACCTTTCATCCACAATCTGATGGACAATTCGAACAAGTAATCTAGATCTTAGAAGACATGCTTCGAGCATGTGTGATTGGTTTAGGGAAGAACTAGGAGAAATTCATTCCTTTTGCAGAATTTACATACAATAATAACTATCAATCATCTATTTAAATGGCACCCTTTGAAGCACTGTATGGAAGAAGATGCAGAACTCCTGTATGTTGGTATGATGTAGGTGAAAACAAGATTTTAGGGCCGAAACTACTTAAAGAAACCTAGAATAAAATATAAGTTATCTATCATAGGTTAAAAGAAGCCTTTTATAAGTAGAAAGCCTATGCTGATTCAAGGAGGAGAGACATCCAATTTAATGTTGCAGATAGAGTGTTCTTAAAAGTATCTCCATGGAAAAACGTGTTTAGGTTTGGGAAAAAGGGGAAGCTCAGTCCCTATTTTATCAGACCCTTTGAAATTGTAGAAAGAATCAGCTTGGTCACCTATCGTCTAGCCCTTCCTAGTGAATTTGACAAAATTCATATTGTTTTTGATGTGTCTATGTTACGAAGATACATATAGGATCCCTCATATATTCTAGAACCAGAAGAAGTTGAATTAAAGCAGGATCTATCAACGAAGAAGAGCCAATTCAAATTCTGGATAGTGAAGTAAAAAGATTTCAGAATAAATATGTTCCTTTAGTTAATGTTCTCTAGAGAAATCATAAAGTTGAAGAATCTACAAAGGAACCATAATAAATTATGAGGAAGCAATACCCCCAACTTTTTTCTTAAGGTAAAATTCGAGGATGAATTTCTTTAAGGGGGAGGGAATTGAAATATCCCACCAAATAGTCTAGAAGGATAACTCATTTGTCCATAACCTTATATTTTTATTAAAATATAACTTTAATTGTTTAGATGAGCTAAGGATCAAATTGTGTTAGTAATCAAATTGATTGGTCAATCTCGAAAGGACCTTTTTTCATAACTCTATAAAATGAGAAATTGCATGCTAAGTCTTTCCAAGTTTAGGGACATGATTAGGTGTCCTTGAAGACTTTCGGCCAAAGAGGAAAATGACCATCTTCTTCCCTTCATTTTGAACAAACCAAATGGTTTTAGAAATAGAGAGAGAGAAAGAGAGGACATTTGAATATAATTTGAGAGATTCAAGTCTTGCTTGGATGAATTTTTGGGTTTGAATCGAATTAGACCTTGGGAAGGTATGATTTGATTCCTTTATCTCCTTGTATGTAATATGGTTGTAACATTTCATGGAAAATTTTTGAGTCGATTGATGCTCAAATGAATGTTGGTTTAGAATTTTATATATTATAATGATAGTTGAACTATTTGAATTCATGCTTCAAACTCTTTTTGAATAAGGAACTTTGGACTGCTCGGTTGGGGAAATTAAACTTGTATATAGATACCATGTTTTGTTGTTACAAATGTAGGAATTAAGAACAATAGATTGTTCAACTACTTAATCAATTGTATTAGAAGAAATGAAGAATTCATGGGTTGTTCTATTTCTGATAAAAGAAACTGAGACTGTTTTTATGCCATGAAATTGAGATAAATAAATGGACTAGTTATGGGGAATATTGATATGTTAAATTAGGGGCTGACATAATTGTATTAAATATTGTACAATGAGATAATGTTAAAATAGTAAAGTATGCTCAAGTGGCCTAAAAAATGAGCACAAATGTTTTAAAGGAAGTAAATGAAGGTACATAGATGCGCACATATCATATAAACAAGCATTTGATTGTGAATTGGTTGTTGTGAATATAATTCGGTAGCTTTGAAATGAATAGATCAATAGTTTCACGATTCTAATGGAAAATTAAGTTGGTTGACTGAATTTGCATGATAATGATACAAATGTATTGTGGCTTGTTATATCGAGAAGAGATTGAAGAGAAAAGAGCTAGCATAGACCAAAACATTGATAGGCAGAATGGGATTTGTGATTCGGGATCATCAGTATCTCAGGAAACAACTTGTGAGTGTAGTTTAAAGTCTCCGAAAGGGGTTACAACCTTTCCAAGCATTGTATTCCAATTGATATGTTTAAAGGTACATATCATATGATATGTTTATGCTTATCCAAAGCTTGGAGGCAAGGTAAGTATTTCTTTGAGAAATACTTTGAATCATGAAATCTTGATTGAAAAGTATGTTGAGAATTGATTGATCATTGTGACGTGAAATGCTTATTATGATTGTAGTTGGTTGATAAATGTAATGTAATGTGCAAGCTGAATATGATTGATTACATGAATAAATGATGGCTTATTATTATAAAAGCCTTGAATAATCGTTAAAGTGATTTGGTTAAGGGCCTTCGATCAAGTGAAAGAAGATGTAAGATCTCATAATGACTACGTTTAAACCCTAATAGTGAAAGGGTGATGACATATTGTTATGCATATTGAATGAGTTATTCTCACATATTGATATGAAACAAATGCTTAAAGTAAAGCCTTGGTCTCGAGTAAATCATAGATATATTTGGCAACCCATAGAGTCCGTAGAGCTTAGTGTCGGGGTGGACTACAGTCCGAGATAGTGGTCCCTAATGGGTGACAGTAAGAGGGATGTGTATGTTGTCATTTCGTGACAGTAGGAGGGATTGACCACTACTGCGAGTACCATATATTTTACGAGCGACAATTGGTTGGGGACTCGTATATCTAGATTGGACTATCGATTCACAAGGCTATGTTTAATGATAATATGATAGAAATTGATGAGATTGAGAAATATGGAATCTTATTTGATAAAGAATAAGTAACTTGTTTCATTAGGTAATGATCAAAAGAAATATCTTGTTGTAATGGTTATAAGTTGTTGAGTGGATGAAAAACCTTGTTTTGATTATGCAAGTGTATTTAAATGCTCGATTGATATGGGAATTGTGTTGTATGTTATGAATTTGGTGGCGTATATGTATGAACATTCGAATGATTGACTTTCCTTGCTACTCATAGCTCTTATAAATGTGAGATTATTAAAGTAGAGAAAGAATTATAATGTTATTGTCATTAGTTGCATACTTTAAACTCACTCATTAAGCTATTGCTTATTAATTTTCTTTCTCTCCATTACAGGTTAGTTGTTTGGGGCATTTCCTTGCTAGAGACTTGATCAAGTCACAACCCATCTTAAGAGTATGTTTTGTAATTTTGTATAACTCCTAGGATGGTGGCACTCTAGGTTATGTGCGCATATGCAATTAATATTTTGGTTGTAAGACTTAAATTATGTTAAGTTTGTAAAGCCTAAATATATAGATTTCTAAATTGATGCTTGTGGTAGTATGGTTAAAATTTAGGATCTCTATAGACTAAGGAATTGCATGATGAGTATGCAAGTTTTTAGTATGATGTCTACATGCTCGAGTAGTTTATATTTGATGCCATAGATGTATGAGAAAATTAAATGTATTGGATTGCCTTATAAAATACTTTTAGTTGATGGTTGATGTTTGTTTCCTTGAAGCATGATCAATGATGAAATTGTAAGATGATATATGAGCTAGTAACCAAACTATCAATGTTTGTAAAAGTAGCAGCATGTTTAAGAAGTTCTCTAGATTGAGTTTGGCTTAAGAATGACCTTATAATCATGCTATGAATTGAGATATATCAACTTGAGTAGTGAACTTGTATGTAAATGTATGATACAAACATGTTACCTTAACTTTAAAACGGGATGAGAATTAGTAAGATGGTTTGGAATAAGATACATGAATAGGTTGAGGTATAGAAATTATAATCAGAGATTATGTCTCTTGATGGATCAATATATTTAGAATAGAATTTCATTTATTATCATATTCGATTAATTAAATTGAATTGTATGGCTCGACTTGTTTGGTATGGTTTGTTTGTTTGTTTGTTGCTTTCGAATGCTTGTTAGGCTTCATGTTTGTAATGTTTTGTCCATCATTAACATTCTAGACTCAGTCTTCTCCTAATCCCGATTTAGAGCGTTACGGAATTGAGCTGCTATGAGCTGCCCTTAGCTAGGCGAGCTTCTCTTGAAGTATCCTTGAGTTAACTCAAACTATTAGGAGCTGGTTTGAGCTATTTAGAAGCTTGTATCCTTTGCCCGCATGCTTTGAGCTTATCTTTAGCTAAACGAGCTAAAGTGAGTTGCCTTTCAATTCATCCCTTGTACATATAGGTTGTGATATCCTACAAAACAATAAACAAGATATAAGTAAATGTAATTTAAATGAAAAATAGAATAATAACTAAATAAAGATGTAGTGATAATAGCTAAGGCATGCATGATCCTTATTTAATATGTAAAATAAAATGTATGAAAGTAGATGCATGGTAATAGCCGAATGCATGATGCATGTGTTCAAGCATAACCATGACATGAACATAAGTATTATGAATAATACGTGCATGCTTAATTAAGAATAACATAAATATGTGATTAGAGTAAATATAAAGAAAGTAAGCAAAAACTCTCTCGTCTTTCATTCTTTTAAGACAAGATGAAAGTATGGTAAAAATGAGTAGAGAGTGAAATAAGATCGCATCATCTCCACCTCTTTAAGGCGATTTGTCCTCAAATCAAAGCTTTTCGTTTTTGGACAATCTTTTGTTGTTGGGATATTTGAATCCTTGTATGCATCCTTCCATGGTTTGCTTCCTCCATTATTAACCTAAAATCAAAACAAAACAAAGTTTATTTTGAATTGTTAGCAAAATCAGTTTTGATCATAGAGCATGTCAAAAGATATTCCCTAATCATCTCAATGCTGGTAGAAGCATTTTTTCCTTGTTTCCTCCTCCTTAAGCATAGTTTTGGCCCATTCATTCTTCCAGACTTCCACGCTCTTCTTCATCAAATTTTGGCTAGTTTGCACTTGTTTAGGCGTTAATGGCGCAAGAACAATCTTCTCCCCTTGTGCTTGAAGGAGTAGCGATTGGTGAAGAAATCATGTATAGTCCTTTTATCATATTGCCATGGTCTTCCAAGGAGAATATGGTTGGCATGCATAGGAACAACATCGCTCAAAACGTCATCTTTATAATTGCCAATTGAGAAGGGAATTAGAACATGTTCGGTGACCTTTAATTCGCCTCCATCATTTAACCACTGAAGCTTGTACGATGTAGGATGCTTCAAAAAATTTAAACCCATTTTTTCCACCATGATTGTGCATGCCACATTCGTGCAACTCCCCACCATCTATGATCATGAAACACACCATTTTGTTCACATGGCATCGTGTGTGAAACATGTTCATTCTTTGATGCTCCTCCTCAGCCATTTGAGCATTTAGAAGCCTTTTAACCACTAGAAGCTCTCCATCAACGGCTAGTTATATTGCCTCTTCTTCTGGTTCGAATTCTTCCTTGTCTTCATCTTCATGGTCCGAAATGATGTCTCCATTATCTAAAAGCAACATTGTGTTGCGATTTGGGCATTGATTAGCCATATGACCATGACCTAAGCACTTAACTTCTCTCGAGCGTTCCTTGCCCTCTATTTGCTTGCCTCGACCAGTTTTTGCTACTACTGGCTTTGGTTTTGAGACCTTGATCTGTTCTCTGATTTATAGGGGAGTGTTCTTTCAAGCATTGTTCCATTTAGGGCCGGTGGTGATATTTACCCTTGGAATGATCCTCCTCTTTTGTTGTCGTTTCACTTTCATAGCCATGTGTAACATCTCGTCAATCTTCACATAGTATTGTAATTCTACAACATCAGCTATCTTTCAATTGTGTTGGTGAGAAATCTGGCCATTTTTGCTTCACGGACTTCTTCCACGTTGGCACGGATCATTGCAACCTCCACCTCTTTGTCATAGTCCTCTAAACTCCAGTTGCCTTGTTTTAGAGTTTGCAACTTGTAGAATAAGTCTCAGTGATAGTGCGTAGTAATGAAACTCCTCTACATGATGCTCTGCATATCATGCCAAGTTGTAATTGGCCTTTCTACGTTGCGTATCCTAGACAAGGTTAATTGGTCCCACCAAATAAGAGCATAGTCTATAAATTCTATGGCTGTCAATTGTACCATTTTTTCATTCTGAGTAGTTATGGCACTGGAAAACATGATACACCTTGCTTTCCCAATCCAAGTATGCTTTTAGATCAGTTTTTCCTATAAAAGGTGGAATGGTGACTCAGATGTTGTTGAGGTTGTCATCATATTGGCCACGCCCTTCTTGATATCTAGGGTATGTCCTCTGTGATAATTGCTCAACTTCCTCTTCCTTATTGTCTTCTAAGACTTCCTCATCTTAGTGCAATCAGTTCTGTCACTCGTTGCCTCGGTTGCCTTGCGAACCCTCTATACAGTCCATCCTATCATGTATGGGCTCAAGTTCAACACGCAATAACTTTTTCATTTCACGGATCATAGCTTGCAGTTGAAGGTTTGGGGGTTGTTCTCTTTCTCCTCGGTTTGAAGATTCAAAATGCTTTGGCATGGTTAGAATAAAAATAAAAGTAAGTTGGGCCTCACAAAATACACACACAAAAACCTCACGGTCACTCCAAGGAAAGAAAGATGTCACTCAATCACTCGTGTTTACACTCGGGAATATGGCTTGTGCTTCCCTTTCTGTTCTCACGACTCTCTTGCCTTTTACTACTCAATCTCTCGACACAAGGTCTTAATAGAACTTACTCAAACCTGTCAAACTTTAAACTTGATGGAGTTTGAGTTGAAAACAAGGTTAGGTTAGAAAAAATTGAAAGAAAATGAAGGAAATGAAAGGGTAAGTTATAATAAGAATGAAATAAAAGAAATGGAATGAAATAAAAACAAACGTACCACAAAACTTACTCACAACTCGGTCGAGAGACAATCAAACTTGAAGCACTTCTCCAAGCCAGTTGCTTGCTTGTTTTGCTTTACCTTCACTACCTTTGTGTTTCTTTTCTTTTTTTGATTTTTTATAGTAGTTGAATTCCTTGAGAGAATGAAGCAGGAATTTTGATTTTTGCTTTTTTTGTTTCTTTTTTTCGATCAGAAATTGTAATCACAAAAGATATGGGCTTACTTGATTCTTTCTAAAGCTCTAATTACCATATGATATGCTTCAACTCTCCAATTGTTGTTGTTGAGAGAAGCTTTGATTGTCTCGACCGTAAATGCAAGTAAGCCTTGTAATCTGAATGCTTTGAAGATGTTTTGTTGAAGGAAAGACGATGAATAGATAGGGTTCCGAAGTATGGATGTGTGGTGTTAAGGAAACGAATGAAAGGAACGGTGTAAGGAAAGTGATGGTTCTTGTAATGAAAGGAAAATGCAAATGGAAATGGAAATGGAAATGGATGGATAGTATTTAAAGGTTTCAAAGAAAGAAACCATACTATAAAGTATAATCTCATTTCATAAGAGAAATGACTTTGAGAGTGGTAAATGGACTTGGACCCATAGGTTAGATGAACCTAAAACCTGAAGTATAGAATGTAAAGGGTGACGCCACAAGTATAAATACTTTATAAGTCGATAAGGTTCTTGAAAAGAACAAACATTGAGAAAAAATCTCGCAAAGTAAGAAATATATTAATCTGAGTTGTGTACAAATGAAATATGAAAGCCTATTTAAAGTTTTCTAAGGGGTTGGCCGAAATGACTTGTGACTATTCGGCTAAGGGCATAAATTGGTTCATAAAGGCATGTTCATTCAATTTAGGCTGAATGGTGATGGTGCCTCCCTTCGAGGCTGATTTGCCGCCCAAATTTAATTCTCCCTCCAAGAAATGGCGCCACTTTGGTGTTCCCTCCAATGGTGAGGGACATGTCTCTTGGGAGGGAACATGTCCCTTGGGGTGTTGAGCTGCCATAGGTTGTTCGAGTTTACATGAGTTGGTCGACCTAGCCATGAGCTGGTTTGAGCTAACCGAATCTTGCATTCCTTCACTGAGCTTCCACGAGTTGCCCTAGAGCTAGGTGAGCTTCTCATGTAGTCCCTTGAGTTATCTCGAGCTATTTAGAGCTGATTGGAGCTTATTAAGCCTTCCTCTATGTCCTTGAGCTAACTAGAGCTGATTCGAGCTTGTTATGAATGGTTTAAGCTAAGGTGAGCCGCCCTTCATTAATTCCCTTGAATATGTAAGCTGATAATAGAACCAACAAGAATAAACACACATAATGATTACTCAAATATAATATAGTAAATAAAGTAAAAGAAAGATGTGGTTATGTAATCTTAAACATGCATGATCATTAAAAAATATGCAAAACATAAAGAATAATGAATGGAAATAAGTTGTGATATCTCAATATGTAATGCATAACCATGATATGAGCACAAATGGTATGAATGATATAATAAGATAATATGTTCCTAACTTGCACACTTAAGATTAATGACAATGTATAAATGTAGAGAAAGTTGGTAAAAGCTCCCTCGTCTTTCATCCTTGTGAACAAAGATGAAATTATGGTGAACAAGAGTAAGTGGCTGATTTGGATTGCATCATCCCCTCTTCTTTTGGACGATTTGTCCTTAAATCGAATCTTTTCGTCATTAGATATTGCTCTGATACCATATGATACGCTCTAACTCTCCAATTTGGTGTTGTAGAGAGAAGCTTGATTGTCCCAACCGTGAATGCAAGTAAGCCATGTAATCTGAAAGCTTGAAGATGATAGAATGAAGGAATGATGATGAAATGATGGTTGCGGAAGTAAGGGTGCATGGTGTTTAAGGAAATGGGTGAAAAGGATGAAAGGGATAATGTATGGTATGAGAAGTCTTGGGTGTTGAAAAGATATGGTATAAGAAGATAGTGAAAGGAAATAAGGTGGTATGGATATGGAAATAGAAGAAAGGAAATGGATATGAATGAAAAGGGTGAAGATAATATTCAAAGGAATTCAAAGAAAGAAACTATACTAAGAAGTATAATCATGTTTCTTAAAAGAATATCTTTGAGGGTGGTGAAAGGACTTGGACCTTTGGTTAGATGAACGAAGAACTCGAAGTATAGAGATGAGGATAGTTACACCACAAGTAAGAAAGCTTGATAAGTCAAGATAGTTCTAAGAAGAACAAGTTTGAGAGAATAAACTCACAAAGAAATAAATTTGATTATATGAAGGTTGTGTGTTTACAAATCCAAAATGAACCCCTATTTATAGTTTTATAAGGGGCTGTCGAAAGGGCATGTATAATAGGTGTTGTGGTTGTTTAGCCATGTTCATGTCTCCCTCCAAAACCATCGAACCTCCCTCTAAAGCCTTGTGCAACCATTCGACTGAATAGTGCTCCCTCCATGCATTTCCCTCCAAAATTTAGGCACCCAAACACATGTTCCCTCCAAGGTTGGTCGGTCATGTCTCATGGGAGGGGAGATGCCCTTTGGATGTAGAGCTGAAGGTTGTAGGGTGAGTTGAGTTGAGCTTCTTGAGCTAGGAGTGAGCTGGCTTGAGTTGAGCTAGCTAGCTGAATGAGCTTCACTTAGTTTTTGAGCTATTCGACACATGATTTGGAATTGGTTGTAGTCGTGTTTGCCTTAAAAAAATTTATAGAACTTAACTATCGGACACATGATTTGGAATTGGCTGCAGTCGTGTTTGCTTTAAAAATTTGATGGCACTATATATATGGAGAAATATGTCACCTATTCACTGATCATAAAAGTTTGAAGTATCGTCTAACTCAAAAAGAATTGGACCTCACGCAAAGAAGATGGATAGAATTACTTAAGTACTATGACCTGATTATCGACTATCACCCGGGGAAGGCGAATGTAGTGGCTGATGCACTCAGTGGCAAACGTTCTATTGGTAAGATTTCATACGAATTATGCTTGGCCTATCCTTGTTTGAAAATTTGAGCTTATTTTTCCTAATAAAATATTCTTACTTGTAGCCTCATCAACAATCAATGCACACTTTAGGCTTCAGAAAGATTGGAAGCACCTTGCCGAGCTCCAAATCCAATCTGAATTGAATTTGAAAATTATAACACTCCAGCAATTTGATCATGAACTTCAAAAGATTTTTAAAAGGATTAATTCTGAATCAAATATTTAATTCTCTCTAAAACCGAATGACTTGCTCTAGTTTAGGAATAGAGTTTGTGTGCCTAATGATCAAACTTTAAAAGAAGAAATGCTTAGGGTGGTGAAAATGTACAATGACTTAAAAGAGGTGTACTGGTGGCCTAAGATGAAATCAGACATCACAGAATTCGTATCCAAATGTCTAACTTGTCAAAAAATGAAGGCAGAACATCAGGTACCATCGGGGCTTCTACAACCTATTGAGTTACCTCAATGGAAATGGTAGCGAATTACTATGGACTTCTATATTGGATTACCCATATCGTCAAAAAGAAATGATGCTCTCTAAGTGATTGTTGACAGATTTTCCAAATCAGCACATTTTATACCAATTCTGATGAACATGAGTTTAAATCAATTAGCTAAATTGTATATAAGGGAGATAGTAAAACTATATGGTGTTCCTACGCCGATTATTTCGAATCAGGATTCTCGATTTACTTCGACATTTTGGAAGCCATTACAAGAAGCACTGGGAACTAAGTTGAACCTCAACACAACCTTTCATCCATAATCTAATGGACAATCCGAACGAGCAATCCAGATCTTAGAAGACATGCTTCGAGCATGTGTGATTGATTTAGGGAAGAACTGGGAGAAATCCATTCCCTTGGTAGAATTTACATACAGTAATAGCTATCAATCATCTATTCAAATGGCACCCTTTGAAGCACTATATGGAAGAAGATGCAGAACTCCTGCATGTTGGTTTGAGCTAGGTGAAAACAAGATTTTAGAGCCGGAACTACTTCGAGAAACCTAGAATCAAATACAATTTATCTACTGCAGGTTAAAAGAAGCCTTTGATAGGCAGAAAGCCTATGCTGATTCAAGGAGGAGAGACATCCAATTTAATGTTGGGGATAGAGTATTCTTGAAAGTGTTCAGGTTTGGGGAAAAGGGGAAGCTCAGTCCCCATTTTATCGGGCCCATTGAAATTGTAGAAAGAATCGGCCCAATCGCCTATCGTCTGGCCCTTCCTAGTGAATTTGACAAAATTCACAATGTTTTCTATGTGTCTATGTTAGGAATATACATATCGGATCCCTCACATATTCTAGAACCAGAAGAAGTGGAATGAAACCAGGATCTATCATACGAAGAAGAGCCAATTCAAATTCTGGATAGTGAAGTAAAAAGTCATCGGAATAAATATGTGCCTTTAGTTAAAGTTCTCAGGAGAAATCATAAAGTTGAAGAAGCTGCATAGGAAGCATAATAAAGTATGAGGAATCAATACCCCCAACTCTTTCCTTATGGTAAAATTTGAGGACGAATTTCTTTAAGGGGGAGAGAACTGTAATATCCCACCAAATAGCCTAGAAGGATGACTCATTTGTCCATAGCCTTATTTTTCGATTAAAACACAACTTTAATTGCTTAGATGAGTTAAGGATCAAATTGAGTTAGTAATCAAATTGATTGGTCAATCTCGAAAGGACCATTTTGCATAACTCCATAAAATATAATATAGTAAATAAACTAAAAGAAAGATGTCGTTATGTAATCTTAAACATGCATGATCACTAAATAATCTGAAAAACATAAAGAATAATGAATTGAAATAAGTTGTGATATCTTAATATGCAATGCATAACCATGATATGAGCATAGATGGTATGAATGATATAATAAGCTAATATGCTCCTAACATGCACACTTAAGATTAATGGCAATGTATACATATAGAAAAAGTTAGAAAAAGCTCCCTCATCTTTCATCCTTGTGAAAAAAGGTGAAAGTATGGTGAACAAGAGTAAGTGGCTAATTTGGATTGCATCACAGGCTCTATCTTAATATTTATCTACTCTTTTATATTTTTTCTGTTTTTTCCATCACAATTAATCTTTCACACATCATTCTATTTCTTTATTGCAACTACCATTACACTCACAATATTTCCATTTAGAGAATTTCTTGTGGCCGCATAATAATTACGCTAAATACTCATCCTCGTGGGATCGATATTCAAACAGGATCCTCATGTTTCTATTCTTGCATCGACAATGTTTGCTTGCACTTAGAGTGTGACGCTTTTACAATGATCACTTTAGTTGAGTGGAGACTCCTTTAGAACTTTGACTCTGGTGGTTCTCTGATAGTTGAAGATTAAGGGTTGTCGTCTGTGATTGAGCTCCCTTCGTTTGTGGCCCAAGTCTCCTTTATATAGGCGAGAAAGCTAGGGTTCTTGTTGACTCATGTGAGTGCTTAGAAAAAGGGGCAGAAATGTATTAGAAATGTATAAAAACGGTTCCAAGGTTGAGTATTTTGCATGCAAGTATACACGGTCATCAAGAAATATAGTAGTGAGTTTAGTAACGTCTCTACAGGGATTGCTAGGAGATAATTGCTTTGCTTATTTTACTTGTCAAGGAAAAAATGTTGTTTGATTTGAAAGTGGTTTTGAAAATAGTTTAAAAGAAAATAAATGAAAATAAAACAGTGTTGGCAAGGAAAGTTTTCAAATAAGTGATCAGTGTTGGCAAGGGATGCCGGGTATTCACGCTATTCGTGACATGCCAGCCTTTAATATCCTGTGTTGGCAATGTTTGCCAAGCAGATTCAAAAAGTGGCATTGCCTCTATCGCTGGCAATGCCCTAAATTAATCATGTAAAAACCCATATATCTCTATAATGAAGTCTTTCATAAATTAATTCGATTAAGTCTCAATCTATACTCATAAGGGGTATATTTCACTCCTGAGGTGAGTTCATCTACTTGAACATCTTCGTCGAAGCATCTCGCCTTAGTATCTAACATTTGATTATTGACCCCTAAGTTTGATAAGATATTAAGGTTCAATAAGCCAACAATGCCAGCTTTCACTTGGCACGGTTTTTATAAAACATTGAAGAACATGCCGAATAGGGGAAATAATGCCGAAGCATTTTCATTATTAAAAACTAAACATAAAAACAGCGTTCAACGCAAACATCCCTCACCAACTATTAAATTAGTTCATGGTAAGGGTATCAAACTAAAACCCTTCATCGTTTTGCAACCATGTCATCATTTAAAAAAAAAAACTGAACAAAAAGAATGGGCGAGAAGGGGGTCTCTCGATGCATTCCTTCAAGGTCCAAGCTCTCTATCAAGCTGGTTGAACCACCTCTCCTTGGTGCAGCCGGTCATCGATGAATCACCACCAATTGTTGTTGATCGAATGCTTCTTTTCCTCTAAATAGGCATGCAAGGAAGCCCTAAGATAAGACTTTGCATTTGAATTTGAATGTGCAAGGGATAAGGGATGTGATCATCTTAACCTGATTTGAAGTGATAAGTTGATCAGGTGTGTGATAAGCTTATCAGGTTAGGGCTGATGTCATATGCTGTCACTACTTCACCAACAAAGCTTGGCATCATTCTGTCGACCAAGCTTGACACTATTTTTCTGCTATTTTTTTCGAAAGTTGGTCCAATCGTTATTTTCTCGTAGCTTGATCTGGTCCTATTTTTTCGGGTTCAATATCTACTTGGCCTGGCATCAAATTCCTCTTTTATGCCAACTGGAGCTTTGGCATTATTTGCACCATTTGTGCCAACAACATCTCGGCATTCTCTTTGGCATTCCTTCCTTCGCTGCCTTGATCTGCTCTGCTATCTCAAACTCACAATATTGCCAAGAAAACAAATCTTCACACCGACATAGACACAAATCCTAACTCCTTATGTAAATGCATGAATTTAACATCTAAATGCAAATTAATGTACTTAAAAGCAAGCGAAAGCTGTGTGAAATGGGCATGAAAATCTGTACTTTTGAGGAGGTAACACTCCCCCAAACCTAGCTAATTGCTTGTTCTCAAGTAATGCAACTAAGAATATAAAAATAGAAAAACAAGAAAAGTAACTCGATAAAAAATTGGTTGGATAAGCGAATTCAAATGCAACAATATAAATCTAGTCTAAGGTCATGAAGAGTGCACGAAGTGCAGGCAATATGCATCAAGTATCCTTTTACTCCCTTAGTCAAATTTACTATCTAAACTCAAAACGTTCTTTTATTCTTGCCAAGGGTTTTAATTGGAAATATTTTAAGTCTGCTTTGTAACACTGTTTGGCGTGAGAAATAAGAGAGAGCATACCATGAATCCTCACGTTAATCCAGACATTACTAGGCTTTTACTCTTCAACTCATAACCTAAAGTTTTTGACTTGAGAACTAAGAGGGAGCATACCATGAACCCCCACGTTAATCCAGACATTAATAGGATTTTACTGTTCAACTCATGCCCTAATGTTTTTGACTTGAGAACTAAGAGGGTGTAAACCACGAAGCCCCAAGTTACTTATTATCCCTAAGGTAGATGAGAGTTCTACATGTTTTTCTTGCCTTGGCAAAACATTGTTGCCTTATTAGGTTCTCTATACCTTAGCATCAAAAAAAATTTCTCTTTTTTTCTTTCTTTTTCTTTCTTTTTTTCCTAAGCTTAGTTTTAAAAATTCTAAGTTTGTTTGGGAACTAGATGCATAATATGTGTTAAGTGAAAGTTCAATTCCCTAAACTAGAGATCAACTGCCAAGCAGACCTGACATTAATATTTTGTTGGCACATACTATCAAAGATTAAATCTCGTCATCGAATAGATTATTCTAGTTCTATCAAAGATAAAATCTCATCATCGAATAGATTATTCTAGTTTAGATTCTACTTAACTAGAAAGGTGTTGGCAACATTCCAAAATAATCAATGCACTAAAAAAATTAGTTTAATTTTTTAGTGGTTTGGTATGAAAATTTTAAAAGTATATGGCAAACTGAAATTTAAACATCAATGCATGGCATACTAATGTGAGGATGTGCACCCCCAAACCAAAGGTGTGCATTGTCCTCAATGCATGAAAACAACATATAATTGAAAAAATAAAATGCATGAACATATACAATGAAATGCAAGGAGTTTAGAAAGAGGTCTCTCCTTCAGAGCTTTCTGGCCCTGAATTACAGGTTCTTCTTTTGATAAAACTCTCTCGGTTTGGAGTTGCATGCTTCTTGCGCTTAAGGTTGGGTTTTGATTTGGTTGTGGAAGCTCCAAAGTCACGGAGAACTTCCTTAACAACTTGCACTTGCTTAGAGGTAGCAGGTGCATCGGTGGCGGCAAATGAGGTAGGTGTTGCAGGCTTGGAAACAACCTTAACTTGGCTCTGGATTCCTTCATCTTCGGATTTAGGTGGCATGTATGTTCCGGCATATTCAACTTGTACTAGTGAGACTGGAACGGTGACATCAGTGTGCGTTACTGCATGGACAAAGTAGGAATTGGCTGACATATCATCTCAATGCATTCAAAACTCCAGCTAGCAATTCCACCACATTGTCTTGCCAAAAACTATCAATCGCCTATCCAAAACAACCGAAAAAAACATCGATTAACCTCCAAACTTAACCCAACCAAAACCTAACACTTTCAATCATCAATTATCATTGATTAAAATCCAAAATCATCATATAATCAACCTTATACCTCCAGCAATCACAAAACCACAACAACACCACAAAAACCCAATTCTAGCAACCTAAACAACTAGAGACTCGCATAGTTTCTGGATTAGCATGCTTAAATAGTTATCTTAACATTATTAGACTTCTAAATCATGATTAAAAACAACCTTAAAGCCAGAAAAATAGATCCATTACGAAAATTACACAAAATCATCAATTAAAGCTTGATTTAACCATTTTCTTCAAATCAATCATTAAACCTCATTAAGAAACATAATGTAATACCCCGAATCATGGCTTGGAAGTTTTACTTAGTTTGTTTAATAATTGGTTCATGTTAGAATTGTTTCAATGAATTGTTTAATCATTCACTAGGGGGTCGAATATAAGAAATCTAAACACGGAAAGCAAAAATAAAATACCAAATAGAAATAGTTACAAAGAAAGGGGTATTGCATGTAAAAGTGTTACTTGTACACTGATCATAAAAGCCTCAAATACCTCTTGACTCAGAAAGATTTGAACTTAAGGCAAAGAAAGTGGATAGAATTGTTGAAAGATTATGACTTGGTCAATGATTGTCATCCCGGAAAAGCCAATGTGGTTGCCGACGCTCTTAATCACAATCCAAGCTTGTGGCTTCATGATATCCTTGAAAACTTCCTGTTGAATTCATGAACTTAATCCTATAACTTTCCTTGTGGCTTCCCATGCAATCAATGCACACTTTAGTGTGTACAAGAAACATGGATTCTTATTTGAGCTACAAGTTCAATCCAGTTTGATCTCGAGAATCAGGGATCTTCAACAAATAGACCTGAATCTTCAAGCTATCATGTTGAAACTTTATTGGGAACCTGATACCGATTTCTCCACGAAGCCGAATAGGTTGCTCTATTTCAAGGATAAAGTGTGTGTTCCCGATAATTAAGAATTAAAGAAGGAGATGTTACTAGAAGATCATCAAAGTTCCTTCTCGGTACATCCCGGATCGGCCAAAATGTATAAAGACTTAAAACCATTGTATTGGTGGCCAGGCATGAAATCAGCCATTACGAACTTTGTGTCAAGATGCCTGACTTGTCAAAGGATCAAGGTCGAGCACCGAGCTCCTATGAGATTGCTTCAACCTATCGAATTTCCTCAATAGAAATGGGATCGTATTACTATGGACTTCGTGAGCGGTCTTCCTTACACTCCAAGAAAGAATGATGTCGTGTGGGTGATTGTTGATAGATTCACTAAATCGGCACACTTCATCCATGTTCGAATAAATATGAGCTTGGATATCTTGGCTGAACCATATATTTTTGAAGTGATTCGCTTACACGTGGTACCTACATCTATAATCTCCGATCGAGACCTCAGATTTGCTTCTCAGTTTTGGAATTCCTTGCAAAAAGCTATAGGGTCCAAAGTGCATCTTAGCACATCTTTTCATCCACAATAGATGGAAAATTCGAAATGGTAATTCAAAGACATGTTACATGCTTGCGTAATAGACATCGAGAAGAATTAGGAAAAGTCTCTACCCCTTGTAGAGTTTGCCTACAAGAAAGTTACCAAGCATCGATTCAAATGGCTCCATTTGAAGCCTTGTATTGGAGAAAATGTAGAACTCCCTTATGTTGGCCCGAATTGGGAGGAAACAAGGTATTGGGACCACAATTGCTTAGATAAACCGAGGAACAAGTTATACTCATTCATAATCGATTGAAGGAAGCCTTTAATAGGAAGAAAGTCTATACAGACTTGAAAAGGGGAGACATTCAGCACAATGTAGGAGACAAAGTCTTTTTCAAAGTGTCTCCTTGGAATAAAGTCTTCAAGTTTGGAAGAAAAGGAAAGCTCATTTCCCGATTTATCGGACCATTCAAGATCATTGAAAGGATAGGTCCAGTGGCTTATCAATTAGCACTCCCTAGTGAATTAGATAAGATCCACAATGTCTTCTATGTTTCTATGCTCAGAAGATATCGGTCTGATCCATCCCATGTTCTAGAACCTGAAGAGGTTGAATTGAATCTCGACTTGTCATACGATGAAGAACATGTACAAATACTTGACAAAGAAGAAAGAATACTTCGAAACAAGATCATTCCCTTAATGAAAATGTTATGGAGAAATCATAAAATAGAATAAGATACGTTGGAATCGGAGGAAATCATGAAAAAGCAATACCCTCATTTGTTCACTTCAGGTAAATTCGAGGGTGAATTTCTTTTTAGGGGGAGAATTGTAATACCCTAAATCATGGCTTAGAAGTTTAACTCAGTTCGTTTAAGAATTGGTTCATGTTAGAATTGTTTCAATGAATTGTTTAATCATTCACTAAGGGATCGAATTTAAGAAATCTAAACATGGAAAAAATACCAAAGAGAAATAGTTACAAAGAAAGGGGGATTGCATGTAAAAGTTTCATATTTTCAGGAGCTTGAACACATGTCATCAAACTTACATGGCATGTGGAGGGGTTGGAGTGTTGAACCGGCCATTTGGATTTCCATTCCCAAATGTATCATCCTCAACCTTGCAATAACCGAAACTAGAAGGAGAGAGAGGGAAGAGTAAGAAAGCTTAAACAAGCCATTACATGTCCTCATTTTCTTTGCTTGGAAACATCCATACGGGTTATCTTAGAATAAGGTAACAATCAAACCTTCATTGATGCTTTGAACATGGTCTTGAACATAGAATTTTGTGGTGAATTATTGAATTGATAGATAGATTTTCGGTTAACAAGTATAGTTAGGATCCTTGTTTCTTCATTGTTAGAATAAATTCATATGATGCCTCGGTTGTGGATAAGTTGAATATGAGAGCAAGTTGATTGAATGAAAATGTAAAGTTGCCTTGTTTGTATATAGGCTCCTAGGTTCGAATGGACTATTGGACTTCGTATAAAACATATTGAATTGCTTTAGGAAATTATAAGTTAAATTGGTGACATAAATATGATAAGATTTCCATGCTTATAACATGTGAGAAATTGATTGAATAGTTGTGTTATTAGACTGTATATTGAGGATTTTTTGGAATATGAAGCCTCGAATGACATTTGTGGGTGAGCAAAACTATGTTAAGATTATAAGTTGATCTTACTCAATATGAAATGTAAAAATTTGCTTGGTAATCTTGAATTTAGAAGTTGTTTTTGCAACTGTTTGAGAAAAGAACAACGAGGATTGTTTTTAAAATTCGGACTGTTTTATGAGCTGTTTAGGGGACTGTTTTGTAACTATAATAGGCTGCATTTTAAACACAATTTTAAGGGACTATTTTGGATTAAAATGGCACTGTTTTGAGGCTTTAAAAGACTGTTTTGAACTTGTATAAAAATATGCATAAATGTGAGACTGTTTTTTCATAAAAACTGCAATATTTTTGCTTAGAAACTGAATTGCATGATACAGTGAAATTAGGGACTGTTTTGATGCGTGTAAAGGTGTATACAAATTGCTAGGTTAACAAGTATGTATATGCTTAATAGAGTTGTGTTGAATTGTTTGAATGGGATGCTTGAATGTATTGGATAGTTGCTAATTTTGAATTCCATTGTATTGAATGAATCCTAGAACAAGGAGTGGACAATGTTGAAAAAGAGAAAGTTGATCAAGCTAGAGGCAAACAAAAAGGGATTTAGATCCAAGAACAAAAGTAGCTTGGAGGACTTGTGAGTGTAGTTTTTATAGGGTTAGGACTTAGGTCCTAACCAAATATGCATGTCTACATTTACATTGATATGTTATGCTATGATAAATGAATCTAAACCATGCTTGGTAATGGATTAAGGGGAGAACAACCTAAATGAAAATTTGATATTACACTATGTTGGATGCATGACGTAATAGTGGAAATGGATTGAGTAAACAAATG
The DNA here is from genome assembly GCA_030270665.1 of Hibiscus trionum. NCBI lineage: Eukaryota > Viridiplantae > Streptophyta > Magnoliopsida > Malvales > Malvaceae > Hibiscus > Hibiscus trionum. The sequence continues at coordinate 5,066,309 of BSYR01000010.1, read as the reverse complement.
ATTGATCTTTATGCCTTGAAGTACCTATTCGAATGACTCATGTATGTCTTGAAATGCTAGTACTTGATGCTTATTGATGACATGAAATGCGTACTTGCTTGAATTACAATGGATACATGATAAAATAAGCTAAGGCTCAAATAGCCTAAGGGCTAGCTTGATCTTGATAAGTATCATTTGAAAATGATGCCTTGAATAAGCTACTAACTTGCCTTGATCAAGATATGTGTACTTGCCTTGATTTGAAAACTTGAAGCTTGAATAATTTATAAGTAAATTAAACAATGCCTTGGTTGCTAATTGGTCTTAGTTAGGATGGCATGCCATAGAGTCTAGAGCTCTCTTGTGTTGGGTGGACTACGATCTAGGGACAAGGCCCTTATATGGTGACAGTATGAGGGATGTGTGATATGGTCACTAGCGACAGTAGAAGGGTTATGACCGAGTTCTTGTTTTGGCGACAGTTTGGTTTGTGACTCAATTACCTAGTCAACTAAATACCAAGGCCTAATCTAAAGTAAATAAGCAAGAAAGAAATATAGTATGAAACTCACTAGCAACTTGACATGATATCTTGAATTGAATTTGGTACAGGCTTATTATGCATGATTACATGAAATGAAAGTAACTACACTCGAAATGCTAAACTTGTATATGTTTCTTGTCTAGACTTGATACATTATTAAACTTGAAATGAAAACCAAGCCCTTTTCTAGTATGCTATTCGAATAGTGTTTGGAAGCATGGTATGATTTATGTTGCTTGAGATTAAGACCCTTGTTCTATGAACTTGTTCTTGTAATGATAGGTTTAAATGGTACTAAGCATACTTGATTGCATGGCTTCATGCTTGACTAGAAATGTTTGAAAATCATAAGCTAAACTTGATCTCAAATACCATAAACCTTAGCTAGGTTATACTTGACTTAAGGCTACTTACCTTGATAATTGGTTAGTAATAGGTTGCTACCTCACTAAGTACATCATGTACTTATCTTTATTGTTTCCATTCTTCCCACCTATAGTTTAAAGAGATCTCAAATTAGTTCCTTGATCTTAAAGCTATCTCCCTTAAGCTCGAAGCAAAGCACAAGCAAAGCTAGAAGTATGACTCCATTTCTATTTTTTAATATTCCTAGTTGGTGGCACCTATAATTGTATATAGTTTAAGCTAGATCATGCATTTTGCTTGTTTTGAAAGATGTATATATGACCTTGATCTTTAAGGGTTGTAAAGACTAGTTTGATAATGCTTGATGCCTATGATATTATAATTCTGTGCGAATGGGTTAGACTTGACTTGATAATTGATGGATTAGATACATGGTGTAATTGAACTTGTTATGATCAAATATGTGTAACCCCCTTAGCCCGGCCTAGACGCTTGACCCGAACTACGAAGATTACAAGGGGAAAACCAAAGTCAACCTGAAAGTCAACCTTGATTAACAACCTTTTTTTCCTTTTTATCTTTTCTAGATGCACATAAAGCCTATGTGATTACTCAAGAATCATAGGAGAGAAAAGCACAGCGATTAGAAATCAATTAGGGATTCAATTGTAAGACTTGCACTTTTAGGGACCAAAACATAAATTTTGGAAAATATAAAGACTTTGCAGATTTTAAGATTACCATTATGTAATTAGTCATATTACATGCCTCTTTGTCAAATTTCAGCTTAAAATGGCATTCCAAGTTCAATCAATTGCATGCACAACATCCAGGACTAAAATGTAAAACATGAGAACTTGAAACAATTCAAATTTGCAATCTAACGGTCAGCCGTTTCGGAACTCTGATCTCCGTATCGAAACACCCGTATCAAAACGGTGTTGACTGTTTCGGTACTCGGGTGCGTTCCGAGACCAGTATCGGAACATCCCTCTCCAGTTGCAAGAGTGTTCCGAAACACTATGGCCATTTTGTGCCCCTGTTTCGAAACACCCTGCCCTGTAACGGCATAATTTTCTAGTTTTTCACATCCTTTCACACTCAAACATATCCCAAATCATACCATAACATACCAGCAACATGGTTAGACAAAAAAGAACATATTTAAGAAGCCTAAGCTAAGGCATAGCATCAAACAAATGACCATTGAGTCTAAAGGCATGCGTCTTAGTCACAAAACCAAATATAGACTTCAAACCTCAAACAAACCATATAAGACCATTTACAAACTTCAAAAGCCAACACAAACTTGCCACAAACATAGGGAGTTCAAAATACATCTCCCAATACAACCTTGGAGCCCCATTGCCAAATATCAAAACTAAAGTATGTAAAAACATCAGCATACATGAGCTTTACACTTCCTTGGATGTTCTTAAACCTCTTGCTGCCCAAAATCACTTCAATTATCTACATTGTTGGTAAAACAAAGCGTAAGCATGTTTTCTTAGTGAGGCATGCTCTAAAGAAATCCAACACAACAATGCATTATTCAAAACTCTTTCTCAAAAGTCATTTTCTACAACATCTCATTCTATCTCATGCTTGAAAACCATTTCAAAGTAAATCACCATTTGAAAACACATGTACCTCTATTCTATCTCATGCATTCAAACCAATGCAAATCTCATGGCAAATCCATACACATGCTTGTGAAAACTAAATAATTTCATATTCAAATCTCATATGCATTTCTCATAACATAAATCATCTCAACATTCGGTACATGTGAATCAAATACATTTTCATATATTATATTGGCATTTCACATTTCATCTTTACTCGGATATTCGGATTAGCTTGACTCAAAGTCAAGTCCTACCCCGGTGGAATCTCTCATCACCGGACTCTCATGGTGATATCTCTCATCGCCACAAAGCTTGGGTATTTCACCAAGTCCTACCCCGATGGTATCTCTCATCATCGGATTCTCACTTTGGATTGGGATGGCACTACCCCCATTGCCCAACTCCAAAGAGCACGTACGAATTTTAGTTTATAGTGCACTCTCATCCTATTGATTGATCAATTATATACGGTAACTATCTCATCTTCTATGCCAATATATTATGTCAAAAACATCATCTCACCTACTGTTTTTAATGCACATTTCTCAAATCTTTCTCATCTCATTTCAAAATCATAACACATGCTTTGCATTAAATCAAAATCTCAAAACTCTTCAATGCAACATGCTATCTCATAAAATCTCAACAAAGCATCATCTCATGCTACAAATCATGCATAAAACAGTAGGTATTTGTCTATCTCAAAACAAGAGCATGTAAAAGCATTTTAGGGGCAACAACAACATAATTGAGAGCAAATCTAGCCATACTTACTTCCAGACTTAGGATGGTGTTTCAAACCAATCCTAAATCCCCAAACCTTGATTCTTTGTCCCTCAAGGACTTCTAAAACCATTCGCACTCATCGATTACGTTTCGCTTGCTCGTCGAAACGTTATCTAAGCTCTCGGCACTTCCGGATCAACACCAAAGGCGTCCGAAGATGTCTCCCCTGCTTAATACACATAAGATCAGAGGATTAATGCATCATCATGCATTGAAATCACCAGCCAACTAATCAAACTCGCTGCTCTACCCATAAGCATCATTTCGGCCACTAAAAACAACCGAAAACATCTCCAAACTCTTCCAAAACAAAGCCCAGCCAAGATCTATCACTTCTAATCATTTCTAAACCTCAATCAACACCAAAATCACCATCAACTCATCCTTAAACCTCTAGCTACAACAGAACACCAAAAACACCCCAAAAACCACCAATCTAACATGCAAAACTTAGGAATCCAAACCTATTCGGGATTTGTTTGATAAAACCTCATTTATAACATCAATTACCATCCAAAATACATTAGAATCAACCTCAAAATAGAGCCTAACCAATAGTTACAAAAATCATCAATATATCACCAAGAACCTTGAGTTTTGACACAATTTCATGTTTCCAACATTAAAGCAACTCAAAAATCATTAAAAATGATTGATAATTTGGGAATTTCAGTAAAGAACTGATCATTAGAGTAGAATGAAGAAGCTTACCTCTAATGGCTGATTTCTCCTTAATTTGGGCAAGTTTCCTTAAAAATCCAAAGTGAAAACAAGAGGATTTGATGAGAAAAAAGATTAGGAATCAAAAGGAGATTGAAATCTCATCAAAAGAAATGAAAATCAGAGGCTAATTGATGGAGGAAATGTGTTTGGCTGAGTGGAAGTTGAGAGAAAATGAAAAGAGGGAAAAAGATCGTAAAGTAGTTATGAAAGTCAAAATAGATTTTTATCTTTTAATTCCCTTTATTAAATCATTATTAAAATACCCAAAATAAAGAGAAATCTGTTTAAAAACATTTTGGTAAAATTAGCTTCTTAAAGGTTTAAAGTTTCAATCCTTTACAAAACTGTCACTAGTCAACTTTTGCAAAAGCTGCGATTTGGTCACTACACCGAAATGTAGTATTTCCAAACCTTATTTTGTAAAATTGTTTTCACTATAATCATTCATATAATAAATGAGAATTTTTAGATATTTTCCCATAATTTTAAAGCATCCCGAACTAGGTGTTCCCTAAATCTCTCTTAAACGTTCAAACCGTTCTCGACCGGTCTGATTCAAACTCTAAAACTTCTAGGCCCAAAACCAAGGCGTTACAACTCTCCCCTCTTATGAAACTTCATCCTTGAAATTTATCTTGAGGAAAAAGGTAAGGAAATTGCTTCTTCATGTCTTATTTCCTTTCCCACGTGGCTTCCTCAACACCACGATGTCTCCACAAGACTTTAACCAGTTTGATGGTCTTACCTCGGAGAACCTTATTATCTGAATCCAGAATCTCAATCGGTTCCTCATCATACGTCAAGTCTAGATTCAACTCAACCTCTTCCACAGGCATAACATGCAACGGATCTGATCTATATCTCCCAAGCATGGATACATGAAACACGTTATGTATCTTTGCTAACTCTTTAGGTAGTCTCAGCTTGTAGGCAACAGGACCCACACGTTCTATCACCTCGTATGGTCCAATGAACCTTGAGCTCAACTTTCCCTTCCAGCCAAATCTCATCAGCTTCTTCCAAGGTGAAACTTTCAGAAACACACGCTCGCCCACAGCAAATTCAATATCCTACGCTTCAAATCCGCATAAGACTTTTTCCGATCTGATGCTGCCTTCAACCGCTCACAAATGAGCTTCACCTTCTCGTTGGTTCCTTTTAACAAAGCTGGCATCAAGACCAACTTTTGTCTCGTTTCAGCCCTACAAAGAGGTGGTCTACACTTCCTCCCGTACAAAGCTGCATAAGGTGCCATTTGAATACTTGCATGGTAACTGTTACTATAAGAAAACTCATGTTGAGTGTGTAAAAGTTCTATTATTTACACCCTTTTTAACCCATATTTCTGCTGCATTCAAGCATCATTGCATTGCATTTAGGTTAGTTTACAGCCAAAACATCACAAAATGAGTAAAAGCACAGATTCTACTGAAAAAGGGTTGATTTTGCAGGTTGTTGCCATCACTGACGAAGAAGGCGGGCGCAGGGCAGAGAAGCAGAAGAGCTGAACTGGACAAGCAGATGATGAGGACGATGCTGCCATGGATCTGCCGTGACAGCAGAGGACAACAGCAAGTTAGCGGAGGAAAAGCAAAGTGGACCTCGATAGATAGAGAAAATTATGCTCGTCTGTCGTGTGAAAACCATATATTTTTCCAAGCCCCAGATCAAAAGATATGTCAAGCCAAAGCTCAAGGAGAGGAAATCCCATGAAACAAGGAGGCGGCTGAAAAGTAGGATACTTGAAGATTAAAGTCTTTATTAGAATCTTACTTTTAATTAAAGTTGTAATCCTTGTTATCTTAGAATTCTTGAGCCCAAAGCTTATATAAGGGCAAAGATTTTAACCTAGGAGAGATAATACCCCATAACCGATAACCAAACCCCTCCGCCGTTTACCCGTCGTCGACATGTTCTAATAACCCCCTAGGGCCACGAGTTGATTTGTAAAGTAGTTGCAAGGGTTGTTTTGTTTTAGGATTTTCCAAGTTCAATAAAATAAATTTCAAGTTCTCTTATTTTGGTTTTAATATCTTGCAAGAGCATCGGGAGAGCATTGTGAGGTTATCTATTTACTTAGCATCGGGAGAGTTAAGTATACGAAAGAAATAAGAACGAGTTCTCTAGTTTATAGTTGAACTATCTTGTGCCTAGGGATAGGGCAAGGTTAAGTGGCTAAGGAAGAATTCATACACATCGGTGTTCATCCTTCGATTCACGCCGGGAGGTATCATCAAAGACGTGATCATCGACAGACTTGGACCTAGGGATAGGCCAAGGCAGATCTGGGATTCTTGCCAAACTTGAAAGTACTGAGTTGGTGTGTTTGCTGCCGCGACGACCAACGGACAGCTGCCGCGACAGGTGCTGCCAGCGACAGGCGTGACGACAGAACTGGAGTTCCTAAGCAATACAATACATGCACTACTGAGCAATTCAATACCAGCCCATTCTCTCTATCTTGATAATTCTACTCTTTTATTTATGTTTTCTTCAATATTTTCGTGACAACTTTCCAAACTATTTTCTTTACTTCGTGCAGTGAAATAAGGTAAAGCTATTAGCCCAATCCCTGTGGAGACGATATCCGATACTTCGTATCACTTTACTACTTGCGTCGTGTACACTTGCACTACAATTGCGATAGACTCTTTTACACGCAACAAGTTTTTGGCGCCGTTGCCGGGGATTGGCAACATAACTACACCTTTCTTTTATTGCACTTTTCGTTTTTGTTTTTGTTTCTTTTCTTTTAATTCTTCTTTTTTATTTTTTTCGTTAGTACTTTAAACTCTTGCTTTTCACAATGTTATCTTGTTTATGTACAGATCTAAAAAAGGTGAAGATCCTGAGTATCCATTAGATCCGGAAGTTGAACGTTCATTCAATCTTAGGAACCGACTTCGTTACGTGCTAGCCAGGAACGAGTATCTTGAAGAACAGTTAGAGACAATGGCATACCAAGGAGATAATCCTGCTGCTAGAGATGGAGTTGTTATACCGCCTGACAGCGACCCGCCTGCAGCAGCCGGACGACTGTCATGCCGTGACTACATGCTGAACGATCATGTAGAGATGGAGACCACGCTGCCGGATATTGAAGTTGATAACTTTGAGCTTAAACCTGTCATGTTTAGTATGATCAACAATGCCAGACAGTTTAGTGGTGCTGTGACACAAGATGCTAGGGAGCATCTCAAAACGTTCCAGGAAATCTGTGGTTCGTTTAGACTACCAGGAGTTAATCCAGAGATACTGAGGCTTCGGTTATTCCCCCATTCATTGAGGGACAGAGCAAAAACCTGGTGGAATAAACTTACACCGGGTTCAATCGTAACTTGGGCAGATTTATCTCGTGAATTTTTATCTCATTTTAATCCTTCGCATTTATCTGAGCGATTACGTAATGAAATTGCTACTTTTCAACAGGAAGATGACGAGCCGATGCACGAGGCCTGGGACAGATTTACTAATCTTCTTCGGAACTGCCCAATGCATGGATTCCCCGTCTGGAATCAGGTAACTAAGTTCTATAATGCTGCTAACTTACAAACTCGTTTTCGAATTGATTCTGCAGCAAATGGACTATTATTGGATAAAGATCCAGACGAGGCATTGCAAGTTTTGAAAAATCTGGCCAAAAATGAGGAACAGTTTCCGACCACAAGAAGAGGGGGTAAACGGGTACTTGCTGTCAAGGACTATGAAGCCGACATCACGTTGAAATCACAGGTAGCATTCCTTACTAAAGCAATGAAAAGGTTATTGAATGATGATGGTCAACAAGGATTTGCTGTAGAGGAAGTATGCGATATCTGTGAGGGAAATCATAGTCGGGATGAGTGCCCAATACAAGTAGAAGAGGGAAAATATGTTGGAAATTACAACAAGTCGAATTACAACTCCAACAACTATAATCCCAATTGGAGAAAGGATCCCAAATTTTCCTGGAGTAACCCCAACAACGCCCTGAATCCGCAAGCACATAATCAGAATCAGGGAGGACCTAGATCGCTGACGCGACAGCAACTGCCGCCGCACCTGCCGCCGCAGCAGCAACAGCAGCCACCAGCTGCCACGAGCAGTATACTGGAACAGACTCTGGCCACCTTTATGTCTCAGACAGGTACTTATATTGAGAATATGAATCAGTTTTTCAAGAAGAAAGAAAATTTCATGGATAAAACAGAGATGAGGATGACAAATCATGAGGCTACTTTGAAATCTCTAGAAACACAAATGGGTTAGGTTTCTCAACACATTAAGCCGAGGCAGAATGGAGGATTCCCTAGTAATACTGAAAATGCTAGGCCACCCACACATGAACAGTGTAAGGCAATTACTACTAGGAGTGGGAAGAAACTGCCAGGGCCGGAAAAAGAAGTTGAAACAGGAAAGGAACCAGCCTTGGACCAACCTGCCGAGGAAGCTGCCCCGACAGGTAATAAACAGACTGCTGCCGATGAGCCTGTCACGACAGCGACGCGACAGAGGAGAAAAATGATGAACCCAAACCTCCTCAGATTCGTATGCAGTGGGAAGGACGTATTGCTGACCATCGTCCTCCGCCACCTTTTCCTCAACGGATACAGCAAGCTAAGCAAGAATCTCAACTTAAAAAGATTTATGATATTTTTAAACAGGTTCATATTAATATTCCGCTGTTAGATGCCGTTAGGGAGATGCCCGGGTACGCCAAATTTCTCAAGGATGTCATGTCAAAGAAATATAAACTTGGGGAATTTGAAACGGTAAGGATGGCAGATGGTTGCATGAGCATTCTTCATCGGCAACCACCCCAGAAAAAGAAAGATCCGGGGAGCTTCATCATACCTTGTGTAATCGGAGACAAATATGTGGGTAAGGCACTTTGTGATCTTGGTGCTAGTGTTAATTTAATGCCAAAGTCTGTTTTTCAGAAATTAGGTATTGGAAAGGCGCGGCCCACGACAGTAACTCTGCAGCTGGCGGACCGCTCTTATGTTCATCTAGAGGGAAAGATTGAAGATATTCTGGTAAGAGTGGATAAGTTTATTTTTCCTGCTGACTTTCTTATTTTAGATTATGAGGCAGATGAAAACGCACCAGTCATCCTTGGGCGACCCTTCTTAGCCACGGGAAGATCACTGATTGATGTGGAGAAAGAAGAACTCACCATGCGAGTAAACGATCAAGAGATTAAGTTGAATGTTCTCCAAGCGATGAAACATGCTGATTTGGGTGAGGATTGCAAGGCCATCATTGAAGTTATCCTTGATCAACCCTGCAATTGGTCGAGCTGTCACGACAGCACTGACGACAGCACCGACGACAACAACTCCTCGGACTATGATACATCTGATACTGAAGATCAGGAGGAGGTAAACTGGTTAGGCAATCGTCCAGGTAAGTTATTCGAACCTTTGAATTATACTTCGGATAACCATTTAATCCAAAAGCCATCTACTATTGAACCACCTGCCTTAGAACTGAAGCCCCTGCCAGGGCAGCTTAAATATGCCTTTCTTGGTTCAAATGATATGTTGCCCGTAATCATCTCTTCTAAGCTGCCCCAGGAACAGGAACGACAGCTAATCGACATGCTTAGGCAGCACAAAAAGGCAATTGGATGGACGATAGCAGACATTCAAGGCATTAGTCCGGCGTTATGCATGCACAAAATCCTCCTCGAGGAAGATCATAAGCCGACTATTGATGCCCAAAGGCGGCTAAACCATGTGATGAAAGAGGTGGTGCGTAAAGAGATAATTAAGTGGTTAGATGTTGGTATTATTTACGCCATCTCTGACAGCAAATGGGTGAGCCCGGTGCAATGTGTTCCCAAGAAAGGAGGAATGACAGTGATAACCAACGAGAACAATGAGTTAATCCCAACCAGGACTGTGACCAGTTGGAGGGTTTGTATGGACTATCGGAAGCTTAACAAAGCTACCCGAAAGGACCATTTTCCTTTATCCTTTATTGATCAAATGCTCGATAGATTAGCGGGTAAATCTTACTATTGTTTTCTTGATGGTTATTCAGGTTATAATCAAATTGCTATTGCACCGGAGGATCAAGAAAAGACAACTTTCACATGCCCCTACGGAACGTACGCTTTTAGGAGGATGTCGTTTGGACTATGTAATGCACCCGCCACCTTCCAAAGGTGCATGATTGCTATATTCTCCGACATGGTAGAGGACTTCCTTGAGATATTTATGGATGATTTTTCCGTCTTTGGAGACGATTTTGAGAGCTGCCTTGGCAACCTACAAAAGGTACTTGAAAGATGTGAAAAAGCAAATCTTGTTTTGAATTGGGAAAAATGCCACTTTATGGTGGATGAGGGGATAGTCCTTGGCCATAAGATTAGCTGTCGTGGGATAGAAGTCGACAGGGCTAAAATAGAAGTAATTGAGAAGCTGCCGCCGCCGACCACAGTCAAGGGTATTAGGAGTTTTTTAGGGCATGCTGGTTTTTATCGAAGGTTTATTTCAAATTTCTCAAAAATCACCAAGCCCCTATGTCATCTCTTAGAGCAGAACCGACCCTTTGACTTTAATGATGAATGTACTGAAGCATTCAAGGTTCTGAAGGAAAAACTGGTAACAGCCCCCATAGTACAGCCACCAGACTCGACACAGCCATTTGAGATTATGTGTGATGCTAGTGACTATGCATTCGGGGCAGCACTTGGGCAGCACAGAGATAAGCTGTTTCATGTCATATACTATGCCAGTAAAACATTGAATGACGCCCAAGTGAACTACACCACCACAGAAAAGGAGCTATTAGCTGTGGTATTCTCCATCGACAAGTTTCGTTCTTACATACTTGGAACGAAGGTAATAGTGCACACAGACCATTTTGCCCTGAAGTATTTGTTCACAAAGAAGGATGCAAAGCCTAGATTGATACGGTGGATCTTGCTATTACAAGAGTTCAACCTTGAGATCAAGGACAAAAAGGGGACAGAAAATCAGGTGGCAGACCACTTGTCAAGATTGGAGAAGGGACAGAGTCTACCAATCGACGAGAAAAATATACTGGAGACCTTCCCAGATGAGCAGCTCTTTGCTGCCGCAATTGCTGTCGCGACAGCCATGGCGGCAGGTAAGTCTTCTGAACTCCCCTGGTATGTTGATTTCGTTAATTTTATAGTTAGCGGAATACTTCCTTCTGATCTTAATTATCAAGCCAGGAAGAGGTTCCAAAATGATGTTAAGCATTATTATTGGGACGAACCTCTTCTTTTCAAACTATGCACAGAACAGGTTATAAGGAGGTGTGTACCACAAGAAGAACAAGAAGACATTCTCCATCACTGCCATGCTTCACAATATGGAGGTCACTTAGGAGGCAATAAAACTACTGCCAAGGTGCTGCAGTCAGGGTTCTACTGGCCGACACTGTATAAAGATGCACAGAACTTCTACAAGAACTGTGACAGGTGCCAGCGGACAGGTAACATCTCGAGGAGAAACGAGATGCCACTGCAGAACATTCTGGAAGTCGAGATCTTCGACGTTTGGGGGATTGATTTCATGGGACCTTTTCCATCTTCATGTGGAAATCTATACATCCTCTTAGCAGTGGATTATGTCTCTAAGTGGGTTGAAGCCATCGCCACTCAAAAGAATGATGCCAAGACAGTCCAAAAGTTTTTGCACAAAAACATTTTTTCTAGATTTGGCATCCCCAAGGCGATTATCAGTGATGAAGGGAGACATTTTGACAATAGGGTCATTGTTGCCGCCTTGAAGAAATATGGTGTCAAGTACATGATCGCGACAGCATACCACCCACAGACCAATGGACAAGCTGAGATATCTAATAGGGAAGTTAAGAACATTCTTGAAAAGATGGTTAAGCCAACTAGGAAAGATTGTTCTTTACTCCTTAATGATGCATTATGGGCATATAGGACAGCTTTTAAGACTCCATTGGGCATGTCTCCATACCGATTGATCTATGGGAAAACCTGTCACTTGCCTGTCGAGATAGAGCACAAAGCATATTGGGCAATCAAGGCCGTGAATATGGACTTGGACAAGGCAGGCCAGAAAAGGCTGTTAGATCTGAACGAGCTTGAGGAAATACGGACAATGGCCTACGACAATGCAAGAATCTATAAGGAGAAAACTAAGAAGTGGCATGACAGGAAGTTGCTGCCACGACAGTTCTGCCCAGGGCAGCTTGTGTTGTTATTCAATTCTAGACTGAAACTCTTCCCAGGAAAGCTAAAGTCTAGATGGTCTGGCCCGTTCCAAGTGGTACAAGTTTTTCCCCATTGTGCCATCACAATCCAATCATTAAAAGACGGGCACCAATTCAAAGTCAACGGACAGCGTCTCAAGCATTATCAGGGGACTGAAGCCCCAGGAATACAGGAAGTGGTTACTTTAGGAGATGCCCCACAAGGCATCCCTAATTTAACCTAAATTTTATTTTCATTTATTTTATTACTTAGTATTATTTATTAGGAAATTAGGTTTATTTTATTTAAATAATGTTTTTTATATTTTCTGTTTTCAGCAAATAAAGGAGTCAAGAAGAAAAGAAGAAGTGACCCAAGCCCACCATCCATCCATCAGCCCAACAGAGCCCATTTATTGAAGCCTGTCGTTCCAGCTGCCGCCGCAGACACGGATAAGACAGGCTGTCAACAGACTGACACGGCAGACGCAGAAACGTGTGGCAGACGCCTAACAGACGCATAAATGCGTGTCAGACACGCCAAATCTCAACAGTCGCTCCGTTATTCACGCCTGTCGTTACAGCATTAAACGGGCAGCAACTCGACCGCTATAAAACCACGTTCTTATTTCCATTTTCATCACTTCTGCTTATTCTTACTTGCTTTCTCCTCTCGTTTTTCTTTGTTTTCTTTACTTTCACAACCCTTGCAACTAAAATGTCTTCTAGACAGACCCGCCGCGGTGCTGCCTCAGCCTCTTCATCAGCAGCACCCACACCGTCGGCCTTCGCCACCAAGGAATTATGGGAAGAAAGAGGTTTTATCTACATCCGCAAGGCTCCGAACATGGGGCTTCGACCATTCATCGCGAGGGCCATACGAGCTCAACTATGGAAACAGTTTGCAGAACAACCGGCAGAATTAAACGACACATTGGTACGGGAGTTTTATGCTGCCATCAACAGCAAGACGGCGACATCCGTCACTGTCCGAGGGGTCAAGGTACCATTCACAGCTGACAGCATCAACCACATGTATGGCCTCTATTTTGGTCCAAACGACGATGCCCATCAGCAATTTTTGGACACCCTCGACGCTGCTGCCTACGGAGCTATCATGGCAGAAGTGACAGAGGAAGGAACGACATGGAACACAAGCAAAAAGAACCCCAACTCTGTCAAAAGGGGGCAGCTCCTCCCAGAAGCAAAGCTATGGAACGCTTTCATCAAAAAGCGTATCCTGCCGTCCTCTCATCACACGACGGTAGACCAGCAGCGGCTCGCCCTCATTCATTCGATCATGAACGACCGGCCTATCAACGTGGGCCGCTATATGAGGGACAGCATCTTGGACTGCACATTTCGCTCCACCTCCCGCCTTTGCCTCCCATTCATGATCACTTCTCTTTGCCGCTGTGCTGCCGTCCCCGAAACCACCACCGACAAATTGGTACAAGGCAGAGGCTGGACTGACAACAACATAACCAGCCTCATGGAGCTGATAGTCGCTACCCCACTCTCCTCTTTCAACCCGGCTGCTTCCCCAGCAGAATCATCCGAGGAACCTACCGATGAACCTGCCCATGAACCTGCCACAGCAGCCGCCCAGACCAACCAATCTGCCCAGATCCTTGCTGCAATACAACGGGTGGAAGACAGACAAATGGGGCTGATGACATTCATCCGGGATTTCGCCAACTCGACGGTAAATTTCATTACCAACACTTTAAATTATCCCGATGTTATTTTCCCCACCTTCCCTGCCCACTATTTCCACATTCCCTCCCCTATCCACACACCTACACCACCTGTCTCCCCCCATGCACACTCTGCTGCTTCCACCCCATCACCTACCCAGCCGGCAGCTGACAGCCCAACGGCCGAAACCTCCGCCCGAGGAGCGAAGCGACCTGCCTTACATGACATCGAGACAGACCCACCTATTAGGAGGAATTTGGCGAAGGACTTCACGCCTGTCAAGAGGCAGAAACGTGTGGCAGACATAAAACTAATGCCCAAAGCCAACACCACCACCACCAGCACTTGGGATAGTGGCAGCAGCTCAGACATCCAGGTCGTGGAGCAACCTACCCAGCCTGCCCCACAACCCAGACGCCGCCACCAGATCCGTGTCAGCAGCAGCAGTGAAGACAGTGATTGAAATTGAAATTTTGTGATGTATCTGCCTTCATTCTATCTGTCATTTGCATTGAGGGCAATGCAACCCTCGAGTTTGGGGGTGGCAACCCTCCATTTTAATGGAGTCTTAGTACATTTTTTTTAATTAATTGTTGTGTCTTTTAAGTTCTCTTAAAAAAAACAGAAAAGATTAAACTGTTGGCTTAAAACTGTGAAGTTACTTGCCTGTCATGACAGCTCTGTCGTGGCAGCATCTTTAGGACAGATTAAGTAGAAGTTTAGAGCCTTTCTATAGTTCTGAAAACTTAAACACCATTGTGACTGTTATACTGCTTAGATTTCTTTTAGCCAAACTAGAATAGGAAGCTTAGCACTTGAATAGCCCCTAGAGGTGCCTAACACTGGCTCTAGGAAAGAAGTTTAGCAAAATAGACTCAATAGCCCTAGAGGTGCCCGAAACCGGCTCTAGGAAGTTAGCTAGAGGTGCCCGAAACCGGCTCTAGTGAAACTTTAGCTTGAAAAATAAAAAAGCAAGTCAAAACAGAAAATCAAAGAAGCATGAAAATGTGCCTTCAAAAAGATAAACTTTGGCATAAAAATTCAAGTTAAGAGTTGAATATTCTAGTGAAACTAAGAGAATCTTGGCATATAACTATTCACAAGCATGCACACACTGCACAAGAACTATAGTGAGATTCCAGACAGATCCTAATCTTTCCGACAGGTTGCTGCCGCCACAGAGAATGAGCGACGGGTAAGGGACAGTCACTGTTTGAAGGCCAACACAAAAATATTCATTTTTCTTTTAGGTCTTAATTGCTTGAGGGCAAGCAAAAACTTGAGTTTGGGGGTGTGTTGAGTGTGTAAAAGTTCTATTATTTATACCCTTTTTAACCCATATTTCTGCTGCATTCAAGCATCATTGCATTGCATTTAGGTTAGTTTACAGCAAAACATCACAAAATGAGTAAAAGCACAGATTCTACTGAAAAAGGGTTGATTTTGCAGGTTGCTGCCATCACTGACGAAGAAGGCGGGCTCAGGGCAGAGAAGCAGAAGAGTTGAACTGGACAAGCAGATGATGAGGACGATGTTGCCATGGATCTGCCGTGACAGCAGAGGACGACAGCAAGTTAGCGAAGGAAAAGCAAAGTGGACCTCGATAGATAGAGAAAATTATGCTCGTCTGTCGTGTGAAAACCATATATTTTTCCAAGCCCCGGATCAAAAGATATGTCAAGCCAAAGCTCAAGGAGAGGAAATCCCATGAAACAAGGAGGCGGCTGAAAAGTAGGATACTTGAAGATTAAAGTCTTTATTAGAATCTTACTTTTAATTAAAGTTGTAATCCTTGTTATCTTAGAATTCTTGAGCCCAAAGCTTATATAAGGGCATAGATTTTAACCTAGGAGAGATAATACCCCATAACCGATAACCAAACCCCTCCGCCATTTACCCGTCGTCGACATGTTCTAAAAAACCCCTAGGGCCACGGGTTGATTTGTAAAGTAGTTGCAAGGGTTGTTTTGTTTTAGGATTTTCCAAGTTCAATAAAATAAATTTCAAGTTCTCTTATTTTGGTTTTAATATCTTGCAAGAGCATCGGGAGAGCATTGTGAGGTTATCTATTTACTTAGCATCGGGAGAGTTAAGTATACGAAAGAAATAAGAGCGAGTTCTCTAGTTTATAGTAGAACTATCTTGTGCCTAGGGATAGGGCAAGGTTAAGTGGCTAAGGAAGAATTCATACACATCGGTGTTCATCCTTCGATTCACGCCGGGAGGTATCATCAAAGACGTGATCATCGACAGACTTGGACCTAGGGATAGGCCAAGGCAGATCTGGGATTCTTGCCAAACTTGAAAGTACTGAGTTGGTGTGTTTGCTGCCGCGACGACCAACGGACAGCTGCTGCGACAGGTGCTGCCAGCGACAAGCGTGACGACAGAACTGGAGTTCCTAAGCAATACAATACATGCACTACTGAGCAATTCAATACCAACCCATTCTCTCTATCTTGATAATTCTACTCTTTTATTTATGTTTTCTTCAATATTTTCGTGACAACTTTCTAAACTATTTTCTTTACTTCGTGCAGTGAAATAAGGTAAAGCTATTAGCCCAATCCCTGTGGAGACGATATCCGATACTTCGTATCACTTTACTACTTGTGTCGTGTACACTTGCACTACAATTGCGATAGACTCTTTTACACGCAACAACTCCACCAAAGGCAAGTGCTTCTCCCAAGAGCCTTGGAATTCAATAACACAGCACCTCAACATATCCTCGAGCACTTGGATAACACGCTCCGACTGTCCATCCGCTTACGGATGATAAAAAGTACTGAAATTCAGTCGCGTACCCAATGCTTGATGCAAACACTCCCAAAACCTTGCGGTAAACCTCGGATCTCTATCCGACACTATAGATTTTGGCACTCCATGCAACCGTACAATCTCAGCAATGTACAACTCTGCAAGCTTATCCAAGGTATACGTAGTATGCACAGGCAAGAAATGTGCACACTTCGTGAGGCGATCCACAATCACCCATACATAATTCTTCTTTGATGGCGATAAAGGCAAACTAGACACAAAGTCCATGGTGATCCTCTCCCACTTCCATTCAGGAATTCTTAACGGCTGCAACAACCCTGAAGGAAATTTATGTTCAGCCTTAACTCGCTGACAAACCATGCATTTACTAACATACTCAGCGACACCTTTCTTCAATCCCACCCAATAGTACTCATCCTTCAGATCACGGTACATCTTTGTACTACCGGGGTGCATAGAAAAAGGACTACTATGAGCTTCAGTCAGAATAGTGCGCCTCAACTCAACATCATTCGACACCACTATCCGACTCCCAAAACATAAAACACCATCCTCATTGAAACAGAAATCCGATGGCCTACCTTCTGCAATATCCTAGACATGTGGCACCAAAGAATCATCCAACAGTTGTTTATCCTTTATCAACTGAACTAGAGATGGGTTCACTTGCAATTCAGCAACAAGACCACCATCCCGCGATATGCTCAAGCTAGCAAACATCACTCTCAATTCCACTACCACTTTCCTGCTCAAAGCATCGGCCACAACATTGGCATTCCTTGGATGATACTCTATCGTTAGATCGTAATCCTTACGCAACTCCACCCAACGTCGTTGCCTAAGATTCAACTCTTTCTGAGACACCAGGTACCTCAAACTTTTATAATCTGTGTACACAGTACACTTCTCACCATAGAGATAATGTCTTCAGATCTTTAAAATAAAAACCACTAGTGCTAACTCAATGTCATGCGTAGGATAATTGCGCTTATTCACTTTCAACTGTCGTGATGCATAAGCCACTACCCTACCCTCTTGCATCAACACACACCCCAAACCAACTTAGGATGCATCACTATACACCACAAACTTTTTCCCTGATTCAGGTTGAACCAAAATATGAGCTTGCATCAAAGCGGCCTTAAGCTTCTCAAAAGCTTGTTGTCTCACTTCCGTCCATTCATACTTAACATCCTTCTGCAAAAACTTCGTCAAAGGGGTAGCAATCTTAGAAAATCCATCCACAAACCTCCTGTAGTAACCTGCCAACCCAAGGAAACTACAAACTTCATGAACGGACCGAGGATGCTTCCAATTCATCACCGCCTCAATCTTCTGAGGATCAACTCGAATCCCTTCAGCCGAAACCACATGGCCAAGAAAAACAACTTCCTTTAGCCAGAACTCACATTTGCTCAGCTTAGCATAAAGCTGATTTTCTAATAATGCTTGCAAAACGATCCTCAAATGACCCTCATGCTCCTCCTTATTACGATAGTACACAAGGATATCATCGATGAACACCACAACAAACTTATCTAAGAATTCATGAAACACCATGTTCATCATGTCCATGAAAGTAGCAGGAGCATTCGTCAATCCAAACGACATCACTAGAAATTAATAATGCCCATATCACATTTGAAAGGTTGTTTTCGGCACATCCACATCCTTAACCTTTAGCTGATAGTATCCTGACCTCAAATCTATCTTTGAAAACACAGCCGCTCCTCGAAACTGATCAAAAAGATCATCAATCCTCGGCAAAGGATACTTGTTCTTGATGGTCAACTTATTCAGCTGACGATAATCAATACACATCCTCATCGTGCCATCTTTCTTTTTAACAAACAAGACCGGCACACCCCAAGGTGACACACTAGGCCGAATAAAGCCTCGGTCAAGAAACTCTTGAAGTTGCGTTTTCAACTCCTTGGGTGCCATGCGATAGGGAGAAATGGACACCAGAGTTGTGTTCTCATACAACTCAATTCCAAATTCAACCTCCCGACTAGGCGGCAAACTAGGTAATTCCTCCTGAAACACTCCAGGAAACTCACACACGATCTTTATATCATGTACGTGAACCTCCTTTGTACTAGGATTCATAACAAAGACTAGATAAGCCTCATATCCTTCACCCAACATCCGGCACGCTTTAAGCGTAGACACCACGTTAGATAGAAACTTCACATTTTCTCCCACCACCACAACCTCATAATCATCCGCAAGTTTTAGCGAAACTCGCTTGTTTTTAAAATCCACAACAGTTCTATGCTCAACGAGCCAATCCATGCCAAGAATTATGTCAAAACCATAGAATGACAATTCCATTAGATCGACAAGAAACACATGATCTTGCACCATTAAGGGGCACCTTCTATGCAATCTTCTTGTTACAACTATCTCATGATCTTGGAGTATCGGATATCGTCTCCACAGGGACTGGAAATAGCTTTATCCTATAATTGTTGCACGAGAGAGATAAAGAGTTTAAATTGTTTGGAAGATAATATTGGAGAATAATGAATATAAAAGATAAAAGATTCAGGGTTAAGAGATAGGCCGATATTGATTTTCTCGGTAGTGCAGGTGTTGCACTGAAGAGAAACTTATGTTCTATCGTCGTCCCTGTCGCGGCAGAAGTCTGTTGTTGTTGCGATAGCGTTCACAAAACTCTGTACTTCAATCTTGGCAAGAATCCCTGCTATGACTTGTCCTATCCCTAGGCCCAAGTGTTGTTGATGAACACTTCTTGGATGATACCTCCCGGCGTGAATCGAAGGGTGAACACCAATGTTGTTGAATTCTTCTTTAGCCACTTAACCTCGTGCTTATCCCTAAGCCGAGATGGTTTAACCATAAACTAGAAAACTCGTATTTATTACGTTCGTATGCTTGACTCTCCCGAAATCAAACAAATAAATAACCTCACAATGCTCTCCCGATACTCTTGCGAGATGTGAAAAACCTGAATAAATAAACTTGAAGTTTAATTGCTTTGAACAAAATTATTCCTAAAACAGTATAACCCTTGCAACTACTTTACAGAATCAACCCTTAGCCTTAGGGGAAGTTTAGAACATGATGAGAAGGGGGAAACGACAAGGGTTTTGGGGAAGATGGCTAGGTATGAGATATCCTTCCCTAGGTCAAATTACATGCCTTTATATAGGCCTTGGGTCCAAGTTTTCTAATATGGCAAGAATACAAGTTTAAACTAAAGTACAACTCTATTGGAGATTAAATCTTCTGAGTATATGCCTTTAATTCGTCCTCTTTTCTTGCTTTGGGTTTCTTTCTTGGACTTTGGGCTTGGCCTTCATTCTGCCCCAGGGCTCAGAAAAATATAGGAGTGGTCCACGACAGATCGGCTTGAATTCCTCTATCTATCGAGCACCACTTCACTTTTCCCTTTCACCAATGATGTCGTCATGGCTGCCATGGCAGTGGCCACGGCAGCGTTATTTCCTTGACTTCAATCATGTGCTCCAGCTTTGCTTCCTTGCTACACTGAGTCTGCCACAGCAAATGCCTGCAAAAGTGACCAAAATCAGTAGCAACTGTGCCATTTTATCTATTTGTGATGTATATGTGAAACTTTACCTAAATGCAATGAATTATGCTTGAATGCAGCAATAATATGGGTTAAATAAGGGGTAAAATATAGAACTTTTGCACACCCAACACACCCCTAAACTCAAGTTCTTGCTTGCCCTCAAGCAAATATGACCTAACTAAAAATGAAAGTTTTTGTTTTGGCTTAATTCAGTGAACCTTTCCTTACCTACCACGTATTCCCTATCAAGAGCAATACCTTGTCGGATGTTTCTGGATTTATTTGGAACAATGCTATAATTCTTGTGTAGTGTGTGCAGGTTTTGTGAACAACTATGTATCTAGACTCCTTTAATCTACCAGAATAAGCATTCTTACAAACTTGAGTTTATGCCTACTTCATTTTTTCTAGAGGCAATTCTTAGGCTCCTTTAGTTTTTTCTGACTCTTGATTTAACTGCATCTTTTATGGAGGCAATTCTTAGGCTCCTTTAGTTTTTTCTAACTTAAGCTCAATGAGAAATCTCCCTAAATTAGTGCAAGGCAGTTTTGCAAGCAAATGAGTCTGAATTCTTCCTTTCCCTTTTTTCCTTTCCTAGAGCCACTGTTAGGCACCTCTAGAGGCAATTTCAAGTGGGTAAACAATCCTATTCTAGTGTACTATGGAAGTCTAAATAGCATAAGAGTTACAAAAGTGTTGTATAGATCAGAATTATAGCAAGGCTCTAAACAGTTCCTAAAATTTCCTAAAGGCACTGTCACGACAGAGTATGACGCGGCAGGTAAGTTTAGTTCAAAAGACTTAAGCCAATTATGCACGACGGAGTATGTCACGGCAGGTAAGTATTCCCTCCCTTATGTAGCGACCGACATTTATTGATCTTTCATTTAAAATGGAGTGCGCAAGAGCTAACATTGGTCTGTCGACCGTGTTGTTGTGGGAGGATGGCATGATGCGTTTCTTCACAAAGTGATTCCATAGTTTGGCTTGTGGAGTCAACTGAGTTCTCTTCACCGTCCACCGATGTTTAGGGTCGGTATTCTATTATGTCCCTTCCTCAGTGAGCTCTGCCATGACCGCGTTGTAGTCTGCCGGTGACGGACTATTGACGAATCTTTTGTGGGAGTCCTCCTTCTTACTCACATATAGGTCGTAGAGGGTGTTGATGTAAGAAGGCTCGAGGGAGAGTTGTTTACCTCGAACTGTTACAGTCGTGGTGTCTTTGCTATCGACGATAGCGTAGAACTCCCTGACTAGTGTGATGTTCATCTCTTCCGGTTGGGCCGCAAACAGCTGTCATTTGAGGGCATGGATTTTTCTTGCTATAAAGCTTTCAAGCCCTAGGTCTCACATGGGTTCGGTGTAGAGGAACCCTCTTTCCTCCCACATGTCCCTCTTCTTGAAGGAGCTGTGGTATCTCGTGGCGGATCGGTGGAGGCGAAACAGTCTGGAATGGCGTTATGGCTTGGGGTGGAGATTGTTGCGGCAGAACTGGAGGCAGCACTTCGACGGGTTTGTCTGCTAGTCATTTTTGCAGGGACTGTAGGAAAATGTAAAGAAAATTTTTTAAAGATCTTAAACAGAGGAAACAAGTTTAGAAAATGAGAATGAGGTGAGAAATGAATAGTGAATGGGGTTTATATAGATTGGTGATTTTCTGCCCGTTGGAGCTGTAACGGCAAGCGCAAATAACGGGGTCAGCTGTTACACGGTTTCTGATGCGTCTGTCACGCATTTCCATGTCTAATGCGCGTTTGTTACACGTTTGCATGTCTGTCGCGACAGCTAGGTGACATAATATCTTTTCCTCATATGTCGCGACAGCTGATGACAAGATGTGACGACAGATTCGTCCGTTAGGCTTTTTGGGCTGCTGTGGGTATGGTGGGCTTGTTCATTCCTTCTCTTCGACTTGTTTCCTTTGTTTCCTAAAAAATTGATAAATAAAATAAAATATTAATTCCTAAAATAAAATAATTAAATCTTAATTCCTAATAAATAAGTAAAATAAAATAAAGTAAAAACTAAGTTAAATCAGGGATGCCTTGAGGGGCATCTCCTAAAGTAACTACTTCTTGTATCCTTGGGGCTTCAGTTCCCTGATAATGCTTTAGTCTATGTCCGTTGACTCTGAATTGGTTCCCGTCCTTTAGGGATTTGATTATAATGGCACCATGGGGGAAAACCTAGACTTCTTGGAAAGGACCGGATCATCTAGATTTAAGCTTTCATGGGAAAAGTTTTAACCTAGAGTTAAACAACAACACCCGCTGCCCTGGGCAGAACTGTCGTGGCAGCAGCTTCTTGTCGTGCCACCTTTTGGTTTTGTCTTTATATATCTTGGCATTGTCGTAGGCCATTGCTCGAATTTCTTCAATTTCATTCAAGTCTAGTAGCCACTTTTGTCTTGCCTTGTTCAAGTCCATATTTACTGCCTTGATAGCCCAGTAAGCTATGTGTTCTATCTCAACAGGTAAATGACATGTTTTCACGTAGATAAGCTTGTAGGGTGACATTCCCAATGGTGTTTTGAACGCTGTTCTGTAGGCCTAGAGTGCATCATTGAGGTGCAAAGACCAATCTTTTCGAGTGGGTTTAACCATCTTCTCAAGTATGTTCTTTACTTCTCGGTTGGATATCTCGGTCTGCCCATTGGTTTGAGGGTGGTATGCTGTTGCGATCCGGTGCTTTACACCGTATTTTCTCAAGGCAGCAGCAATTACCCTGTTATCAAAATGTCTCCCCTTGTCACTGATGATCGCCTTAGGAATGCCAAATCTGGAGAAAATATTCTTGTGCAGAAATCTCTGAACAGTTTTGGCGTCATTTTTCTGAGTGGCGATCGCTTCTACCCACTTGGACACATAATCAACTGCCAGTAGGATGTACAGGTTCCCACAAGATGCTGGGAACGGTCCCATAAAATCGATTCCCCATACATCGAAGATTTCGACTTCTAAAATGTTCTACAGTGGCATCTCATGCCTTCTCGAGATGTTCCCGGTCCTTTGGCATTTGTCACAACTTTTGTAGAAGGCTTGTGCATCCTTGAACAGTGTGGGCCAATAGAGACCAGATTGCAAAACCTTGGCAGCGGTTTTGTTTCCACCTAGGTGGCCTCTATATGGGGAAGCATGGCAGTGGTGAAGCACAGCTTCCTGTTCATCCTGTGGTACGCATCTCCTGATAATTTGATCTGCACAATGTTTGAAAAGAAGAGGTTCGTCCCAATAATAATGTTTTGCATCATTTTGGAACCTCTTCCTTGCTTGGTAATTAAGTTCATGAGGTAGTACCCCGCTAACAATGTAATTAACAAAATCAGCGTACCAAGGAGTTTCAGAAAACTTACCTGCCACTATGGCTGTCGCGGTAGTGTTGGTGGCGGCAAACAGCTACTCGTCTGGGAAAGTCTCCAATATGTTGGTCCTATCTGTCGGTACTCTTTACCATCTCGAATCTCGACAAGTGGTCTGCTACTTGGTTTTCTATCCCCTTTTTATCCTTGATGTCAATGTCGAACTCTTGCAGCAGCAGAATCCAACGTATCAGTCTCGGTTTTGCATCCTTTTTCGTGAACAGATACTTCAGTGCTGAATGGTCTGTATGGACCACCACCTTCGTTCCAAGTATGCATGGACGGAACTTGTCGATTGAGAACACCACGGCTAATAGTTCCTTTTGCGTTATGGTGTAGTTCACTTGGGCATCATTCAGTGTTTTGCTAGCATAGTAAATCACATGGAAGAGCTTATCCTTCCTCTGCCCTAGTGCTGCCCCGATAACATAGTCACTGGCATCACACATTATCTAGAATGGCAAACTCCAGTCTGGTGGTTGTATGATCGGGGCTGTTACCAGCTTCTCCTTCAGAATTCTGAATGCCTCAGTACATTCAGTATTAAAGTTAAAGGGACGATTCTGCTCCAATAAGTGGCATAAATGCTTGGTAATCTTCGAGAAATTGGCAATAAATCATCGATAAAACCCAGCATGCCCTAAGAAACTCCGAATCCCCTTGGCTGTGGTGGGTGGCGGCAGCTTTTCGATGACTTCTATTTTTGCTCTATCACCCTCGATGTCGCGGCAGCTTACCTTGTGGCCTAGGACTATCCCTTCATCCACCATGAAGTGGCATTTTTCCCAGTTTAAGACCAAATTCGCTTATTCGCATCTTTTAAGCACCTTCTGTAGGTTGCCTAAACAACCTTCAAAACTGTCTCCAAAGACGGAAAAATCGTCCATGAAAATCTCTAGGAAGTCCTCCACCATGTCGGAGAATATTGCCATCATGCACCTTTGAAAGGTTGCTGGTGCATTGCAGAGTCCAAATGACATTCTCCGGAAAGCATAAGTGTCGTACGAGCATGTGAAGGTAGTTTTCTCTTGATCTTCCGGTGCAATCGCTATCTGATTGTAACCTGAGTAACCATCAAGAAAATAATAGTAAGGTTTCCACGCTAATCTATCAAGCATTTGATCAATAAAAGGTAGGGGAAAATGGTCCTTCCGGGTAGATTTGTTAAGCTTCCGGTAATCCATACAAACCCTCCAACCGATCATAGTCCTGGTTGGGGTTAGCTCCTTTTCTTCGTTGATCACCACGGTTATTCCTCCCTTTTTAGGTACACATTGTACCGGGCTCACCCACTTACTATCCGAGATGGCGTATATGATTCTGGCGTCAAGCCATTTGATAATCTCTTTTCTCACCACTTCTCGCATATCGTCGTTTAAGCGTCTCTGAGCATCAATAGTCGGCTTATGATCATCTTCCAGGAGAATTTTATGCATACATAATGCCGGACTAATGCCTTGGATGTCAGCTATTGTCCATCCAATGGCCTTCTTACGCTGTTGTAGCATACCAATTAGTTGATGCTCCTGTTTCTGCATTAACTTGGAAGAGATGATTACGGGTAACGTATCATTCAAACCAAGAAAAACATATTTAAGCTGCCATGGTAGGGGCTTAAGATCTAGAATAGGTGGCTCTTCAATTGAAGGCTTTTGGATTATATGTTCATTCGAGGTATAGTTTAGGGGCTCAAAGAACTTACATGGACGATTGCCTATCAAATTTACCTCCTCATGACCTTCAGTGTCGGATATGTCTGAATCAGAGGAGTCATTGTCGTCATTGCTGCCGTGACAGTCTTCCAGATGACTGATGTGGCAGTGACCAAATTTTATGTCATGGCAGCTCGACCTGATACAGGGTTGGTCAAGGATTACTTCAGCGATGGCCTTGCACTCTTCTTCTGCATCGGCATGTTTGATTGATTGCAGAACATTGAGTTTGATTTCTTGATCATTTACTCTCATGGTCAATTCTCCTTTCTCTACATCGATCATAGATCTGCTTGTGGCTAGGAAGGGCCGCCCAGGATGATCGGTGCATTTTCATCTGCTACACAGTCTAACACAAGAAAGTCATCAGGAAAAATAAATTTATCCACTCTTACCAGAATATCTTCGATCTTCCCTTCTGGTTGTACGTAAGAGCGGTCTGCCAACTGCAGCATGACTGTCGTGGGTCATGCTCGTCCAATACCTAACTTCTGAAACATAGATTTTGGCATTAAATTTATGCTAGCACCAAGATCACAAAGTGCCTTACCCATGAATTTGTCACCAATTATGCACGGTATATTGAAGCTCCCAGGATCCTTCTTCTTCTGGGGTGGATGTCTGTGCAAGATAGTCATGCATCCTTCTGTCATTTTTATCGTTTCGGATTCCCCAAGTCTGGATCTTTTTGACATGGCATCCTTGAGAAATTTCGCGTAACCCGGCATCTGCTTGATGGCCTCTAACAACGGTATATTAATATGTACCTGCTTAAAAATATCATAAATCTTTTTGAGCTGGTACTCTTGTTTCTATTTTTGTAACCGCTTTGGAAAAAGAGGTGGAGGACGGTAATCTTCAAGGCGTCCTTCACATGGTATTTGGATCTGAGGAGGCTTAGGTTCTTCAGCATTCTTTTCTTGCTCCTTTTTCCCTTCTGATGCCGTGACAGGTGTGTCGACAGCAGGTTGCTCTTCTTCTGCCGGGGCAGTGTTCACGGCAGGTGTATCTAGGGTCGGTTCCTCAATTGGTCTAGTTCTCATCTCTGGTTCTTGTAGTTGTTTCCACTCCTAGTTTTAATTGCTTAACACTGCTCATGTGTGGGTTTTCTAGTGACCTCAGTATCACTAGGGAATCCTCCGTTTTGCCTTGGCTTGATATGGTGGGAAACCTGGCCCATCTGTGTCTCCAGTGATTCCAGGGTGGCCTCATGGTTAGTCATCCTCATCTCTTTCTTGTCAATGAATGACCCAGTTTTCTTGACAAAGTGATCCATTTTTTCCATGTAAGCTTTTGTCTGTGACATGAATGTTGCCAATGTCTGCTCTAGTATACTAGGTGCGACTACTGGCTGCTGTTGCGGCTGCTGCTGTGGTTGCTGCCATGACAAGATTCTAGGTACCCCATGGTTTTGGTTGTTTTGCACCTGAGGATTCAGTGCGTTGTTTGGATTACTCCAGGAGAACTTGGGATCTTTCCTTCAGTTGGGATTGTAACTGTTGGAATCGTAATTTCTTGGCTTGTTGTAATTTCCAACGTACATCTCTTCTTCTAACTGTAATGGACAGTCTTCCGAACTGTGGTTCCCACTGCAATTTTCACATACCTCTTCTGAAGAATAGACAGGTTTCGAATCTTTCCGTAACAGATTTTCCACCGCCTTTGTGAGGTAAGCAACCTGTGATTTCAGGGAATTGTCAGCTTCATAATCCTTTACAGTTATCCCTCGTTTACCTCTCCTTGCTGTAGGGAATTGCTCGTCATTCTTTGCTAAGTTTTTCAACACCACCATTGCTTCGTCTGGATCTTTATCCAACAATAGTCCATTTGCTGCTGAATCTATTCTCATACGAGTGTGTGTGTTAGAAGCATTGTAAAATTTAATGACTTGATTCCACACGGGGAATCCATGCATCGAGCAGTTCCTTAGAAGAGTTGTAAACCTGTCCCATGCCTCGTGCATTGGTTCGTCATCTTCCAGCAATTTCATTACGCAATCGCTCAGATAAGTGAGAAGGATTAAAACGAGACAAAAATTCACGAGAGAGATCTGCCCAAGTTCGTATTGAACCCGGCGTTAGTTTATTCCACCAAGTTTTAGCTCTGTCTCTCAGTGAATGAGCAAATAACCGAAGCCTCGGTATTTCCGGATTTATTCCTGGTAATCTAAACGATCCACAGATTTCTTGGAACGTTTTCAGATGTTCTCGGGCATCCTCTGTTGCAGCACCACTAAACTGGCCAGCGGAATTTATCATTCTGAACATCACAGGTTTCAGCTCGAAGTTCTCAGCTTCCACGTCTGGCAAGGTGGTCTCCAGTTCAACATGATCATTGATCATGTAGTCACGGCAGGACTGTCGTGCGGCAACGGCAACGGCAGGCCGTCCATTCTGGTCATCTAGGGGAGGATCTTCAGCATTCCTCTGTTCATTATTTACCCCGTTGTGCATTGCTTCTAACTATTCCTCAAGATAGTCGTTTCTTGCTATCAAGAGGCGGACTTGGTTCCTGAGGTTGCACATACGTTCGATTTCAGGGTCTAGTTTGTACTCAGGTTCCTTGCCTCATCCAGATCTGCGCAAAAGCAAACAGAAGACCTTGTGAAAAGCACAGGGTAAACAATACCAATAAAAATAGAAAAATTAAAAAGTAAAAGTGCAGTAAAATAGGGGTAAAGTTATGGTTTCAGTCCCCGGCAACGGCGCCAAACACTTGTTGCGTGTCAAAAGTCCTATCGCAATGTAGTGCAAGTGTACACGACGCAAGTAGTAAAGTGATACTTGGAGTATCGGATATCGTCTCCACAGGGACTGGAAATAGCTTTATCCTATAGTTGTTGCACGAGAGAGAGAAAGAGTTTAAATTGTTTGGAAGATAATATTGGAGAATAATGAATATAAAAGATAAAAGATTCAGGGTTAAGAGATAGGCCGGTATTGATTTTCTCGGTAGTGCAGGTGTTAGACTGAAGAGAAACTTCTGTTTTATCGTTGTCTCTGTCGCGGCAGCACCTGTCGCGGCAGAAGTCTGTTGTTGTCGCGGCAGCGATCACACAACTCTATACTTCAAGCTTGGCAAGAATCCCTGTTATGCCTTGTCCTATCCCTAGGCCCAAGTGTTGTTGATGAACACTTCTTGGATGATACCTCCCGGCGTGAATCGAAGGGTGAACACCAATGTTGTTGAATTCTTCCTTAGCCACTTAACCTCGTGCTTATCCCTAAGCCGAGATGGTTTAACCATAAACTAGAAAACTCATATTTATTCCGTTTGTATGCTTGACTCTCCCAATATCAAACAAATAAATAACCTCACAATGCTCTCCCGATACTCTGGCAAGATGTGAAAAACAAGAATAAATAAACTTGAAGTTTTATTGCTTTGAACAGAAATATTCCTAAAATAGTACAATCCTTGCAACTACTTTACAGATTCAACCCTTAGCCTTAGGGGAAGTTTAGAACATGATGAGAAGGGGGAAACAACAAGGGTTTTGGGTAAGATGGCTAGGTATGAGATATCCTTCCCTAGGTCGAATTACATGCCTTTATATAGGCCTTGGGTCCAAGTTTTCTAATATGGCAAGAATACAAGTTTAAACTAAAGTACAACTCTATTGGAGATTAAATCTTCTGAGTATATGCCTTTAATTCGTCCTCTTTTCTTGCTTTGTGTTTCTTTCTTGGACTTTGAGCTTGGCCTTCATTCTTCCCCAGGGCTCAGAAAAATATAGGAGTGGTCCACGACAGATCGGCTTGAATTCCTCTATTTTTCGAGCTCCACTTCACTTTTCCCTTTCACCAATGCTGTCGTCATGGCTGCCATGGCAGTGGCCACGACAGCGTTATTTCCTTGACTCCAATCCTGTGCTCCAGCTTTGCTTCCTTGCTGCACTGATTCTGCCACAACAGATACCTGCAAAAGTGACCAAAATCAGTAGCAACTGTGTCATTTTATCTATTTGTGATGTATATGTGAAACTTTACCTAAATGCAATGAATTATGCTTGAATGCAGCAATAATATGGGTTAAATAAGAGTAAAATATAGAACTTTTGCACACTCAACATCTCACCAAAGGAACTAGTCACACGCATACCCACATCCAAAGACTCAACAGGCAAACCAAGCATTTGAGCACGTTCACGCAATATGTACGAGTGTGTAGATCCAGAATCAATCAAAGAAAGTAATGACAAGGATTGCAAAGTAAAGGTACATGCGATCACGTCTGTGTCATTCCTTCCCTCTCAATGGGCATACACTCGAGCCTGGCCACCACCCTCAGGTTGAACAACCACCACATGTGCCACATTCCTTCCACCTTCATCTATGCGCTGAAAGTTACCACGATCGCACCCACGACCTCTTTGTGGCTCAACTGCTCTCATCGAGGTCTGACCTTCTCTCAATGATTGAGGACAATCTTTCTTCATATGCCCTCGATTACCACAGTTCCAACACGTACCGAGATTACCCCAGCACTCACCAGTATGTCTCCTACCACACCGGTTACACTCAGGAGTCCTCAAGAAAGCACTTGGTCATTGCTGACCTCTCTCAGGGTTACCACCCCCACGTCTAATATCACCATGTGGCTTTCTATCCTTATGCCTCTTATAGCGATCTCTACCAAGATCACGCTTTGCAGCTCGCTTCTCTGAGCTAGATCCTCCTGCTCGACTCGCCAAACCAAGATTTAGCTCAATGTCCTTGGCTCGGGTGACCAAGACATCAAAATCAGTATAATCGGCTGCGAGAATATAGGTCTTCACAACTGCCACTAGGCTATAATGGAATCATTCACATCTTTCTCGCTCGCTAGGAATCAGCTCATGTGCATATTGTCTTAGGCGTACAAACTACACCTCATATTCTGCCACCGTCATACTCCCTTGTACAAGGGACATGAATTCCCTCTTTTTCTCGTCGAGGTAACGAACTCCCAAATACTTTCGCTTGAACGCACTCAAAAAGAATGTCCAAGTCACATCATCATCATCATCCATCCCCGATATTGTGGTTGTCCACCACGTATATGCATCACCATGCAACAAGGACACAATGCATCCCAACTTCTGAACATTGTTGCAGTTCAACTGTCCAAGTATCCTCTTGGTGCTCTCCAACCAAGACTCGGAACCCTCCGGGGTCAACCCTCTGAACTCAGTCCCTCCCAGACTACGAAGTTGCTCTAACGGCAACCTTACATTGGCACCATCCTGTGGTGCAGCTCCATGAGCCCCAGCTATTGCTGCCTGGAAAGCTCCCGCAATAGCTTGTATCAATACAGACATATCAGGAGCAGCTTGCCCCTGAACTACCTCGGGTCCAGCAACCCCAGCACCAACTCCAACAGCACCAACCCCAGCTCCACCACTTCCAGGTGATCCACCAGGGGGAGGAGGAGGTAGATCCTCAGCATTCTCCACATTCTCGTTCTCAGCCGTTGAACGGGTATTGATTCTAAGCTCTCTACGTGTCCCCATAATAAAACAATGTAAATGAAAAAATACAATAAATCCAATTAGGCATAATAAGGTAAGTAATCCAAGTACTCAAGCTCATTTTTGAAAACTATTCTTCTCATTAGTAATGATATGGCAATGGGATCCCCAACTATACCCCAAACACAGCATAGCATCACAATTTTCATCTCACTAGAACCACACATCAATAATTATACATCATACTTTCACTGAAAAGTCACAATCATTCATAATCACATACATTAACCACTTACCAAGCCCCAAATATTCGCTAACCTGGCTATGATACCAACAAATGTAACCCCTTTAGCCCGGCTTAGACGCTTGACCCGAACTACGAAGATTACACGGGGAAAACCAAAGTCAACCCAAAAGTCAACCTTGATTAACGACATTTTTTTCCTTTTTATCTTTTCTAGATGCACATATAGCCTATGTGATTACTCAAGAATCATAGGAGAGAAAAGCACAACGGTCGAAAATCAATTAGGGATTCAATTGTAAGACTTACACTTTTAGGGACCAAAACATAAATTTTGGAAAATATAAGGACTTTGCAAATTTTAAGATTACCATTATGTAATTAGTCATATTACATGCCTCTCTGTCAAATTTCAGCTTAAAAGGGCATTCCAAGCTCAATCAATTGCATGCACAACATCCAGGACTAAAATGTAAAACATGAGAACTTGAAACAATTCAAATTTGCAATCTAACGGTCAGCTGTTTCGGAACTCTGATCTCTGTATCGAAACGCCTGTATCGAAACGGTGTTGACCGTTTCGGTACTCGGGTGCGTTCCGAGACCAGTATCGAAACAGCCCTCTCTAGTAGCCAAAGTGTTCTGAAACACCTTCATATGTTCCGAAAGACTATGGCCATTTCGTGCCCCTGTTTCGAAACACCCTACCCTGCAACAGCATAATTTTCTAGTTTTTCACATCCTTTCACACTCAAACATATCCCAATCATACCATAACATACCAGCAACATGGTTAGACATAAAAGAACATATTTAAGAAGCCTAAGCTAAGGCATAGCATCAAACAAATGACCATTGAGTCTAAAGGCATGCTTCCTAATCACAAAACCAAATATAGACTTCAAACCTCAAACAAACCATATAAGACCATTTACAAACTTCAAAATCCAACACAAACTTGCAACAAACATAGGGAGTTCAAAACACATCTCCTAATACAACCTTGGAGCCCCATTGCCAAATATCAAAACTAATGTATGCAAAAACATCACCATACATGATCTTTACACTTCCTTGGATGTTTTTAACCCTCTTGCTGCCCAAAATCACTTCAATTATCTGCATTGTTGGTAAAAGAGAGCGTAAGCATGTTTGCTTAGTGAGGCATGATCTAAAGAAAACCAACACAACAATGCTTTATTCAAAACTCTTTCTCAAAAGTCATTTTCTAAAACATGCTCATTCTATCTCATGCTTGAAAACCATTTCAAAGCAAATCACCATTTGAAAACACATGTACCTCTATTCTATCTCATGCATTCAAACCGATGCAAATCTCATGGCAAAGCCATACATATGCTTGTGAAAACTAAAGAATTTCATATTCAAATCTCATATGCATTTCTCATTGCATAAATCATCTCAACATTCGGTACATGTGAATAAAATACATTTTCATATATTATATTGGCATTTCACATTTCATCTTTACTCGGATATGCGGATTAGCTTGACTCAAAGTCAAGTCCTACCCCGGTGGAATCTCTCATCACCGGACTCTCATGGTGGTATCTCTCATCACCACAAAGCTTGGGTATTTCACCAAGTCCTACCCCGATGGTATCTCTCATCATCGGATTCTCACTTTTGATTGGGATGGCACTACCCCCATTGCCCAACTCCAAAGAGCACGTACGAATTTTAGTTTATAGTGCACTCTCATCCTATTGATCGATCAATTATATCCGGTAACTATCTCATCTTCTATGCCAATATATTATGTCAAAAACATCATCTCACCTAATGTTTTTAATGCACATTTCTCAAATCTTTCTCATCTAATTTCAAAATCATAACACATGCTTTGCATTAAATCAAAATCTCAAAACTCTTCAATGCAACATGCTATCTCATGAAATCTCTACAAATCATCATCTCATGCTACAAATCATGCATAAAACAGTAGGAATTTGTCTATCTCAAAACAAGAGCATGTAAAAGCATTTTAGGGGCAACAACCACATAATTGAGAGCAAATCTAGCCATACTTACTTCCAGACTTAGGATGGTGTTTCAAACCAATCCTAAATCCCCAAACCTTGATTCTTTGTCCCTCAAGAACTTTTAAAACCATTCGCACTCACCGATTACGTTTCGCTTGCTCGTCGAAACGCTATCTAAGCTCCCGGCACTTTCGGATCAACACCAAAGGCGTCCGAAGATGTCTCCCCTGCTTAATAGACATAAGAGCAGAGGATTAATGCATCATCATGCATTGAAATCACCAGCCAACTAATCAAACTCGCTGCTCTACCCATAAGCATCATTTCGGCCACTAAAAACAACCGAAAACATCTCCAAACTCTTCCAAAACAAATACCAGCCAAGATCTATCACTTCTAATCATTTCTAAACCTCAATCAACACCAAAAATCACCATCAACTCATCCTTAAACCTCCAGCTACAATAGAACACCAAAACACCCCAAAAACCACCAATCTAGCATGCAAAACTTAGGAATCAAAACCTATTCGGGATTTGTTTGATAAAACCTCATTTATAACATCAATTACCATCCAAAATACATTAGAATCAACCTCAAAATAGAGCCTAACCAATAGTTACAAAAATCATCAAGATCTCACCAAGAACCTTGAGTTTTGACACAATTTCATGTTTCTAACATTAAAGCAACTCAAAAATCATTAACAAAGGATTGATAATTTGGGAATTTCAGTAAAGAACTGATCATTAGAGTAGAAGGACGAAGCTTACCTCTAATGGCTGATTTCTCCTTAATTTGGGCAAGTTTCCTTAAAAATCCAAAGTGAAAACAAGAGGATTTGATGAGAAAAAGATTAGGAATCAAAAGGAGATTGAAATCTCATCAAAAGAAATGAAAATCATAGGCTAATTGATGGAGGAAATGTGTTTGGCTGAGTGGAAGTTGAGAGAAAATGAAAAGAGGGAAAAAGATCATAAAGTAGTTATGAAAGTCAAAATAGATTTTTATCTTTTAATTATCTTTATTAAATCATTATTAAAACACCCAAAATAAAGATAAATCTGATTAAAACATTTTGGTAAAATTAGCTCCTTAAAGATTCAAAGTTTCAATCCTTTATAAAACATTCACTAGTCAACTTTTGCAAAAACTACGATTTGGTCACTACACCGAAATGTAGTATTTCCAAACCTTATTTTGTAAAATTGTTTTACCATAATCATTCATATAATAAATAAGAATTTTTAGATATTTTTCCATAATTTTAAAGCATCCCGAACTAGGTGTTCCCTAAATCTCCCTTAAAGGTTCGAACCGTTCTCGACCAGTCCGATTCAAACTCTAAAACTTCTAGGCACAAAACCAAGGCGTTACAATATGTATACAAATGACTCACTATATGCTTAGCTTGATTGAATACTCTATTCGACATGATCCCTGGTTTATGGTTGCTTGCTCCTAGTTTGAGTGCGAAGGCCCTAATAGCTAGCCTTGTATGCTATATGATGTTAAACTCATTTAAGGTTATACTTACTTGACTCATGGCTTGAAGGTATACTTGATAGCATGTTTAATTAAATAAACATGATATTCTTACAAGCCTTAATAGAAATCTCCTAGAAGACCTTGCCTAGGTAACTCAAATTGCTTATGCCATTGTAAACATTATAGTTCATTGTTATAAGATTATTTAAGCTGAGTATACTTGAAATGTGAATGAAATGATTGTGATATCGCCTAGTGTGATACTCGAATGCCATGTATGATCATTTGAAAAAGTAGTAAACATTCTTATATGTAATTTGTTAGTGATCGATCAATTTGTAACTTATGATGAATGTAAAAGCATGTATCAAGTTAGTATAATAAAAATGAGTTGTTTTCTCCTTTCATGTCCATGTTCTATTTCGAATGCCTTATATATGTGATGGTTATGTCTACACTTGTATGATTGATTCATTTTGAGTGTCTATGTTCCTTGTTAGATGCTAAACTCATCTAATAGAGATGAGTTATAAAGGTTTTTGTTGGCTTGTGTTTCCTTATGTGCTTGTTAACATTCCTTAGCTGGGTGAGGGGTGTTACACATGATTAAAGAGTCAAATACTTGGGAATTTCAATAAAGAACCTTGATTAGAGGAGAAGAACGAAGATTGCCTCTAATCTCTTGCTTTTCCCTTAATTGACAAGATTTGATTGAAAATGTTCAAGAAACCATTGAATCTAATTGAGGAAAATTCATGGAAATCATTTGGAGATCAAAGTAAAATGAAAAGGAATAAATCCCTAGAAGTTTTGGAAGAAAATGGGTAGTTTGGCTTATGATAAAATAAAGAGAAGTCTTGAGAAAATAGGAGTTACGTCAAAATGTGTTTTTAAGATTAACTACCTTTTAGTCAAATCATTTTTAATCATTTTAATTAAATCACATTTAAAACAAGTCAAATTAAGGGAATAGCTAAATAAAATAGTCACTAAAAATATTTTTCAATTTTTACAATTTAGTCATTAAACTAAAATGTCCACCTTCCAATTACCATTTTCCAAAATTGTTTCCACCAAACCCTTTTTATATTTAAAAAGTATTTTAGATAATTTTTCCATATTTTTATCACTTTCCGAACTAGGTTTTCCCGGAACTCATCCCGAAACTAACCTGAGTCCCTAATCTCGGTCCAACGAACCCTGAACCCAACCAAAAACCTCTATGCTCAAAACTGGGGCATTAAAAAAGGGTTAAGACATGGTGATCCTCTCTCTCCCTTCTTATTCTTCTTTATCTCCAATACGTTGACTTGGCTCATAAAAAAGGAGCAAAGAAATCAAGAGTTTTTTTAGTTCTGTATCAACATGAAATGTGTTGTCTTAAGTCACCTTATGTTTGCTGATGATTGTGTGTTGTTCACTAAAGCTATCGCAAATTGCAAATTGTGAGTGCATCAAAAGAATTCTTCTTCGGTTTCAATTGGCTATTGGGCAATTACTCAATCTTAGCAAATCTTTAGTGTATTTATCCCCAAATAAAAGCACGAATGCATAACACAACATGGCATCTATTGTCAGCTTCAGTCTAATGGAAGAAGACAGTAAATATCTCGACCTCCCTCGATCTGAGAAAGAGGAAAGAAAAGGCCATCAAATTTATTCTTGAGCGAGTTAAAACTAAGCTTAAAGGGTGGAAGTCCAAGTTTTTATCTTAGGCAAGGAAAGAAATATTGATCAAAGTAGTTGCTACGGCTATTACAAGTTATATTATGCAATTCTTTCTTCATCCTTTGACTTTTTGTGACAAGCTCAACTCTGTTATTGGTAGTTTTTAGTTAAAGGGTTCGAAAGAAGGTGAAAAATGAATCCACTAGGTTAAATGGTCAAAGCTATGCAAATCCTATAATGAAAGAGGTCTTGACTTTAGGGATCTTAGAAATTTTAACAAAGCTCTTGTTGTAAAACAAGCATGGAGATTGATTAAAGATCTGGTCTCCATCGTTTGTCGTATTATAAGAGGGAAATACTACCCAAATGGTGCATCTTTTTCGGCACCAAAGTGTAAAAATTCAACTTGGACTTGGCTCAACATTTCTGATAGTATTGAAACGATTAAAAAGTAACAATTTGGCGTGTGAAAAATAGGGAAGATATCAAGATTTGGTATGACCAGTGGATCCCCTCCTCTTCTTCTTCCTGAATCTTACTACCAACACCAGGTGGTTGTTTAAAATTCTTCGTTTCACATTTGATCATTATGGACAGAAGATAATGGAATATGGTCAAAGTTCGAAGTTATTTTAGCAATGAAGTTGCTGATATTATTCAAGCTATTCTAGTAGGTGGTTCCTCCACGAAAGATGAACTTACAAGGCCCTTTAATAAAATTGGGGACTACTCGGTTAAATCAAGATACCATTCTTCATCAATCAAGATATTCCTAGCTCTGGACCATCATCTATCTCAAATCATTAAGATGACCCAAAATCATGACAATCGATTTGGATGATGAATACTCCTTCAAAGATTGAAAATTTCTTTGGAGAGCTTGCCATAATGCAATTGCATCCAAAAGTTTTAAAAGCTCAGTTTAAAGTTGGTCATGAAGAATGCTCGCTATATGGTGATTCAAAGGAAAGCTTAGAGCATATCCTTTTTTGTTCCTTTCCTCAGGCTATTTGAAAAGCACATGGCTTTAGTATTGTCCTTCATGAATAAGTTTTCTTGGGTTTTGTTAGTGGAGGTCCAAACTCAATGTTCTGTCTGCTAAAGGAAATTTTGGGAAAAGTCTTTCTCTTGTCTCCTTTATTTGTTGGTACATTAAGAAATCTAGAAATGCCTATACATTTTCAAGTTCTCCCTTTAACCCTGTTGAGATCTGACTCTTCGCTAAAGCTTCCTTTTCACAAGTTTTCTAATGTTGTTATAAAAGTTAATACGTCATTAGACCTGAATACATATTCTTATCTTCTTTTTAAATGGACCTCTCCTCCTTTGGCTTTGTCAAAATATATAGTGGCATTTCTTTTGATGTGATTTATGGTAATGTGTAACGCCCCGGTTTTGGGCCTAGATGTTTTAGGCATCGGTTTAAGTTGGTCGAACCTAGAGTTAGAGATTCAAGCTTTTAGAATCGGTTCAGGGAAATCATGATTCAGGATAAGGTAAAAATATGGTAAAAATTTCTAAAATCGTCTAAAATCATATAGATGGGTTTGGTAAAGTCAATTTTACAAAATGGATTTTGGGACGTGAACATTTTGGGCAGTGACTAAAATATAAAGATTTAAAACTGTGTAAAAAGTGGAATTTTCAAAGGAGAGTTAAATTCTTAGAATCTTTAGGGAGCTTTATGGCAATTAAGCCTTTTCTTTTAATTGTCATGTGATTATAATGTTTAATTAAAATTGAAGCCGGAGGTTTTATTAAAATAATGAGGTGGTTATTTTGTAAAACAATTTTTGACGTAAATTTTCTATTTCTCATTTTCTCTTCAGCCAATCATTCCCTCTTTTCTCTCAATTTCCTGAATTTTTTCATCCTTTTGCTCTTTTGATTCACAACTCTTTTCCAAAGGTTCTTCTCAAAGATTTCATAAAGCTTCATGAGTTGAAAACTTGCCAATTGGAAGAAAAGCAAGGATTGGAGGTAATTTTGTGCTACTCATCTAATCAAGGTTCTTTAATAAAATTCCAAAGTATTTGACTCTTGATTTGTGTTTTTAATTGAGGTTTTAATGATTGATTTGGTAAAAATGCTGAAATCTTACAAAAAGATGAGATTAAATGTGATTTTCGTTTGGGCATTATTTTGATTGATTTGAGAATGGTTTTAAGGTTGATTTAGATGTTAAATGATGTTAATACTGAGTCTTAATCATAATAATCCTGAAATCGTTGAGATCTCTAATTGTCTAGGTTCTTAGTTTTGGGTTTTTGGCTTGGAAATGTGAAATCTGAGTTGCTGGAGGTATAAGGATGATATTAGGATGTTTTTGGATGTTGATTTATGGTAAAAATGTGTTGGAAGTGTTTGTTGATGGCTGGGTTGAGTTTAGTGATCAATCAAAGGTGATTTTGATTGTTTTAGATAGGTATTTTGGTGCCTTTGGGCAGAGTTACGGGTTTTTGGTGTTTGTTGGTGGTTATGATGCATCGAGATGCATTAATCCTCTGATCCTGTGTGGTATAAATAGGGGAGGATTTTTGGAAGCATTTGGCAAAGTTTTGGGGACTTCACATGCTTAATTTTCACTTTGGCGATTGAGGTTTCACGTGTCGGTTAGTGGAAATGGGATTTCCAGCTTTAAAACATCTTAAAAGTGGTTTGGGAACTTAGTGTAAGCTTGAAACACTTTACTAAGTTCGGAAGTAAGTAAAGTGATTTTCTCCCTCGGATTATGCTATTATAAGCTTGTGGATGCACTTGTTTTTAAATGTGTTTACCTACTGTTTTAAAGCATATAATTTGCTGTTTATGATGTCATAATGTTGAAGGATGCACTAGGTAAGTGATCCTTGTAAGTATGTGTTTATACTTGTTTTATGAAGCATGATTTAATGCTTGGAATATGGCTTATTGTGAATGCTTTGAAAACCAACGAGGTTTGTATTAAAAATGAATTATATTGGCAAGTGATGTTGTGCAAGGTGTTTTGCAAATGAAATCAGATATAGTTAGCCGACTATAGGATTGAGTACGCTATAAGCAAGTCGCCTTGAATGTTGAGGAGTTGTGATTGTACCGAAGACTCCATCCAAGTACCCTAACGATTGAGGAATTTGAGTTGTGCCCCGTCTCTCGTTAGTGCAGTTATACATCTACCGATGAGTGATGTTGATGGGTTGTAAGGTACCGAATACTCCACCACGGGTGTCACAACGATGGAGGGTAGCTCCCGTGTGTGAACCTTGAGATGCTAGT
The DNA here is from genome assembly GCA_030270665.1 of Hibiscus trionum. Classification (NCBI taxonomy): domain Eukaryota; kingdom Viridiplantae; phylum Streptophyta; class Magnoliopsida; order Malvales; family Malvaceae; genus Hibiscus; species Hibiscus trionum. The sequence goes on along the minus strand of BSYR01000010.1, from coordinate 5,026,887 downwards.
GAGAATGTATGAAGTGTTGGGACAACACTTGGGAATCCGTGTATCTGATACTTTTTGAGAAATGAGAATGTTATTGATCACTTGTGAGCCAATATAATTGATTAATTGCTATGTAAATGTTTATGGATGCATAACATGAAAAATGTGTGTTTTACTCTAAAGCTTTGCATATTGGTAGCTATGCATGGAAGGCTTGAGTTATATGTTAGCAAATGGAGTTTGTTGTTGAAGTATTTGATACTTGTTGCATATGGTATAACATGCTGATTTTTGTTAATGAAGTGCATGGATTTTAAGAAATCATGATGGTTTTCAAAAGTGTAAAATGATTTTAAGCATTGATGGTGTTTTTGAGTTTTGTGCACTACTCACTAAACTTGTATGCTTATGCTCTCTTTTGCCCATCAATGCAAATAACTAAGGGTTTGGAAGCATCAACTCGTAAGGGAATCCTGAGAGACTTCGCTTTGAAAGTATGTTATGGTTATGGACTAGAGTAATAAAGGCAATGGGGGTGTCCAAAGTTTTGGAGTTGGTTGTTTTAGTATTTTCTGTTTTGGTATAAGTTTTGTATGCCTATATTGGTTTGTAAATGGCCTTTAACTCTTGGATTGTTAGATTTATGTTTTTTTATGTTCCAAGTAAATCGAAACTAGGAAGCATGTCTATAGGTTTTTCATATGTTGCTATGCTTGGTGATAAATGCTATGGTTGGTGCCTAGGATGAGTTTTGAAGTACCTTTGTTGCTCCATAATTTTATCTAGTTTTGTATGTTGAATCGAATCATGTTTGAATGCTCAATTATGCTGTAGTGAGTCTTTTTCTAGCATGTGTATCGAAACTCCTGCTATCGTTTCGATACAATATGCATAATTGGCCTAAGTGGTTCGAAACGCATAAGGGTCGTTCCGAGACCCCAAGGCTATTTTCAGGCCTGTATTGAAACACGGGGTCGTTTCGATACGCCTCTGTATTATCCCGAGGCAGGGGAATCGTCCCAGGTATACTTGATCTCGAAACGGGTGAGACTTATTTTGGTACGTTTTTCTACTGTGATTTGTGGTTTCGAAACGGGCTTGGTTTGTTTCGAAATAGGGGTCGTTATGTTAGTTGATGGAAGTTTCTAAAGTTCTGATTCTTTGCGTTTTAGTCTCTAAATGTTGTGGATGTAATTGAATGAGCATGAGTGATTATTTTGAGCTGCGATTTGACTGAGATGCATGTAATGAGACTAATTAAAGGATGGTAACACTAAAATGGCTTAAGTCCCTACAAATCGGAAAAATTACAAAATGGTCCCTAAAAGCTGTAATTGGATGAAATTGATGTGTGATTGAGTTGTGTTTGACCCGCTGCAATGTTTAACACATAGGAACCTAAATTGCATCTAGATAAAATAAAAAGAAAAAATAGGGTTGTTTATTGAAGTAAATCTTCTCGGTTTACTTCAATATTTCCCGTATGATATGTTCGGTTCGATCTACCAGCTAGACCGGATCGAGGGGGTTACATAATGTCTCTGTTGCAGCTATCGTTCGTGAGTCATAGATGTTGTTATTGGGGCACTAAGAATTTGTTTCGTGCCTCCTCTGCTAGTATGGTTGAGGCTTCGATAGTGAAAGTTGGCTCTATTTTTGCTTTTAGACAAGTGTTAAATCATGTTATTTTCAAATTTGACAATTCTGGGCTTATTTTTAGATTAGCTTATAATTTTTTTCTTAATGAAATTCAACTGCTATTGAGAATGACATCATTGATATTTCTTCTATGTTTTTCTCTTGTAATTTCTCTTATGTTATTTGTCAGGGATGGAATTATGCACATGTTGGGAGGGGTTCTTGTACCAACTAAAATATTTTAATATAATATCATTCGATGTCATTTTAAGTTTAAATACTAATCAAATAAAGTCTTTGTCCCTCTTAATTTTTAGATTTAAAGGCACAATATAATCTTACCCTTCCAAATAATTCATCTCTGTTAATCGTCTTTGTAACCATGTTGCGGACTGGGTAGCATGTACTGCCCGCTCAAATATCTATCATTCGAAATGAGTTATATTTATATATTTTTTAAATAGTCTAAAGGTGGTTATAAGGTAGTATTTGTTCATACATATTCTTAACCATTTGACAATGTTCATACACCTTGTAGACGGAACAAATTGAACCCATGTCTTCTAAGATGAATATCATCAACTTTTTCATTGGGACACTTGTTGGGTTCAATATATTTATATTATTAATAATATAAAAAAATATAAAAATAATATATTTTATATCTTTATACATTAACATATTTATAGTATTGTTTATTTTATAAAATAATTTGAATTAATCTCAAGTAGTTTGAGATATATAATATTTCTGATAAAATATTATATAATATTATGTTGGTTCAGTGGTTAAGGCTTAGTCCTATATTTGAAGGTCTTAGGTTTAAATCCCTCAAAGCGCATTGCTTTAATATTTTTCCTCCAGCAGAACGACGTCGTTTTGGGCTAAATTAGGCTTCAAAACAGCCGCATCAAAACGAAGTCGTTTTAACTTAATAGGGTGTTAAAAATTAACGGCAGAGTAGTATTTTTGAGTCAAAAAATAAAGTTTAGTATTAATTTTAAACTTTTTTTAAGTTCGGTAGCATTTTTGAGTTAGCGGCCATACTTGAGTAGTACGTGGTGTAGTTTACCCAAAAGTTTAACAATCAATTATATAAAAAAAATCTTTAAAAAGTCATTTTTAATTCATAAGTACATATGCTCGTGTTTTTGAGAAAGAACCCAAAAAGGAAAGATGAGTCACGACGCAGAGGAGGAGGAGACACCGCCAGCAACCCCAACGACCACCGCCGGCAAAGACCAAGAAGAAGAGACTTGGAACCTCCTTAAACAAGCCCTTATACACGAGCTTTCTCAGAAGCTCATAACTGGAGATCTACAGGCCAAGGTTGAAGCTGCTAGAGAAATTAGAAAACTCGTTAGAAAATCTTCTGTTACGACACGTTCGAAATTCGGTGCTGCTGGGGTTATTCATCCACTTGTTTCAATGCTTTCCTCTCCTAATCTTGATGCGCGTGAAGCTTCTCTTCTCGCTCTCCTCAACCTTGCTGTTAGAAATGAAAGGTCGCAACTAAATCTTTGGATTTATTTTAAAGTTCCATCTTTTAGAACTTATTGGTTAATTTCTTGTTGTTTTCTGTTTGTTTGGTCGATTTGAATGTTTTATTAGAGGGAAACTTGGATTAAAGTTATTGATAAGGTCTATAGGGTTAAATTTTTTTAGTTCTTTGAGTTAATTATTAAGCCAGTTATCTCATTTAGTTTTCTATAAATTAGAGTGTTGGACTATGGGGTGATTGTTCGAGTTTTGTTAAGTGCTTTACTGATTAGTTTTTTGGATTTTGGTGCGTCTCTATTTGGTCTTTGTCCATATAAAATAATTGATTGAGGGGGGTGAGTCAAGTGGAGTTTCTTATCACTTTGTTTGTTTAGATTGTTTTGATTCTAATATTAAAATGGATATTCTGGATGAGAATCTCTGGAAAAGGTGGCTTCTTGATGCATAAATTTAGCATAAATATGTGCCTAGGATTCTATCTGAACTCGGAACAGTATATTCCGGTTAAAATAGTCTGCAAAAGTTCGATTAGATGTCAGACTGTTTTTCGGATTCCGGAAACACAATTTCCCTTTTCTTTGCCATGTTGATGATTCTGCCCAGGCCTAGAATTTAAAATTGTGATTCATGGTTCGAGTAATGTCAATTGTGTTGATACAAAATTCCAGAATGTTTTCCTTATGTAGTTAGGAAATTCTGTACTTTTTTTACTATTCCTAATTGCCACTGTTTTCTTCTTTTATCGGTTAATTGAATTGTTAATGTTGAAATATAAACATGCAGTCAATTTATTCTGTTTTTTTGTTTCTGATTTATGTTACCAGAAACAAGGTCAATATAGTGACAGCGGGGGCTGTCCCTCCTCTTGTAGAGCTTCTCAAATTGCAAAATAGTGGTTTGAGAGAATTAGCGGCGGCTGCAATACTAACACTCTCAGCTGCTGCACCTAACAAGCCCACGATTGCCGCCTCTGGCGCTGCACCCCTTTTGGTTCAAATCCTTGGCTCAGGAAGTGTTCAAGGAAAAGTTGATGCTGTCACTGCCTTGCACAACCTATCAACCTGCAAAGAGAATTCCATTCCAATTCTCGATGCTAAAGCAGTTTCCCCGCTTATTAACCTCCTCAAAGAATGCAAGAAATATTCAAAATTTGCTGAAAAAGCAACCGCCCTACTTGAAATCCTCTCTAAATCTGAAGAAGGGCGGGTTGCAATGACTGATTCAGATGGTGGGATATTAACCTTGGTTGAGACCGTGGAAGATGGCTCTCATGTAAGCACGCAACATGCTGTTGGTGCTTTGCTTTCGTTGTGCCAAAGTTGCCGAGAAAAATACAGAGAACTCATTCTTAATGAAGGTGCGATCCCAGGGCTTCTACGATTGACTGTAGAGGGCACCAGCATAGCTCAAGAAAGAGCTCATACTCTCTTGGATTTGCTTAGAGACACTCCTAAACAAAAGAAATTGGCTTCCTCAGTTCTGGAGAAAATTGTGTATGATATTGCTGCCCGTGTAGATGGAGCTGATAAAGCTGCTGAAACTGCCAAGAGATTACTTGAAGACATGGTTCAAAGGAGTATGGAACTCAGCATGAACCGCATCCAACATAGGGCTGCATCGTGCACTCCTGCTAACATTCCATCGGCATGAGGTACGACTTGAAGTTGTGTCCACTTGAGATCACCATCCAAGAGAGTGTGAATCAATAAAGTAAAATAGATTGATGGATTAGGTTTCACTAGGAGTTTTTAACTTTCGCTATTTACTACCTCTAGTGTTTCTTTTATATCTCGACCCTGATCCTTGTGTATATATATATACATATATGTGTGTATATGTATATATATATATCTGTGATAATACATGTATATTTCCACTGATGAAATGAAAGCAGAGGCTTGTCTACCATTTCCCTTGTATACTTAACTGTTTAGGTAATCGATCTCTTCTCGAAGTTAACTGAGAGATTAGTATACTTCCATTGCCAAAAGGCAAATTATACCTCCCTAAATTACAGTATGAGATTAGATGAGAGATGGCGACATAGAAACTTGTTGTGTTGGTTGATGATTAGTTGAGACATGGCATATCGGGGACATTTGCCACCAAATGATGTTTAAGGTTAAGTGATGTTCCTTTCAGGGGGGACATGACATGGATTTTTGAATCCTTCAGCCACATGTGAATCACAAATACCAGAAAACCTGGGGTCCTCTCTTTTGCCTGTTCATAAGGTTTGGAGGTAATAAAAATCTGTGGGTTGATACAAAAAGCAAAGCATTGGGGAGCAAGATCCGGCAGCTCTGCCCCTGTTGGATTATAGTTATTCTTCATCCATTGAGCTAATCATTTCTACCATAAGCTGTTTGCATTCTTTTACCGATAATGACTACATTCATCAATTTCTCAACTCTTAATACCATAAGAAACTGTTAATTGGCAAAGGAGTACAGAAGCTGATTCTCAACTGTTGGTGTAGAATAACACGGAAAGATAGGCAAGAGTTCAGATATAAGTTCTCAGCCTTTCTCGTATATTTCTTATTTTCTACTGCTTATATTTCAAGTCTTTTAATAAAGACTTTATACATTGAGTTTTAATACAACAAAACTACTTCTATTTATCTACATTTAAATATAGTTATTATCTATCTAAATTACTGCTACTAGATAATAGATACAAAGAGATAATATCTTTATCTTTAATTCGAACATAATCTACACTCCCCCAAACTAGCGAGTATACGTTTTAGAGTCGCAGCTTGGATGTGAATTCATCCAAGTTTACTCTTAGAAGTGCCTTGGTGAGAATATCTGTTACTTGATCTGTAGTAGGCACAAAATTAAGCTTTATCGGTCCACTATTAACATTTTCAAAAATAAATTGTCTATCTATTTCAACATGCTTTGTTCTGTCATGATGAACTGAATTTTTCACAATACTAATGGTAGATTGAGCATCGCCAAATAACTCAAATCCTTTGTTGTTATTTAATCCCAATACTCTCAAAAGCCTTTGTAATTATATGCCTTCACAAATGCCAAGTGCAAGAGCCCTATATTTGGCTTCAGCACTACTTCAAGACACCACAAATACTTCCCCAAGTATCTAGGTTGCCTCACATGAACATCCAATATCTACAAGTAGATCTCCTATCAGTTAATTCTCCAGCCTAACTAGAATTAGTGAAAATCTTTGTTGTTTTTTCTTCATTTTCTTATAGATCAAACCGTGTTCAGGGGTCATCTTAAGGTAACTTAAAATTCTATTGGCTGCATTAAGATGTTCCTCTCTAGGATCGCTCATATGTTGACTTACAATGCTGACTAGAAAGGCTATATCTGAAGGTGTGAGGGAAATATAAATTAGTTTTCAACTAACCTTTGTGTGAAACCGATAAATTGATTTTGATATAACTAAAGAATTTAAGGACTAAATTGAAAACGAGAAAATGAATTTTTAAGTCCTCAAACCTCTCTATATGTTTAAAGGAAAATGGCTAAGTTAAAAACTTAATGTGTCAAAACTTTTCTAAGTGTTCGTGAAGCCAAAACAATAATTTTCGAGTCACCGTTTCGGAACGGCCTTAGGCGTTCCGAAACACTTTCGAAACCATGAACCTGTGTTTCGGAACGTGTATCGAAACGGTTTTGAAACTGTGAACCTTTGTTTCGAAACGACTTAAGAACATCGAGACGGTTTGACCCGTTTCGATACGATAGTATCGAAACTAACTCAAACGTTTCAAAACGGCATTCAAACCTGATTTCAAAAATATGACCGTTGAAGTTTTTAACTGATTTTAATTGATTTCATACTTGTCGATAAGGCGTATCGAAACGCTTCCAAGCCGTTTCGATACGTGCCTTGACAGTGGCAAAGTGTTTCGAAACGAGTTTCGAAACGGGATCTTAGCGTATCGAAACGTTCGTGACCGTTTCGGTATGGTCTCTTTAATGCACCCCAACGGCTCTTTCTTTTTTGGTCTGTTTCGAAACATGATCGGATGTTTCGAAACGGGTGGTTGCAGACTGCATTTACGGAGGGAATATAACATCCCCAACGACTCTATTGATCAATGCAATAACTACAATGGCTAGAATTTGATGAGAAGGTATAAAAGGGACCTCTAAAAGCTTCAGCAACAACTATTGATCTTAAAGCAAACATCCAAACATCAAATTCAAGCAATTGAGCCTAAATCCCATTATTTCTTGTAAACCCCAATTGTGAGATTGTAAATTTCCATTCTTATCCTTTCAAATTGGGTTGAGTGCTTGTAATTGGGCTACTTTGTGTATTGAGAGATACTTGTTTAGCCATCAACTTCTTTGTAACTCTTGTGTAAGGATTGGGTCAAATTTTGGGTAGAAAATTTGACCGATATTGTAACGGTTACCTTCTTAGCCTAGAAAAGGGGAAGAGCAATTAGTGGAATTGTTGAAAATCCTTAGTGAAGCTAAGGTAGTGGATGTAGAGTTCGATTGGAACTTGAACCACTCTAAATTCCCTTCTCTATTATTTTTATTTGTCAATTCCACTACCAAAAAGTCTAAAAATCCAATTCACCCCCACATGGTTTATATCGATCATTCGATCCACTCAACAATTGGTATCAGAGCCTATCTCTTTGAAGAATTAACAACCACAAGAGGAGTTCCTAGGAAGAGTGTGATCATCCAAAAATCAAGTCATGACATCTACTTCCGGATCTAGCATGTACGAGTCTCAATCCACTACAAAACCGACATTCTTCAATGGTGCCAACTATCCATTTTGGAAGAACCGGATGCGCCTCTTCATCAAGTCCAACGGTTACTTGGTTTGGGATGTCATTAAAGATGGTCCCTACATTCCATTGAAGAGAGATGATGAAGGAAAGATGGTTCTAAAGAAGAATATTGAGATGAGTGAAGATGAGAGGAAGAAGATCCAAATAAATGACAAAGCTCTTCACATGTTCTTTTGTTCTTTCGTTCCCGATATCTACTCCAAAGTCTCCTCCATTGAAAGTGTCAAGGAAGTGTGGGATACTCTATAGAACACCTCTGAAGGAACCAATGATGTGAAGGAGACCAAGATTAGAATTCTTAATCTTAGTTATGAGAATTTCAAGATGGAGCCCGACGAAACAGTGTCCAAGATGTTCAATGCAATAGTGAACACCAAAAGGTGTTAGATGAGCTTAACAAGCTCAAAGAGTCTTTTAAAAATGTTGGTAATGTGAAGCATGAAAAAGGTGAATCATCTAAAACAAACCAACCTAGGAGAAAGACTAATAACTACAAACAAAGTAGCTTCCCTAGACATAATAAAACTAAAAAGATTAGGAGTGTATGGGTTCCTAAGGAACTTGTCAAATCTAATAATATTGTTGCTATGTCACCTTGGATTCCTAAGGGAACCAAGCTATTGGGAGCTAACACTCGTGGACCCAAAATGATTTGGGTACCAAAAACAAAAGTTTAATATCTTTGTTTGTAGGGGGAGCATTGCTACAAGGCCAAAGCACAAAGTCAAAATTCATGGTACCTTGATAGTGGATGCTCGAGGCATATGACCGGAGACAAGAGTAGATTCATGGACTTAAAGACAAAAAGTGGAGGAGTAGTGACATTTGGTGACAACTCCAAGCGCCACATTAAAGGTATTGGCTCCATAGGTAATCACTCTACCATTCTTATTGAATATGTTTTGTATGTCGATGGTCTTAAACATAATTTGTGGAGCATAAGCCAATTATGTGATAAAAGGTTTAATGTCTTATTTGATAAAAATGGGTGCAAAATTGTTGACATTAAATCAAATAATATTATGCTCATAGGTCATCGCATAAGTAATATTTACATGGTGCACTTAGATGACATACATACATCACATGCATGTTTAGTAGCTCAAAATGAAAATGATGCTTGGCTATGGCATAGGAAACTAGGACATGCTAGCATTAGTGTTTTAGAAAAATTAGTTTCCCTAGATCTAGTTAGAGGTTTACCCAAAATTAAGTTCTCAAATGATAAAATTTGTGATGCATGCTCTAAGAGTAAACAACATAAGTCATCCTTTAAATCAATTAATGATGTTTCTACAAGTAGGTGTTTACTAGGTGGTAAATCTATGGTGGTAAATCTTATGCATTTGTACTTGATGATTTTTCTAGATTTACTTGGGTTCTATTTTTAAGTACTAAAGATGATGCTTTAGAAAAATTCATCACATTTTCAAAATTAACCCAAAATGATCTTGAACTTAGAATTTCTCATATTAGGAGTGATCATGGAACCGAATTTCAAAATCTAGGGTTTGAAGAGTTTTTAAATGAAAATGGTATTAGCCACAATTTTTCGGCTCCTCGAACTCCTCAACAAAATGGGGTAGTTGAGAGGAAAAATAGAACTTTACAAGAAATGGCTAAAACCATGCTTAGTGAAAATAATTTACCTAAATATTTTTGGGCGGAAGCCACAAACACCGCTTGCTACATTGTAAACCGAGTAATGATTAAGCCACTTTTAAAGAAAACACCATATGCGATTTTAAAATCTAAAAAGCCTAACATTAACTATTTTCATCCATTTGGTTGCAAGTGTTTTGTTTTAAATAATGGAAAAGACAACTTAGATAAATTTGATGCAAATAGTGATGAAGTTGTTTTCATAGGATATTCCTTAACCTCTAAAGCCTATCATGTATTTAACAAGAGAACTTTAGTAGTAGAAGAATCTATACATGTTGTATTCGATGATAACCTCATTCCAAGGAAGGATTCTTGTGATAATGATGATGTAGGAATCATTAATGCCTTTGATGGAGGACAAACTTCAAAGGAGGATGAGATTCCAACAAAAGAAGAGGATACACAAGATCCACCTCTTGAAGCCTTGAAGGGCTTGGCTCTTGAGGAAAAGGAAGTGAGCTACCCAAGGGAGTTCAACTATGTCAAAGGTGGTGAAATCTTGGGTGATCCATCCATGGGGGTAACCCCTAGATCTTCTTTTAAACTTATGAACCATGTTGCATTTATCTCATGCATAGAGCCAAAGAATATAAAAGAAGCATTAAAAGATGATTTTTGGATTATGGCTATGCAAGAAGAGTTAAATCAATTTTAGAGAAGTAATGTTTGGACATTAGTTGATAGGCCTAGTAATCAATCTACTATAGGAACTAAATGGGTCTTTAGGAACAAACTAGATGAGAGTGGTAACATTTTGAAAATAAAGCTAGATTAGTAGCACAAGGTTACACTCAAGAAGAGGGAATTGATTTTGATGAAACCTATGCTCCCGTAGCTAGAATGGAAGCCATTAGGATGTTGCTTGCATATGCATGTTATCATGATTTCAAGCCTTTTCAAATGGATGTTAAAAGCGCATTTTTAAATGGTTTTATAAATGAGGAAGTATATGTGGAACAACCACCGAGTTTTGAAGACTTAAAATTTCCAAATCATGTTTTCAAACTTACTAAAGCACTTTATGGTTTAAAACAAACTCCTAGAGCTTGGTATGAAAGACTTTCAAACTTTTTGATTGAAAAAGGTAAGGTGGACACTACACTTTTCATAAAAAGGTATAAAAATGACATATTACTAGTGCAAATTTATGTTGATGATATCATTTTTGGATCTACTAATGAGTGTCATTGCAAGGAGTTTGCTATGTTAATGCAAGGTGAATTCGAGATGAGCATGATGGGGGAGCTCTCATTCTTTTTGGGACTCCAAATCAAGCAAAGGATGGATGACACCTTCATCAATCAAGCAAAGTACATCAAGGATATGCTCAAGAAGTTTGGCTTGGAGAATGCAAAGCCTCAAGCCACAGCTATGAGCTCATCTACAAAGCTTGACAAAGATGAAGAAGGTAAGTGTGTTGACTCTAAGATTTACCGTTCTATGATTGGATCATTGCTTTACCTTATCGCAAGTAGACCGGATATCTTGTTTAGTGTTTGCTTGTGTGCTAGGTTTCAAGCTAGTCCTAGAGAGTCTCACCTTATAGCCGTTAAGAGAATCTTTAGGTACCTTAGAGATACCCCTTGTTTAGGTCTTTGGTACCCTAGAGACTCAACCTTCAACCTTCATGCTTATTCGGATGCGGATTATGGGGATGTAAAATCGATAGGAAAAATACTTCGGGAACTTGTCAATTCTTAGGTAGTATGCTCATTTCTTGGTTCTCTAAGAAACAAAATTGTGTAGCTCTTTCTACCACCGAAGCCGAGTACATATCCTTAGGGAGTTGTTGTGCTCAAGTCCTTTGGATGAAGAAACAACTCTTAGATTATGGTATTAAAGTTGAAACCATACCCCTTAAGTGTGATAACACCAGTGCCATATGTTTGACAAAAAAAACCCATCCAACACTCTAGAACCAAACATATAGAAATAAGACATCATTTCATTAGAGATCATGTCCTTAAGGAAGATGTTTTTATAGAGTATGTTGACACCTTAAACCAACTAGCGGACATCTTTACAAAGCCTTTAGATAAAGAGCGTTTTTGGTCCCTTAGGAGAGAGTTAGGTCTAACTAGCCTATCTTGACCTTTTAGGACCCTTTTTGTGCTTAAATTGCTTGATCTCTTGAAAATGTCATGTTTATGTATTTTTACTCATAATTCCATCCATTCTAATAGTTAAGGGAGTATGTTTTTGTTTATACATGTCTTTCCTACTCATTCATGTCATTCAAGCAAATTAGGACTTCCTAAAATCCATTTTTCTTCAATTTTAGAGCCTCATCTGCACTTTCAGACCCAGGTGTATCGAAACGGGTCCAACTGTTTCGATATGGATACCTTAAAAATCCATCTGAGAGAAGGGTGTTTCGAAACGCCTTCACAGGGTTTCGAAACATTTTTGCTACTGCCAATGGGTGTATCAAAACGTGTTTCGATACGGTCAAAGCCGTATCAGATTTGTTAGCTGGACTTGAAACGTCAATCAACGTTTTGGTGCCCGCGTTTCGGAACGGTCGAAACCTGTTCCGAAACGGGTTTGCGGACAACTTTAAAGAGGGCTTTTAATGTTAAAGTTTCACTTTAATTAAAATTTCTTCAAAACCCTAAAAACCCTAGATCGATTTTTCCTATAAAACCCCTCTAAACCTCATTATTTTTCACCAAATCTTGAGGGCTTTTACACACAAACTCAAGTCTAAGCAAGCATCAACAATCTTGTGCAAGTTTTCCATCTATTCATCCAAAATCCCAATCTAAGGTATATTTTCATCTTTTTCTTTTTCCTTCAATTTTTATTCGAATCCTAGGTTAGAAAATTTTAGTTTTGTATAGATTATGTGTTTTACTACTTGGGTTTTTCAAATCTTGTAAAAAAATTTCAAAACCTTAAATTTTTTATTCGAATATATTATTTTTCATTCGTATTTTTTTTTCTTTTTTTAATTGTTTTCCTTTAATTTTTTTATCTATCTATGTTCTTAAAAGTTTTTTTTAACCTAAGTGGTATTTGCCAATGGATTGAATTAAGGACTTTCATGCATCCACTTCAATTTTTGTTAAAAATTGCTTGCTTTATGTTTTTAGGATTTTTTAATGGAAACCTCTAACAAGAAACGTAAGGCACATCAATCAGGTGAAGCTTCAATCCAATCCGCTATTCGTCCCAACCTTACCCAACTTTTTCTCAAGAGTCTCAGAACTACCGCGATGAAGGAGCGTTTCACTTATGTCAAGGAGATTGCCGTTCGTCGTGAGCGTGTTGTTGACAACTCGTTTCTTGACTCCGAGCGCTTTCACTTTCATTATCTCCACCGTTTACAAGAATGTGGCTTCATTAGTTTCTTGAGTATCCCGGATATTTGCTACAATCACATGGTTCTCATCTTCTACTCGAATGCCCAACTTATTAATAATGAAGACAACTCCGAAGTTGTTGGCATTGAGTCTCTTATCTTGGGGAAGAAGATTGTCATCGACATCCCTTATTTAGAGACTACTTTTGGTCTTAAGAACGAAGGCATCGAGAATGAGACTCATTTTGGTTGTCACACCGGTTCCGTGCTTGCCTTGGATGCTCATGATAGGTTCCTCCACTTGATGATCTCTTGGTTTATTCGCCCCTCTGGAGGTAAATTCTCTCACATTCGTCAAGCAGATTATTTTTGGCTTGAATGTTTTCATCGTGGAGAGCGCCCAAATCTTGTTAAGATTATGTTTTCCGAAATGGTCAACAATGTGAAGCTTCGTGAAATCGATGCTCTCAAATCCTTCACATATGGGACTGTTTTGAGCCATATCTTTGGCGTGCTCAAACTTGATTGCACTTATGACTCTCCGGAACCCCGCAAGCAAAAGATTGGTGAAGCTTCTCTCCACAAGTCCAGATTCCATTACACCAACAATGGCCAATGGGTACGAGTTAATAGGGATGCCCCTCCACCTCAAGTTGAACCTCAACCACAAGCTTCGGGTCCTAACAATGAAGGTCTTATGGCTTTTCTCACCGAGTGGTTCAACATAATGGAGTCGGGTCTTGGTGCTATAAATACTCGATTGCAATCCGTAGAGGATCGTCTCACCTCCTTTGAGAATCAAAATCAATCTATGGACTTGTCATTCTCTACCTTATATGGTCAATAAATGGCTTTTCGTCGCTCTCAAGCTAGGAACAATTATGATTCCTTGGATGGTGATGGTGACGACGACGAGGCTTAGGATTTTCATGTCATATCATATTAGCTTATCGTATTAGGACTAAGTTTGCATCTTTATTTCCTTTATGTTTTATGAACTTATGCTTTGATTACTTTGTTTGGGATTAAGCTTTGGACCTTATTGTTTAAGTTTTATGTTTTGAATATTTGAATTCTATGAATCTATATTATGTTGCTTATTGCTTATTGCTTTTAACCTTGTTTCTTCTCTTTGAGCTTTGCTTATTATTTTTGATCTAACAAAAAGGGGGAGAAGTAATCTAAGAGCCAAAATTCGTTTTAAGTGTTTTTTGAGTTTTAAAACTTGGATTTAAATCTTTTTAAAACTTTAAAACACATCTTAAATTGAGGGGAGTTAGAATGTATTCAAGATTTTCAAAACTCTTAAAAATTCTAACTTTGGTTTTGTTAAATAAAAAAGGGGGAGATTGTGAAACCGATAAATTGATTTTGATATAACTAAAGAATTTAAGGACTAAATTGAAAATGAGAAAACAAATTTTTAAGTCCTCAAACCTCTCTATATGTTTAAAGGAAAATGGCTAAGTTAAAAACTTAATGTGTCGAAACTTTTCTAAGTGTTCTTGAAGCCAAAACAGTGATTTTTGAGTCACCGTTTCGGAATGGCCTTAGGCGTTCCGGAACACTTTTGAAAATGTGAACCTGTGTTTCGGAATGTGTATTGAAACGGTTTTGAAACTGTGAACCTTTGTTTCAAAACGGGTTTCGAAACGGCTTAAGAACATCGAGACGGTTTGACCCGTTTCGATACGATAGTATCGAAACGACATTCAAACCTGATTTCAAAAATATGATCGTTGAAGTTTTTAACTCATTTTAACTGATTTCATACTTGTCGATAATGTGTATCGAAACACTTCCAAGCCATTTCGATACAGGCCTTGACAGTGGCAAAGTGTTTCGAAACGAGTATCGAAACGAGCTCTTAGTGCATCGAAACGTTCATGACCGTTTTGGTACGGTCTCTTTAATGCACCCCAACAGCTCTTTCTTTTTTGGTCTATTTCGAAACAGGATCGGGCGTTTCGAAACGGGTGGTTGTAGACTGCATTTATGGAGGGAAGATAACATCCCCGACGACTCTATTGATCAATGCAACAACCACAACAACTAGAATTCAATGAGAAGGTATAAAAGGGACCTCTAAAAGCTTCAGCAACAACTATTGATCTTAAAGCAAACATCCAAACATCAAATTCAAGCAATTGAGCCTAAATCCCATTATTTCTTGTAAACCCCAATTGTGAGATTGTAAATTTCCATTCTTATCCTTTCAAATTGGGTTGAGTGCTTGTAATTGGGCTACTTTGTGTATTGAGAGATACTTGTTTAGCCATCAACTTTTTTGTAACTCTTGTGTGAGGATTGGGTCAAATTTTGGGTAGAAAATTTGACCGATATTGTAACGGTTACCTCCTTAGCCTAGAGAAGGGGAAGAGCAATTAATGGAATTGTTGAAAATCCTTAGTGAAGCTAAGGTAGTGGATGTAGAGTTCAATTGGAACTTGAACCACTCTAAATTCCCTTGTCTATCATTTTTATTTGTCAATTCCACTACCAAAAAGTCTAAAAATCCAATTCACCCCTCTTGGTTTATGCCGATCATTCGATCCACTCAACACTTTGATATAGTTCTTTATTCACTAAGCTTTCCATTTCACCCTTTCTAAATTTTAGGTTAGATTCCGTAGAAGTTTCAGCTGGCTTGCATCCTTTTATTCTGGTTTTAGTAAGAAGATCAAGGATATATTTCTTTTGATTAATTACTTTTCAGCACTTGATCTCGCAACTTCCATTCCAAGGAAGTATCTAAGACTTCCAAGATCCTTGCTCTCAAATTCATTTGCCGAGAGTTTTTTTAATTCTTCAATTTCTTTAACTTCATCTCTAGTAATTATAATATTGTTCACGTAGACGAGTAGAATAACTTTCTTCCCATAAGCTTCTCCCTTAATAAAACAAAGTGTGATCGGTTTAACACTGTTGGTGCCTATTCTTCACAATTACTTTAGTAAATCGATCAAACTAGGCTCTAGGAGACTGTTTTAAGCCATACAACAATTTTTTCAGCTCGCAAACCTTCTTCTTGTCAAAGTGATATCCCATGCCTTTTGGAATTTGTATATATACATCTTATTTCATATTTCTATTCAAGAATGCATTCTTTTTGTCGAGCTGATGTAACTTCTAGTCTTTGTTAACAGCCAGAGATAAAAAGACTCTCACAGTATTCAACTTTGCTACTGGTGCAAAGGTTTCTTGGTAGTCTATTTCATAAGATTGTGTGAATCCTTTGGCTACCAACCTTGTCTTGAACCTTTCAACCCTATCATCAGAGTTATACTTATCTGTAAACACCCATTTGTAACATATTGGTTTCTTTCTCGATAGTAAACCTACAAGTGTCCAAGTTCTGTGATTTTCCAATGCCCTTATCTCTTCTTCTACTACCATCTTCCACTTAGGATTTTGTATAGCTTCCTCTACTATTTGTGGAATAACAATGTCGTCCACATTAGCAGTAAAAGCTTTAAATGAAGATTTTAGATTATCACATGTTACAAATATCTTGATAGGATGAGATGTGTATTTTCTTACCCCTTTCTTAGAGAAATAGGTAAGTTATCAATATTAAAAATGGGAAGAGGAGCATTATTTTGGGATGTTATTTATGCCTTCCAAGTGTCCCTAGGCTATAGGACTAAATTCCAGCTCTCGGCAGTCTGCAGGTTGTATGATGGTCTCCTTAACAGTCTTCCTTTTCCTTTTGTAAACACTGAGTTCCCTTTGTTCAAGTTGTTCAAATTGGATGTTTTTAGGAGTTTTTGGTGTACCAAGGGAGTTCAAACAAGGTAAAACTGTAGGTTTCCAAATTTTTTATAGTTTTGAAGAATTTGCTGGTTTTGAAAAATCTACTGGTTCAGAAGGTAAAACGAAGGTAAAGGTAAACAAGAATAAAATTATCAACAAACTAAAATTCCCTTAAATTCTACCCTTTGAATTTCGATTTTGGGGATAAAAAGGTTTATTTTCATGAAAAGTAACATCTATGAAGGTGTAGATTTTCTTAGATAGAAGAGTAACATTGGTAGCCCTTCTTAGCAGGATAATACCCTAAAAATATACACTTAAAGGCTATAGGATCAATTTTAGACCTAGAATGAGGATAAATATGAACAAAGACGGCGCACCCAAAAATCTTTACTGGCAGATGATGACTACATAGGGAACTTATATTTTGGACCCTTTTACTTGGCATATTGCATGATTTCACGCTCCTATAGTTGCATTTAGGAGTAGTTTGTATGTAGTTATGAAGTTAATGGTGCTTGAGATTAATTGTCATATATATATATATATTAATTCTTTAAATGAGAAAGGTAGTGTTTCTAGTAGTGCTTGTATAGGAAGCAACGACGACAGTGGAATGTTGAAGTAGTGGAGTGTAGGGTGTTTGGGGGGTTCTCTATTTATGAGCGCAAGTGCACACTCATGTTAAGTTATAGTATATAAGATATCGTCTCCCACAAGGATTAGACAGCTTGATTTGAATTGTTATTCAGGCACAAGAAAAGTAAATGGACAATTAAATTTTTGAATATTAAAAAGCATAAAAGTAAAAACACAAGTAATTGAAGAGAGAGAGTGATCATGTTGATAGATTGGGCCAGGTAGTTGTAGCTCAGTAGTGTGTAGACTACGTTGTAAAGATTAAGTGTGTTTTGCGCTGCCATGATCTGCTGCCTTGGCGGGTAATGGCGGATTGAGGCGGCGGCAACTTTCGCTACCACAACGACACTCTACTCTTGCAACTTTCGCTGTCCCGGCAGGTGAGATGGAGAGAAGTCCCGGCGGCAAGTCTGACATATACTCCAAGTTCGGTGAAGCAATTCTGAAGTGATCCTACCTATGTCTAGGCTAGGATTCTGTTACTGCGTGATGTAGGCAATACCTAGCAATCTCAGCGTAAAACTAACACAGACAGTCAACGTTTGGTTGCTCCTTTTAGTCGCTGAAATTCTAACTTATGTTTAAGCTAAATTAGTAAACACCTCTTCATGATGAGACCATGCTTAATTCTTTCGTGAGTTTGACACCGTCGTGCCCGACAAACGAATTTTTCAACTAGACTTTTGGAACTAATTGAAGGAAGTGAAGCACATGAATTAAGCAAACTAAGAGTATTTTATTCAAAAACAACTTAAACTATTACAACCGTTTCTCACAACCACTTTACATACAAAAATCTGAACCCAAAGAGAGACTAGGAGGCAGCTAGGGTTATCTAAAAACATGATCTCCGCCCCTATACCTTCAAATACATGGGTATATATAGGGCTCGTGGCCTTAAGTTTTAGTCCTCCTTGAAGTTGAAGTCTTTAAAGTTGCTTTACATTAAATGCTGACTTCTTTGACTTGAATGTGGACTCTTTTTGGACGTTGCCTTCTCCAGCAAGTAAAGATAAGTACTCCTACTTATCAATCTTTAATCTGCTCTGCACACCGTTCCAGGCTTCAGAAAATTGCAAGGCTGGGCTTGTTCAGTTCAAAAAATCATCCTCTATAAATTGAAGCCCATCTTGGTTGAGTTGGTGTATTGCCGCCTAAGCGACTGGCTGCTATGGCAGCGTCCTTGGCGGCACTTTGGAACTGCTTCAATACAACTTTTTTTTGCTCCCTTCTTTTTTGTCCTCTCGTCCTCTACACAGCTACAACACCTGAAAATAAAAACTAAACTAAAACGGTATCTTTTATCAACCAAATATAGAATATCCAATAAAAAGCATGGCAAAAGAGCAAAACTTGTTATTATGCATGCAATGCACCTAAATATGCCTAAATGGGTTTAAGAACAACAATAATAAAGGCATAAATGTGTACAAAATATAAAACTTGTGTACACTCTACACACCCCCAAACTCGAACTATTGCTTGTCCTCATGCAATGCAACCTAACTAGTAAACCTGCCCCTTTTGCACAAAAAATAACAGAAACTTAGCCTTTAACTTGATTTCTTACCTCAAGGCCGTGACACCTATTTTATGTTAGTGATAGGGAATGGCATGAAATATCTTAGAATTTATTTTTTTAGTGCTTGTGCAGTGTGTGCAAGTCTGTGTTCATGCAAAACATGCTGAGTATAATAAGTAAACAAAGAATGCTAAAAATAGTTAAATACGAAAAAGGATATGAGTTACTGCCATGGCAGCACAATTAAGCACTTTTTTTCTTGATCATGGCCTCAAGGGCTTCAGCTCATCACAACTATTCTCCAGGTCTGAAGCTAAGATAAGAGTGTAGGACGGGTAGGTGTTCCCTATTTGTAAGATTGCAAGTACACACTCTTGCCAAGTTATAGTATAAAAGATGTCGAATCTCACGAGGATTGGACAGCTTGTTTCAAATTGTTGTTCCTGCACAAGGTAAAGTAAATTGCACAAGTAAGGTGATTGTTGAGAAGAAAAGTAAATTAAAACACATGTAATACAGGAAGTGATCAAGTTGATAGAGCATGCAAGGTTATGTTGCTCCTTAGTATGAAACTGCGTTGAAAAGATCAAGTTCTTTTGCGCTGCCACGATATGTTGCCTCGACGGGTAATGACAGATTGAGGCTGCGTCAACTTTCGCTGCCACGATGGTACACTACTCTTGCAACTTTCTTTGTCTCGGCAGGTTGAATGGAGATAAGTCATGGCGACAAGTCTGGCAGATACTCCAAGTTCGGTAGAGCAATTCTAAAGTGATCCTTCCTATGTCTAGGCAAGGATTCTGTCACCACATGATGTAGGAAATACCTAGCAATCTCAGCATAAACCTAACATAAGCAATCGACGTTTGGTTGCTCCTTTTAGCCGCTGAAACTCGTACTTATGTCTAAGCCAAATTAGTCAACACCTTGACATGATAAGACCATACTTAATTCATTCGTGAGTTTGACACTGTCGTGCCCAACAAATGGATTTCTTCAACTGGACTTTTGGAACTAATTGAAAAAGTGAAGAACATGAATTAAGCAAACTTGGAATATTTTATTGAAAACAAACTTGAAACCTAAAGAATCATTTTCACAACTAAATTACAACATAACCCCAAACCCAAGGGAAGTTTAGAACATAGTGGCGGCAGAAAACCCTAGCTAAGCCTAAAGAAAACCCAAGATGATTTGAACTAGGAGTACAATGAGTATTTATAAACAAATAGCTAGGGCAAGCCCTCTTTAATGTATAAGTCCTAAAAAGTAGCTTTCCACGTTTAATGTGACTTTAAACTCTGACTTCTTTGAGTTGAATGTGGAATTTATAACGTTGCCTTAGCCCGCAAGCAATCTTGAGATTTTACTTTGGTGACTCTGCCCGCTGCTATAGACGTCGAAAAATCAAGTGGTCAGCATCGATATAATCAAGGTTTTGGCTCTACAGATCACACTCTAATTCTCCAACTCTATAGTTTGCTGCCGTGGGCAGCAAGGTCAGCGATGGCAACACTCGGCAGCTACTGTCTTCAGCTGGAACTGCTTCAGTACAGCCCCATGGTCCGCTGCTGTTGCGTGTAAAATAGTCTATTGCAATTGTAGTGCAAGTATAAACGACACAAGTAGTAAAGTGATACGAAGTATCAGATATCGTCTCCACAGGGATTGGGCTAATAGCTTCACCTTAATTCACTGCACGAAAGTAAAGAAGATGTTTGAGAAAGTTGTCACGAAAATAATAAAGTAAACGTGAATAAAAGAGTTGAGATATCAAGATAGAGAGAATGGGCTGGTATTGAATTGCTAAGTAGTGCAGGTATTGCAGAGTTTAGGAAATCCAGTTCTGTAGTCGCGCCTGTCGCGGGCAGCACCTGCCGCGGCATCAGTCCGTTGATTGTCGCGGCAGCAAACACTCAACTCCGTACTTCAAGTTTGGCAAGAATCCCAGATGTGCCTTGGCCTATCCCTAGGTCCAAGTCTGTCGATGATCATGTCTTTGATGATACCTCCCGGCGTGAATCGAAGGATGAACACCGATGTGGATGAATTGTTCTTTAGCCACTTAACCTCGTCCTATCCCTAGGCCCGAGATAGTTCAACTATAAACTAGAGAACTTGCTCTTATTTCTTTCGTATACTTAACTCTCCCGATGCTAAGTAAATAGATAACCTCACAATGCTCTCTCGACGCTCTTGCAAGATATTAATAACCAAAATAAGAGAACTTGAAGTTTATTTTATTGAACTGAAAATTCCTAAAACAAAAACAACCCTTGCAACTACTTTACAAATCAACCCGTTGCCCTAAGGGGAATTTAGAACATGGTGTGGGAAGGAAAACGACTAGAGGTTGAGAGAGAAGGCTAGGGTATCGGTTATGGGATATGTCCTCTAGGTTAAAATACATGCCCTTATATAAGCTTTGGGCTCAAGTTTTCTAATTTAACAAGGATTACAACTTTAATTAAAAGTATGATTCTAATAAAGACTAAATCTTCAAGGAATCTACTTTCCAGCCGTCCTCCTTGTTTCTTGGGATTTTCTCTCCTTGAACTTTGGGCTTGACATATCTTTTGATCTGGGGCTTGGAAAAATATAGGGTTTTCACACGACAGACGGGCTGAATTTTCTCTATCTGTCGATGTCCACTTTGCTTCTTCTCCTCAAAACTGCTGTCGTCCTCTGCTGTCACGGCAGCAACCATGGCAGCAGCGTCATCTTTGTCTGCTTGTCCAGTTCAGCTCTTCTGCTTTACTGTCCAGCGCCTGCCCTCACCGTCTGCTACGGCGGCAACCTGCAAAAACAGCAATTCTTAGTAGAAACTGTGCCTTTTAATATATTTGTGATGTTTTGCTGTAAACTAACCTAAATGTAATGAATAATGCTTGAATGCAGCAGAAATATGGGTTAAATAGGGTGTAAATAATAGAACTTTTACACACTCAACACACCCCCAAACTCAAGTTTTTGCTTGCCCTCAAGCATCTAAGACCTAAAAGAAAAATGAAATATTTTTTTTGGCTTTCAAACAATGAACTTTCCCTTACCCGTCGTTCGTTCCCTGTGACGGCAGCAACCTGTCGGATAATTTAGGATCTGTCCGGAATCTCATTATAGTTCTCGTGCAGTGTGTGCATACTTGTGATCAGTTATGTGCCAAGACTCTCTTAGTTTCACTAGAATATTTCAGCTCTTAACTCGAATTTTTATGCCAAGTTTATCTTTTTGAAGGTACTTCTTATGCTCCTTTGATTTTCTGTTTTGACTCGATTTCAAATTTTTTAAGCTAAAGTTTCACTAGAGCCGGTTTCAGGCACCTCTAGCTAACTTCCTAGAGCTGGTTTCGGGCACCTCTAGGGCTGTTGAGTCTATTTTGCTAAACTTCTTTCCTAGAGCCAGTGTTAGGCACCTCTAGGGGCTATTCAAGTGCTAAGCTTCCTATTCTAGTTGACTAAAAGAGTTCTAAGCAGTATAACAGTCACAATGGTGTTTAAGTTTTCAGAACTATAGAAAGGCTCTAAACTTCTCCTAAAACTATCCTAAAGTTACTACCACGACAGAGCTGTCACGACAGGCAAGTTCAGTTCACAGTTTTCAGCCAAAATTTCCAATACTTTCATTTTTTAGAGAGAAAAATAAACTAAGTAAAAGACACAAATTTAAACAACTAAAATGGACTCCATTGCTGGAGGGATGTCACCCCCAAACTCGAGGGTTGCATTGCCCTCAATGCAAATGACAAAATAAAAATGAAAACATATGAAGGCAGTACATCACAAAATATAAATGGCAGGCAACAGTAATAAGATAAGAAACTTAAATTTAGGCGCTGTCTTCGCTGCTGCTGCTGAGGCGGATTTGGCGGCGGATTCTGGTTCTCGGGGCGGGCTGGGGTGGTTGCTGTACAACCTAAATATCAGAGCTGCTGCCGCTGAGGAAGTAGAGGCAGCATTGCGTCGGGTTTTCCTATAAGACATATTAGTGCAAGGGTTGTGAAAGTAAATGAAAACTAAAAAGGGAGAACAAGTAAGAAAGGCAGAAGTGAGTGAAAATGAAAATGAAACGGGGTTATATAGAAAAGGATTTGCTGCCCGTTGAAGCTGTAACGACAGGCTTCAATATTGGGCTTTGTTGGGCTGATGGATGAATGGTGGGATGAGTTCACTTCTCCTGTTCTTCTTGACTCCTTTATTTCCTAAAAACAATCAACATAAAAACATTATTCAAAATAACATAAACCTTATTTCCTAATAAATAATAAATAATAATAAAACATAAAAATAAAAATAGAAATAGAAATTAGGTTAAATTAGGGCTGCCAGGTGGGGCATCTCCTAAGGTAACCACTTCCTGCATTCCTGGGGCTTCAGTCCCTTGATAATGCTTGAGGCGCTGTCCGTTGACTTTGAATTGGTGCCCGTCTTTTAATGATCAGATTGTGATGGCACCATGGGGAAAAACTTGTACGACTTGGAATGGGCTAGAACATCTAGATTTCAGTTTCCCTGGGAAAATTTTCAGTCTAGAATTGAACAACAATACAAGCTGCCCTGGGCAGAACTGTCGTGGCAGCAACTTCCTGTCATGCCACTTTTTAGTTTTCTCCTTGTAGATTCTTGCATTGCCGTAGGCCATTGTCTGTATTTCTTCAATTTCGTTCAGATCTAACAACCTTTTCTGCCCTGCCCTATCCAAGTCCATATTCACTGCTTTGATTGCCCAATATGCTCTGTGCTCTGTAACACCCCAATTTTGGGCTTAGAAGTTTTGGGTTTGGACCGGACCGGTCGGGTTGCGGTTCGAATATATAAGGGTGAATTTAGGAAAGCCTAGTTCGGGTTGCATTAAAAATATGGAAAAATGTCTTAAAATCCTCTTTTATTATATATAAGAGAAAGGTGAAATCAATTTTACAAAATGAGGTTTGGAAGAGTGACATTTTGGGTTAGTGACCAAAATGTAATTTTTGAAAACTGGGTGACTGTTTTAAAAAGGATTGAAACTTTGAATATTTAAGGAGCTATTTACCCAAAAGAGTTTCTCCAGATTTTTCTGAATATTAATCAATTTAATTAATGGTTTTTAATTAAGTGTAAAAGGAGGGAAAAGATATTTTGGCATTTTAACTAACTTTTCTCTAAATTTCCATTTTCTTTTCTCTCAACTTTTCTCTCAACCCAAACACATTTCTCCAGAAAAATTCTCTCTGATTTTGAAAACTAAAGATTAGATTTCAATCCTCATTTGATCTCTAATCAATTCTACAACAAAACCTTAGCATTTGCTTATTGGATTTTCAAGAATCTTGGTTCCAAAAAGGGAGAAACTCAAGTTTAGAGGTATGAACGTCCTTCTCCTATAAATTCTCAGTTCTTTACTGAAATTCCCAAGTTCTCAATCCTTGAATTATGTTTTATTAAAGGTTTTGCAATTGAGTTCTTGATCTTGGCTTTAAAATGCAAGATTTGCTTTAATTTTGATGAAATTCGTATGATCTGAGTGGGCATTGTTTTGAGATGTGTTTTTGGTGTAAAATGGATGTATAATTGATGAGAAATTGAGGTTTAATCAATGCAATCCCGAATAGGTTGATTT